>CM060923.1:448380470-449648470 GCA_030737875.1 Allium sativum
CAGAAACTGATTGTAACAGCCGAATCAGCTGACGATACATATCCCATTGTGTTCAGAATGGGGGTAAAACGCTATGGACGACAGGCGGTGGGCCTCGTTTCGAGGTCGTATGTAAAAGTCAACCCTTTTTGAAATTTAAAATAAAATAATATATATATTTACTTACCTCACCCTCTCTCCCTCATAATTCATTCAGTTAAATTAAAAAAAAAACGGGGGGGGGGGGGGGGGTGAAACGGAAAACCGCCCTTCGCCGCCTCCCCCTGGTGCTGTCGCCGCCGCCTCTTCCTCTTCTTCCCCTCTCTCGCATCCGCCCCTTCTTCCTCCTTCCTCCTCCATCGCGAGCTACAGACCTCGAAACCCACACTCCCCCTGAACCCATCGACGCAACGCCCCTCTCCCCTACGACAACAACTCCGCCTGCGCCACCTCAACGCGCCGCCCCGACCCCCTGCTTCTCCAATTCGACTCCTCCAATCCAAGACCGACGAGCCTCACCCCCCCCCCCTTTTCTTCCTCCAATGCGCTGTAAGTTTTTATTTTTATTTTATTTTAATTTCTTTTGAATAATCCGGTTACATATTATAGTCTAAAGGGTTTTCCACTTAAATTTATGGTCTGTAAGTTATAGAAGATGGGATTTTTAAAGTAGGAAAAGTTTGATTTTTATTTTTAAGAAAGTTTAGTTTTTTTAATTAATTAAAAATATGGTTTTAAAGCGAAGAAAAGGTTCGGTTATTAATTAGAGAAAAGGGGATGATTTTTAATGGTTATGAAAACTGATTAGAAAAAGATTTAATTTGGTAAAAGGTATGATCTTTGTATTTTTGAAGTGATAAAAATATGATTTTTATATTTTTAAAGTATTAAAAATATAATCTTTACTATATAAAAGTATTAAAAATATAATCTTTATAGGATAGAGAATATAAAAATATAATCTTTGTATATGTAGCGAAATAAAAATCTGATTTTTATTTTATATACGTTGAAATAAAGTGGTGATTTTCATAACGATGAAATCTATATTTTTGTAAAGGCGAAAACTTTATTTTTATAAAGGCGAAATCAATATTTTTGAAATGGAATTTTTATCTATATGACACCAAAGTAAAAATTCGATTTTTATATATTGAATAGCACAGTAAAAATTCGATTTTTAAATATATGAAGTGATTATAAAAATACGATTTTTAAATTGAAAGTAAACAAATAAAAATGTGACTTTTATTTTAAAGACATCAAAATATAAAAATGTGTGATTTTTATATATGTAGTGACTACGGGCAACGAAGATGATAAAAGGGCGAGAATGAAGAAGATTTCTATAAATGAAGTGTCGTGAAGTTGGATAGCTATCGGTGAGAACTTCGCACTCTTCAATTCTCTTTTTCTAGTTATATATATATTTATACTAGGATGCAGACGGTGCTTAGTAGCACCCGACACCCGTCATCCACAGACCATGGATGGCTTGTTTGTTAAATTGTTTGGTTGAGTAGTTGGTTAGTTTATTGGTTTGAATTGAATTGTTTGGTGAAATGGAATGGATTGATTGATGTGTGAATGGCGTGGGCCTTCACTAGACCGGGGATAAGGCTAGGCCTTGTCCCGTTTCTAGTATCGTGCCGTTATGCCGCCGAAATTTTCTAAAATGTGTTAGAAAAATAAAAATATCATTTTTATTGTGTAAATGAAATGAATAAAAATTCATGTGTTGAAATAGAATATTTTATCGTTAAAAATATAATTTTTAACGTGGAAGTGAATAAAATAAAATATTCATTTACAAACCGGACGGTTTGTTTATGTACACCTATTTGAAGGACATTGATTGGGACGATAAATTTTACACATCGCCCAACTGCACAAATAAAATCTGTGTTTGATTGTTTGAAACCCCACACGGGTGTTGGGATGAAATTTGAAGTTCACTCATCCTGATTGATTAAATATGTCGATCGATTGATTGACAGGCTGTTATAAGCGTCAGATATCTATATTTGATGCTTATACAGTGTAGTGCACTTTGGTTGATGATTGATTATTTTTCAATGCTATTATATACATGTGTTGTATGGAATCCATATAATTAACATTATATGGTGATTGATTGGGCCTCATTCCAATCGGGAAAACAATGAATATTATAAAAGAAAATTCATGTGTTGAATATAAAAATAGTCATGTGTTGACGATGATCATGTGTTGAAACTATTCATGTGTTGAGTAAAATATTTTGAATAAAATAAATTACATCTTTATCACATTTAAAATTAGAACTACTTCCCAGTAGAAGTCAAATTAAAAATCAAACGATAGATACCATAGTTTTATAAAATATTTTACATAACAAAAATAGTGAGGTGTTGACAGTACTCATGTGTTGAGATTAGTCGTGTGTTGAAAGAAATATAGATTCATGTGTTGAATGGGATAAATATTCATTTGTTGGATAGAATATAGAAGTTTTGAAAATATAAATCCGTGTTGATTAGAGATGCGTTATTTTGACGCGAACGATATTTATATCGATTTTATTCGTTGTATAATGAATATTGAAAAGTGATTTCGAAATTAATTAAATTGAAATTGAAATTTAAAATGAACTGAAATTGAATTGAAATCAATTTGAAACGAATTCGAATTGAATCAAATAGAAGGTAAATTCGAATTGAATTGAAACGAATTTGAGTTTGAATTTGAATTGAATTGAAATGAACTCGAATTGAATTGAAATCAAATCGATTTGAAATTGAAGATGAAGTTGAAATTGTTTTTGAAACGAATTTAAAACGATTTATAAAATACGTTTTAAAAGGAAATCGATGAAATATATATATATTATATATATAATGGCCTGAATAGAACGCGCCGCGCCGCGGTAGTTCGTGAATTTCGACCATTGACTTCGAATTGACGTTGCGGGAGATCCGACCGTCGGATTCTCCTAAAACCGGAACCGTTGGGTTCGTATCGAAAAGAGCTTTCCAATAAATGTTGGAAATTTGAAATCTAACGGTTGGATTTGGAATTATGTCCAAATCAAATTCGAAAAAGGTCGCTGTAAGTGCAGTTCGATGGCCGTTGTTGGAAATCGACTGTACGGGCCTTGATAAAATTATTAAAAATATCGATAATTTGTGTAAAATTATAATATGTGAATTGGAAAGAATTAGGCTGGAAAATTCCACATTAGAGGATAAAAATAGTTTTTTATCGAAATGAACTAGTTTTGAACTAGAATTAAAATCAATTTATTTTTGAAATAAATAAATTGAATTTGAAAGTGATTTTGAAAATAATCGATAATTTCCAATACGTGGATTGGACTGGAGCTGAATCGAAATTATCTTCGGAATATTTCGATGTTGGATTTCGTGACTATACAAATATTGTTATGGGAATTTGGAAGATATATTTTATATCGTTATTTCCAATACGATATTTGTTGGTTTCAGAATTTGGTATTGAATATAAGTCGATATATTTTCTATTCAGAGCCTTGTATTTAATATCAAATGTGATTTGGGTTTATCGTGAATCGTGTTTTAGATGACATTGGTTCTTTAACCCAGTTAAAGACAGGATATTGATTTTTAAGAAAGAGATTAAAACTAAGTGAAGTTTTAATGAATCTTTAATTAGATTAAAAAGTGAATTGATAATTTAAATTATCAAATCTGAAAAGTGATCGAGAGTGGAGTATCACCAGTTTTGCTCCAAAGCGATAGTTAAATCTTTAATTAGATTTGAACGTGAAATGGTAATTAATTTTACCGATAACACCGTGGTGATAGATGTGGAGTATCACCAGTTTTGCTCCAGGGGATATATAGGTTGGGATTGGGAAATAAAATAAATAATTACTTCGGTGTGGTTCGCTAATCCCGACTAGTTTGAGATGATATCCAAAGGAAGATTAAAGAATAAATTTAGAAGAATTTATCTTTGATAAAATTAATGGGAACCTTTCCCTAAGAGTGTGATTTTGTGAATAAAAGAATATTCTGAATTGGAATGAGGCGTTCATTGTGTTTGTGTAACATTTGTTTATTATATACGTGGGTTATTCAGAAAGGCCGGGTTTATACCCATTCTGAATAACCAATTCGACGAGATGTCAAAGATGAAGATGGTGGTTGAAGACCGGAAGTCTCCACATCGTTTGGGTGATTACTGATGATCTTGATTGGGCTGTACACCCAGGATGAGGGAATCAGTTGGTGATCTTCCAGACGTACTTGGAGATGGATGGATATGCGAGGAAAGTGCCTCCGGTTTCGTTCAGACCCAGAACGAACTTGTAAATGGATTGTGTGTCTGACATTGGATTTTATTCTGTGTTGATTGATCTCTATTAAATATACATCTGTTTGGCGGCGGAGAATTTATTCTCTTGCTTAACGCCCTTCTCTGAGACGTACGAGCTCAGAGGTTGTATATCGATGGACATCAGTCGCATGGAGTGAATTGCCAATGTGGCACGCGTAAGTGGCAATTGATCAAGGATACTGTTGAAAAGCAAAGTCTTGTGGTTGATGATCAAAGCACGGCCTGTGTGGCGTAGCTTTGTGTATAACGTGAATTCGCGAGCCTCACACCTCGGTATGAGTCAAAAACGGGATAGTGACTACAGGGAGAGCACGACGTTTCTTTCTAGCTAGGGTGGTGTCAGTGACCTACCAGTCCTGACATTTATATACTTTTCACCTGTGTGGTTGTTGGAATGCGAGGCGCCTCGGATATAGGTCTGTAAGGACCGGGAAACGTGTGTTCAGGAATTGCCAATCCTCAAAAGTAAGAGAGGACCGGCCCTGAAGATCCAAGGATCATAGTGGGGTCCTGAGGCATTTGCTAGAGTGTCTCGAATCGGAGAGGAGCTTGCCCCTTGCCTCTGCTCATGACGGAAATCCAATTTCCAATACGTGATATGGCGGTTTTATTTGTAGAACCTAGTATGGCGACATAGTGGTATGGGTCATTAATGCCGCATATGATTGATATTTATGATTGAAATTGTTTTGACACTATACACCTATAATAGTATCAAATAATGTGTTTTAAACGTATCAAGCATGCTTTGGCTGTTATAAGGTAAAAACCCTATCCTCCGGCTTGCGTTGCATTGTGTGATGGGACCTGGGTCTTATAACAGCTTCATTTTTCTTTATTTAGCATTGCGCTGTTTGTTTTATGCACTGGTATTCTTGGGAGGAAACCCGTTCCGTGTTATACGGCGTGGTCCCTTGATTTACCTAACTTTAAAAATAAAGACTAATAACTGCTTTAGTTCTCACACCAGTCACATGACTGACCTGGAGTTTATTGTTTTAACATAAACTCTGGGTGCCCCTATTTTCCACACGGGCAGCTAGTAGTTTTGGTTTTGCAGATTTATATTCACAGGGTCCTGATTTACAGCTGGAACGATGCTCGGAAAGCTCTGTATCCGTGTATTATTTTCAGTTGTGTTTTGTATATTTTCCGCTGCTATGTAATTTATTGTAATCTCTGATATTTGTCCAATGTAATTTATTCATTTATACTCTGTATATTCTTGTATCTGATGGAATTGTTGTAATAGCAATGAAATGTTCTTCTGTTTGCGTTCTATTTTGTCTTGTCCTCAATTCTATCCGTGCTTTCCTTCACGGGGAAGTTCGGGTCGTCTCAATGTCGTATTTGGAAGTTGGATTTCCATCTATGAACAGAGGCAAAAGATAGTCCTCACCGCTTCGAGACGCTCTAGCCCGTGTCTCAGGAATAGAACGCATCGTCCGTTAGGAGCCACATGGCCGGTCCACACGAAGTGGATCGACCGATATAACCAAGGCGCCTCGCATTCCAACAACCACATAAGTCAAACTTGCCAGGGCGTGCAAAACCACTAACACCACTCCCAGCTAGAAGGAAACGCATGTCCTCCCTGAATCCTCTCCCATTTCTGATTCATATCGGGGTGTGAGGCTCGTGAATTATTGCTACACAAAGCTATGCTATGTTAAAGCCGTGCTTTGATCATCAACCACAAGACTCTGATTTTCAACAGAAGCCTTGATCATTTGCATATCAGCATGCCACACAGGAAATTCATGCTATGCAACCGATGTATATCAATCACATAGAATGAAATCCGATGTCAGACACACATCCATTTACAAGATCATTCTGGGACTGAACGAAACCGGAGGCACCTTGTTCCTCCCCATATGTCCAATACAGGGGAGAGGCCCTCGCATATCCGTCGATCTCCAAGTACGTCTGGACGATCACCACTTATTACCCTGTCTTGGGTGTACAGCCCAATCAAGACATCAATAATCATCCAAACGATGTGAAGACCTCCGGCCTTCAACCACCGTCTTCATTCTCGACACATCGTCGAATCAGTTATTCAGAATGGGATAAACCCGGACTTTCCGAATAACTCGCGTATATAATAAACAAGTGATATAAAAACACAACAAACGCCTCATTCCAATTCAGAATATTCTTTCATTCAAATATTTTTATACTTTGGGAAAGGTTCCCAATAATTTTATCAAAGATAAATTCTTTAGATTTATTCTTTAATCTTTCTTTGGATATCATTTCAATCTAATTAAAGATGCATTAAAACACCACTTGGTTTTAATCTTCCCAAAAATCAATATTAACGATTGTTTAACTTGGGAAACCACATCCTGTCTTTAACTGGGTTAAAGATCCAATGTCATTTAAAACACGGTTCACTATAAACCTAAAATCACATTCCATTCCATCAGCCTTTAACTGTAAATTAGCAAGTGAACAATTCCCTAAGTATTAACCCGAAGGCCGAAACCAACATCAGATCAATACCCAGAAAACCATTCAACTTAACTAATCTCCAGTTTTTTTCTGATTTTCTTAACTCCGTTGGGTCTAAGAACAGTATTATTAAAGATACCATTCACGACAACCCAAAATCTCATTCCATTAACAATGGAATCTTCATGGAAAACAGATCAATATATATAATCGATATGAACTTCCATATCCAACCGATAATATAAATGGAATAACGACAAGGCCTTTTAAATTCCATATATATTAACAGTCTTCCTCTACATAAGCTCACCTCGATTATTACCAAATCGAATCCCATTCAATTCCAATTTATTTTATTAAATTGGGAAACTTTACTTTGGAAAATCTCCTTTAAATCTTAACAAAATATTTATAAATTCCAAATCACATTTCACTATAAATCGGGTTAAAGAACGAATGTCGTTAAAACACTGTTCACAACAAACCCAATTCACATTCCATTAATTATCGGGTTAAAGAACAAATGTTATTTAAAACACCATTCATGATAAACCCAAATCCTATTTGATATTAAAAACAAGGCTCTGAATAGAAAATATATCGGCTTATATTCAATATCAAATTCTGAAACCAACCAATATCGTTTTGGAAATAACGATATAAAATATATCTTCCAAATTTCCATAACAATACCCGTATAATCACGAATCCAACATCAAAATATTCCAATGATAATTTCGATTCAAATCCATTCCAATTCATATATTGGAAATTCTGGTTATTTTTAAAACCATTTCAAATCCAATTTATTTATTTTAAAAATAATTGGATTTATAATTCTAGTTCAAATGTAGTTCATTTTGATAAAAATATATTTTTATCTTTTCAAATATGGATTTTTTTCCCAATTCGTTCCAAATCATTTATTATGATTTTACACTAATTAGTGATATTTATAATAATTTTATCAAGGCCCGTACAGTCGATTTCCATAAACGACTATCGAACTGCACTTACAACGACCTTTTCCAAATTTGATTTGGACATAATTCCAAATCTAACCGTTAGATTTCTAATATCTAATGTTCTTTAGAAAGCTCTTTTCGATACGAACCCAACAGTTCCGGTTTTAGGAGAATTCGACGGTCGAATCTCCCACAATGTCCATTCGAAGTCAATGGTCGAAATTCGCGAATTGCCGCGGCGCGGCGCGTTCTATTCAGGCCATTATATATATTTAATATATATATATATATTATATATTTAGTCGATTTCCTTTTAAAACGTATTTTATAAATTGTTTTAAATTCGTTTTCAAAACGATTTCAACTTCATATTCAATTTGAAATAAAAATTGAATATTCCATATCATCGATATATAGATAATATTTTCAAAACATTAAATTTTGAAATCAATTCCTTTTCAATATTCATTATAAAAATGAATAAAATCGATATAAATATCGTTCGCGTCAAAATAGCGCATATCTAATCAACACGGCTATATATATTTAAATATATTCGTGTCCATCACAAATCGGACATCAAAATCAGATTTTGATCTTTTACTGAATTTTATTTTAAAATATTCATTATTTTAAAATATTCGTCATTTTAAAATATTCATTCTTTTCTGAACTGGAATTAGGCACAGTCAATTACCATACAATTTGATTTATATGGATTTCATACACACATGTACACAACAACAATCAAACGCATTCAACCTTCATCCAAAGTGCATTCTATACCGCATAAGCATCAAATACAAATATTTGACACTTATAATAGTCTGTCAATCAATCGATCGACGTACAACTAATTATTAGGACTAGTGTATCTCCAATATCATCCCAATACCCGTGTGGGGTTTCAATCAATCAAACACAGATTTTATTTGTACAGTTGGGCGATGTGTGAAATTTATCGTCCCAATCAATATCGGTCAAATGTGTGTACATAACAAATCGTCTGAATTGTTTATAAATATTTATTTTATTTCATATACACGTTAAAAATTATATTTTTAACTATAAAATATTTATTCCATTCCACATCACACAATCAATTTTCACAACAAAATCAAACAAACAAACAAGTCGTCCATGGTCTTTGGACGACAGGTGTCGGGTGCTGCTAAGCACCGTCTGCATCCTAGTATATATTTCAACTAGAAAATAAAATTCAAAGTGAGAAGTTCTCACCTTTGGGATCCACTCCACTATTCTTTATTTTTGAATTTCAGAACCGTCTGAATTTTCCCAAACTTCAAACGCAATCTTTTTCACGCTGTTCACATTAAAATCACATTTTTATCTCACTATATATATATAATAAAAATCAGATTTTTATTTCGCTACATATATAAAAATTATATTTTTATATTCTCTATTATATAAAAATTCTATTTTCAATCCGCTACTTGTATAAAAATCGAATTTTTATTTCGCTATAACATATATAAAAATCGAATTTTTATTTCGCTACAACATATATAAAAATCGTATTTTTATATTCTCTGTCTTATAAAAATCATATTTTTATAATCTCTACTATATAAAAATCATATTTTTATAACACTATTTTATGACAAAGATTATATTTTTACACCGCTTCATATAAAATAAAGTTCATATTTTTATTCGCTACATATAAAAGTTCATATTTTTATTCGCTACATATAAAATAAAGTTCATATTTTTATATAAATAGAAATCATAACTTTACCTAAATAAAAATCAAAGATTTTCATGTTTTAAAAAAAAATCAGACCTTTTTCATGTTATAAAATATAATCTTTTCATGTTTTAAAATCATAACTTTACTTAAACAAAAATCATTTCTTTTCTTACTCAAAATAATATGTTTTCATACTCATAACTCCTAACTTTTCTTATGATGAAAATCATCATTCTTCCTTTTTAGTTTTATATAAAATAAATAATTAAAGAAACTGAAATAAATAAAATGAAATAAATAAACTTTTACCTTTGTTTTGAAGGGGGGAGGGGTTCATCATCGCGCTGACGTGGTAAGGGAGCGGAGGAGCTCCGGCGGTGGGGGTTGGGGTTTCAGGCGGCGTCGGTTGTATTGGGGCTCGGGGTCTTCAAATCGGAGAAGGGGGGCTTGTGAGAGAGGAGAGAGAAGGGGGATGGGGTCGCCGGTCTTCTGGGGGTGTGGCGCCTGAAGCGCGGCGGCCGGGGAGGGGGAACGTTGGACGATGGCGGCGCCAGGAGAAGCCACGACGGGATCGAGCTACGTTATCTTATTTTACTTTCTGTTTCGATCTAGAGAAGTAACAGGGGAGTGGGCGTTGACTTTGAATATGAGAGGATGTGGGGTTTTGAATTTATTTAATTATTATGTTATTTAATTTTCAAAAAAAGTAACTTTTTATTTCGAACCCCAAATCGAGCCCAACGACTGCCGCCCCTAGCTAATTACCCCCATTCTGATCACAATGGGATATGTCCCGCTAGCCAATTCAGCCATTTCGATCAGTTTTAATCAAAATTAAAATATAAATCATTATAATAGTCAATATTGATTTTAACGAACATTTTGATCTACCGAGGCCACATATCGATTCTAAAAATTACAGAAAAATTATTTCTAGCTTCAGTTTGACGATATGGTCCTAACAAAACTAATCTCATCAAATTTGAAGACCGTTTGAAAAATGGCCATTTTCTGGTCGATCCAAATTGACTGAAACTGTCAAAACACGTTTTCATTTGCCACGCTCACATATTGCTTTCAAAAATTACGAATTTTGGAACCTAGCAATAACTTGACATCTCAGATCCAACAAAAGTGGTTTCGTCTAAAACAGAGGTCGTTTGCAAAATTTCCTTTTTTAAGGGCCAAAAATTCCATAGCGACTATTCCGAATTTTCAACTGGGCATAACTATTTATTCCCGCTATGAAATTTCAATTTTTCGGATTCGTTGGAAAGATATTTTTAAATAGATTCTAATATTTTTGGTTTTTCTAAAATCTGGTTTATTTTGAATCCTGTACATTCATTTGAAATTTGAAATCGAATTTTCAAACTACCGCGCCATTTTCAATTCCTTTTATAATTAAAATAAATATTTATATTCTAACGACGATTCAAATAAATATATACGTTCTACTTCTATTCAAAATAAATTTCTCGTCATTATTATTTAAAATAATTCATTTTAAATATTCAAAATTCATTAAAATTGCCAAAATAATTTTTTTAAATTGGTTCAGATTTTCCGGGTTGTTACTATCTCCCCCACTTAAAATTTTTCGTCCTCGAAAAGGAACGGAGCTAAAAGTTGTTTAACTAATCAACTCAACTTTCATTATTCTCATTATGGCTCAAGTTCTTCAACTTTTTAGTTTCTAAGAACTTTTAAAAAAAATTAAAATTTTGGATAACACCCTAAATTTTCGAAAAATTTCGCCATAACCTCCCCTGTACGGGAGGACCGGGAAAATCCCGAAATCGCCATACAGGCTTCTCCAATCCAAAAAGAAAAAGAAACAGCCAAGCAGCTCATAAAATTATCAAAAACCCCAAGAAATTAGTACACATGTACCTATTTGTCGAGCAAACAATTTTATTCCTCTGCTCTAGCCTCTTTGCAATGACATGTTCAAGGGATACACATGTATATGCATGCAATTTCAACCAAATTTCAATTCAGTTCAAAATTTGACACAATTTGGTTTAATAGTTCCAAATTTTAATTAATCAAAACAATAATCAAACAACACAATCAGCAACCAAATAGTTGATTAACGTTTCAAATTCACAATTTTGATATATGTATAGAAAATCATGTTTTTGATGCCTATTCACAACAATAAACCCTATCTAGTTTTGGTTCTCACACCAGTCAATTGGAAATACATAGATATCCCACTTTTGAAACTCGAAAATAAATTCTGATGATGTAGCTACAATCATCAGAATCATCTTCGGGTGACTAAAGTGTGATTCTATATCTATCCAGTATATTAAAACTTTGAATACACATGGATCAGACGTATACGCAAAATCTTTATATACTTGATTGTCCAAATCAAATATAAAATAAATATTCAAATACGTAAAATAAAGTTTAAATTTTCAAGACAAAATTTGTTTTCATTTTGATTTTCAAAACACTACTCTTTACACTCGTTCTAGGATACTACTGGCCCTATCTCTAACGAGTCATTCTTATTGGATATCGCTAATCCAATCTCTGATGAATTCTTTCGTATGGTTCTAATGTCTCGTGTTCTCGAGATCTGTAAACTAGAGCTCTGATACCAAACTGAAGCGACCTGAACTTCCCTATAAAGGAAATCCCGGATTGACATTGAGAAAATGACGAATAAGAACACAAACAGAAGAACATTTCATTGCTTATTACAACAATTTCATCAGAATAGAAGAATATTCAGAGTATGAATAAATAAAATATATATTTACTAAATATTAGAGATTTACAAGTTACAATACAATGGAAAATAATAAAAAACACAACTGAAAAGAATATACAGATACAGATCTTTCCGAATATCATTCCAGTTGTAAACCAGGATCCTGTGAATATAAATCTGCAAAACCAAAACTACTAGCTGCCCATAGAAAAATAGGGGCACCCAGAGTTTAGATTAAAACAATAAACTCCAGGTCATTCATGTGACTGGTGTGAGAACTAAAACAGTTATAAATCAAATTTTAAAGTTAGGTAAATCAAGAGACCACGCCGTATAGCACGGAACGGGTTTCCTCCCAAGAATACTAGTGCATGAAAACAACAGCGCAATGCTAAATTAAGAACAATGAAGCTATTATAAGACTCAGGTCGCATCACACAATGCAACGTAAGCCGGAGGATAGAGTTTTACCTTATAATAGCCAAATATGCTTGGTACGTGAAATTTCATCTTTTATTAATACTATAAGTCTATAGTGTCAAAACAATTTCAATTAGAAGTATCAATCATAGAGGCATAAGTGCCCCATACCACTATATCGCCATATATAGGTGTACAATCAAAACCGCAAAATGTCGTATTTGGAAGTTGGATTTCCATCTATGAACCGAGGCAAAAGATAGACCTCACCGCTTCGAGACGCTCTAGCCCGTGTCCCAGGAACAGAACACATCGTCCCTTAGGAGCCACATGGCCGTTCCACACAAAGTGGATTAAAATCCCTGAACAATGCGTTTCCCCGCCCTATGGGGGCGTAAACTGGTCATATACCGACCAAACCATATGTCCCGGATCGACCGATATAACCGAGGCGCCTCGCATTCCAACAACCACATGAGTCAAACTTGCCAGGGCGTGTAAAACCATTGACACCACTCCTAACTAGAAGGAAACGCATGTCCTCCCTGGATCCTCTCCCGTTTCTGGTTCATACCGGCGTGTGAGGCCCCCGAATTATTGCTACACAAAGCTATGCTATGTTAAAGCCGTGCTTTGATCATCAACCACAAGACTCTGATTTTCAATAGAAGCCTTGATCATTTGCATCTCAGCATGCCACATAGGCAATTCACGCTATGCAACCGATGTATATCAATCACATAGAATGAAATCCGATGTCAGACACACATCCATTTACAAGTTCGTTCTGGGACTGATCGAAACCGAAGGCACCTTGTTCCTCCCGCATATGTCCAATACAGGGGAGAGGCCCTCGCATATCCGTCGATCTCCAAGTACGTCTGGACGATCACCACTTATTACCTTGTCTTGGGTGTACAGCTCAATCAAGACATCAGTAATCATCCAAACGATGTGAAGACCTCCGGCCTTCAACCACTGTCTCCATCCTCGAAACATCGTCGAATCAGTTATTCAAAATGGGATAAATCTGGTCTTTCCGAATAACTCGCGTATATAATAAACAAGTGCTATAAAAACATAACATACGCCTCATTCCAATTCAGAATATTCTTTCTTTAAATATTCTTATACTTAAGGAAAGTTTCCCATTAATTTTATCAAAGATAAATTTTATAAATTTATTCTTTAATCTTTCTTTGGATATCATTTCAGTCTAATTAAAGATGCATTAAAACTCCACTTGGTTTTAATCTTCCCAAAAATCAATATTAATGATTGTTTAACTTGGGAAACCATATCCTGTCTTTAACTGGGTTAAAGAACCAATGTCATTTAAAACACGGTTCACTATAAACCCAAAATCACATTCCATTCCGTCCGCCTTTAACCGTAAATTAGCAAGTGAACAATTCCCTAAGTATTAACCCCGAAGGCCGAAACCAACATCAGATCAATACCCAGAAAACCATTCAACTTAACTAATCTCCAGTTAGTTTCTGATTTTCTTAACTCCGTTTGGTCTAAGAACAGTATTATTAAAGATACCATTCACGACAACCCTAAATCTCATTCCATTAATAATGGAATCTTCATGGAAAATAGATCAATATATATAATTGATATGAACTTCCATATCCAAACGATAATATAAATGGAATAACGGCAAGGCCTTTTAAATTCCATATATATTAAAGTCTTCCTCTACAGAAGCTCACCTCGATTATTACCAAATCGAATTCCATTCAATTCCAATTTATTTTATTAAATTGGAAAACTTTACTTTGGAAAATCTCCTTTAAATCTTAACAAAAGATTTATAAATTCCAAATCATATTTCACTGTAAATCGGGTTAAAGAACGAATGTCGTTAAAACACAGTTCACAACAAACCCAATTCACATTCCATTAATTATCGGGTTAAAGAACAAATGTTATTTAAAACACCGTTCACGATAAACCCAAAACCCATTTGATATTAAAAACAAGGCTCTGAATAGAAAATATATCGGCTTATATTCAATATCAAATTCTGAAACCAACCAATATCGTTTTGGAAATAACGATATAAAATATATCTTCCAAATTTCCATAACAATACCCGTATAATCCCGAATCCAACATCGAAATATTCCAATGATAATTTCAATTCAAATCCATTCCAATTCATACATTGGAAGTTCTGGTTATTTTTAAAACCATTTCAAATCCAATTTATTTATTTTAAAAATAATTGGATTTATAATTCTAGTTCAAAACTAGTTCATTTTGATAAAAATATATTTTTATCTTTTCAAATATGGAATTTTTTATCCCAATTCTTTCCAGATCATTTATTATGATTTTACACTAATTATTGATATTTTTAATAATTTTATCAAGGCCCGTACAGTCGATTTCCATAAATGACCACCGAACTGCACTTACAACGACCTTTTTCAAATTTGATTTGGACATAATTCCAAATCCAACCGTTAGATTTCTAATCTGTAATGACCATTAGAAAGCTCTTTTCGATACAAACCCAACGGTTCCGGTTTTAGGAGAATCCGACGGTCGGATCTCCCGCAATGTCCATTCGAATTCAATGGTCGAAATTCGCGAACTACCGCGGCGCGACGCGTTCTATTCGGGCCATTATATATTCATATAAAATATATATTATATATATTTAGTCGATTTCCTTTTAAAACGCATTTTATAAATCGTTTCAAATTTGTTTTCAAAACGATTTCAACTTCATATTCAATTTCAAATCAAAATTGAATATTCCATATCATCGATATATAAATGATAATATTTTCAAAACATTATATTTTGAAATCAATTCTTTTTCAATATTCATATAAAAATGAATAAAATCGATATAAATATCGTTCGCGTCAAAATAGCGCATATCTAATCAACACGGCTATATATATTTAAATATATTCGTGTCCATCCCAAATCGGACATCAAAATCAGATTTTGATCATTTACTGAATATTATTTTGAAATATTCGTTATTTTGAAATATTCGTCATTTTAAAATATTCATTCTTTTCTGAACTGGAATCAAACATAGTCAATTACCATACAATTTGATTTATATGGATTTCATACACACATGTACACAACAACAATCAAACTCATTCAACCATCATCCAAAGTGCATTCTATACTGCATAAGCATCAAATACAAATATTTGACGCTTCTAACAGTCTGTCAATCAATCGATCGACATACAGCTAATTATTGGGACTAGTGTATCTCCAATATCATCCCAATACCCATGTGGGGTTTCAATCGATCAAACACAGATTTTATTTGTGCAGTTGGGCGATGTGTGAAATTTATCGTCCCAATCAATATCAATGAAATGTGTGTACATAAACAAATCGTCCGATTTGTTTATAAATATTTTTTTTATTTCATATACACGTTAAAAATTATATTTTTAACTATAAAATATTTATTCCATTCCACATCACACAATCAATTTTCACAACAAAATCAAACAAACAAACAAACAAGTCGTCCATGGTTTGTGGACGACGGGTGTCGGGTGCTGCTAAGCACCGTCTGCATCTTAGTAAATATTTCAACTAGAAAATAAAATTCAAAGTGAGAAGTTCTCACCTTTGGGACCCACTCCACCATTCTTTATTTCTGAATTTCAGAAAAGTCTGAATTATCCCAAACGTCCAACGCAATCTTTTTCACGCTGTTCACATTAAAATCACATTTTTATCTCATTACATACATATAATAAAAATCATATTTTTATTTCGCTACATATATAAAAATTATATTTTTATATTCTCTATTATATAAAAATTCTATTTTCAATCCGCTACTTGTATAAAGATCGAATTTTTATTTCGCTACAACATATATAAAAATCGAATTTTTATTTCGCTACAACATATATAAAAATCGTATTTTTATATTCTCAATCTTATAAAAATCATATTTTTATAATCTCTACTATATAAAAATCATATTTTTATAACGCTACTTCTATGATTAAGATTATATTTTTACACCGCTTCATATAAAATAAAGTTCATATTTTTATTCGCTACATATTAAAGTTCATATTTTTATTCACTACATATAAAATAAAGTTCATATTTTTATATAAATAGAAATCATAACTTTACCTAAATAAAAATCAAAGCTTTTCATGTTTTAAAAAAAATCAAACCTTTTTCATGTTACAAAATATAATCTTTTCATATTTTAAAATCATAACTTTACTTAAACAAAAATCATCTCTTTTCTTACTCAAAATAATATGTTTCCGTACTCATAACTCCTAACTTTTCTTATGATAAAAATCATCATTCTTCCTTTTCAGTTTTATATAAAATAAATAATTAAAGAAACTGAAATAAATAAAATGAAATAAATAAACTTCTAACTTTGTTTTGAAGGGGGGGGAGGGGTTCATCATCGCGCTGACGTGGCAAGGGAGGCGGAGGAGCTCCGGCGGTGGGGGTTGGGGTTTCAGGCGGCGTCGGTTTTATTGGAGCTCGGGGTCTTCAAATCGGAGAAGGGGGGCTCGTGAGAGAGGAGAGAAGGGGGATGGGGTAGCCGGTCTTCAGGAGGGTGGCGCCTGAAGCACGGCGGTCGGGAAGAGGGAACGGTGGACGATGGCGGCGGCTGGAGAAGCCACGACGGGATTGAGCTACGTTCTCTTTTTTTTCTTTCCGTTTCGATCTGGAGAAGTAACGGGGGGGGGAGGGGGCGTTGACTTTGAATAGGAGAGGATGTGGGGTTTTGAATTTATTTAATTATTATGTAATTTTATTTTCAAAAAAAGTTACTTTTTATTTCGAACCCCAAATCAGCCCAACGACTATCGCCTCTAGCTAATTACCCCCGTTCCGAACACAATGGGATATATCCCGCTATCCAATTCGGCTGTTTCGATCAGTTTTAATCGAAATTTAAATATAAATCATTATAATAGTCAATATTGATTTTAACGCACATTTTAATCTACGAGGTCCACATACTGATTCTAAAAATTACAAAAAAATTATTTCTAGCTTTGTTTTGATGATACGGTCCTAACAAAACTAATCTCGTCAAATTTGAAGACCGTTTGAAAAATGGTCATTTTCTGGTCGATCCAAATTGACTGAAACTGTCAAAACACGTTTTCATTTGCCACGCTCACATATTGCTTTCAAAAATTAAGAATTTTGGAACCTAGCAATAACTTGACCTCCCGGATCCAACAAAAGTGGTTTCGTCGAAAACGGAGGTCGTTTGCAAAATTTCCATTTATAAGGTCCAAAAATTCCATAGCGACTATTCTGAATTTTCAACTGGGCATAAATTTTTATTCCCGCTACGAAATTTCAATTTTTCGGATTCGTTGGAAAGATATTTTTAAATAGATTCTAATATTTTTTGTTTCGCTAAAATCTGGTTTATTTTGAATCCTGTACATCCATTTGAAAATTGAAATCGAATTTTCAAACTATCGCGCCATTTTCAATTCCTTTTATAATTAAATAAATATTTATATTCTAACGACGATTCAAATAAATATATATGTTCTACTTCTATTCAAAATAAATTTCTCGTCGTTATTATTTAAAATAATTCATTTTAAATATTCAAAATTCATTAAATTGCCAAAATAAAAATTTTAAATTGGTTCAGATTTTCCGGGTTGTTACAATCTCCCCCACTTAAAATCTTTTCGTCCTCGAAAAGGAATGGAGCTGAAAGTTGATTAACTAATCAACTCAACTTTCATTATTCCCATTATGGCTCAAGTTCTTCAACTTTTCAGTTTCTAAGAACTTTTCAAATTTTTCAAAAATTTGGTTAACACCCTAAATTTTTGAAAAATTTCGCCATAACCTCCCCTATACGGGAGCACCGGGAAAATCATGAAATCGCCATACAGGCCTCTCCAATCCAAAAAGAAAAAGAAACAACCAATCAGCTCATAAAATCATCAAAAACCCCAAGAAATTAGTAAACATGTGCTTATTTGCCGGGCAAACAATATTATTCCTCTGCTCTAGCCTCTTTGCAATGACCTGTTCAATGGATACACAAGTATATGCATGCAATTTCAACCAAATTTCAATTCAGTTCAAAATTTGACACAATTTGGTTTAATGGTTCCAAATTTTAATTAATCAAAACAATAATCAAACAACACAATCATCAATCAATTAGTTGATTAACGTTTCAAATTCACAATTTTGATATATGTACAGAAAATCATGTTTTTGATGCCTATTCACAACAATAAACCCTATCTAGTTTTGGTTCTCACACCAGTCAATTGGAAATATATAGATATCCCACTTTCGAAACTCGAACACAAATTCTGATGATGTAACTACAATCATCGGAATCATCTTCAGGCGACTAAAGTGTGATTCTATTTCTATCCAGTATATTAAAACTTCGAATACACATGGATTAGATGTATACTCAAAATCTTTATATACTTGATTGTCCAAATCAAATATAAAATAAATATTCAAGTATGTAAAATAAGGTTTAAATTTTCAAGACAAAAATTGTTTTCATTTTGATTTTCAAAACACTACTCTTCACACTCGTTCTAGGATACTACTGATCCTATCTCTAACGAGTCATTCTTATTGGATATGGCTAATCCAATCTCTGATGAATTCTTTCGTATGGTTCTAATGTCTCGTGTTCTCGAGCTCTGTAAACTAAAGCTCTGATACCAAACTGAAGAGACCTGAACTTCCCCGTAAAGGAAAGCCCGGATTGACATTGAGAACACGACGAATCAGAACACAAACAGAAGAACATTTCATTGCTTATTACAACAATTTCATCAGAATACAAGAATATACAGAGTATGAATAAATAAAATACATATTTACTAAATATCAGAGATTTACAAGTTACAATACAATGGAAAATAATAAAAAACACAACTGAAAAGAATATACGGATACAGAGCTTTCCGAATATCATTCTAGCTGTAAACCAGGATCCTGTGAATATAAATCTGCAAAACCAAAACTACTAGCTGCCCATAGAAAAATAGGGGCACCTAGAGTTTAGGTTAAAACAATAAACTCCAGGTCAGTCATGTGATTGGTGTGAGAACTAAAACAGTTATAAATCTAATTTTAAAGTTAGGTAAATCAAGGGACCACGCCGTATAGCACGGAATGGGTTTCCTCCCAAGAATACCAGTTCATGAAAACAACAGCGCAATGCTAAATAAAGAACAACGAAGCTATTATAAGACTCAGGTCTCATCACACAATGCAACGCAATCCGGAGGATAGAGTTTTACCTTATAATAGCCAAATATGCTTGGTACGTGAAATTTCATCTTTTATTATTACTATAAGTGTATAGTGTCAAAACAATTTCAATCATAAGTATCAATCATAGACGGTATAAGTGCCCCATACCACTATGTCGTCATATATAGATTTTCAAAACCGCAAAATGTCGTATTTGGAAGTTGGATTTCCATCTATGAACCGAGGCAAAAGATAGTCCTCACCGCTTCGAGATGCTCTAGCCTATGTCTCAGGCACAGAACGCATCGTCACTTAGGAGCCACATGGCCGGTCCACACAAAGTGGATTAAAATCCCGGAACAATGCGTTTCCCCGCCCTATGGGGCATAAACTTGTCATATACCGACCAAACCATTGGTCCCGGATCGACTGATATAACCGAGGCGCCTTGCATCCCAACAACCACATGAGTCAAACTTTCCAGGGCATGCAAAACCAATGACACCACTCCTAGCTAGAAGGAAACGCATGTCCTCCCTGGATCCTCTCCCGTTTCGGGTTCATACCGGGGTGTGAGGCTCGCGAATTATTGCTACGCAATGCTATGCTATGTTAAAGCCATGCTTTGATCATCAACCACAAGATTCTGCTTTTCAACAGAAGCCTTGATCATTTGCATCTCAGCATGCCACGCAGGCAATTCACGCTATACAACCGATGTATATCAATCACATAGAATGAAATCCGATGTCAGACACACATCCATTTACAAGTTCGTTCTGGGACTGAACAAAACCGAAGGCACCTAGTTCCTCCCCCATATCCCAATACAGGGGAGAGGCCCTCGCATATCCGTCGATCTCCAAGTATGTCTGGACGTTCACCACTTATTACCTTGTCTTGGGTGTTTAGCCCAATCAAGACATCAGTAATAATCCAAACAATGTGAAGACCTCCGGTCTTCAACCACTGTCTCCTTCCTCGACACATCGTCGAATCAGTTATTCAAAATGGGATAAACCCGGTTTTTCCGAATAACTCGCGTATATAATAAACAAGTGCTATAAAAACACAACATACGCCTCATTCCAATTCAGAATATTTTTCTTTCAAATATTCTTATACTTTGGGAAAGGTTACCATTAATTTTATCAAAGATAAATTCTTTAAATTTATTCTTTAATCTTTCTTTGGATATCATTTCAATCTAATTAAAGATGCATTAAAACTCCACTTGGTTTTAATCTTCCCAAAAATCAATATTAACGATTGTTTAACTTGGGAAACCATATCCTGTCTTTAACTGGGTTAATGAACCAATGTCATTTAAAACACGGTTCACTATAAATCCAAAATCACATTCCATTCCATCAGCCTTTAACCGTAAATTAGCAAGTGAACAATTCCCTAAGTATTAACCCCGAAGGCCGAAACCAACATCAGATCAATACCCAGAAAGCCATTCAACTTAAATAGTCTCCAGTTAGTTTCTGATTTTCTTAACTCCGTTGGGTCTAAGAATAGTATTATTAAAGATACATTTACGACAACCCAAAATCTCATTCCATTAACAATGGAATCTTCATGGAAAACAGATCAATATATATAATCGATATGAACTTCCATATCCAACCGATAATATAAATGGAATAACGGCAAGGCCTTTTAAATTCCATATATATTAACAGTCTTCCTATACAGAAGCTCACCTCGATTATTACCAAATCGAATTCCATTCAATTCCAATTTATTTTATTAAATTGGAAAACTTTACTTCGGAAAATCTCCTTTAAATCTAAACAAAATATTTATAAATTCCAAATCACATTTCACTATAAATCGGGTTAAAGAACGAATGTCGTTAAAACACAGTTCACAACAAACCCAATTCACATTCCATTAATTATCGAGTTAAAGAACAAATGTTATTTAAAACACCGTTCACGATAAACCCAAATCCCATTTGATATTAATTACAAGGCTCTGAATAGAAAATATATCGGCTTATATTCAATATCAAATTCTGAAACCAACCAATATCGTTTTGGAAATAACGATATAAAATATATCTTCCAAATTTTCATAACAATACCCGTATAATCCTGAATCCAACATCGAAATATTCCGATGATAATTTCGTTTCAAATCCATTCCAATTCATATATTGGAAATTCTGGTTATTTTTAAAACCATTTCAAATCCAATTTATTTATTTTAAAAATAATTGGATTTATAATTCTAGTTCAAAACTAGTTCATTTTGATAAAAATATATTTTTATCTTTTCAAATATGGAATTTTTTATCCCAATTCTTTCCAAATCATTTATTTATGATTTTACAGTAATTATTTATATTTTAATAATTTTATCAAGGCCCGTACAGTTGATTTCCATAAACGACCAACGAACTTCACTTACATCGACCTTTTCCAAATTTGATTTGGACATAATTCCAAATCCAATTGTTAGATTTCTAATCTCTAATGTTCGTTAGAAAGCTTTTTTCGATACGAACCCAATGGTTCCAGTTTTAGGAGAATCCGATGTTCGGATCTCCCGCAATGTCCATTCGAAGTCAATGGTCGAAATTCGCGAACTGCGGCGGCGTAGCGCATTCTATTCAGGCCATTATATATATAATCTATATATAATATATATTTAGTCGATTTCCTTTTAAAACGTATTTTATAAATCGTTTTAAGTTCGTTTTCAAAACGATTTCAACTTCATATTCAATTTCAAATCAAAATTGAATATTCCATATCATCGATATATAAATGATAATATTTTCAAAACATTATATTTTGAAATCAATTCCTTTTCAATATTCATTATAAAAATGAATAAAATCGATATAAATATCGTTCGCATCAAAATAGCGCATATCTAATCAACACGGCTATATATATTTAAAATATTCGTGTCCATCCCAAATCGGACATCGAAATCAGATTTTGATCTTTTACCGAATATTATTTTAAAATATTCATTATTTTAAAATATTCGTCATTTTAAAATATTCATTCTTTTCTGAACTGGAATCAGACACAGTCAATTACCATACAATTTGATTTATATGGATTTCATACACACATGTACACAACAACAATCAAACGCATTCAACCATCATCCAAAGTTCATTCTATTCTGCATAAGCATCAAATACAAATATTTGACGCTTATAACAGTCTGTCAATCAATCGATCGACATACAGCTAATTATTGGGACTAGTGTATCTCCAATATCATCCCAATACCCGTGTGGGGTTTCAATCGATCAAACACAGATTTTATTTGTGCAGTTGGGCGATGTGTGAAATTTATCGTCCCAATCAATATCAATGAAATGTGTGTACATAAACAAATCGTCCGATTTGTTTGTAAATATTTATTTTATTTCATATACACGTTAAAAATTATATTTTTAACTATAAAATATTTATTCCACTCCACATCACACAATCAATTTTCACAACAAAATCAAACAAACAAACATGTCGTCCATGGTCTGTGGACGACGGGTGTCGGGTGCTGCTAAGCACCATCTGCATCCTAGTATATATTTCAACTAGAAAATAGAATTCAACGTGAGAAGTTCTCACCTTTGGGATTCATTCCACCATTCTTTATTTCTGAATTTCAGAACCGTCTGAATTTGCCCAAACTTCCAACGCAATCTTTTTCACGTTGTTCACATTAAAATCAGATTTTTATTTCGCTACATATATAAAAATTATATTGTAATATTCTCAATTATATAAAAATTCTATTTTCAATCCGCTACTTGTATAAAAATCGAATTTTTATTTCGCTAGAACATATATAAAAATCGAATTTTTATTTCGCTACAACATATATAAAAATCGTATTTTTATATTCTTTGTCTTATAAAAATCATATTTTTATAATCTCTACTATATAAAAATCATATTTTTATAACGCTACTTTTATGATAAAGATTATATTTTTACACTGCTTCATGTAAAATAAAGTTCATATTTTTATTCGCTACATATAAAATAAAGTTCATATTTTTATTCCCTACATATAAAATAAATTTCATATTTTTATATAAATAGAAACCATAACTTTACCTAAATAAAAATCAAAGCTTTTCATGTTTTAAAAAAAATCAAACCTTTTTCATGTTATAAAAATATAATCTTTTCATATTTTAAAATCATAACTTTACTTAAACAAATTTCATCTCTTTTCTTACTCAAAATAATATGTTTTCGTACTCATAACTCCTAACTTTTCTTATGATAAAAATCATCATTCTTCCTTTTCAGTTTTATATAAAATAAATAATTAAAGTAACTGAAATAAATAAACTTTTACCTTTGTTTTGAAGGGGGGAGGGGTTCATCATCGCGCTGACGTGGCAAGGGAGGCGGGGGAGCTCTAGCGGTGGGGGTTGGGGCTTCAGGCGGCGTCGGTTTTATTAGGGCTCGGGGTCTTCAAATCGGAGAAGGGGGGCTTGTGAGAGAGGATAGAGAAGGGGGATGGAGTCGCCGGTCTTCTGGGGGGGTGGCGCCTGAAGCGCGGTGGCCGGGGAGGGGGAACGGTGGACGATGGCGGCACCTGGAGTGGCCACGACGGGGGTCGAGCTGCGTTCTCTCTCTCTTTTTTTCTCTTTCTGTTTCGATATGGAGAAGTAACAAGGGGGAGGTGGGCGTTGACTTCGAATAGTAGAGGATGTGGTGTTTTGAATTTTTTTAATTATTTAATTATTATGTTATTTTATTTTCAAAAAAAGTAACTTTTTATTTCGAACCCCAAATCGAGCCCAACGACTGCCGCCTCTAACTAATTACCCCCATTCTGAACACAATGGGATATGTTCCGCTAGCCAATTCGGTCGTTTCGATCAGTTTTAATCGAAATTAAAATATAAATCATTATAATAGTCAATATTGATTTTAACGCACATTTTAATCTACCGGGGCCACATAATAATTCTAAAAATTACAGAAAAAAATTATTTCTAGCTTTGTTTTGATGATACGGTCCAAACAAAACTAATCTCATCTAATTTGAAGACCGTTTGAAAAATGGCCATTTTCTGGTCGATCCAAATTGACTAAAACTATCAAAACACATTTTCATTTGCCATGCTCACATATTGCTTTCAAAAATTAAGAATTTTGGAACCTAGCAATAACTTGACATCCCGGATCCAACAAAAGTGGTTTCGTCGAAAACGGAGGTCGTTTGCAAAATTTCCATTTTTAAGGGCCAAAAATTCCATAGTGACTATTCTGAATTTTCAATTGGGCATAACTTTTTATTCCCGCTATCAAATTTCAATTTTTCAGATTTGTTGGAAAGATATTTTTAAATAGATTCTAATATTTTTGGTTTCGCTAAAATCTGGTTTATTTTGAATCCTGTACATTCATTTGAAATTTGAAATCGAATTTTCAAACTACTACGCCATTTTCAATTCCTTTTATAATTAAAATAAATATTTATATTCTAACGATGATTCAAATAAATATGTACATTCTACTTGTATTCAAAATAAATTTCTCGTCATTATTATTTAAAATAATTCATTTTAAATATTCAAAATTCATTTAAATTGCCAAAATAAAAATTTAAATTTGTTCATATTTTCCGGGTTGTTACAAGATTCGATGAAAGGATTGGTGGAGCTTAGTGGAGAAGGGATGGAGCATTCTCAGCCATTACAGAAAGGGGGCGGCGGCTATGTCTTTGCGGATTAGGGTTTAGAAGGAGATAATGTGTGTTTTTATATTATTTTAATGTTAATTTTACAAATAAATCCAAAAGTTTTAAACCAATCCAATTTCAGTCCAACCAGAGTTGACTCTACCCAATAGCCTCTGTTCCGGATCTAATGGGCTAGGTATCGCCAGCCCAAACGACTGTCTGTGGCCTGAAATCTTTAATTTAATATTTAAATCCTTTAATAAATTAATTTGATCGTATATTTAAATTCACCTGGGCCACATACGAACTCAGAAAAATCCAAAAAAATATATTTTTGGCTTTGTTTTGACGATACGGTCCTAACAAAATTAATTACGTCGAATTATGAGACTGTTCGAAAAATGGCCACTTTCAGGTCGATCAGAATTGATTGAAATTGACAAGACACATTTTCGTTTGCCACGCTCACATATTAATTCCAAAAATTTCAGAAAATTAAACTTAGCAATAATTTGACGTTTCAGATCCAAAAAAAGTGGTTTCATCGAAAACAGAGGTCGTTTGAAAAATGGCCTTTTATACGGGCTATAAATTATACTATAGCGACCATTCTAAATATTCAATTGGCCATAACTTTTGATTCCTACTATGAAATTCCGATTTTTCGGATTCGTTGGAAAGATATTTTCAAACAGATTTAGATATTTTTGGTTTCACTAAAATCCGTTAAATTTTGAATCCGGTACATTCGGTCAAAGTACAGGTTTGACTTTTCAAACTACCGTACTATTTCTAATTCCTTTAGAAATCAAAATGAATATATTTGCTCTAACTTCGATTAAAATAAATTTTTAATCGTTATTATTTAAAATAAATTATTTTAACTATTCAAAATTCAATGAAATAGCCAAAATAAAATTTTTAAATTGGTTAGGATTTTCCGGGTTGTTACAACGCCTACCCCGCAATCCACCTTAGTAAAGAGAAATAGCAAGTTGTGTCGTCTATTAAAGCGTAGAATAGGGTTAGGAGCGACCATGCGTAGTTTTGCATTAGATTAGTATCAATTGCGTCGATTGGTTTTTTAAAATTTTCTTTTATTACCTCAAGTGGATCGACATACTCAGGGTATATAATATAAAACTACAAGGCTAAGGATCGTATTCATAACATATTATATACATATACACGAATAACATATCATATAATAGTTCACAATTAGTTACAACAACAAACACATGTGAGATATACTTGAATGGTTCGACATAAACCGTATGAAAATACAACATCTCTTAACGAATAAGAATACAATAACTCAAAAAAACAATTCGCAACTAGGGAAAAGCCTCTTAAGCGATAGTCCAAGATGGATCAGCTAGCTATGAGTCAACTGAAAGCTACAACTCGAAACAATTCGATAAAACCTGAGTATTACATACATTGGTCGGTCTTGTTTACATAACAATTATAATATGATAATTGAATAAGAAGTCACATAGATGTGAATTCCTTTTGACACAAAAGAAATTATTAGCCAAGACAACAATTGATTCATAAGATGATTAAGGCTAAAACAGTCCATGAGATTCCAAGAACAACATAATTAATCAAAAGGAAGAATTTCTATTTCCACCGAAAGGTGCGAATCATCAAGCTAAGCACAAAGGTATAACACCATAGAATAAGATCAAAACTACATCCAAGCAATATATAAACTCATATAAGAGTTTATTATTTTATTCAACAAAGAGTGATCACTACACATAAATATGAATCAAACAGTTCTAAGGCTATAAATGGTTTCATTTTCAACGAACCAACATTAATAGGACCCAAAGCACTAAATGGAAACAATCCAGCAAATCATAATAATCGGGGTTTGAAACCAAAAGGTCAACAATATCAACGAAACATCGATTTGGATCCAATCAAATAAAGTTAAGTATAATCGTAAGATCAAAATCATCAAAACACCAACCAAGACAACAAAATTCATCAATAGCAACAATTTGAATCCAAATAACGTAACATTGCACGTGAAAACAAGCTCCCTCAAGCATGGCCAAGTATTATATACGTGTTTAATTATTCTGATGCCTAACATTGCAACCCCCACCGCGTGTAATTTTAACACTAAGACCCCCTCGCCATGTGTAACACTACGACCCCTCGACGTGTGCAACTTAACCATTTCGACCAAGTAAATAAATATATGAGACTCCCCTCGAGTATACTTTCTCCCCAAAGCAAGTACTAGCACAATAACAAACATTGAATTATATATCACAAACTTACCTTAATAACATAGAAAGTGAAAGCGGTACATCCTATAACACATGTTTTACTAATCATTTTACTTCCAGATTGCCTACTTCACATCAGAAAGTACTTCAACCAACGAGTTCAGAATTAATCGATATAGCCAATCTACATATTCCAACTACATGATTGATTATATCATTCAAATCACGTTCTCGCATCTCCAAGGTGCAAAAATGTGTAGTTCTAATATATATATATATAATATTTGTTTTGAGAAAAGGAACTATAAACGATTTCGAAAACATTTAGATTATTTCTTTAAATCTGTATAATTTGGATAATATATATAAAGCCTAGAGACGAGTTTCTTTGTAAACTTATAAACACAGAAACTGAATTGTCTCAAAGTAATAAGAAATCAATGTGTGTGTATATATATATATATATATATGCTTGAAAACTGCATTATAAAATCCTGCACATGCCACAAATGCACCAAATTCAACGTGGAAACTTAGTCCACACAATCGACATAAAACAATAAATTCGAAACACGAATTCAATGATAATACAAGCTTTCAATATTCGTATTGAAGCCATAAGAAATGCATTACTAAAAATCAACATAGAAATTCATCAATCGAAATAGGAAATAAGTCTAAGGATTCATCAGAAAATTGTACAAGAAGCACGAACCTAGACAAATCACACAACAAGCTTCAAAATTCCCTGCACAAAAATTTACACTACTTGGATCGACCCATTCCTTGTGTGTGTCGACCCTTGGATCGAAACCACAATTATCTGGATAGACCCCTGTGTTGATCCAGAGAAAGGGAAAGCTACAAGCTATTACAGATGCCTGATTACAATTACACATAGCAAAGATGGCCGCAATGACCTGAAATTTTGCAAGCACGTAAACCAGTGACTCTACTTTGCATTACTATAAGAATAACATGATTTCATCAAGGGATTGACAAGTTATAGCAACTCAAAGTGACACCCTTTGCTACTTTATACAATAGGAAAAACAATGAATAGAAGCTATTCTACAGACAATAAACTTATTCACACAGATAAAATCTAAAATCATGTAAACTAGAAGGTATATGTTATGCAAATCACCATAAATTGGTTTATCAGCAAGTTTCCCTCAATTTAATGTTTTCAAGTTTGGAGATTTGAACATGCAGGAGCAGTATAGTTGAAAATACTGACATGTAGATCCCCATGCATTAACTTTAACTACTTTTCCTTTTATTCTAGAAATTACTTGAATAGATTTGTAGATTGTAACTTGATTCTTACTACTAGGAAAAAGATTTGCATTTAATTTAATTGTTTTCTAGTTTGGATTTGGATTTTTAACTTAAGAATGGAGGAGGAGACAACCATTTTCTTTTCTATAGGGAAGCTTCAGGAAAAAAGATGAATAAGGGGGAAAGAAGAGAATACATGTTTCTTTCTTTTTCTCCAGATAAGTCTTTTTTGTTTGGGGCATAACTTAAAGTCCAATAGGCAAAGTTGTTACAAATACAAAAAGTGTTGCTAATCCTTTTAGTTGAACGATACACCTAATTTACACAAGCTTAACACATCTTAACAAAATTTCCAACCCATGGCACACTATAACATTGCTTATATTAGAGTTTATGCCCTATAGGCAATCTATTTGATGTGACTAATAACACTGTTGATGTTATCTTTTATTTTGAATAAAAGATACTGTTATGTTATATTTACCGTGTAATATAAATATTAACATAATAGAAGTATTTAGAATAATAATACAGAATTATATAGTTTTGGTAAGTGACTTGAACATGAGATTATATAATATAATAATAAGTATAATGATTCTCAAATGTCCCTAGTCAAGTTTTATTGTATATAAGAAAACAATAAAATATTGAAAATAGTATGTTGATTGATTGCTGAATATATCCCATTGATCATTAATATATGTGATAGTAATTTCAATACATAAATATATATTAGAGAATAGTGTATTAGGATGACCCAACATGAGAAAACTTCATGGAATATAATTAAAAGTATCATAAGTAATTCTCATAGTGACAGTGATGTAATGGTCCTCGGACCTGAAATAATCATACATATTTATTCGAGGATATTTTTATTTTGATATCATCAAAATTCTCTTTTAAACGAGTACACGATAAAGGTGATTATCGGATACATCTCGAATCGATTATATAATATGAATGATATAGATGGAATTTAACCCTACAATATAAGTAGAGATATCCATCGGCCTCTTGATTGAGTATGATTATAAAATGCATGAATGTGTGCTCAAATATTGATTTGTTTTATATAATCTACTCATCGATAAAGATAAAATGATTAAATTATAAAGTGGATTATTTTCCATGCTTCGAGTTTAATCTTGGATATAATGGTTAAAAGGATCAAATTACGTTGAAACACTTGTCACATAAAAGGTTGTATCGAATCATTGATTTTATTATAACTTGGGTAACAACGATGTATTACTAGATTTCGCTCAATGTTTATGTAGCGACCCGGAAAATTCGACACTCGAATTTTCGACATTTACACAAACTGTGTCCCATTCGAGTATCGAATCTCCAGAAAGCTAGAAGGAAGAAGTTGGAGGATGAGAAAGATAAGATAGAAATATTAGAATAGAAGAATAAGAACAACACACCACAACACAGAATCAGAGTCTCACATCGCAGCGGAACAAAATATAATATGGAAATAAATCTTTATTGAGAGCTTTCAAAATTACTTACAGTATCAGAGTACATCAACATATCTGGACAGTCATATAACCTGTCCTCATATACAATCACACAGCGGAACAGTAGCTATATATATAACCATACGTTTGAACTCTTCCAGCTTGTCTCTGGACTTCGCAGCATCCGGTAACCTTGACCTGTACATCCCGGCCTAACCCGAGCATTTACAAAACACCGGGTCAGTCTGGTGAACCAGAGTGAGATAAACTCGCACAGTATTAAGGTATCACACAACTTGATTTTAAAGTAAAAATCTTTTCGAAAGAAAAGGATAATCGTAAGACCGAATCCACACATAAATACGGACGGTTTTTACCTTACGATAATCCAAAACAGTTTTGAAATCAATATCTTGTCTGATATTATCATAATGTCTAAATACAAGTAAATAGAATCTAGTAGAACGCTTGCATCTCACGCTCCACATATATAGTATACAAACAAAACCGCAGGTGCTTATTGTAGATTGGATTCCGACCTTGACAAGGTATGGGACCACCTGCCGATAGTGTATCTTTAGAGGCGAATACACTGGGTTCAACAAGAACGTCTTGCAACCCGGCCCTCACATGACTGACCACTCATTTCGCTTGAGTGTATCGAATGTATATCACCAACGGTTGGGCTCAAACCACCATTTCCCGAAAAGGGACAGCATTGAAATAGATTCAAGAAGCAAAAGGAATTTCTCTAGATAGGTGATTATACACCCTAATGGGAGCGACCCACATAGCCATGCTGCCTGCCCGATTTTTGTCATTCCCCGGTTGATGAGGCTTGAGGCTACGCTTTATCAGCACATCGTCTTTCCTTCGAATGTCACATAGTCAGATCCATCGACAATCACTAATTGATGTCTACAACAATACATTACGTGTTAGTTGAAGAAGTTTCCTTCTCCGCCTCCACTCTTGGTATGGTTGAAGAAATTAATGTACGTGACCTTTTCTGGAAATACTCTGTCAGACATTCATCCATACAAGTCACCCAGGAACAGGATGAACCAAAGGTACCCTCCTACTGCATCCTAGGAATCACCCTGAGAATCAGTAGCGATAAGTCCTTGCAATCCGTAGATTCCAACCACGACAGAATCATAGTTTATCTCTGCTTGCAAGTCAGAGATTTTAAGTAATCCTTCCGCTTATGAAGATCCACGGTCTTCAATAGCTCCATCTTGAATCAGCATCTTCAACGTATTCGTATTTGCTGGACGGAATGGTTTTCGAATATAAATTCGATCCTGGTCTTTCCGTACCAACAATCGCATGGGCCAATTTTGATAGTCGGTTATTTAACTATCAAATAAAACAACCATTCATCCATAAAAGAAAATGGATTCACTGATTTAATACTCAGTATCATTTAGCCTCTTTAACGAACCATCCGTTAATTATATTCTTCAAATTTTCCAATATTTGAAACATCGCTTTTATTTCTTATTATAAAATAAGAATATCTTTCAGATTCAGTTTATTCAATCTTATAAACTTTTCGAAAACAGTTTTATAATATCATTAACGGAAATCATAACTTATGTTTCCCTCAATTACCCTCGTTTATAAACTAATACCATTCCTGAATAATCATGGAGTCGTTCAAGTTGGGGTATTTTATTACCTCTCAGACCTTGACCAACATCATTCATATCTTCAGAATAAATAGAAGTTTATTAACAACATATTTTCCCTTTGAAAACCTATCCAAATCTCATCCACGTTTACTTAACTAATTGTTAAGTAAATTCTCATTAATCCTTTCGATTTATTAATAATCATTTACAATATTATATACGAACTTTGATTCTATTAGGAATAGAATCTTTATGAAACTTCCTTGATATCTCTTTATTACAATATTACCATTTATTTCGACAATTCAAATTTCATTTGTTTTAAAACCATATAAATAACGCTTTTAGAAATCTTATATTAATATCCTATACCATTGTTATATTTTCAAATCCTTATCTTGATATGCATCAAACGATTCAACTTATACTTATCACAATCCTTTTAAACCATACTCACCGCTGATTCATTGTCTAGGAAACATATAATAATCCTTTGTAAAATCTTATGTCCAAAAAAGGTTCGTCTCATTAGTAACAAGTGTTACAAATCACATTTCATAAATCCTTACTTTTATTTATTAACTCGATTCCATTTTGAAAACTTTAAATTTCCATTTACAATATTTAATTACAACAACTTACCATTCATTTCATAACTTTACTTTGTTTACAAATCTATTTTGCAATTCGTTATCGACAACTAATATTCGTTGTCGTTATCCAAAACTCTTACTTCATTTAAAATCCTGCTTTCAGTTAACATTCCGAACTTCGGAATAGTACATTCCGAACCTCGGAATAGAACTTACTTCAATTAATCATTCTGAACTTCAGAATACCACATTCCGAACCTCGGAATAAACTTGCTTCCATTTATTTAACCAAATCTCATTTATAAATTTCATTTATAAATTCATATTCATACTTTCAACTTCGATTTCATTTAAAATATGAAACCCCATTTCCCAATCACCACTCATTTCCAACCCATTGATTTGTTAATCTCATACACGAAATGTTATCACATTTCGTATTTGTTTGAACGACGTTTGTCAAAAATGATCATTTATTACAAAACATTTCTCTTTGAACTCTTTTACCCGTTCTCGCATACCCATGATTTAACTATTCCATTTTCTATTATGAAATCAATTTAAAACTTCTTTTACGACTGTAAGGCCTTCACAAAACCATTTCAATATTTAAATAATCAACACGATAAATTATATCGTTTAACCATTCATTTAATACATCTTGCATCTCTACTAGTTATATTTATATAAAATTGATAAATTTAACTTCGACTATTATTTTTACAATGAAAATCGTATTTCAAAACCATATAAAAATATATTTATATCTTGGAAAACATTCGAAATCTATTTATTATTGATTTCGAAAAGTCATTCCTTTTAGTCGACGGTATTAAAGAGGCGAATAACTACTGTAGTACCAAACCGTGAAATATAAACTAATTTCACATTCACTAACAATAATTTTATCATATTGATAAACGTTACCAATATTATCCAACCTGTTATTCCCTGCAAAACAATGGTTACCACAATTCAAACCATTCAGTTCAATATTTGTTTCCATCTAGACAGATGAAATAAAACAGTCTAACAGCAACAGTCAATAATAACTGTAATAGTCAATACTAGGATAATAACAGCAGTTCAAGCATTCAACTATTTGATCATAACGTTTATAGTGTTATAAACGTAACCACTGAGGTAAGTTACCTCACTTGGATTTAATCGTTAGAAATAACGATTAGTTTTCAATTAAATTAAACCGTCGTTTAATTTAACTGTTTCAGCCCATACAACGAACGACCAAACAACAACCATAAGCAAGCATAGCACACAATTAGAAAACCCGACTTATATAAAATATAAGAAGGGAGAACTGAGTGAGTTTAACTCACCTTGAAATTCTATCCGCTGTCAGAACGGTTCTTTGTACAAGCTTCCAGCTGCGTCAGTCCGACATGCTTCTTTGTTTGATCCGACTTCGTTACTTCCTGTTACTTTCTTCTTCTTTTCTTGAATACACCTGGCGCAAGCCAAACACTTTTTTTCAAATCCAACGTCCCCCCCCCCCCCAATGTCTTCATACCTGCTCACGCATTCCCTTTCTTCTTCTTTTTTTTTATTATGTATAAAAGAAAACCGAAGAACAACTGAATCACGCCCACCATGCACATCTCGCCTCGCACCTCCTTCCAGTAGCCATTCTTTTTGCCGCATGGATCAAAGGTCCTTCTACCATTTTTGAAACTAACATCATGGTCAAACGCCACTCCTCCTCATACTCTTTCCTTGGCTCATCGTTTTTCGTGCCACCTCCAGCAAACAAAGCTGCGCCAACCTTCCTACCTACTGCTCTTGTATGCAACGTCCTTCCCCACGTTAACTATTCCCTCCCCTCATATTTGTTTTTTTTTTTTTTTTTTCTAAACTTACGGCTAGTGTTGAAAAAAAAGCGAGGACAACTAAGCTTTAAATAGAAGAAGAAACGTGGAGAAGAGGAGTGCGTGAGGTGCAAGGAAGTAGTTGTGTGGAGCGCAAGGTAAGGAGGATTGGGGCGCAAGGAAAGAAAGTATGGGCGCAAGTAATTGATTGTTTTGGGCGCAGGTAGTGTAGGACGCAAGAAAATAAAAGAAACGTAAGGAAAAGGCAAAGCAAAGAGAAAAAGTGGGATGGTTTAATAATAAAATAATAAAGCTAACTTGCACGTGAGAAATCAAGTTAAAAATCGCTACTTATGATCTCTAATCGAAATAAAGACACCTATTTCTAACATAAAAAAATATTCCGGATCTAATGAGACAGGTTTCGTCGAATTCTGACACCGTTTGCGAAAAACCTTTAGAAAATATCGATGAAAAACACCGAGCAATAATTCCTTAAAATTACAGAAAAAATCCTAAAAATATGAGGCCTTGACATTTCACTAGACCTCTTCCTAAGGTTTCGTATGGAACTTGTTTCTTTGAATTTTGAGTTCGTTTGACCAGTTAACCATTCAAATAAAGTTACCTACACCACTATGTACTCATGTATGAGCGTTGCAGACTGAAATAAAAATACAGTCGTGTTCAGTGAGGTGTCGCGATCCCAAAAATATAATAATACCGGTAGTTTAACTTATATTGTGAAATCACAAAATGTTGATTACAGGGTGCAAAATACTCCAAATAAAAAGTTGCTTATTTAATTAATTAAAAATTACAGTAAAATTCTAAAAATTAAATTATCACTACGCCTCAAAAGAACCTAGTCTAAATTCAAAACCCATATGCAGTTATATCCAATAATCCGTTACGGTCGATAAACGATTACGCCGCTGTTTTTCTGCCAAATTGATTTGGGCATAACTTCCAATCTACACGACGAAATCCCGATTTTTCTTTTTCACTAGGAAAATATACTTCACTTGCTCCGTACATTTCTTGTTTCACAGAAATCTGATTTAAAACGGGCTCTGTACATTCAGTTGAAGTTCAAAACTCTATTTTACGAACTGCAGCGCTGTTCTGAGCTCGTTTTATTTTATATATGAATATATATCGTTCAACTTCGTTTAAATAGCGATTTAAATATTAAAATCCATTTATATTCCAAATAAATATTTAAAATAAATAAAGTATTTGGCTGCCAAAAATACGGGACGTTACAGTTTATAATTTTAAATATGATTTAAAATTATTGCCAATTTTGTAGTAATCTATAGGGTCACAAGCTAGGAACATTATAAAGGGGAAACTATTTTTGGACAAATAAAATATCAATTCGTTGATATTTTATTTGACGTTGGAATAAGTATGCAGGTTGGTTCCTAATTAATGGATCACGTTTATTTTGTAAAAATGGGTACTTCCTTCTTTTATACGAGATACAAAAAAACCTAACACATAGTCTTTTCAATGAAAACCTAAATGAAATGAAAGCTAGTACAACATTTCTCGTTTTCTCTTCGATCTGTGTGACGATAGAAGAGAAACCGTTCATGTGAACACCGATAGAGGCACCGCCACCAACAGTGCTTTCGATTCAATCTATCTATGTGTAACAACCCAGATTTTTGGACATTTGAATTTGAACATTTAATTATGTTTTAAATATTTATATTTGAAATATTAATGTATTTTAATATTTAATCTGTTTATTAAGACAAAGTTTAAACGTTATAATTTATATATAATTTAAAACGAGCTCGTAACATCGCGGTAGTTCGTAATATTGAGTTTTGAACTTCAATTGAATATACAGGATCTGGTATAAGTCGGAATTTCAAGAAACAAGAAACGTTGGAATCTGGTTGATTATAATTTTCGTATGGAAGTGAAAAATCCAGATTTCGTGTTATAGATTTGTTAGTTATGTCTAATTCAAATTTTAAAATAGTCGTTATGGAAATCGTTATAAAAGTTAACGTATATTTAAAAAAATTATTAATATTTTCTATATAATTTAGATATCGGTTAACTCGAAATTTTCGATACTGAGTTATAATTCGATATTAATTAAATCTGAAGTGATATAATATTCCAGTCGGATATATCTAACAATAATAATTTTTTATTATTTTTATTTAATAGTTTCAGAATTTATTTAATAATTTATCGGCATTTTTTAGCTGTTTATCAAAATTTATATTTATACAGACCCTACTTGTACGTATATATACAAATATCTAACGCTTGGGCTTTGTGTATAATAGTAGACAATATGACATACGCAACGGTATATAATCATCTTATGGTGAATATTAAATCCCTATGTGTACACGTAACTGATCAAATAGACAACATATACTAAATATGTAAGAAATGAATAATGTCGATAATCAAACTTATAGGATTTTTCTAGGAAATAAACAGTTATGCGACATGAAATAAAAATCATCTAAAGCAGCTAATATCAAGTAGTAAGTAAAGAGAACACTGAATCCAAGAGAAATCATCCAACCAAACTTATTCAATAACAAAGTTAAGTATAAAAAATAAAGTAGAAAAAAGAGAAAGAAATATATATATATATATAATAAGACATCTTTTTCACGTTCATGTGCTACTGTACCACATCTTTTTCCATGATATATTAAAAAACTTTACTACCAACATGGACACATTACAAAACTTCAATTAAAGATATGCGTACTTCTACAAATTCCTGCATCAATGCTGAATGACAACGCTTTGCAACAATGGGACTACTTGTGTAAACAATAGGCCTAAACTATCCCTCTCAGCAGCACGCAGACCCTATTGGAGAAGACAATACATGCCTGAAGCTCTCAACCCATCGACCCAGTTCGTCTTTCCCCAATCTTCTTAAATAAATAGGCTAATGTGCAAGCAATACAGCTACTACATGAAGAGAAAGCACATAGCTGCCCAGATCTATTGAACAGACGTTGTTCTTATCTTCAAATACCATTCACTTATATATACCCTGCCATTTCCCCAAGCCAATGTTTCTCACTTCGCAACTCATTCAGTTAGTGGCCAAATATACCCAGTTAAGTCATGCGTTAAGTAAAGAATGGCAGTAATCCATTCAAATCCTTCTACCTCATAATCACTTGATCTACACACTTATTCACATAATATTAAGGAGCAAATATTTAAAGGACAAGGAGATCTGTGCTTCGACCAGTTTGGATGGAAATCGAAATGAGGTGGAAGTCGAGATCTCACTTGAAAGGTGTGAACTTTTTGGACAAGCTGCGGGCTAACGGTAGGTCTAGGGGTAATGAGGTTCAAGTTGAAGGAGGAGCTGACCAGGGTGCCCGGTTGGGAGGTTGCCGATGGAACTCCGATCAACGGAGGAGTGGAGGGGGGACGCTGTGTTTTGTTTTGGCAGAGGGGGGTTATTGTTGGATGTGATGAAATGAAGAGCTGTGGATATGACGTAAGGGCAGCTCCGTTCTTTAACAGGAAAGGGGTTTGACGTGGACCGGTTTTTGGGTTGTAGCATATAGGAGGATGGGCTGCGTAAACAATTGGACATGAAAACGAGGAGGCCCAATTTTAGTGAACAAAAACTAATGGCCCAGCTAAGGTTATTAACAAATAATTAGTTCAACCTATATGAAATTAAAATTAATTAATTTTGTATTAAATTGCTATTGATTATATACTTTTTAAATCAAGACAGGTTTAAACATTTCGGCTGGGGTTCTGGAAATTGCGGTAATAGTTTAGAAAAAAGCAGGAACAAACGAAGCGGTGAATGAAGGAGCCGGCCCGTAATATTTAAACAAAGTAATTAGCTAGTTAATTAAATTAATTAAGAAATTAATTAGTTATTAAAATAAAGTTTACTTTAAATGTTAACAATTTATTCATATCTTATCAGAATTGGCTAATACAAGATAGACTGGAACCGTATTTACGAGCACGATGTTATGGAACATAATTGAATTGGATGGGGTTGGAATTATCTGGAACGAGTTGCTTATACAACGTAGATCAAAGCGAGTTAAACTCACTCAGTTCTTCCCACTTATATTTTATATAAGTCGGGTTTTATAATTGTGTGCTATGGCTGCTAATGGTTGACTGTTTGTTTGTTCGTTAAATATATATTCATATATTGATTGAGTCAATGAAATTAAAAGTTGTTTAATTTTAGTGAAAAACCAAATTGTTATTCTAACGATTGAAACGAATGAAGGTAACTTACCTTGTTGGTCACGTTTTAAATAAACGTGTTTATTTTAATGAATTTTTTGCTGTGTTGCATTTTTATTATTTATCGTTATAGAAATTATTAGGTTAAAAGTTAATAATTCTTATTAAATGAAATTATGTGAGATAATCTATTTTGATGAAGGGAAGAATAGGTTGGAGGAATCCCTCGGGATTCCTCAAATATATGAAATGTTGTTTCTTTTCGTATTATCACTATTTGAACTGTTCTGATTGAATGATTGATTTGATTGTTGTTCATTCAGCTAGGATTCAATATTTGTTTTGTTTTAACCAATGGTAATAATGGTTGAGTAATTGGCAGTATATGGCCGATAAATCAATCGTGTTCCAGATATGGATTTACCATCAGGTGAATCGATAGGAATGAAGTTATAAAATTTATTTTATAACTGAAAATAGATTTTTAAATCTATTATTTTGAATAAAAGTTTAATAAAAGAAAATAAATATTTATTATAGATTGTTTAAGTTTATATTTAAATATTAAATGATTTTATAAAGCAAATTCGGATATTTATCGGATTTATAAGCAAGAGAGTATAAAATTTACCTAACGGTCAAGATTTGAATAATTGTTTCCAAGAAACAATTATATAGAATTATTTAGATTAATTATATTATTAAGGACTACAATTGGAATTGATTAGCAAATTAATCGTGTTTTGAGTTGACTAAGTCAACCGTTTTTAGTTGAGAATAATTATTAAATCATTTCTTTGAACTAATCCAACGAAATAATTCAATGAATATTTGTTTAATTTTGATAAGATTTTAAAAAGGAAATTACTATTTATTTTAGTTAATAAATAAATTAAATACGTCTGCAGTTGTTAATGATTGAAGTAAATTATTATTTTAATTAATAATAATGTAGGTAATTACTTTTTATTTGAAATTCTTTTAAAAAGTAATCGAAGTTGGAATGAAATCTAATTGAATTGTTAAAGGAGTTTATGAACAGGTTTGATATTAAACCCGAGTTTTCTTAACGAAGTTATAATAGGAATTTTAAGCAAATAAGATAGCTTAAATTAATGTTTACTTAATGTTTGAATTAAGTAAAAGGAAATTGAGAATACAAGGGTTTATATTATACCAGAATTTTATAAACGAAGTTTACAAAAAGGAGATGAGGTGTTAAAGCGTTAATTAATGTTACTTAATAATGGAATTAAGTAAAATTTGGCTTATTGAAACAAGATTTTCAAGTAGGAAAGGTTAAATGGATAAGAGAAAGGGATTGTATAAAGCGAATTTGGTAAAGAAGTGAGTAATATATTTTTTAAAAAAATCCGGGTAATAAAATGTATTGTTTAAAGAATAAAAAGGAAAGGTTATATTTTAGTAAGTAATTTCTTAATCAATGAATTAAGAAATAATAGTTATACACGAGAAGAAGATTTTCAAAAGTACGAAGTTTTATAAAACATATTAAATAAAATAGTTAAATGAGATGTATTTGGTATTAGAACAAATATAGGTTTTTGAATTACAACTCATGTCTATCTAAAGATAAGAACGTTGTTGATCAAGGTCTGAGTGGTAAATAAAAACCCCAACTTGAACAACTTCAGAATTATCTGGGGATGATGTTAGATTGTAATGGGAAAGAGGGTAAGAATAATTTATTATCTCCATATAAGAACTAATAACGAAATGTTAGTCGCAAGATTTGAGAATATATATTGAAATTTCAAAAGTAACAGAAATAAAGGGGATTTAAGAATTTATAATGTAATTTCCAAGGTAACGGAAATGAGAAGGTTCGAGAACAAACACATATATATAATAATATTTCCCGAGTAAAGGGAGGTATTAAAAAAAAAGATTTTTCTGAAAATGATAATAAAATAGAAATTGGATATGATTTTAGGATATTTTCCTAATTATGGAAATAAATAGTTTTAAAAATAAATCTTATGTTAAGGGAAAAGCTATTTTGTAATATTTAAAGATTGTAGTGTTTTAAATTAACCATTCGTAATTATATTAATCAAAGAGGCCAAGTACTGTTGAGTACTGAACTAGTAAACTCACTTTATTCTCATGATTGCTTATTTGACAGTTAAATAACCGACAATCAAATTTGACCTATATGATTGCTGGTACGGAAAGAACTGGATCAAATTATATTCAAAAACCATTCCGACTAGCGAGTACGTGGAAGATGTTAATTAAAGATGGAGCACTGAAGAACATTGATCTTCATGAGCGGAGGAACTACTTGTTGAATTCCTCTCGTTTAGCTGCCGGAGATATTATGACTCGAGATTCTGTCGTGATTGGAATCTACGGATTGCAAGTACTACCCGCTACTAATCCATGGGGTGATTCCTATATTGGATGTGGTAGGAGGGTGCCTTCGGTTCATCCTACTCCTGGATGACTTGTATGGACGGATGTCTGATGGAGTATTTCCAAAGGAATCGCGTATGTTGATTTCTTCGAACGTACCATAGTTGTGGGAAAGGACGACAGTTCTCTTAGCTTAACAACTAGAGTATTTTTGTGGACGTCAATTAGTAAATTTTCTGGCGGATTTGATGATGTGTCATTCGAAGTGAATGGTGGCCAGATGTTATACAAGTAAGTATAACCTCAAGCCTCATCAACCAGGAAATGACAAAAATCGAGCAGGCAGCGTGGCTATATGGGTCGCTCCCATTAGGGTGTACTATCACCTATCTAGAGAAAATCCATTTCCTTCTTTAATCTATTCCGATGCTGACCCTTTTCAGGAAACGGTGGTTTAAGCCCAACCGTTGGTGATATACATTCGATACACTCAAGCAAAATGAGTGGTCGGCCATGCGTGGCTGGTTTGCAAGACGTTCTTGTTGAACCCAGTGTATTCCCCTCTAGAGATACACTATTGGTAGGCGGTTCCATATCTTGTCATAGTCGGAATCAAATCTCAAATAAGCGCCTACGGTTTTGATTATATACTATATATGTAGAGCGTGAGATGCAAGCATTCTGCTATATTGTTACTTATTTATATTTAGACACTATTATAATATAAGAAAAGATATTGACTTCAAAAATGTTTCGGGTTATCGTAAGGTAAAACCCGTCCATATTTATGTGTGGATTTGCTCTTACGATTATCGTTTTCTTTCGAAATGATTTTGACTTAAAAATCAAGTTGGATGATAGCTTTAAACTTAGTGTGTTTTCTCACTCTGGTTCGCTAGACTGATCCGACATTTGTAATGCTCGGGTTAGACCAGGTTGTACAGGTCCAAGTTATTGGATGTTGCGAAGTACATAGATGAGCTAGAGGTGTTCAAACGTATGATATCTACTATTTATTCAGCTATGTGACTGTATATGAGGACAGGTTATTACAACTGTCCAGATGCGATAATGTACACTAATGATTGTAAGTTTTATTTAAAGCTCTCAATGAAGATTTGTTTCTATATTATATTTTGTTCCGCTGCGATATGAGACTTTGATTCTGTGTTGTGTTGATTCTTCTTCTTCTTTTGTTCTTATATTTCTTTCTCTCTTATCTCACCCTCTAATTTCTTTCTAATAACTATCTGGTGTTTTCGATACTTGAGTTCTAGCAAGTAGTACTAGATTTTTGTATTATTGTCGGAATTCGGGCGTCGAATTCCTACCAGGTCGTTACAGTGGTATCAGATCTATTGGTTTAGTAATAACCTTGGCTCTGTGGATTGACTCGATAGAGATGGGGTTAGTAATACCCTAGATTGAGCTGAGTGTATATATATGAGAGTGTATTTGTATATCATATATAAAAATGTTTTGTACTATGTTGTTTGATCGGTTCAAATGTTGAGAAGCAATGAACTGGGAATGTACACAATATTGTCTTGTTAATAGGGTAAATAAAATAATTTTACCCAAATAATATTTTTGTATAAAATAATAATTTTTTTAAATTATTGAGATATTATGGTTTGACTGATTTATTTGAAAGGAATTCAGATGGAAATTTGAATTATTAATATAACCAAAAAAATTCACATATATAATTGTGAATTAGTATTTTAGTGTGAAATTGAAAATCAGAATTTAACTTATGATAAGTTAAAACAGAATAAATTAGAGTGATGGTATTTGAAATAAAATCAGAATTGGGATAATAAAAAAATGTTTAAAAAAACAATTAGATAACTGAATGAAATGAGACTTAAATTGGTGGAGTAAATATTAATTGAATTTAATATAAATTAAATGATTGGTTGAATTGATTGTGTATTTGTTGTTATTTGGATATTAGTTTGGTTGAAATAAATTCATCAATAGCTTAATAAAAAGTTGAATGGATTGAAAACTAAATTCCAGTATAAAAAATTTTGGATGGAATACTTTATGGATTAAAACTGGCTGATTTAAACCTATATTTGCATATACCTTTCTGAATGATGCCTTGGGAATTGGTGAAATTATACTGGTTGGCTAATGAAGTATTATTTAAAAAAATTCATGTAATGATTACTTACATATTGAATTGAGTGAAGCACTGGTGCCAGATGGCTATGAGGATAAATTTTGGATTAGTAAATCGCAATAAGTTGAGAAAGCATGCTCGATAGCGCTCGCCTAAGGTACGCCTACGCGTAATATAAAATTTTGGTTTTTGAGTTTTATTTTCAAACCCTATGGGTCGATGTATATATATCATTTGTCCCTACAATATCACAGAAGCCCCTCCATACAAGGGAGGCTCTGCCGATTTTTTCTCGAAAATTTAAGATTTAGAATATTTTCGATACTTTTGAAAATTTTATTTATAAATAATGATTTGGTTTCCGATTTAAAATAAATTAGATTTTACAGTTAATGAGTTGTAGCATTTTTCCTACCTTAGTAATTTCAGGGACGAAATTTGTAACGACCCAGGGATTTTCGGCCCTGAAAATCGACATAAATACCTTTACCGTAACTCATGCCGACCTTCCAAACACCGAAACACTGGACATTATTAGAAAGAAATTAGAGGGTGAGATAAGAAAGAAAGAAATATTAGAATAGAAGAAGAAGAAGAACAACATAACACAGAGTATCACATCGCAGCGGAACAAAATATAATACAGAAATAAATCTTTATTGAGAGCTTTTAAAAATACTTACTATATCAGAGTACATCACACCACGGGACAGTTATAATAACCTGTTCCCATATACAACACACAGCATAATAGTAACTATATAATATCATACGTCTAAATTCCTCCAGCTCGTCTCTTCACATCATTCGATAACCTGAAGCTATACACCCCGGGCTAACCCGAGCATTTACAAAACACCGGGTCAGTCTGGTGAACCAGAGTGAGAAAATCTCGCACAGTATTAAGGGTATCACACAACCTAATTTTAAAGTTAAAATCTTTCAAAGAAAAGGATAATCGTAAGACCCAATCCACACATAAAAACGGACGGTTTTTACATTACGATAACCCAAAACATTTTCGAAATCAATATCTTGTCTGATATTATAATAATGTCTAAATACAAGTAAATAGCAATCTAGTGGAATGCTTGCATCTCACGCTCCATATATATAGTATACTATCAAAACCGCGGGCGCTTATTGGAGATTGGACTCCGACCATGACAAGGTATGGGACCACCTGCCGATAGTGTATCTCTAGAGGCGAATACACTGGGTTCAACAAGAACGTCTTGCAACCCGGCCCTCACATGACTGACCACTCATTTCGCTTGAGTGTATCGAATGTATATCACCAACGGTTGGGAGCTACCCACCATCTTCCCGAAAAGGGACAGCATCGAAATAGATTAAATAAGCAAATAGATTTTCTCTAGATAGGTGATTACACACCCTAATGGGAGCGACCCACATAGCCATGCTGCCTGCCCGATTTTTGTCATTTACCAGTTGTGAGGCTTGAGGCCAGAATTTACTTTGAACATCTGATTGCCATTCACTTTGAATGCCACATCGTCAAATTCATCAGATATCACTAATTGACTTCCACAAAAATACTCTGCGGTTTAGCTAAGAGAAGGTGTACAGCCTTCTCCGCCATCACAGAAATACGTTTGAAGAAATCAACGTACGTAATTCCTTTGGAGATACGCTGTCAGAAATCCGTCCATACAAGTCATCCAGGAACAGGATGAACCGAAGGTACCCTCCTACTGCATCCAATATAGGAATCACCCCATGGATCAGTAGCGAGAAGTCCTTGCAATCCGTAGATTCCAATCACGACAGAACCACAGTTTATCTCTAGCCGCTAAACCAGAGATTTTAGTAGTTCTTCCGCTTATGAATATCTACGGTCTTAAATGCTCCATCTCGATCGTCTTCTGATATCTTCACGTATTTGTTGGTCGGAATGGATTTTGAATATAAATTCGATCTCGGTCTTTCCTTACCAACAATCGTAGGGAACAGATTTGATAGTCGGTGATTTAACTATCAAAATAAACAATGTTTCAATCATGACAATCCAATGAGTTCACTGGTTCAGTATTCAGCATTACTTGGCCTTTTAATTAAAAAAAACTAATTCACTTCTGTTTAATTAAAGCTTCTAACTCTTTAGATATTCAAGAATACGATATTTGACTTCATATCTTTTATTCTATTCTTGAAACAAATATTTATTTATATAAAATAAAAACTCAACCTTACATTTCTTTCTTACTAATTTCCTTTACTTCGTATATTCCCCAAATCTTTCACCAGACATCGCATTATCATTTCTCTAATGGAAATAATAAATTATCACTAACCTCTTTCACGATTACTACCTAATATCATCTTCAGATAATCCTGATGTTGTTCAAGTTGGGGTATTTTAATTACCTCTCAGACCTTGATCAACAACGTTCTTATGCTCAGATAAATATAAGTTGTAATCAAACCAATATTCGATTCCAATATCAAAACAAATTCCATTATAAATGGGATTTGGTTATAAAATCTTACGACCCACTTCTTTACCCAAATTTCCCTTTTTTTCAATTCTCTTTCCAAATTTGTTCCATCACTTCCTGCTTGGAATCCTTATTTCAATTTCAATTTTACTTAATCCCATCTTCTTAAGTAACGTTAATTTAGAATTAACGATATAATACCCCAAACCCCTTTTTATAACTTTGGTTTATAATAAAACCCTTTTCATAACTTTGGTTTATAATAATACCCTTTTTATCCTAAATCTCCTTTTACTTAATTCAATTGATTAAGTAACATTTATTTTAAGCGATAACATTCGCTTAAAGATTCCTTTTATAACTTTGTTATAAAAATCAGGTTTTACCATGAAATCCGATCATCACCCTTTTCCTAATTCCATTAGATTCGTTTTCAAACTCGATTATTAACATAAATGGATTCCCTTTAAGTAATAATCACATGGATCCTTATTACTAAGATAATAACATATTTCATTATTAACTACCGTATAAGTAGTTAAATTCTTTATTACTAAAATAAATAGTAAATTTCTCCATCTAAAATCTTATTGAAATTAACCAATATTCATTACACAGTTTCATTTATTTATCAATGAACTAATTTGATTTAATAATCAATCTAGTTACAGCATTGGATTCAAAACATGGTTATGTCGTTAATTAATCCAATTAATTCTTTCTTTAAATTTATTCAAATAATTCCACTTAACCCGATTCTTAACCCACGAGGTTAATTTCTACTCATTTATCCATAAATCTTATTACTAAAAGAACCCGCTTTATAAAGTCATTAAATAATAACTTATAAAGTTTATATAATAAATAAAAAATATTTATTTCCTTCAAATGAAGTTTTGATTCAAAATATATATTCCGAAATCCATTCTTAGTTATAATATAAATTTTATAACTTTTGCTCTATCGATTTACCTGACGGTAAATCGAAATAATCTACTTTTAGGCCATTTACTGCCGATTACTCAACCAATATAGCCCATTGGTTAAAACACAACACAGGTTGACTTTTCAGTCAATGATCACAACTAAAATCAATTACCCAATCATGACAGTTCATATTTGATAATATGAAAATAAATAATATATTTGAGGAATCCCGTTGGATTCCTCCAACCTGTTCTTCCCTGTATACAAACGATTATCCCCACACAGTTTAAACAATTCAAACAGATCAACCAATTCAAACCATTAAACACGTTTATTGATAAACGTGACCAATAAGGTAAGTTACCTTTATTGGAACCAATCGTTAAAATAACGATTTGGTATTTCACTGAAATTAAATGACGATTTAATTCCATCAGTTAGATCAACAAACAAATTATAACTAGCAAACAGCCAACCATAGCAAGCAGTGCACACAAAATAAAAACCCAATTTATATAAAATATAAATGGGAAAAACTGAGTGAGTTTAGCTCACCTTGTCTGATTCCATTATCGCAAAGCGATGCAGTTTAATTAAATTAAACCGGTGTTTAATTTAATTAAAAATTCCAACTACTTCCGACATCGTCCAAGACTGTTTTCAGACCATAGATTATGGCAAGACTATCCCAACGACATCTAGTTCGTCAACTTCTGATAAGATGTTAACGAGTTATGAATATTTAAATGTTAACACTTATTTAATTAACCAATATAAATTGTTAATCACCTTTTATTTAAACTAATTAATTACTTAAACCATTTTGAAAACTTTAAATCTCGGCTTCAGTAAATAACGGCTGACCCCTTCCAATTTTGTAATGTTCAAACCCTGTCACAATTTAAGTAATGAACTTCTAGTTAGGTTGAATAAAATTTTAAATACCTTAATCACTTTAATTAACAACTTAATTATTTTACTTCATTTACGTTTTTCCTTTACATGGAGATGGTTGATCCAAATGATTACTGCTTCTGGTGTTCAGCTGTCGGCGTCCCCTTCCTCCCACTGTTCTGTTACCGTCCCTTCCTGTTGTTCAATACAATAGTCACGATATGATTAAAACTCTATAAATTTGGATCCTTAGTTATATTAGATTTACTTAATTGATTTCCAGTTCTTACTGGCCGAGATGATCAGGCCCAAATTGGCATTCGTTCCTTGCTCCTGTTCAAACTTTCGGTTTTCATTCTATCAGGCCTCTTTGCTGTACACAATTGGATTTAGTAAATAGCTTAACTGATAATTAGCTTCCTAATACATTTTACTTAAAATTAATTGGGTCATTTAATTGTTATACCAGGACGATTACCCTTGTTTCCTCTTGTTCGAACTACTGGACTCCTTCGCTTTCCCTTTTTGTTTCCAGCGTTGAACCCATGCTTGACCAAAACAAAGTCCACCCCCATAATGCTGTCTCGGCGTCCATCCTTCCAGCTTGAGATGATCTAAACCCATCGATGAGATCGCCTCAAGCACCTCCACGTTCCACCAGAACCCCGGCCGACCCGGTGTCTCCGACCATTTGTAATAAGCCATGAATGGACGAGGGTTCTTGAGCTTGCCAACGCCAGTACCCGTACCTGAAGGCCCAACGCTTATGGCCACACATAGGTGTCACCATCCCTCACGTTTTCCTTTCAGACTCAATTAAGAAACAATTGTTTATAGTGGGGATTGAATAGTTTGAAGATTTGTGTTCATTGACTTTTCATTACTGAGGGGCGGCGGAAACAATACAGTTGACCAGGGCACGAAAATGGATTAGGGTATTGACCACTTAGGATGGTATTTATACGAGAGGGTGTAAGGTTTTGTTCATATTATTTTATTAAAAACGAAACTTAACCGTGAAGTAGTTGATAAAAACAACCACAAATGATTTCGGTTTACTGATAAAAAGGCTAATCTTAGTGTAAAAAGGTATTCCGGACCCAATGGGACAAGTTTCGTCGAAATCCGAGGTTGTATGGAAAAATTTCCTTTATAAAACCGGAAATAAACACGCGTTTAATTTTTCCACGATCACCAGATAAATCAAATCAACTTGAAACCTTGATGTGCTAAAATAATTCTTCAATACGAACCCAACGGCACCAGTTTTGTCGCATTCTGAGACTGTTTCCCCGGTAGGCTATTTTTACGCGCACCGCAACGTCCTTTTGAGCACCAAATTTGCCGGTCTCTAAAAATAGCAAACTATATACCCATCCTGACTCTAATCGACGATACGAACTCAACGGGATTGGTTTCGCGGCTTAATTCGATCGTCTGTTCAAGTTATACCCAAATATCTGTTTATTAATTTAAATACGCGCTATAGAAATTTAACGGGCGTTTTGGCTGCCGTGGTCATATACGACATCGGTTTGCCACGCCATTCAATACCGTACAATAATTTAACGATACGGTTCCAATGAAACTGATTTTGTCGAAATCTGAGTCCGTTTGCAAAATGGCCATTTTAAAGGTCGATATTTAAATAACGATTTTCACAACGACTATTTCAAAATTTGATTTGGCCATAAATAACAAATTATAACACAAAATCTGGATTTTTCTCTTTTATATGAAAATTATCATCAACACGGTTCCAATGTTTCTCGTTTCACAGAAATCCGACTTATATCGGATCCTGTATTCTCAGTTGAAGTTCAAAACCAAATATTACGAACTGCACGCCATTTTCAAGCTCAATTTATATTTAAATAAATTATAGCGTTTAAACTTTGTTTAAATAATGAATTAAAATCCATTAATATTCCAAATAAAATATTTAAAATAATAATTTAAATTAATATTCGACTGCCAAAAATACGGGTCGTTACAAAATTGTTTTAAGGAGGGAAGAATCTAACGACCCAGATTTTTGGTCATTTGATTTTGAACATTTAATTGTGCTTTAAATATTTATATTTGTAATATTAATGTATTTTAATATTTAATTCATTTATTAAAATGAAGTTTAAACGTTATAATTTATATATAATTTAAAACGAGCTTGTAACATCGCGGTAGTTTGTAATATTGAGTTTTGAACTTCAGTTGAATACACATGATCTGATATAAGTCAGAATTTCGTGAAACAAGAAACGTTGGAATCTAGTTGATTATAATTTTCGTATAGCAGAGAAAAATCCAGATTTCATGTTATAGATTGTTAGTTATGTCCAACTAAAATTTTAAAATAGTCGCTATGGAAATCATTATAAATGGTAATGTTTATTTAATAAATTTAATAATGTTTTCTATATAATTTAGATGTAGGTTAACTCAAAATTATTGATACTAAGTTATGATTCGATATTGATTAAATCTGAAGTGATATAATATTCCAGTCGAATATATCTAACGATAATAATTTATTAGTATTTTTATTTAATAGTTTCGGAATTTATTTAATGATTTATTGGCATTTTTTAAGCTATTTATCAAAATTTATATTTATACAGACCCTACTTGTACGTATATATACAAATATCTAACGCTTGGGCTTTGTGTATAATAGTAGACAGTATGACATACGCAGCGGTATATAATCATCTTTTGTTGAATATTAAATCCCTAACTGTATGCGTAACCGATCAAATAGACAATATATACTAAATATGTAAGAAATGAATAATGTCGATAATCAAACTTATAGGATTTTTCTAGGAAATAAACAGTTATGCGACAGGAAATAAAAATCATCTAAAGCAGTTAATATCAAGTGTAAGTAAAGAGAACACGGAATCCAAGAGAAATCATCCAACCAAACTTTTTCAATAATAAAGTTAAGTATCAAATAAAGAAGAAAAAGAGAAGGAAATACATATAATAAGACAGCTTTTTCACGTTCATGTGCTCCTGTACCAGAACTTTTGCCAAGATACATTAACAAACTTTATTACCAACGCGGACACATTAAAAACATCAATTAAAGATATGCGTACTTTCTACAAATTCCTGCATCAATATTGAAGGACAGCGCTTTGTAATAATGGGACTACTTGTAAAACAATAGCCTAAACTATCCCTCTCAGTAGCACGTAGACCCTATTAGAGAAGACAATACAATCCTGAAGCTCTCAACCCATCAACCCAGTACGTCTTTCCCCAATCTTCTCAAATAAATAGACTAATGCGCAGGCAGCACAACTACTACATAAAGAAGGACATAGCTTCCCAGCTCTACTGAACAGATGTAACACCCCATGAATTTTATAACATTAAGCTTCACAAATTAAAGTGTAATTAATTCTAAATGAAAGAATTAAGAGAAATGATTTACGCCATTGCGTTCGTCTCGGAATTCTGCTTGAGATAGTGTCCGAGTTTGCGTGAATCGGACTCCGTATGAAGGAGTTATGACCTTCGGAAGTTTCAGAGTAAAATTTAAAATTCAAACAGCTCGGTTTCAAGTTCAAAATTCGAAAAAGAGGTTCAAACTGGGCTGGGCGGGAAAATTCCTGCCTAGGGGACCAGGTCGACCTGGTCACCCCAGGTCGACCATAGTGTCGACCTGGGTGTCGACCTACCAATCGACCTACCTGGTCGACCTGGCTGGCTGGGTCTTGCTCTGGCTCAAATTTCTGTGGCTCGGTGTGACATTAGGGCTGACATGTCACCTCTTGATTGGCTTTTTGGACATTGTATGGTCTGGATTCCTCCTGTCTTCATCTGACAGCTCAAAACAATCTAAAATCTATATATACACCCTAAGTCTCAATTAAAATTCTCACAAAAAAATAAGATTGGAGTCGTCATGCTGCCAGGAAGGAATTGAGCGTAGCCGTCAAGAGAGAGGAGCTTAGAGACGAATCAAATTAAGAAGAAAACTAAAGCTTAATCAAATTATTCGAACGCAACCTTGCTACCCAAAGGAAAGCATCTCCAAATCAGGATACAAAAACCAGAAAACAAGAATTCATCGCTCGTTGTAAGTATAGTGATCTTTCAGAATATGGGTAGAAACTATGATGTGATTCGATGTAAATGAAAATAGAATTGTGTTATAATAACGATGTAAATTTTGTGTATTGCAATAATTCAGTCATGATTTGTGTATTGATATTTGTGGCATAAATTGATTGATGCAAGTCTATTGGACATTTGTATATGAAAATAATAGCACTTGCAAGTTTGTGGCAAGAACTAGAATTTGATCCCTTTATGTTTATGTCGATAACATGGACTATATACATCCTTTAAGTCTAAATTAAGACTTATGTAATCATGTTCTAGATTTGGCCTTCTATGCCTCCATGACCCAAAAACCTATGTATACATTTTATGTTCATTGCAAGTATAAGTGGATCTATGTTAAGTATCGTTTGGGTTACATAAACTATGTAAGTTTCGTGTGGAAAATAGGCTATATGATTAGATGTTAAAATTGGACATTTTGGTGAATATATAACATGTTAGTTTTGTGGTTGACATTATGCCAAGTTAAACATGTTTAAACCAAAATTTTGTATAAGTCTAAATATGCCATTTCATATGACACCCATTTAGTTATATGCCTATTTGAATGCAAGATCACATGACCCATTGTTTATGTTAGCTGAATCGCCAAATTTCAAGTTCATGCGCCACACACCTTTATGATGTTACATGTTCTTGGTTTCCCCTTTTCTCTTGTTTATAAAGTTGGGCTGAATTGTGTTGAGCCCAACATTTGTTATAACATTTCGAACGTACAAACGGGGGTAATATCGTTGGGTGTAAAACTTGAATATATATATATATATATATATATATATATATATATATATGTTGTCATGTTTGGCACATGCCAACGGCTGTGACATTTAAGCGGTATGAATTGTTATACCCAAGAATAAAGGACATGACATTTACATATAAAATGGAGGAGTGATAAAATATGTAAATTTATAAAATACGAAATGCTTAACCCGAGGTTGGATTGAGTTGTGACATAAATCTGCCCGGACCCGCCCGGCTGTCCAGTAGTCATAACAATACCTATCCAATGTGGGTGGTAAAGCATTGAGCCCAATAAGGACCCGAGGTTAGACTGAGCTACGGTGTAAACCTGCCCGGAACCAACCGGCACATCCGGTAACCGTAGCGATATCTGTCTAATGTGAGTGGTCGGTGCTTTAAGAGGCTAAAGACAGATGGTAGGGTTAAGTCAACTGAAAACACTTAACCAAATTCAACATGTTAACAAGAATTGATGGGTGAGGTTAGGTAAATACAGACACTTAACCACTTAACATGTTTGACTAGAAAACCCTAGTAACGAGGGACCCGTTTCAGCAGTAACCCAAGTTAGGTATCATGGTACCCTGAAACTAGGCAGGTTGGGGCATGATTACTTGGCTGATTGTAAGCGGTCAAAACGACGGCAGTGGGTGCACAGTTTAGGTTCTAACGGGGTGCGGGCATGCACACAATACGGAGCAGACAAACAGGGCACTGGGGCACCAGTAGTATAACCCATGCATTCTAAGGTTTGTGTCGGGCCACCACCAAGGGTCTTGATAAACCCCATGGTAGGACCAGCATAGGTTTCTACAATTCTTGGGGGCCGTATGACACATATGTTTATGCGAGTAGGAGCCGATCTTTAGAAAATGGGGATCACTTCACCCTCCGCATGGGGTGCCAGTTAGAATAAGCTCAATTAGGTGTAGAGATATAGTGTGGGTGCGATAGTACGTTCGATTCTAAACTACACTCACTTAGCTTGTGATACTTTACTGTTTTCAGTTTATATCTATCATGCCCTTTTTCTTATTCACATACTGAAGAGTCACTAGATTTATTCAGGCTTTATGTCTGACTCTACTTTCTTTCCGTCTTCTTTTCTTTCGTCCCCCTCCCCCCAGGTCCACAGGGAGGAAACAACCCAGCTTAGCCAGACTCTTTGCAAGCTTCAAGACTATAGATGTATGATTTGGATCTCTTTTGCTTGGACTATGGCTTTGGATATCACTATGGGGATTTTTGTTACTTTTGTTTTATGCTTCTTTAATAATCAAGACAGTAATGAGGTTGTAATGTTGGAAGTATTTTGAGACAATTGTGGAAATGTTTTGTTTGAACACGTGTTGATGAAATAAAAGCCTGTTTTTTTTCCTCTGTTTAAAATATGTGTATTTATATATGTCTTGTGTTTATCTGTGACTTTTACTTACAAACCTCCGCCAAAGTTAAGGCATTCCCTTTGTGAGTGACCTTAACGGAGGTGGGGTGTTTCACTTGGTATTAGAGCATAGGTTTACCAGATAAGATAAAAGTTTTTGAAATTGTTTACAAAAGAAAGTTTAAAGAAACATTTTTCAAGAAAAAGTGTTATATTTTAAAAAAGGCATAATCCCCCAAAGCCATGTGCACTATCTCTCTCTATCCTTCGTTTTGAATCTTACCTTTCTGTTTTAGCATGTCTGGAGATCTTAACCTTCTAGAAGGAGTGCCGATACCCGGCTGGTTTAGGAGGTACTTAGAAGCAAGGGCCAATGGCGCGGCCCAGCAGACATTCCTCCTCCAGTGGCCGCGGTTCCTCCTCCTCCTCCTCGTGGAAATGCCTTCGCAAAAACATGTAGAGACTTCAAGGCTATGGGGGAAAAGACTTTTATGGGACAGAGTCCTTTGTAGGAGCAAGAAACTAGCTAAAGGAGACCGAGGATCTGTTTGTCATCTTCGGAGTTGATGACAGGCAAAAGATACAGCTAGCAGTATGGTTGCTTAAAGATGAAGCTTCCTATTGGTGGGAAATTACCAATGCTCAGAGGGCAGTGGAAACATGGGATGATTTCAGGACAAGATTTGAGATGAAATTCCTCTCCCAAGCTATAAGAAGCCTGCAAATGGAGAAGTTCCTAACCCTGAAACAGGGAAGTATGACAATCAGGGAGTACGTTAATCAGTTCAATCAACTGTCCAGATTTGGGCTGGACTTAGTAAACACCCAACACAAGAAGGCGCTTCGCTTCGTCAAAGGTTTGAATGAGCCTCTACACAGCCTTGCTATGACCCATGTATCCACGAGAGCGACTTATGAAAGCTTGGTGGACATGGCGTTGCTACACGAGGAAGACAACGACAAGAAAGAGACTAAGGTGGAATAAAAGAAAGAGGGTTTACAAGCTAAGAAAACAGACTTCAAGAAAGGAGGGAAGAACAACAAGAACCGTGAAAAGAGAAAGTGCAATTTCTGTGGCATTGTGGGACATACAACAAAAGACTGCAGGAAGAAGAAGGCAAAAATGAATGGTGGTTGCTTCAGTTGTGGAGAGACTGGGCACTTGGCTAAGGACTGCCCAAAGAAGCGGGGGCAGGGGCAGAGGACTGGATCCACCTCTGGAGGTCAAGTTCATGCACTGGTGGCACCTCCACAGGAACAAGGTAGTAATATTTCTGTAGAAAGTGTAGTCTATCTTTATGATCATCCAGTTCGCACACTTTTTGACTCTGGCGCATCACACTCCTTTATTTCATCTGCCTTAGTAGAATCTCTGCATCTAGATACTAGTATGGTAGAGGATCCATTAGTAGTTTCAAATCCAATTGGTGGCTCCGCTTATTTGTCAATGTTTAGGTTTGAAAATCTCTATTCTCAGCGTTGAGTTTAGTTGTAGTGCCTTTGTTTTGGGCTTCTCGGGATATGGTTTGATCTTAGGCATGGACTGGTTATCCAGTAATGGTGCCATTCTTGATTGTGAGAAAAGAGTAGTTAGGCTCTTGACTCGGCTTGGTAACACTCTAGAAATTTCTTGTAATCCCTTGAATGCTGTTATGCTTAGTTATCTAGAGTCGCTTGATGCTTCTGATGAGATTTGCAGTCAGTTAAAGTAGTCCGGGAATATCCGGATGTCTTTGAGGAGGTGAAGAGCTTACCTACGTGGCGGGAAATAGACTTCCGCATATATCTTGTGGATAATGCAAAGCCTGTATCTTTACCTGTCAGACACATGGCTCCAAAGGAGAGAAAGGAGCTCAGTAAGCAGGTTAAAGAACTTCTCGAAAAGGGGTTCATTAGGCGGAGCATTTCGGAATGGGGTGCTCCAGTGGTGTTCGCAACCAAAGCGGACGGTTCGCTTCGCCTTTGGTCGACTATAGGGAGTTAAACAAATTGACCAAGAAAAATAGGCATCCTCTTCCCCGAATCGAAGATTTGCTTGATCAGCTTGTAGTTGCGTCGGTCATCTCCCAACTTGATCTAGCAACTGGGTTCCATCAGCTAAGAGTAGCTGAAGACAGCATTGATAAAACGGCGTTCAGAACCCCATACGGTTTCTTCGAGTGGATTGTCATGGCTTTCGGCTTGACAAACGCATATGCTTATTTCGTAGACCTAATAACCAGGGTTTTTAGAGAATTCCTCAATAAATTCGTGGTGGTCTTCGTAGATGATATCTTGATCTTCTCAAAGAATGAGGAAGAACATGCTCAACATCTGAAAGAAATCATGGATACTCTTCGAGTTCATCAGCTAAAATCCAAATTCTCCAAGTGCCAATTTTGGAGAAAAGAAGTAAGATTTCTTGGACATATAGTGTCCAAAGAAGGGTTGGCAGTAGACCTCGCGAAAATGGTGGCAGTGCAAGATTGGAAGACACCAAGAAATGCAACCGAAGTCCGAAGCTTTCTTGGGTTAGCCGGTTTTTACCGAAAATTCATTAGGGATTTCGCGAAAATCTCAGCCCCACTCACAAGGCTAACAAAGAAGAGTCTAGCATTTACTTGGGATTTGGACTACGACATTGCTTTCCAACGCCTAAAGAGGGCTCTTACAACAGCTCAAGTTCTAACTCTGCCTGATGGAAGCAAATTGTTCACAGTATACACAGATGCATGTGAAACAGGACTAGGCGCTGTTCTAATGCAAGAAAGAAGGGTAGTAGCTTATGGTGGAAGACAATTGATAGTTCATGAAAAGAACTACCCAACCCACGATCTTGAGTTGGCCGCCATCGTCTTTGCACTTAAGTCTTGGTGCCATTATCTCCTAGGTGAGAAGTTCGAATTATACACTGACCATAAATCATTGAAATATCTCTTCTCGCAGAAGGATCTTAACTTGAGGCAGCAAAGGTGGATGGAGTTTCTTGCCTCGTATGATTTTGAAATTTCCTATACTACCGGCAAAGGCAACGTAGTAGCAGACGCGTTGAGCCGAAAGAAACTGACCCTAAGCCCGCTCTTTGTAGAAAGGCAAAACTTGGAGTATATAGCCAGTTTTAACTTTAGGCCCTCCTCTGATTTTGTACCGGGTTTGTTAGCATCTCTTGAAGTACGCCCTACTCTCGTGGACTCGATAGGGGCTGCACAACGTGAAGATCCTTAGCTTGTTGATGTGATTAATAAACTTATTAGGGGTGAGACTTCTAGTCACCTCAATAGATACACCATCGATGATAAGGATTGGCTGAGGCGAGCTGGAAGATTATGCGTCCCACAAGCAAGGGAGTTGACAAAGAAGGTTCTCGAGGAAGCGCATCATTCCAAGATGACTATACACCCTGGTGGTGATAAGATGTACAAGGATATAAAAAGAACTTTCTTTTGGAACGGCCTGAAGAAGGATGTGGCAGATTTCGTTTCTAAGTGCATGACCTGCCAACAGGTCAAGGCAGAACCGAAGAAGCCTGGAGGACTACTTCATCCTTTAGAGGTCCCACAGTGGAATTGGGATAACATATCAATGGACTTCATTGGTGGACTGCCTAGGTCAAGAAGAGGCAATACTAGCATTTGGGTAATAGTGGATAGGCTTACTAAGAGCGCCCACTTTATACCCGTTAAAAGTAGAAGGACTGCCTCATCTCTAGCATCTCTTTATCATAAGGAAATAGTTCGACTCCATGGGATACCCTCCAGCATTGTTAGTGACCGAGACCCTATCTTCACAAGCGAGTTTTGGCGGAGTCTGCAAGAAGCTGTGGGCACACAGTTATGTTTGAGCATGACCTATCACCCCCAAACCGACGGCCAGACGGAAAGGGTGAATAGAGTTTTAGAGGATCTTTTGAGACTTTGCGTTCTTGACTTTTGAGGGACATGGGAGGATCATCTTCCTTTGGTAGAATTCGCCTACAACAACAGCTACCAAGCCACCATCGGTATGGCGCCCTTCGAAGCTCTGTATGGAAGACCGTGCAGATCACCAACTTGTTGGTGGGAGTCTACAGATAAACTTATACTTGGGCCGGACATGATTCGGGAGACTTCAGATAAAGTGGACTTGATACGGAGAAGGATGAAGACAGTCCAAGACAGTCAAAAATACTACGCCGACAAAAGAAGGACCGACCTTGAGTTTGAGGTTGGGGACAGGGTTTTCCTTAAGGTATCTCCTTTAAGGAACGTCGTTCTCTTTGGATCCATAGGAAAGTTTGCACAAAGATTTGTAGGGCCGTTTCCTATCATCGAGAAGGTTGGGAAGATGGCCTATAGATTAGAGCTACCCGAGAGACTGGCCGGAGTTCACAACGTCTTTCATGTTTCTCACCTCCGGAAGTGTTTGCATGAGTCTGCGTAAGTGGTGGAACCTAGCATTCTAGAAGAAGCCGAAGTGGAACGTGAAGCAACTGTGAGGAGAGTTCCAACCCGCATCTTAGGAACTGAAGTGAAAAAGCTACGCAACCGCGAAGTCAAACTCGTTAAAGTTCAGTGGAGCGATACCGAGGAAGACACAACTTAGGAAACTGAGGACAGAATACGCGCTGCCTACCCTTTTCTTTTTTAGGGTACATCTTTGATCCCTCTTTTTCCTTAAGTTATGCTTTATCTATCATTTTAGGTATATCTCCTCGGTCCTTTTCCTAACTCCTTAGGTAGAAAACAAATGGATGCAAACATGTATTTGAGAACATGTTATGGATGATGGCTGCAAATGGTTGCTAGTGATTGCTAGTGGTTGCTCGTGGATGCATATACATACACCCTAGGTTTTAGATCGGCTCAGTCACTTCATATTGAATATGCATATATGTATTCTCATTTGTATATGGTTGAAGCTTGATATGCTGTCATATGGTTGTCACATTTGTATGAATAGTTGTGCACTCATGTAGAATTATGAGTAGGAGAAATTTGCATACATAATGGATTCATGACACTTACATGATTCGCATTAAGGAGGTCAACTGAATCAGTAGACCGCCTGATTTCTGCATTAGATAAGGACATGTACACACACTATGCATATGATCATGAAGCATTGGAAGTCTTTAAAGACAGTGGACGCCTGTGTTTGTTGGTTGAGTAGATGGACGGTTGGATGGTAGGATATACATTCTTCCTAACTTGAAGATTTCGGGGACGAAATCCTTTTAAGGGGGAGAATGTAACACCTCATGAATTCTATAACATTAAGCTTCACAAATTAAAGTATAATTGATTCTAAATGAAAGAATTAAGAGAAATGAGTTACGCCATTGCGTTCGTCTCGGAATTCTACTTGAGATAGAGTCTGAGTTTGCGTGAATCGGACTACATATGAAGGAGTTATGACCTTCGGAAGTTTCAGAGTAAAATTTAAAATTCAAACAGCTCGGTTTCAAGTTCAAAATTCGAAAAACAGGTTCAAACTGGGCTGGGCGGGAAAATTCCCGCCCAGGGACCTGGTCGACCATAGGGTCGATCATGGTGTCAACCTGGTTACCCCAGGTCGACCATAGTGTCGACCTGGGTGTTGACCTGCCAGTCGACCTACCTGGTCAACCTGGCTGGCTGGCTCTGGCTCTGGCTCGAATTTCTGTGGCTCGGTGTATCATTAGGGCTGACATGTCACCTCTTGATTGGCTCTTTGGACTTTGTATTGTCTGGATTCCTCCTATCTTCATCTGACGGCTCAAAACAATCTAAAACTCTATATATACACCCTAAGTCTCAACTAAAATTCACACAAAAAATAAGATTGGAGTCGTCATGCTGCCAGGAAGGAATTGAGCGTAGCCGTCAAGAGAGAGGAGCTTAGAGATGAATCAAATTAAGAAGAAAACTAAAGCTTAATCAAATTATTCGAACGCAACCTTGCTACCCAAAGGAAAGCATCTCCAAATCAGGATCAAGAAACCAGAAAACAAGAATTCGTCGCTCGTTGTAAGTATAGTGATCTTTCAGAATATGGATAGAAATTGTGACGTGATTCGATGTAAATGAAAATAGAATTGTGTTATAATAACGATGTAAATTCTGTGTATTGCAATAATTCTGTCATGATTTGTGTATTGATATTTGTGGCATAAATTGATTGATGCAAGTCTATTGGACATTTGTATATGAAAATAATAGCACTTGCAAGTTTGTGGCAAGAACTAGAATTTGATCCCTTTATGTTTATGTCGATAGCATGGACTATATACATCCTTTAATTCTAAATTAAGACTTATGTAAACATGTTCTAGATTGAGACCTTCTATGCCTCCATGACCCAAAAACCTATGTATACATTTTATGTTCATTGCAAGTATAAGTGGATCTATGTTAAGTATCGTTTGGGTTACATAAACTATGTAAGTTTCGTGTGGAAAATAGGCTATATGATTAGATGTTAAAATTGAACATTTTGGTGAATATATAACATGTTAGTTTTGTGGTTGACATTATGCCATGTTAATCATGTTTTAACCCAAATTTTGTATAAGTCTAAATATACCATTTCATATGACACCCATTTAGTTATATGCCTATAGGAATGCAAGATCACATGACCCATTGTTTATGTTAGCTGAATCGCCAAATTTCAAGTTCATGCGCCACACACCTTTATGATGTTACATGTTCTTGGTTTCCCCTTTTCTCATGTTCATAAAGTTGGGCTGAATTGTGTCGAGCCCAACATTTGTTATAACATTTTGAACGTACAAACGCGGGTAATAGCGTTGGGTGTAAAACTTTAAAATATATATATGTTGGCATATTTGGCACATGCCAACGGATGTGACATTTAAGCGGTAAGAATTGTTATACCCAAGAATAAAGGACAAGACATTTACATATAAAATGGAGGAGTGATAAAATATGTAAATTTAGAAAATACGACATGCTTAACCCGAGGTTGGATTGAGTTGTGACGTATATCTGCCCGGACCTGCCCGGTTGTCCAGTATTCGCAACAATGCCTATCCAATGTGGGTGGTTAAGCATTGAGCCCAATAAGGACTCGAGGTTAGACTGAGCTACGGTGTAAACCTGCCCGGAACCAACCGACACATCCGGTAACCGTAGTGATATCTGTCTAATGTGAGTGGTCGGTGCTTTAAGAGGCTAAGGACAGATGGTAGGGTTAAGTCAACTGAAAGCACTTAACCAAATTCATCATGTTAACAAGAATTGATGGGTGAGGTTAGGTAAATACAGACACTTAACTACTTAACATGTTTGACTAGAAAACCCTAGTAACGAGGGACCCGTTTCAGCAGTAACCCAAGTTAGGTATCATGGTACCCTGAAACTAGGCAGGGTGGGGCACGACTACTCGGCTGATTGTAAGCGGTCAAAACGACGGCGGTGGGTGCACAGTGTAGATTCTAATGGGGTGCGGGCGTGCACACACTCTGGAGCAGACAAACAGGGCACTGGGGTAACAGTAGTATAACTTATGCATTCTAAGGTTTGTGTCAGGCCGCCACCATGGGTCTTGATACACCCCATGGTGGGACGAGCATAGGTGTCTACAATTCTTGGGGGCCGTATGACACATATGTTTATGTGAGTAGGAGCCGACCTTTATAAAATGGGGATCACTTCACCCTCCGCATGGGGTGCCAATTAGAATAAGCTCAAGTAGGTGCGGAGATATAGTGTGGGTGCGATAGTACGTTCGATTCTAAACTACACTCACTTAGCTTGTGATACTTTACTGTTTTCAGTTTATATCTATCATGCCCTTTTTCTTATCCACATACTAAAGAGTCACTAGATTTACTCAGGCTTTATGTCTGACTCTACTTTCCTTTCGTCTTCTTTTCTTTCGTTTCCCCCCTAGGTCCACAGGGAGGAAACAACCCAGCTTAGCCAGACTCTTTGCAAGCATTAAGACTGTAGATGTATGGTTTGGATCTCTTTTGCACGGAATATGGCTTTGGATATCACTATGGGGATTTTTGTTACTTTTGTTTTATGCTTCTTTAATAATCAAGACAGTAATGAGGTTGTAATGTTGGAAGTATTTTGAGACAATTGTGGAAATGTTTTGTTTGAACTCGTATTGATGAAATAAAAGCATGTTTGCTTTCCGCTGTTTAAAATATGCGTATTTATATCTTTTTTGTGTTTATCTGTGACTTTTACTTATAAACCTCCACCAAGGTTAAGGCATTCCCTTTGTGAGTGACCTTAACGGAGGTGGGGTGTTTCAACAGCTGTTGTTCTTATCTTCAAATACCGTTCACTTATATATACCCTGCAATTTCCCCAAGCCAACGTTTCTCACTTCGCAACTCATTCAGCACGTGATCAAATATACCTAATTAAGTCACGCAATAAGTAAAGAATGGCAGTAACCCATTCAAATTCTTCTGCCTTATAATCTCTTGATCTACACACTTATTCACATAATATTAAGATTAAAATATTTAAAGGACAAGGAGATCTGTACTTCGACCGGTTTGGATGGAAATTGTAATGACCCGAAAATCCGGTCCAATTTGAGCTAACCAAATAACACAAGTCCAACCCCAAATTGCACTGGAAATTCAAGAAATTAATAGAAAGAAGATAGAGGGTGAGAATAGATAAGATAGAAAATTATAGAATAGAAGAAGAAGAAGAACATCATCATCAGAGTAAACACGAATCTCACAGCGGAACGAATAAAATATAACATAACCTTTGAAATAAAACAGTTATGTATACAATAGCACTTATCAGAGTACAACACTTACAACTACAGCGGAAATAAACTATAGCTATAGAATCCTGAAGCCTCCAGCTCCAAGCTCTCCAAGTGCATCTGTAAAATCCCGACTACTTGACTGCTCGTACAAATTTAGGCACCCAAGAGTTTAGGGAAAACAAAACAAAATAAACTTCGGGTCAGTCATGGGACTGGTGTGAATAAAACTCCAAACTCTTGGTTAAATAACGGATATATCATAAGACCACGCCATGAAAACAGAACGGGTTTTTCCCTTATGAAAATCCACACATCTTTGGAAAGCAATATCATTCTACTAATATAATCATGTCTAAGTACAAATAGATATCAATCTAGAAGAACGCTTTCATCTCACGTTCCATATATATAATGAAAAATCATAAAAAGCAGGCGCTTATTGGATGATTGGATTTCCAACTATGACAAGGTATGGAACCACCTTCCGATCAGTGTACTCTAGGAACGATACACTGGAGTTCAACAAAAACATCTTGCAACTCAACCACACATGACCGACCACTCATTTCGTTTGAGTGTATCGAATGTACATCAGCAACGGTTGGGATCAGCAACCGTTCCCGTATATATATATGGGACAACATTGATAGATTAAAGAAGCAAATGAATATTCTCTAGATAGGTGATTATACACCCTACTTCCGTGCGACCGACTTAGCCAAGCTTCTTGCCCGATTTCTGTCATTTACCGGATGTGAGGCTAGAAGCTACGCTTATCTTTTCACATACCACATCTTCATTCACTTAGAATGTCACATCATCATACCCTCTAAATCACAAATTGATTTTCCCAAAAATACCACGGGTATAAGCTAAGAGAAACAAATTCGTCCGCCACCAACGTAAATACGTTTGAAACGATCAACTTACGTGATCTACCAGATATACTATGTCAGACCATCGTCCATACAAGTTGTCCTGGGACTGGACAAACCGAAGGCACTATTCAGTATATCCATCTTAGGCACTGTTATCTAAGATTTATACAATAGCCCTTGCATTTCACTCCGTCTTCAATTATCTTTGGCATATATGATTCGCAACGCTTATGCCAATACAGGGTGGTTCTATGGATAATAATCCAACTGGTCTCTCCATATTAACAACGTTAAAATGGTCAAAACTCCGATAGTCTGCGATTTAACTGTCAAAGAAAACACGTGTGCAAACAACGATATCATTTCCAAATGGAAATTCTATCAATCAATCATCAATCATATATATATATATATATCCATATATATACGTATATATATTTCCTTATTTCTATGTTTAGAAAATATACGTTATTAACATTGGAAAACATTTCCATTTGTTATTTACATATCACTATCATTTCACTACTATCAGTCCCTGACTTTGAACTAGTAGGAGAACAATTCACTAAGTATAAACCCAGAAGGCCAAAACCAACATCAGATCGACACTTAGAAAACAATTAAATTTACTAATCTCTAGTCAGTTTCTAATCTTGTTTAACTCTATTTCTTCAACTCTATACGATTAATTCTATTTGATTAACTCTAATTAATTAACTCTATTTCCTTTTAATATATCGTATTTATTTTCTAAATAAATATTTCCTTTATAATCCTATTTATTCTATTTATCCCCTAAATAAATAAATCATTTAACTTTATTTATACCCTAAATAATAAATTCTTTTACCTTTATTTATTTCCTAAATAAATAAATCCTTTTATATCTATTTGTAAATGGTTTACAAATATCCCTCTTTCTATTTGTTTTTGACAATATTTTCCTTTATATATATTGTTTTACAAATATTTTCCTTTATATTTGATTTCACAAATATATCTCCTCTATATTTGTTTTATAAATAAACCCCTTTATATTTGTGTAACAAATAAAATTCCTTTTATTCCAAATCCTTTTTCTTTTATAATATAAAATCCATTGATTTTATATAAATAAATTATTTTCGAGATATACTTTGAAAATCCCTTTCCCACATTCTGGTATTTCTTATGGTATTTAACACGCCATATAACAACGATAAATATCGTTCAAACACACATAATCAATGTCAGATTATACATCACATCATATATTACAATATATGAATCACAGTAAAATAAATGTTGAGGAATCCAGTTGGATTCCTCCAACCTGTTTCCCTGCATCCACAAATGTTAAACAATATAGATACATCACTTTCATTTCAAGGAGAAATATTCTGATCGACATAATTAATATTCAATAATGATATATATATATATAACCATAACTGTGTTTTCAATCAATTATTTAACAGTCCATCTAAACAGTCCATACACAGCGATCAATCAATATTTATCAAAAATAAAGTACAGTTTATAAAAATATAAACTGAACAGAGTTAGTGAGATTTACTCACATTAGACTGTTATCGTTGAATAACGAATAACGGTCAGTTTATCCATTTAGGCGTTTATTTCCACCATAAATCGAAACGATCTTCAAATGGTTTCGAACCCGCTCCGATATGTAGCCTGCTTTCGTACAGTTCCAAAGAATCAGACGGTTTGCAAATCTGATGTCATACGTACAAGATATTTACGTTTCAAGTTTATTCATTATTTAATTAAAACAAAAGTTTAATTTTAATTAAAGAAGTTGGGCCTCACCTTGAAATTCACTTCGGCCCAATATGTTTGGAACCGCTACACTTACTTTAGCTTCTTCACCAAAACATTCCGATCCAGTAAATGTTCTCTATAGATATCTTGCACGCGAGCTCCCATGAACCCAATATGGCCGAAATGTTTGAGTCTCCTTCCTTAACCCTTTTTCACGCAAAAAGAACTGTTCTCATTTACAAACAAACAGTCAGCTGTCCCATATTCTCTCATTATTCCTACCGCCCCCATATACGTTTTCCTCTTTAAAACTCATTACCAACAGTTTCTTCTCCTGGATCTAGAAGAATCCACAACAAGCTTAACGAGGTTGACTAGTCCAACTACCATGGAAAGATGAGAACCGACATGCGACATCTTCATTTCACTTGGCTCCACAAGTCCCGAAGGAGACAGTATGTTAATACTTAAATATAATTGCATAGTTTGTGAAGTATCTCCTTCAGTGTATTTTCCTATGTGACTTGCACAGGAATGCTCACTGTGTAAACTTCCAGCTTGCAACCCTTTTCTTCCTCCATCATGGACACTCATGTTTCCACAAGCCATTTCCGCACCTTCTTCTCCACGGTCCTTCCTCACCAAGCCACATTTCAACCAACCGACATCACCACCCTTCCTCCCTCCTCTTGCTCTCCATCCCCATACCCAACAATCACCACTCGCACGCATAGCCCACACTGCCTGAAAGTGTCGAACTCCAGTATTCTTTGCCACACGCTATTCCAAGCATACTTGGATGAAGATCTCCCTTATACTAGTTTAACAATCCCGACACCTTCGATTTCATGGAGTATAGTTTCTGATTTAATCGAATGAAAGATTCAAGAAAGTGGCGGCTCCTCTTTTTGATTTGCAGAAGGAGAATTTGTTTAGGTTTTGTACAGATATTATATAGGATTCCCTCTTGATTTGTGCGGTTGAGAAGAATGGGACGTGGATGTTTGTCTGATCAGAGAAATGGAGTGGACTAGGTCAATTTGTATTGATATTTTTAAATTAAAGTTTTACATACTTTGTTACGTAAAATCCTGCTTACGTACGGATAGAAATAAAAATGCAATCGTGTCCAGTATCGCACCACGATCCCAAAAATATAAAAATACCGATAGATTGACTCATATTGTGAAACCCCAAAATCGCTGATTAAGGGTGCAAAATACTCCAAATAAAAGTTGCTTATTTAATTAATCAAAAATTACAATAAAATTCTAAAAATTAAATTATCACTACGTCTCAAAAGAACCTTGTCTAAATTCGAAACGGGTATCTAGTTATATCGAATAAACCATTACGGTCAATAAACGATTCTATAACAACTATTTTAAAATCTAATTTGGACACAACTCACAATCTACATGACGAAATCCCGATTTTTCTCTTCCACTAGAAAAATATACTTCACCAGCTCTTAACGTTTCTTATTTCATAGAAATCCGATTTAAAACGAACCCTGTATATCTAGTTGAAGTTCAAATCGCCAAATAGCGAACTGCCGTGCCATTGCGAGCTCTATTTTAATTATATTAAAATTCTACGTTCAAACTGACGTCGATTGAATATATTCGTCGATATAATTCAACTCTAAGCTGAATTAAATCTTAGGGATGACTCAGTTCACCGGATATTGTGATTTCCAATATTTTTTATTATTTCTGAATTAAATATATTATTTAATTAAATTAGTTATTCCATATTATTTAATTAACGACGATTTAATTCCCTAAATCACTTATTTATATATTTAAATAAATTAATTATAATACCTCTGCCAATGCGGGTCATTACAGAAATCAAAATGACGCGGAAGACGAGATCTCACCTGAAAGGCGTGAACTTTGTTTACGAACTACGAGCTAACGGTAGGGCTAGGGGTGATGATGTTCAAGCTGAAGGAGGAGCTGACCAGGGCGCCCGGTTGGGAGGTTTCGAAAGAAACTCCGATTAACGGAGGTGTGGGGGGGACGCTGCGTTTTGTTTTGGGAGAGAGGGGTTTTTGTTGGACGAGATGTAATGAAGAGCTATGGATATGAAGTAAGGGCGGCTTCGTTCTTTAATTGGAAAGGGGTTTTACGTGGATCGGTTTTGGGGTTGTAACATTTAGGAGGATGGGCTGAGTAAATCATTGGACATGCAAACGAGAAGGCCCAATTTCAGTGAACGGAAACTAATGGCCCTGCTAAGATTATTAACAAATAATTAGTTCAACCTATATGAAATTAAAAATTAATGGAAATTGCGGTCATGGAAATTGCGGTTAGGGTTCTGGAAATTGCGGTCATGGTTTGGAACAAAGCAGGAACAGACGAAGCGGTGAATGAAGGAGTCAGCCCGTAATATTTAAACAAAGTAATTAGTTGGTTAATTAAATTAATTAAGAAATTAATTAGTTATTAAAATAAAGTTTACTTTAAATGTTAACAACTTATTCATATCTTATCAGAATTGGCTGATACAAGATAGATTGGAACCGTATTTACGAGCACTATGTTATGGAACATAATTGAATTGGACGGGGTTGGAATTATCTGGAACGAGTTGCTTATACAACGTAGATCAAAGTGAGTTAAACTCACTCAGTTCTTCCCACTTATATTTTATATAAGTCTGGTTTTATAATTGTGTGCTATGGCTGCTAATGGTTGACTGTTTGTTTGTTCGTAAAATATATATTCATATATCGATTGAATCAATGAAATTAAAAGTTGTTTAATTTTAGTGAAAAACCAAATCGTTATTCTAACAATTGAAACGAATGAAGGTAACTTACTTTGTTGGTCACATTTTAAATAAACTTGTTTATTTTAATGAATTGTTTGCTGTGTTGAAAATTTATTATTTATCATTATAGAAATTATTAGTGTAAATTTAATAATTCTTATTAAATTAAATTATGTGAGATAATCTATTTTGATGCAGGGAAGAACAGGTTGGAGGAATCCAACGGGATTCCTCAAATATATGAAATGTTGTTTATTTTCAGATTATCACTATATGAATTATTCTAATTGAAGGATTGATTTGATTGTTGATCATTTACCTGAGATTCAACACTTGTTCTGTTTTGACCAATGGGTAATACTGGTTGAGTAATCAGCAGTATATGGCCGATAAATTAATCGTGTTCCAAATATGGATTTGCCGTTAGGTGAATCGATAAGAATGAAGTTATAAAATTTATTTTATAACTGAAAATAGATTTTTAAATCTATTATTTTGAATAAAAGTTTAATAGAAGAAAATAAATATTTATTATTTAAGTTTATGTTTAATCATTAAATGATTTAACAAATTCTGATATTTATCAGATTTATAAGCAAGAGAGTATAAAATTTACCTAACGGACAAGATTTGAATAATTGTTCCCAAAAAAAAATTAAATAGAATTATTTAGATTAATTATATTATTATGGACTACAATTGGAATTGATTAGCGAATTAATTGTGTTTTGAGTTGACTAAGTCAACCGTTTTTAACTGAGAATAATTATTAAATTATTTGTTTAAACTAATCTAACTAAATAATTCAACGATTTTTTTTATTTTAATAAGATTTTTAAAAGGAAAATACTATTTATTTTAGTTAATAACAAAATTAACTACGTCTGCAGTAGTTAAAGATTGAAGTAAATTATTACTTTAATTAATAATAATGTTGGTAATTACTTTCTATATGAAATTCTTTTAAATAGTAATCGAAGTTGGAATGAAATCTAAATGAATCGTGAAAGGAGTTTATGAACAGGTTTGATATTAAACTCGAGGTTTTATAACGAAGTTATAATAGGAATTTTAAGCGAATAAGATAACTTAAATTATTGTTTACTTAATATTTGAATTAAGTAAAAGGAAATTGAGAATAAAAGGGTTTATATTAAACCAAAAATTTATAAACGAAGTTTACAAAAAGGAGACGAGGTGTTAAAGGGTTAATTAATGTTATTTAGTAATGGAATTAAGTAAAATTGGGGATATTGAAATAAAATTTTGAAGCAGGAATGGTTAAATGGATAAGAAAAAGGGATTGTAAAAAGTGAATTTGGTAAAGAAGCGAGTAATAATTTTTTTAACAAAAATCTAGGTAATAAAATGAATTGTTTAAAGAAGAAAAAGGGAAGGTAATATTTTAGTAAGTAATTTCTTAATCAATGAATTAAGAAATAATAGTTATACTCGAGAAGAAGATTTTCAAAAGTAAGAAGTTTTATAAAACATATTAAATAAAATAGTTAAATGAGATGTATTTTGTATTAGAACGAATATAGGTTTCTGAATTACAACTCATGTCTATGTAAAGATAAGAACGTTGTTGATCAAGGTCTGTGTAACAACCCGAAAATCTGGGCCAGTTTAAAATTTTTATTTTGGCCATTTTAGCGAATTTTGAATATTTAAAATAGATTATTTTAAACAATATCGACGAGAAATTTAGTTTGAATATAATTCGACGTATATATTATATACGTCGTCGTTAGAATATATTATAATTATATATAATTATAAAAGGAATTGAAAATGGCGCGGTAGTTCGAAAATTCGATTTCTAATTTCAAATGAATATACAGAATTCAATATAAGTCAGAATTGAACGAAACAAGAAATATTTGAATCTGTATAACTATATCTTTGTAACGAAGTTAACAAACTGAGATTTCATCTTAGAAATGATAAGATATGTCTAGTTGAAAATTAGAAATAGTCGCTGTGGAATTTATATATATTTTTATATATATAAGGCCCTTAAAAATAGCAATTTTGCAAACGACCTCGGATTTCGACGAAACCAGTTTTGTTAGGTCCGCGATGTCAAGTTATTGCTAGGTTTCAAATTTCGTAATTTTTCGAATCAATATGTGAGCGTGGCAAAGGAAAATGCGTTTGACCAGTTTCAGTTGATTTTAATCGACTGGAAATTGGCCATTTTTCCAACGGTCTCAGAATTCGACGAAACTAGTTTTGTTAGGACCGTATCGTCAATACGAAGCTAGAAAATATTTTTCTGGAATTTTTCTAGTTAGTATGTGACCCCGGTAATTTGAAATGTACGTTTAAAATTCAATATAGCGATTTAAATGTAAATTTAACGGAAGCTGATTGTAACGGCCGAATCAGCTGACGATACATATCCCATTGTGTTCGGGATGGGGGTGAAACGCTATGGACGACAGGCGGTGGGCCTCGTTTCGAGGTCGTAGGTAAAAGTCAACTTTTAAAATAATAAAATAATAATAATAAAAAAAAAAAAAAAAACCTCTCTCTCCCCTTAACCAGGCCCCCCCCCCCCGATCTCTTTTCATTTCGAACAAAAGAAAAAAAAAAAAAACTCCAGATTGAATCGCGCCTCCGACGTCCACCCTCCACCGCCGTCGACAGGCCATCGCACCCCCTCTCCCCTCCTCCGCACCTACCTCCCCTCCTTTCCCTCATGATGTTCGAACCCCACGCCCCACGCAAACACCCCCAACCCGAACCCTAACCCCGCCTGGCCCCACGCTCACCCCGCCGCCGCCCAGGTGGGCCACCGCACCCCCTACCCTGGCCCCTCCGCCTCTCTCTCCTTCGATTTCCGCAAGCCCTAGGCCCTTCAAACTCCACAGACGCGCCGCCGCAGTTCCTCCCCCTGGCCGCCTGAATGCCACCAATCCCGACGTCGAACTCCTCCCCTCCTCCGTTGAAATAAGCCCCCCTTGAAAGCGGACAACGAAGGTGACAAAAAGGCGAAACGACGAAGACTTCTGCAAAAGAAGAGCCGTGGAGCTAGGATAGCTATATGTGAGAATTTCTCACCTTTCTATTTCTTTTCTAGTTATATATATATACTAGGATGCAGACGGTGCTTAGTAGCACCCGACACAATCGTCCACAGACCATGGACTTGTTTGTTTGACTGTTTGGTGATTGATTGCGATATTGGTTTGAATGTGGTTTGTGGTGTGAAAAATCGAATCGATAAATTGGTTAGGATTAGACGTGCGCCGTTATAAGGCGTAGGAGTAAGGCTAGGTTAGACCCTTACTCCAAATTTTGTGGTTTACAAAATGAAATTGATTTGATTGATGAGTGAATGGCGTGGGCCTTCACTAGACCGGGGATAAGGCTAGGCCTTGTCCCGTTTCTAGTATCGTGCCGTTATGCCGCCGAAATTTTCTAAAATATGTTAGAAAATAAAAATATCATTTTATTGTGTAAATGAATTGAATAGAAATTCATAGGTTGAAATAAAATGTTTTATCGTTAAAAATATAAATTTTAACGTGAATGTGAATAAATGAATAGTTATAAACAAATCGGCCGATTTGTTTGTATATACACTGATTTGACTGATATTGATTGGGTCGATAAATTTCACACATCGCCCAACTGCACAAATAAAATCTGTGTTTGATTGTTTGAAACCCCACACGGGTGTTGGGATGAAATTTGAAGTTCACTCATCCTGATTGATTGAATATGTCGATCGATTGATTGACAGGCTGTTATTGGCGTTGAATATCTATATTTGATGCCTTTACAGTGTAGTGCACTTTGGTTGATGGTTGATTATTTTCAATGTTATTATATACATGTGTTGTATGAAAATCCATATAATTAACTTTATATGGTAATTGATTGGGCCTCATTCCAATCGTGAAAATAAAGAATATTTTTATAATAAGAAATATTTGAAATAGAAATATTCGAAATGGAATATTTGAAAATATCAATATATGAAGCCGTGTTGATTAGATGCGCCATTTTGACGTGAACGATATTTTTATCGATTTTATTCATTTTGAAATGGATATTGAAAAGTAATTTTGAAATCAAATATTTCGAAATGAATTGAATTGAAAACGATTTCGAAATGAATTGAATTGAAAACGATTTCATAATAAAATGAATTGAAAACGATTTCGTAATAAAATGAATTGAAAACGATTTCGTAATGAATTGAATTGAAAACGATTTCATAATAAAATGAATTGAAAACGATTTCGTAATAAAATGAATTGAAAACGATTTCGTAATGAATTGAATTGAAAACGATTTCGTAATAAATTGAATTGAAAACGATTTCGAAATGAATCGAATTGAAAACGAATTCAAATTGAATTGAAAACGATTTCGAAATGAATTGAATTGAAAACGAATTCAAATTGAATTGAAAACGAATTGAAATGAATTCAAATTGAATTGAAATTTGAATTGAATAGGAATGAATTTTAAAACGAATTTATAAAGAAGAATTCAATTTTGATTTGAATTGAAAAGGAGGTTGAAATTGCTTTTGAAACGAATTTAAAACTATTTATATAATTCGTTTTTAAATAGTAATCGACGAAGTATATATTATATATATTATATATATAATATAATGGCCTGAATAGAACGCGCCGCGCCGCGGCAGTTCGTGAATTTCGACCATTTATTTCAAACGGACATTGCGGGAGATCCGACCGTCGGATTCTCCTAAAACCGGAACCGTTGGGTTCGTATCGAAAAGAGCTTTCTAATGAATGTTAGAAATTTGAAATCTAACGGTTGGATTTGGAGATACGTCCAAATCAAATTCGAAAAAGGTCGCTGTAAGTGCAGTTCGATGGCCGTTGTTGGAAATCGACTGTACGGGCCTTGATAAAATTATTAAAAATAGTAATAATTTGTGTAAAATCATAAGAAATGATTTGTGAAAGTTTGGGATGAAAAACTCCATATTTGAAAAGATAAAAATAGATTTTTATCGAAATGAACTAGTTTTGAACTAGAATTATAATTCTATTTATTTTTAAATAAATAAATTGAATTCGAAAAGGGTTTTAAAAGTAACCAAAATTCCAATGATTGCATTGGAGTGGATTTGAATCGAAATTGTCTTCGGAATATTTCGATGTTGGAATTCGTGATATTACAGGTGTTGTTATGGAAATTTGAAAGATATATATTTGTATCGTTATTTCCAATACGACATTTGTTAGTCGTAGAATTCGATATTGAATATAAGCCGATATATTTTCTATTCAGAGCCTTGTATTGAATATCGAATGTGATTTGGGTTTGTCGTGAATGGTGTCTTTACTAACACTGTTCTTGAACCCAGTTGAGAAAAGATTAAATCTTTTTATTTAGATTTAATGAAGTGTACCAATTAAATAATATTTAATTGGAATTGAATTGATATTGATTTTTGGGTTTATCGTGAACAGTGTTTTAAATAACACTTGTTCTTTAACCCGATAATTAATGAATGTGATTTGGGTTTGTCGTGAATGGTGTCTTCACTAACACTGTTCTTGAACCCAGTTGAGAAAAGATTAAATCTTTTTATTTAGATTTAATGAAGTGTACCAATTAAATGATATTTAATTGGAATTGAATTGATATTGATTTTTGGGTTTATCGTGAACAGTGTTTTAAATAACACTTGTTCTTTAACCCGATAATTAATGAATGTGATTTGGGTTTGTCGTGAATGGTGTCTTCACTAACACTGTTCTTGAACCCAGTTGAGAAAAGATTAAATCTTTTGATTTAGATTTAATGAAGTACCAATTAAATGATATTTAATTGGAATTGAATTGATATTGATTTTTGGGTTTATCGTGAACAGTGTTTTAAATAACACTTGTTCTTTAACCCGATAATTAATGAATGTGATTTGGGTTTGTCGTGAATGGTGTCTTCACTAACACTGTTCTTGAACCCAGTTGAGAAAAGATTAAATCTTTTGATTTAGATTTAATGAAGTGCACCAATTAAATGATATTTAATTGGAATTGAATGGATATTGATTTTTGGGTTTATCGTGAACAGTGTTTTAAATAACACTTGTTCTTTAACCCGATAATTAATGGGATGTGACTTTGGGTTTATCGTGAACCGTGTTTTAAATGACACTGATTCTTTAACCCAGTCACAGATTAAAACTAAGTGGAGTTTTAATGAATCTTTAATTAGATTGAAAAGATCGAGAATGGAGTATCACCAGTTTTGCTCCAGGCGATAGTTAAATCTTTAATTAGATTTGAACGTGAAATTTAGAAACTAACTGTCGGTTAGCTAAGTAGAATGGTTTTCTGGATATTGATCTGATGTTGGTTTCGGCCTTCGGGGTTAATATTTGGGAAATTATTCTCTTGATTAATTTACGGTTAGTGACTGATGAATTGGAATGAGGCGTATGTTGTGTTTGTGTAACACTTATTTAAGATATACGCGAGTTATTCGGAAAGACCGGGTTTATCCCATTCTGAATAACTGATGCGACGATAAGTCGAAGATGAAGACGATGGTTGAAGACCGGAGGTCTTCACGTCGTTTGGGGGATAACTGATGATCTTGATTGGGCTGTACACCCAAGAAGATGGAAACAGTTAGTGATCGTCCAGACGTACTTGGAGATCGATGGATATGCGGGGTACTAGGTGCCTCCGGTTTCGTTCAGACCCAGAACGGACTTGTAAATGGACTGTGTGTCTGACATCGGATTTCATTCTGTGTGACTGATATCGGTTGCATAGGATGGTTTGCCTGTGTGGCATGCTAAGATGCAAAGGATCAAGGCTTCTGTTGAAAAGCAAAGTCTTGTGGTGATGATCAAAGCAAGGCCTTTGTGGCGTAGCTTTGTGTAACGTTTGATTCGCGAGTTTCACACCCGGTATGAATCAAAAACGGGAGACGGACCTCAGGGGGGACATGCGTTTTCTTTCTAGCTAGAAGTGGCGTCAGTGGTTTTACACGCCCTGACGAGTTTGACTTATGTGGTTGTTGCTGTTGCGAGGCGCCTCGGATTGATCGGTCGTTCTCGAACCGATGGAGTCATTTAGTTGGCTCATTTACGCCCCAAAGGGCGGAGAAACGCATTGTTCAGGCATTATAATCCACTCCGTGTGGACCGGCCGTCACAGTTGGTATCAGAGCTTTGGTTTACAAAGCAGAGAACAAGACACATTAGAACCATACGAAAGAATTCATCAGATATTGGATTAGTAATATCCAATGGGAATGACTCGTTAGAGATGGGATCAGTAGTATCCTAGAACGAGTGTGAAGAGTATATTTTTCAAATGAAAACAATTTTTGTTTTGAAAATTTAAATCAATTATTCGTATCTGATTATCTATTTATATTGAGTTGGACAGTCCAGTATATAAAGATTTTGCGTATACGTCTGATCCGCGTGTATTCGAAGTTTTAATATATTGGATAGATATAGAATCATACTCTAGTGGCCCGAAGATGATTCTGATGGTTGAGTACTCATCGTCAGAATTTATATTCGTGTGACGAAGGTGTGATATCTATATATTTCCATTAGACTGGTGTGAGGACCAAAATTAGATAGGGCTTATTGTTGTGAATTGGCATCAAAAACATGATTTTTGTACATGTATCAAAATTATGAATTTGAAACTCTAATTCACTAATAGATTGATGTTTGTGTTATTTGTTTAATTGTTTGATAATTTTGAACTAGTATGCCTAATTTGATCGAATATTAAATTGTATTGAAAATTGGTCGCATTTGCTTGCATATACATATATATCATTGAACAGGTCATAGCAAGGAGGCTAGAGCCAGAGAATAAAATTTGTTTGCCCGACAAATAGGTACATGTTACTACATAATTTCCTGTTTTGTTTGGGTGATGATGATTTTGTGAGCCTATTGGCTAGCCGCTTGGCTTTTTCTTTTTCTTTTTGAGATCTGAAGGACCGGGGAAGCTATTTGAAATTCCCCGATGCTCCCATTGCAGGGGAGGTTATGGCGAAATTTTTCGAAAATTTAGGGAGTTAGCCAAATTTTTGAAATTTTGAAAATTCTCAGAAACTAAAGAGTTGGAGAATGGAAGCCTGATCGAACGTAGAGTTGATTAATCAAACCGCTTTCGACTTTGTTCCTTTTCGGGGACGAAAAGTTTTAAGTGGGGGAGATTGTAACAACCCGAAAATCTGGGCCAGTTTAAAATTTTTATTTTGGCCATTTTAGCGAATTTTGAATATTTAAAATAGATTATTTTAAACAATATCGACGAGAAATTTAGTTTGAATATAATTCGACGTATATATTATATACGTCGTCGTTAGAATATATTATAATTATATATAATTATAAAAGGAATTGAAAATGGCGCGGTAGTTCGAAAATTCGATTTCTAATTTCAAATGAATATACAGAATTCAATATAAGTCAGAATTGAACGAAACAAGAAATATTTGAATCTGTATAACTATATCTTTGTAACGAAGTTAACAAACTGAGATTTCATCTTAGAAATGATAAGATATGTCTAGTTGAAAATTAGAAATAGTCGCTGTGGAATTTATATATATTTTTATATATATAAGGCCCTTAAAAATAGCAATTTTGCAAACGACCTCGGATTTCGACGAAACCAGTTTTGTTAGGTCCGCGATGTCAAGTTATTGCTAGGTTTCAAATTTCGTAATTTTTCGAATCAATATGTGAGCGTGGCAAAGGAAAATGCGTTTGACCAGTTTCAGTTGATTTTAATCGACTGGAAATTGGCCATTTTTCCAACGGTCTCAGAATTCGACGAAACTAGTTTTGTTAGGACCGTATCGTCAATACGAAGCTAGAAAATATTTTTCTGGAATTTTTCTAGTTAGTATGTGACCCCGGTAATTTGAAATGTACGTTTAAAATTCAATATAGCGATTTAAATGTAAATTTAACGGAAGCTGATTGTAACGGCCGAATCAGCTGACGATACATATCCCATTGTGTTCGGGATGGGGGTGAAACGCTATGGACGACAGGCGGTGGGCCTCGTTTCGAGGTCGTAGGTAAAAGTCAACTTTTAAAATAATAAAATAATAATAAAAAAAAAAAAAAAAAAAACCTCTCTCTCCCCTTAACCAGGCCCCCCCCCCCGATCTCTTTTCATTTCGAACAAAAGAAAAAAAAAAAAAACTCCAGATTGAATCGCGCCTCCGACGTCCACCCTCCACCGCCGTCGACAGGCCATCGCACCCCCTCTCCCCTCCTCCGCACCTACCTCCCCTCCTTTCCCTCATGATGTTCGAACCCCACGCCCCACGCAAACACCCCCAACCCGAACCCTAACCCCGCCTGGCCCCACGCTCACCCCGCCGCCGCCCAGGTGGGCCACCGCACCCCCTACCCTGGCCCCTCCGCCTCTCTCTCCTTCGATTTCCGCAAGCCCTAGGCCCTTCAAACTCCACAGACGCGCCGCCGCAGTTCCTCCCCCTGGCCGCCTGAATGCCACCAATCCCGACGTCGAACTCCTCCCCTCCTCCGTTGAAATAAGCCCCCCTTGAAAGCGGACAACGAAGGTGACAAAAAGGCGAAACGACGAAGACTTCTGCAAAAGAAGAGCCGTGGAGCTAGGATAGCTATATGTGAGAATTTCTCACCTTTCTATTTCTTTTCTAGTTATATATATATACTAGGATGCAGACGGTGCTTAGTAGCACCCGACACAATCGTCCACAGACCATGGACTTGTTTGTTTGACTGTTTGGTGATTGATTGCGATATTGGTTTGAATGTGGTTTGTGGTGTGAAAAATCGAATCGATAAATTGGTTAGGATTAGACGTGCGCCGTTATAAGGCGTAGGAGTAAGGCTAGGTTAGACCCTTACTCCAAATTTTGTGGTTTACAAAATGAAATTGATTTGATTGATGAGTGAATGGCGTGGGCCTTCACTAGACCGGGGATAAGGCTAGGCCTTGTCCCGTTTCTAGTATCGTGCCGTTATGCCGCCGAAATTTTCTAAAATATGTTAGAAAATAAAAATATCATTTTATTGTGTAAATGAATTGAATAGAAATTCATAGGTTGAAATAAAATGTTTTATCGTTAAAAATATAAATTTTAACGTGAATGTGAATAAATGAATAGTTATAAACAAATCGGCCGATTTGTTTGTATATACACTGATTTGACTGATATTGATTGGGTCGATAAATTTCACACATCGCCCAACTGCACAAATAAAATCTGTGTTTGATTGTTTGAAACCCCACACGGGTGTTGGGATGAAATTTGAAGTTCACTCATCCTGATTGATTGAATATGTCGATCGATTGATTGACAGGCTGTTATTGGCGTTGAATATCTATATTTGATGCCTTTACAGTGTAGTGCACTTTGGTTGATGGTTGATTATTTTCAATGTTATTATATACATGTGTTGTATGAAAATCCATATAATTAACTTTATATGGTAATTGATTGGGCCTCATTCCAATCGTGAAAATAAAGAATATTTTTATAATAAGAAATATTTGAAATAGAAATATTCGAAATGGAATATTTGAAAATATCAATATATGAAGCCGTGTTGATTAGATGCGCCATTTTGACGTGAACGATATTTTTATCGATTTTATTCATTTTGAAATGGATATTGAAAAGTAATTTTGAAATCAAATATTTCGAAATGAATTGAATTGAAAACGATTTCGAAATGAATTGAATTGAAAACGATTTCATAATAAAATGAATTGAAAACGATTTCGTAATAAAATGAATTGAAAACGATTTCGTAATGAATTGAATTGAAAACGATTTCATAATAAAATGAATTGAAAACGATTTCGTAATAAAATGAATTGAAAACGATTTCGTAATGAATTGAATTGAAAACGATTTCGTAATAAATTGAATTGAAAACGATTTCGAAATGAATCGAATTGAAAACGAATTCAAATTGAATTGAAAACGATTTCGAAATGAATTGAATTGAAAACGAATTCAAATTGAATTGAAAACGAATTGAAATGAATTCAAATTGAATTGAAATTTGAATTGAATAGGAATGAATTTTAAAACGAATTTATAAAGAAGAATTCAATTTTGATTTGAATTGAAAAGGAGGTTGAAATTGCTTTTGAAACGAATTTAAAACTATTTATATAATTCGTTTTTAAATAGTAATCGACGAAGTATATATTATATATATTATATATATAATATAATGGCCTGAATAGAACGCGCCGCGCCGCGGCAGTTCGTGAATTTCGACCATTTATTTCAAACGGACATTGCGGGAGATCCGACCGTCGGATTCTCCTAAAACCGGAACCGTTGGGTTCGTATCGAAAAGAGCTTTCTAATGAATGTTAGAAATTTGAAATCTAACGGTTGGATTTGGAGATACGTCCAAATCAAATTCGAAAAAGGTCGCTGTAAGTGCAGTTCGATGGCCGTTGTTGGAAATCGACTGTACGGGCCTTGATAAAATTATTAAAAATAGTAATAATTTGTGTAAAATCATAAGAAATGATTTGTGAAAGTTTGGGATGAAAAACTCCATATTTGAAAAGATAAAAATAGATTTTTATCGAAATGAACTAGTTTTGAACTAGAATTATAATTCTATTTATTTTTAAATAAATAAATTGAATTCGAAAAGGGTTTTAAAAGTAACCAAAATTCCAATGATTGCATTGGAGTGGATTTGAATCGAAATTGTCTTCGGAATATTTCGATGTTGGAATTCGTGATATTACAGGTGTTGTTATGGAAATTTGAAAGATATATATTTGTATCGTTATTTCCAATACGACATTTGTTAGTCGTAGAATTCGATATTGAATATAAGCCGATATATTTTCTATTCAGAGCCTTGTATTGAATATCGAATGTGATTTGGGTTTGTCGTGAATGGTGTCTTTACTAACACTGTTCTTGAACCCAGTTGAGAAAAGATTAAATCTTTTTATTTAGATTTAATGAAGTGTACCAATTAAATAATATTTAATTGGAATTGAATTGATATTGATTTTTGGGTTTATCGTGAACAGTGTTTTAAATAACACTTGTTCTTTAACCCGATAATTAATGAATGTGATTTGGGTTTGTCGTGAATGGTGTCTTCACTAACACTGTTCTTGAACCCAGTTGAGAAAAGATTAAATCTTTTTATTTAGATTTAATGAAGTGTACCAATTAAATGATATTTAATTGGAATTGAATTGATATTGATTTTTGGGTTTATCGTGAACAGTGTTTTAAATAACACTTGTTCTTTAACCCGATAATTAATGAATGTGATTTGGGTTTGTCGTGAATGGTGTCTTCACTAACACTGTTCTTGAACCCAGTTGAGAAAAGATTAAATCTTTTGATTTAGATTTAATGAAGTACCAATTAAATGATATTTAATTGGAATTGAATTGATATTGATTTTTGGGTTTATCGTGAACAGTGTTTTAAATAACACTTGTTCTTTAACCCGATAATTAATGAATGTGATTTGGGTTTGTCGTGAATGGTGTCTTCACTAACACTGTTCTTGAACCCAGTTGAGAAAAGATTAAATCTTTTGATTTAGATTTAATGAAGTGCACCAATTAAATGATATTTAATTGGAATTGAATGGATATTGATTTTTGGGTTTATCGTGAACAGTGTTTTAAATAACACTTGTTCTTTAACCCGATAATTAATGGGATGTGACTTTGGGTTTATCGTGAACCGTGTTTTAAATGACACTGATTCTTTAACCCAGTCACAGATTAAAACTAAGTGGAGTTTTAATGAATCTTTAATTAGATTGAAAAGATCGAGAATGGAGTATCACCAGTTTTGCTCCAGGCGATAGTTAAATCTTTAATTAGATTTGAACGTGAAATTTAGAAACTAACTGTCGGTTAGCTAAGTAGAATGGTTTTCTGGATATTGATCTGATGTTGGTTTCGGCCTTCGGGGTTAATATTTGGGAAATTATTCTCTTGATTAATTTACGGTTAGTGACTGATGAATTGGAATGAGGCGTATGTTGTGTTTGTGTAACACTTATTTAAGATATACGCGAGTTATTCGGAAAGACCGGGTTTATCCCATTCTGAATAACTGATGCGACGATAAGTCGAAGATGAAGACGATGGTTGAAGACCGGAGGTCTTCACGTCGTTTGGGGGATAACTGATGATCTTGATTGGGCTGTACACCCAAGAAGATGGAAACAGTTAGTGATCGTCCAGACGTACTTGGAGATCGATGGATATGCGGGGTACTAGGTGCCTCCGGTTTCGTTCAGACCCAGAACGGACTTGTAAATGGACTGTGTGTCTGACATCGGATTTCATTCTGTGTGACTGATATCGGTTGCATAGGATGGTTTGCCTGTGTGGCATGCTAAGATGCAAAGGATCAAGGCTTCTGTTGAAAAGCAAAGTCTTGTGGTGATGATCAAAGCAAGGCCTTTGTGGCGTAGCTTTGTGTAACGTTTGATTCGCGAGTTTCACACCCGGTATGAATCAAAAACGGGAGACGGACCTCAGGGGGGACATGCGTTTTCTTTCTAGCTAGAAGTGGCGTCAGTGGTTTTACACGCCCTGACGAGTTTGACTTATGTGGTTGTTGCTGTTGCGAGGCGCCTCGGATTGATCGGTCGTTCTCGAACCGATGGAGTCATTTAGTTGGCTCATTTACGCCCCAAAGGGCGGAGAAACGCATTGTTCAGGCATTATAATCCACTTCGTGTGGACCGGCCCTGACGATCCAAGGTACGGTTGCGGCTGTGCCTGAGGGGCGGGCTAGAGCGTCTCGAATCGGTTGAGGACTATCTTTTGCCTCGGTTCATAGACGGAAATCCAATTTCCAAATACGTAACTTTGCGGTTTTATTTGTAAACCTATATATGGCGACATAGTGGCATGGGACGCTCATGTCGCCTATGATTGATACTTATGATTTGAAGTTGTTTTATACACTATGCACTTATAATAGTATCAAATGATTTGTTTTAAACGTATCAAGCATTCTTTAGCTGTTATAAGGGAAAACCCTATCCCCCGGCTTGCGATTGCATTGTGTGATAGGACCTGGGTCTTATAACAGCTTCATTTTTCTTTATTTAGCATTGCGCTGTTTGTTTTATGCACTGGTATTCTTGGGAGGAAACCCGTTCCGTGTTATACGGCGTGGTCCCTTGATTTACCTGATTTAAAATAAAGATTAATAACTGTTTTAATTCTCACACCAGTCACATGACTGACCTGGAGTTTATTGTTTTAACCTAAACTCTGGGTGCCCTTATTTTGACACGGGCAGCTAGTAGTTTTGGTTTTTGCAGATTTATATTCACAGGATCCTGGTTTACAGCTGGAACGATATCCGGGAAGCTTTGTATCCGTATATCTCATTCTAGTTGTGTATTGTATTATTTTCCGCTGCTATGTATTTAAATGTAATTTAAATCTCTGATATTTCTGTGTAATATTCTTTTATACTCTGTATATTCTTGTAATCTGATGCATTGTTGTAATATACAATGAAGTGTTCTTTGATATGCGTTCTGTTGGTCGTGTTCTCAAACGATAGGGCGTTTCGAACGGTCTGGGTCGGTTTAGCGACTGGTTCGAACGGTCTGAGAGGTAAATAAATACCGCAACTTTAACAACTTCAGAATTGTCTGAGGATGATGTTAGTTTGTAATGGGAAAGAGGTTAAGAATAATTTATTATCTCCATATGATAACTAATAATGAAATGTTAATCGCAAGATTTGAGAATATATATTGAGATTTCCAAAATAACGTAAATAAAGGGGATTTGAGAATATATAATGTAAATTCCAAGGTAACGGAAATGAGAAAGTTCGACAACATATATATATATATATATATATATATATATATATATATATATATATATACGGAAGTTACAAAAAATGAATTTCGTGAAAATGATAATGAAATAGAAACTGGATATTATTATTGGATATTTTGCTAATTATGGAAATAAATAGTTTTGAAAATAAAACTTATGTTAAGGGAAAAGCTATATTGTAATATTTAAGGATTGTAGTGTTTTAAATTAACCATTTGTAATTATATTAATTAAAGAGGCCAAGTACTATTGAGTACTGAACTAACAAACTCATTTTATTCTCATGATTACTTATTTGATAGTAAAATAACCAACTATCAAATATGACCCATACGATTATTAGTACGGAAAGACCGGGATCGAATTATATTCTAAAACCATTCCGATTAGTGAATATGTGGAAGTTGTTAATTGAAGATGGAGAATTAAAGACCGCTTATCTTCATGAGTGGTAGAACTACTTGTTGAATTCCTCTGATTTAGCGGCAGGAGATATTATGACTTGTGATTCTGTCATGATTGGAATCTACGGATTGCAAGTACTACTCGCTACTAGTCCAAGGGATGATTCCTATATTGGATGTGGTAGGAGGGTGCCTTCGGTTCATCCTGTTCCTGGAAGACTTGTATGGACGGATATCTGACAGAGTATTTCCAAAAGAATTGCGTACGTTGATTTCTTCAAATTTACCATAGTTGTGGCGGAGGACAACGGTTCTCTTAGCTTAACAACTAGAGTATTTTTATGGACATCAATTAGTGATTTTTCTGGCGGATTTGATGATGTGGCATTCAAAGTGAATGGTGGTCAGATGTTATAAAAGTAAGTATAACCTCAAGCCTCATCAACCAGGAAATAACAGAAATCGGGCAGGCAGCATGGCTATGTGGGTCGCTCCCATTAGGGTGTATTATCACCTACCTAGAGAAAATCCATTTCCATCTTTAATATATTTCAATGCTGACCCTTTTCGGAAAACGATGGTTTGAGCCCAACTATTGGTGATATACATTTGATACACTCAAGCAAAATGATTGGTCGGTCATGTGTGGTCGGGTTGCAAGATGTTCCTGTTGAACCCAGTGTATTCCCCTCTAGAGATACACTATCGGCAGGTGGTTCCATACCTTGTCATAATCGGAATCCAATCTCTAATAAGCGCCCTCGTTTTTGATTGTATACTATATATAGAGAGCGTGAGACGCAAATGTTCTACTTGATTGTTACTTACTTGGATTTAGAAACTATTATAATATCAGAAAAGATATTGATTTCAAAAATGTTTTGGGTTATAGTAAGGTAAAACCCGTCCGTATTTATGTGTGGATATGGTCTTACGATTATCCTTTTCTTTCGAAAGGATTTTGACTTAAAAATCAAGTTGGATGATACCTTTAAACTTAGTGTGTTTTCTCACTCTGGTTCACCAGACTAATCCGGCATTTGTAATGCTCGAGTTAGACCGGGTTGTATAGGTCCAGGTTATCGGATGCTGCGAAGTACAGAGACGAGTTAGAGGTGTTCAGATATATGATATCAAGTATTTATTCCGTTGTGTGACTGTATATGAAGACAGGTTATTATAACTATCTAGATGTGATAATATACACTGATGATTGTAAGTTTTATTTAAATCTCTCAATAAATTTGTTTCTATATTTTATTTTGTTCTGCTGCGATGTGAGACTCTAATTCTGTGTTGTGTTGGTTCTTCTTCTTCTTCTGTTCTTATAAATGTCTTTGCAACTGATATATGTGTTTGAATGCCCTATTAAATCAATATGTTGAGGCTACTACATTATGTATAATATTTGGATTGACATAAAGAAGAAGATGGTGTGTATTACTTTAAGTAAATATTGGTTACTCCCGGGAACCCAGTTGTGATTTATATTTTAATTTCACGTATATCTCTAATACATAGAATTTTATGCTAAATAGGTTTTGTGTGCTTATGTGCAAATGTATATGTGTAAACAACAATGAATTGCTGGAATTTATGTTAATTATACTTTATGTATGATTAATAACTTGATTTTCTTGGTTTATACTAATATATATACAGTATTTAGATTCTAATTGTTAATTTAAAACTAATTATATATAATGCTGAACTAATTATATGTAATGTTGAATGGATTATATATATATATATGTGTGTGTGTGTGTGTGTGTGTATTTTTAATGAGCCAGCCTGAATTAATACATAGAAATGTATTTCTCGAATGCATTTAGAAGCAATATGATTGCCTTAGAAACTTTATACTACAATGTAATTTACGGTAGTATGCATTCTGTCAAGAATCTGTGTTTGTGATTAGTTAACATCTTTTACATAAATATCTAAATTATATTTGGATCATAAATTTTATGTACATGTTAAACCAGTGTTCTACATGAAAGATTACTGCTTTAAATATAACTAAATAACAATTTAAATCATTACAAAGATTTAGTAATGAGGTTTTAGATTTAGCAGCGTTGTTTCACTTGGTATTTTGAGTCAAATTTTATATGTATATTTACATGATGTGTTTTGGTTGTACTCTGCTTACAACCATGGATACATAACATGAATGTTTAACAATTGTATGCCTCAAAAATATAAAATTGACTTTTTTTTCTTATATATATATATATGTGTGTGTGTGTGTGTGTGTGTGTGTGTGTGTGTGTGTGTGTGTTTTATCATTTTCAAAAAAAATGTTTTTATTACCTATGTACAGGCAACATATCACTAAAACTACAGTTTTTACATATACACATTCAGTCTGTTAAAATTAAGTGTTTGCATTTGTTAGCACCAATAATAGGCTGACATATACATCTGTTGTGAAAAATATGATACTGAAATGTTCAGTTATAAATCTGTACAACTGAGATTTATATGTGTATTACTGGTATAAATAGATTCGGTGCTTATATATGTAGTTGATTACCCCAGTGAACCAAAACGTTGATGTTGTTACTGCATAGGATAGGCTAAAGTGTGGTACTTGTAATTATTAATACATGCATGTTGCGTGTTTGACATTAGAAGATGCAAATGTATTTAATTTATTTTAAATATATACTAATTGCTTCTGGACATATAATTAAATAACAAGTTATATATTAACATGATTTGGGCTTACTGATCCATTTAAAGATTTCACATGCATGCTATGTTGTGAACACTATTGAATAAATATATGTTCAATGAAATACTTCTTCATACACACACACACACAATATGTAGATACTGAAATGCTTTCAAAATGAGTTTATATATTTTGACACAGACATTGACACCTGCATAAATGAAACATCTGATAACATGAACATATCCCGTAGCATGCAATATTGACTAGTACTGTTTACTTTATATACATGTATGACATATATATATATATATATATATATATATATATATATGTATTCAGATAGAGTTTAAAACGTGTTACATATATTTGATATATATATATATACACACACACATACATTGTCTACCTTGACACATTGTATATATTCAGTTGGATGATGGATCCGCTATTATTTGTATTGATAATTACTTGTACATACGACCCTGTGGCAAAAAGAGGCAGAAGGATCATTTTAGGAATACTGAAATTGTTTTAGTAGGAGGGGCATTACAATAGAAAGGGTAGCATTGCAGACAACTTTCATTATCACTGGTGAGACCAGTGTTGGATGCCTACTCTTTTCGCTTCTCGCTTGGCCTAGAACATCCCGAAAATATGGGTCTGCACTTGCTATGTGCTGAATATACATATGTATAAAAAAAAGTCGTTGGAGATCAGTATAGGAAGGGGCCCCAAGTACTAATTAAGATTAACAAAAAATAATCTGATAGATTAATATGGGAAGACACGTGAAACTTCGAATTAATGGTGTCAATTTATCCTTTTATTTATGTTTTATTTGAAAGAGTGGGAAAACGATGGAAATAAATTGGTAAATGTTGTCATGCGCCACCGTTGGAAATGCGATTGGTGTAAATATTGACCGGAGCATGCAATTTCTACCAGTCAACAACTTCGTTTTTAGAAGTAGATTTTATGATTGTACAAAAAAAGTATGGAGATAGTTAGAGAGGTAGAAATATTTTTGTTAAAAAATCACGGAAATAGATAAAACTATAGAATAATACTTGAACATATAGGCAATAAACACGGTGAAGTATAAAACAAATCAGCAATGTCGTATGCATGTGTTATACGTAGAGGGAGTTAAACAAATAGTGTAACATGGTTGAATATTATTAGCATGAAATCAAGCAGTACGTGGTGTGTCTCTGTGTATATATATCAGTGTAAATCTATATAATATTTGTCAGTACAACACTAAGTACACTACGAAGAACACAGTGATTTGCGATGACCAAAAGCCGTCGGTAGCCGTCGCAGGCCGTCGCTAGCCGTCGCTATGTGTCATCGCTATTTAAGTCGTCGCCAACAGAAATTGCAATGGGTTGAGCTATGCCCCCGTCGCTCATTTAGCAACGACTGGGAACGGTTAATAGCCACGTGTCATCTTACATGACAAGTAGTTTCTTTGACCGGGAAGTCATCGCAAAGCATCACAAAGTGTTACAAATAAGACGTTGCTAGCCGTCACTATGTATTGACAAAATTGTCGTCGCTAGCCGTCGCAAAACTGAAGCAAAATTTATACAGTACACAGCAATTCCTTTCCACCAAGCCGCACAACAACAATTCCATCCAATAACCACCACCACACCACTATCATCCCATCAATTCACCAATAATCATCAACATTCAATTCATCATAACATACCGTCGTCAAATATATCAAAAAAAAAAAAACACCATCATAACATACCATCGTCAAATAACGTCATACATATCAAAACACATCATAACATCGTCCACAAACCGTCATACATATCAAAACACATCATATAGCATCGTTAAATACCATCGTACGTGCATCTAACATATAAAAATGAGCACCAACACTAATCTTCCTCGTCTTCCTCCTCGTCGTCGTCGCCTTTTTCTTCTTCTTCCCCTCGATAAGCAGCAGAATCTCCTCCCTCTCCTCCCTACCCAGGCATAAACCCATGCTCCTGAAAGTAAGCTGCAATGCGCTCATTTATTTCCTATTGCATCTGGGTTTTTCGCCAGTCAATCATCTCGTTCATCTACTCCTGCAACCGAGCAATAGTCGCCTCCTCCATCGACCTCCTAGAACCACATTGAACAGTCTGCGAAATAATTAAGTTCACATTATAGTTATTTAAACATATTTTTACTAGTTTGTGATAAACATGCATATAGTTAGCAATAAATTTATAACGTGTGTATTTTGCGTAAATAAGTTTATTTAATACCTCCTGATTGCCGAAACCGTATCGCCTTCCTCGAGTAGGCGGATCATTGATAGAATCGCATATACGATCAGGCTCTACAACCGTAAGCTTTTGTCCACTAGCCTTCATCACTCTAGTAGCCTCTGCATCATATTTCCCCTACAATAGCAATATAATTTTAACACAAATTCCATAAAATTTACTTATATAATGTGATATGAACGAATATGAAACATTTTAATTCATATGGATAAGCATATTTACCATTATACGTGCACTCTTCGGATCCGCCCACTCATACGTAACATTTCCTTCTTGATCGGTATGCTCTACCGCATGTGTATGTCTGAATACGTCTGCCAGCGAAGGCTCTCTTCCGTGCTTCATAAATTGAGTAAATATACAATAATAAAATTATTAAAGATAAGACTGGATTATATACACTAAATTTTTACATGAAAATATACTATAAATATTTAAAATTTATATCAAATCCCTTCTATGCTGTTGAAATGATTTTGAGTCACCGCGGTGTAGAGCAGGATTCTTTTCTCTATTTGCTTTATTTCTAGCTGCTACGTTCTATTAAATATGATATACGATGATGTACAATAATGCAATCAATATTATAAATATCAATATTATCATTATATCTTACTTTAGCATCTTCCGTCTCCCAATACTTTTGAAATTCTGCCCAAACATCATCACTTATAATTTGAGGCATTTTTCTATTTGTCTTGGCCCTTAAAATTGCCTCTTGATAATTCTTACGCATCTTCATATTCAAATAACTCAAAAAAGTAGGCATGTCCTGCTCCTCAACGTGTACAAGAGCCTGCATATTACATTTATTTTTAATTATTTACAGTATATTAATTTTTAATATTAGTATAAAAAAATACTTACCAATAAATTAGCTAGAATGACATTCTTAATATGTGGTGGGATACTATCCCAATGTGGCCAAGCACCCGACATTCTGCTTGTGTAAGACTGCCTTGATACATCTAAAATGAACTGCGCTGGCTCGATCTCGAATCCCCTGTGTAGATGTTAATATAAACATTTCATATATTTTAAATAATCTAAATTGAAATAAATTTGACATTTACCCGGCACTCTCGGAACAATCTCCGCAACTCGGCGACGATCTGGAACTGAGCTGCTCGGACCTGCTCCTGCTCTCGGTCCAGGAGATGGTGAAGGAGTAGGCTGAGATGTACTCCTCGATCGTCGTCTATCATGTGACATATCTGTTACAATCATATAATGTGCATACAAAATAACTTGAATTATTAACATCATTTATCATTATCATAACATAAATCGTAAATGAGAAGAAAAATACTGCATAACATACATAGTCAACATTATCATTACATAAATCATACTAGTAAAGAACACGAATAAATTCATAGCTAAGAACAACCAACATCATTATTATTACATAGCTCAGAATAGTACATAAATAACATAAGTACATAACATCAGTCTTCATCATCTTCGGATCCAGACATGGTCTCATACTCTATATCGTTTTCTTCAGTACTTACAAAAGCATCTACTAATACATTAGCCTCATCGTTCAATGACCCTACATCAATGTCATCAGCTATTATTATTTCAATATTTGGCTCAAGATCCGCTTGATACACTGCTTCATCTGGAATATTATTTCCATCAAATGTAAATCCTAGCTTTATTTTAAAAACAACCCACCAATCTGCTTTATCTTTTTTTAAGGATGGATACGGAGCAAAATAGACTTGTAATGCTTGCTTAGCTAACACAAAAGGATCATACTTAAAGTAATGCGATGTATGCCTTATTTCGATTATCTTATAATCTTTGTGCACGTTGATTCCAGAACCAGGAATGTAACGACCCGCATTCTGCGCATCATAGGATCGTAGAATATTTATTTCTTTCGCATACGAAGTCGTATGGTCATGTAACTTTGGGAGACGACTATTGGGGTCATTTCCCATGTTCATAATTTTTCCCGATTTTTAAATGACCATTTTACCCCTAGTTGGCACTGTTTTGGCCATAACTTTTGACTGGATACGAGTTTTGACCTGAAACCACTTCCATTGGCTCCGGATGATGGTTTCTCTTTCCGTAGAGTGGTCACATTAGCCAAACGGACTTACCGTTTGGGAGATATGGCTGAAACAAGTTTCAGATGGTTAAAAACAGCTTAATTGGGCTTAACCGGGTGATTAGCAGCTAGGCCCAAGGGGAATTTCGGGTTTAGAGGTATAGGAGGTCTGATTAGGGTTAGGTTATCACTTTCATTTCAGTTTTGAGCCGCCACAAACCTCCTTGAGACCTTAGTAATGGCTTCCTACATCTAAAACACCCAAAATCACTCACTAATTGAAGATTAGGCTTAGCAACACCAAATTAAGGAGAAAAAGCACCAAAGCAAGGTTGGAGCTGCTGTTAGACATCAGTATTCGCCCCAAATCAGAGGAGTTTCAGTTCTGAGAATTTCATTTGTGGCCAAGGTGAGTGATAGCATCATTTTGACACTAATTACGGTTGATTAAGGGTAATTAGTGAAGATTAGCGAATTTATACACCAATAAATTCTGGAAAAATTCTTAAAATTCTAAAATAATGTTTTAAGGCTCTGTTAGAAATTTGAGATAATTTCGATGTGTTTTGCTAATTGTATGCTTAAGCATGATTAAGAGTGCTTAAGGGAAAAATATGAAGTTTTAGCTACTTTTGATCCATTTTGATTCATTTAAATTGTTGTTTGCTGTGTGTGGTTGCTAGTACATGTTGCTATGACCCTATGGTATGTTTCATGATTGATTAGAATAGTTAAATTGCTCGAAAACGTCGTCGAATGGCGTAGAAAGCTCGCTGGAAAGTTGCAGAAGTGTGCAGGCTCCGAACCGGTTCGGATCGGAGAAAGGGGTCGGATCGGACTAGGGAACTGACCAAGGGAATCCGAACTGGATGAGGACTTGCCACTGGAAGAAGTTTGGCAGGAAGGAAGGCCATTGTTTAGAGTTGGAGTTGGACAGAAGATCGGATCGGAGCGATGGAGCGGATCGGATCGGAGTAAGCTAGGGAGCGGAGCAGATCGGATCGGAAGAGTGATTGGAGGCCAGATCGGATCGACTTGGAGATGCAGGGCTCGGATCGGAAGCAAAGAAGAAATAAGCTAGGGATTGGAGCGCTGGAGGGAAGGACACCCGACCCGACCTGGAGGAGGACCCCGACCCGACCCGGAGGAAGACACCGACCCGACCCGAAGTGGACTACCGACCCGAACCAAGCTAGACGAGGACCACCAATCCGAACCGATCAGGAAGGTTATACCGAACCGAACCAAGCTAGATGAGGAGCACCGAACCGAACCATACGTGGGCTATTACTACTACGCGATGACTCTTCTGAAGACCCACTCCAATTCGACCAAACCCGAGATGCAAAGGAAGTCCAAATGAGAAGTTAGAGCTTAAGATTCAGATGGGAATCAACGCGTTCACTTCATGGTTGGGCTTTGCTGCGGGACGCGTGCTAAGGAGTTATCGACACCTATAGCTTTGGACCACTATGGTAGGAGGTACGAAGGCGGATTCAGGGCCATTATGGCATTGGTAGAACCAAGGGCTATGACCAATGAAGTGGGTCATTGAAATGTTTGGTCATGACTCCAAGTGTTTGGCTTGGTCACAGCAGGGTTTCTACAAGTCGGGATTCGTCGTTGCCTCAGCTTGTCTAGTGTTCCAAAGTGGTAGATGTCGTACGCTTTACGCACTGAGTGAGAGATGTGAGGATGGTTGCTATGGATGATTTGTTGCTATCATTTTGACATGCACACCCCACCCCCGTATTCTTACACTGTTTATTATGGCACCTTGGAGTATCGTACGGTATGTAGTACTAACTCTTTGGTTGCAGGTCCAGGTTCAGGTATGGTTTAGTATACCTGTTATTATTCTGTTTAGATGCTTATCGCTCATACCAGGCTTTATGTCTGACCCAGAGTTTTATGTCTCCTCTTATCACTCTGGGTGCTCACACGAGCAGACTAGAGACAGGTTAGCTGGTGATGCACGGGTAGATGATCCGGAGACGAGCAGGAGGCTTCCACGTAATATATATAGTATTCTCCCTGTGTTGTTGAAGATCACTGCTTGGGCATTGTTGGTGTATCTTCTATTTTAGCTTTCTTTTGTTTAGAGACAGTAAATTTGGAAAGTTGTAATAAGCTGTATTTGGATTTCCGCTGCTTTGATGTTGACATTGATTATTAGTTATCAGCTTATGCACTGTCTCACCTGTTTTATGTCAAGTATGTTACTATTATATTTTATCCCATGCGCTGTGAGACATTCTACAGGTTCCTTGATTAGTTCATTCCCTTCTTTCCTTTCTTCTGACGACCGTCTTGTGCTAGTCGGGCATGTGTACAGCGCACGTTTGGAGGAAATGCAGGCTGGTGCGAGGCGGGCCGTCACACTTGGTATCAGAGCCAGGTTGCGTAGTTAACCTAGGGAAGTTGTCAGGGAGAGATAATATACGTATACGAGAGAGCGTATTTGTGATTACTTTGGTTTTTAAAAGTTATATATATATATATATATACTATTAGTAGTATAAGGATGGAGTCGTACTGCACTAGCACCACTATGGAGTCGTTAATCATTTCCTTTTTCAGATTGACGATGAGCCGAGATACTTGAGGTGCTGGTAGGGGAACCAATAATGGGAATGCTGCTGACATGAGGACGATGTTTACTGACCTCATGAGAGAGATGCTTAGAGATGTGCAGAGGGCAGCTCCCAATGGTGGAAATGGTGGTGGTCCAATAGTGCAGGCGCCAAGAGTCGACTTCGCCAAGCTGAATAAGGATTATACTAGCCTTGGTGGGAAGCCGTTCCACGGAACGGAGTCGGCTACAGATGTTCAAGATTGGGTGGATAGTTGCGAACGTATCTTCGAGGATTTGGGTATCGAGGATGCGATGAAGAGGAAGCTAGCGTCCCGTCAGCTGCAAGGGCGAGCAATGAATTGGTGGAATGCTATAAAGGCAGCTACCCCCGAAGATCAGATTACTTGGGAGCAGTTCAAGGCTCGCTTTAGCGAGAAGTTCATTCCAGCTGCTCAGAAGTCAATGTTGTTTAAGAAATTCTTGGAGCTCAAGCAGAATGGCAGGGCTGTCTCGGAGTATATTGCTGAATTTGACACCTTGTCAAAATATGGGTTATCTCTTATAGATAATGCCGAGAAAAAGAATGAGAAATTCATAACTGGGTTGGATCAATACTTGGGGGAAAAACTTATTAACCACATCGATGAGACGTTTGAATCGATTGTGGGGAAAGCGTTAAGGTCGGAAAGTCTCTACCCTAAGCCGAAGGCTGAAGTTGCATCCGTAGAAGAGCCAAAGCCACAAGCTAGTGGTGGAGGCAAAGGTGGTTCTCAGAATAAGAGAAAGCAGAATCAGGCTAAGGATGGCCAGAAGAAAAAGAATAAGCAAGATGTGGAGTGCTTCAGCTGTGGTAAGAAGGGCCATTATGCTAGTAATTGTCGGGCCAAGCCAGCGGATAGGAAGTGCTTCAATTGTGGCCAATTGGGACATCACAAGGACAAGTGTCCACAGCCCCCTAAGGAAAAGCAAATGGTGAGAGCATATGCCCTTAATGCTATTCCTTCTTCGTCGAATGCCCCAACTGCGGCGGAGAAGGGAAAGAATGTCGTCATTCAAGGTATGCTTTCTGTTTATGATGTTCCTGTTAGAGTTTTGTTTGATACCGGAGCTTCCAGTTCTTTCATATCTAGTGACCTGGTAGATAGGTTGGGATTGGAGCCCGAGATTGTCGATAGACCTTTAGTAGTGACGAACCCGATTGGTGGTTCGACTAGTCTTAGCATGATTTGTCGCAATGTGGTCTTATCGAGTCATGGATGCATGTTTGTTTGTAATTGCTTTGTTTTGGGCTTTACTGGGTTCGGCATTATTTTGGGAGTAGATTGGCTCCAAAGATACGGGGTGGTGGTAGACTGTGAGGGCTTGTTGGTGACAGCTAGAGCGGATGATGGGCGGAGGATAGTGTTTGGTGGTCTACCCAGTAAGGGGGTATTGGCTAGTTTTCTAAACTCCCTCGACATTCCGCATAGTGAGTTGTCAGGTTTGCCCGTGGTTGGCCAGTATCCGGATGTTTTCGAAGAAGTGACCGGACTTCCACCACACCGAGAGATTGAGTTTCGTATTGATTTGGTAAAGGATGCCAGGCCTATAGTGATGCCACTTCGTCGTATGGCACCAAGAGAGCAGCGTGAGCTCGAGGTGCAAGTCAGCGATCTTTTGAAGAAGGGATTTATCAGAAGGAGTGTTTCTGAATGGGGAGCACCAGTTGTGTTTGCTACCAAGGCGGATGGTTCCCTTCGTTTGTGTGTAGACTACCGCGAGTTGAATAAAGTGACGAGGAAGAACAAGTATCCTCTACCGCGGATAGATGATTTGTTTGATCAGTTGAGTGGCGCGAGAGTATTTTCTCAGTTGGATCTCGCGACAGGTTTTCATCAGCTTAGAGTGGAAGCTGAGAGTATAGCTAAAACGGCATTTCGGACGCCGTCTGGGTTTTATGAATGGTTGGTTATGCCATTTGGGCTGACTAATGCCCCGGCATATTTTGTGGACCTTATGAATAGGGTATTCAGAGATCAGCTGAATAAGTCTGTCCTTGTGTTCGTTGATGATATTTTGGTCTATTCGAGGACAGAGGAGGAACACAAGGAACATTTAAGAGTAGCGATGGAGGTGTTGAGAAAACACCAATTGAAAGCAAAGTTTTCTAAGTGTCACTTCTGGAAGAGGGAAGTGAGGTTCTTGGGCCATGTTGTATCAGAGAGTGGTATTGCCGTGGACCCAGCAAAGGTGGCTACGGTACAAGATTGGCCTACGCCCAAGAATGCAACAGATGTAAGAAGTTTCTTGGGGTTAGCGGGATATTATCGTAAGTTTATCCAAGGTTTCTCCAAGATAGCAGCACCATTGACCCAGTTGACCAAGAAGAATCAAGCTTTTATTTGGGATGAAAGGTGCGAGAATGCATTTAAAAGCCTAAAGGACAAGTTGACAAGCGCACCAGTGTTAGTCATTCCTAAGGGGGATGAAGAGATGACGGTATACACGGATGCCTGTGGTACCGGACTGGGTGCTGTATTGATGCAAGGCGGTAGGGTTGTAGCTTATGCAAGTCGGCAATTGAAACCGCACGAGAGAAGATACCCTACCCATGATTTAGAATTGGCAGCGATCGTGTTCGCGTTAAAGATGTGGAGACACTATCTCTTGGGAGAAAGGTTTGAGCTATTTACGGATCATAAGTCGTTAAAGTATCTATTCTCCCAGAAGGATTTAAATCTTCGTCAGCAGAGATGGTTAGAGTTCTTAGCTTCCTATGATTTTGACATCGCATACACACCAGGAAAGGGCAATGCGGTGGCTGATGCATTGAGTAGAAGACATGCCAGCTTAGGGGCTATGTTCCTTGAATGGAAGCAACGAGAGTTTATCGCGGGGTTTGATTTCAGACCAAAGTGCGAATTGGATCCAGAAATGTTAGCAAGTTTGACGATCAGACCCACTTTGATTGAGCGGATCGGCTCTAGTCAGAGGGACGATCCTAACCTATTGGAAATCATCTCCAAGTTAGAGATGGGTATCGATGAGGAGGTGAACAAGTATGGGCTTGATCGAGATAGATGGCTTAGAAAGAATGGAAAGCTTGTTGTACCCAATGTCAATGGATTGAGGGATGAAGTGCTTAGAGAATGTCATCACTCAAAGCTGACTATACACCCCGGTAGTAACAAGATGTATCGAAATATGAAGCAGACTTACTACTGGGAAGGGATGAAAAGAGACGTTGGGAAGTTTATATCCAAGTGCATGAATTGCCAGCTAGTTAAAGCCGAGCAAAAGAAGCCTAGTGGGTTGTTGCAACCATTAGAAATTCCCGAATGTAAATGGGAACAAGTTTCGATGGATTTCATCGATGGTTTACCAAGAACTAGATCGGGATATGACAGCATTTGGGTGATTGTAGACCGACTGACTAAAAGTGCAAGGTTTATACCAGTCAAATCGACAGGAACGGCAGCTAAGTTAGCAGAATTGTATATGAAGTGGGTAGTGAGATTTCATGGAGTACCTAAAGGCATTGTGAGCGACCGAGACCCGTTGTTTACTAGTGGGTTTTGGAAGAGCTTACAAGAGGCTCTAGGGTCAGAGTTACATCTCAGTACCGCATATCATCCTCAGACCGACGGTCAGACGGAGAGGGTGAACCGTATTTTGGAAGATCTCTTGAGAGCATGTATATTGGATTTTGGTGGATCATGGGATGACCACTTGCATCTAGTAGAGTTTGCATATAATAATAGCTACCAATCCAGCATCGGTATGGCTCCATTTGAAGCTTTGTATGGAAGACCGTGTAACTCACCATCATGTTGGATAGAGACTGGCGAGAAGTTTATGCTTGGACCAGATGTGGTGAGGGAAACTTCAGATAAGATCAAGGTCATTCAGCAACGAATGAAGGCAGCCCAAGATAGGCAGAAGAGTTATGCTGATAAGAGGCGAAGAGACTTAAAATTCTCCGTTGGCGACTTGGTGCTTGTCAAGATTTCTCCGTTGAAGAGCGTAATACGATTTGGCAGGAGAGGCAAGTTGGCACCAAGATTTGTTGGCCCGTTCCCTGTTCTTGAACTAGTCGGGAATTTGGCGTATAGGATTGACTTACCAGAGAAGATGGCGGGAGTTCATAACGTATTTCATGTTTCCCAACTAAGGAAGTTCGTTCACGACTCAGATATGACTATTTCACCTGATCAGTTAGAGGACTTCGAAGTAGAACCCGAGGCGGTTGGGAACCGCAAGCCGGTCCGTATTATCGAGTACGACATGAAGCAACTTCGAAGAAAGGCGGTGAAGCTAGTCAAGGTTCAATGGGGCGAGGACGAGAATGACTGTACTTGGGAGACAGAGGAGAACATTAGGAAGACGCACCCAGAACTCTTTGTCTGGTAAGATTTTGACTTCGATTTAGTTTTTCCGCATGCTAGGATAGGCTTGTTTGCTTGTCTTGCACATTTGATTGTTGTATATGGTTGTTAGGCATGCGGGATCCTGTGTATGTTTTGGGATTAAGGAATTTCGGGGACGAAATTTCTTAAGGGGGGGAGAGTGTAACGACCCGCATTCTGCGCATCATAGGATCGTAGAATATTTATTTCTTTCGCATACGAAGTCGTATGGTCATGTAACTTTGGGAGACGACTATTGGGGTCATTTCCCATGTTCATAATTTTTCCCGATTTTTAAATGACCATTTTACCCCTAGTTGGCACTGTTTTGGCCATAACTTTTGACTGGATAGGAGTTTTGACCTGAAGCCACTTCCATTGGCTCCGGATGATGGTTTCTCTTTCCGTAGAGTGGTCACATTAGCCAAACGGACTTACCGTTTGGGAGATATGGCTGAAACAAGTTTCAGATGGTTAAAAACAGCTTAATTGGGCTTAACCGGGTGATTAGCAGCTAGGCCCAAGGGGAATTTCGGGTTTAGAGGTATAGGAGGTCTGATTAGGGTTAGGTTATCACTTTCATTTCAGTTTTGAGCCGCCACAAACCTCCTTGAGACCTTAGTAATGGCTTCCTACATCTAAAACACCCAAAATCACTCACTAATTGAAGATTAGGCTTAGCAACACCAAATTAAGGAGAAAAAGCACCAAAGCAAGGTTGGAGCTGCTGTTAGACATCAGTATTCGCCCCAAATCAGAGGAGTTTCAGTTCTGAGAATTTCATTTGTGGCCAAGGTGAGTGATAGCATCATTTTGACACTAATTACGGTTGATTAAGGGTAATTAGTGAAGATTAGCGAATTTATACACCAATAAATTCTGGAAAAATTCTTAAAATTCTAAAATAATGTTTTAAGGCTCTGTTAGAAATTTGAGATAATTTCGATGTGTTTTGCTAATTGTATGCTTAAGCATGATTAAGAGTGCTTAAGGGAAAAATATGAAGTTTTAGCTACTTTTGATCCATTTTGATTCATTTAAATTGTTGTTTGATGTGTGTGGTTGCTATTACATGTTGCTATGACCCTATGGTATGTTTCATGATTGATTAGAATAGTTAAATTGCTCGAAAACGTCGTCGAATGGCGTAGAAAGCTCGTTGGAAAGTTGCAGAAGTGTGCAGGCTCCGAACCGGTTCGGATCGGAGAAAGGGGTCGGATCGGACTAGGGAACTGACCAAGGGAATCCGAACTGGATGAGGACTTGCCACTGGAAGAAGTTTGGCAGGAAGGAAGGCCATTGTTTAGAGTTGGAGTTGGACAGAAGATCGGATCGGAGCGATGGAGCGGATCGGATCGGAGTAAGCTAGGGAGCGGAGCAGATCGGATCGGAAGAGTGATTGGAGGCCAGATCGGATCGACTTGGAGATGCAGGGCTCGGATCGGAAGCAAAGAAGAAATAAGCTAGGGATTGGAGCGCTGGAGGGAAGGACACCCGACCCGACCTGGAGGAGGACCCCGACCCGACCCGGAGGAAGACACCGACCCGACCCGAAGTGGACTACCGACCCGAACCAAGCTAGACGAGGACCACCAATCCGAACCGATCAGGAAGGTTATACCGAACCGAACCAAGCTAGATGAGGAGCACCGAACCGAACCATACATGGGCTATTACTACTACACGATGACTCTTCTGAAGACCCACTCCAATTCGACCAAACCCGAGATGCAAAGGAAGTCCAAATGAGAAGTTAGAGCTTAAGATTCAGATGGGAATCAACGCGTTCACTTCATGGTTGGGCTTTGCTGCGGGACGCGTGCTAAGGAGTTATCGACACCTATAGCTTTGGACCACTATGGTAGGAGGTACGAAGGCGGATTCAGGGCCATTATGGCATTGGTAGAACCAAGGGCTATGACCAATGAAGTGGGTCATTGAAATGTTTGGTCATGACTCCAAGTGTTTGGCTTGGTCACAGCAGGGTTTCTACAAGTCGGGATTCGTCGTTGCCTCAGCTTGTCTAGTGTTCCAAAGTGGTAGATGTCGTACGCTTTACGCACTGAGTGAGAGATGTGAGGATGGTTGCTATGGATGATTTGTTGCTATCATTTTGACATGCACACCCCACCCCCGTATTCTTACACTGTTTATTATGGCACCTTGGAGTATCGTACGGTATGTAGTACTAACTCTTTGGTTGCAGGTCCAGGTTCAGGTATGGTTTAGTATACCTGTTATTATTCTGTTTAGATGCTTATCGCTCATACCAGGCTTTATGTCTGACCCAGAGTTTTATGTCTCCTCTTATCACTCTGGGTGCTCACACGAGCAGACTAGAGACAGGTTAGCTGGTGATGCACGGGTAGATGATCCGGAGACGAGCAGGAGGCTTCCACGTAATATATATAGTATTCTCCCTGTGTTGTTGAAGATCACTGCTTGGGCATTGTTGGTGTATCTTCTATTTTAGCTTTCTTTTGTTTAGAGACAGTAAATTTGGAAAGTTGTAATAAGCTGTATTTGGATTTCCGCTGCTTTGATGTTGACATTGATTATTAGTTATCAGCTTATGCACTGTCTCACCTGTTTTATGTCAAGTATGTTACTATTATATTTTATCCCATGCGCTGTGAGACATTCTACAGGTTCCTTGATTAGTTCATTCCCTTCTTTCCTTTCTTCTGACGACCGTCTTGTGCTAGTCGGGCATGTGTACAGCGCACGTTTGGAGGAAATGCAGGCTGGTGCGAGGCGGGCCGTCACAAGGAACATTGCTAAACCAGTTGCATTTGAACAGATAAATTTTCTCTACGGGCTGAACATAATATGTCAACTCTACAACTTGTGTTAAGACGCCGTAAAAATATTTTATATGCTCCTCTGGATCATCACTACCTTTGACAAATACACCACAGTTATACGTTAATTTTTCAGCTCCGTAATCATTGGTGTTAAATTTAAATCCATCGACAAAGTATATTGGATAAGTTTTGACATTTCTTTTTGGTTCTATAGCAAGATGTCGTAATCCTTCGTTAACAACATAGTTTTTTGGATCATGAACATAGTCTGAAAACCATCGAGTAAATTCTATACTGAGATCACCAGATGGATGTTGTGATTCGTAGATATTGCATATATGTGTTATTTTTATTTTTTATTAATAGAGACAAATAAAAATATATGTATATATAATTGAATTATACATGAATTTAGTATTACCTGACAAATGGTGCAACTTCCGCACAATTTAACAGAACATATGTGTGCGCCACATTGTAGTCTTTATCGCTTAACCATATTTCCACACATTTTCCTACAGGTCTTCCGTGTTGTCTAAAAATACATAACATTATTTGAGAAGACTCCTGCTTTACAACTTGTTCATTACGGGGAATAGTTACAAAAGACAAGTTCACATCTTCACTAAAGTAATGAGAAAAAAAAATGAAGCTTCTTATTTAAGGTACGATTTGCAAATCGAACCTTCTACTCGAGCTTTTTGCCTAATTTTTTTCCTCAAATGATTTAAGTACCTATAATAAGATTAATTTAATTTATATGTTGGTACAATAATCTAAGTTGTAATCTATCACGATTATTGAAATTATATACAAAAGTAACTCTCAAATGGATACATCCATCCATATTGGACTGAACCTCGAAGAAGTGCTTCGAACGGAAGATGAATAGGTAAATGCTCCATTACATTAAAAAAACCAGGTGGAAATATTTTTTTCGAGTTTGCAGATCAGTACAGGGATTTATAGTTCAAGCTTATATAGACAATCTACATTTAACGTCGTTGAACAAAGTTGTTTATAAAACAAACTTAATATTGTTAAAACATTCCAGATTTTTGTATGCAACAGATCCTTGAAAACTACAAGTAAAAAGTATTCCATCATGATATGGCAATCATGGCTTTTTATTCCACTCAATTTACTGTTTTAAAGTCCACACATCTATGGAGGTTTGAAGAAATCCCATCAGAAAATCGTAATACTTCCACCCACTTTAGCACGAGTTTTACTTGTCTGTTATCTAGCTCATAGCATGCTTTAGGTTTTTAATTTTTTTCATACAAGTGCAGTTCCGGCCGTTTACAAAAGTGTAATATATTGCACCTCGAATTCGCATCGTCCTTGGTTTTACCCTTTACATTCAAAACTGTATTAAAAACGTTATCAAAACATTTTTTCATTATGCATCATGTCAATATTATGCCGAATGAAACGACCCGAACTTCCCCGTGAAGGAAAGCACGAATTGAATTGAGGACAAGACAAATCAGAACACAAACAGAAGAACATTTCATTGTTAATTACAACAATTCCATCAGATACAAGAATATACAGAGTATAAATGAATATCACACATTTGACAAATATCAGAGATTTAAATACATTACTGCAGCGGAAAAGTAGTACAAAACATAACTGAAAGAAATACACGGATACAGAGCTTTTTGAATATCACTTCAGCTATAAACCAGGATCCTTTGAAAATATATCTGCAAAACCAAAATTACTAGCTGCCCGTGTCGAAAATAGGGGCACCCAGAGTTTAGGTTAAAACAATAAACTCCAGGTCAGTCATGTGACTGGTGTGAGAACTAAAACAGTTATTTAAAACTTTACTTTAAAAGAGAGTAATTCAAGGGACCACGCCGTATAACACGGAACGAGTTTCCTCCCAAGAATACTAATGCATATAACAAAACAGCGCAATGCTTTTTGGAAAAATGAAGCTATTATAAGACCCAGGTCCCATCACACAATGCAACGCAAGCTGGAGGATAGGATTTTCCCTTATAATAGCCAAACATGCTTCGTACGTTTAAAACAAATCATTTGATACTATTATAAGTGTATAGTGTCAAATCAATTTCAATCATAAATATCAATCCTAGGCGGTATGGGTACCATCTATCATGTCACCATACTAGGCTCTACAAATAAAACCGCAAGTCACGTATTGGAAATTGGATTTCCGTCATGAGTCGAGGCAAGGGGCAAGCTCCTCTCCGTTCGGACACTCTAGCAAATGTCTTAGGACCACACACAACGATGCTTGGATCTTCATGGCCGGTCCTCTCTTACTTTTGAGGATTGGCAATTCCTGAGCACACGTTTCCCGGTCCTAACAGACCTATATCCGAGGCGCCTCACATTGCAACAACCACACAGGTGAAAAGTATATAAATGTCAGCCAGTTTAAGCACTGACACCACCACTAGCTAGAAAGAAACGTCGTGCTCCCCCTGCAGCCACTATCCCGTTTTTGACTCATACCGAGGTGTGAGGCTCGCGAATTAACGCCATACACAAAGCTGCGCCACACAGGCCGTGCTTTGATCATCAACCACAAGACTTTGCTTTTCAACAGAAGCCTTGATCATTTGCCACTTAGGCATGCTACACAGGCAATTCACTCCATGCGACTGATGTCCATCGATATACAACCTCTGAGCTCGTACGTCTCAGAGAAGGGCGTTAAGCAAGAGAATAAATTCTCCGCCGCCAAACAGATGTATATTTAATGGAGATCAATCAACACAGAATAAAATCCAGTGTCAGACACATAGTTCATTTACAAGTTCGTTCTGGGTCTGAACGAAACCGGAGGCACTTTCCTCGCATATCCATCGATCTCCAAGTACGTCTAGACGATCACCAACTGATTCCCTCATATTGGGTGTACAACCCAATCAAGATCATCAGTAATCACCCAAATGACGTGAAGACTTCCAGTCTTCAACCACCGTCTTCATCTTCGACTTATCGTCGAATCGGTTATTCAGAATGGGTATAAACTCGGCCTTTTTGAATAACCCGCATATATAATAAACAAATGTTACACAAACACAACATACGCCTCATTCCAATTCAGAATATTCTTTTATTCTGATATTCACATTCTTAGGGAAAGGTTCCCATTAATTTTATCAAAGATAAATTCTTCTAAATTTATTCTTTAATCTTCCTTTGGATATCATTTCAAACCATATTATGGTTTTCCAAACTAGTCGGGATTAGCGAACCACACCGAAGTAATTATTTATTTTATTTCCCAATCCGAACCTATTCATCCCCTTGAGCAAAACTGGTAATACTCCATATCTAACACCACGTTGTTATCGGTAAAATTAATTACCATTTCACGTTTAAATCTAATTAAAGATTTAACTATCGCTTTGGAGCAAAACTGGTGGTACTCCATTCTCGATCACTTTAATCTAATTAAAGATTCATTAAAACTCCACTTAGTTTTAATCTTCTCAAAAATCAATATCCTGTCTTTAACTGGGTTAAAGAACCAATGTCATCTAAAACACGGTTCATGATAAACCCAAAATCACTTTCCATTGTTAATCGGGTTAAAGAACTGGTGTTATTCAAAACACGGCTCACGATAAACCCAAAAACCCATTTAAATTCAATTCCAATTAATATTATTTAATTGGTACACTTCATTAAATATAAATAGAAAGATTTAATCTTTTTCTCAACTGGGCTTAAGAACAGTGTTAATGAAGACACTATTCACGAGAAACCGAAATCACGTTTGATATTAAATACAAGGCTATGAATAGAAAATATATCGGCTTTGTAGCATCCCGTATTTTTGAACGGTCAATTATTTAATCTGTTTATTTTAATTGGAATGTTAATGGTTTTTCGAAAATAAACGATAATGTTTATTTTAAAAGATTTTTTTTATATAGATTTTGAATATCGTTTGACCTTGAATTTTTAAATATTAAGTTAGAATATAGACTAGGTTAATTTTTGGAAATATACGATAACAATAATATGACTCAAATCATTTATAGTGTTCGGTTATGTCTTATTTGTTTTGAAGTGCAATATAGCTATTGAACTTTATCTTTTATTGCTATTAAACATCTCACGTTTCCACTAAAGGTTTTGTAAGTTACACTTTACAAATGGTATATTCATCCAATATGCATGGAATAGTTAAGAAGAATGGTTTATCCAATTATTTGATAACAATGCAATGCAAGTACTGTACATTTGTTATAGTTACTTCATAAAAATTAAATTGCATGCGTTACATGTATACTTTCATAGATAAAAGAGGAATATAGAATCAATTTCAAATTTGGGTACAGAGAAAATAATTAGTTATCAGTTTATCACCTTAGAACCATGAACCTAAAATATACAAAGCAAACATAAAATACAAGTTATTGATGGAAAACAATATATATTTTTTTATAATAAGCCTGCTATTGTCGGCTGCTCTAAATCTGGAGAAATCCCAAAGATCCTTACTACAAATCAATCTTCTAAACCCACACTTCTTCTTTCCTGGCACGCCAATCGTTTTAAACGCCTTGAGTCCCAAGGGTTTCCTTGAATCTCTCACACATATCGCCCTGCATACCTACCCTAGAAAATCTGTAAGCCTCACATACCAACTGTTCTGCATTGCGTGTGACATCACCGTCCGAATCTACAACCAAAAAGAAAGAAGGAAGAGCTATGAGTAGCTATGTTTAAAGTAAAAACATTTCCAGTGGTAAAGAAAGAAAAAGAAACAGTAAAGCAACAGGGAAATAACAGAGACATGGATTTAACAACTCAAGAAAAACAATAAAACAGCTATATATTTTACAGCTAAGAATGTACAATGCACAGAAAAAGAAAGAAGTAAAAATCAAATAGTTCACTGTATGAAAACAGAAAATACGGTATGGAATTGACAATACCATAGGAGTTGATTCAATAGTGTGTATAGTGCAAATAGGCAATGTACAATACAAATAAACAACCTATAGCCTTGCCTACTATATAGGAACAGTCCAGTTGTGTATTTGAGCAGATTTCACATGGGAATCTACTCAAAATCTGTACCATTCCCTTGTTAAATACCAAGCATCCATCAGTGTTCAATTACTAGTACAAGCAGATCCTAGCATAGCAAAAAGAAAAGGAGAAAAACAGATATGTGTATATCTTATAACATCACATCTAAAGATAAGCAAATCAAGCAGTTGTATATGTATACAGTAAATCCATATACGGATGCATCACATGACGGTTGACATGTATATTTAAATAGGACAGAAAATCTATTCGATCAATGTATATATCTAAGCAGACAATAGCACATGAACCCTAATTCAAAATCCTGAAATGAAATGAACAATTCAATGACTACATATACACAGACAACTTGAAGGACAACTCGAACAGACAATGGATAAATAAGAATAGACAATACAAATAGCTAGAACCTAATCTACATAGGATTGCACATGGAAACTCAACCCAAATCTTTATATTGCCCTGTCTAACATCATTTCTATCACCAACAGTTGGGTCATACAGCATAGCTGAATGGAGAGAAAATAACACTTAAGATCTAGGGCTGAATAAAACCTAAAGCCTATGATTCAAAATCAAAGTGACATCGTTCTGTCATGATCAAGAACCGCAAGTATAAATACCAAACCCCATCATTTATTTCCAATACACAAGCAACTCGGTATAGAAAAAAAAACCGAATTCAACCCACAAAAGAAATCAGAACAAAAATTATAAATTTTGGAAAAGAATTACTTAGCTTTTGGATGGAGACTCGGTCTGCTTGAATCGAGAGTGCAGCGTCCGTCGACGGAAGGAAGGCAGATGGATTCGGTAGTGGTAGGGCTTTGGGATAGGGTTTGATTTCAATCTCGGTCTCGTCTTCGTGGAAGACGACGGGTGGCGGAACAACCGAAGCAGGAAGAGGAGAAGGGACCTAGGTCTGGACGCGTTGGAGAGGACGAGGATGGAAGAGCAGATGACTTCGGTTTCCTCCATTTTTTTGGAGTGGCGGCGGAAGGTTCTGGAAATTGATATGAGGGTTTGAGAAAAATAAAGGAGCCGATGGTTAATTAAAGAATGAGGGGTGCGGGCTTAGTTATTTGGGTTGGGCTAATCGTGACAAGGTAAAGGCCCATTCTTAATCCAAATTTTAATCAATTTAAATTTAAATTCCTTTATAAAACTGTTTTAACGATATCTAGTACGTATGTTGACGGATTTCAGCGAAACTGGATCCGTTAGTATCGCAGGGACGAGACCTACGCGATGACGCTGACTAGGAGTCGATCCGACACCATTGGAAATTCAGCTAATTTTGGATGGTCGGTTCAAATTAAAAGCGACAAACGCGTCAACCGTTGACCAGAACAAACTCTGGTGAGTTAATTCTCACACCTTCTGAAATACTGTGATGTGGTAAAGTCACGATAGAATATATTTTACAGTTTATAGTTTAAACCGGTTGATTGGATGCGATGGATGCAAATTTGGTTGTTATTGTCTGTTTGATTGCAGTTGATTATTTGTTTAACTTGTATATTGTTGTCAACAGACATCTGTGATGCAGAGAAGGACAGGTTGGAGGGATCCGACCGGATTCCTCAAAATAAACTGTATGTTTAGTTGTTGTGCACATACATGAATTATTCACCTTGACTGATACCAAAACCTGTCTATATGTTGATGGTCGAATAATTATTTACCTGTGTGGTGTTTAAGATCAACCGACAGCGTTGATCTGGTCATCGGTAGGAAATGGCCTGAAATAGGTTGTTTTAAGTACTGTCTACCGTCCAGTAGATTGATGTTGTTTAAAGCTATAAAATTGTTTATAACTGAATTAAAGTTCAAATTATTTCATATGAGGATTTAAATTGGAATTTTTAAATAAATATTTAAATCGAGTTAAAGGGAATTATTTAAATATTTTAGACCAGTTGTAAGAGTAGGAACCCAAGGATTTACCTACGAATGGGTAACCCAGGATAACTGTTTTAAACAATTAAACAGTGATTTTAAATTAATTAAGTTATTTAATTAATTTAAAAAAAAAGGGAAATGACAAGTGTAAATCAGTTAACTGAAACTGATATGTACTGTGACAAAACCAACTGTTCTTGGTTATGATCAGTATGAATTAAATTGATTTAAAATTTTCTGAATATTGGTTAAACGTGACAAAGGGTTTTGAAATGCAAATTAATTTTCGACTAATTATAATCAAAAGGGAATTACCAAAGTTGTTAGGGCGAATGAAGTAAATCATTATGTAATCGACTTTTAAAGGTGATAATGATTCTATGTTTATCAAAGTAACTATTTTAGTATGGTTAATATTAAGGTTAATGACATTTAATTGGGAATCAATGGAAAGGCGATTAGTCGGGGTAAGATTTGGTCAAGGAAGGGTTAAAGAATTTAAAGGGGACGTGAAATCAAAATATTTAAGCAAAATAGGTAAATGTAAGTCGTAAGTGGACATAGAGTTTAAACGGGATTTTTCCAAATTGTTAAATTGGGAAAAAGGGTGGACTCAATTGAAATAAATGTTTGTGAAAGATGAAATAAGTGAATAATGTTTGAGTAAAGATTATGGTTCGTGAATATTTACTTAATTCAAGGAATTAAGTAAAGGGGTCTTTGAACGAGAAATTCAAATGTGAGAAACAGGTTTAAAACCAGATTTGAAATCAAAAGGGAAATGGGAATTTGATGTAATGGTTTTAAGAGAGATGATAATATATTTGAAATATGGTAATGGTAAGGGTTTAAAACGAAATATAAGAAATGTTAAATTTTGTATAAGGAAATCCAAGCAAGGTTTGAAAAGGGTTTGAAAACCAAAATGATAAGTAAAGGGTTGTGGCTGGAACAAGGACTTGCTCAATCAAACGAACTAAGCAAGAGGATTTTTGAAAGAGGATTTCAAATAAAGAAAACGATGTTGTAAAACTAGATTGAAACCAAAGTGGCAAATGAGATTGGAATATCAGTGGTTAAGTTACAAACTGGTATTATTCTGAGATAAGGACGTTGTCGATCAAGGTCTGAGAGGTAAATAGAATACCCCAACTTGAATGGCTTCGTTATTATCAAGGAATGATACTGGTTTGAAACGAGTGAAAGGTGGTGTGATTAACGTGATGTCCCATACGTGAAGTACTAAAATGAAAATGCAGGGTTTTGGGAAATAAATAATATCGTAATATTAGTTTTCAAAAGAAATAAGAATAATGATTTCAAATTACTTTGAACATTTGTTATTCAACTCGAATTGAGCCAGTATAGTATTTGAAATAGAATTAATCAAACATAGTCTTTCGGGAAGTATTGCCATTAAGTACGACTGCTAGCGTAATTCGCAGGGCTGCAGATAGCCTACGGCGGTCGGATGTTTCCTGAGGAAATCAGGCGTAACCATTGTGATCGCTGCGATCTAGAATCGAGCGAATGGAATTAAGTCATGTATAAATTAATCAATAGTAATAATCAAGTCAAGTTAATCCAACGAATTAAATAAGTCGAGTTAGTCAGGTAGGAGTTTATCAATCAAAGTAAAGCAGTCAGAGTTAATCAGAGAGAATTTGGTTAAATACATTTTAAGAAATCAAGTCGTGTTAAGTGCTGAATCAGCAAACTGATGTTATTCACACATTTGTTATTCGATAGTTAAATCACCGACTATCGAAGTTGACCAATACGCTTGTTGGTATGGGAAGTCCGGGATCGAATTCTTGTTCGAAAACCATTCTGACCAACAATACGTGAAGATATCGGAAGATGGTCGTGATGGAGCATTGAAGACCATAAATCTTCATAAGTGGAAGAACCACTAACAATCTCTGAGTCGACGCAGAGATATCCTGGGGTTCTGTCATGGTTGAAGCTGTGGATTGCAAGGACTTCTCGCTACTGATCCATGGGGTGATTCCTATATGTGATGCAGTGGGAGAGTACCTTCGGTTCATCCTGTTCCTGGATGACTTGTATGGACGGATGTCTGATAGAGTATTTCCAAAAGGATTTACACGCGTTGATTTCTCCAAACGTACCATAGTTGATGGCGGAGAAATGGTTATTCTCTAGCCAGATGACGAGAGTATTTTTTGTGGACGTCAATCAAGTGTGATCTGGCGGATCTGACGATGTGGCATTCAAAGTGAATGGTGGACAGATGTTGGAAAGAGATCCTAGCCTCAAGCCTCATCAACCGGGAAATGACAAAAATCGGGCAGGCAGCATGGCTATGTGGGTCGCACCCATTAGGATGTATGATCACCTATCTAGAGAAATTCCTATTGCTTCTTAATCTGTATTCGATGCTGACCCTTTTCGGGTGGCGGTTGCTGATCCCAACCGTCGGTGATATACATTCGATACACTCAAGCGAAATGAGTGGTCGGTCATGTGAGGGCTGGGTTGCAAGACGTTCTTGTTGAACCCAGTGTATTCGCCTCTAGAGATACACGTGCGGAAGGTGGTCCCATACCTTGTCATAGTTGGAAATCCAATATCCAATAAGCGCCCGCGGTTTTCGATTGTATACTATATATGGGGAGCGTGAGATGCAAGCGTTCCTCTAAATTGATATTTACTTGTATTTAGACATTATGATAATATCAAATCAAGATATTGATTCCAAAACTGTTTTGGGTTATAGTAAGGTAAAAACCGTCCATGTTTATGTGTGGGCTGGTCTTACTATTATTCTTTGATTTCATAAAGGATTTTCCCAAAGTTAAACCAGTGTGTGTTTCTGTGAATTTATCACTGATAGTATTCCAGACTGACCCGGTGTATTTTGTTTTAAATCAAATGTGCTCGGGTCAGACCAAGTATGTTCCAGGTTAGGTTTCGCTTGGAATTTCAGGAGCAGGAAGCAGGAGGCTTCACCGCTAGTAATTTAAAGTTATTTCCGCTGTGCAGTTATATGTTAATCTCTGATGATTGGTATGTATATACAATTCTTTTGTATATTTGATATTATATTTTATCTGTTCCGCGGTGAGATTCTGATGTGGTGTTCTTCTTCTTTCTTCTATTCTAAAAGTTCTTTCTTTCTTTTCTCACCCTCTAAATTCTTCTCATGACAACCTAGTGTTTCTGATGCTTGAATAGTCGACATGGTGATTTGATGTCGATTTTCGGGGCCGAAAACCCTGGGTCGTTACAGTGGTATCAGAGCTATTGGTTTAGTGATAACCTTGGCTCTATGGCGTAACTCAATAGAGATGGGGTTAGTAACACCCTAGATTGAGTTTGAGCGTATATATATATATATATATATGAGAGCGTAATTGTAAATTTTATATACAAATATTTTGTATTTATTGACCAGTTCAAGTGTTGAGAAGCATTGGACTGGAAAATGAATACAGTATTGTTTTGTCAAGGGGGTAAATGTGATAATTTTACCCAAATTATATTTTTAGAAAAGAAATAATTTTCTCAAATTATTGAGGTATTGTTCTATTTTGATGTGTTTGTCAATTTGGATATATTCAAATTGATTAAGGATTTGGATTAGTACCTAGCTTGGCTAAGTGGAATTGAATTAAGTAGGATAATGAAATATAATAAAAACAAGTTTGTAATTTGGGAATTGATGGGATAATAAATTAATGGAAATCGTTTGGATATTCCGACACATCAACGGGAGTAAATATTAATATTGAATATTAATGGTCAATAAAAGGTGATTGTTTTGGTTAAGTTGTTGTTGTGCTAAATATAAATCCATGAACAATGTAGTGTAAAGATTAAGTGGATTTCTTGTGATTTAGTGGATTTTATAAAAGTCAATGGATTAGAATCATTTCTTCTACCTAAGCAATTTCGAAGACGAAATTATTTTAAGGGGGGAAGAATGTAGCATCCCGTATTTTTGAACGGTCAATTATTTAATCTGTTTATTTTAATTGGAATGTTAATGGTTTTTCGAAAATAAACGATAATGTTTATTTTAAAAGATTTTTTTATATAGATTTTGAATATCGTTTGACCTTGAATTTTTAAATATTAAGTTAGAATATAGACTAGGTTAATTTTTGGAAATATACGATAACAATAATATGACTCAAATCATTTATAGTGTTCGGTTATGTCTTATATGTTTTGAAGTGCAATATATCTATTGAACTTTATCTTTTATTGCTATTAAACATCTCACGTTTCCACTAAAGGTTTTGTAAGTTACACTTTACAAATGGTATATTCATCCAATATGCATGGAATAGTTAAGAAGAATGGTTTATCCAATTATTTGATAACAATGCAATGCAAGTACTGTACATTTGTTATAGTTACTTCATAAAAATTAAATTGCATGCGTTACATGTATACTTTCATAGATAAAAGAGGAATATAGAATCAATTTCAAATTTGGGTACAGAGAAAATAATTAGTTATCAGTTTATCACCTTAGAACCATGAACCTAAAATATACAAAGCAAACATAAAATACAAGTTATTGATGGAAAACAATATATATTTTTTATAATAAGCCTGCTATTGTCGGCTGCTCTAAATCTGGAGAAATCCCAAAGATCCTTACTACAAATCAATCTTCTAAACCCACACTTCTTCTTTCCTGGCACGCCAATCGTTTTAAACGCCTTGAGTCCCAAGGGTTTCCTTGAATCTCTCACACATATCGCCCTGCATACCTACCCTAGAAAATCTGTAAGCCTCACATACCAACTGTTCTGCATTGCGTGTGACATCACCGTCCGAATCTACAACCAAAAAGAAAGAAGGAAGAGCTATGAGTAGCTATGTTTAAAGTAAAAACATTTCCAGTGGTAAAGAAAGAAAAAGAAACAGTAAAGCAACAGGGAAATAACAGAGACATGGATTTAACAACTCAAGAAAAACAATAAAACAGCTATATATTTTACAGCTAAGAATGTACAATGCACAGAAAAAGAAAGAAGAAAAAATCAAATAGTTCACTGTATGAAAACAGAAAATACGGTATGGAATTGACAATACCATAGGAGTTGATTCAATAGTGTGTATAGTGCAAATAAGCAATGTACAATACAAATAAACAACCTATAGCCTTGCCTACTATATAGGAACAGTCCAGTTGTGTATTTGAGCAGATTTCACATGGGAATCTACTCAAAATCTGTACCATTCCCTTGTTAAATACCAAGCATCCATCAGTGTTCAATTACTAGTACAAGCAGATCCTAGCATAGCAAAAAGAAAAGGAGAAAAACAGATATGTGTATATCTTATAACATCACATCTAAAGATAAGCAAATCAAGCAGTTGTATATGTATACGGTAAATCCATATACGGATGCATCACATGACGGTTGACATGTATATTTAAATAGGACAGAAAATCTATTCGATCAATGTATATATCTAAGCAGACAATAGCACATGAACCCTAATTCAAAATCCTGAAATGAAATGAACAATTCAATGACTACATATACACAGACAACTTGAAGGACAACTCGAACAGACAATGGATAAATAAGAATAGACAATACAAATAGCTAGAACCTAATCTACATAGGATTGCACATGGAAACTCAACCCAAATCTTTATATTGCCATGTCTAACATCATTTCTATCACCAACAGTTGGGTCATACAACATAGCTGAAAGGAGAGAAAATAACACTTAAGATATAGGGCTGAATAAAACCTAAAGCCTATGATTCAAAATCAAAGTGACATCGTTCTGTCATGATCAAGAACCGCAAGTATAAATACCAAACCCCATCATTTATTTCCAATACACAAGCAACTCGGTATAGAAAAAAAAACCCGAATTCAACCCACAAAAGAAATCAGAACAAAAATTATAAATTTTGGAAAAGAATTACTTAGCTTTTGGATGGAGACTCGGTCTGCTTGAATCGAGAGTGCAGCGTCCGTCGACGGAAGGAAGGCAGATGGATTCGGTAGTGGTAGGGCTTCGGGATAGGGTTTGATTTCAATCTCGGTCTCGTCTTCGTGGAAGACGACGGGTGGCGGAACAATCGAAGCAGGAAGAGGAGAAGGGACCTAGGTCTGGACGCGTTGGAGAGGACGAGGATGGAAGAGCAGATGACTTCGGTTTCCTCCATTTTTTTGGAGTGGCGGCGGAAGGTTCTGGAAATTGATATGAGGGTTTGAGAAAAATAAAGGAGCCGATGGTTAATTAAAGAATGAGGGGTGCGGGCTTAGTTATTTGGGTTGGGCTAATCGTGACAAGGTAAAGGCCCATTCTTAATCCAAATTTTAATCAATTTAAATTTAAATTCCTTTATAAAACTGTTTTAACGATATCTAGTACGTACGTTGACGGATTTCAGCGAAACTGGATCCGTTAGGATCGCAGGGACGAGACCTACGCGATGACGCTGACTAGGAGTCGATCCGACACCATTGGAAATTCAGCTAATTTTGGACGGTCGGTTCAAATTAAAAGCGACAAACGCGTCAACCGTTGACCAGAACAAACTCTGGTGAGTTAATTCTCACACCTTCTGAAATACTGTGATGTGGTAAAGTCACGATAGAATATATTTTACAGTTTATAGTTTAAACCAGTTGATTGGATGCGATGGATGCAAATTCGGTTGTTATTGTCTGTTTGATTGCAGTTGATTATTTGTTTAACTTGTATATTGTTGTCAACTGACATCTGTGATGCAGAGAAGGACAGGTTGGAGGGATCCGACCGGATTCCTCAAAATAAACTGTATGTTTAGTTGTTGTGCACATACATGAATTATTCACCTTGACTGATACCAAAACCTGTCTATATGTTGATGGTCGAATAATTATTTACCTGTGTGGTGTTTAAGATCAACCGACAGCGTTGATCTGGTCATCGGCAGGAAATGACCTGAAATAGGTTGTTTTAAGTACTGTCTACCGTCCAGTAGATTGATGTTGTTTAAAGCTATAAAATTGTTTATAACTGAATTAAAGTTCAAATTATTTCATATGAGGATTTAAATTGGAATTTTTAAATAAATATTTAAATCGAGTTAAAGGGAATTATTTAAATATTTTAGACCAGTTGTAAGAGTAGGAAACCAAGGATTTACCTACGAATGGGTAACCCAGGAACTGTTTTGAACAATTAAACAGTGATTTTAAATTAATTAAGTTATTTAATTAATTTAAAAAAAAAGGGAAATGACAAGTGTAAATCAGTTAACTGAAACTGATATGTACTGTGACAAAACCGACTGTTCTTGGTTATGATCAGTATGAATTAAATTGATTTAAAATTTTCTGAATATTGGTTAAACGTGACAAAGGGTTTTGAAATGCAAATTAATTTTCGACTAATTATAATCAAAAGGGAATTACCAAAGTTGTTAGGGCGAATGAAGTAAATCATTATGTAATCGACTTTTAAAGGTGATAATGATTCTATGTTTATCAAAGTAACTATTTTAGTATGGTTAATATTAAGGTTAATGACATTTAATTGGGAATCAATGGAAAGGCGATTAGTCGGGGTAAGATTTGGTCAAGGAAGGGTTAAAGAATTTAAAGGGGACGTGAAATCAAAATATTTAAGCAAAATAGGTAAATGTAAGTCGTAAGTGGACATAGAGTTTAAACGGGATTTTTCCAAATTGTTAAATTGGGAAAAAGGGTGGACTCAATTGAAATAAATGTTTGTGAAAGATGAAATAAGTGAATAATGTTTGAGTAAAGATTATGGTTCGTGAATATTTACTTAATTCAAGGAATTAAGTAAAGGGGTCTTTGAACGAGAAATTCAAATGTGAGAAACAGGTTTAAAACCAGATTTGTAATCAAAAGGGAAATGGGAATTTGATGTAATGGTTTTAAGAGAGATGATAATATATTTGAAATATGGTAATGGTAAGGGTTTAAAACGAAATATAAGAAATGTTAAATTTTGTATAAGTAAATCCAAGCAAGGTTTGAAAAGGGTTTGAAAACCAAAATGATAAGTAAAGGGTTGTGGCTGGAACAAGGACTTGCTCAATCAAACGAACTAAGCAAGAGGATTTTTGAAAGAGGATTTCAAATAAAGAAAACGATGTTGTAAAACTAGATTGAAACCAAAGTGGCAAATGAGATTGGAATATCAGTGGTTAAGTTACAAACTGGTATTATTCTGAGATAAGGACGTTGTCGATCAAGGTCTGAGAGGTAAATAGAATACCCCAACTTGAATGGCTTCGTTATTATCAAGGAATGATATTGGTTTGAAACGAGTGAAAGGTGGTGTGATTAACGTGATGTCCCATACGTGAAGTACTAAAATGAAAATGCAGGGTTTTGGGAAATAAATAATATCGTAATATTAGTTTTCAAAAGAAATAAGAATAATGATTTCAAATTACTTTGAACATTTGTTATTCAACTCGAATTGAGCCAGTATAGTATTTGAAATAGAATTAATCAAACATAGTCTTTCGGGAAGTATTGCCATTAAGTACGACTGCTAGCGTAATTCGCAGGGCTGCAGATAGCCTACGGCGGTCGGATGTTTCCTGAGGAAATCAGGCGTAACCATTGTGATCGCTGCGATCTAGAATCGAGCGAATGGAATTAAGTCATGTATAAATTAATCAATAGTAATAATCAAGTCAAGTTAATCCAACGAATTAAATAAGTCGAGTTAGTCAGGTAGGAGTTTATCAATCAAAGTAAAGCAGTCAGAGTTAATCAGAGAGAACTTGGTTAAATACATTTTAAGAAATCAAGTCGTGTTAAGTGCTGAATCAGCAAACTGATGTTATTCACACATTTGTTATTCGATAGTTAAATCACCGACTATCGAAGTTGACCAATACGCTTGTTGGTATGGGAAGTCCGGGATCGAATTCTTGTTCGAAAACCATTTCGACCAACAATACGTGAAGATATCGGAAGATGGTCGTGATGGAGCATTGAAGACCATAAATCTTCATAAGTGGAAGAACCACTAACAATCTCTGAGTCGACGCAGAGATATCCTGGGGTTCTGTCATGGTTGAAGCTGTGGATTGCAAGGACTTCTCGCTACTGATCCATGGGGTGATTCCTATATGTGATGCAGTGGGAGAGTACCTTCGGTTCATCCTGTTCCTGGATGACTTGTATGGACGGATGTCTGACAGAGTATTTCCAAAAGGATTTACACGCGTTGATTTCTCCAAACGTACCATAGTTGATGGCGGAGAAATGGTTATTCTCTAGCCAGATGACGAGAGTATTTTTTTGTGGACGTCAATCAAATGTGATCTGGCGGATCTGACGATGTGGCATTCAAAGTGAATGGTGGCCAGATGTTGGAAAGAGATCCTAGCCTCAAGCCTCATCAACTGGGAAATGACAAAAATCGGGCAGGCAGCATGGCTATGTGGGTCGCACCCATTAGGATGTATGATCACCTATCTAGAGAAATTCCTATTGCTTCTTAATCTGTATTCGATGCTGACCCTTTTCGGGTGGCGGTTGCTAATCCCAACCGTCGGTGATATACATTCGATACACTCAAGCGAAATGAGTGGTCGGTCATGTGAGTGCCGGGTTGCAAGACGTTCTTGTTGAACCCAGTGTATTCGCCTCTAGAGATACACGTGCGGAAGGTGGTCCCATACCTTGTCATAGTTGGAAATCCAATATCCAATAAGCGCCCGCGGTTTTCGATTGTATACTATATATGGGGAGCGTGAGATGCAAGCGTTCCTCTAGATTGATATTTACTTGTATTTAGACATTATGATAATATCAGATCAAGATATTGATTTCAAAACTATTTTGGGTTATAGTAAGGTAAAAACCGTCCATGTTTATGTGTGGGCTGGTCTTACTATTATTCTTTGATTTCATAAAGGATTTTCCCAAAGTTAAACCAGTGTGTGTTTCTGTGAATTTATCACTGATAGTATTCCAGACTGACCCGGTGTATTTTGTTTTAAATCAAATGTGCTCGGGTCAGACCGAGTATGTTCCAGGTTAGGTTTCGCTTGGAATTTCAGGAGCAGGAAGCAGGAGGCTTCACCGCTAGTAATTTAAAGTTATTTCCGCTGTGCAGTTATATGTTAATCTCTGATGATTGGTATGTATATACAATTCTTTTGTATATTTGATATTATATTTTATCTGTTCCGCGGTGAGATTCTGATGTGGTGTTCTTCTTATTTCTTCTATTCTAAAAGTTCTTTCTTTCTTTTCTCACCCTCTAAATTCTTCTCATGACAACCCAGTGTTTCCGTTGCTTGAATAGTTGACATGGTGATTTGATGTCGATTTTCGGGGCCGAAAACCCTGGGTCGTTACAGGCTTATATTCAACATCAAATTCTATGACCAACAAATATCATATTGGAAATAACGATATAAATATATCTTTCAATTTTCCATAATAATATCTGTATAATCACGAAATCCAACATCGAAATATTCCAAAGACAATTTCGATTCAAATCCATTTCCACTTTATATATGGGAAATTCTGGTTATTTTCAAACCATTTCAAATCTAGTTCATTTCGATAAAAATATTTTTTTTTCTTATCAGATATGGAAGTTTTCATCCCAGTTCTTTCCAATTCATATATCATGATTTTACAGAAATTATTGATATTTTTAACAATTTTATCAAGGCCCGTACAGTCGATTTCCAATAACGGTCGTCGAACTGCACTTACAACGACCATTTCCAAATTTGATTTGGACGTAACTCCAAATCCAACCATTAGATTTCAAATTTCTAATATTCATTGGAAAGCTCTTTTCGATACGAACCCAACGGTTCTGGTTTCAGGAGAATCTGACGGTCGGATCTCCTGTAACGTCAATTCAAAGTCAATGGTCGAAATTCGTGAACTGCCGCAGCGCGGCGCATTCTATTCAGGTCATTTAATATATATAATATATATATTATATATATTTCGTCAATTTCAATTCAAAACGTATTTTATAATTCGTTTTAATTTTATTTTCAAAACAAATTCAACTTCATATTCAATTTTAAATCAAAATTGAATATTCCATATGATCAATATATATAAATGATAATATTTTCAAAATATTATATTTTGAAATCACTTCCTTTTCGATATTCGAATAAAATCGATATAAATATCGTTCGCATCAAAATAACGCATATCTAATCAACACGGCTTTATATATTTCACTAACTTCGTTATTCTATTGAACAAATGAACATTTTCTCCTATTCAACACATGAATCTATATTTCTTTCAACACATGAGCACCGTCAAGACATGACTATTTTTGTTATTTAATATGTTTTATAAAATTATGATAAAAATGTAAATTTTATTGTTTAAAATATTTTACTCAACACATGAATATCTTCAACACATGAATGTATATTTTATTCAACACATAAATATATCTTTCTTCTATTCAACACATGAATATATATTTATTCTATTCTTTATTTTCCCAATCGGAATGAGGCCCAATCAATTACCATATAATGTTAATTATATGGAATTCCATACAACACATGTATATAATAGCAACGATAAATAACAATCCTCATCCAGATTGCACCACACAACTACATAAGCATTAAATATAAATATTTAACGCTTACACAGCCTGTCAATCAAACGATCGACATATCACTAAACAATTGGGATTAGTTTACGCCAAATATTATCCCAACACCCGTGTGGGGTTTCAAATCAACAAACACATATTTTTATTCACACACACGTTAAAAATAATATTTTTAAAGATCAAATATTTTTAACTATATAAATATTTTATTTCATTCTACATCACACAATCAATTTTCACCACAACCAACAATCAAACATACAAGCCATCCATGGTCTGTGGACGACGGGTGTCGGGTGCTACTAAACACCGTCTGCATTCTAGTATATAATTTAACTAGAAAAAGAAAATTAAAGGTGAGAAGTTCTCACCGAGGGTTCCACTCTACCGTGCTTTACTTTTGCACTGCTGAACCGTCTGGAGCTGTTTGAAATTCCAATGCTGCCCTTTTTCGCGTTGTTCATATATAAAATATATATTTTTATCACTTCATTTCAATAAATAAAAATCATATTTTTATCTCTACTTTATATATATTCTCGACGCTTCATTTTATATAAAAATTATATTTTAATATTTCCATTTCATATATAAAGATCGAATTTTTATTATCTATATAATATAAAAATCATATTTTTAATACTCCTACTTTATAAAAATCATATTTTTAATACTGATGTTTCATATGTAAAAATCCTATTTTTATCGAAGTAAAAATCATAACTTTTTGATGTTAAAAATCTAATTTTTGTATAAATAAAAATCGTTCCTTTTCATAAATAAAAATCGTATTTTCCTCTAATCAAAAATCATTTCTTTCCATCGTTAAAAACCAAAGCTTTATAAATAATAAAAATCCTAGCTTTATAACTAATAAAGATCATACCTTTAACTATGCTTCATATATTTTTTAAGCTGAAAATAATCAATGTTATTTATTTAAAACAAAAGTGAATTTTCTTTTGAAGGTAATCATATATAAATGAATAAATACATAACCTTTCATGAATTAAAACATAGCCTTAAAGAAAATAAAATAAAATAGAAGAAAACTCACATTTTTCAGCAAATCGGAAAAGAAGAAGGGGGGGTCTGCGTCAATCGAGGGGGGAGGGGGAGGAGGCGCTGCTGCTCGCCGGAGGTGGTGTCGGCGCCGGAGTCAAGCGGTGGAAGCTATGGGGTACGGATTTGGGGGTCCTTCGATTTGGGGTTGGGGAAGAACGAGGAGGGAGGAGCTGTGGGGGGTGGACCGCCGTCGATCTGAGGTAGAGGGGGTGGGCGCGGTCATCGGCGGTGCTGGAGGGTGAATGACGGAGGAGGTCTCGCAGTTTTTTTCTTCCTTTTCTTCTAGATCGAACGACGGGTTTTAACTGAGGAGGGAGAATTAGGTTTAGAGTTATTTATATTAATATATATATATATATATATTGTTTTTAATTTCAAAAAAGTTGACTTTTTTCCCGACCTCTAGAAGAGGCCCACCGCCTGTCGTCCATAGCTAATTACCCCCATTTCGAACACAATGGGATATGTATCGTAAGCTATTTCGATCGTTTCGATTTGTTTTCGCCAAAATCAAAACATAACTCTATATATTGAATTTGAATGCACATTTCAATTTACTGGGGCCACACACTAACTCTAAAAAGTCCCAAAAAATACTTTCTAGCTTCATATTAACGATACAGTCCTAACAAAACTAATTTCGTCAAATTTTGAGACCGTTTGAAAAATTGCCATTTTCCAGTCGATTAAAATCAACTAAAACTGGTCAAATGCGTTTTCCTTTGCCACGCACACATATTGATTCAGAAAATTACGAATTTTGAAACCTAGCAATAACTTGACATCATGGATCCAACAAAAGTGGTTTCATCGAAATCCGAGGTCGTTTGCAAAATTTCCATTTTTAAGGGCTAGAATTCCATAGCGACTATTCTGAATTTTCAACTGGACGTAACTTTTGATTCCCGCTATGAAATTTCGATTTTTTGGATTCGTTGGAAAGATATTTTCAAATAGATTCTAATATTTTTGGTTTCGCTAAAATCCGGTTTATTTTGAATCCTGTTTATTCGTTTGAACTTTGAAATCGAATTTTCAAACTACCGCGCCATTTTCAGTTCCTTTTATATTTAATAATAAATATTTATATTCTAACGACGATTCAAATAAATATATACTTCTAATTCTATTCAAAATAAATTTCTCGTCACTATTATTTAAAATAATCCATTTTAAATATTCAAAATTCGCTAAAATTGCCAAAATAAAAAATTTAAATTGGCTCGGATTTCCGGGTTGTTACAATCTCCCCCCTTAAAACTTTTCGTCCCCGAAATGGAACGAAGCCAAAAGTTGTTTTACTAATAAACTCAACTTCCATTATTTTCTTTATGGCTTAAGTTCTCCAACTTTTCAGTTTCTAAGAACCATTCAAATTTTTCAAAAAATTGGCTAACACTCTAAATTTTCGAAAAATTTCGCCATAACCTTCCCTGCACCGAGGACTTTGGGATATTTTATATAGCCTCCCATGGCCTTCTTCAATCCAAAAGAAAAAGAAAAAGCCAAGAGGCTAGCCAATCGGCTCATAAAATCATCCAAACCCAAAGAAATACAATAAACATGTACCTATTTGTCGGGCAAACAATTTTATTCTTCTTCTCTAGCCTCCTTGCTTTGACCTGTTTACACATATATATGTACATGCATGCATTTGCAAATAATTTTCAATACAGTTCAATATTTGGTTCAATTTGGCCTAAATTTACCATTCATTCACATAATGATTTAAAGGAATAATCATACAACCCAACCATCAATCAATTAGTGAATTATCGTTTCAAATACATAATTTTGATATATAGTCAAAAATCACATTTTTGGTGCCAATTCACAGCAATGTATTCTAGCTATATTTTGGTTCTCACACCAGTATAATGGAAATATATAGAAATCTCACTTTCGTTACTCGAAAATAAATACTGGCGACGGTGCCCCATTACCAGAATTATCCCCGGACAACTAGAGTATGATTCTATAACTATCCAGTATATTAAAACTTCGAATACACGTTTGCAAGACGTATATGCAAAATCTTTATATATTGGATTGTCCAAATCAATTTAAAATAAATATTCAAATACGTATAATACGATTTAATTTTCAAAAAAAAGTTGGTTTTCATTTTAAAAATATACTCTTCACACTCGTTCTAGGATACTACTGGTCCCTTCTCTAACGAGTCATTCCTTATAGGATATTACTAATCCGTTCTCTGATGAATTGTTTCGTTTGATTCTAATGCGCCTTGTTCTCGAGCTCTGTAAACCAGAGCTCTGATACCACCTGAAACGACCTGAACTTCCCCGTGAAGGAAAGCACGGATTAAATTGTGGACAAGAAAAATCAGAACACAAACAGAAGAACATTTCATTGTTAATTACAACAATTCCATAAGATACAAGAATATACAGAGTATAAATGAATATCACACATTTGACAAATATCAGAGATTTAAATACATTACTGCAGCGGAAAAGTAATACAAAACATAACTGAAAAAAATACACGGATACAAAGCTTTCCGAATATCACTTCAGCTATAAACCAGGATCCTGTGAAAATATATCTGCAAAACCAAAACTACTAACTGCCCATGTCGAAAATAGGGGCACTCGGAGTTTAGGTTAAAATAATAAACTCCAAGTCAGTCATGTGACTGGTGTGAGAAGTAAAACAGTTATTTAAAACTTTACTTTAAAAGAGAGTAATTCAAGGGACCACCCCTTATAACACGGAACGGGTTTCCTCCCAAGAATACTAATGCATATAACAAAACAGCGCAATGCTTTTTGGAAAAATGAAGCTATTATAAGACCCAGGTCCCATCACACAATGCAACGCAAGCCGGAGGATAGGGTTTTCCCTTTAAAATAGCCAAACATGCTTGGTACGTTTAAAACAAATCATTTGATACTATTATAAGTGTATAGTGTCAAATCAATTTCAATCATAAATATCAATCCTAGGCGGCATGGGTACCATCTATCATGTCGTCATACTAGGCTCTACAAATAGAACCGCAAGTCACGTATTGGAAATTGGATTTCCGTCATGAGTCGAGGCAAGGGGCAAGCTCCTCTCCGTTCGAGACACTCTAGCAAATGTCTGAGGACCACACACAGCGATCCTTGGATCTTCAGGGCCGGTCCTCTCTTACTTTTGAGGATTGGAAATTCCTGAGCACACATTTCCCGGTCCTAACAGACCTATATCCGAGGCGCCTCACATTCAAACAACCACACAGGTGAAAAGTATATAAATGTCAGCCAGTTTAAGCACTGAGACCACCACTAGCAAGAAAGAAACGTCGTGCTCTCCCTGCAGTCACTATCCCGTTTTTGACTCATACCGAGGTGTGAGGCTCGCGAATTAACGCCATACACAAAGTTGCGCCACACAGGCTATGCTTTGTTCATCAACCACAAGACTTTGCTTTTCAACAGAAGCCGTGATCATTTGCCACTTAGGCATGCCACACAGGCAATTCACTCCATGCGACTGATGTCTATCGATATACAACCTCTGAGCTCGTACGTCTCAGAGAAGGGCGTTAAGCAAGAGAATAAATTCTCCGCCGCCAAACAGATGTATATTTAATAGAGATCAATCAACACAGAATAAAACTCAGTGTTAGACACACAGTCCATTTACAATTTCGTTCTGGGTCTGAAGGAAACCGGAGGCACTTTCCTCGCATATCCATCGATCTCCAAGTACGTCTGGACGATCACCAACTGATTCCCTCATCTTGGGTGTACAGCGCAATCAAGATCATCAGTAATCACCCAAACGATGTGAAGACTTCTGGTCTTTAACCACCGTCTTCTTCTTCGACTTATCGTCGAATCGGTTATTCAGAATGGGTATAAACTCGGCCTTTCCGAATAACCCGCGTATATAATAAACAAATGTTACACAAAAACAACATATGCCTCATTCCAATTCAGAATATTCTTTTATTCTGATATTCACATTCTTAGGGAAAGGTTCCCATTAATTTTATCAAAGATAATTTCGTCTAAATTTATTCTTTAATCTTCCTTTGGATATCATTTCAAACCATATTATGGTTTTCCAAACTAGTCAGGATTAGCGAACCACACTGAAGTAAATATTTATTTTATTTCCCAATCCCAACCTATTCATCCCCTGGAGCAAAACTGGTAATACTCCATATCTAATGTAACGACCCGTGTTTTTGCCCGTCAAATATTTAATTTAATTTATTTAATTTAAATATTATATTTGGAATATCAATGGAATTAATATCTAATTCGTTAATTAAACGAAGTTCGAACGTTATATAATTTATATAATATAAAACGAGCTCGAAATAGCGCTGCAGTTCGTAAATTCGAATTTTGAACTTTAACTGAGAATACGGGATTCGATATAAGTCGGATTTCTGTAAAACAAGACACGTTGGGATCGTGTTGACGATAGTTTTCATATAAAAGAGAAAATCCAAATTTCGTGTTATAAATTGATAGTTATGGCCAAATCAAATTTTAAAATAGTCGTTATAGAATCGTCTATCGACCGTAACGGTTTATTGGATATAACTGCATATCGGTTTCGAATTTAGACTAGGTTCTTTTTGAGGCGTAGTGATAATTTAATTTTTAGAGTTTTATGGAAATTTTTAATTAATTAAATAAGTAACTTTTTGTGTGGAGTATTTTGCACCCTGTAATCAACATTTTGGGGTTTCACAATATGAGTCGAACTACCGGTATTATTATACTTTTGGAATCCTAGCACATCGCTGATTACAACGGTATTTTTATTTTCGTCGATTGAGGTCCGAAAAACGAGGGGAGTTTTCTTTTGAAACAAAGGTAACTTTTATTGAATGGTTAACTGGTCAAACGGACTTCAAATTCAACGAAACAAGTTTCATACGAAAACCTTAGGAAGAGGTCTAGTGAAACGTAAAAGTCTCATATTTTTAGGATTTTTTCTGGAATTGTTAGGAATTATTGCTCGGTGTTTTTCGTCGATATTTTCTAAGGGATTTTCGCAAACGGTGTCGGAATTCGACGAAACTTGTCCCATTGAGTCCGGAATACCTTTTTACACTGAGATTAGCTTTTTTATCAGTAAACAGAAATCGTTTGTAGGGGTTTTTATTAATTACTTCACCATAAAGTTTCACCAATAATATTATATTATAAATTACACTATAAATAACCATCACAAAACGCACAGCTATGTTAAGTCCTTTTCCTTGCCTAACCTACCCCGTGCATTGGTCTCATCAAAATTTAAAACACACAACTGTAGCGCCTGTCCTACCCAATTTAACGTGAAGCCTTGCCGACCAAGGTCTTAAATTTCTCACCCACGTACACCCTACTATCGGCTACCCCTGTAAACCTATAAATGCGGTTCCTTGCATCCCACGACGCTCTCCCTTATAAATAACTCCATTTCTTCCTTTCGTGTTGTTTCAGCGGAAACAATTCAAACACAAACGAAAAACACTCCATTTATAAAATAATTAGCTCCCTCGTCCATATTGCCAAACTATCAACACAAGAAGAAGATGGCGGATCCGTTTGTAGCCAGTGGTGGTCGAGTACATACCGGAGGAGGGGCGGACAAACACGGATACGGGGAGGGGTGCTGTAGTGTTTTGGAGTGGAATATATGGTCTTGCGGATACTGTAGAAGGAGTAGAACGTCAAGCTTGGGGAAGGGAAAGAGAATGGCGTGAGCAAGGATTAAGGGGACGTGGGGGGGGTCTGTTTGAGTGGAGCGTGGGTTCAAGGAAGTTCTGGCGTGTGCGGTTGCTTTGCGTGGAAGGGGGTTCATGCATGGGGTTACAAGGACTGAAATGGGGAAGGCTTATATGTGGGATAGTGGAGAAATAAAGAAGTTGAGGTGGTTGCATCAGTAAGAAAAAAAAAGGAAAAAATTGTACAGGCGAAACAAAGAAGGGAGGGAGGAGTAAGAAGTTGGCCAGTATGGCCTTAACAAAGATGGGAACGAAAAGCAGGGTGGCATGCAGAAAGGAATGCATCAGAAACAAAGAACGTTGAAATCATATCAACCGACGTGATATTATGAAATCAGAACGAACGGGGTTTATCGCAGCTGGAAGCTTGTAGAACAAACAATTTTGATGACAAATGAAAAGCAAGGTGAGTTAAACTCACTCAGTTACCCTTTTTATATTTTATATAAATTGGGTATTTTTTATTTTGTGTGCTCTGCTTGCCAATAGTTGACTGTTTTGCTAGTTATCTGCTTATCTGTTGATTTAACCGATGAAATTAAACTGTGTTTAATTTCAGTGAAATACCAAATCGTTATTTTTAACGATTGGTTCCAATAAAGGTGACTCACCTTGGTTGGTCATGTTTATTTATAAACATGTTTAAATGGTTGAATTGTTTGAATTGCTTATGGTTGATGTTAAATGGTCGTTATTTAATTTATCAGTTAAACAAAACTGAACCATTTGATTTGAGAAAAACCATTTGAATACAGGGAAGAACAGGTTGGAGGGACCCAACCGGATCCCTCAAAATTATTATTTATTTTCATATTATCATATATGAACTGATCTGTTTGTGTGATTGATTTGATGGTTGATTATTAATTGAATATTCAACATCTGTTTGGTTTGAACCATTAGGTGATATTGGTTAAGTGTTTGGCAGAGTATGGCCTTTAAAATCAATCGGGTTATAGACAGTGATTCACCGTCGGGTGAATCGATAGAGTTGAAGTTAAAAAATTTACTTTATAACTGGAGTTAGATTTTGGAAAAAAAAATATTATTTTGAATAAAAGTTATAATAGGGGATTAAATAAATATTTTATTTATTTAAGACTTTGATTGTTTTATAAAGTAAATGCTGACGTTAATCAGATTTACAAGTATGAGAACAAGTAATGAATCGAAGGATTAAACTTTGATAATTGATTTGTAAAGAAAACAATTTATGGGATTATTTAAATTAATTATATTTTTAAATTAATTTAAAGTGAGGATTAATTGGAATCGGTTAACGAGATAATCGATTTTTGAGTTAATTAAATCGACCGTTTGAATTGGAATTTGATTATCAAAATTGATGTGTTTTGATTTGAATAGTTCAATAGATAATGTTTAAATTTAAATAAGGTTTTAAAAAGAGATTTACCATTTAAGGTTGTTATTAAAGAAATTAACTACTCATGTAGTTAGTGATTGAAATAAATTATTTTAATTAATAATAATTTAGACAATTACGTTTCAAAAGTAATTGAAGTGAAATGAAATCAAAGGAGATTGGAAATAAGCGAATCTGGGCAAAAAACAAACTGAGTTATATGGTTGTATAACCAAATCCAATAGTTAAATGGAATTTGTTTGAGACTAGAATGAAATATTGATTTTGATTACAACTTATGTTTATCGGAGGATAAGAACGTTGTTTGATCAAGGTCTGAGAGGTAATTAAAATACCCCAACTTGAACAACATCGGGATGATCTGAAGATAGTATTAGTTGGTGATCGTAAGAGACGTTAGTGGATATGCTTTGAAAATCTAAATAGCAATTTTAGCGCTGTTGTTATAATATATGTTTTGTAAATCTAATATAGCAATTGTAGCGCTTTTGCTATAGTAAATGGGTTGTAAACCTAAACAGCGATTATAGCGCTGTTATTTTAAATAGTAATTATAACGCTATTGTTATAACCTATGTGTTATAAATTTCTTTGTTAAAACTAATGGATTTCCGAATTTAAAGGATGATTTGAAAGAAGATTTAAGTGGGTAATTGAATATAGTTATTCGAGCTAGAGTTAGTCAAACATAGTATTCAAGATAAGTTGCCATTGCATACGACTGCTAGCGTAATTCGCAGGGCTGCAGATAGCCTACGGCGGTCGGATGTTTTCCTGAGGGAATCAGGCGTAACCATTGTGATCGCTGTGATCTAGAGTCAAGCGAATGGATTTAAGTCAAGTATTAGTTAATCAATTAGAGTTAATCGATTAGAGTTAAATCGAATTAGAAATATTCAAATATCGTATTTTTAATATTTAAAAGAATTAAAGGTTGAATTAAAAAGGCCAAGTGATGCTAAATACTGAACCAGTGAACTCATTGGAGTGTCATGATTGAAACACTGAATATTTTGATAGTTAAAACACCGACTATCAAATTTGTCCAATACGATTGTTGGTATGGAAAGACCGGGATCGAATTTATATTCGAAAACCATTCCGACCAACAAATACGTGAAGATATCAGAAGATGGTCGAGATGGTGCGGTGAAGACCGTGGATTTTCACAAACGGAAGAACCACTAATATTCTCTGCCCGGCAAGCAGAGATAAACTGTGATTCTGTCATGGTTGAAATCTACGGGTTGCAAGGACTACTCGCTACTGATCCATGGGGTGATTCCTATATGGATGCAGCAGGAGAGTACCTTCGGTTCATCCTGTTCCTGGATGACTTGTATGGACGAATGTCTGACAGAGTATTTCCAAAGGATCACGTACGTTGATTTCTTCAAACGTGCGATAGTTGTTGGCAGAGATTTGCCATTCTCTAGCTTTCAGCTAGAGTATTTTTGTGGACGTCAATTAGTGATATCTGACGGATCTGACGATGTGGCATTCAAAGTGAATGACAACCAGATGTTCAAGAGTTAATTCTGGCCTCAAGCCTCATCAACCGGGGAATGACAAAAATCGGGCAGGCAGCATGGCTATGTGGGTCGCTCCCATTAGGGTGTATAATCACCTATCTAGAGGAAGTCCTATGTGTTTCTTAAATCTGTATTCGATGCTGTCCCTTTTCGGGAGACGGTTGCTGATCCCAACCGTCGGTGATATACATTCGATACACTCAAGCGAAATGAGTGGTCGGTCATGTGAGGGCCGGGTTGCAAGAAGTTCTTGTTGAACCCAGTGTATTCGTCTCTAGAGATACACTATCGGAAGGTGGTCCCATACCTTGTCAAGTTGGAATCCAATCTCCAATAAGCGCCTGCGGTTTTGATTGTATACTATATATGTGGAGCGTGAGATGCAAGCGTTCCACTAGATTCTATTTACTTGTATTTAGACATTATTACAATATCAGACAAGATATTGGTTTCAAAAATGTTTTGGGTTATCGTAAGGTAAAAACCGTCCGTGTTTATGTGTGGATTTGGTCTTACGATTATCCTTTTCTTTTGAAAAGATTTTTGAACTTTAAAATCATGATTGGATGATTTACCCTTATACTGTGCGAGTTTATCTCACTCTGGTTCACCAGACTGACCCGGTGTTTTGTAAATGCTCGGGTTAGCCCGGAGTGTACAGGTTCAGGTTAGCGACTGCTATGAAGAGACGAGTTGGAAGAGTCCAGACGTATGATATTACTACTATTCCGCTGTGTGTTGTATATGGGAACATGCTATTATAACTGTCCCATGGTATGATGTACTCTGATACTGTAAGTATTTTAAAGCTTCCAATAAAGACTATTTATGTATTATATTTTGTTCCGCTGCGATGTGAGACTCTGTGTTGTGTGGTGTTTCTTCTTCTTCTTCTATTCTAATATTTCTTTCTTTCTTATCTCACCCTCCAATTTCTTTCTATTAATGATCTGGAATGTTCGATGTCTGAATGGTCAACATGATAGTTTGATGTTGATTTTCGGAGTCGAAAATCCCAGTTCGTTACAGTGGTATCAGAGCTAAAGGTTAAGTAAGTACCTTGGCTCTGTGGCGTGACTCAGTAGAGATGGGGTTAGTAATACCCTAGATTGAGTTTGAGTGTATATATATGAGCGCGTATTTGTAAATTGATATAAAAACTGTTTATATTGTGTTGATTGGTTTGTCGAATAGTATATGAATTCTGGTCGATACAGTAATGCAAACTGTGTCGATAAGTGTTTCTAAACTCTTGAACAGAATAATTCGACACAGTATGTTTTTGAAAGAGGGTAAATGGAAATTTTTACCCGAAATATATTTTGATATAAACAAGGTATATATATTAAAATTATTATAATGTATATATTGGTTGTGTTAAATTGTTAATATAATTGAATCAGATTATAATCAAGATGGTTATAAATAACTAGTCAGGATTAGTGGAAATGTAATAAATCAGTCAGATGAATTAAATCTCAATCTAAATCAGAATTGGAATTAAAATTACAAAATTTGGGATAGGTATTGCAAATAGAATTGGACTTAATATATGAGAATTTTAAAATCCTGGGAGGTTTTTAAATTGTTTTACAAGCCTTGCAAAGGATATTTTGAACTGATTTCAAAATGAAAGTGGTTAAATATGATTCTGAAAAGTTATATAGTATTGAACTCACTTTGATCGCTGGGGAATAACTCTGAGGATGCTGGCCACATCATCAGTGTTCATTTTCGAGTTCTAAGTGACGGATTGCTACCAAAAAAAAAAAAAAATCTTGTTTTAAATTGCTTTTAGAAAAACAAGCTGTTTAAAATTGTGAAAAGAGATATTTGATTTTTGAAAAAGCTGAACTGTTTAAAACTCCCAGGGGAATTGTTGAACCAAAACAAAATTTAAATAGAAATTGGTGAAAGCAAATATGAATTGAATTGATACCAATTAACTGGAAATTGAATCGGGATATGACATATCAAGTAGAATCAGATTTTGAATTGGAGACAGGAATCTGAAATGATATTGGGTTGGTAAGTCAAGAGTTGAAATTGGTGATGAATGGAAATTGAGTTAAGAATGAGGTTTGGCTTGGACGCGTGAAGGATTTGGTTCTGAGGATAAAGTTGGAATTTAGTTTGGAAATGCATTTGTATATGCTGACAGGGTAGTAGATGGAAAGGATATAATGATATGCCCGACAAAAAGGTACACGTTTATTTTTATATGGGTTTGGTGATTTATGAGCCTATTTGGCAAGCCGCTTGGCTGTTTTATTTTCTTTTGGATTGGAGAAGGCCCAGAAAGGCAAGTTGGAGTTGTACCGATTGAGCCATACAGAGGAGGTGCTGGCGAAATTTTTCGGAAATTTAAGGTGTTAGAAAATTTTCGATATTTTTGAAAATATTTATTTACAGTATTGAATTGGTTTCTAATTTAATATAAAATTAGATTTGAAATTAATGAGTTTATAACGTTCTTTCTTACCTTAGCAATTTCGAGGACGAAATTATTTTAAGGGGGGAAGAATGTAACGACCCGTGTTTTTGCCCGTCAAATATTTAATTTAATTTATTTAATTTAAATATTATATTTGGAATATCAATGGAATTAATATCTAATTCGTTAATTAAACGAAGTTCGAACGTTATATAATTTATATAATATAAAACGAGCTCGAAATAGCGCTGCAGTTCGTAAATTCGAATTTTGAACTTCAACTGAGAATACGGGATTCGATATAAGTCGGATTTCTGTAAAACAAGACACGTTGGGATCGTGTTGACGATAGTTTTCATATAAAAGAGAAAATCCAAATTTCGTGTTATAAATTGATAGTTATGGCCAAATCAAATTTTAAAATAGTCGCTATAGAATCGTCCATCGACCGTAACGGTTTATTGGATATAACTGCATATCGGTTTCGAATTTAGACTAGGTTCTTTTTGAGGCGTAGTGATAATTTAATTTTTAGAATTTTATGGAAATTTTTAATTAATTAAATAAGTAACTTTTTGTGTGGAGTATTTTGCACCCTGTAATCAACATTTTGGGGTTTCACAATATGAGTCGAACTACCGGTATTATTATACTTTTGGAATCCTAGCACATCGCTGATTACAACGGTATTTTTATTTTCGTCGATTGAGGTCCGAAAAACGAGGGGAGTTTTCTTTTGAAACAAAGGTAACTTTTATTGAATGGTTAACTGGTCAAACGGACTTCAAATTCAACGAAACAAGTTTCATACGAAAACCTTAGGAAGAGGTCTAGTGAAACGTAAAAGTCTCATATTTTTAGGATTTTTTCTGGAATTGTTAGGAATTATTGCTCGGTGTTTTTCGTCGATATTTTCTAAGGGATTTTCGCAAACGGTGTCGGAATTCGACGAAACTTGTCCCATTGAGTCCGGAATACCTTTTTACACTGAGATTAGCTTTTTTATCAGTAAACAGAAATCGTTTGTAGGGGTTTTTATTAATTACTTCACCGTAAAGTTTCACCAATAATATTATATTAAATATTACACTATAAATAACCATCACAAAACGCACAGCTATGTTAAGTCCTTTTCCTTGCCTAACCTACCCCGTGCATTGGTCGCATCAAAATTTAAAACACACAACTGTAGCGCCTGTCCTACCCAGTTTAACGTGAAGCCTTGCCGACCAAGGTCTTAAATTTCTCACCCACGTACACCCTACTATCGGCTACCCCTGTAAACCTATAAATGCGGTTCCTTGCATCCCACGACGCTCTCCCTTATAAATAACTCCATTTCTTCCTTTCGTGTTGTTTCAGCGGAAACAATTCAAACACAAACGAAAAACACTCCATTTATAAAATAATTAGCTCCCTCGTCCATACTGCCAAACTATCAACACAAGAAGAAGATGGCGGATCCGTTTGTAGCCAGTGGTGGTCGAGTACATACCGGAGGAGGGGCGGACAAACACGGATACGGGGAGGGGTGCTGTAGTGTTTTGGAGTGGAATATATGGTCTTGCGGATACTGTAGAAGGAGTAGAACGTCAAGCTTGGGGAAGGAAAAGAGAATGGCGTGAGCAAGGATTAAGGGGACGTGGGGGGGGGGTCTGTTTGAGTGGAGCGTGGGTTCAAGGAAGTTCTGGCGTGTGCGGTTGCTTTGCGTGGAAGGGGGTTCATGCATGGGGTTACAAGGACTGAAATGGGGAAGGCTTATATGTGGGATAGTGGAGAAATAAAGAAGTTGAGGTGGTTGCATCAGTAAGAAAAAAAAAAGGAAAAAATTGTACAGGCGAAACAAAGAAGGGAGGGAGGAGTAAGAAGTTGGCCAGTATGGCCTTAACAAAGATGGGAACGAAAAGCAGGGTGGCATGCAGAAAGGAATGCATCAGAAACAAAGAACGTTGAAATCATATCAACCGACGTGATATTATGAAATCAGAACGAACGGGGTTTATCGCAGCTGGAAGCTTGTAGAACAAACAATTTTGATGACAAATGAAAAGCAAGGTGAGTTAAACTCACTCAGTTACCCTTTTTATATTTTATATAAATTGGGTATTTTTATTTTGTGTGCTCTGCTTGCCAATAGTTGACTGTTTTGCTAGTTATCTGCTTATCTGTTGATTTAACCGATGAAATTAAACTGTGTTTAATTTCAGTGAAATACCAAATCGTTATTTTTAACGATTGGTTCCAATAAAGGTGACTCACCTTGGTTGGTCATGTTCATTTATAAACATGTTTAAATGGTTGAATTGTTTGAATTGCTTATGGTTGATGTTAAATGGTCGTTATTTAATTTATCAGTTAAACAAAACTGAACCGTTTGATTTGAGAAAAACCATTTGAATACAGGGAAGAACAGGTTGGAGGGACCCAACCGGATCCCTCAAAATTATTATTTATTTTCATATTATCATATATGAACTGATCTGTTTGTGTGATTGATTTGATGGTTGATTATTAATTGAATATTCAACATCTGTTTGGTTTGAACCAATAGGTGATATTGGTTAAGTGTTTGGCAGAGTATGGCCTTTAAAATCAATCGGGTTATAGACAGTGATTCACCGTCGGGTGAATCGATAGAGTTGAAGTTAAAAAATTTACTTTATAACTGGAGTTAGATTTTGGAAAAAAAAATATTATTTTGAATAAAAGTTATAATAGGGATTAAATAAATATTTTATTTATTTAAGACTTTGATTGTTTTATAAAGTAAATGCTGACGTTAATCAGATTTACAAGTATGAGAACAAGTAATGAATCGAAGGATTAAACTTTGATAATTGATTTGTAAAGAAAACAATTTATGGGATTATTTAAATTAATTATATTTTTAAATTAATTTAAAGTGAGGATTAATTGGAATCGGTTAACGAGATAATCGATTTTTGAGTTAATTAAATCGACCGTTTGAATTGGAATTTGATTATCAAAATTGATGTGTTTTGATTTGAATAGTTCAATAGATATTGTTTAAATTTAAATAAGGTTTTAAAAAGAGATTTACCATTTAAGGTTGTTATTAAAGAAATTAACTACTCATGTAGTTAGTGATTGAAATAAATTATTTTAATTAATAATAATTTAGACAATTACTTTTCAAAAGTAATTGAAGTGAAATGAAATCAAAGGAGATTGGAAATAAGCGAATCTGGGCAAAAAAAAACTGAGTTATAGGGTTGTATAACCAAATCCAATAGTTAAATGGAATTTGTTTAAGACTAGAATGAAATATTGATTTTGATTACAACTTATGTTTATCGGAGGATAAGAACGTTGTTTGATCAAGGTCTGAGAGGTAATTAAAATACCCCAACTTGAACAACATCGGGATGATCTGAAGATAGTATTAGTTGGTGATCGTAAGAGACGTTAGTGGATATGCTTTGAAAATATAAACAGCAATTTTAGCGCTGTTGTTATAATATATGTTTTGTAAATCTAATATAGCAATTGTAGCGCTTTTGCTATAGTAAATGGGTTGTAAACCTAAACAGCGATTATAGCGCTGTTATTTTAAATAGTAATTATATCGCTATTGTTATAACCTATGTGTTATAAATTTCTTTGTTAAAACTAATGGATTTTCGAATTTAAAGGATGATTTGAAAGAAGATTTAAGTGGGTAATTGAATATAGTTATTCGAGCTAGAGTTAGTCAAACATAGTATTCAAGATAAGTTGCCATTGCATACGACTGCTAGCGTAATTCGCAGGGCTGCAGATAGCCTACGGCGGTCGGATGTTTTCCTGAGGGAATCAGGCGTAACCATTGTGATCGCTGTGATCTAGAGTCAAGCGAATGGATTTAAGTCAAGTATTAGTTAATCAATTAGAGTTAATCGATTAGAGTTAAATCGAATTAGAAATATTCAAATATCGTATTTTTAATATTTAAAAGAATTAAAGGTTGAATTAAAAAGGCCAAGTGATGCTAAATACTGAACCAGTGAACTCATTGGAGTGTCATGATTGAAACACTGAATATTTTGATAGTTAAAACACCGACTATCAAATTTGTCCAATACGATTGTTGGTATGGAAAGACCGGGATCGAATTTATATTCGAAAACCATTCCGACCAACAAATACGTGAAGATATCAGAAGATGGTCGAGATGGTGCGGTGAAGACCGTGGATTTTCACAAACGGAAGAACCACTAATATTCTCTGCCCGGCAAGCAGAGATAAACTGTGATTCTGCCATGGTTGAAATCTACGGGTTGCAAGGACTACTCGCTACTGATCCATGGGGTGATTCCTATATGGATGCAGCAGGAGAGTACCTTCGGTTCATCCTGTTCCTGGATGAATTGTATGGACGAATGTCTGACAGAGTATTTCCAAAGGATCACGTACGTTGATTTCTTCAAACGTGCGATAGTTGTTGGCAGAGATTTGCCATTCTCTAGCTTTCAGCTAGAGTATTTTTGTGGACGTCAATTAGTGATATCTGACGGATCTGACGATGTGGCATTCAAAGTGAATGACAACCAGATGTTCAAGAGTTAATTCTGGCCTCATGCCTCATCAACCGGGGAATGACAAAAATCGGGTAGGCAGCATGGCTATGTGGGTCGCTCCCATTAGGGTGTATAATCACCTATCTAGAGGAAGTCCTATGTGTTTCTTAAATCTGTATTCGATGCTGTCCCTTTTCGGGAGACGGTTGCTGATCCCAACCGTCGGTGATATACATTCGATACACTCAAGCGAAATGAGTGGTCGGTCATGTGAGGGCCGGGTTGCAAGAAGTTCTTGTTGAACCTGGTGTATTCGTCTCTAGAGATACACTATCGGAAGGTGGTCCCATACCTTGTCAAGTTGGAATCCAATCTCCAATAAGCGCCTGCGGTTTTGATTGTATACTATATATGTGGAGCGTGAGATGCAAGCGTTCCACTAGATTCTATTTACTTGTATTTAGACATTATTATAATATCAGACAAGATATTGGTTTCAAAAATGTTTTGGGTTATCGTAAGGTAAAAACCGTCCGTGTTTATGTGTGGATTTGGTCTTACGATTATCCTTTTCTTTTGAAAAGATTTTTGAACTTTAAAATCATGATTGGATGATTTACCCTTATACTGTGCGAGTTTATCTCACTCTGGTTCACCAGACTGACCCGGTGTTTTGTAAATGCTCGGGTTAGCCCGGAGTGTACAGGTTCAGGTTAGCGACTGCTATGAAGAGACGAGCTGGAAGAGTCCAGACGTATGATATTACTACTATTCCACTGTGTGTTGTATATGGGAACAGGCTATTATAACTGTCCCATGGTAGGATGTACTCTGATACTGTAAGTATTTTAAAGCTTCCAATAAAGACTATTTATGTATTATATTTTGTTCCGCTGCGATGTGAGACTCTGTGTTGTGTGGTGTTTCTTCTTCTTCTTCTATTCTAATATTTCTTTCTTTCTTATCTCACCCTCTAATTTCTTTCTATTAATGATCTGGAATGTTCGATGTCTGAATGGTCAACATGATAGTTTGATGTTGATTTTCGGAGTCGAAAATCCCAGTTCGTTACATCTAACACCACGGTGTTATCGGTAAAATTAATTACCATTTCACGTTCAAATCAAATTAAAGATTTAACTATCGCTTTGGAGCAAAACTGGTGGTACTCCATTCTTGATCACTTTAATTAAAGATTCATTAAAACTCCACTTAGTTTTAATCTTCTCAAAAATCAATATCCTGTCTTTAACTGGGTTAAAGAACCAATGTCATCTAAAACATGGTTCATGATAAACCCAAAATCACTTTCCATTGTTAATCAGGTTAAAGAACAGGTGTTATTCAAAACACCGCTCTCGATAAACCCAAAAACCCATTTAAATTCAATTCCAATTAATATTATTTAATTGGTACACTTCATTAAATCTATATAGGAAGATTTAATCTTTTTCTCAACTGGGCTTAAGAACAGTGTTAATGAAGACACCATTCACGACAAACCCAAATCACGTTTGATATTAAATACAAGGCTCTGAATAGAAAATATATCGGCTTATATTCAATATCAAATTCTACGACCAACAAATATCGTATTGGAAATAATGATATAAATATATCTTTCAAATTTCCATAACAATATCTGTATAATCACGAAATCCAACATCGAAATATTCCAAAGACAATTTCGATTCAAATCCATTTCCACTTTATATACGGGAAATTCTGGTTATTTTCAAACCATTTCAAATCTTGTTCAAAACTAGTTCATTTCGATAAAAATATATTTTTATCTTATCAAATATGGAATTTTTCATCTCAGTTATTTCCAATTCATATATTATGATTTTACACAAATTATTGATATTTTTAAAAATTTTATCACCGCCCGTAAAGTCGATTTCCAATAACGGTCGTCGAACTGCACTTACAGCGACCTTTTCCAAATTTGATTTGGACATAACTCCAAATCCAACCGTTAGATTTCAAATTTCTAATATTTATTGGAAATCTTTTTTCGATACGAACCCAAAGGTTTTGGTTTTAGGAGAATCCGACGGTCGGATCTCCTGTAACGTCAATTCAAAGTCAATGGTCGAAATTCGTGAACTACAGCAGCGCGGCGCGTTCTATTCAGGTCATTTAATATATATAATATATATAATATATATATTTCATCGATTTCAATTCAAAATGTATTTTATAATTCGTTTTAAATTTATTTTCAAAACGATTTCAAATTCATATTCAATTTTAAATCAAAATTGAATATTCCATATCATCAATGTATATAAATGATAATATTTTCAAAATATTATATTTTGAAATCACTTCCTTTTCGATATTCGAATAAAATCGTTATAAATATCGTTCGCATCAAAATAACGCATATCTAATCAACACGGCTTTATATATTTCACTAACTTCATTATTCTATTCAACAAATGAACATTTTCTCCTATTTAACACATGAATCTATATTTCTTTCAACACATGAATATTCTCAACAAATAAGCACCGTCAACACATGACTATTTTTGTTATTTAATATGTTTTATAAAATTATGATAAAAATGTAAATTTTATTGTTTAAAATATTTTACTCAACACATGAATATCTTCAACACATGAATGTATATTTTATTCAACACATAAATATATCTTTCTTCTATTCAACACATGAGTATATATTTATTCTATTCTTTATTTTTCCAATTGGAATGAGGCCCAATCAATTACCATATAATGTTAATTATATGGATTTCCATACAATACATGTATATAATAGCAACGATAAATAACATTCGTCATCCAGAGTGCACCACACAACTACATAAGCATTAAATATAAATATTTAACGCTTACACAGCCTGTCAATCAAACGATCGATATATCACTAAACAATTGGGATTAGTGTACGCCAAATATCATCCCAACACCCGTGTGGGGTTTAAAATCAACAAACACATAATATTTTTAACTATATAAGTATTTTATTTCGTTCTACATCACACAATCAATTTCACCACAACCAACAATCAAACATACAAGCCATCCATGGTCTATGGACGACGGGTGTCAGGTGCTACTAAACACCGTTTGCATCCTAGTATATATTTTAACTAGAAAAAGAAAATTAAAGGTGAGAAGTTCTCACCGAGGGTTCCACTCCGTCGTGCTTCTTTACTTTTGCACTGCTGAACCGTCTGGAGCTGTTTGAAATTCCAATGCAGCCCTTTTTCGCACTGTTCATATATAAAAATTATATTTTTATCACTTCATTTCAATAAATAAAAATCATATTTTTATCTCTACTTTATATATATTCTCGACGCTTCATTCTATGTAAAAATTATATTTTAATATTTCCATTTCATATATAAAGATCAAATTTTATTATCTATATAATATAAAAATCATATTTTTAATACTTCTACTTTATAAAAATCATATTTTTAATACTGATGTTTCATATGTAAAAATCCTATTTTTATCGAAGTAAAAATCATAACTTTCTGATGTTAAAAATCTAATTTTTGTATAAATAAAAATCGTTCCTTTTCATAAATAAAAATTGTATTTTCCTCTAATCAAAAATCATTTCTTTCCATCGTTAAAAACCAAAGCTTTATAAATAATAAAAATCCTAGCTTTATAACTAATAAAGATCATACCTTTAACTATGCTTCATATATTTTTAAAGCTGAAAATAATCAATGTTATTTATTTAAAAAAAAAACTGAATTTTCTTTTGAAGGTAATCATATATAAAATGAATAAATACATAACCTTTCATGAATTAAAACATAGCCTTAAAGAAAATAAAATAAGATAGAAGAAAACTCACATTTTTCAGCAAATCGGAGAAGAAGAAGGGGGGCGTCTGCGTCAATCGAGGGAGGAGGGGGAGGAGGCGCTGCTGCTCGCCGGAGGTGGTGTCGGCGCCGGAGTCAAGCGGTGGAAGCTATGGGGTGTGGATTTGGGGTCCTTCGATTTGGGGTTGGGGAAGAACGAGGAGGGAGGAGCTGTGGGGGAGGACCGCCGTCGATTTGAGGTGGAGGGGGTGGGCGCGGTCTTCGGCGGTGCTGGAGGGTGAACGACGGAAGAGGTCTCGTAGATTTTTTTTCCTTTTCTTCTAAATCGAACGGCGGGTTTTAACTGAGGAGGGAGAATTAGGTTTAGAGTTATTTATATTAATATATATATATATATATATACATAATTTTTAATTTCAAAAAAGTTGACTTTTTCCCGACCTCTAAACGAGGCCCTCCGCCTGTTGTCCATAGCTAATTACCCCCATTCCGAAAACAATGGGATATGTATCGTAAGCTGTTTTGATCGTTTCAATCTGTTTTCGCCAAAATCAAAATATAACTCAATATATTGAATTTGAACGCACATTTCAATTTACCGGGGCCACACACTAACTCTAAAAATTCCCGAAAAATATTTTCTAGCTTCATATCAACTATACAGTCCTAACAAAACTAATTTCGTAAAATTCTGAGACCGTTTGAAAAATGGCCATTTTCCAGTCGATCAAAATCAACTAAAACTGGTCAAACGCGTTTCCCTTTGCCATGCTCACATATTGATTCAGAAAATTACGAATTTTGAAACCTAGCAATAACTTGACATCATGGATCCAATAAAAGTTGTTTCGTCGAAATCCGAGGTCGTTTGCAAAATTTCCATTTTTAAGGGACAGAATTCCATAGCGACTATTCTAATATTTTTGGTTTCGCTAAAATCCGGTTTATTTTGAATCCTGTACATTCATTTGAACTTTGAAATCGAATTTTCAAACTACCGCGCCATTTTCAATTCCTTTTATATTTAATAATAAATATTTATATTCTAACGACGATTTAAATAAATATATACTTCTAATTATATTCAAAATAAATTTCTCGTCATTATTGTTTAAAATAATCCATTTTAAATATTAAAAATTCGCTAAAATTGCCAAAATAAAAATTTTAAATTGGTTCGGATTTCCGGGTTGTTACACCGAAGTTTTAGATTTTTCCTGCAAGGTAACTCCCAAAATATACTTTGTTTGCACCAATTATGAATGTCCGATTTACCTGGAATTTCAACCTGCTCTCCAGTTTTGTAACGACCCAGGGATTATCGGCCATGAAAATCGACATAAATACAAGTCTGTATTTCATGCTGACCTTCCAAGCACAGAAAACTCTGGAACGTTATTAGAAGAAATTAGAGGGTGAGATAAGAAAGAAAGAAATATTAGAATAGAAGAAGAAGAACCGACACAACACAAAATCAGAGTCTCACATCGCAGCGGAACAAAATATAATATGGAAATAAATCTTTACTGAGAGCTTTTAAAAATATTTACAATACCAGAGTACATCACACATTTGGACAGTGATAATAACATGTCCTCATATACAACACAGCGGAATAGTAGTTATGTAATATCATATGTCTGAACTCTTCCAGTTCGTCTTCTGAAATTCGCAGCATCCGACAACCTGGACCTGTACTTCCTAGTCTAACCCGAACATTTACAAAACACTGGGTCAGTTTGGTGAACCAGAGTGAGAAAAACTAGCACATTTTTAAGGGGGTCATCCCACTTGGTTTTAAAGTTCAAAATCTTTTCGAAAGAAAAGGATAATCGTAAGACCAAATCCACACATAAATATGGACGGTTTTTACCTTACGATAACCCAAAACATTTTTGAAATCAATATCTTTTCTGATATTACAATAGTGTCTAAATACAAGTAGATATCAATCTAGTGGAACGCTTGCATCTCACGCTCCACATATATTGTATACAATCAAAACCGTGGGCGCTTATTGGAGGTCGGATTCCGACTATGATAAGGTATGGGACCACCTGCCGATAGTGTATCTCTAGAGGGGAATACACTGGGTTCAACAAAAACGTCTTGCAACCCGTCCCACACATGATCGACACTCATTTTGCTTGAGTGTATCGAATGTATATCACCAATGGTTGGGCTCAAACCACCGTTTCCCGAAAAGGGACAACATCAATGTAGATTAAAGAAGCAAAAGGATTTTCTCTAGATAGGTGATTATACACCCTGATGGGAGCGACCCACATAGCCATGCTGCCTACCCGATTTTTGTCATTTCCCCGGTTGATGAGGCTTGAGGCTAGAATTTTCCTTTAGAACATCTGATCATCATTTACTTTGAATGCCACATTATCAGATGCATCAAGTCACTAATTGACGTCCACAAATATACTCTGGGTATAGAAGAAGTGCTCCTCTTTTCCACCGCTCGATATATTTGTAAAAATCAACGTACGTGATTTTCTTGAAATACTATGTCAGACATTCGTCCATACAAGTCATCCAGGAACAGAATGAACCGAAGGTACTATCCTACTGTATCCAATATACGAATCACCCATTGGATTAGTAGTGAGAAGTCCTTGCAACCCGTAGATTCCAACCACGACAGAACCATAGTACATCTTTGGCTGTAGACCAGAGATTATTAGTAGTTCTTCCGTTTATGAAAATCTATGGTCTTCAATGCTCCGTCTCGATCATCTTCTGATATCTTCACGTATTTGTTGGTCGGAATGGTTTTCGAATTTAAATTCGATCCCGGTCTTTCCGTACCAACAATCGTATTGGACAGATTTGATAGTCGATGATTTAACTATCAAAATAAACAGTGATTCAATCATGAAAATCCAATGTGTTCACTGGTTCAGTAATCAACATCAATTGGACTTTTAATTAAAACAAATGTAAATTTAAATCTCTTAAATAATTTGATATTATGAATATAGTTTTTCTCTTCTTATTTAACATAAGATTATTCTTTAACAAACTCATTTTAATACATAGGAAAATCCTATATCTTTTCCAGTTTTCTATTTTCACTTTTAAACATTAGTCGCATTATTATCTAATATTGGGAAGTCAATTCAACTTATTACTCGTAAAATAACGTTACGAAATATCTTTTATTCATTACTTGTAAACCACAGTCCACACTTATTCTTATAGAATAGAAATCAACTTTACATTTCCTTCCTAACTCGAAAATACTGTTATAACTTCACGCAAACTCTTTTTATTTCCCTTTTCACTTTGGAACTCTCGTTATGTATATATATTTCCCATTTTCACTAAATGTTGCACTATTAATTCTTTAACGAAATAATAAATTATCACTAACCCCTTTTTACCATTACAGCTAATATCATCCTCGGATAATCGTGCTGTCATTCAAGTTGGGGTATTTTAATTACCTCTCAGACCTTGATCAACAACGTTCTTATCTTCAGATAGATAAGAGTTGCACCCCAATAATTCATTCCAATATCCACACAAATTGCATTTAACTATTTTATTCAAAATGGTTTCATAAAACCTTCTTACTTTTTGAAATTTTCTTTCTGGGATATAACCCTTATGCCTTAATTCCATAATTAAGTAATTTCTTATAAAACATCTCCTTTTTTCCTCTACCTCTTTAAACCAATTCATTTTATAATTCGAATTTGATTACAAAATCCTACGACCCACTTCTTTACCAAATTCTCTTTTACCAATTCCCTTTCTAATCCATTCAATCGTGTCCCGCTTGAAATTCTTATTTCAATTTTCCCCTTTTTACTTAATCTCATTTTTTTAGTAACGTTAATTTGAAATTAACGCTTTTACACTTTAAATCCCATTTATATACCCCTGATTTATTATAAATCCTTTCTCTTAATTTCCTTTCTACTAAATTTAAATGATTAAGTAACATTTATTTAAGCTATCATATTCGCCTAAAATTCTCTTTATAACTTCGTTATAAAAATTCGGTTTTTATATATAAAACCCGTTCGTAACTCCTTTAACCAATCAATTGGATTTCATTCTGATTTCGATTACTTTTTAAATGCATTTCAATTAAAATTAAATCTCCTAAATTATTATTAAAATAATAATTTACTTCAATCATTAACTACTGTAAAAGTAATTAATTTCTCTATTAACTAAAATAAATGATAAATCCTTTTTAAAACCTCTTATTGAAATTAAAACAATATTCATTAAACTATTTTATTAGATTAATTCAAAACAAACTAATTTAAAAATTAACTCCAGTTAAACGGTCGACTTTAGTCAACTCAAAACACGGTTATCTACTTAACCGATTCCCATTTCGTTCTCCCTTTAAAAATATGATTGATTTAAATAATTCCATTTAATTGTTTCTTAACAAAACAATTATCCAATTTTTATCTGTTTGATTAATTCCCTATTCTCGTATTTATAAATTTGATAACCTCAGAATTGTCTTTAAAAATCAATTAATAATTACTTATAAATTAAATAAATAAATAATAAATATTTATTTCTTTTTATAAACTTTTATTCAAAATATATATTTCAAAATCTATCTCCAATTATAAAATAAATTTTATAACTTCAGTTCTATCGATTCACCTGACGGTAAATCAATATAAACAAAACAATTTATTCTCAGGCCGTATACTGCCGATTACTCAACCAATATTGCTCATTGGTTAAAACCAAACACAGGTTGAATTTTTAGTCAATGATTCCTAATCAAATCAACCACCCCATCTGGACAGTTCATATATGATGATATGAAAATAATTAATAAATTTGAGGAATCCCGTTGGATCCCTCCAACCTGTTCTTCCCTGTATCCAAAATGGTCATCACAGATCAGATCATTCAATTCCTTTTATCTGATAATTTATATAAAAGCAAATAACGACTGTGTAACATCAACCGATTCACACACAATTCAAACAATTCAAACAATTTAAACACGTTTATAAAATAAACGTGACCAATCAAGGTGAGATACCTCTATTGGATTCAATCGTTAAAATAACGATTTGGCATTTCACTAAAATTAAACAACAGTTTAATTTCATTGGTTAAATAGACAAATAAATATATATCTGGCAAATAGTCAACCATTAGCAACCAGAGCACATAAAATAAAAATCCAATTTATATAAAATATAAATGGGAAGAACTGAGTGAGTTTAACTCACCTCGATTTGTTTCTGAAACGATTCTGTTACAGTTAAATTAAACGGCCGTTTACTTTAGCTGTAAATTTCCAGTTGTCTCCAGCACTGTCCATAGCAGTTCTCTTATATTGAGCTTGTTGCCACGACTGCAATCATAACTGGTTTTGTTCCATTCTGATGTTCCAACAAAAATTTATTAATGTTCTAGTCCAATATCATTTAATTCAATTAATGAATTCCTAAACCCTAAATTAACAAGGTAATTAGTTACTTAAAAAAACCACAAGGCTAATTAGGTTTAAACTGTGGGCACATCAGATTTTCCACTGTCTTCTCTTTTGTTTGAAAACCACCCGATATCTTCTTTAATCGCATCGTTCAAAATAGTACCTGATTTCAACTTCTGCTTCCAGTCTATTCAGCGTACACCACGCTGTACAGTTAAAAGTTATTTAAGTTTAAACTTAACGTGATTTAATGAAATATTAACTTAATTAAACTTGTTTAGATTCATACTTTGGATCATTATTTAAACAGGCCGACGTATGTGTTTTAAATTACCAAAGACTGGCCCAAACATCATCTCACTGCTATTCTGGTATCCTTCCGTTTCTAGCGCAGTATCCCCGTTCCATTTGAATTCACGTTCAAACTTCAAACCATCTTCATTCAGAACCATTTTTGATTTCTCCATCAACGAAAACAACCTACGTCTCCTCCTCATATCCTTCTTGCCCCTCTCAACTTGCGACGCATCCAAATCCAGTCAATCAGTTCGCTTTATCTCCCCACGAACTTCTCTCCAGCCAAGGCTTCTGTTCCTTAAAAATTCGAAACCACTCTCTCACTAGAAAATAGACAAACTATCACACCATCTCTCGGTTCACCAGCATCCTACCTTATATACGCTGCTTGCAATATCCATAACAAGTCAATGTATTTTGTTTGCCTCTTCGTGCATCAGCATCACCTTAAACTTCAAAACCCACTCAAGCCTCTGCCAATCTGTTGCTGCCCCTCATTTCAGGCCATCGGAGGCTCATCAGGAACCGACGACTTGCTCGCCTCGGTCTGGCCATCCGCCGCTAGAAACAGTTTCCGATTCGGCTGCCATTTTTTGCCCAAACCCAATTCAAAAGTTGGTGCTTCTTGTTCAATTTTCGATCTTCCCAGTACTCAGTTTTCAATCATAGTCGTTCAATTGCGAGAGCTCGAAGAGCTGATCGATTTTGTTGAAGAAGGATTTTGGTTTAAGGCCGTAGATTTGGAGGAATAGTGGTGGAAACGGAATTGTGTTCTGGCCATTCACTGATATGAGGGTGACGGCTCACAAACATTGACCATGCGATGAATGTTTGATGAAGGAATTTGCTTTTCCGAAAGAAGAGGATGGGTTAGGCGGTGTATATTATATAAACAAGGAAATGTGGCGTGCAAGAAAAGGCATTGAGAAAGTTTGTCCGCCAAGGAACCAGTGGATTGCGCATAAAGGAATTGGTTTTAGCTTGTGCTGAAAGGAATTGGGTTTTATGTTATTTTATTTATAATAATTAAACCACCGCTATATATATCGTTATGCATTTAATATCCGCACCGATATATATATATAAACCCCAACTCAACAGGAATAAACACGCCGATGCATCTTGTCGTCTCGGTCTTAATGAAAGTAGCTTCATTGTAAACCGACTTCGTTTACCCCAATACGTTATTTTAAATTTTCAATTAACTTATATGTTCACTTTTAAATATCGTTTATTGACAAAACAGCTCCAATTGGATACAAACTGGAAATTTAACAATACCCAGCGATACGTATTACAATAAAACTCATTTCGTCGAAAACGGAGCTTGTTTGAAAAATATCTGTTTATAAGGCTTATATAATATCGATAAAATATAAATTATATCTGAAACAATTAAATTAAATAAATATAAATTACTATTATTATATATATATATATATATCCAAATAAAATATTATATACAGCTTCAAATATATGCAGTATGGATTTCACTACTCAATATCACCAATTTCGAGTTAACGACATCTAAATTATATTGAAATCCTTATTAAATTAATTTAATAAACATTATCGTTTATTAATGAAATCCATAACGACTATTTTAAAATTAGATTTAGACATAACTAACAAATTATAACATGAAATCTGGATTTTTCTCTTCCCTATGAAAATTATAATCAACACGATTTCAACGTTTCTTATTTCACAAAAATCCGACTTATATCGGATCTTGTATATTCAATTGAAGTTCAAAACTCCATATTACGAACTGCCGCGTCATTCGAGCTCGATTTAAATTATATAAATTATAACATTCAAACTTCATTTTAATAACGAATTAAATATTAAAATCCATTAATATTCCAAATATAATATTTAAAATAATAAATTAAAATAAATATTTGACTGCAAAAAAATTATGGGTCGCTACAAGTTTCATGTATCTTTGGGTACTCACTTACAACTTCATATATCTCTTCACTTGTCCAAACTTTAAGTGGTAGCATAGTCTCTACTCTGTTAGCTTTAAATTTATTTTTATCCCTTCTGAATTTATGATTAACATGGAGAAAGCAACGATGATAGTGAAACCAAGAAATTTTTTCCTATACTTTAATGAAAATTCTCATGTCTCCTCCATATAATGAGGAAAAGCTAGACGTCCAGCTATGCTCCGACTTGAAAGCAGGCCATACACGGGAAAATCACTAATAGTCCACAATACAGAAGCAAACATATGAAAATTTCTTTTACTCGAAATGTCGTATGTTTCGACTCCTTCATGCCACAGTGTTTTCAAATCTTTAATCAACGGTTGTAGATAAACATCAATTCCTTATGTCGGATCATCGGGACCGGGGATGACAACTGTTAGGAACATATATGGATTTTTCATACACATCCATGGAGGTAAATTATAAGGAGTAACAATGATAGGTCATGATGAATATTTACTACCAAACTGAGAAAATGGCGAAAATCCATCCGTGCATAAACCGAGCCTAACATTATGGCTCTCTGCAGCAAATTCAGGATAAGTCCTATCAAAGTGTTTCCATGCTTCACCATCAGACGGATGTATCATAGTTCCTTCTTCTTATGTTCTCACGATATGCCATCGCATATGACACGCTGTAGCAGAAGATGCATATAGCCGTTGAAGTGTGGGAGTTATGAGTAGATAATGCATTCTTTTATATGGAACTTCTTTTCCTTTCTTTTCCTTGGTTTATATCTGTCTTTGTTGCAAAATTTGCATTTTCCACGATGAGCGTATTCTTTCCAATACAACATGCAACCTTTAACACATATATCTATTGTATGATATGGTATTCCAAAAGCAAACATAAGCTTATTCACTTTATAATGACTATCGCACATCAAATTATTGGGCGGCATATGTCATTTTGCAGTTTGTACAACTGCTGTAAAAGCAGCTTCTGTAAGCTTGAATTTTGATTTCATAGTGATGAATTCGGCGGTACAGACAATTCGGTTCCGTTTGTACACCCTTCCCACAACGGCCTCTTAGCAGAATTCAATAAATCATATAAAAAAATCGCTTCCGCCGTTGGTTTTTCAACATTTCCAGTCTCGTCATCGCCTTACTCAATGTTACGAAACATTGATCGTGCTACATCTTGCACCATATTTTCTATCGTGATCATGATTGTATTATCGTTCATCATTGTACTATCGTCCTCCACCACTACAGGGTTAGACGTAGGTTGAACTAGTTCTCCAATGACGATCCCATAAGTAATAATTCTATACAAAACCAAATTTATATAGATGTACTTCTATTACATCTGGCTTCCAATGCTTTAGATGTCTACACTTACTACATGGACAACGAATGTCTACGTTACTCCGATTATTAGATTTAGCGAATTTAATAAATTCGTGGAATCCATTACAAAAATGTTTCTTTATCGACCCTTTCTTACCGGTTCGGGGTTGATACATCCAACCGCGATCACGAAAATTATCGAACATTTTCTTGATTTGCAACAAATATATTAGAAAGATCGATCGAATGTAACACTGTGATGACCCCAAATCCCCGTTCCATAGTGGCAAGGATAATCTTTGGAATATAACACATAAACACTAACAGCAGAACAGAAATATATCATTACACCAGATAATGTACCACAAAATACACTGGATAAATATAATCATCAGAGTTACACAGTATAACAGGATCATACTTAGTACAAAATACAGTTTCAGCTTTATATTAAATGTCTGCAGCGGAATCAAACATAGTATACATAACAAAGTCTGAACAGCAAAATAGAAGTGATAGAATCCATCTTCAACTCCATAGCTATCCAGAAAGAGCCTGCCAAAACCTGAATACAAGGCCGCCCGTGTAGAAAATAGGGGCACCCGAGTTTGCAAGTGAAACAAACTATGAGTCGGTCATGGGACTAGTATGAGAAATCTACTCAACTTGTTCAATCATAAGGTCAATCATGGGACCACGTCGCTAATGCAGAACGGGTTTACTCCATTGGATTGCCAGAGCATAAATAAAGTAAAACATTTAAACAACGTAATGCTTTTTAGAAAAATGAAGCCATTATAAGACTCAAGTCCCATCACATAATGCAACGCAAGTCGGAGGATAGAGTTTTACCTTATAATGGCCAAAATATACTTGATACGTATAAAACAAAAGCATTTGATATTATTACTAGTGTTTATATGTTTCAAAAACAATTTCAATCATAAGTATCAATCATAGACGACATGGGTACCATATATCATGTCACCATATATAGGTTTACAATCAAAACCGCACATGTCGTATTGAAAGTTGGATTTCCATCATGAAGCAAGGCAAGGGATCATCCTTACCGCTTTAAGACAATCTAGCCCACATCTCAGGATCAAAACGCATCGACCCTTGGATCGTCAGGGCTGGTCCACAAGGAGTGGATTAAAATGCCTGAACACTGCGTTTCCCTTCCCTATTGGGCGTAAAACTGGTCGGTATATCTACCAAATCATCCATTGACTCCGCAGAGAACGAAATAACCGAGGCGCCTCGCTTTCCATCATCCACATAAGTAAAACATCAGGGCTTGCAAAACCCTGACACCACTCCTGGCTAGAAGGAAACGCATGTCCTCAATGATGTCCTCTCCCGTTTCTGGTACATATCGGGGTGTGAGGCTCGCGAATCAACGCTATACACAAAGCTAGCTATATTAAAGCCATGCTTTGATCATCAACCACAAGACTCTGCTTTTCAACAAAAGCCTTGATCACATCATCTCTACATGCCACGTTGTCAACCTACAACGTCAGACACACATCCATTTACAAGTCCTTCTGGGTCTGAACGAAACTGGAGGCACCTTATTCCTCGTCCAATATGTCCAATACAGGAGAGAGGCCCTCGCACACCCAAACAATCAACAAGTACGTCCGGACAACCACCACTGTAATCCCTTCAGGGCAGCAACTCCCATCAAAGGCATCAGTAGTCATCCATTCGATGTGAAGATCAACGGTCTTGCACCGTCTTCATATCTTCGACTACTAATCGTCGACCAATTATTTGAAATGAGAATTAACTCGGCCTTTTCAAATAATTCACGTATATTTAGAATTTTAAATCAATCCTTTCCATGGTTAAATTATTTGATATCCATAATTCAGTTCATTAATATAATTTTCATGTCAAACACATTCAACCCTCAAATATCCAATAAACCAAGTAAATTCGGTTTATTTCCATTTCAAATCGTTTATAATATTTTTAAGCGATTTATCGCTATTCATATTTATTTAAAAATAGCCCATTTATTTAAACGATGCTTCAGGCCGTAACGCGGCCATGGCGCTGTTTTTCTTCAGATTTGATTTACACATATCTGAAAATCTAACTGTTGGATCTTTAAAAAATTTATATCGTTGGAAAGATCTTTTCAAAACGGACCCAATGGTTCCAGTTTTGGGACAATCCGATGGTCGGATCTTCCGGTATAATCGTTTAATGTTACTATTTCAAAACGTGAACTATAGTGTCGTTATTCGTTTTATTTTAATTTATATATATATATATATATATATATATATATATATGTATATGTATATATGTATATATGTATGTATGTATGTATGATTCATTCCGGCGCTATTTTTATTCAGATTTGATTTACACATATCTGAAAATCTAACCGTTGGATCTTTACAAATTTTATATCCTTGGAAAGATCTTTTCAAAGCGGACCCAACGGTTCCAGTTTCGGGAAAATCCGATGGTTGGATCTCCCGGTATAATCGTTTAAAGTAACAATTTCAAAACGCGAACTGTTGCGTCGTTATTCGTTTTATTTTAATTTATATTTATATATATACAAATATAATTCATTCTTCGATTTCCAAACCATTTTCACCTCATATACATGTTAAAAATTTTATTTCTAACCAACAAATTTTTATTTCAACACATGAATATTTTTAGCGACTTATCCATACAATAAAATGTTAATTTTATTGTTCAAACAATTTATTCAACACATGAATATTTTTATAACTTCACATATACGATAAAAATAATCTTTTTATCGTTCAAAGAATTTATTCAACATGTGAATATTTTTCTGACTTCATTTTAGATGATAAAAATGTGAGTTTTATCGTTCCAATATTTTTCCCAACATATGAATATTTTATATACTTCATATACATGATAAAAATGTGATTTTTATCGTTCAAACATTTTATTCAACATATGAATATTTTTCTAACCACACTCATGCGATAAAAATGTAATTTTTATCGTTCCCATATTTTTCTCAACATATGAATATTTTATATACTTCATATACATGATAAAATGTGATTTTTATCGTTCAAACATTTTATTCAACGTATGAATATTTTTCTAACCTCATTCGTGCGATAAAAATGTGATTTTTATCGTTCCAATATTTTACTCAACATATGAATATCTTATATACTTCATAAAAATGTGATTTTTATCATCTAAGCAATTTATTTCAATCATGAATAAATTATCAACACATGAATATATTTCTACATATGAATATAATTCAAACACATGAAAATTTCGGTAGCATAACGGTACGGGGTTTAAAGCCGGCACCGTCTCGAGTACGGCTCCTCGCGCTACCTTAGGTCACGCGGCATTCCCTAAGGGGCTTATCCTAATGATCTAAACATTTCGATCATTTTCATATCACTTTGAATTTTTTCACAAACAATTCCAATTTTTTTTCAACCATAATCAACCATTCGCTATATCAACCAAATTTCACACCAATCACAATCAAGTCGTCCATGGTTTGTGGACGACGGGTGTCGGGAGTTTCTAAACTCCGTCTACATCCTAATATATTTTATTTCTAAATTTAATTGAATTTAGAAATCTCACCTTGCTTTCGGCTTCGCCTAAAATTGTAGCGAGCACTAAAAATTCTCCGGTCCCTTCTAGAATGTAGAGAACGTCGTCACGAGTCCAATGTCTCTGGTTTCAATGGATTTCGACAACGTATGTTAAAAATATGATTTTTATTCTAAAATCAATATTCGCAACGCTTTTAACTATTGAAAACAGTTAAATATATTCAAGTCGTTACCTCAGTTTCTAATTCAAAACTAGGTTTGAATTTTTCTCGAAATCTGAAGCACGATATGACGAACAACCTTCACCTCATCGACGGGCTTGGAGTTGCACGCCGGAGGGTAACAATCTCGGTCAACTCGCCGTCAGATCGAAGGGGATACGGCGGTGGAAAGTCGGCGTCTTCAGCTGCTCGATCCGCAAAATATACTCAACGAGAAGGGGCGAGGTTTATATGGATTTAAAGCTCGCAAGGAGATCTACAAAGTTCCCAATAGGGGCCTTCGATTTTGGTGAGCGGATCTGAAGATAAAGAGGGGAGAAGGTTAGAGCTCTATCCGTCGTTCGCGATGAGGAGTTACGGGAGATTTTCTGAAACGAGGTAAAGTGATGGATGAACTTGATTGGCCCATTTAATTTATATTTATTTTTAATTCCATTTAATCCGAAAATACCCCTCAGTCCATACGAACTCCAAATCAAACCCAACGACTGTCGCCCCTAGCTATATATCCCCATTTCGAACACAACTGAATATGTTTCATAAGCCCATTGGACCGTTTCAGTCAGTTTTTCTTCAAATTAAATTATAAAACATTCAAATTTGGATTTGAACGTACATTTTAATTTGCCGGGTCCACTTACTGATTCTAAAAATTACAGAAAAATTAAATTTGGCTTAGTTTTGTCGATACGGTCCTAACAAAATTAATTTCATCGAATTTGGAGACTGTTTGAAAAATGGACTTTTTCTGGTCGATCCAATTCAAACTGAATTTACCAAACACATTTTCCTTTACCACGCTCACATATTAATTCCAAAAATTATGGAAATTGGAGTCTAGCAATAAATTGACATTTCAGATCCAATAAAAGTGGATTCGTCGAAAACGGAGGTCGTTTGCAAAATTTCTATTTTTAAGGGCCATATTTATTCCATATCGACCATTATGAATATTCAACTGGCCATAACTTTTGATTCCCGCGATAAAATTTCAATTTTTCATATTCGTTAGAAAGATATTTTCAAACAGATTTAAATATTTTTGGTTTCACTAAAATCTGGTTTATTCTGCATCCTGCACATTCAGTCAAAGTTCAATTCAAATTTTCAACTATCGCGCTATTTCTATCTCGTTATTCATTAAAATAGCCACATTAAATTTTTTTAAATTGGATCTGATTTTCCGGATTGTTACAATCTCCCCCACTTAAAATCTTTTCGTCCTCGAAAAGGAACGGAGCTGAAAGATGTTTAACTAACCAACTCAACTTTCATTATTTTAATTATGGCTTAAGTTCTTCAACTTTTCTGTTTCTAAAAACTTTTCAAATTCTTCAAAAATTTGGCTAACACCCTAAATTTTCGAGATATTTCGCCATAACCTCCTTTGTACAGGGAGGGGTTTGGATATTGGGCTATAATAGGCACCCAATAAATCCTAAAAAGCATACACATATTTAGAGTGATATAACTTCGTGTCCATAGGGGAGTGTGTATAGATCATAACTCCAGAGAATAAATTCTCGTCACCCTATAAATAAATTTTTGTGCCTTAATGACTAGAGAGACGTTATTATTGTCAACTCCAGACCCGTGTGGGGTTTTTATTAATCTACCAATTTACCGTTACAATTTATATAGTCCATAACAGTCTTCGGTTCAACCTGAAATATAGTCATCGCCATACAAGCCTCTTGCTTGTATGGTAAATCTTCAACCTCGACACACAAGCTCCAAGTGCTTATGTGGTATATGATAGAGTATTCTATCTTCAAGCAGGATGCCATGCAGTGTAGTTCAAAATTAATTGTTACTATTGTTAGAGTTTATGCCCTAGAGGCAATTCATTTGATGAGATTGATAACACTGTTAATGTTATTATTTTATTTGGAATAAGATAAAATATTTTGTTATGTTATATTTAGTGCGTAATATAAATATTAGCATAATAGAAATCCTTAGAGTTATAGTACAGAGTTATATAGTTCAAGTAAGTGACTTGGACTTGAGATTAAATAATATGTATTAAGTATTGTAACTCTTAAATGTCCATAGTCGAGTTTCATTGTTTATATAGGACAACAATAAAGCGTTGAGACTGGTATGTTGATTGATTGATGATCACATCTCATTGATCATTAATATACGTGATATTAATATCAAAACATAAATACGTATTGGAGAATATCGTATTGGGCTGACCCACCGTGAGATAACTCCATGGAATATAATTAAAAATATCATGAGTTATTCTCATAGTGCCAATGATGTAATGATCCTCAGACCTAAAATCATTATAATTTTATTCGAGGATACTTGTGTTTTGATATCATCTAAAGTTGTTCGTAACAGAGTAATAATAACGATGATTATTGGATACATCTCGAATCGAATGAAAATTATGAATGATCTAGATGGAATTTAACCCTACGATATATTCGTAGTGATATCCATGGGCCTCTTGATTGAGTGAGATTGTGAAATGCATGGCCATGCTCAAATACTGATTTGTTTTAAACACTCTACTCATCGATCAAGAAAAACGGATTAAATTAAAAAGAGGATGATACGATCCATGCCTTGAGTTTAATCTTAGATATATCGGTTAAAAGGATTATATTACATTGATATACTGGTCATGAAAAGGTTGTATCGAATCGATAATTTTATTATAACTTGGGTAGCAGCGACGTATTGCTAGATGCCAATCACTGTTTATGGTTTTAAATACGAGTTAAAGCCATTGCCAACATTGTAGTAACCTACAGGGTCACACAAAAGGAACGTTACAAATGAGAAACAAATTTGGAAAAATAAAATATCAATTTGTTGATATTTTATTTGGGATTGGAACGAGTATTAGGGTGGTTCCTAATTTTAAGGTTAATACTTCTATTTTAAAAGGGGGTTTTTACTTTCCTATAAAATAGATATGAATTAACCTTAATAAATGGGATGAGATAAGATCGAAAACAAATCCACTCATATTTTTATTTTCCAAACCCTAAAATTTGTCATGGCAGCTAGCACCGCAATCATTTATCTCTTCTTCAATCTGATCGATGAAGGGAACATTCCAGTGGACTCGTCTAGAGGCTCTACACCATGAGAGCTCCTAATTCGATGCTTCTGATCTTCAGCATATTCAAAGATCTCGCAACAAATTGGAACGGTTCAAATGGTTCAAAATTGGGGATTTTCACATTCAAGCAAGGTATGAACCTTTTGATTTATTAATTTGCAAATATCCGTATATTTTAAGTGTTAAAATGATATTAATTTAGGGCTCTCGATTAGATTTAGTCAACCCTAAATTCCAACAATGGTACCAGAGTGAGGTTTTGCGGAAATTGATAAATTGATCCTTGATTTTGGGTTCTAATGTAAGAACTCATGTATTATTGATTATTTAAAAACTTGGATTCTAGATCTAAACGAATAATCAATTCATCGGTGAAATTGTTTTACTGAACATTAAGATTGTATTTGATACATCCTATAAAACGTTTTACTATGATCAAATAATTTTGATATAAAACTTAGAAATGCAGTTTTGGTTAAGTCTGAAAATTGAATAAGTTACAATTTGTTGCTACTTTATTAATCAACATAGGAGTCCAGCATCAGTTGATTAACCGATTGTAATTATTTGAAATGATCGAATGGGTCTGTATGTATATGTAACGGCTGGAAATTTCCGACTCCTCGAGAGTCGAAAATCCCGGGACGTTAGTGAAAGAAAGTAGAGGGTGAGGAAGAAAAGATAGAACTAATAAAAATGAAGAAGAAGAAGAAGAACTTACATCATCAGAGTAAACACGAATCTCACAGCGGAACGAATAAAATATAACATAACTTTGAAATACAAATCAGTACTCGTATATACATACCATTTCAAAGTACAACACTTAACAACATAGCGGAATAATAATAGCTATAATCCTGAAGCCATCTGCTCCAAGCTCTCCAAGTGTATCTGAAAAATCCCGACTACTTGACTGCCCGTACAAATTTAGGCACCCAAGAGTTTAGGGAAAACAAACAAAATAAACTTCGGGTCAGTCATGGGACTGGTGTGAATAAAACTCCAACACTTGGTTAAATAAAGGATATCTTTCTGATATTATAATAATGTCTAAATACAAATAGATATCAATCTAGCAGAACGCTTGCATCTCACGTTCCACATTCATAGTATACAAATAAAACCGTGAGCGCTTATTGGAGATTGGATTCCAACAGACAAGGTATGGGAGCACCTTCCGATCAGTGCACTCTAGAGGAGATACACTAGGGTTCAACAAGAACGTCTTGCAACCCGGCCACACATGACCGTCCACTCATTTAGCTTGAGTGTAACGAATATATTATCACCGATGGTTGGGATCAGCAACCATCCTTCCCGATAAGGGACAGCATTGAAATAGATTATAAAGAAGTACAATTGAATAATCTCTAGATGGTGATAATACACCCTGCTTGGGTATGGCCCAACTAGCCATGCTGCCTAGCCCAACTTCTGTTATTTCCCGGTTGTGAGGTTTTGAGGTCACGTTTATCACTTTGACAAATTATTTCTTCAATTACTTTGAATGCCACATCGTCATACCCGCCAAATCATTATTGATTTCTCAAGGTATCACGAGTATAAAAGCTAAGAGAAACGAATTTCTCCGCCACCAACGTAATACGTTTAAAGAGATCAACATATATGATTCGTTAAGAATACTTTGTCAGACACTCGTCCACATACGTTGTTCTGGGTCTGAATAAACCGAAAGCACTATTCAGTGAATCCATCCTACCCAGGCTTTTCACAATAGCCCTTGCACTTCACTCCGTCTTCAATTATCTTCAGCGTACTTGATTCGCAACGCTTATGCTAATACGGAGTGGTTCTTCGGATAATAATCCAACCGGTCTCTCCATATTTACAACGTAAATATGGTCAAAACTTTGATAGTCTGTGATTCAACTATCAAATGAAAACATGTCGGTGTACAAACAACGATCTTATTTCCAAATGGAAATTCGATCGATCAATCATCATATGTTCATATTACCTTATTTCATATATTTAGAAAATATCTGTTATTAATCATTGGAAAACATTTCCATAGCTTATTTTCACATCACTAATATTCGATTTACTCTAACTCGATTAACTTAATTCTAATCGATTTACTCCATTTCGATTCAACTTAATTCAAATTGATTAACTTAACTCAAATTGATTAACTCCTTTTGAATAACTAAATTCGATTAACTCAAATTGAATAACTAATATTCAATTAACTCTTACGTGTTTAACTCTATTCGAATAACTAATTCGAATAACTTAATTGATAAATTATATTCACTTTTATCCTATCGAATAAACTATATTCTATATCTCCTCCAACACTATTCGAATGAACTATATTTGATTAACTTCTCTAACTCTATTCGAATAAATTATATTCGATTAACTCTTTTAACTTTACTCGAATAACTATATTCGATTAACACTTTCTTTCGAATAACTATATTCGATTAACTCTTCGACTAACTCCTTTGGATTAACTAACTTCGAATAACTCCTTTGGATTACTAACTTCGAATAACTCCTTTGGATTAACTAACTTTGAATAACTCCTTTGGATTAACTAACTTCGAATAAGTAATATTCGGTAACTCTTCTCAAATGAATAACATTTGATTTCTCCACTCGAATAAACTATATTCGATTACTCTTCCCTCGAATACACTATATTCGATAACTCTACTTCGAATAAGTGATATTCGGCAACTCTACTCGATTAACTCCACTTGGATAACTCTAACTGGTCAACTCTAACTGGTCAACTCTAACTGAGTAACTCTAACTGATCAACTCTAACTGGTCAACTTTAACTGGTCGACTTTAACTGGTCAACTCTAACTGTTTATCTTTAACTGGTAAACTTTAACTGGTTAACTCAAATGGTTTAACCTAACTGGTTAACTCAAATGGTTTAACCTAACTTGATTTACTTGTCTCGATTAACTGAACTAATCCACTTAGTTTAACTTAGTTAATTCACTTTGATTAACTCTAACCGCTTTACTTAGTTTAACTCAGCTAATTCGCTTTGATTATCCCAACTAATTTACTTCGATTAACCAATTAGTTTAACTTAACTAATTCACTTCGATTAACCGCTTAGTTTATCTTAACTAATTTACTTCGATTAACCAATTAGTTTAACTTGACTAATTCACTTTGATTTACAAATTAGTTTAACTTAACAAAGTCACTTAGTTTGACGCAGCTAATTCACTTTGATTTACCAATTAGTTTAACTTAACTAATTCACTTCGATTAACCGCTTAGTTTATCTTAACTAATTTACTTTGGTTAACTTAACCAATTACTTTGATTAACTCGACTAACTCGCTTTGGTTAACTTAACCAATTACTTTGATTAACTCGACTAACTTGCTTTGGTTAACCTAACAAATTACTTTGTTTAATCCTTTTATCACAATCTGGTATTTCTTATGGTTTTTAACACATCACCTAGCAATGATGAATATCGTCCAACCACACATAATCACAACAGATTATATACATCACATTTATATATCACAATACATAAATCACATAAAAATAACTGTTGAGGAATCCAGTTGGATTCCTCCAACCTGTTTCCCTGCATTCACAGATGTTAAACAACACCAGTATAATATTCTGATAAACAGAATCAACATATAACTATTTGACGGTTTATATATATATATATATATATATATATATATATATATACATATGTAAATATATATATAAAATCTCTACTAACTGACTAGCAGTTCAAGCAAACAATCAACACACAGTCAAACAAACAATATTTTAACAGTTCTAAGAATACAACGTGAAAATAAAACTGTTTAGAGTTTGTGAGATTTACTCACATTGGACAATCATCGTTAATAACGATAACCATCTTTGATTCTGACGGATAATTTATTTTGCTATAAATTGTAACGGGCTCGGATTCACTCCAGGTCAGCCTCATCGTGTTGCTCCCGTCCATACGATCCCAACGCAACTTACGGTTCGTCAATCTGGTTTCATATGACCGAGATATCGCGTTACGAAGTTAATACATCATAAAAAGAATTTAACTTTGATTTATAAATAACCCATGGGCTTTACTACCTCAGTCCGGCCCAAGTCTCCTTTACAAAAGTCGGCCTCCAGGCATTTCCTTCCCCAAATCCTTCTAACTCATCCTCCTGTACATTTCGATCCCAAAGTCCACCGTTTGACCGCCCCTTTGACCTCCGTTTCCTCCTCCTCTGACCATCGATTCCAAGCGCCGCCTCCACCATCGTACTCACCACAAAAATCCACACCTCCCTGTCCTACCCGCTTCGATTTCGATCCCTCCGACGAGTATCCGTCGCCCCCCCCCCCCCCCCCATCTCGTACATGTATCGAACCCAAATACAAGCGAAACCCCTCCAAATTTGTCGAGCTTCTCCACTTCGAACCTGGAACCCAAATCTGAACTGGATTTGGTGAATACGTGCTTCACTTTCCTGCAATTAGCAACCCTAGGTTGATTGAGCAACCTTGACGCTCTGGAAAACACGATCGCAGGCTACAAAGCTTGCATAGAAATGGCCAGAAAGTGATGAGGATTCACATCGTATAAGATTTGGATTTTTTATCAAGTGTAAGATTTTTAATTTGATTTTTGAGGATGGAAAATCTCTTGCTGTGTTCGTTCCTTTAGGTTATATAGCTTGTTTTCGGTTGGTGGCACTTGTGGTTGGAAATACAGGCTGCGTGGCCTTCTGTGGATCAAAGAAAAATGGGGGATATTTTTAATTTAGTTTTTATATTTATTTATATCGATTTTCTCCTTGTATCTGCCTTCTAAAAATCACTGCGAACACATATGACGCCTAAAAATCATGAAAACTGACATGTTGATAGAATTTGACACTACGGTCCCAACGAAACTGGTTTCGTCGAATTCCGACTCCGTATGCCCCCACAGCGTATTTTTAACCGTCAAAATACTGACTATTTCTCACTCTAAAAATCCGTGCGGTCACACAGTGACTCTAAAAATCACGAAACTGGAAATCTAACAACTATTTGATATTGCGGATCCAATAAAACTGGTTTCGTCGAATTCCGACTTCGTATGCTCACACAGTGTATTTTTAAAGCTCTGGATGACCCTTTTAAATATATAAATATATTTAAATATTATTAAATTAAATATAAATAAATTAATATTATCGTATATCTTCACATATGATATCGTACAGCTCCAGGGTAATTATATATTCGATATACCAAGTCCTGATTGAATCGATATTTCAATTTACATTGAAAAACCCTTTTATAACGTATATAAAGCGTTGCGAATTATAAAGGAATTCCACAGCGACTTTTCTGAAATTTGATTTTGTCGTATCTCAAAATCTACACGACGAAATCCAGATTTTCCTCTTCCATTAGAAAAATATACTCCACCAGCTCCACACGTTTCTTGTTTCATAGAAATCCGGCTTAAAATGAATCATGTACATTCAGTTGAAGTCTGAATCGCCAAATAGCGAACTGCCGCGACGTTTCAGGTTCGTTTTAATTATAATTATAAATTATAAGTTCGAACGTTTTACTTTAAGTTATCGATATCGCCAAATCGATATATAAATAATTAAATAAATTAATTATTCGACAGCTAACAAAATGCGCCATTACAGACTTCCCCCCTTAAAATAATTTCGTCCTCGAAATTGCTAAGTTAGAAAAATGCTACTAACTCTACTAACTAGATTTAAAAATCCGTTTTTTTTTTACCTCTAAATTTAAGTTTTCAACTGAACCAATTAATATCGACTAAAATATTAATTTATTTCGACTAACTAAATTTTCAAAAATCCTGAAAATTTTCTAACGCCTTAACTTTTGAAAAAATTTCGCCAGCACCTCCTTTGTGCTGGTCGATACGTCAAACCACAACTCGCCTCTCTAGGCCTCCTCCAATCCAAAGGAAATCAAAATAGCCAAGCGGCTTGCTAATTCGGCTCATAAAATCCAAACTCATATATGATATAAACTTGTACCTTTTTGTCGGGAATTTTATCTATCCCTTTCATCTGCTACCACTTCAACATATACCAATGTCATTTCCATCAAATTCCAATCAGTTCATATCCTCAAATCCAAATCGAATTTCATTCGAACTCTAATATCAAATTCCAAATTATTGACTTATCAATTTGGTTCCATTCTAGATTATCTCTAATCCAATTCAATTTTATTTAACTCGGTTCAAGTTAAATTTCAATTTATTTTTACCATCTCATTTTATTTAACTTCATTTGTTAAATTTTAATTCCAGAACTTAAGTTCCTGGGTTTCTTTCAAATCAATTTGAAATCATAATGCCAATTCAAAACCTTTGAATTTCTAAACAACTTGTTTTCTCAAAACAATTCAAAAACAAAACCTTTGGTAGTAATCCGTCACTTAGAACTCGAAAATGAACACTGATGATGTCTAGATTCATCATCAGAATCTATTTACCAGCTATCGAAGTGAGTTCAATACTATATCATTTTCAATTTGAAAAACATTTTCAAAATCTCCCAGGAACTTAAAATTTCCTTATTTTAAATTCCAAATTCTGATTTAAATTCATATTTAATTCAAACTATTTCATATATTCCATTCATATGAATTCTGATTGGTCATTTATAACCATTTCACCCTTTTATAATCTTATTCGATTATAATAACAACCAACACAATCAATATACTATAATAATTTCAAGATATATATTTCTTCTATAAAGAAATATATTTTGGGAAAAATTATTTCATTTACCCTCTTCCAAAACATACCATGACGGTTCATTGTATTCGAGTGTTTAGTAACCCTTATCGATACAGTGGATCAACTGATCGACCAGAATTCATAAGCCACTCAACCAATGAGTCTCCACAATATAAAACCATTTTATATTGAATAACAATTACGCGCTCATATATATACACTCAAACTCAATCTAGGATATTATTAATCCCATCTCTATCGAGTTATGCCACAGAGCCAAGGTAATCACTTAACTTAAGCTCTGATACCAACTGTAACGGCTGGAAATTTCCGACTCCTCGAGAGTCGAAAATCCCGGGACGTTAGTGAAAGAAAGTAGAGGGTGAGGAAGAAAAGATAGAATTAATAGAATAGAAGAAGAAGAAGAAGAACTTACATCATCAGAGTAAACACGAATCTCACAGCGGAACGAATAAAATATAACATAACTTTGAAATACAAATCAGTACTCGTATATACATACCATTTCAAAGTACAACACTTAAAAACACAGCGGAATAATAATAGCTATAATCCTGAAGCCTTCTGCTCCACCTCTCCAAGTGTATCTGAAAAATCCCGACTACTTGACTGCCCGTACAAATTTAGGCACCCAAGAGTTTAGGGAAAACAAACAAAATAAACTCCGGGTCAGTCATGGGACTGGTGTGAATAAAACTCCAACACTTGGTTAAATAAAGGATATCTTTCTGATATTATAATAATGTCTAAATACAAATAGATATCAATCTAGCAGAACGCTTGCATCTCACGTTCCACATTCATAGTATACAAATAAAACCGTGAGCGCTTATTGGAGATTGGATTCCAACAGACAAGGTATGGGAGCACCTTCCGATCAGTGTACTCTAGAGGAGATACACTAGGGTTCAACAAGAACGTCTTGCAACCCGGCCACACATGACCGTCCACTCATTTAGCTTGAGTGTAACGAATATATTATCACCGATGGTTGGGATCAGCAACCATCCTTCCCGATAAGGGACAGCATTGAAATAGATTATAAAGAAGTACAATTGAATATTCTCTAGATGGTGATAATACACCCTGCTTGGGTATGGCCCATCTAGCCATGCTGCCTAGCCCAACTTCTGTTATTTCCCGGTTGTGAGGTTTTGAGGTCACGTTTATCACTTTGACAGATTATTTCTTCAATTACTTTGAATGCCACATCGTCATACCCGCCAAATCATTATTGATTTCTCAAGGTATCACGAGTATAAAAGCTAAGAGAAACGAATTTCTCCGCCACCAACGTAATACGTTTAAAGAGATCAACATATATGATTCGTTAAGAATACTTGGTCAGACACTCGTCCACATACGTTGTTCTGGGACTGAATAAACCGAAAGCACTATTCAGTGAATCCATCCTACCTAGGCTTTTCACAATAGCCCTTGCACTTCACTCCGTCTTCAATTATCTTCAGCGTACTTGATTCGCAACGCTTATGCTAATACGGAGTGGTTCTTCAGATAATAATCCAACCGGTCTCTCCATATTTACAACGTAAATATGGTCAAAACTTTGATAGTCTGTGATTCAACTATCAAATGAAAACATGTCGGTGTACAAACAACGATCTTATTTCCAAATGGAAATTCGATCGATCAATCATCATATGTTCATATTTCCTTATTTCATATATTTAGAAAATATCTGTTATTAATCATTGGAAAACATTTCCATAGCTTATTTTCACATCACTATTATTTCGCAACTATCAGTCCCTAACTGTAACTAGTATGAGAACAATTCTCTAAGTATCAATCTGGAAGGTCGAAACCAACATCAGATCGTCACTTAGAAAACCGTTCAACTTACCCTCTCCAGTTAGTTTCTGAATTTGCTTAACTCTATTTCTTAAATTCTTATCATGAAAACATTTCATTTTCTATGTTTAGAAAACATATCTGACTATATTTGGAAAACGTTTCCAAGACTCATTTACGGATTTCAAATGAACGTTGTATAAAACATTGTTTCGCTTAATCCATTTATCGCTTATTCCTTAACTTTATTCCTAATCAACCCTTTTAGATCGAACCACAAAGAGTTCCTTTGTCAATTATGAAGTCAATCAAGTTGGCGTATAATTACCTCTCAGACCTTAATTGAACAACGTCCTTTACTGTGAAATAGATGAAGCTCATCACTCACTTTTTACAACCATCTGTTTACGCAAATTCTCGGATTTCAGGTTACGAATCCACTTCTTATATGACAACGTTTGATTATAACTATAACGTTATAATTCCTACCCCTAAAATGTCTAACCTAAATTATAAATTTATTTCCTAACTCGAATAATTTAACAGACACCTAATTTCTAAATCAATAACTAAATCTTGATTTAAACCCTGGAAAGTAAATAGTACTTTCCCGAATTCACTATAATCGAATTCGACGTATAACTCTCTTTCGAGTAATCTCTATTCGATTAACTCTCCCTTTTTAATAACTGATATTCGATAAACTCTATTTCGATTAACTCCTATCGAATAACTAATATTCGAATAACTCTTCTTGGTTGGCTCTATTTCATTAACTCTTATCGAATAACAAATATTCGATTTTCTTAAATGTGTCAATTCTTATCGAATAACTAACATCCGATTAACTTAAATGGATTTACTCTTATCGAATAACTTATTCGATTAATTCAAATTAATTTTCTTAACTCGATTATCTCAACTCGATTACTTAACTCGATTACTTAACTCGATAAATCTTAACTCGATAACTTAACTTAACCCAAATCGATTAACTCAACTCTAATCGATTAACTTAATTTGATTTACTCCTTCGAATAACTAATTCGAATAACTTAATTGATTAACTCCTTCGAATAACTAATTCGAATAACTTACCTTCGAATAACTAATATTCGATTTACTCTAACTCGATTAACTTAATTCTAATCGATTTACTCCATTTCGATTCAACTTAATTCAAATTGATTAACTTAACTCAAATTGATTAACTCCTTTTGAATAACTAAATTCGATTAACTCAAATTGAATAACTAATATTCAATTAACTCTTACGTGTTTAACTCTATTCGAATAACTAATTCGAACAACTTAATTGATAAATTATATTCACTTTATCCTATCGAATAAACTATATTCTATATCTCCTCCAACACTATTCGAATGAACTATATTCGATTAACTTCTCTAACTCTATTCGAATAAATTATATTCGATTAACTCTTTTAACTTTACTCGAATAACTATATTCGATTAACACTTTCTTTCGAATAACTATATTCGATTAACTCTTCGACTAACTCCTTTGGATTAACTAACTTCGAATAAATCCTTTGGATTACTAACTTCGAATAACTCCTTTGGATCAACTAACTTCGAATAACTCCTTTGGATTAACTAACTTCGAATAAATAATATTCGGTAACTCTTCTCAAATGAATAACATTTGATTTCTCCACTCGAATAAACTATATTCGATTACTCTTCCCTCGAATACACTATATTCGATAACTCTACTTCGAATAAGTGATATTCGGCAACTCTACTCGATTAACTCCACTTGGATAACTCTAACTGGTCAACTCTAACTGGTCAACTCTAACTGAGTAACTCTAACTGATCAACTCTAACTGGTCAACTTTAACTGGTCAACTCTAACTGTTTATCTTTAACTGGTAAACTTTAACTGGTTAACTCAAATGGTTTAACCTAACTGGTTAACTCAAATGGTTTAACCTAACTTGATTTACTTGTCTCGATTAACTGAACTAATCCACTTAGTTTAACTTAATTAATTCACTTTGATTAACTCTAACCGCTTTACTTAGTTTAACTCAGCTAATTCACTTTGATTATCCCAACTAATTTACTTCGATTAACCAATTAGTTTAACTTAACTAATTCACTTCGATTAACCGCTTAGTTTATCTTAACTAATTTTGAAACACCACACCTCCATTAAGGTCACTCTCAAAGGGAATGCCCTAATTTTGGTGGAGGTTTATAAGTATAAGTCACAGATATACAAGACAGATATAAGAACACATATTTGTAAACAGCGGAAAATCAACAAACTTTGTATTTCATGAAAGCAAATACGTGCTACAACAACATTACTATAATTGTCTTACATCTTTTCCAAAAAAAAAACATAACACTTTCATAATCTGTCTTGATTACATTATTTAAAGAAGCATAAATAAAACATAGATAAACTGCAAAGGCCCCATAGTGGTTGTCCAAAGCCATAGTTCAAGACGAAAAGGACCAAGCAATACATTTCTCTTCTTCAAGCTGGATGTTAAGACCGGTCAAGCTGCTGTATTCCCTCCCTGTGGACCTGGGGGGGGGGGGGGGGAAACGGAAGAAAAGAAGACGAAAGAAAAGTAGAGTCAGACATAAAGCCTGAGTAAGTCTAGTACTATTCTGTCTACGAATAAAGAACTGGGTATGATAACTATAAAGAAGTGGGAAAGCACTATAAACTTGGTTAAGTTGTCTAGGGTCGAATATGCTATCGTACCCCATGTTAATCTCTGAACCCATATAAACTAGTTTCCAATTGGCACCCCATAATCAGGGTGATGTGATCCATTCAATGATGATCGGCTCCTACTCGCATAGTTACATGTGTCTTACGGCCCCTGATGTTGTAGTTACCTATGCTGGTCCCACCATGGGGTGTATCAAGTCCCATGGCGGCGGCCCGACACAACCTTAGAATGCACAGGTATGCTACTGGTGCCCAGTGCTTTATTTTTCTGCGCCGGAGTGTGTGCACGCCCGCACCCCGTTAGAACCTACACTGCTACACCACCGCCGTCGATTTGACCTCTTACAATCAGCCCAGTAATCGTGCCCCACCCTGCCTAGTTCCAGGGTATCCTGATACACCTGCTAGGGTTACTGCTGAAAAGGGTCCCCCGTTACTAGGTTTTCTATCTCTAGCCAACATGCTAAGTTGGTTAAGTGTTTTCTAACCTAACCCCCACCAGTCTGTTTAGTTTAGCATGTTCCATTTTGATTAAGTCTTTAGTTCACTTAATCCTAACAATCCTGACTCAGCCTTAATTGTCTTATTAAGGCCCTGACCTCTCACATTAGACAGGTATTGTTGTGGCTGCCTGTTGCCGGTTGGTTCCGGGCAGTCTTACGCCACAACTCAGTCTAACCTCGGGTCCTTATTGGGCTCCATGTTTAACCTCCCACATTGGATAGGTATCGTTGTGACTACTGGACAGCCGGGCGATTCCGGGCAGGTTTACATCACAACTCAATCCAACCTCGGGTTAAACACATCGTATGTTCTACATTTACATATTTTGTCTTTCTTCTTTGTTTTCTTATATGTAAATATTTGCGGCCCATTTTTAAGTTAATGGTGTAAAGGTTACACCAATCATGGGCCCAACCCATACTTGAATTTGGGCCCTTCTATTTTATATTTTCATTCATTATTAATTTTAACCCAACGTTATTTTCCCCCGTTTAACATGTCCGTTTATTATATATGTTGGGCTTAGGCTTTTAAGCCCAACTTAGCCATGCGAAAAGGGGAGGCTTAAAGCGTGATTACATACACGGAAAGGGGAATGTGAGCGCATGAACTTGCAATATGACGTTGGAAATACAAAATAGAAACTGGTGTACTTGCATAGTAGGGACATATACTTTGGTCATAAAGCATAAGTGACATGAATCAAAGCATGTAAACTTGTAGTTAAGTTAAGAATATCACTATCGACACATAGGCTTTAACTACAACATAAACCTATATTTTTATTCAGGCATAATGTCAAACATAAGCAAAGCATGTTCATAAGACTACTACATGTTTACAAAGGTGTCTACTTTTGTGACTAATACAAAAGTATAGTTAAATTTGTTCACATAACCATGGCACAGATATTTCTAACATGAAATCATGATTCTTACTTTAGTCATGCAAACTTGCAAAAAGGGATTTTTGAATCTAACCTAGCTATGTACCACATATGTCATCATATAATTCTTGTAAACAATATAGACTTAACATGGAATTCAATTATGCCAAATCTCAATCATAGCCTAGTCATATTCATAAGTTTGCAAATAGGTTTTCTAGTACATAAATCATGGTGCCAAAATTTCAACATAGTTTCATATGAACTTATAACAACCAAACTTGTTCCAATGACTTATGCACAAAAATATACATCATGATGGCATAGTAGCAAAACCCCAAACTTGCATGAATTTCAATTAATCAACTACATACATGTAGCTTCAATATGGATTACATAATTTGCGAATATTCCAAACGTATACTTGCATAAAACTACCGCATGTAGTTTTTCATAATTGAATAACAAAATTCGAGAATATCCAAACGTATACAATATTCCAAATCGATATGAATCATAGTAACGCACAAATTATGAATTATTTATCACCACAATCAAGTATACAAACCAACACAGTTATTTGTTCATACCAAAACAATACTCTACTTACAATGGTGAGGCGAATTCTCAAATTTAGGGATTTGAAGATGCGGTTTGATTTGATTGAGTTGCTTTATGCCTTAGAATTTGCCTCCTAATCCTCTCTCCAATTGGTGGCTACCCCTAGTCGTTCCTCAGCAACATGGCGGCTTTGTTCTTATGGCGGCTTTGTTCTTATTTTTGAATGAATAGATTAGGGTTAAGTCTAGGGTCCTTTTTATAGGGGTTATGAACTGATTAGGGCCATTGATGTTGCTTGGATTGATCATAGCCATTCATCCTAAGGAGAGACCAATTAGAGCCTGCCACCTAGCCCTAATGACAAAGCAGTCTACAGAAAATCGACCAACATAGAATAGGCCAGCTAGGTTGGACTGGGTTCGACCTGGCTCTGGACCAGGTCGACACGCCTGTCGACAGCCCTGTCGACAGCCCTGTCGACCTGGTTAGACCAGGTCGACAGCCCAGTCGACCTGGGTGCGTTAGGCGGGTGTTTTTCGGCCCTGGCCCATTGGGCCCGATTTTAGAATTTTAAACTGTTTTATTCTGTTTGAATTTTAAATTTAATTCAGAAACTTCCGAAGGCCATATCTTCTTCATACGGACTCCGTTTTTCGAAAACTCGGACTCTATTTCGCGTATTTTTCCGAGACGAACGCAATGGCGTATCCCGTTTCCCTTAGTTCTTTGATTAAAATTAATTATACTTTAATTTGTGAATTTCATAGTTATAGAATTCGCGGGGTGTTACATTCTCCCCCACTTAAAAGGATTTCGTCCCCGAAATCTTCAAGTTAGGAGGAATGTATATCCTAACATCCGATCATCCATCTACTCATCCATAAAACACGAGCATCCATTGTCCTTAAAAGACTTCTAATGCTTCATGATCATATGCGAAGTGTGTGTGTACATGTACTTGTCTAATGCAAAATCAGGCGGTCTACTGATATAGTTGACCTCCTTAATGCGAATTATGTAAGTGCCATGAATCCATTATGTATGCAAATCTTCCTATTCTTGATTCTACATGAGTGCACAATCATTCAATACAAATGCAGCATCCACATGATAACACATTAAAGTTCAACCACATATGAATGCAAACATATATGCATATGCAATATGAAGTGACTGAGCCGATCTAAAACCTAGATTGTGTGTGTCTATGCAACCACGAGCAACCACTAGCAATCACTTGCAACCACTTGCAACCATCATCCATAACATGTTTCAATTACATGTTTCCATCCAAAGGGTTTCTACCTAAAAGATAAGGTCGAGGAAATATACCTAAAAAGATAGATAAAAGCGCAACTTAAGGAAAAGGAAAGATCAAGGATGTACCCTCGAACAGAAAAGGGTAGGCTGTACGGATTCTAGCTTCAGTTTCCCAAGTCGCGTCTCCCTCGGCGTCGCTCCACTGAACTTTGACGAGCTTGACTTCGCGGTTGCGTAGTTTCTTCACTTCCGTTCCTAATATGCGGGTTGGAACTTTTCTTATGGTTGCTTCGCGTTCCACTTCGGCCTCTTCGAGGATATTTGGCTCTACCACTTCAGCAGACTCATGTAGACATTTTCGGAGATGTGAAACGTGAAAAACGTTGTGGACTCCAGCCAACTTCTCGGGTAGCTCTAATCTATAGGCCATTTTCCCAATTTTCTCGATGATAGGGAATGGCCCTACGAACCTTGGTGCTAGCTTTCCTGTGGTTCCAAAACGAACAACGTTTCTTAGTGGTGATACCTTGAGAAAAACTCTGTCTCCAACCTCAAATTCAAGGTCGGTCCTTCTCTTGTCGGCATAGGACTTTTGTCTGTCTTGGGCCGTCTTCATCCTTCTTCGTATTAAGTCTACTTTCTCTGAAGTCTCTCGGATCATATCTGGTCCAAGTATGAGCTTATCAGTAGACTCCCACAAACAAGTGGGCGATCGGCACGGTCTTCCATATAAAGCTTCGAAGGGCGCCATTCCGATGGTTGCTTGATAACTGTTGTTGTAGGCAAATTCCACCAAAGGAAGGTGGTCTTCCCATGTCCCTCCGAAGTCAAGGACGCATAGCCTTAAAAGGTCTTCCAAAACTCTGTTCACTCTCTCTGTTTGGCCATCGGTTTGGGGATGATAGGCTGTGCTCAAGCATAACTGCGTTCCTACTGCTTCTTGCAGACTCCGCCAAAACTCGCTGGTGAAGATGGGGTCTCGGTCACTAACAATGCTAGATGGTATTCCATGGAGTCGAACGATTTCCTTGAGGTAAAGTGATGCTAGGGATGAGGCAGTTCTTTTACTTTTGACAGGTAAAAAGTGGGCGCTTTTAGTAAGCCTATCCACTATTACCCAAATGCTAGTGTTGCCTCTCCTAGACCTAGGCAGCCCATCGATGAAGTCCATTGAGATGCTATCCCACTTCCACTGCGGGACCTCCAGAGGATGTAGCAGTCCGCCAGGCTTTTTCTGTTCCGCCTTAACCTGTTGGCACACCATACACTTAGAAACGAACTCTGCCACGTCCTTTTTCATGCCGTTCCAGAAGAAAGTCCTTTTTATGTCTTTGTACATTTTATCTCCGCTTGGGTGTATCGTCAACTTGGAGTGATGTGCTTCCTCGAGAACCTTCTTTATTAAATCTTTTGTCTGTGGGACGCATAGTCTTCCGTCTCGCCTTAGCAAACCCTTATCGTCGATGGAGTATCTGTTGAGGTGACTTGAAGTCTCACCCCTAATTAGCCTATCAATTGTTTCCACAAGCTGAGGGTCTTCGCGTTGTGCTGTCCCTACTGAATCCACTAAAGTTGGGCGCACTTCGAGAGATGCTAGCAAGCCTGGTACGAAATCGGAGGAAGGCCTAAAGTCGAAGCTGGCTATAAATTCTAGGCTTTGTCTTTCAATAAACAACGGGCTTAGGGTCAATTTCTTTCGGCTCAACGCGTCTGCCACTACGTTGCCTTTGCCCGGAGTGTAGGAGATTTCGAAATCGTACGAGGCAAGAAACTCCATCCATCTTTGTTGCCTCAAGTTAAGATCCTTCTGCGAGAAAAGATATTTCAACGATTTATGGTCAGTGTAAAGTTCGAACTTCTCACCTAGGAGATAGTGTCGCCAAGACTTGAGTGCAAAGACGATGGCGGCTAACTCAAGATCGTGGGTTGGGTAGTTCTTTTCGTGCACTTTCAACTGCCTTCCGCCATAAGCTACTACCCTTCCTTCTTGCATTAAGACGGCGCCTAACCCTGTCCCACATGCATCCGTATAAACAGTGAACATCTTGCTCCCATCTGGCAGTGTCAAAACTGGGGCTGTTCTGAGAGCCCTTTTCAGTCGTTGGAAAGCAAACTCGCAATCCAAATCCCAATTGAACACTAGATTCTTCTTAGTCAATTTCGTGAGCGGAGCTGAGATTTTCGCAAAATCCCTTATAAACTTTCGATAGAAACCCGCTAGTCCTAGAAAGCTTCGGATCTCAGTTGCATTCCTTGGTGTCTTCCAATCCTGTACCGCCACTACCTTAGCAGGGTCCACTGCTAACCCTTGTTTGGATACTATGTGCCCAAGGAACCTCACCTCTTCTCTCCAAAAGTGGCATTTGGAGAATTTGGCTTTTAGTTGATGGACTCGCAAAGTTTCCATGATTGCCCTTAAGTGCTGAGCATGCTCCTCTTTACTCTTTGAGAAGATAAGGATATCGTCTACGAAGACTACTACGAATTTGTTGAGGAAATCTCTAAATACCCAACTCATTAGGTCCACGAAGTACGCAGGTGCATTTATCAAGCCGAAAGGCATGACAAGCCATTCAAAGAAGCCGTCTGGGGTTCTGAACGCCGTTTTATCGATGCTATCTTCAGCCACCCTTAGCTGATGAAAACCGGTTGCTAAATCAAGTTGGGAGAAAACAGACGCTCCTACAAGATGGTCAAATAAATCGTCAATTCTAGGGAGAGGGTGCCTATTCTTTTTCGTTAGCTTGTTGAGCTCCCTATAGTCAACACATAGACGGAGTGAACCATCCGCCTTTGTAGCGAACACCACCGGAGCGCCCCATTCTGAAATGCTCCTCCTAATGAACCCCTTTTCTAGAAGCTCTTTAATCTGTTTACTGAGCTCTTTCCTTTCTCGTGGAGCCATGTGTCTAACGGACAACGCAACGGGTTTTGCATTATCTACAAGATATATGCGGAAGTCTATTTCCCGCTTCGGAGGCAAGCCCTTCACCTCTTCGAAGACATCCGGATATTCCCGGACCACTCTAACTGATTGCAAATTTTCAACAGAGGCATCTAGCGATTCAAGGTAACTAAGCATAACCGCATACGAGGGATTACAAGAAATTTCCAAAGTATTACCGAGCTGGGTTAGGAGCCTAACAACCCTTTTCTCACAATCAAGGATGGCCCCATTACCGGATAGCCAATCCATACCCAAAATCAAACCATAACCCGAAAAGCCCAAAACAAAGGCACTACATTGAAATTCTACACTTAGAATAGAAAATTTCAATCCCAAACAGATCATAGACAAATGAGCTGGGCCCCCAATTGGATTTGAAACAATTAAGGGGTCCTCTACCATACTAGTTTTTAGGTGCAGAGATTCTACTAAAGCAGACGAGATAAAGGAGTGTGATGCGCCAGAATCAAATAAAGTGCGAACGGGGTGATCATAAAGATAAACTACGCTTTCTACAGAAGTATTTATACCTCGCTATTGCAGAGGTGGCGCTTCCAGCACATGAACCTGTGCCCCTGGGGTGGATCCAGCCCTCTGCCCCTGTCCTCGTTTCTTTGGGCAGTCCTTAGCCCTGTGGCCTGTCTCACCGCAAGAAAAGCACCCACCATTCTCCTTGGCCTTCTTTTTCCGGCAGTCCTTTACTAAGTGCCCCACTTTGCCACAGAAATTGCACTTCCTCTTCTCTTTGTTGCCTTTCCCGCCCTTCTTAAAGTCTATCTTCTTAGGCTGCAAACCTTCTTTCTTCCCTTGAGAGCTTTCTGTCTTTGTCTCCTTCTTGCCCTTATCCTCTTCATTCAGCAATGCCATTTGCACCAATCTTTCATACGTGGCTCCCATGGGTATATGGGTCATGGCCAAACTGTGTAATGGCTCATTCAACCCTTTGACGAAACGGAGAGCCTTCTTGTGCGGGGTATTGACTAGGTCAAGCCCAAACCTAGCCAGCTCATCGAACTGATTCACATATTCTCTGACTGTCTTGTCCCCTTGTTTAAGAAATAAGAATTTTTCCAACTGCAAACTTCTTTCCGCATCTGAGAGAAATTTAGTCTCAAACCTTGCCCTAAAGTCCTCCCATGTCTCCACTGGTCTTTCAGCATTAGTGACTTCCCACCAGTAGGAAGCCTCGCCCTTCAATAGCCACACCGCCAATTGTACTTTTTGCCTATCCTCTACCTCAAAGATGATGAATAGGTCCTCAGTTTCTTTCAGCCAGTTTCTGGCTGCCACGAAGGACTCAGTTCCATGGAAATCCCTTCCTCCCATAGCTTTAAAATCTTTACATATCTTAGCAAAAGTGTTTCCCCGTGGAGGAGGTGGAGGAAAAGGTGTCGCTGCAGCTGGATGATTTCCGGCAGCTGGGGGAGGAGGAATGGTAGGACCTGGCTGAGTGGCTCTTGCTTCTAAGAACCGTCTAAACCAACCAGGTATTGGCACCCCTTCCGGCAAGTTAAGATCTTCGGACATGCTGAAACAAAAAGGATAGATTCAAAACGAAGGATAAGAGATAGTACCTATGACTTTGTGGGGTGGACTTTGCCTTTTTTTAAAAAAAATAAAATAATATTTTTCTTTTAAAAATGCTTCTTTAAATTTCCTTTTTGAAAATAATTTTTCAAAACTTTTTATCTTATCTGGTAAACCTCGCTCTGATACCAAGTGAAACACCCCACCTCCATTAAGGTCACTCTCAAAGGGAATGCCCTAATTTTGGTGGAGGTTTATAAGTATAAGTCACAGATATACAAGACAGATATAAGAACACAAATTTGTAAACAGCGGAAAATCAACAAACTTTGTATTTCATGAAAGCAAATACGTGCTACAACAACATTACTATAATTGTCTTACATCTTTTCCAAAAAAAAACATAACACTTTCATAATCTGTCTTGATTACATTATTTAAAGAAGCATAAATAAAACATAGATAAACTGCAAAGGCCCCATAGTGGTTGTCCAAAGCCATAGTTCAAGACGAAAAGGACCAAGCAATACATTTCTCTTCTTCAAGCTGGATGTTAAGACCGGTCAAGCTGCTGTATTCCCTCCCTGTGGACCTGAGGGGGGAAACGGAAGAAAAGAAGACGAAAGAAAAGTAGAGTCAGACATAAAGCCTGAGTAAGTCTAGTACTATTCTGTCTACGAATAAAGAACTGGGTATGATAAGTATAAACAAGAAGTGGGAAAGCACTATAAACTTGGTTAAGTTGTCTAGGGTCGAATATGCTATCGTACCCCATGTTAATCTCTGAACCCATATAAACTAGTTTCCAATTGGCACCCAATAATCAGGGTGATGTGATCCATTCAATGATGATCGGCTCCTACTCGCATAGTTACATGTGTCTTACGGCCCCTGATGTTGTAGTTACCTATGCTGGTCCCACCATGGGGTGTATCAAGTCCCATGGCGGCGGCCCGACACAACCTTAGAATGCACAGGTATGCTACTGGTGCCCAGTGCTTTATTTTTTTGCGCCGGAGTGTGTGCACGCCCGCACCCCGTTAGAACCTACACTGCTACACCACCGCCGTCGATTTGACCTCTTACAATCAGCCCAGTAATCGTGCCCCACCCTGCCTAGTTTCAGGGTATCCTGATACACCTTCTAGGGTTACTGCTGAAAAGGGTCCCCCGTTACTAGGTTTTCTATCTCTAGCCAACATGCTAAGTTGGTTAAGTGTTTTCTAACCTAACCCCCACCAGTCCGTTTAGTTTAGCATGTTCCATTTTGATTAAGTCTTTAGTTCACTTAATCCTAACAATCCTGACTCAGCCTTAATTGTCTTATTAAGGCCCTGACCTCTCAAATTAGACAGGTATTGTTGTGGCTGCTTGTTGCCGGTTGGTTCCGGGCAGTCTTACGCCACAACTCAGTCTAACCTCGGGTCCTTATTGGGCTCCATGTTTAACCTCCCACATTGGATAGGTATTGTTGTGACTACTGGACAGCCGGGCGATTCCGGGCAGGTTTACATCACAACTCAATCCAACCTCGGGTTAAACACATCGTATGTTGTACATTTACATATTTTGTCTTTCTTCTTTGTTTTCTTATATGTAAATATTTGCGGCCCATTTTTAAGTTAATGGTGTAAAGGTTACACCAATCATGGGCCCAACCCATACTTGAATTTGGGCCCTTCTATTTTATATTTTCATTCATTATTAATTTTAACCCAACGTTATTTTCCCCCGTTTAACATGTCCGTTTATTATATATGTTGGGCTTAGGCTTTTAAGCCCAACTTAGCCATGCGAAAAGGGGAGGCTTAAAGCGTGATTACATACACGGAAAGGGGAATGTGAGCGCATGAACTTGCAATATGACGTTGGAAATACAAAATAGAAACTGGTGTACTTGCATAGTAGGGACATATACTTTGGTCATAAAGCATAAGTGACATGAATCAAAGCATGTAAACTTGTAGTTAAGTTAAGAATATCACTATCGACACATAGGCTTTAACTACAACATAAACCTATATTTTTATTCAGGCATAATGTCAAACATAAGCAAAGCATGTTCATAAGACTACTACATGTTTACAAAGGTGTCTACTTTTGTGACTAATACAAAAGTATAGTTAAATTTGTTCACATAACCATGGCACAGATATTTCTAACATGAAATCATGATTCTTACTTTAGTCATGCAAACTTGCAAAAAGGGATTTTTGAATCTAACCTAGCTATGTACCACATATGTCATCATATAATTCTTGTAAACAATATAGACTTAACATGGAATTCAATTATGCCAAATCTCAATCATAGCCTAGTCATATTCATAAGTTTGCAAATAGGTTTTCTAGTACATAAATCATGGTGCCAAAATTTCAACATAGTTTCATATGAACTTATAACAACCAAACTTGTTCCAATGACTTATGCACAAAAATATACATCATGATGGCATAGTAGCAAAACCCCAAACTTGCATGAATTTCAATTAATCAACTACATACATGTAGCTTCAATATGGATTACATAATTTGCGAATATTCCAAACGTATACTTGCATAAAACTACCGCATGTAGTTTTTCATAATTGAATAACAAAATTCGAGAATATCCAAACGTATACAATATTCCAAATCGATATGAATCATAGTAACGCACAAATTATGAATTATTTATCACCACAATCAAGTATACAAACCAACACAGTTATTTGTTCATACCAAAACAATACTCTACTTACAATGGTAAGGCGAATTCTCAAATTTAGGGATTTGAAGATGCGGTTTGATTTGATTGAGTTGCTTTATGCCTTAGAATTTGCCTCCTAATCCTCTCTCCAATTGGTGGCTACCCCTAGTCGTTCCTCAGCAACATGGCGGCTTTGTTCTTATTTTTGAATGAATAGATTAGGGTTAAGTCTAGAGTCCTTTTTATAGGGGTTATGAACTGATTAGGGCCATTGATGTTGCTTGGATTGATCATAGCCATTCATCCTAAGGAGAGACCAATTAGAGCCTGCCACCTAGCCCTAATGACAAAGCAGTCTACAGAAAATCGACCAACATAGAATAGGCCAGCCAGGTTGGACTGGGTTCGACCTGGCTCTGGACCAGGTCGACACGCCTGTCGACAGCCCTGTCGACAGCCCTGTCGACCTGGTTAGACCAGGTCGACAGCCCAGTCGACCTGGGTGCGTTAGGCGGGTGTTTTTCGGCCTTGGCCCATTGGGCCCGATTTTAGAATTTTAAACTGTTTTATTCTGTTTGAATTTTAAACTTAATTCAGAAACTTCCGAAGGCCATATCTTCTTCATACGGACTCCGTTTTTCGAAAACTCGGACTCTATTTCGCGTATTTTTCCGAGACGAACGCAATGGCGTATCCCGTTTCCCTTAGTTCTTTGATTAAAATTAATTATACTTTAATTTGTGAATTTCATAGTTATAGAATTCGCGGGGTGTTACATTCTCCCCCACTTAAAAGGATTTCGTCCCCGAAATCTTCAAGTTAGGAGGAATGTATATCCTAACATCCGATCATCCATCTACTCATCCATAAAACACGAGCATCCATTGTCCTTAAAAGACTTCTAATGCTTCATGATCATATGCGAAGTGTGTGTGTACATGTACTTGTCTAATGCAAAATCAGGCGGTCTACTGATATAGTTGACCTCCTTAATGCGAATTATGTAAGTGCCATGAATCCATTATGTATGCAAATCTTCCTATTCTTGATTCTACATGAGTGCACAATCATTCAATACAAATGCAGCATCCACATGATAACACATTAAAGTTCAACCACATATGAATGCAAACATATATGCATATGCAATATGAAGTGACTGAGCCGATCTAAAACCTAGATTGTGTGTGTCTATGCAACCACGAGCAACCACTAGCAATCACTTGCAACCACTTGCAACCATCATCCATAACATGTTTCAATTACATGTTTCCATCCAAAGGGTTTCTACCTAAAAGATAAGGTCGAGGAAATATACCTAAAAAGATAGATAAAAGCGCAACTTAAGGAAAAGGAAAGATCAAGGATGTACCCTCGAACAGAAAAGGGTAGGCTGTACGGATTCTAGCTTCAGTTTCCCAAGTCGCGTCTCCCTCGGCGTCGCTCCACTGAACTTTGACGAGCTTGACTTCGCGGTTGCGTAGTTTCTTCACTTCCGTTCCTAATATGCGGGTTGGAACTTTTCTTATGGTTGCTTCGCGTTCCACTTCGGCCTCTTCGAGGATATTTGGCTCTACCACTTCAGCAGACTCATGTAGACATTTTCGGAGATGTGAAACGTGAAAAACGTTGTGGACTCCAGCCAACTTCTCGGGTAGCTCTAATCTATAGGCCATTTTCCCAATTTTCTCGATGATAGGGAATGGCCCTACGAACCTTGGTGCTAGCTTTCCTGTGGTTCCAAAACGAACAACGTTTCTTAGTGGTGATACCTTGAGAAAAACTCTGTCTCCAACCTCAAATTCAAGGTCGGTCCTTCTCTTGTCGGCATAGGACTTTTGTCTGTCTTGGGCCGTCTTCATCCTTCTTCGTATTAAGTCTACTTTCTCTGAAGTCTCTCGGATCATATCTGGTCCAAGTATGAGCTTATCAGTAGACTCCCACAAACAAGTGGGCGATCGGCACGGTCTTCCATATAAAGCTTCGAAGGGCGCCATTCCGATGGTTGCTTGATAACTGTTGTTGTAGGCAAATTCCACCAAAGGAAGGTGGTCTTCCCATGTCCCTCCGAAGTCAAGGACGCATAGCCTTAAAAGGTCTTCCAAAACTCTGTTCACTCTCTCTGTTTGGCCATCGGTTTGGGGATGATAGGCTGTGCTCAAGCATAACTGCGTTCCTACTGCTTCTTGCAGACTCCGCCAAAACTCGCTGGTGAAGATGGGGTCTCGGTCACTAACAATGCTAGATGGTATTCCATGGAGTCGAACGATTTCCTTGAGGTAAAGTGATGCTAGGGATGAGGCAGTTCTTTTACTTTTGACAGGTAAAAAGTGGGCGCTTTTAGTAAGCCTATCCACTATTACCCAAATGCTAGTGTTGCCTCTCCTAGACCTAGGCAGCCCATCGATGAAGTCCATTGAGATGCTATCCCACTTCCACTGCGGGACCTCCAGAGGATGTAGCAGTCCGCCAGGCTTTTTCTGTTCCGCCTTAACCTGTTGGCACACCATACACTTAGAAACGAACTCTGCCACGTCCTTTTTCATGCCGTTCCAGAAGAAAGTCCTTTTTATGTCTTTGTACATTTTATCTCCGCTTGGGTGTATCGTCAACTTGGAGTGATGTGCTTCCTCGAGAACCTTCTTTATTAAATCTTTTGTCTGTGGGACGCATAGTCTTCCGTCTCGCCTTAGCAAACCCTTATCGTCGATGGAGTATCTGTTGAGGTGACTTGAAGTCTCACCCCTAATTAGCCTATCAATTGTTTCCACAAGCTGAGGGTCTTCGCGTTGTGCTGTCCCTACTGAATCCACTAAAGTTGGGCGCACTTCGAGAGATGCTAGCAAGCCTGGTACGAAATCGGAGGAAGGCCTAAAGTCGAAGCTGGCTATAAATTCTAGGCTTTGTCTTTCAATAAACAACGGGCTTAGGGTCAATTTCTTTCGGCTCAACGCGTCTGCCACTACGTTGCCTTTGCCCGGAGTGTAGGAGATTTCGAAATCGTACGAGGCAAGAAACTCCATCCATCTTTGTTGCCTCAAGTTAAGATCCTTCTGCGAGAAAAGATATTTCAACGATTTATGGTCAGTGTAAAGTTCGAACTTCTCACCTAGGAGATAGTGTCGCCAAGACTTGAGTGCAAAGACGATGGCGGCTAACTCAAGATCGTGGGTTGGGTAGTTCTTTTCGTGCACTTTCAACTGCCTTCCGCCATAAGCTACTACCCTTCCTTCTTGCATTAAGACGGCGCCTAACCCTGTCCCACATGCATCCGTATAAACAGTGAACATCTTGCTCCCATCTGGCAGTGTCAAAACTGGGGCTGTTCTGAGAGCCCTTTTCAGTCGTTGGAAAGCAAACTCGCAATCCAAATCCCAATTGAACACTAGATTCTTCTTAGTCAATTTCATGAGCGGAGCTGAGATTTTCGCAAAATCCCTTATAAACTTTCGATAGAAACCCGCTAGTCCTAGAAAGCTTCGGATCTCAGTTGCATTCCTTGGTGTCTTCCAATCCTGTACCGCCACTACCTTAGCAGGGTCCACTGCTAACCCTTGTTTGGATACTATGTGCCCAAGGAACCTCACCTCTTCTCTCCAAAAGTGGCATTTGGAGAATTTGGCTTTTAGTTGATGGACTCGCAAAGTTTCCATGATTGCCCTTAAGTGCTGAGCATGCTCCTCTTTACTCTTTGAGAAGATAAGGATATCGTCTACGAAGACTACTACGAATTTGTTGAGGAAATCTCTAAATACCCTACTCATTAGGTCCACGAAGTACGCAGGTGCATTTATCAAGCCGAAAGGCATGACAAGCCATTCAAAGAAGCCGTCTGGGGTTCTGAACGCCGTTTTATCGATGCTATCTTCAGCCACCCTTAGCTGATGAAAACCGGTTGCTAAATCAAGTTGGGAGAAAACAGACGCTCCTACAAGATGGTCAAATAAATAGTCAATTCTAGGGAGAGGGTGCCTATTCTTTTTCGTTAGCTTGTTGAGCTCCCTATAGTCAACACATAGACGGAGTGAACCATCCGCCTTTGTAGCGAACACCACCGGAGCGCCCCATTCTGAAATGCTCCTCCTAATGAACCCCTTTTCTAGAAGCTCTTTAATCTGTTTACTGAGCTCTTTCCTTTCTCGTGGAGCCATGTGTCTAACGGACAACGCAACGGGCTTTGCATTATCTACAAGATATATGCGGAAGTCTATTTCCCGCTTCGGAGGCAAGCCCTTCACCTCTTCGAAGACATCCGGATATTCCCGGACCACTCTAACTGATTGCAAATTTTCAACAGAGGCATCTAGCGATTCAAGGTAACTAAGCATAACCGCATACGAGGGATTACAAGAAATTTCCAAAGTATTACCGAGCTGGGTTAGGAGCCTAACAACCCTTTTCTCACAATCAAGGATGGCCCCATTACCGGATAGCCAATCCATACCCAAAATCAAACCATAACCCGAAAAGCCCAAAACAAAGGCACTACATTGAAATTCTACACTTAGAATAGAAAATTTCAATCCCAAACAGATCATAGACAAATGAGCTGGGCCCCCAATTGGATTTGAAACAATTAAGGGGTCCTCTACCATACTAGTTTTTAGGTGCAGAGATTCTACTAAAGCAGACGAGATAAAGGAGTGTGATGCGCCAGAATCAAATAAAGTGCGAACGGGGTGATCATAAAGATAAACTACGCTTTCTACAGAAGTATTTATACCTCGCTATTGCAGAGGTGGCGCTTCCAGCACATGAACCTGTGCCCCTGGGGTGGATCCAGCCCTCTGCCCCTGTCCTCGTTTCTTTGGGCAGTCCTTAGCCCTGTGGCCTGTCTCACAGCAAGAAAAGCACCCACCATTCTCCTTGGCCTTCTTTTTCCGGCAGTCCTTTACTAAGTGCCCCACTTTGCCACAGAAATTGCACTTCCTCTTCTCTTTGTTGCCTTTCCCGCCCTTCTTAAAGTCTGTCTTCTTAGGCTGCAAACCTTCTTTCTTCCCTTGAGAGCTTTCTGTCTTTGTCTCCTTCTTGCCCTTATCCTCTTCATTCAGCAATGCCATTTGCACCAATCTTTCATACGTGGCTCCCATGGGTATATGGGTCATGGCCAAACTGTGTAATGGCTCATTCAACCCTTTGACGAAACGGAGAGCCTTCTTGTGCGGGGTATTGACTAGGTCAAGCCCAAACCTAGCCAGCTCATCGAACTGATTCACATATTCTCTGACTGTCTTGTCCCCTTGTTTAAGAAATAAGAATTTTTCCAACTGCAAACTTCTTTCCGCATCTGAGAGAAATTTAGTCTCAAACCTTGCCCTAAAGTCCTCCCATGTCTCCACTGGTCTTTCAGCATTAGTGACTTCCCACCAGTAGGAAGCCTCGCCCTTCAATAGCTACACCGCCAATTGTACTTTTTGCCTATCCTCTACCTCAAAGATGATGAATAGGTCCTCAGTTTCTTTCAGCCAGTTTCTGGCTGCCACGAAGGACTCAGTTCCATGGAAATCCCTTCCTCCCATAGCTTTAAAATCTTTACATATCTTAGCAAAAGTGTTTCCCCGTGGAGGAGGTGGAGGAAAAGGTGTCGCTGCAGCTGGATGATTTCCGGCAGCTGGGGGAGGAGGAATGGTAGGACCTGGCTGAGTGGCTCTTGCTTCTAAGAACCGTCTAAATCAACCAGGTATTGGCACCCCTTCCGGCAAGTTAAGATCTTCGGACATGCTAAAACAAAAAGGATAGATTCAAAACGAAGGATAAGAGATAGTACCTATGACTTTGTGGGGTGGACTTTGCCTTTTTTTTAAAAATAAAATAATATTTTTCTTTTAAAAATGCTTCTTTAAATTTCCTTTTTGAAAATAATTTTTCAAAACTTTTTATCTTATCTGGTAAACCTCGCTCTGATACCAAGTGAAACACCCCACCTCCATTAAGGTCACTCTCAAAGGGAATGCCCTAATTTTGGTGGAGGTTTATAAGTATAAGTCACAGATATACAAGACAGATATAAGAACACAAATTTGTAAACAGCGGAAAATCAACAAACATTGTATTTCATGAAAGCAAATACATTCTACAACAACATTACTATAATTGTCTTACATCTTTTCCAAAAAAAAAAAAACATAACACTTTCATAATCTGTCTTGATTACATTATTTAAAGAAGCATAAATAAAACATAGATAAACTGCAAAGGCCCCATAGTGGTTGTCCAAAGCCATAGTTCAAGACGAAAAGGACCAAGCAATACATTTCTCTTCTTCAAGCTGGATGTTAAGACCGGTCAAGCAGCTGTATTCCCTCCCTATGGACCTGGGGGGGGGGAAACGGAAGAAAAGAAGACGAAAGAAAAGTAGAGTCAGACATAAAGCCTGAGTAAGTCTAGTACTATTCTGTCTACGAATAAAGAACTGGGTATGATAAGTATAAACAAGAAGTGGGAAAGCACTATAAACTTGGTTAAGTTGTCTAGGGTCGAATATGCTATCGTACCCCATGTTAATCTCTGAACCCATATAAACTAGTTTCCAATTGGCACCCCATAATCAGGGTGATGTGATCCATTCAATGATGATCGGCTCCTACTTGCATAGTTACATGTGTCTTACGGCCCCCGATGTTGTAGTTACCTATGCTGGTCCCACCATGGGGTGTATCAAGTCCCATGGTGGCGGCCCGACACAACCTTAGAATGCACAGGTATGCTACTGGTGCCCAGTGCTTTATTTTTCTGCGCCGGAGTGTGTGCACGCCCGCACCCCGTTAGAACCTACACTGCTGCACCACCGCCGTCGATTTGACCTCTTACAATCATCCCAGTAATCGTGCCCCACCCTGCCTAGTTTCAGGGTATCCTGATACACCTTCTAGGGTTACTGCTGAAAAGGGTCCCCCGTTACTAGGTTTTCTATCTCTAGCCAACATGCTAAGTTGGTTAAGTGTTTTCTAACCTAACCCCCACCAGTCCGTTTAGTTTAGCATGTTCCATTTTGATTAAGTCTTTAGTTCACTTAATCCTAACAATCCTGACTCAGCCTTAATTGTCTTATTAAGGCCCTGACCTCTCACATTAGACAGGTATTGTTGTGGCTGCCTGTTGCCGGTTGGTTCCGGGCAGTCTTACGCCACAACTCAGTCTAACCTCGGGTCCTTATTGGGCTCCATGTTTAACCTCCCACATTGGATAGGTATTGTTGTGACTACTGGACAGCCGGGCGGTTCCGGGCAGGTTTACATCACAACTCAATCCAACCTCGGGTTAAACACATCGTATGTTCTACATTTACATATTTTGTCTTTCTTCTTTGTTTTCTTATATGTAAATATTTTTGGCCCATTATTAAGTTAATGGTGTAAAGGTTACACCAATCATGGGCCCAACCCATACTTGAATTTGGGCCCTTCTATTTTATATTTTCATTCATTATTAATTTTAACCCAACGTTATTTTCCCCCGTTTAACATGTCCGTTTATTATATATGTTGGGCTTAGGCTTTTAATCCCAACTTAGCCATGCGAAAAAGGGAGGCTTAAAGCGTGATTACATACACGGAAAGGGGAATGTGAGCGCATGAACTTGCAATATGACGTTGGAAATACAAAATAGAAACTGGTGTACTTGCATAGTAGGGACATATACTTTGGTCATAAAGCATAAGTGACATGAATCAAAGCATGTAAACTTGTAGTTAAGTTAAGAATATCACTATCGACACATAGGCTTTAACTACAACATAAACCTATATTTTTATTCAGGCATAATGTCAAACATAAGCAAAGCATGTTCATAAGACTACTACATGTTTACAAAGGTGTCTACTTTTGTGACTAATACAAAAGTATAGTTAAATTTGTTCACATAACCATGGCACAGATATTTCTAACATGAAATCATGATTCTTACTTTAGTCATGCAAACTTGCAAAAAGGGATTTTTGAATCTAACCTAGCTATGTAACACATATGTCATCATATAATTCTTGTAAACAATATAGACTTAACATGGAATTCAATTATGCCAAATCTCAATCATAGCCTAGTCATATTCATAAGTTTGCAAATAGGTTTTCTAGTACATAAATCATGGTGCCAAAATTTCAACATAGTTTCATATGAACTTATAACAACCAAACTTGTTCCAATGACTTATGCACAAAAATATACATCATGATGGCATAGTAGCAAAACCCCAAACTTGCATGAATTTCAATTAATCAACTACATACATGTAGCTTCAATATGGATTACATAATTTGCGAATATTCCAAACGTATACTTGCATAAAACTACCGCATGTAGTTTTTCATAATTGAATAACAAAATTCGAGAATATCCAAACGTATACAATATTCCAAATCGATATGAATCATAGTAACGCACAAATTATGAATTATTTATCACCACAATCAAGTATACAAACCAACACAGTTATTTATTCATACCAAAACAATACTCTACTTACAATGGTGAGGCGAATTCTCAAATTTAGGGATTTGAAGATGCGGTTTGATTTGATTGAGTTGCTTTATGCCTTAGAATTTGCCTCCTAATCCTCTCTCCAATTGGTGGCTACCCCTAGTCGTTCCTCAGCAACATGGAGGCTTTGTTCTTATTTTTGAATAAATAGATTATGGTTAAGTCTAGGGTCCTTTTTATAGGGGTTATGAACTGATTAGGGCCATTGATGTTGCTTGGATTGATCATAGCCATTCATCCTAAGGAGAGACCAATTAGAGCATGCCACCTAGCCATAATGACAAAGCAGTCTACAGAAAATCGACCAACATAGAATTGGCCAGCCAGGTTGGACTGGGTTCGACCTGGCTCTGGACCAGGTCGACACGGCTGTCGACAGCCCTGTCGACCTGGTTAGACCAGGTCGACAGCCCAGTCGACCTGGGTGCGTTAGGCGGATGTTTTTCCGCCCTGGCCCATTGGGCCCGATTTTAGAATTTTAAACTGTTTTATTCTGTTTGAATTTTAAACTTAATTCAGAAACTTCCGGAGGCCATATCTTCTTCATACGGACTCCGTTTTTCAAAAACTCGGACTCTATTTCGCGTATTTTTCCGAGACGAACGCAATGGCGTATCCCGTTTCCCTTAGTTCTTTGATTAAAATTAATTATACTTTAATTTGTGAATTTCATAGTTATAGAATTCGCGGGGTGTTACAAATTTACTTCGATTAACCAATTAGTTTAACTTGACTAATTCACTTAGTTTGACGCAACTAATTCACTTTGATTTACAAATTAGTTTAACTTAACTAAGTCACTTAGTTTGACGCAACTAATTCACTTTGATTTACCAATTAGTTTAACTTAACTAATTCACTTCGATTAACCGCTTAGTTTATCTTAACTAATTTACTTTGGTTAACTTAACCAATTACTTTGATTAACTCGACTAACTCGCTTTGGTTAACTTAACCAATTACTTTGATTAACTCGACTAACTTGCTTTGGTTAACCTAACAAATTACTTTGTTTAATCCTTTTATCACACTCTGGTATTTCTTATGGTTTTTAACACATCACCTAGCAACGATGAATATCGTCCAACCACACGTAATCACAACAGATTATATACATCACATTTATATATCACAATACATAAATCACAGTAAAAATAACTGTTGAGGAATCCAGTTGGATTCCTCCAACCTGTTTCCCTGCATTCACAGATGTTAAACAACACCAGTATAATATTCTGATAAACAGAATCAACATATAACTATTTGACGGTTTATATATATATATATATATATAAATACATACGTAAATATATATTTAAAATCTCTACTAACTGACTAGTAGTTCAAGCAAACAATCAACACACAGTCAAACAAACAATATTTTAATAGTTCTAAGAATACAACGTGAAAATAAAACTGTTTAGAGTTTGTGAGATTTACTCACATTGGACAATCATCGTTAATAACGATAACCATCTTTGATTCTGACGGATAATTTATTTTGCTATAAATTGTAACGGGCTCGGATTCACTCCCGGTCAGCCTCATCGTGTTGCTCCCGTCCATACGATCCCAACGCAACTTACGGTTTGTCAATCTGGTTTCATATGACCGAGATATCGCGTTACGAAGTTAATACATCATAAAAAGAATTTAACTTTGATTTATAAATAACCCATGGGCTTTACTACCTCAGTCCGGCCCAAGTCTCCTTTACAAAAGTCGGCCTCCAGGCATTTCCTTCCCCAAATCCTTCTAACTCATCCTCCTGTACATTTCGATCCCAAAGTCCACCGTTTGACCGCCCCTTTGACCTCCGTTTCCTCCTCCTCTGACCATCGATTCCAAGCGCCGCCTCCACCATCGTACTCACCACAAAAATCCACACCTCCCTGTCCTACCCGCTTCGACTTCGATCCCTCCGACGAGAATCCGTCCCCCCCCCCATCTCGTACATGTATCGAACCCAAATACAACCGAAACCCCTCCAAATTTGTCGAGCTTCTCCACTTCGAACCTGGAACCCAAATCTGAACTCGATTTGGTGAATACGTGCTTCACTTTCCTGCAATTAGCAACCCTAGGTTGATTGAGCAACCTTGACGCTCTGGAAAACACGATCGCAGGCTACAAAGCTTGCATAGAAATGGCCAGAAAGTGATGAGGATTCACATCGTATAAGATTTGGATTTTTTATCAAGTGTAAGATTTTTAATTTGATTTTTGAGGATGGAAAATCTCTTGCTGTGTTCGTTCCTTTAGGTTATATAGCTTGTTTTCGGTTGGTGGCACTTGTGGTTGGAAATACAGGCTGCGTGCCTTCTGTGGATCAAAGAAAAATGGGGGATATTTTTAATTTAGTTTTTATATTTATTTATATCGATTTTCTCCTTGTATCTGCCTTCTAAAAATCACTGCGAACACATATGACGCCTAAAAATCATGAAAACTGACATGTTGATAGAATTTGACATTACGGTCCCAACGAAACTGGTTTCGTCGAATTCCGACTCCGTATGCCCCCACAGCGTATTTTTAACCGTCAAAATACTGACTATTTCGCACTCTAAAAATCCGTGCGGTCACACAGTGACTCTAAAAATCACGAAACTGGAAATCTAACAACTATTTGATATTGCGGATCCAATAAAACTGGTTTCGTCGAATTCCGACTTCGTATGCTCACACAGTGTATTTTTAAAGCTCTGGATGACCCTTTTAAATATATAAATATATTTAAATATTATTAAATTAAATATAAATAAATTAATATTATCGTATATCTTCACATATGATATCGTACAGCTCCAGGGTAATTATATATTCGATATACCAAGTCCTGATTGAATCGATATTTCAATTTACATTGAAAAACCCTTTTATAACGTATATAAAGCGTTGCGAATTATAAAGGAATTCCACAGCGACTTTTCTGAAATTTGATTTTGACGTATCTCAAAATCTACACGACGAAATCCAGATTTTCCTCTTCCATTAGAAAAATATACTCCACCAGCTCCACACGTTTCTTGTTTCATAGAAATCCGGCTTAAAATGAATCCTGTACATTCAGTTGAAGTCTGAATCGCCAAATAGCGAACTGCCGCGACGTTTCAGGTTCGTTTTAATTATAATTATAAATTATAAGTTCGAACGTTTTACTTTAAGTTATCGATATCGCCAAATCGATATATAAATAATTAAATAAATTAATTATTCGACAGCTAACAAAACGCGCCATTACAGACTTCCCCCCTTAAAATAATTTCGTCCTCGAAATTGCTAAGTTAGAAAAATGCTACTAACTCTACTAACTAGATTTAAAAATCCGTTTTTTTTTTACCTCTAAATTTCAGTTTTCAACTGAACCAATTAATATCGACTAAAATATTAATTTATTTCGACTAACTAAATTTTCAAAAATCCTGAAAATTTTCTAACGCCTTAACTTTTGAAAAAATTTCGCCAGCACCTCCTTTGTGCTGGTCGATACGTCAAACCACAACTCGCCTCTCTAGGCCTCCTCCAATCCAAAGGAAATCAAAATAGCCAAGCGGCTTGCTAATTCGGCTCATAAAATCCAAACTCATATATGATATAAACTTGTACCTTTTTGTCGGGAATTTAACTCTATCCCTTTCATCTGCTACCACTTCAACATATACCAATGTTATTTCCATCAAATTCCAATCAGTTCATATCCTCAAATCCAAATCGAATTTCATTCGAACTCTAATATCAAATTCCAAATTATTGACTTATCAATTTGGTTCCATTCTAGATTATCTCTAATCCAATTCAATTTTATTTAACTCGGTTCAAGTTAAATTTCAATTTATTTTTACCATCTCATTTTATTTAACTTCATTAGTTAAATTTTAATTCCAGAACTTAAGTTCCTGTGTTTCTTTCAAATCAATTTGAAATCATAATGCCAATTCAAAACCTTTGAATTTCTAAACAACTTGTTTTCTCAAAACAATTCAAAAACAAAACCTTTGGTAGTAATCCGTCACTTAGAACTCGAAAATGAACACTGATGATGTCTAGATTCATCATCAGAATCTATTTACCAGCTATCGAAGTGAGTTCAATACTATATCATTTTCAATTTGAAAAACATTTTCAAAATCTCCCAGGAACTTAAAATTTCCTTATTTTAAATTCCAAATTCTGATTTAAATTCATATTTAATTCAAACTATTTCATATATTCCATTCATATGAATTCTGATTGGTCATTTATAACCACTTCACCCTTTTATAATCTTATTCGATTATAATAACAACCAACACAATCAATATACTATAATAATTTCAAGATATATATTTCTTCTATAAACAAATATATTTTGGGAAAAATTATTTCATTTACCCTCTTCCAAAATATACCATGACGGTTCATCGTATTCGAGTGTTTAGTAACCCTTATCGATACAGTGGATCAACTGATCGACCAGAATTCATAAGCCACTCAACCAATGAGTCTCCACAATATAAAACCATTTTATATTGAATAACAATTACGCGCTCATATATATACACTCAAACTCAATCTAGGATATTACTAATCCCATCTCTATCGAGTTATGCCACAGAGCCAAGGTAATCACTTAACTTCAGCTCTGATACCAACTGTAACGGCTGGAAATTTCCGACTCCTCGAGAGTCGAAAATCCCGGGACGTTAGTGAAAGAAAGTAGAGCGTGAGGAAGAAAAGATAGAACTAATAGAATAGAAGAAGAAGAAGAAGAACTTACATCATCAGAGTAAACACGAATCTCACAGCGGAACGAATAAAATATAACATAACTTTGAAATACAAATCAGTACTCGTATATACATACCATTTCAAATTACAACACTTAACAACACAGCGGAATAATAATAGCTATAATCCTGAAGCCTTCTGCTCCACCTCTCCAAGTGTATCTGAAAAATCCCGACTACTTGACTGCCCGTACAAATTTAGGCACCCAAGAGTTTAGGGAAAACAAACAAAATAAACTCCGGGTCAGTCATGGGACTGGTGTGAATAAAACTCCAACACTTGGTTAAATAAAGGATATCTTTCTGATATTATAATAATGTCTAAATACAAATAGATATCAATCTAGCAGAACGCTTGCATCTCACGTTCCACATTCATAGTATACAAATAAAACCGTGAGCGCTTATTGGAGATTGGATTCCAACAGACAAGGTATGGGAGCACCTTCCGATCAGTGTACTCTAGAGGAGATACACTAGGGTTCAACAAGAACGTCTTGCAACCCGGCCACACATGACCGTCCACTCATTTAGCTTTAGTGTAACGAATATATTATCACCGATGGTTGGGATCAGCAACCATCCTTCCCGATAAGGGACAACATTGAAATAGATTATAAAGAAGTACAATTGAATATTCGCTAGATGGTGATAATACACCCTGCTTGGGTATGGCCCAACTAGCCATGCTGCCTAGCCCAACTTCTGTTATTTCCCGGTTGTGAGGTTTTGAGGTCACGTTTATCACTTTAACAGATTATTTCTTCAATTACTTTGAATGCCACATCGTCATACCCGCCAAATCATTATTGATTTCTCAAGGTATCACGAGTATAAAAGCTAAGAGAAACGAAATTCTCAGCCACCAACGTAATACGTTTAAAGAGATCAACATATATGATTTGTTAAGAATACTTTGTCAGACACTCGTCCACATACGTTGTTCTGGGACTGAATAAACCGAAAGCACTATTCAGTGAATCCATCCTACCTAGGCTTTTCACAATAGTCCTTGCACTTCACTCCGTCTTCAATTATCTTCAGCGTACTTGATTCGCAACGCTTATGCTAATACGGAGTGGTTCTTCGGATAATAATCCAACCGGTCTCTCCATATTTACAACGTAAATATGGTCAAAACTTTGATAGTCTGTGATTCAACTATCAAATGAAAACATGTCGGTGTACAAACAACGATCTTATTTCCAAATGGAAATTCGATCGATCAATCATCATATGTTCATATTTCCTTATTTCATATATTTAGAAAATATCTGTTATTAATCATTGGAAAACATTTCCATAGCTTATTTTCACATCACTATTATTTCGCAACTATCAGTCCCTAACTGTAACTAGTATGAGAACAATTCTCTAAGTATCAATCCGGAAGGTCGAAACCAACATCAGATCGTCACTTAGAAAACCATTCAACTTACCCTCTCCAGTCAGTTTCTGAATTTGCTTAACTCTATTTCTTAAATTCTTATCATGAAAACATTTCATTTTCTATGTTTAGAAAATATATCTGACTATATTTGGAAAACGTTTCCAAGACTCATTTACGGATTTCAAATGAACGTTGTATAAAACATTGTTTCGCTTAATCCTTTTATCGCTTATTCCTTAACTTTATTCCTAATCAACAATTTTAGATCGAACCACAACTATTCCTTTGTCAATTCTGAAGTCAATCAAGTTGGGGTATAATTACCTCTCAGACCTTAATTGAACAACGTCCTTTACTGTGAAATAGATGAAGCTCATCACTCACTTTTTACAACCATCTGTTTACGCAAATTCTCGGATTTCAGGTTACGAATCCACTTCTTATATGACAACGTTTGATTATAACTATAACGTTATAATTCCTACCCCTAAACTGTCTAACCTAAATTATAAATTTATTTCCTAACTCGAATAATTTAACAGACACCTAATTTCTAAATCAATAACTAAATCTTGATTTAAACCCTGGAAAGTAAATAGTACTTTCCTGAATTCGCTATAATCGAATTCGACGTATAACTCTCTTTCGAGTAATCTCTATTCGATTAACTCTCCCTTTTTAATAACTGATATTCGATAAACTCTATTTCGATTAACTCCTATCGAATAACTAATATTCGAATAACTCTTCTTGGTTGGCTCTATTTCATTAACTCTTATCGAATAACAAATATTCGATTTTCTTAAATGTGCCAATTCTTATCGAATAACTAACATCCGATTAACTTAAATGGATTTACTCTTATCGAATAACTTATTCGATTAACTCAACTTAATTTTCTTAACTCGATTATCTCAACTCGATTACTTAACTCGATTACTTAACTCGATAAATCTTAACTCGATAACTTAACTTAACCCAAATCGATTAACTCAACTCTAATCGATTAACTTAATTTGATTTACTCCTTCGAATAACTAATTCGAATAACTTAATTGATTAACTCCTTCGAATAACTAATTCGAATAACTTACCTTCGAATAACTAATATTCGATTTACTCTAACTCGATTAACTTAATTCTAATCGATTTACTCCATTTAGATTCAACTTAATTCAAATTGATTAACTTAACTCAAATTGATTAACTCCTTTTGAATAACTAAATTCGATTAACTCAAATTGAATAACTAATATTCAATTAACTCTTACGTGTTTAACTCTATTCGAATAACTAATTCGAATAACTTAATTGATAAATTATATTCACTTCTATCCTATCGAATAAACTATATTCGATATCTCCTCCAACACTATTCGAATGAACTATATTCGATTAACTTCTCTAACTCTATTCGAATAAATTATATTCGATTAACTCTTTTAACTTTACTCGAATAACTATATTCGATTAACACTTTCTTTCGAATAACTATATTCGATTAACTCTTCGACTAACTCCTTTGGATTAACTAACTTCGAATAAATCCTTTGGATTACTTACTTCGAATAACTCCTTTGGATTAACTAACTTCGAATAACTCCTTTGGATTAACTAACTTCGAATAAATAATATTCGGTAACTCTTCTCAAATGAATAACATTTGATTTCTCCACTCGAATAAACTATATTCGATTACTCTTCCCTCGAATACACTATATTCGATAACTCTACTTCGAATAAGTGATATTCGGCAACTCTACTCGATTAACTCCACTTGGATAACTCTAACTGGTCAACTCTAACTGGTCAACTCTAACTGAGTAACTCTAACTGATCAACTCTAACTGGTCAACTTTAACTGGTCAACTTTAACTGGTCAACTCTAACTGTTTATCTTTAACTGGTAAACTTTAACTGGTTAACTCAAATGGTTTAACCTAACTGGTTAACTCAAATGGTTTAACCTAACTTGATTTACTTGTCTCGATTAACTGAACTAATCCACTTAGTTTATCTTAGTTTATTCACTTTGATTAACTCTAACCGCTTTACTTAGTTTAACTCAGCTAATTCACTTTGATTATCCCAACTACTTTACTTCGATTAACCAATTAGTTTAACTTAACTAATTCACTTCGATTAACCGCTTAGTTTATCTTAACTAATTTACTTCGATTAATCAATTAGTTTAACTTGACTAATTCACTTAGTTTGACGCAACTAATTCACTTTGATTTACAAATTAGTTTAACTTAACTAAGTCACTTAGTTTGACGCAACTAATTCACTTTGATTTACCAATTAGTTTAACTTAACTAATTCACTTCGATTAACCGCTTAGTTTATCTTAACTAATTTACTTTGGTTAACTTAACCAATTACTTTGATTAACTCGACTAACTCGCTTTGGTTAACTTAACCAATTACTTTGATTAACTCGACTATCTTGCTTTGGTTAACCTAGCAAATTACTTTGTTTAATCCTTTTATCACACTCTGGTATTTCTTATGGTTTTTAACACATCACCTAGCAACGATGAATATCGTCCAACCACAAGTAATCACAACAGATTATATACATCACATTTATATATCACAATACATAAATCACAGTAAAAATAACTGTTGAGGAATCCAGTTGGATTCCTCCAACCTGTTTCCCTGCATTCACAGATGTTAAACAACACCAGTATAATATTCTGATAAACAGAATCAACATATAACTATTTGACGGTTTTTATATATATATATATACATACGTAAATATATATATAAAATCTCTACTAACTGACTAGAAGTTCAAGCAAACAATCAACACACAGTCAAACAAACAATATTTTAACAGTTCTAAGAATACAACGTGAAAATAAAACTGTTTAGAGTTTGTGAGATTTACTCACATTGGACAATCATCGTTAATAACGATAACCATCTTTGATTCTGACGGATAATTTATTTTGCTATAAATTGTAACGGGCTCGGATTCACTCCCGGTCAGCCTCATCGTGTTGCTCCCGTCCATACGATCTCAACGCAACTTACGGTTCGTCAATCTGGTTTCATATGACCGAGATATCGCGTTACGAAGTTAATACATCATAAAAAGAATTTAACTTTGATTTATAAATAACCCATGGGCTTTACTACCTCAGTCCGGCCCAAGTCTCCTTTACAAAAGTCGGCCTCCAGGCATTTCCTTCCCCAAATCCTTTTAACTCATCCTCCTGTACATTTCGATCCCAAAGTCCACCGTTTGACCGCCCCTTTGACCTCCGTTTCCTCCTCCTCTGACCATCGATTCCAAGCGCCGCCTCCACCATCGTACTCACCACAAAAATCCGCACCTCCCTGTCCTACCCGCTTCGACTTCGATCCCTCCGACGAGAATCCGTCGCCCCCCCATCTCGTACAGGTATCGAACCCAAATACAACCGAAACCCCTCCAAATTTGTCGAGCTTCTCCACTTCGAACCTGGAACCCAAATCTGAACTCGATTTGGTGAATACGTGCTTCACTTTCCTGCAATTAGCAACCCTAGGTTGATTGAGCAACCTTGACGCTCTGGAAAACACGATCGCAGGCTACAAAGCTTGCATAGAAATGGCCAGAAAGTGATGAGGATTCACATCGTATAAGATTTGGATTTTTATATCAAGTGTAAGATTTTTAATTTGATTTTTGAGGATGGAAAATCTCTTGCTGTGTTCGTTCCTTTAGGTTATATAGCTTGTTTTCGGTTGGTGGCACTTGTGGTTGGAAATACAGGCTGCGTGGCCTTCTGTGGATCAAAGAAAAATGGGGGATATTTTTAATTTAGTTTTTATATTTATTTATATCGATTTTCTCCTTGTATCTGCCTTCTAAAAATCACTGCGAACACATATGATGCCTAAAAATCATGAAAACTGACATGTTGATAGAATTTGACATTACGGTCCCAACGAAACCGGTTTCGTCGAATTCCGACTCCGTATGCCCCCACAGCGTATTTTTAACCGTCAAAATACTGACTATTTCTCACTCTAAAAATCCGTGCGGTCACACAGTGACTCTAAAAATCACGAAACTGGAAATCTAACAACTATTTGATATTGCGGATCCAATAAAACTGGTTTCGTCGAATTCCGACTTCGTATGCTCACACAGTGTATTTTTAAAGCTCTGGATGACCCTTTTAAATATATAAATATATTTAAATATTATTAAATTAAATATAAATAAATTAATATTATCGTATATCTTCACATATGATATCGTACAGCTCCAGGGTAATTATATATTCGATATACCAAGTCCTGATTGAATCGATATTTCAATTTACATTGAAAAACCCTTTTATAACGTATATAAAGCGTTGCGAATTATAAAGGAATTCCACAGCGACTTTTCTGAAATTTGATTTGGACGTATCTCAAAATCTACATGACGAAATCCAGATTTTCCTCTTCCATTAGAAAAATATACTCCACCAGCTCCACACGTTTCTTGTTTCATAGAAATCCGGCTTAAAATGAATCCTGTACATTCAGTTGAAGTCTGAATCGCCAAATAGCGAACTGCCGCGACGTTTCAGGTTCGTTTTAATTATAATTATAAATTATAAGTTCGAACGTTTTACTTTAAGTTATCGATATCGCCAAATCGATATATAAATAATTAAATAAATTAATTATTCGACAGCTAACAAAACGCGCCATTACAGTATATTATTTTCTGATACAATTTCATACATACTTGATTTAGATTTGTATATTTGAGTTTTTAATGCCAGTTAATAATCAAAACTTGTTTGATTTATGTGTATTAAAACATGATCCTTTATTAAGTGTACAAAATCTAAATCTAAAATCGTTTCAGTTGATCTCAAAAGGAACTAACAACTTGGTATTTTATACAAATTCGTGATGGAATTGTTTCATCATATACAGAATTTTGTTCTGTTAGATAATCTGAAAGGATAATGTATTAATATTTGATATTAAAATAATATTTAGATTCCCAATTTTAATTGTTAAAACATAGAAACATATTGATTAATAGTTATCTATGTAGATCTTGTAATCACACATAATTGGTTTTAGAACCGATTTGAAAAACTGTTTGACAGTTGCTTTGGGTAATTAAAATCCTTTTGAATTTGTATTTTATTAAATTTGGGTATCAGGAAGGACATTACAAACTCTAATGGGTATTTAAGATTGCCAAATAAACTATCAAAATGTTTGATAGATTTCATAGACGAATTTTGTCATATTTTGGGATCAGATTGGTTCTACTGATTGATGAATTAGTAAAATATCATAATGATGAATTTTGATTCAATAGAATTATCATTGGTTATGTCTGATACTTCACCTAGTTTTAATTTGTTATTACTTTGTTAATCAGCCATATGTTATGTATTAAAACCGATGCCCAGTTTTAACTGGTCAAATATGATAGGGTGTTTTGGAAACTGGTTTCTTTTACATCATATTATTATTAGTGAAATCTTGATAAATATATATATACTGCTTAACTTAATGTGAGTTTTATATAAGGTTATATTAGTAAGGTCTGTTATAATGATATGTTTATAAAATGTATGCATTATAAATATAGGGTATGACTGTACTATAACATGTTTGATTTAGATCAAGAACCTTTGCTCATAATTAATATTCCTGTAATCATGTGAATGATTTAGTATCAATGCAGGATATTATATAATAATTTGATTATATATATTAGTTTGTCTAGACAAACATTGATGCGTAATGTATAAATTAGCCTTAATGATGATGTACTCATATATTTTCATGTTAACACCTCTTTTTAAAATTATATATGGATTTCAATTGTATCATTCATTCAAGAATGTTGATATTAGAAATACAATTATAATTCTACTTGTTTTAAAATGTTTGAACACAAATAGTATACATATTTATGGTGCTAAATATGATGGATATCAATTTTAACCTTTTGGGGTAACTGCAAACTTGATTTGCTGTTTTAATCCAAAATGTTAGTTTTTTTTATTTGGGTGAGTTGCTATAAAATCAAAAACCTGTTTTGATTTTACCCTTTTTTGGTCATCCACAAATATTTGATATTATTACGGATTTGAACATTTACAGTATGTACAATCTGTTATACTAGATTGAGGCAAATGTGAATAAGTACTAATTTGTTAGTACTTGTTTCTTTACTAAACCGATGCGTAAATGTTTCAAACTTTGAGCATGATTCAATATACTTTTACACAAAGCTGATTGTGTTTGTAAAGGTATATAATTTAATGTAAAATCTTATTTGTAATAATATATATACCATAGTGCATTGTCATGTACTTTATTGCAACTGGGTTGTTTTTCATTTTAAATTCAGAATTTGAAAAATGATTTCATTGCTGTTTGATAGTTGAAACCAGTATAACTTGCTTTCTATTTGATATGGTTTACATTTGAATGTATGGGTTCAGATATTGTCTTCACAATCGCTTAATTCCAAAGGTATAAAAGTTATACCAGATACATATTTTACGTTAATAACTGTGTAATTGATATATTTGCTTATCTCTATTTACATGTATATAAGCACACATCAATGATCATTTAATTTTCTTGTGAATCTGATTTGCAATAAAATTATAAATTAGCTTACCCTTTCTTGAAACTAATGTCCCATATACTGTAGTATTATGATCTGGTAACACAAATGCATATTTCTGGAACAAGTGCAGCAATTCCTTATAACCAATGTTTAGATATTAAGTTGCAATTTTTTATGGAATCTGTAAAAGGAAAATTGGTACAAAAGTTTTACCATGTCATCTATACAAATAAATATACTGTTATTCATCATAACTGATGCATAGACATCTAGATACATAATTAATATGTTATATATGTAAAAGCTAATGGTATAAAAGTTATACCGTATAAGCAGTGTTAATATTTATTCTACAGATACCTGAAATTCCATAATACTAAAAAAGCATTATGTTATATATATATATATATCTTGATTTGATATGATGATCTTGTACATATTACATTTTGGATGTAACTATATATATAAACTTACATGTTTTCTTGCACATCTATGAATGTCTGTTTCAAGCTACTTAACGCAAAACGAGATAAGTTTTATATGTAAACACACACACACACACACACATATATATATATATATGTAACAACCCGGAAATCCGAGCCAGTTTAAAATTTTTATTTTGGCAATTTTGATGAATTTTGAATATTTAACATGAATTATTTTAAATAATGTCAACGAAAAATTTATTTTGAATAGAATTCGAACGTATATAGTTATATAGAGCGTCGTTCGAATATAAATATTTATTTTAAATTATAAAAGGGATTGAAAATGGTGCGGTAGTTCGATAATTCAATTTCAAAGTTCAAACGAATGTACAGGATCCAAATAAACCGGATTTTAGCGAAACCAAAAATAATAGAATCTAATTGAGAATATCTTTCCAATGAATCCAAAAAATCAAAATTTCATAGCGGGAATCAAAATTTATGTCCAAATGAATATTCAGAATAGTCGCTATGGAATTCTGGCCCTTAAAAATAGAAATTTTGCAAACGGTCTTGATTTTCGACGAAACCACTTTTGTTGGATCCGTGATGTCAAGTTATTGCAAGATTCCAAAATTCATAATATTTCGAATCAATATGTGAGCGTGGCAAAGGAAAACGCGTTTGACAAGTTTTAGTTGATTTTAATCGACTGGAAATTGGCCATTTTTCAAACTGTCTCGGAATTCGACGAAACTAGTTTTGTTAGGACCGCATCGTCAATACGAAGCTAGAAAATATATTTTGAGAATTTTTCGAGTTAGTATGTGACCCCAGTAAATTGAAATGCGCGTTCAAATTCAATATATAGAGTTATATGTTGATTTTGACAAAAACTGATCGAAATGATCGAATCAGCTTACGATACATATCCCATTGAGTTCGGAATGGGGGTAATTAGTTATGGACGACAGGCGGTGGGTCTCGTTTCGAGGTCGAAAATAAAAGTTGCTTTTTGGAAATTAAATAAATAATTAAATATATATAAAACCCCTAATCCTTCTCCCCCCCCCCCCCCCCACACCGTTAGTTCAGAACCAAATAAAAAAAAGGGTGGAAGCCCTAATCGATCGACCCCCCTCGTTCCGACGACGGCGCCCCCCACATCGACCACCGCCACCTTCTTCTCCTCCCTTTCCTCTACAGTTCGACGCTCCAATCACCCGAACCCCCCCCCCCCCACCAAAATCAGATCGAGCGACGCCGGTACCCGCCTCCACCCGACCTCCCTAGCCTCTTCAGCACCTGGCGCCACCCCTGCATCCTCCGGCGAACTCAACCCCTCCCCATTCGACCAAGCCCGACGTGAAACACCCCCTCCTCCCTGATTTTCAACTGTAAGTATTTTAATTTGATTTTTATTTTTATATTTTAAATTAATATAGGCAAAAGGATTTTCAACTTAAATATATGATCTTTAGAATAAAACGTGGGATTTTTATGGCGTGTTAGTGAAGTTAAAGATTCGATTTTTATTTTTAAGAAAGGTTCGATTTTTAAATAAAGAAAGATTTGATTTTTAAACTAGGAGATAATAGATTTTTAATTATAAAAATTTGATTTTTAAAGATATAAAGATTTGATCTTTAGTAGTATAAAAATACGATTTTTTCATAGTAAAGATAATCAAGAAGTTAAAAATAGGGGGAGGAGGAATGTCCGCGAAATCCGCTTGTGGATGCTGAGGGGGAGGAGGAATGTCCGCGGGGTCGACTTCACTTGCCCTTTCCCCCATGTATCTCCTAAACCAAATAGGTACTTGAGCACCTTCCGGAATGGCAAAGTTATCGGCCATACTGAAAACGAAGAAAAAGATAGATTCAGAATGGAGAAAAACGAAGGAATTTTTGCTAATGGCTTTTTGGGGAATAGCCTTTAAAATAAACTAGACTTTTCTTTGGAAAATACTTTATACTTGGTTTTGAAAATAGTTTTCCAAAAGTTTTCTAAAAACCTTTTTGTTCCTTCTCGTAAACCATACGCTCTGATACCAAATGTAACACCCCACCTCCGCCAGGGTGGCTCTTGCAAGCACTCTGACTTTGGAGGGGCGTTTGTACCGGGTAAACATGCATAATGATATATCAAGGCAGAACAAGAACATATGTATATATGTAAACAGAGTAAATAAGATAAGTAAAACAGCGGAAGATTTCAAACTATTTCAAAACAAGTCTGGTACAACATAATGTCAACTTTCCAAATACACAAGTCTAGATAAAAACAACATCACTGAAAAACTGAAATACATAAGTACTATTCCCAAAATAAGTGATAACCATAGCTAGCTTCATGACGAAACCGTACATGAGCTGAAATCCCACAAGCAAGCAATCAGAAATCCAAGCTAAGCTCCAACGTTCCCACCCTGAGAACCTGGGGGGGGGGGAACGGAAGAAAAGAGGCGAAAGAAAACAGGTCAGTCAAAAAGACTGAGTAAGCCCTACTACCATCAGTCTATAAACTAATAAAGTTAACTGGCATGATGAAAACTGAGATGAACATAAGGATAACTACATACTGGCATGATAGATAAAAGGTGTCATCGCATAATCAGGTTTAAGGTTTTGCACCACAGGTGTACTAGCAAACTAACATGACTTGAATAAACAAGTATTGATCCCTTTGCCCAAGCTTTGGCCCAATAACATGAAGTGACCCTAATACGAGGTCCAATAACATGAAGTGACCCTAATACGAGGTTCAATAACATGAAGTGACCCTAATACGAGGTCCAATAACATGAAGTGACCCTAATACGAGGTCCAATAACTTGAAGTGACCCTAATACGAGGTCCAATAACATGAAGTGACCCTAATACGAGGTCCAACCAAACGGTCTAGTCGATCGGCTCCCTATAAGCCTAACTCGTCACGTGTTGGTGTCAATACGGCCCAAACATAATTGTAGTCAGACTGTGCTGGGTCTCCCGTCGGGTGTATCAAGCCCTAGGGTGTCAACCCCTGGACACCATAAACATAAGTGCACAGTCTAGATCTACTAGTACCCGTGCTTGATTTTCTCCGGCTACGGACTACGTGCACGACCGTAGTCCGTCCGGAACTACACCGGCGTACCACTCTGCCGTCGTTTTTGGCCACTTACCTCAAGTCCAGTAATCGTGCCCACCCTAGCCTAGTCCCTAGGGTCATGATGATACAAACTTGGGATTACTGCTGGAGTGGACCCCCGTTGCTAGGATTTTTTAGTGGGTTAAGTACGGTTTTAACCCTCTTGCTAATCATGGATCAACTTGGTTAAGTGTAACGATGAGTTCACGACTTAACCCTGATTAATCTACCAAGCCCACATTGATTAAGTATTAAGTGGACCATGACTTAAACCCTAACCATGAGGCATTAATTAATTAATGTGCCTTAACCTCTCACATTAGACTTCGTTGCAGTTACTAGTTAAGCCGGTCGGTTCCGGGTAGCTTTATACCACAACTTGGTCTAACCTCGGGTTCAAGGTACAACATGACCAACTTCTCACATTGGGTCCTATTGTTTGTAGCAACTAGTTAAGCCGGTCGGTTCCGGGTAGGTTTACGCTACAAACTCAACCCAACCTCGAGTTGGTCACACTTATATTTTCTAAGTGTCATGTCCATTATGTTTCCAAAACATATTACAAGTTTTCAAGCATTTGGGTAGACCTAACTTAATAGGTAAATTCCCAATGGGTAGATGATTGACATAGAAATGTGCTTATTTTATGCTCTTATTTCTTATCTTTTGTATATAAATAAATATTACTTGGGTATTGTTTTGTTACTTCTACAGATATTCCAACCCAGCCCGCATGCAACCAGAAATGTAGAGAAATAGAGATCAATTTGCTGTGTATTTGCAGTTTGAAGAATTGTAGATGAAGATCTCACATCTAGTTGCTGTTGGACAAGAAAAGGATTGATAAAAAGGCTTTGAACATCACAAATCAATGAAGAAATGTCAAGGAAGCAAGAGGAAAAAGAGAAAAGGCCCAAAATTGCTTTAATTATCAAAGGCCCATTTATATTTTTCATTGTAAACTAATTAGTGATGTAATGACCAGGCCCATTTATCATTAGGGTTAGGGTTAGGGTTTGGCTATCTACCCTATATATACCCCTGTAATAACCTTGTAGCCACCATCTCATCTCTTATTCCATTGTTCTAATAAAAGTTCTTTTTTTTCTCTTTTATTTTCTGCATTTTTTTTGTTTTCTTAGCAACTAGTGTTGTCTATACGATTAGATTCGGTAGAACACTATTTGTAATTTTGCACTTATTTGCATTAGTGATTTACCGTCTGATTAGATTCAGCGGAAATCCTAATTTTAATTCTTGTTTGTTATTTCAATTTCTGCAATTTCAATTTCTGCTTTTATTATTTTCTTAGGTCAAATTGGATTTAATTAGATTTAAATCTAATTCATAGTTTTATTTCTTTTCCATTGAAATTGTGATCTGATCGTCGGTTCAGTTAGATCTGTTCTGAATCAAATCACAGTTTTAATTTTGTTTTGTTTTATTTTCAAAATCAACCTCCAAAGTTCGTCTAACACGCCCACGAAACATATAAATAATAAAATTTAACTTTCCTCCCTGTGTTCGACCTGTATGCTACACACCTGTATGCTTGCAGAATTTATTACAAATGTCGCGCTTTTCTAATTCATAGACTAGCGTCGATCAGTAGACCTAACTTAATAGGTAAATTACTAATCTTATGTTTTTATGTCTTTTAAGTTTACCCAACCCCAAACGCAATCCCATCGCTTACATATCGCAATAGCGCATAAAGGGTAGAAAGAGGGAACTTGGCATAATCATGACATAAAGGTGTTGAAGCCACAAGTTTAACATGGTGGCATATGAAATGTACATATGTTCATATACTTGCATATTACATTTTTAGGCCTCAAAAGCATGCATAAAACCAAACTTAGCATATTGGTGATACATGGTGATAAATGACATGTAGAAATGGCCATAAGTTCACATTTAGCCTCACATGCAAGTTATCATAAGAGATATGATAACTTACATGTTGCCAAAATGCAACCTATAGCATAAAGCTTGAAGCTTTTTGTTCATATACTCAAGGTAAGCTTGCATAACATGATAACATGAGTAAAATGACCCACCCAAACTTGCATACATAACATGACAACTTGCATATCATAACATGGCAAACTTGCATAACATAACATGGCAAACTTGCATATCATAACATATCAAACTTGCATAACATGACATAGTAAACTTGCATATCATGGTAAACTTGCATATCATAATGATCAACCAAACTTGCATCATTCATTTAACTTTAGAGTTTAAATATGAAAGTAGAAAAGGGCTTACAATGCTTATGAAGGCACAAAAATATATATAGATTGAGACAAAGCCCTTATGCAATAAACCCAAAATGCAAGCTCCAATAGAAAAACCCTTGAGCCAAAATGAATCAAAACTCTTGCTTTGTGATGTAAATATGGAAACTTGACTTGAATGAAAGCTAATGATGCTCATACAAGCTTGAAAACACTTGTATGCATTGAAAATCTCTCATAGAAATAACTTAGGAATTTTATGAAGAGAGTGGAGGCCATGAGAGGAATGATTTTGCCATAGTTTAGTTACTTGAATGAATAATGATGATTTAGGGTTAGGTTAGGGGCTTATTTATAGAGATTAGGATTAGTTTTAGCCTTAGGATTAAACCCTAATTCCAATCTCAGCCCTCAAAACCGAATCTGGCCCCCAAACTCAACACAACTCCAAAATGGTGCACCAGGCAAAACTGCCCGGCTGAACCAAGTCGACAGCCAAGTCGACAGGGCTGTCGACTTGGGTCCAACCAAATCGACTGCCAAGTCGACAGGCCTGTCGACTTGGTTGGCTTGGCAGGAAATTTCCCGCCTAGCCTTCCAGGCCCGAAATTCGAAATTTGAACTTGAAATCCAAATCTGTTTTTAACTTGGAAATTTCTGAAAACTTCATTGGGCCTTAATCGGGTCATACAGACTCCGATTTTCGAAAACTCAGACTCTATTTCGCGTATTTTTACGAGACGAACGCAATGGCATAGCCCGTTTCCCTTGATTCAGATTTTAGAATTAAATTCTGCCTCGATTTACGTTATAACAGGTTATTGAAAATACGGGTTGTTACATTCTCCCCTCGTTAAAGGATTTCGTCCCCGAAATCTTCAAGTTAGGAAGAACGTATCCTACCATCCAACATCCATCTACTCAAAACATCATCCACGAGCAATCATTGTCCTTACAAGATTCTAAATGTTGTATGAACATATGCAAAGGTGTGTGTATATGTACTTATCTAATGCAAATATCATCAATGCAAATTATGTTAGTGAAATGAATCCATATGTATGCAATTCCTAACATAATGTATAACATCTATATGTGTGCACATAACATACATCCATATGCAACATCCATGTGATAACACAAAAATTTTCATCCATGAATAAGCATAAACACTCATGCATATGCAATATGAGGAGTGTGTGAGCCGATCTAGTGCCTAACGTGTATAATGCATCCACGAGTAACCACTTGCAAACACTTGCAACCACTTGAAACCATCAAGCATAACATGTTTCAAACACATGTTTCATCCAAAGGTTTTCTACCTAAGGTTCTCATGACAAGATTAACATGATAAACTAGATAATCAAGACAAACATGGATAGCAAAAGATATGCTACAAAGAGATCGGGAAGATAAGCAGGATATACTCCTTTCGGATTACAAGAAATCCCTTCCTAACCCAACCCATATTCTATAAAAGCCCAAAAGGTTTAGTCAACCTAACGGACCCCTCCAAACCCTGACATGTATTACTAGCCAATAAGTCATACCTCCCGACAGAAATAGGACCGAAAATGGGACCGAGAGGATATACGTAAAAGATAACATGCAAGTAAGTTCCACCGGAAAACAAGGATCAAGGATATACTCTTAGAAAGAGATATGATGCGCGTATCTAGCCTTCAGTCTTCTAAGTCACGTTTCCTTGAGCTTGACTCCACTATGTTTTGACCGTCTTTTACCTCATGATTTCTTGGCTTCTTAACTCTTATTTCCCAATATGAGTTGGAACCCCTTTCATTGTCGCCTCTCGTCTTCCTCTTTCACTTACTCTTCTATCATTCTTGGCTTAAACATAACTATGACCTCATGGTTTCATGCAAGCTCCCCAAAATTCACCAGTGAATCCTGGATCTCGTTTACTTACTATAAAGTATTCCACGCAGCAGAACTTTTCTTGGAAATACCAATCCACGTTGCCAATTGCTCTTACTAACGTGAGTTTCTATAACTCATGCTTGAACGAAATGAACCATCCGCCTGCGAATGATAGGCCGTACTTAGATTCAGTTGCTTGCCCATGACTTCCCGTAGACTATCCCAAAACTGGCTAGTGAAAATTGAGTCATGGTTACTAACTATCCTTTAGGGAACCCCGTGCAACCGCTTTATTTCTTGAAAGTAAACTGTCGCTAGTTATGATGCAGTCCTTTCGCTCTTTACCGGAGTGAAAAGAGCACCCTTCGTGAGTCTACTTACTATGACCCACATGCTCTTATTCCGTTTTCTTGATCTAGGCAGTCCATCCACGAAATCCTTCGTGACGCTTTTCCCTCTTCCATTGCGGGGACCTCCAATGGATATAATAGCCCACCGGGCTTCTATGACTCGGCCTTAATCTGTTGGCACAACATGCACCTTGGGACAAACTCGGCCACCTCCTCGGGTGATGTGCATCTTCAAGAACCTTCTTTCTCTCATCGCGTCTTAGCCATCCCTTGTCATCTATAGCGAGGTGACTTACCATCTCGCCTCGAATCAACTTGTCCATGATCTCGACTAACTGCGGGTCTTCTTTCTGTGAAGTCCCTACTTGATCCAGAAGGGTAGGTCTAAGCTCAAGGGACGCTAACTAACTAATTAAACTGAGAGAACTTCTTACTTCAATTGTCCTCGTCGGAGCTTTTCGGTTTTGAACCGCGACCACTTTAGCAGGATCCACCACTAAGCCTTGCTTAGAAACTATGTGCCCAAGAAATCTAACTCCTTTTTCTCCAAAATGACATTTGGAGGACTTGGCTTTCAACTGATGCGTTCTAAGCGTATCCATCACCTCCTTAAGATGTCTAGCATGTTCTTCCTCGTTCTTTAAGAAAGTCAGGATATCGTCTACAAAGACTACCACAAACTCGTTCAGGAACTCCCTAGACTCCCTACTCATCAAGTCCACGAAGTAGGCGGGTGCATTAGTCAAACCGAATGGCATGACCAGCCATTCTAAGAATCCATATGGAGTTCTGAACGCAGTTTTGCCTATACTATCCTCAGCTACTCTGAGCTGATGGAATCCAGTAGCAAGATCAAGAGAAAACAGATGTTCCTACAAGCTGATCAAACAAATCATCGATTCTTGGCAATGGTTGTCTATTCTCTTTGTTTAACTCACGATAATCAACACAAAGTCGAGGAGAACCATCTGCCTTGGTAGCAAATACTACAGGCGCTTCCCATTCATATATACTTCGTCTAATGAAGTTCTTCTCAAGCAACTCCTTGACTTGCTTTCTTAACTCTCATCTTGCGGGGCCATGTGCCTAACCGGCCACGAAACTATCTTGGCATTATCAACCAGATAAATGCGGAAATCTATCTCTCGTTTAGGGGTAACCCCCTTCGCTTCACCCAAGATATCAGGATATTCTCGGACCACCCTCACCGATTGCAAACTATCGATAGACGAGTTGAGGGATTCAAGATAACACAACATGACGGGACTCATAGGGTTACTAGAAATTTTTAGGGTATTACCGAGGCGAGTCATGAGCCTCTTAACCCTATGCTCAAAAATCAAGAATGGCTCCAAAACTGGACAACCAATCCATGCCCAAAATCAACCCATACCCCATGAAACCGAGAATATAAGCATCACGCGAGAATTCTATACTCAAGATAGAGATTTTCAAATCCACGTAGATAATAGACAAATGGGCGGAACCCCCAATTGGATTTGAAACACACACGGGATCATTAACTAGACTAGTACTTAGGTGCAAACTTTCAACTAAACCAGATGAAATAAACTATGCGATGCGCCAGAATCAAACAAAGTACGAACAGGAAAATCAGAAATGTAAACAAGACTTTCAACAGAAATACTACCTCGATCGGGAACTGGAGCGGCATTGAGAGCATGAACTTGCCCTCCCGAAGGTCCAGCACGCTGAGTCTGACCCTGGCCTTGCCCTTGCTTCTTCGGGCAATCCCTAGTGAAGTGTCCCATTTCTCCACAGTTAAAGCAAGTGCCCTTCCTTTTTCTGCAATCCTTGTTTAGATGAGTCGAGCTTCCACAAGTAAAGCACCTTTTTTCCTTCTTATCTTCCTCTTGAAGCAGGGCCATATTTACCAAACTCTCGAAGGTTGCTCCGATGGGTATATGAGATATGGCCAAACCGCGCAATGGCTCGTTTAGTCCTAGAGCAAAGTGCATGGCCTTCTTCTGAGCTGTGTTAACCAAGTCTAAACCGAACCGAGCAAGTTGATTAAACTTATCCACGTATTCCCTAATAGTCATGTCCCCTTGCTTTAGTGATAGGAACCTCTCCATCTGAAGGTTCTCCTCTGCTGACGATAAAAACCTCAGTCCAAACCTTCTTTTGAACTCATCCCAAGTCTCAATTGGTCTAGTAGTGGTGGTGACTACCCACCAATAAGCAGCTTCCCCTTTCAATAACCATACCGCCAACAGAACTTTCCTACGATCTTCTACATCTAAGATAGCAAAGAGGTCTTCAGTTTCCTTTAACCAGTTTCTTGCCTCAACAGAAGTCTCCATCCCAACAAAATTCTTGCAACCCATCGCCTTAAAGTCTTTGCAAATCTCCGCGAAATCCGCTTGTGGATGCTGAGGGGGAGGAGGAATGTCCACGGGGTCGGCTTCACTTGCCCTTTCCCCCATGTATCTCCTAAACCAAATAGGTACTTGAGCGCCTTCCGGAATGGCAAAGTTATCGGCCATACTGAAAACGAAGAAAAAGATAGATTCAGAATGGAGAAAAACGAAGGAATTTTTGCTAATGGCTTTTTGGGGAATAGCCTTTAAAATAAACTAGACTTTTCTTTGGAAAATACTTTATACTTGGTTTTGAAAATAGTTTTCCAAAAGTTTTCTAAAAACCTTTTTGTTCCTTCTCGTAAACCATACGCTCTGATACCAAATGTAACACCCCACCTCCGCCAGGGTGGCTCTTGCAAGCACTCTGACTTTGGAGGGGCGTTTGTACCGGGTAAACATGCATAATGATATATCAAGGCAGAACAAGAACATATGTATATATGTAAACAGAGTAAATAAGATAAGTAAAACAGCGGAAGATTTCAAACTATTTCAAAACAAGTCTGGTACAACATAATGTCAACTTTCCAAATACACAAGTCTAGATAAAAACAACATCACTGAAAAACTGAAATACATAAGTACTATTCCCAAAATAAGTGATAACCATAGCTAGCTTCATGTCGAAACCGTACATGAGCTGAAATCCCACAAGCAAGCAATCAGAAATCCAAGCTAAGCTCCAACGTTCCTACCCTGAGAACCTGGGGGGGGGGGGGGACGGAAGAAAAGAGGCGAAAGAAAATAGGTCAGTCAAAAAGACTGAGTAAGCCCTACTACCATCAGTCTATAAACTAATAAAGTTAACTGGCATGATGAAAACTGAGATGAACAAAAGGATAACTACATACTGGCATGATAGATAAAATGTATCATCGCATAATCAGGTTTAAGGTTTTGCACCACAGGTGTACTAGCAAACTAACATGACTTGAATAAACAAGTATTGATCCCTTGGCCCAAGCTTTGGCCCAATAACATGAAGTGACCCTAATACGAGGTCCAATAACATGAAGGGACCCTAATACGAGGTCCAATAACATGAAGTGACCCTAATACGAGGTCCAATAACATGAAGTGACCCTAATACGAGGTCCAATAACTTGAAGTGACCCTAATACGAGGTCCAATAACATGAAGTGACCCTAATACGAGTTCCAACCAAACGGTCTAGTCGATCGGCTCCCTATAAGCCTAACTCATCACGTGTTGGTGTCAATACGGCCCAAACATAATTGTAGTCAGACTGTGCTGGGTCTCCCGTCGGGTGTATCAAGCCCTAGGGTGTCAACCCCTGGACACCATAAACATAAGTGCACAGTCTAGATCTACTGGTACCCGTGCTTGATTTTCTCCGGCTACGGACTACGTGCACGACCGTAGTCCATCCGGAACTACACCGGCGTACCACTCTGCCGTCGTTTTTGGCCACTTACCTCAAGTCCAGTAATCGTGCCCCACCCTAGCCTAGTCCCTAGGGTCATGATGATACAAACTTGGGATTACTGCTGGAGTGGACCCCCGTTGCTAGGAATTTCTAATGGGTTAAGTACGGTTTTAACCCTCTTACTAATCATGGATCAACTTGGTTAAGTGTAACGATGAGTTCACGACTTAACCCTGATTAATCTACCAAGCCTACATTGATTAAGCATTAAGTGGACCATGACTTAAACCGTAACCATGAGGCATTAATTAATTAATGTTCCTTAACCTCTCACATTAGACTTCGTTGCGGTTACTAGTTAAGCCGGTCGGTTCCGGGTAGCTTTATACCACAACTTGGTCTAACCTCGGGTTCAAGGTACAACATGACCAACTTCTCACATTGGGTCCTATTGTTTGTAGCAACTAGTTAAGCCGGTCGGTTCCGGGTAGGTTTACGCTACAAACTCAACCCAACCTCGAGTTGGTCACACTTATATTTTCTAAGTGTCATGTCCATTATGTTTCCAAAACATATTACAAGTTTTCAAGCATTTGGGTAGACCTAACTTAATAGGTAAATTCCCAATGGGTAGACCTAACTTAATAGGTAAATTCCCAATCTTATGTTTTTATGTCTTTTAAGTTTACCCAACCCCAAACGCAATCCCATCGCTTACATATCGCAATAGCGCATAAAGGATAGAAAGAGGGAACTTGGCATAATCATGACATAAAGGTGTTGAAGCCACAAGTTTAACATGGTGGCATATGAAATGTACATATGTTCATATACTTGCATATTACATTTTTATGCGTCAAAAGCATGCATAAAACCAAACTTAGCATATTGGTGATACATGGTGATAAATGACATGTAGAAATGGCCATAAGTTCGCATTTAGCCTCACATGCAAGTTATCATAAGAGATATGATAACTTACATGTTGCCAAAATGCAACCTTTAGCATAAAGCTTGAAGCTTTATGTTCATATACTCAAGGTAAGCTTGCATAACATGATAACATGAGTAAAATGACCCACCCAAACTTGCATACATAACATGACAACTTGCATATCATAACATGGCAAACTTGCATAACATAACATGGAAAACTTGCATATCATAACATATCAAACTTGCATAACATGACATAGTAAACTTGCATATCATGGCAAACTTGCATATCATAATGATCAACCAAACTTGCATCATTCATTTAACTTTAGAGTTTAAATATGAAAGTAGAAAAGGGCTTACAATGCTTATGAAGACACAAAAATATATATAGATTGAGACAAAGCCCTTATGCAATAAACCCAAAATGCAAGCTCTAATAGAAAAACCCTTGAGCCAAAATGAATCAAAACTCTTGCTTTATGATGTAAATATGGAAACTTGACTTGAATGCAAGCTAATGATGCTCATACAAGCTTGAAAACACTTGTATGCATTGAAAATCTCTCATAGAAATAACTTAGGAATTTTATGAAGAGAGTGGAGGCCATGAGAGGAATGATTTTGCCATAGTTTAGTTACTTGAATGAATAATGATTATTTAGGGTTAGGTTAGGGGCTTATTTATAGAGATTAGGATTAGTTTTAGCCTTAGGATTAAACCCTAATTCCAATATCAGCCCTCAAAACCGAATCTGGCCCCCAAACCCAACACAACTCCAAAATGGTGCACCAGGCAAACCTGCCCGGCTGAACCAAGTCGACAGCCAAGTCGACAGGGCTGTCGACTTGGGTCCAACCAAGTCGACTGCCAAGTCGACAGGCCTGTCGACTTGGTTGGCTTGGCGGGAAATTTCCCGCCTAGCCTTCCAGGCCCGAAATTCGAAATTTGAACTTGAAATCCAAATCTGTTTTTAACTTGGAAATTTCTGAAAACTTCATTGGGCCTTAATCGGGTCATACGGACTCCGATTTTCGAAAACTCGGACTCTATTTCGCGTATTTTTCCGAGACGAACGCAATGGCATAACCCGTTTCCCTTGATTCAGATTTTAGAATTAAATTCTGCCTCGATTTATGTGACGACCCCAAACTTCCACGAGTGAAAGCAGGAGAAATCATTTTTGGAATACAACATAAATACAATAAAACAGAACACAGATACAATATAGCAAAGGAAATCCATAGAGTAATAACATTATAGCAGCGGAAAAATATAATGTCATCAATCACAGAAGATCCACAGTCACAGAAACTAAGCTATTACAACAAGTTTGCAGAAAAGAAATAAGTTTGATGTCTAAAAAGAAAAGAAAAGATGCCATAGAAACAAAGGTAAAAGTCTTCAAGCTCCAAGTCATCACCTCTTCTCCCAAGCAGAATCCAAGAGAGAGAAAATAAGCAGCTTCAAAGAAAAACTCCAAGCAAAGAAAGGACCTGTCTACTTGGCTGCCCGTGTAGAAGAGAGGGCACCCAAGTTTGCAAAAAGGTGAAACAAACAATGGGTCAGTCGTGGGACTGGTGTGAGAATTATTAACTACAGTAACTATTAAAAATAAGGCAAATCCAAAAGACCACGCCGCTAACGCGGAACGGGTTTACTCTAAGGGACTGCCGTGCACAATTTAAAGTGTCATAATAAATGATTAAATAAGTCGTCAACAACGCAATGTCTTTTGAAAAATGGAACCACCATAAGACTCAGGTCCCATCACACAATGCAACGCACACCAAGAGGATAGAGTTTTACCTTATGGTGGTTAAACATGCTAAATACGCCAAATATGAAACTAATACTATTATTAGTGTATATGAAAACATTTCAAAATAAATGTATTAATCCTAGGAAGCATAGGTACCATATATTATGCCTCCAATACTAGTAATACAATCAAATCCGTCGGGGTCGTACTGGAAATTTGGGTTTCCATCATGAGTCCAGGCTAGGGAGGACTCCTTACCGATTCGAGACACTCTGGTTAATGTCCCAGGATTACCCGCAGTTAACCCTTGGATCCTGCAGGGCCGGTCCTCACATACAGCTTAGAGGATTGGCAATTCCTAAGCACACGTTCCCCGGTCCTATAGGACCTATCCGAGGCGCCTCATTTCATCATCCTCCAAAAGTAAAATGACTACTAACTAGAAAGAAACGTGCTACTTTCCCTGCGTTCCCTTCCCCCTTTTTAGACTCTACCGGTTTGTGAGGCTCGTGAAGTCATGTTCTTCATACCACAAGGTTCTGCTTTTCAACAAGAAACCCTGATCATTGCATCTTAGTATGCCACACCGTCACTCCATACCGTACTATTGATCTTCCGTCACTATATAAACGGGTGTTAAGTAGAGAATAAATTCTCTACCACCAATCGTTTATATATTAACAGAATATCAACAACATAATATTTTGTGGGGTACGATGTCAGACACACTATCCATTTATACCCATGCTCTAGGTCTGAACTAGGGTCAAACCCGTGAAATCAACACGTACGTTTGGGCAATTACCCCGACCCTTGAATTGGGAGCAAACCAATTCAGAGTCTTGATCGTTGTCCATTCGAGGGGAGATTTACGGTCTTCATGCGCCGTCTTCACACTTGAATTCTTGGAATCGTACGATCATTTGGAATGGGATTAACCCGGACTTTCCAAATAATCTCGCATTCATATATTTTGAGAAAAACATATTTCATATCGTTATTTTAATTATATATATAAATATATATATATATATATATAATTCGTTTAGTTTGTCGTCCCTACGTGCAGCTTACGTTTCTCTTAACTTTCACCTTTCTATTTACCTGATAATGTAGTTTAGGATTAGACGATAATTCTTCCCTTTTTAATTCATTATTGTTTATTTTATACTTTATAATTTTCATTTAAGAATGTAAATTAAAATGTGCCATCCCATTCATTTCTTTATATATATCTTTTCCAATTTCATTATGAACAATGAACATTTTCCTATGGTGCAAGTTCCCTTTTACCTACATTATAAATAATGTTAATGTTTCAATACAGTTCCTTACCTTTCATTTAACATTATAAATAATGTTATTCTTACATACGTTTCATTTCTTTTATATTTAACATTATAAATAATGTTAATCCTTACATACAGTTTCATTTCTTTTATTTAACATTATAAATAATGTTAAACCTTACATACAGTTTCTTTTCTTTTATTTAACATTATAAATAATGTTAAACCTTACATACAGTTTCTTTTCTTTTATTTAACATTATAAATAATGTTAAACCTTACATACAGTTTCTTTTCTTTTATTTAACATTATAAATAATGTTAATTCTTCCTACGGGGTGAATTCTCTTTTTATATACATTAAAAAATAATGTTAATACCATACGGTATAAATTCTTATGTGTTAACATTAAAATTAAATGTTAACTTGACATACGATGAAATCTTCTCTTATATTGACATTAAAAATAATGTTAACTACATACAGTGTTATTTTCTTTTTAACATTAACATTAAAATGTTAATATCATACAATGGTGTTATTCTTATAATATAATGCATAAATAAAATGTAATCTCTTTCCTACAGTTAATCCTCTTTAAATTACCATTATAACTAATGTCGATTTCCCATGCATTGTAAATTACTTATTTTTAACATTAAAAATAATGTACTCTTCCTACGATAGAAATACTCTTTTTATTAACATTTAAAATAATGTTATATGTACATACAATAAATGTTAATGAACCATATAGTGAGTTTTTCTCTTTTATTTTCCATTCCATTAACATTAGAAATAAATGTTAATGAATCATACAATGCATTTTCTATATTTTTAATATAGACAAAAATGTTAAATTATCATATGGTGAAATTTTCTATATAACATTAACAAAAAAATTTCCATTCAACATACGGTGAATTTTTTTTTTATAATTCTAATATTAACACAAATGAATGTTAATCTCATATGGTTCATTTTCTTAGTACATAACATTAAAAATAATGTTAATGAATCATACGGTGACATTTTCATATTTAACAAAATAAGTATCCATCAATCATACGGTAAATATTTTCATTTTTTACAAAATGCTATTTTATCATACGATGCAAATTTATATTTTTATAACATGCCCAAAAATGTTATTTAACATACAATGCAAACTTATGTTTTTATAACATGACCAAAAATGTTATTTAACATACAATGCAAACTTATATTTTTATAACATGACCAAAAATGTTATTTAACATACAATGCAAACTTATATTTTTATAACATGACCAAAAATGTTATTTAACATACAATGCAAACTTATATTTTTATAACATGACCAAAAATGTTATTTAACATACAATGCAAACTTATATTTTTATAACATTAAATAAAAATGGCAAAAATACTATTCACATACAATGCATTATTTTCATATTTTACATACAATGCATTATTTTACATACAATGCATTATTTACTAACTTGGACAAAATACTATGCTATACATACAATGCATTATTTTACATACAATGCATTATTTACTTATTCTAACATGACAAAATACTATTTTATGCAAAGCAAATTTCTATTTTTCTATCATGACAAAATACTATTTTATGCAATGCAAATTTCTATTTTTCTAACATGACAAAATACCATTTTATGCAATGCAAATTTCTATTTTTCTAACATGACAAAATACCATTTTATGCAATGCAAATTTCTATTTTTCTATCATGACAAAATACTATTTTATGCAATGCAAATTTCTATTTTTCTATCATGACAAAATACTATTTTATGCAATGCAAATTTCTATTTTTCTAACATGACAAAATACCATTTTATGCAATGCAAATTTCTATTTTTCTATCATGACAAAATACTATTTTATGCAATGCAAATTTCTATTTTAACACCAATTTGTTCATTCAACATACGGTGCTCTTTATTTTGATAATGAACAAAATATATTCACTTACATACGATGTTTTCTTATTTTGATAATGAACAAAATATTAGTTCATTACATATAGCGGCCAATTCTATTTTGTAAATGAACAAAAATATACTTATCTCAAATGGCGACAAATTCTATTTTAAAATATTGACAAAAATGTCAATCAACATACGGTGTTTATTTTCTTATATAAACATTTACAAAAAATGTCAATCATCATACGGTGAATAATTTCATATGATGAAATTTCTATTTTTAACATTTAAACAAAAGTGTTATTTTCCTTACAGTGCATTTTATATTTATCACATGACAAAAATGTTATTCTTCATATCAATGCATTTTCATATTTACATATTTCTAATGTAAAATTAAACACCGTTTTTCATTGCAACTATATTTACAAATTTCAAATGTAAAATCTATCCATCTTATTAAATCAACAAATCATATACTTTTATATGTTTGAAATAAAAATGTGGTCTTTTGTTTATAACAACAAAATATATAACTTTTTATATAATCAATAAAAATATAATCTTTTTATAAAAACAATAAAATCTCTAACTTTTGTTTCATGTCATATTAACATCGTCCAACTTAAATTTCCTACCTCTATAGTGATTCAAGTTTTCATGTCATACACACATCGCTAATCTTATTTTTCCATGAAACATAACAACAGCAAATATATTCATCGATGCTAAATTTCAGATCTACTATTTCTAATCATTCAAAACATCAACCATACAATTCAAACATCATACTTCATACATCAAATAATAGATCTATAATTAATTTAAATAAAGTGAATACTCACAACATTAGATCTAGCATACATACAGAGGTTTGGTCATAGCTGATTCACATCGCATTTGTTCATAGCAGGTTCACATCGCATAGTATGAATTAAATTAAATTAATTAAAATAGAAGTGAACTCTCACCTTGAATTTTTGGCCAAAATTTTACTGTCTCCTTTTCAGCTGCGGTCTGCGCCATCGCGAAGCTCTTAATTTTGTGATTCCAACGCAATTTACGGTTCGTCAAACGGACCTCGTATGAAAGAGTTATGAATTTTTAAAGATCGGGTAATTAAATAATTAATTAATATTCGTGAAAATACCTAAAAATTTCACCGTCTCAGAATTGGACAAAATTAGTGTCCACGCGTCCATCTCGTCGCCACGATCCCAACGCACCTGAAATCGTCGATTTTCGACTTCGTATGAGTGAGTTATGCAATTTTAAAGTTCTGGAAATTAATTAAATAATTTAAAAATAAAATAGAAAATACCCTCAGCCCGTTGACCGAAAAACACTGTTCACCGCCGAACTTTGACCGCACTTTGCCGCTGCCTCGGGGCACCTGACGCCACGGGACCACCGCCAATGTCTTCGTCTTGGCGAGACGCACCACCACCAGAAAGAGCCGCCCCTAAAGCTTCTCCGATCATCGGGAAATCGCCTAGAAAGGATTTCGCCTCGCGGGTCCCAAAGGCCGTCTCACACCTCCAAACGACCTGAAATTTTCTGAGCATCTTCGTCTTGCGTAGACTAAGAACTTCCGTGTTCGTGACTTCGTCCAATTCTTCCTCGATTCACGGGAATTTCTTGATTTACGTTTTGAGCTGCTGAATTTCGAAAACAGCGAGCTTTAAGACGAGATTCCGGCGAATCCGAGCGCTGTTTGACAAAACCGACTACACCATTAGCTTCGTATCGTCGAGACCTTCGAGAAAACATATAATTTGCTATGGTTTGAAGAGATTTTATTTTTGACAAATTTTAGAGGAAGAGAGAGCCGCCATGGAAATTGGGAAAAAACGATGGAAGAGAGAATGGCTACTGTGTATTTCGAATTTCAGCCCTAAATCTCAGAAAAAATATAATATATACCCTGGGTTTAATTTTGGTTTGGGCCCAAATATCATTACGTGCCCAATTACTCAATTTTCAACTGTTTTCTTCAATTCAGAAATTCTTATAAATACATGCTGATTTCAAAATTAATAAAATTTTAAACATAATTATTTCAGGTCATTACGAACCCAACGAACCTGATTTCGTAATTTTCCGATTCCGTAAGAATTTATTATAAATTTCCGAAGTCTGAAAATAGGCTGTATTTCCACTGTAAAAATTATACAGGCCACAAAATAATTCCAAAAATTATAAATTTTATAATTTAACCTTAATTTAATATTACGAATCCATAGAAACTGGTTTCGTCGAATTCGGAGTTCGATTGCAAAAATTCTATTTTTCAGGTGTATATTTTAATATTTAAAAATACCAAAAATAGTGGAATTTTTCCGAAACTCAAAAATATAAGTTCTTATAGTCATTTTTATATGTAAACAACATTCTAAAACCAATGGAGATGGTTTCGGGTCCTAATTCCTTATTCTGCAAAATGTAGCATTTTGGCCCTTATAAATTTCATAGCGACCTTTCTAAATATTGAATTGGCCATAACTTTTGATTCCCGTTATGAAATTTCGATTTTTCGGATTCGTTGGAAAGATATTTTTAAATAGATTCCAATATTTTTGGTTTCACTAAAATCCGTTAAATTTTGCGTCCTGTACATTCAGTTAAAGTTTCAAATCAAAATTTCAAACTGCAGCGCTTGTTTTCAATTCCTTTTATATATAAATTAAATTTATTCGGTTTAACTTCGATTAAAATAAATCAATCATTTAAAATAAATTTAAATTCATTAAAATTAAAATTTATTTTGGCCCTAAAATCCTGGGTCGTTACAATCTCCCCCACTTAAGAACTTTTCGTCCCCGAAAAGGAAAAAGAAAATAAAAGAGGAGAAGAGGAAGAATAAACACAGAGAATGTTGAAACGTTTTAAACAGAAATAGTACCGCCTATAACATCAGGCCTTCCACCGAAGAAGTTGGTCCTTTCGCTCCTTCGTAAACATGCGCCAATTGAGCATCGCCACTTCTCTTAGTCTTCTTCGAACGCATGATCAAGGAAAGAGTCAAAACAACTGAAATGGTGATTCTAAGAGATAGAAAAGATCGAAGGATGAATGAAAAGATGACGATAAAGTGACTGGCTATTATGTATCTCATGAACTGTTCGCCATAGAATATAGTGATTCTATGTAAACGAATTATTATAGATATGTTGTACTCCGCTTTGTAAACCAAAGCTCTGATACCAACTGTGACGACCCCAAACTTCCACGAGTGAAAGCAGGAGAAATCATTTTTGGAATACAACATAAATACAATAAAACAGAACACAGATACAATATAGCAAAGGAAATCCATAGAGTAATAACATTATAGCAGCGGAAAAATATAATGTCATCAATCACAGAAGATCCACAGTCACAGAAACTAAGCTATTACAACAAGTTTGCAGAAAAGAAATAAGTTTGATGTCTAAAAAGAAAAGAAAAGATGCCATAGAAACAAAGGTAAAAGTCTTCAAGCTCCAAGTCATCACCTCTTCTCCCAAGCAGAATCCAAGAGAGAGAAAATAAGCAGCTTCAAAGAAAAACTCCAAGCAAAGAAAGGACCTGTCTACTTGGCTGCCCGTGTAGAAGAGAGGGCACCCAAGTTTGCAAAAAGGTGAAACAAACTATGGGTCAGTCGTGGGACTGGTGTGAGAATTCTTAACTACAGTAACTATTAAAAATAAGGCAAATCCAAAAGACCACGCCGCTAACGCGGAACGGGTTTACTCTAAGGGACTGCCGTGCACAATTTAAAGTGTCATAATAAATGATTAAATAAGTCGTCAACAACGCAATGTCTTTTGAAAAATGGAACCACCATAAGACTCAGGTCCCATCACACAATGCAACGCACACCAAGAGGATAGAGTTTTACCTTATGGTGGTTAAACATGCTAAATACGCCAAATACGAAACTAATACTATTATTAGTGTATATGAAAACATTTCAAAATAAATGTATTAATCCTAGGAAGCATAGGTACCATATATTATGCCTCCAATACTAGTAATACAATCAAATCCGTCGGGGTCGTACTGGAAATTTGGGTTTCCATCATGAGTCCAGGCTAGGGAGGACTCCTTACCGATTCGAGACACTCTAGTTAATGTCCCAGGATTACCCGCAGTTAACCCTTGGATCCTGCAGGGCCGGTCCTCACATACAGCTTAGAGGATTGGCAATTCCTAAGCACACGTTCCCCGGTCCTATAGGACCTATCCGAGGCGCCTCATTTCATCATCCTCCAAAAGTAAAATGACTACTAACTAGAAAGAAATGTGCTACTTTCCCTGCGTTCCCTTCCCCCTTTTTAGACTCTACCTGTTTGTGAGGCTCGTGAAGTCATGTTCTTCATACCACAAGGTTCTGCTTTTCAACAAGAAACCCTGATCATTGCATCTTAGTATGCCACACCGTCACTCCATACCGTACTATTGATCTTCCGTCACTATATAAACGGGTGTTAAGTAGAGAATAAATTCTCTACCACCAATCGTTTATATATTAACTGAATATCAACAACATAATATTTTGTGGGGTACGATGTCAGACACACTATCCATTTATACCCATGCTCTAGGTCTGAACTAGGGTCAAACCCGTGAAATCAACACGTAGGTTTGGGCAATTACCCCGACCCTTGAATTGGGAGCAAACCAATTCAGAGTCTTGATCGTTGTCCATTCGAGGGGAGATTTACGGTCTTCATGCGCCGTCTTCACACTTGAATTCTTGGAATCGTACGATCATTTGGAATGGGATTAACCCGGACTTTCCAAATAATCTCGCATTCATATATTTTGAGAAAAACATATTTCATATCGTTATTTTAATTATATATATAAATATATATATATATATATATATAATTCGTTTAGTTTGTCGTCCCTACGTGCAGCTTACGTTTCTCTTAACTTTCACCTTTCTATTTACCTGATAATGTAGTTTAGGATTAGACGATAATTCTTCCCTTTTTAATTCATTATTATTTATTTTATACTTTATAATTTTCATTTAAGAATGTAAATTAAAATGTGCCATCCCATTCATTTCTTTATATATATCTTTTCCAATTTCATTATGAACAATGAACATTTTCCTATGGTGCAAGTTCCCTTTTACCTACATTATAAATAATGTTAATGTTTCAATACAGTTCCTTACCTTTCATTTAACATTATAAATAATGTTATTCTTACATACGTTTCATTTCTTTTATATTTAACATTATAAATAATGTTAATCCTTACATACAGTTTCATTTCTTTTATTTAACATTATAAATAATGTTAAACCTTACATACAGTTTCTTTTCTTTTATTTAACATTATAAATAATGTTAAACCTTACATACAGTTTCTTTTCTTTTATTTAACATTATAAATAATGTTAAACCTTACATACAGTTTCTTTTCTTTTATTTAACATTATAAATAATGTTAATTCTTCCTACGGGGTGAATTCTCTTTTTATATACATTAAAAAATAATGTTAATACCATACGGTATAAATTCTTATGTGTTAACATTAAAATTAAATGTTAACTTGACATACGATGAAATCTTCTCTTATATTAACATTAAAAATAATGTTAACTACATACAGTGTTATTTTCTTTTTAACATTAACATTAAAATGTTAATATCATACAATGGTGTTATTCTTATAATATAATGCATAAATAAAATGTAATCTCTTTCCTACAGTTAATCCTCTTTAAATTACCATTATAACTAATGTCGATTTCCCATGCATTGTAAATTACTTATTTTTAACATTAAAAATAATGTACTCTTCCTACGATAGAAATACTCTTTTTATTAACATTTAAAATAATGTTATATGTACATACAATAAATGTTAATGAACCATATAGTGAGTTTTTCTCTTTTATTTTCCATTCCATTAACATTAGAAATAAATGTTAATGAATCATACAATGCATTTTCTATATTTTTAATATAGACAAAAATGTTAAATTATCATATGGTGAAATTTTCTATATAACATTAACAAAAAAATTTCCATTCAACATACGGTGAATTTTTTTTATATAATTCTAATATTAACACAAATGAATGTTAATCTCATATGGTTCATTTTCTTAGTACATAACATTAAAAATAATGTTAATGAATCATACGGTGACATTTTCATATTTAACAAAATAAGTATCCATCAATCATACGGTAAATATTTTCATTTTTTACAAAATGCTATTTTATCATACGATGCAAATTTATATTTTTATAACATGCCCAAAAATGTTATTTAACATACAATGCAAACTTATGTTTTTATAACATGACCAAAAATGTTATTTAACATACAATGCAAACTTATATTTTTATAACATGACCAAAAATGTTATTTAACATACAATGCAAACTTATATTTTTATAACATGACCAAAAATGTTATTTAACATACAATGCAAACTTATATTTTTATAACATGACCAAAAATGTTATTTAACATACAATGCAAACTTATATTTTTATAACATTAAATAAAAATGGCAAAAATACTATTCACATACAATGCATTATTTTCATATTTTACATACAATGCATTATTTTACATACAATGCATTATTTACTAACTTGGACAAAATACTATGCTATACATACAATGCATTATTTTACATACAATGCATTATTTACTTATTCTAACATGACAAAATACTATTTTATGCAAAGCAAATTTCTATTTTTCTATCATGACAAAATACTATTTTATGCAATGCAAATTTCTATTTTTCTAACATGACAAAATACCATTTTATGCAATGCAAATTTCTATTTTTCTAACATGACAAAATACCATTTTATGCAATGCAAATTTCTATTTTTCTATCATGACAAAATACTATTTTATGCAATGCAAATTTCTATTTTTCTATCATGACAAAATACTATTTTATGCAATGCAAATTTCTATTTTTCTAACATGACAAAATACCATTTTATGCAATGCAAATTTCTATTTTTCTATCATGACAAAATACTATTTTATGCAATGCAAATTTCTATTTTAACACCAATTTGTTCATTCAACATACGGTGCTCTTTATTTTGATAATGAACAAAATATATTCACTTACATACGATGTTTTCTTATTTTGATAATGAACAAAATATTAGTTCATTACATATAGCGGCCAATTCTATTTTGTAAATGAACAAAAATATACTTATCTCAAATGGCGACAAATTCTATTTTAAAATATTGACAAAAATGTCAATCAACATACGGTGTTTATTTTCTTATATAAACATTTACAAAAAATGTCAATCATCATACGGTGAATAATTTCATATGATGAAATTTCTATTTTTAACATTTAAACAAAAGTGTTATTTTCCTTACAGTGCATTTTATATTTATCACATGACAAAAATGTTATTCTTCATATCAATGCATTTTCATATTTACATATTTCTAATGTAAAATTAAACACCGTTTTTCATTGCAACTATATTTACAAATTTCAAATGTAAAATCTATCCATCTTATTAAATCAACAAATCATATACTTTTATATGTTTGAAATAAAAATGTGGTCTTTTGTTTATAACAACAAAATATATAACTTTTTATATAATCAATAAAAATATAATCTTTTTATAAAAACAATAAAATCTCTAACTTTTGTTTCATGTCATATTAACATCGTCCAACTTAAATTTCCTACCTCTATAGTGATTCAAGTTTTCATGTCATACACACATCGCTAATCTTATTTTTCCATGAAACATAACAACAGCAAATATATTCATCGATGCTAAATTTCAGATCTACTATTTCTAATCATTCAAAACATCAACCATACAATTCAAACATCATACTTCATACATCAAATAATAGATCTATAATTAATTTAAATAAAGTGAATACTCACAACATTAGATCTAGCATACATACAGAGGTTTGGTCATAGCTGATTCACATCGCATTTGTTCATAGCAGGTTCACATCGCATAGTATGAATTAAATTAAATTAATTAAAATAGAAGTGAACTCTCACCTTGAATTTTTGGCCAAAATTTTACTGTCTCCTTTTCAGCTGCGGTCTGCGCCATCGCGAAGCTCTTAATTTTGTGATTCCAACGCAATTTACGGTTCGTCAAACGGACCTCGTATGAAAGAGTTATGAATTTTTAAAGATCGGGTAATTAAATAATTAATTAATAGGGTGCGTTTTTTAGAGGTCCCTATTAAGTTTCAAAATATAAAAAAAACCCGGTCATAAACTTATTGTAAATTAGGTCCCTATTTTCTGAAAAGTCATCAAAAAAATATTAAAAAAATATAAAAAAATCACGTAAATTCGTATTTAAATAAAACATGTGCTCGCCCAAAAATTCAGATCATAATAAAATCAAAACATGCATCAAAATCAAAAAAATACAGGAAACAGCGAAAAATGCAGTAATCTGCATCAAATCATGCACATATTTGGAATACTTGCATTCATCTGTGCAAGTATTTCTCTGTTATATTTTTACATGTAATACTTGCATACATGTGTGCAAGTATTTAAAATAGTTGCATACATGTATGCAGGTTTCTGCACATATTTTATTTTCACATGTAAATACTTGCATACATGTGTGCAAGTATTTCAAATAGTTGCACACATGTATGCAGGTTTCTGCATGCATTTTCAACTAAAACAGCTTCAGAAATACTTGCATACATGTATGCAACTATTGGCAAAAGTTGCATACATGTATGCAACTATTTGCAAGTTTTTAAATTCAAAATACATCCCTGTAATTAATGTTTTCTCTGTAAACCCGCCCCCTATTTTAGCTGCCGCCTGGAATCATCCGCCTGCCACTAGGGCTGGAAGTTTTTACCATATTACCACTTACCAGCCATTACCAACCGCTACCAACGAAAGTGGTACCGAAGAATCGGTAACCAATTTGATTGGTACGGTATGCCAAACCACATGAAAATATGCGGTACGGTAATGGTAATTGAGCATTGAAAATGGTAATTACCATACCTACCACATATATGTTTATTACATAATGAAGAATTTTTAATATGTAATGATTTAATAAAATACCGAGAAAAACACTATTACAATACAAGATTGAATGCAATTTTTATTATATACCTTAGAAAAGCTATAATTTAAATGGTATTTTTGTTCATCCATAAAGTTTTCATGCATGTTTGACTACATAAAATAAGATATATAAATAATAATATAATAACAATTTTTTTTTAATATTTTAACGTGAAATGTTGTAAACAAAAAGATCTCATACTAGTGAATGGTAAAAAGTCATTACCGACCACTACCAACCATTACCAACCATAAACCGAACTATTGGTAACCGATTTTTTTGGCTGGTAATGGTATGATTTTTCTATTACCATATAAAGTCGGTACGGTAATGGTTTTGAGTACAAAGTTCCGGTACCGAACCAATTCCACCCCTGCCTGCCACTTTCCATACCTCCGCCTCTTTCGTTTTCTGTCCAAATTTTCAGGCGCTATCACTTAAAAAAAAAAAAAAAAAAAAAAAAAATTCTAAAATCTGTAAACATTCTCGGAAGTCCACAGAAATTAAAAAAAAAAGTTGCATAAATGTATGCAACTTTTACGAATAGTTGCATACATTTATGCAACTATTCGAATACACATGCATATATTTATGCACGCCTGTTTGAAAAATTGCATACATGTATGCAGTTTTTCTATATAACTGCATACATGTGTGCATGTATGTCAAAATACATGCAAACGTGAATAAGTTGCACGTAGGTATGCGGTTTTTAAATAAATGCATCAGCAGATGCATGTTTTAACAATATGTGCATACATGTATGCATTTATACTGCAGTTATGACGCAGATTTGAAATAAATGCATACATATATGCAACTAATCGATTTATATGCATGTTTTGATGCAATTTACTGCATTTCGTTGATTTTCTGTATTTCGTGATTTCGACGTTGTTTTTGATGTTTTTTTGGTCTGATTTTTTTCACGATTATTTGATTTAATTAATTACGAATTTACATGATTTTTTTATATTTTTTTTGTATGTTTTTATATGTTTTTGAAAATAGGGACTAAATTTACAATAAGTTTATGACCGGGGGTGAGCCTAATTAAGTTTCGTTTTAGGGACCTGTGCCTAATATTCACTAATTAATATTCGTGAAAATACCTAAAAATTTCACCGTCTCAGAATTGGACAAAATTAGTGTACACGCGTCCATCTCGTCGCCACGATCCCAACGCACCTGAAATCGTCGATTTTCGACTTCGTATGAGTGAGTTATGCAATTTTAAAGTTCTGGAAATTAATTAAATAATTTAAAAATAAAATAGAAAATACCCTCAGCCCGTTGACCGAAAAACACTGTTCACCGCCGAACTTTGACCGCACTTTGCCGCTGCCTCGGGGCACCTGACGCCACGGGACCACCGCCAATGTCTTCGTCTTGGCGAGACGCACCACCACCAGAAAGAGCCGCCCCTAAAGCTTCTCCGATCATCGGGAAATCGCCTAGAAAGGATTTCGCCTCGCGGGTCCCACAGGCCGCCTCACACCTCCAAACGACCTGAAATTTTCTGAGCATCTTCGTCTTGCGTAGACTAAGAACTTCCGTGTTCGTGACTTCGTCCAATTCTTCCTCGATTCACGGGAATTTCTTGATTTACGTTTTGAGCTGCTGAATTTCGAAAACAGCGAGCTTTAAGACGAGATTCCGGCGAATCCGAGCGCTGTTTGACAAAACCGACTACACCATTAGCTTCGTATCGTCGAGACCTTCGAGAAAACATATAATTTGCTATGGTTTGAAGAGATTTTATTTTTGACAAATTTTAGAGGAAGAGAGAGCCGCCATGGAAATTGGGAAAAAACGATGGAAGAGAGAATGGCTGCTGTGTATTTCGAATTTCAGCCCTAAATCTCAGAAAAAATATAATATATACCCTGGGTTTAATTTTGGTTTGGGCCCAAATATCATTACGTGCCCAATTACTCAATTTTCAACTGTTTTCTTCAATTCAGAAATTCTTATAAATACATGCTGATTTCAAAATTAATAAAATTTTAAACATAATTATTTCAGGTCATTACGAACCCAACGAACCTGATTTCGTAATTTTCCGATTCCGTAAGAATTTATTATAAATTTCCGAAGTCTGAAAATAGGCTGTATTTCCACTGTAAAAATTATACAGGCCACAAAATAATTCCAAAAATTATAAATTTTATAATTTAACCTTAATTTAATATTACGAATCCATAGAAACTGGTTTCGTCGAATTCGGAGTTCGTTTGCAAAAATTCTATTTTTCAGGTGTATATTTTAATATTTAAAAATACCAAAAATAGTGGAATTTTTCCGAAACTCAAAAATATAAGTTCTTATAGTCATTTTTATATGTAAACAACATTCTAAAACCAATGGAGATGGTTTCGGGTCCTAATTCCTTATTCTGCAAAATGTAGCATTTTGGCCCTTATAAATTTCATAGCGACCTTTCTAAATATTGAATTGGCCATAACTTTTGATTCCCGTTATGAAATTTCGATTTTTCGGATTCGTTGGAAAGATATTTTTAAATAGATTCCAATATTTTTGGTTTCACTAAAATCCGTTAAATTTTGCGTCCTGTACATTCAGTTAAAGTTTCAAATCAAAATTTCAAACTGCAGCGCTTGTTTTCAATTCCTTTTATATATAAATTAAATTTATTCGGTTTAACTTCGATTAAAATAAATCAATCATTTAAAATAAATTTAAATTCATTAAAATTAAAATTTATTTTGGCCCTAAAATCCTGGGTCGTTACAATCTCCCCCACTTAAGAACTTTTCGTCCCCGAAAAGGAAAAAGAAAATAAAAGAGGAGAAGAGGAAGAATAAACACAGAGAATGTTGAAACGTTTTAAACAGAAATAGTACCGCCTATAACATCAGGCCTTCCACCGAAGAAGTTGGTCCTTTCGCTCCTTCGTAAACATGCGCCAATTGAGCATCGCCACTTCTCTTAGTCTTCTTCGAACGCATGATCAAGGAAAGAGTCAAAACAACTGAAATGGTGATTCTAAGAGATAGAAAAGATCGAAGGATGAATGAAAAGATGACGATAAAGTGACTGGCTATTATGTATCTCATGAACTGTTCGCCATAGAATATAGTGATTCTATGTAAACGAATTATTATAGATATGTTGTACTCCGCTTTGTAAACCAAAGCTCTGATACCAACTGTGACGACCCCAAACTTCCACGAGTGAAAGCAGGAGAAATCATTTTTGGAATACAACATAAATACAATAAAACAGAACACAGATACAATATAGCAAAGGAAATCCATAGAGTAATAACATTATAGCAGCGGAAAAATATAATGTCATCAATCACAGAAGATCCACAGTCACAGAAACTAAGCTATTACAACAAGTTTGCAGAAAAGAAATAAGTTTGATGTCTAAAAAGAAAAGAAAAGATGCCATAGAAACAAAGGTAAAAGTCTTCAAGCTCCAAGTCATCACCTCTTCTCCCAAGCAGAATCCAAGAGAGAGAAAATAAGCAGCTTCAAAGAAAAACTCCAAGCAAAGAAAGGACCTGTCTACTTGGCTGCCCGTGTAGAAGAGAGGGCACCCAAGTTTGCAAAAAGGTGAAACAAACTATGGGTCAGTCGTGGGACTGGTGTGAGAATTCTTAACTACAGTAACTATTAAAAATAAGGCAAATCCAAAAGACCACGCCGCTAACGCGGAACGGGTTTACTCTAAGGGACTGCCGTGCACAATTTAAAGTGTCATAATAAATGATTAAATAAGTCGTCAACAACGCAATGTCTTTTGAAAAATGGAACCACCATAAGACTCAGGTCCCATCACACAATGCAACGCACACCAAGAGGATAGAGTTTTACCTTATGGTGGTTAAACATGCTAAATACGCCAAATACGAAACTAATACTATTATTAGTGTATATGAAAACATTTCAAAATAAATGTATTAATCCTAGGAAGCATAGGTACCATATATTATGCCTCCAATACTAGTAATACAATCAAATCCGTCGGGGTCGTACTGGAAATTTGGGTTTCCATCATGAGTCCAGGCTAGGGAGGACTCCTTACCGATTCGAGACACTCTAGTTAATGTCCCAGGATTACCCGCAGTTAACCCTTGGATCCTGCAGGGCCGGTCCTCACATACAGCTTAGAGGATTGGCAATTCCTAAGCACACGTTCCCCGGTCCTATAGGACCTATCCGAGGCGCCTCATTTCATCATCCTCCAAAAGTAAAATGACTACTAACTAGAAAGAAACGTGCTACTTTCCCTGCGTTTCCTTCCCCCTTTTTAGACTCTACCTGTTTGTGAGGCTCGTGAAGTCATGTTCTTCATACCACAAGGTTCTGCTTTTCAACAAGAAACCCTGATCATTGCATCTTAGTATGCCACACCGTCACTCCATACCGTACTATTGATCTTCCGTCACTATATAAACGGGTGTTAAGTAGAGAATAAATTCTCTACCACCAATCGTTTATATATTAACTGAATATCAACAACATAATATTTTGTGGGGTACGATGTCAGACACACTATCCATTTATACCCATGCTCTAGGTCTGAACTAGGGTCAAACCCGTGAAATCAACACGTACGTTTGGGCAATTACCCCGACCCTTAAATTGGGAGCAAACCAATTCAGAGTCTTGATCGTTGTCCATTCGAGGGGAGATTTACGGTCTTCATGCGCCGTCTTCACACTTGAATTCTTGGAATCGTACGATCATTTGGAATGGGATTAACCCGGACTTTCCAAATAATCTCGCATTCATATATTTTGAGAAAAACATATTTCATATCGTTATTTTAATTATATATATAAATATATATATATATATATAATTCGTTTAGTTTGTCGTCCCTACGTGCAGCTTACGTTTCTCTTAACTTTCACCTTTCTATTTACCTGATAATGTAGTTTAGGATTAGACGATAATTCTTCCCTTTTTAATTCATTATTATTTATTTTATACTTTATAATTTTCATGTAAGAATGTAAATTAAAATGTGCCATCCCATTCATTTCTTTATATATATCTTTTCCAATTTCATTATGAACAATGAACATTTTCCTATGGTGCAAGTTCCCTTTTACCTACATTATAAATAATGTTAATGTTTCAATACAGTTCCTTACCTTTCATTTAACATTATAAATAATGTTATTCTTACATACGTTTCATTTCTTTTATATTTAACATTATAAATAATGTTAATCCTTACATACAGTTTCATTTCTTTTATTTAACATTATAAATAATGTTAAACCTTACATACAGTTTCTTTTCTTTTATTTAACATTATAAATAATGTTAAACCTTACATACAGTTTCTTTTCTTTTATTTAACATTATAAATAATGTTAAACCTTACATACAGTTTCTTTTCTTTTATTTAACATTATAAATAATGTTAATTCTTCCTACGGGGTGAATTCTCTTTTTATATACATTAAAAAATAATGTTAATACCATACGGTATAAATTCTTATGTGTTAACATTAAAATTAAATGTTAACTTGACATACGATGAAATCTTCTCTTATATTAACATTAAAAATAATGTTAACTACATACAGTGTTATTTTCTTTTTAACATTAACATTAAAATGTTAATATCATACAATGGTGTTATTCTTATAATATAATGCATAAATAAAATGTAATCTCTTTCCTACAGTTAATCCTCTTTAAATTACCATTATAACTAATGTCGATTTCCCATGCATTGTAAATTACTTATTTTTAACATTAAAAATAATGTACTCTTCCTACGATAGAAATACTCTTTTTATTAACATTTAAAATAATGTTATATGTACATACAATAAATGTTAATGAACCATATAGTGAGTTTTTCTCTTTTATTTTCCATTCCATTAACATTAGAAATAAATGTTAATGAATCATACAATGCATTTTCTATATTTTTAATATAGACAAAAATGTTAAATTATCATATGGTGAAATTTTCTATATAACATTAACAAAAAATTTTCCATTCAACATACGGTGAATTTTTTTTTTATAATTCTAATATTAACACAAATGAATGTTAATCTCATATGGTTCATTTTCTTAGTACATAACATTAAAAATAATGTTAATGAATCATACGGTGACATTTTCATATTTAACAAAATAAGTATCCATCAATCATACGGTAAATATTTTCATTTTTTACAAAATGCTATTTTATCATACGATGCAAATTTATATTTTTATAACATGCCCAAAAATGTTATTTAACATACAATGCAAACTTATGTTTTTATAACATGACCAAAAATGTTATTTAACATACAATGCAAACTTATATTTTTATAACATGACCAAAAATGTTATTTAACATACAATGCAAACTTATATTTTTATAACATGACCAAAAATGTTATTTAACATACAATGCAAACTTATATTTTTATAACATGACCAAAAATGTTATTTAACATACAATGCAAACTTATATTTTTATAACATTAAATAAAAATGGCAAAAATACTATTCACATACAATGCATTATTTTCATATTTTACATACAATGCATTATTTTACATACAATGCATTATTTACTAACTTGGACAAAATACTATGCTATACATACAATGCATTATTTTACATACAATGCATTATTTACTTATTCTAACATGACAAAATACTATTTTATGCAAAGCAAATTTCTATTTTTCTATCATGACAAAATACTATTTTATGCAATGCAAATTTCTATTTTTCTAACATGACAAAATACCATTTTATGCAATGCAAATTTCTATTTTTCTAACATGACAAAATACCATTTTATGCAATGCAAATTTCTATTTTTCTATCATGACAAAATACTATTTTATGCAATGCAAATTTCTATTTTTCTATCATGACAAAATACTATTTTATGCAATGCAAATTTCTATTTTTCTAACATGACAAAATACCATTTTATGCAATGCAAATTTCTATTTTTCTATCATGACAAAATACTATTTTATGCAATGCAAATTTCTATTTTAACACCAATTTGTTCATTCAACATACGGTGCTCTTTATTTTGATAATGAACAAAATATATTCACTTACATACGATGTTTTCTTATTTTGATAATGAACAAAATATTAGTTCATTACATATAGCGGCCAATTCTATTTTGTAAATGAACAAAAATATACTTATCTCAAATGGCGACAAATTCTATTTTAAAATATTGACAAAAATGTCAATCAACATACGGTGTTTATTTTCTTATATAAACATTTACAAAAAATGTCAATCATCATACGGTGAATAATTTCATATGATGAAATTTCTATTTTTAACATTTAAACAAAAGTGTTATTTTCCTTACAGTGCATTTTATATTTATCACATGACAAAAATGTTATTCTTCATATCAATGCATTTTCATATTTACATATTTCTAATGTAAAATTAAACACCGTTTTTCATTGCAACTATATTTACAAATTTCAAATGTAAAATCTATCCATCTTATTAAATCAACAAATCATATACTTTTATATGTTTGAAATAAAAATGTGGTCTTTTGTTTATAACAACAAAATATATAACTTTTTATATAATCAATAAAAATATAATCTTTTTATAAAAACAATAAAATCTCTAACTTTTGTTTCATGTCATATTAACATCGTCCAACTTAAATTTCCTACCTCTATAGTGATTCAAGTTTTCATGTCATACACACATCGCTAATCTTATTTTTCCATGAAACATAACAACAGCAAATATATTCATCGATGCTAAATTTCAGATCTACTATTTCTAATCATTCAAAACATCAACCATACAATTCAAACATCATACTTCATACATCAAATAATAGATCTATAATTAATTTAAATAAAGTGAATACTCACAACATTAGATCTAGCATACATACAGAGGTTTGGTCATAGCTGATTCACATCGCATTTGTTCATAGCAGGTTCACATCGCATAGTATGAATTAAATTAAATTAATTAAAATAGAAGTGAACTCTCACCTTGAATTTTTGGCCAAAATTTTACTGTCTCCTTTTCAGTTGCGGTCTGCGCCATCGCGAAGCTCTTAATTTTGTGATTCCAACGCAATTTACGGTTCGTCAAACGGACCTCGTATGAAAGAGTTATGAATTTTTAAAGATCGGGTAATTAAATAATTAATTAATATTCGTGAAAATACCTAAAAATTTCACCGTCTCAGAATTGGACAAAATTAGTGTCCACGCGTCCATCTCGTCGCCACGATCCCAACGCACCTGAAATCGTCGATTTTCGACTTCGTATGAGTGAGTTATGCAATTTTAAAGTTCTGGAAATTAATTAAATAATTTAAAAATAAAATAGAAAATACCCTCAGCCCGTTGACCGAAAAACACTGTTCACCGCCGAACTTTGACCGCACTTTGCCGCTGCCTCGGGGCACCTGACGCCACGGGACCACCGCCAATGTCTTCGTCTTGGCGAGACGCACCACCACCAGAAAGAGCCGCCCCTAAAGCTTCTCCGATCATCGGGAAATCGCCTAGAAAGGATTTCGCCTCGCGGGTCCCACAGGCCGCCTCACACCTCCAAACGACCTGAAATTTTTTGAGCATCTTCGTCTTGCGTAGACGAAGAACTTCCGTGTTCGTGACTTCGTCCAATTCTTCCTCGATTCACGGGAATTTCTTGATTTACGTTTTGAGCTGCTGAATTTCGAAAACGGCGAGCTTTAAGACGAGATTCCGGCGAATCCGAGCGCTGTTTGACAAAACCGACTACACCATTAGCTTCGTATCGTCGAGACCTTCGAGAAAACATATAATTTGCTATGGTTTGAAGAGATTTTATTTTTGACAAATTTTAGAGGAAGAGAGAGCCGCCATGGAAATTGGGAAAAAACGATGGAAGAGAGAATGGCTGCTGAGTATTTCGAATTTCAGCCCTAAATCTCAGAAAAAATATAATATGTACCCTGGGTTTAATTTTGGTTTGGGCCCAAATATCATTACGTGCCCAATTACTCAATTTTCAACTGTTTTCTTCAATTCAGAAATTCTTATAAATACATGCTGATTTCAAAATTAATAAAATTTTAAACATAATTATTTCAGGTCATTACGAACCCAACGAACCTGATTTCGTAATTTTCTGATTCCGTAAGAATTTATTATAAATTTCCGAAGTCTGAAAATAGGCTGTATTTCCACTGTAAAAATTATACAGGCCACAAAATAATTCCAAAAATTATAAATTTTATAATTTAACCTTAATTTAATATTACGAATCCATAGAAACTGGTTTCGTCGAATTCGGAGTTCGTTTGCAAAAATTCTATTTTTCAGGTGTATATTTTAATATTTAAAAATACCAAAAATAGTGGAATTTTTCCGAAACTCAAAAATATAAGTTCTTATAGTCATTTTTATATGTAAACAACATTCTAAAACCAATGGAGATGGTTTCAGGTCTTAATTCCTTATTCTGCAAAATGTAGCATTTTGGCCCTTATAAATTTCATAGCGACCTTTCTAAATATTGAATTGGCCATAACTTTTGATTCCCGTTATGAAATTTCGATTTTTCGGATTCGTTGGAAAGATATTTTTAAATAGATTCCAATATTTTTGGTTTCACTAAAATCCGTTAAATTTTGCGTCCTGTACATTCAGTTAAAGTTTCAAATCAAAATTTCAAACTACAGCGCTTGTTTTCAATTCCTTTTATATATAAATTAAATTTATTCGGTTTAACTTCGATTAAAATAAATCAATCATTTAAAATAAATTTAAATTCATTAAAATTAAAATTTATTTTGGCCCTAAAATCCTGGGTCGTTACAATTTACGTTATAACAGGTTATTGAAAATACGGGTTGTTACAAAAGTGATTTCAAAATCTGATATTTTGAAATGAATTGAAATTCGAATTAAATTGAAAAGAATTGAAATTCGAATTAGAATGAAAAGAATTGAAATTCGAATTAAATTGAATAGAATTGAAATTCGAATTAAATTGAATAGAATTCAAATTCGAATTAACTGAAATGAATTGAAATTCAAATGAAATTGAATAGAATTGAAATTCGAATTAAATTGAAAAGAATTGAAATCCGAATTAAATTGAAAAGAATTGAAATTCGAATTAAATTGAAAAGAATTGAAATTCGAATTAGATTGAAATAGAATTGAAATCATTTTTGAATTGAATTTAAAACGTATTGAAATTGAACTGAAATCAATTTAAATTAAAACCGATTTGAATTAATATGGATTTGAATTGAAATCGAGTTGAAATGAATTTAAAATGAATTTATATTGAATATTCAATTTTGATTTGAATTGAATAGGAAGTTGAAATCGTGTGGAAAATGAATTTAAAACGATTTATAAAATACGTTTTAAAAGGAAATCGAAGAAGTATATATTATATATATTATATATATAATATAATGGCCTGAATAGAACACGTTGCGCTGCGGTAGTTCGCGAATTTCGACCAATGACTTCGAATAGATATTACGGCAGATCCGACCGTCGGATTCTCCTAAAACCGGAACCGTTGGGTTCGTATCGAAAAGAGCTTTCTAACGAATATAAGAAATTAGAAATCTAACGGTTGGATTTGGAATTATGTCCAAATCAAATTTGGAAAAGGTCGCTGTAAGTGCAGTTCGATGGCCGTTGATGGAAATCGACAGTACGGGCCTTGATAAAATTATTAAAAATATTAATAATTAATGTAAAATCATAAGAAATGATTTGGAAAGAATTGGGATGAAAAACTCCATATTTGAAAAGATAAAAATAGATTTTTATCGAAATGAACTAGTTTTGAACTAGAATTATAATTCAATTATTTTTAAATAAATAAATTGGATTTGAAATGGTTTTAAAAATAACCAAGATTTCCAATATATAGATTGGAAATGGATTTGAATCGAAATTGTCTTCGGAATATTTCGATGTGGGATTTTGTGATTATACATATACTGTTATAGAAGTTTGAAAGATATATTTGTATCGTTATCTCCAATACGATATTTGTTGATCGTAGAATTTGATATTGAATATAAGCCGATATATTTTCTATTTAGAGCCTTGTATTTAATATCAAATGGGATTAGGGTTTGTCGTGAATGGTGTCTTCATTGACACTGTTCTTAAACCCAGTTGAGAAAAAGATTAAATCTTTTTATTTAGATTTAATGAAGTGTACCAATTAAATAATATTTAATTGGAATTGATTTTTGGGTTTATCGTGAACGGTGTTTTAAATAACACTTGTTCTTTAACCCGACAATTAATGGAAGGTGATTTTGGGTTGTCGTGAACGGTATCTTTAATAATATTGTACTTAGACCCAACGGAGTTAAGAAAATCAGAAACTAACCGGAGATTAATTAGCAAGGGAATTGTTCACTTGCTAATTCACGGTTAATGGCTGATGGAAATGAAATGTGATTTTGGGTTTATCGTGAACAATGTTTTAAATGACATTGGTTCCTTAACCCAGGTAAAGATTAAAACTAAGTGGAGTTTTAATGAATCTTTAAATAGATTGAAAAGTGATTTTGATAATTAAAATTATCAAGTTCATGGAATGATCGAGAATGGAGTACCACCAGTTTTACTCCAGACGATAGTTAAATCTTTAATTAGATTTAGACGTGAAATGGTAATTGAATTTACCGATAACACCGTGGTGTTAGATATAAAGTATTACCAGTTTTACTTCATGGGATGAATAGGTTGGGGTTGGGAAATTTAACAATTTATTACTTCGATAAGGTTCGTTAATCCCAACTAATTTGGATAAACCATAATTTGGTTTAAATTGATATTCAAAAGAAGATTAAAGAATAAGTTTAAAAGAATTTATCTTTGATAAAATTAATGGGAACCTTTCCCTAAGAATGTGAAATTTAGAAGCTAACTGTAGGTTAACTAAGAAGAATGGTTTCCTGGATATTGATCTGATGTTGGATTCGGCCTTCGGGGTTATTACTTAGGGAATTATTCTCTTGCTAATTTACGGTTAGCGACGGATGAATTGGAATGAGGCGTATGTTGTGTTTGTGTAACACTTGTTTATTATATACGCGAGTTATTCGGAAAGACTAGGTTTATCCCATTCTGAATAACTAATACGACGATAAGTCGAAGATGAAGACGGTGGTTGAAGACCGGAGGTCTTCACATCGTTTGGATAATTGCTGATGATCTTGATTGGGCTGTACACCCAAGAGGAGGGAATCAGTTGGTGATTGTCCAGACGTACTTGGAGATCGATGGATATGCGAGGAATAAGGTTCCTCGGGTTTCGTTCAGACCCAGAACGGACTTGTAAATGGATGTATGTCTGACATCGGATTTCATTCTGTGTGATTGATATCGGTTGCATAGCATGAATTGCCTGTGTGGCATGCTAAGATGCAAATGATCAAGGCTTCTGTTGAAAAGCAGAGTCTTGTGGTTGATGATTAAAGCACAGCCTTTGTGGCGTAGCTTTGTGTAGCGTTAATTCGCGAGCCTCGCACCCCGGTTGTGAACCAAAAACGGGAAAAGGATCCATGGAGGACATGCGTTTTCTTCTAGCTAGGGTGGTGTCAGTGACCTACCAGCCCTGACATTTATATTATATTCACCTTTGTGGTTGTTGCTGTTGCGAGGCGACTCAGTTATATCGGTCGATCCGGGACCGATGGAGTCATTCGTTGGCTCATTTACACCCCAAATGGCGGGGAAACGCAGTGTTCAGGCATTTTAATCCACATCGGTGGACCGGCCCTGTGGCTCCTAAGGGGCGATGCGTTTTGCTCCTGAGAAACGGGCTAGAGCGTCTCGAATCGGTAGAGGACTATCTTTTGCCTTGGTTCACAGATGGAAATCCAACTTCCAAATACGTGATTTTGCTGTTTTGATTGTAGAACTAGTATGGCGACATAGTGGTATGGGGCATTCATGTCGCCTATGATTGATACTTATGATTTGAAATTGATTTCTTCGCTTATAGCAATAATAAAAGATGAAATTTAGCGATTCAAGCATTCTTTGGCTATTATAAGGTAAAACCCTATCCTCTGGTTTGTGTTGCATTGTGTGATGGGACCTGGGTCTTATAATAGCTTCATTGTTCTTTATATAGCATTGCGCTGTTGTTTTATGCACTGGTATTCTTGGGAGGAAACCCGTTCCGTGTTATACGGCGTGGTCCCTTGATTTACCTAACTTTAAAATAACGATTAATAACTGTTTTAGTTCTCACACCAGTCACATGACTGACCTGGATTTTATTGTTTTAACCTAAACTCTGGGTGCCCTTATTTTCGACACGGGCAGCTAGCAGTTTTGGTTTTGCAGATTTATATTCACAGGGTCCTACTATAGCTGGAATGATATCCGGAAAGCTTTGTATCCGTATATCTCCTTCAGTTGTGTTTTGTATTATTTTCTGCCGCTATGTAATTTATTGTAATCTCTGGCATTTGTCGAATGTATATTAATTGTTTTTACTCTTTATATTCTTATATTCTGATGTATTGTTGTAATTAACATTGAAATGTTCTTCTGTTTGTGTTCTTTTGTGTGTTGTTCTCGAAACAATCAGGGGTTTCGAACGGTCTTCGTCCGTTTAGCGACTGATTCGGATCGAGCGAAATTCCTTGTTGTTACATTTGGTATCAGATGTAACACCCCGCCTCCGCTAGGGTCACTCGCAAAGGAATGCACTAGCTTTAGAGGGGCATTATTGGTAAACATGCACAGAAATATCACAAGACAGAACATATATAGATAAATAGCGGAAGTAAAATCAAACTTTCATAAACATGAATACATAAGGTCTAAAGCCTTTTACATCAGAGTACATCAAAACCTGTCTTGCAATAGTAAAGAAGCATAAAGACTTTTTAATAAATTATTCCCCAAATAAAACCGCAAAGTAGCCATAGCCAAGAGAAGCCCAAGCCATCCATGATGATCTTCAAGCAGAAGAAGTCCGAACTAAACAGCATTGTTTCCTCCCTGAAACCTGGGGGGGAAACGGAAGAAAAGAGGCGAAACAAAACGGGTCAGTCAAAAAGACTGAGTAAGTCCTATCCACTTCCAGTATAAAAACAGGTAAAGGTAACATGACATGCATAAACTGAAAGTAAACATAAGGATAACTACAAGATAGATAAACCAGGGTAGCCGGCTGAACTACTGCGGCAAGGTAAACTAAGGTATCATGATAAACTACGGTGTTATGGTAAGTCAAGGTATCACGTCGTCAGATTTCTATCGAGTACATTATCCCAAGGTATCTACCCCGTCTAACATCCCACGGTATCTATTATGTATATTCTTCCTAGTTCTAACATGTATATTTGCTCTGCACCTCTCGTACTAGTACCTCTACCCGCGTCATGTGTTAACCATGAATGTCTCTTGCGCAAAGTCGTGTAATGGTCCATGTCGACCTAATATATCGCATATATAGGTTACTCAAATCATATGTTTCTTTCCATGTATATATAAGTTCAGTCCTTTGCCGTACCTCGTACGGGCTTCCGCATGTCGTATTATCCTTGAAATCGTTTGGACTGTCACCCTTGTTCTAGCTAGGCTCTTCCATATGAATCATCGTTTGAACTACTAGGACTTACGCCACCTAGCACCACTAGGGATTACGCTTACCTATTGCACGCTTTCGTATTTCGGTTTGGGTTAAACCGCCTAGGCCACTAGGGATTACGCTAACCCTCAACCGCGCCCTTTTTCCCACGCATTCATCGTGAACCGTTTTCCTATAACTGGATGCACATGTATCACATCGTGCCATCCGAGTCCTGTCACCGGCCAAAACAAGAAATACAGGACTCGGTCGGGAGCTTTAGATTTATCTGCCGATGCAGATACTAAGGTCTGCTTTTCTACACGTGGCTATGGTCCCACGAGACCCCTCCCTCAACTAGTGAAAGGCAACACAAGAGAAAATCTTGCATGAGAACTACACTCCGGCCAGCCCACATCCTACGGCCTACCTCACCCATAATTAGATAGCAATTATGGTCTGTTGGGTGTTCCCTGCCTTTCCGTACGTACACGCTTGACTCAAGATGGTAGATGATCGACGAACTTGCTATCTCGGGCACCTTATGTATCCGCCGACTCACTGCTATCCACCCCAGTCTTTAGGTCGCTCGCATAGCAACCAAGGCATATTCTTGGTTCTTCTACCGCAGACCTCAACCTCTCGTGAGCCTAGTATAATGACCTGACAGCTCACAGAGGGATCCCAAGAATATCCTCACGTTCCCCGAAGCCGCTGCTTCGTTACCCAGTTCGTTGGAGCCTTTATCCAAATCAGATAGCCTGCTCCTACACGCATACTCTAACGTATCGGGTTACTGATCTATCTAAGAAATGGTCCAAATTTCCTTGACTAAGAATTATTACTTAGTTTCCCTTAACTAAGGTTTACCACTTAGCCTTATTTCCATAATCCTTGTTAACTATGGTTATCTACCTAATCCTCCGAATTAGGGTTTATCTAATGGGTTAAGTGTCACTTAAGTTCACAACTTAACCCGTCTACAAAACATGTCGAAACTGGCTAAGTATCCAAGTCCAAGACTTAACCCTACAGACCATGTGTCAAGTTGGTTAAGTATATCAAGCAATCCATGGCTTAACCTCGTCTAATTATCATTTTAGATTGGTTAAGTATATATTAATTTGACCCCATCAAATTACCGAGTCAAATCGGTCAAGCGTATTCGAAACGATTCGTGACTTAGCCTTATCATGTTTTCACGTTAGATTGGTTAAGTATAGGTTAACTTAACCTCATCAAATTAACGAGTTAGATTGGTTAAGTATAGGTTACTTAATCTCATCAAATCATCATGTTAAATTAGTTAAGTGTTTAACTTAACCCCATTAAATTACCAAGTTAAGTCGGTTAAGTATGGGTTACTTGACCTCATTGAATTATCAAGTTTAAATTGGTTAAGTGTTCAACTTAACCCTATCGAATTACCGTGTTTAGATTAGTTAAGTATAATCTTAACCCCATCCATTAACTGTATTATACGGTTAAGTGTCCTTAAGAAAATTTACTTAACCTTATCACGTTATCGTGTTGGATTGATTAAGTGTTGGTTAACTTAATCCCGTCCACTAGTCGTATAAAAATGGTCAAGTGTCATTAGGCAAATCAAGTTACTTAACCTACCCAAGCTTATCATGTTTTGTTAAGTATCATTAGCCTAATCAAATTACTTAACCCATTTGTCCATATCATATTTGGTTAAGCCTCATTAATCAAATTAACTTAACCCTATTATGTGGCATTAATTTAATTAATGCACCCTCAACCTCTCACATTAGACCTTGTTGTGGTTACTAGTTAAGCCGGGCGGGTCCGGGTAGATTTACACCACAACCTAGTCTAACCTCGGGTCTTAAGCGCGACATGACCAACTTCTCACATTGGGTCCTATTGTTTGCAACTACTAGTTAGGCCGGTCGGTTCCGGGTAGTTTTACGTTGCAAACTCAACCCAACCTCGAGTTGGCCACACTCATATTATCTAAGTTCATCATGTTTCCAAAACATGTTACAAGTTTTTCAAGCATTTGGGTAGACCTAACTTAATAGGTAAATTCCCAAAGGGTAGACCTAACTTAATAGGTAAATTCCCAAGCTCATGTTTTTATGCATACTTACATGTCAACTTCCATGTTATCTTTCAAGTCATACTTTCAAGTATAAACACATGTCATATTCAAGTTAAGATTTTGCGACATGTTCATGTTTATCTAACTACCCAAAATCGTGTTTTTCCAAACGCAAGCAAAGCGAGTCAACATAGTAAGGATACTATGTCACATATTGGTCTCAAAACATGCATGATGCCAAAAAGGGCTTGGCTTCCACATGCATAACATCATAAAGGGATTGGCCATAAACATGCATAGTGTCATAAGGTAATTTGGCCACAAACATACATATTATCAAAAGGGGTTTGGCCATAAACATGCACAACTTAAAAGGGGGGATTGGCCACGAGCATGCATAATCTCATAAAGGATTTGGCCACAAACTTGCATGTTAGCATAAGGGGTTTGGGTTCATAAACATGCATAAGCCCCAAAATCTTGTCTTAGCCAATGTTTCACACGCAAAGTGGTTCCTAAAGGTTCATGCTAGCATTTCATGCATAAAGATCCAAACTTGCAAGTTAAACTAGGTTATGCATAGCATGAGAGGCATGATTAAGTCACTCACATGGCCTAAGATCATAAATATGAACACAAGAGGCATGGTAAGGTTCATATAGGTTCGCATAATCATGTTTAGCCTCATTTTATCCCATGTCAACATTAAAAATACCGTTTTGATCCAAAAGTAGCTAGAACTTACATAGTTAGGCCTAGGGAAAGGAGCATGAATCATCTTAGCTAAGAAAGGTGCCTCCTTTGTAGAAGAATCTTCATGGAACTCGCATAGGAATGTTGATTTGGCCTTGATTTGGTGTACCAAGCTTGCACCTTTTGATTTGAACTTGATTTGAGTGCATAGGCTCTAGGGATTGGAGGTGGAGGCCATGAGAGTAGCAATTTTGCCATAGTTTAGTTGCATGAATGAATAATGAGGGTTTAGGGGTAGGTTAGGGGCTTATTTATAGATTAGGCAAGTGTTTTAGGCCATAGGATTAAACCTAGATTCAATCCAAGCCACCAAAGTATGTCTTGGGGAAGAAGTCAAGTGTAGGAACCATCTAGGGCCTTTAGATTAAAGATGAACCATGAGAACCATCCAAATGCAAAATCTGCATTTGAGCGAATCGGCCCACGGGTTGACAGCCAAACACCCTGGATTAACCCCTAGTCGACCCAGCGGGCTCGGGTCGACCTCAAAAATGGGCCGGTTCGGTTATTCCCCTCTCCCAATTCGCTGTTTTGAACATTTTTGCATATTTATTTATTTAATTTTCAATTATATATATATATATATATCAATATATATATATATTTCTTTGCGCAACCCATTTCACTTAATTAAGTATACTTTAATTTGGGAATTTTTCGTGAAACTTCGCGAGGCCATATCTTGGTCATACGGACTCCGATTTTCGAAAACCCGGACTCTATTTCGCGTATTTTTCCGAGACGAACGCAATGGCATAGCCCGTTTCCCTTGATTCAGAATTTACAGTTTAATTCTGCCTCCATTTATGTTATAATAGGTTATTGAAAATACGGGTTGTTACATTCTCCCCACCTTTTAGGATTTCGTCCCCGAAATCTCCAAGTTAGGAAGAACATATCCTACCATCCATCATCCATCTACTCAAAACATCATCCACAAGCAACCATTGTCCTTAGATGATTTCTAATGCTGTATGAATATATGCAAAACGTGTGTGTACATGTTCCTTAGCTAATGCTAATGATCAGGCCTGAATAATCTTTCTGATGCAAAAATATGTATAGTGCCATGTATCCAACATGTATGCAAATAGTCCTAGTCATATAGATACTATATGCGTGCACAATCATTCATTCATATGCAACAACCGCATGATAATACACTTGATTTCATCCATAAACAAGTATAAATACTCGTGCATATGCAATATGAAATGTGACCGAGTCGAGCTAGTATCTAATGTGTATTCGCGCATCCACGAGCAACCACTTGCAACCATATCAATCATAACATGTTTCAAATACATGTTTACATCCATAGGGTTCTACCTAGGATTCCCTGAAACAGGGTCGAGAAGATAAACAAGACAAACTCCTTACGGGGTTTGTAACAGAAAATAGGACCGAGAGGATGTCCACAAAAGATAGCCTACAAGTAAGCTCTACCGAAAACAGGGATCAAGAATATACTCCCAAAAAGAGATATCATGCGCGTATCTAGTCTTTGACCATCAAAGTCGTCTTTCCTGGGCTTAATTCCCTCGTGCTTTGACCGTCTTTTAACTTCACGATTTCGCAGCTTCTTATTTCCTGTTTCCATAACATGAGCTAGAACTCATTTCTTTGTCGCCTCTCGTTCCACTTGCACTTATCCTTTTCCTAGAATACTTGACGCAAACATGACTGCGTACTCATGATCTCATGCAAGCTTTCCAAAATTCACTAGTGAATCTTGGATCTCGTTTATATACTATAAGGCATTCCATGTAGAAGAACTTTCTCTTGAAAGTAAACAGATGTCAATCAGGTTATCATGCGCACTTACTAGGGTGATCTCTATAACCCATGCATAAATGAAGTAAACCATCCGTCTTATTGGCGAACACCACTCGATCGGGCTTCAAATTTCCAATAAAGGCATCAAGGGATTCTAAGTAATTAATCATGACCGAACCCAAAAAGGTTACACGAGACTTCGAGGGTATTACCAAGGCTAGTCAAAGAGTCTAACTACCCTCCTATCAAAACCGAGAGTGGCACCCCTTACTGGATAACCACTTCATCCATAACCGAGGCATGTTATTCTCAAATCCAAAACTAGTCATGAATAAATGGACCGGTTCTCCACAGGACTTGAGACAAAAATGGGATTCTCTATTACGCTAGTACTTAAGGTGCAGAGACTCAACTATCGAAGCAAACTTAAATGATGCGGGGATCAAAACAAAGTCTTGGCGGGATGATAGAAAAGAAGAGCTAAACTTTTAACAAGATCGTTACCCTCCTTCCGAGGTACCCTAGAAATGGGAGCATACTACTGCCCTCCCGATGATCTTGTCCTTGTCCCATGATACTTAACTATCCGCCCCGTTTCACCATGCCAAAGGTACTCCCTCGTCATGGGTTTCATTGTTCATCTTTCCCTCTCATTCTGGGTTGAGCCATACTGACAAGTTGCTCATCCTTAAACTCGTATCCTTTACCCTTGCTCTTTATTATCCTTTCTTGTAACACGGCAATGGGTCTCTCGAGAACCACCTCCATCGTACAGGAAACACCTACGTGGCTAGACAAAGATTAGTCACAGTGAGAACTACTGTGACCACGGATGGAGGAAAGAAAGGAAATGAGATTCAATCAAGGAATCAAAGAATGGTGCTAATGGCTTTTGGGGAATAGCCTTTTTAAAACAAACTTTTCTTGAAAAATGCTTCTTTATAAACGGTTTTCCAAATAGTTTTCAGAAGGTTTTAAAAGCTTTTGCCCAGTCTGGTGACCTTCTGCTCTGATACCAAATGTAACACCCCGCCTCCGCTAGGGTCACTCGCAAAGGAATGCACTAGCTTTAGAGGGGCATTATTGGTAAACATGCACAGAAATATCACAAGACAGAACATATATAGATAAATAGCGGAAGTAAAATCAAACTTTCATAAACATGAATACATAAGGTCTAAAGCCTTTTACATCAGAGTACATCAAAACCTGTCTTGCAATAGTAAAGAAGCATAAAGACTTTTTAATAAATTATTCCCCAAATAAAACCGCAAAGTAGCCATAGCCAAGAGAAGCCCAAGCCATCCATGATGACCTTCAAGCAGAAGAAGTCCGAACTAAACAGCATTGTTTCCTCCCTGAAACCTGGGGGGGGGGGGGGGGGGAAACGGAAGAAAAGAGGCGAAACAAAACGGGTCAGTCAAAAAGACTGAGTAAGTCCTATCCACTTCCAGTATAAAAACAGGTAAAGGTAACATGACATGCATAAACTGAAAGTAAACATAAGGATAACTACAAGATAGATAAACCAGGGTAGCCGGCTGAACTACTGCGGCAAGGTAAACTAAGGTATCATGATAAACTACGGTGTTATGGTAAGTCAAGGTATCACATCGTCAGATTTCTATCGAGTACATTATCCCAAGGTATCTACCCCGTCTAACATCCCACGGTATCTATTATGTATATTCTTCCTAGTTCTAACATGTATATTTGCTCTGCACCTCTCGTACTAGTACCCCTACCCGCGTCATGTGTTAACCATGAATGTCTCTTGCGCAAAGTCGTGTAATGGTCCATGTCGACCTAATATATCGCATATATAGGTTACTCAAATCATATGTTTCTTTCCATGTATATATAAGTTCAGTCCTTTGCCGTACCTCGTACGGGCTTCCGCATGTCGTATTATCCTTGAAATCGTTTGGACTGTCACCCTTGTTCTAGCTAGGCTCTTCCATATGAATCATCGTTTGAACTACTAGGACTTACGCCACCTAGCACCACTAGGGATTACGCTTACCTATTGCACGCTTTCGTATTTCGGTTTGGGTTAAACCGCCTAGGCCACTAGGGATTACGCTAACCCTCAACCGCGCCCTTTTTCCCACGCATTCATCGTGAACCGTTTTCCTATAACTGGATGCACATGTATCACATCGTGCCATCCGAGTCCTGTCACCGGCCAAAACAAGAAATACAGGACTCGGTCGGGAGCTTTAGATTTATCTGCCGATGCAGATACTAAGGTCTGCTTTTCTACACGTGGCTATGGTCCCACGAGACCCCTCCCTCAACTAGTGAAAGGCAACACAAGAGAAAATCTTGCATGAGAACTACACTCCGGCCAGCCCACATCCTACGGCCTACCTCACCCATAATTAGATAGCAATTATGGTCTGTTGGGTGTTCCCTGCCTTTCCGTACGTACACGCTTGACTCAAGATGGTAGATGATCGACGAACTTGCTATCTCGGGCACCTTATGTATCCGCCGACTCACTGCTATCCACCCCAGTCTTTAGGTCGCTCGCATAGCAACCAAGGCATATTCTTGGTTCTTCTACCACAGACCTCAACCTCTCGTGAGCCTAGTATAATGACCTGACAGCTCACAGAGGGATCCCAAGAATATCCTCACGTTCCCCGAAGCCGCTGCTTCGTTACCCAGTTCGTTGGAGCCTTTATCCAAATCAGATAGCCTGCTCCTACACGCATACTCTAACGTATCGGGTTACTGATCTATCTAAGAAATGGTCCAAATTTCCTTGACTAAGAATTATTACTTAGTTTCCCTTAACTAAGGTTTACCACTTAGCCTTATTTCCATAATCCTTGTTAACTATGGTTATCTACCTAATCCTCCGAATTAGGGTTTATCTAATGGGTTAAGTGTCACTTAAGTTCACAACTTAACCCGTCTACAAAACATGTCGAAACTGGCTAAGTATCCAAGTCCAAGACTTAACCCTACAGACCATGTGTCAAGTTGGTTAAGTATATCAAGCAATCCATGGCTTAACCTCGTCTAATTATCATTTTAGATTGGTTAAGTATATATTAATTTGACCCCATCAAATTACCGAGTCAAATCGGTCAAGCGTATTCGAAACGATTCGTGACTTAGCCTTATCATGTTTTCACGTTAGATTGGTTAAGTATAGGTTAACTTAACCTCATCAAATTAACGAGTTAGATTGGTTAAGTATAGGTTACTTAATCTCATCAAATCATCATGTTAAATTAGTTAAGTGTTTAACTTAACCCCATTAAATTACCAAGTTAAGTCGGTTAAGTATGGGTTACTTGACCTCATTGAATTATCAAGTTTAAATTGGTTAAGTGTTCAACTTAACCCTATCGAATTACCGTGTTTAGATTAGTTAAGTATAATCTTAACCCCATCCATTAACTGTATTATACGGTTAAGTGTCCTTAAGAAAATTTACTTAACCTTATCACGTTATCGTGTTGGATTGATTAAGTGTTGGTTAACTTAATCCCGTCCACTAGTCGTATAAAAATGGTCAAGTGTCATTAGGCAAATCAAGTTACTTAACCTACCCAAGCTTATCATGTTTTGTTAAGTATCATTAGCCTAATCAAATTACTTAACCCATTTGTCCATATCATATTTGGTTAAGCCTCATTAATCAAATTAACTTAACCCTATTATGTGGCATTAATTTAATTAATGCACCCTCAACCTCTCACATTAGACCTTGTTGTGGTTACTAGTTAAGCCGGGCGGGTCCGGGTAGATTTACACCACAACCTAGTCTAACCTCGGGTCTTAAGCGCGACATGACCAACTTCTCACATTGGGTCCTATTGTTTGCAACTACTAGTTAGGCCGGTCGGTTCCGGGTAGTTTTACGTTGCAAACTCAACCCAACCTCGAGTTGGCCACACTCATATTATCTAAGTTCATCATGTTTCCAAAACATGTTACAAGTTTTTCAAGCATTTGGGTAGACCTAACTTAATAGGTAAATTCCCAAAGGGTAGACCTAACTTAATAGGTAAATTCCCAAGCTCATGTTTTTATGCATACTTACATGTCAACTTCCATGTTATCTTTCAAGTCATACTTTCAAGTATAAACACATGTCATATTCAAGTTAAGATTTTGCGACATGTTCATGTTTATCTAACTACCCAAAATTTGTTTTTCCCAACGCAAGCAAAGCGAGTCAACATAGTAAGGATACTATGTCACATATTGGTCTCAAAACATGCATGATGCCAAAAAGGGCTTGGCTTCCACATGCATAACATCATAAAGGGATTGGCCATAAACATGCATAGTGTCATAAGGTAATTTGGCCACAAACATACATATTATCAAAAGGGGTTTGGCCATAAACATGCACAACTTGTAACACCCCACTCCCGCTATGATCACTCACAAAGGGAATGCCATAACATCGGTGGAGTATTTTAGTGAATATAGAACAGAAAAATTACAACAAGACAGATATAAATAGTACTTGGAATTTTAAAACATCATCTCATAACAGCGGAAGTAAAACATGTCTGGTTACATCATAAACCCATAATAAAAGTCAAGTACAATATCCATCAAAATAAAGAAATACATAATCCCACTCTCATACAATAGCCAAAACAAAAGAAAAGATAACTGGATAACTGGAGCTTTACATCTATCCAAGCTCCTAAAGACTGGAACCGCAATCCGATCAAGCTCCACTACTGCCAGGATCCACCACAGGACCTGAGGGTTGGGAAAAAGATAAAAACAACGGGGTCAGACATAAGTCTGAGTGAGTCCTATAACTTTAACAATACAATCGTTAAAGTAACCAGAGAAGACATGAATTGATATACGGTAACATATAGGGATGAATAGCTACCCTAAGCAATCAACTAAACTAAGATAAAGGATAAAGACGCATCTACCCTTCCTAAGGTAAATTACTAAACTGCACCACACCAGTCGTTCCTAACTTAAAGGTTGATCCCACCCATGGCTTATAAAATTAACTTAATAGTACTTGCGTACCCCTAGGTGACCAAGTAGGCGCCACGGGGCCCTACACTCCACCAGGTGTACACACTACTCCCCATTCGATCGGCTCCCTAACGTAGATACCCGTGCTGGCCCCACCATGGGGTGTACCATTCCCCCAACGTGGCAACCCGATATAATTAACGGTGCACGGCTTATATCTACACGATGCAACAACGACTTATCTACCAGCCCGGGCCCACTCACGCATATGAAGCCCGTTGGACTTGCGTTGCCACCGCTAACCCGTTTTGGCCTCTTATAATCAAGCCCAATATGCGTGTCCCGTCACTCGACATGGGTCGAGCCCACAAAGATACGTTTGGGATATTGGTTGAAATGGGCCCCCACAAGCTACCCACTTAAGCTTGTCAAATATCTAGTGTATCCCACTTAACCCTTTAATCATGTTTAATTACATGTTTCTCTTGGTTAAGTATTCTAATCGTATTTTCTATTGCCACCCAAGGCAACCCACTAGATTCCACATGCCACCCAAGGCACCCACTTAACCCCTCATGTCCCACTACATGCTATTATGGTTAAGTGTTTCTTAATTAATTAAGATCGTGATCTCCCGTAAAGACCTCCCACATTAGACTGGCTGTTATGACCGCCTGGTTAAGCCGGTAGAATCCGGGCAGTCTTACGTCATAACAGAGTCTAACCTCGTATCTTTACCTTAATCACGTATTTAATTTATGGCCAAGACCTCTCACATTGGGCTGACATTTGTAGCAACTGGTTAAGCCGGTCGGGTCCGGGCAGTTTTACACTACAAATGAGTCCAACCTCGTGTCTTAGTCGATTAATTACACCTAATTAATCACCCCCATATTAATTATTCCTAATTAATGTCAAACTTTTCATAACATGGGTAGACCTAACTCAATAGGTAAATTCCCATGGGGTAGACCTAACTCAATAGGTAAATTCCCAACACATAGTATGGGTACACCTAACTTAATAGGCAAATTCCCATACTATGTTCCTTTATTTTATGTTATGCATAATTATATTAATTTCACACAATCTTATTAACTTATGCATTTAATTACCCCATCGTTCCCACGTAATTTCGTTCTCATGATATAACACATATAGAAGGTGTCAACTTGCATATGAATGAACATGTTTCAAAGGTGCCATCTTGCATATTAACAAACACATAACTTGCACATGCACTTGCATAACATGTCACATAACTTGCATATAATATGTCACATAACTTACATATTCACTTGCATAACAACCTTGCATATTAACTCATAGACTTGCATAATGTGTCATCATGAACTTGCATATTAACAAACATATAACTTGCATATTTACATACATGTAACTTGCATATTAACAAACATGTAACTTGCATATTAACAAACATGTAACTTGCATATTTACATACATGTAACTTGCATATTAACAAACATGAATCTTGCATATTAACAAACATGTAACTTGCATATTAACTTGCATATTAACAAACATGTAACTTGCATATTTACAAACATGTAACTTGCATATTTACAACCATGTAACTTGCATAGCATATCACCATGAACTTGCATAACATGCATATGATTACATAGCCCACAACTTGCATATTTAGCATCATGCAAACATAACATACATCATATTAAACTTGCATAAACTTACATACTCAACATGCATAAACATACATACTCAACATGCATAAACATAAGATTAATGCTAACATCATATCATATGATTCAAAGCTCATTAACCCACATACAAAACCATAAATCTCATCACATCTCATCTAATTAGTTTACCAAAAGATCATCAAAGTGATAGAAACTCACAACTAGCAATTTTGCACACCAAATGAAGAAGATTAAGATGCTAAGAAGAGATTAGAGGTTGATTAGAGAGTGATTAACATGCAACCCTCTTCATAGATTTGTGGAGGCCATGATAAAGTTGCATTTTGCCATAGTTTAATTACTAGGTTTAATTATGAATGAATTAGGGTAGGGTTGGGGTCTTATTTATAGGATTAGAAAGTGTTTTAGGCCCTTAGATTAACCCTAGATTAGATTAGGACCCTTAGATTTAGGAAATCTCTAGAACCAGCCCTCCTAGCCAGCCTGAAACCCAACCTGGTGCAACCTGGTGCACCCAGGTCCACTGGGCGCCTGGACCCTGTCGACAGGCAAGTCGACAGGCATGTCGACACCCCTGTCGACAGGCCTGTCGACAGCCCTGTCGACATGGGCTGGGCGGGAAGCTTCCCGCCTGACCCCGCCTGGCCCATCCCAAATCTGAATATTTGAATTTTCAAATCTGTTTTTCAAATTTAAACTTCCTAAAACTTCTTTGGGCCATAACCGGGCCATACGGACTCCGATTCTCGAAAACTCGGACTCTATTTCGCGTATTTTTCCGAGACGAACGCAATGACGCAGCCCGTTTCCCCTGGTTCTTCCATCTGAGGTTAATTATATTTTAATTTCTTAACCATTAGTATTAATTGAAATTCGGGGTGTTACATTCTCCCCTACTTAAAGGATTTCGCCCTCGAAATCTCTAAGTTAAGAAGAACGTATCCTACCAACCAAACAACCATCTACTAAACCATCAACCACAAGCAACCATTATCCTTAGAAACTTCTAATGATGTATGAACATATGCAGAAAGTGTGTGTATATGTCCGTATGCTAATGCAAAATCAGGCGGTCTACTGATTCAGTCGACCTCCTTAATGCAAACCATGATAGTGCCATGCATCCAATATGTATGCGAAACCCTATTGACACATACAAATTTCTACATGCGTGCACAACCATACACAAAAATGCATCATCCATATGATAACACAGCCATGATACATCCATGAATTTTATCTACCACATCCATTTATGCAATATGCAACATGAAGTGTCTGAGCCGATCTAGTGCCTAATGTGTGTGTATATGCATCCACGAGCAACCACTAGCAATCAATTGCATCCACATGCATCCATCAACCATAACATGTTTCAAACACATGTTTCAACCATAGGTTTTACCCTATCTAAAGGTCATAGGTACTTAGCGAGAGGATATACTAAAGATAAGATAAGTACTAGACAAGCGATAAAGGAGAAGTTAAAAGACATACTCTCAAAAAGAAATGGATACAAAGAACGCATCTTCGCTTCCGTCTCCCAAGTAGCATTGCTTTCGTCATCTCCCCATTGCACTTTAACTAGCTGAACTTCTCTGTTCCTCAACTTCCTAGTTTCTGACCCAAGGATGCGAGTAGGAGCTCGTCGAATCGTCGCATCACGCTCTACCTCTACATCTCTAAGCAAGCTCGGCTCTACTACCTCTGCGGTCTCATGTAAGCACTTCCTCAAATGTGATATATGGAATACATTATGAACACCACTAAGTCTGTCGGGCAACTCCACCCTATATGCCATCCGTCCAATCCTTTCCTTAATAGGAAATGGTCCAACAAACCTCGGTGCTAACTTCCCAACGGACCCAAAACGAACAACATTTCTCAATGGGGATACTTTGACAAAAACCATGTCCCCGACCTCAAACTCAATATCCGTCCTTCTCCGATCCGCATAAGATTTCTGTCTATCTTGTGCTGCCTTCATCCTTCTACGAATCAAATCAATCTTCTCTGAAGTCTCTCTAACCATATCTGGCCCAAGCAAGATCTTATCCGTAGATTCCCACCAACATGTAGGAGATCGACAAGGCCTTCCATAAAGAGCTTCGAAAGGAGCCATACCAATACTGGACTGAAAGCTGTTATTATATGCGAACTCCACTAAAGGAAGATGTTCTTCCCATGTACCTCCAAAATCCAAGATACAAAGCCTCAAGAGATCTTCTAAGATACGGTTCACCCTCTCGGTCTGACCGTCCGTCTGAGGATGATATGCGGTGCTCAAACACAACTGAGTCCCTACCGCCTCTTGCAAACTTCTCCAAAACTCACTAGTGAAGATAGGATCTCGATCACTCACAATGCTGGATGGTACGCCATGCAATCTAACAATCTCTCTAACATAGACTGAAGCAAGCCATGGAGCGGTCCTCTTACTCTTCACGGGTATAAAATGGGCACTCTTGGTAAGTCTGTCCACCACAACCCAAATTCCCGTATTGCCCTTCCTCGATCTCGGTAACCCATCGATGAAATCCATCGAGACACTATCCCACTTCCATTGCGGGACTTCCAATGGGTGTAGCAACCCACCGGGTTTCTTTTGCTCCGCTTTAACTTGTTGGCACACCAAGCATCTAGCCACGTACTCGGCCACATCTTTCTTCATACCGGCCCAGAAGAAAACTCTCTTCATGTCTTGGTACATTTTGTCTCCACCGGGATGAATAGTCATTCTTGAACGATGTGCATCATCCAAAATAGCCTTCTTCAAACCCTCATCTTGCGGTACACAAAGTCTACCGTCTCTATGCAACCATCCCTTATCATCTATGGTGTATCTACCCAAATGGCTGGACGACTCCCCCCTTATAAGCTTCTCTACCAACTCAACCAACTGTGGGTCGTCTCGCTGAGCCTCGCCAATCCGTCCCAAAAGGGTAGGTCTAACTTCCAAGGATGCCAACAAACCAGGTACAAAATCAACAGAAGGTCTGAAGTCAAACAAAGAAAGAAACTCCAAGCTTCGCCGTTCCACGAATAATGGACTCAAAGATAGCCTTTTTCTACTCAAGGCGTCCGCCACCACGTTACCCTTGCCAGGAGTATATGCTATCTCGAAATCATAGGATGCTAAGAACTCCATCCACCTTTGCTGTCTTAAGTTTAAATCCTTCTGAGAGAATAAGTACTTCAATGATTTATGGTCGGTGAACAACTCGAATCTCTCACCAAGAAGATAATGGCGCCAAATCTTAAGCGCAAAAACAATAGCGGCCAGCTCTAGATCATGGGTAGGGTAATTTTTCTCATGTGCCCTCAATTGTCTCCCTCCATAGGCTATTACCCTTCCCTCCTGCATCAAGACTGCGCCTAATCCTGTCCCACAAGCATCGGTATAAACAACAAACGGCTTACTCCCATCTGGGAGTACTAAAACTGGAGCGGTGGTCAAAGCTCTCTTTAACCGTCGGAAAGCATCATCACAATCTACGTCCCATGAGAAAACCAGATTCTTCTTCGTCAAGCGGGTTAATGGGGCTGATATCTTCGCGAAGTCTTTGATGAACTTCCTGTAATATCCTGCCAACCCCAAGAAACTTCTTACTTCGGTAGCATTTCTAGGAACTTTCCAATCCTGGATAGATACTATCTTTGCGGGATCCACAGCTATCCCTTCCTTAGAGACCACATGCCCTAAGAATCGCACTTCTCTTCTCCAAAAATGACATTTAGAGAATTTAGCTTTAAGACTATGTGCTCGAAGAGTCTCCAATACTTCTCTGAGATGTAAGGCATGCTCTTCTTCACTCTTGGAAAAGACCAAGATGTCATCCACAAAAACTACTACAAACTTATTCAGATACTCTCTGAACACTCTACTCATGAGATCAACAAAGTATGCAGGGGCGTTTGTCAACCCAAATGGCATCACTAGCCACTCATAAAAACCATCCGGAGTCCGGAAAGCAGTCTTCTCTATACTGTCCTCCGCCACTCTCAACTGATGAAACCCTGTAGCTAAATCCATCTGTGAAAACACTGAGGCGCCAACTAACTGATCAAAGAGATCATCTATCCTCGGCAATGGGTGTCTATTCTTCTTCGTGAGCTTATTAAGTTCTCTATAATCCACACAAAGTCTGAGGGACCCATCTGCCTTCGTGGCAAACACTACTGGAGCTCCCCACTCCGATATACTTCGCCTTATGAACCCCTTCTCAAGCAGCTCCCCTACTTGCTTATGAAGTTCTTTTCTCTCACGAGGAGCCATGTGGCGCACTGGCAAAGACACTGGTTTGGCATTATCCACCAAATAAATTCGGAAATCTATCTCCCGCTTCGGAGGCAAACCCTTCACTTCTTCAAACACATCCGGATATTCCCGGACTACTCTGACAGAACGCAAACTCTCGACCGAAGCATCGAGCGATTCAAGATAACTTAGCAAAACAGATTCCATGGGATTACAAGTGATCTCGAGAGTATTACCCAAGCGGGTCATAAGCCTGACAACTCTCCTTTCACAATCAAGAACGGCACCATTACTGGATAACCAGTCCATGCCCAAAATCAACCCATAGCCCGTGAAGCCCAATACAAAAGCATCACATCTAAACTCAACGCTAAGTATAGAAATCTTCAAACCCAAACATATCATAGACAGATATATAGAGCCCCCAATTGGGTTTGAAACAACCAACGGATCATCAACTAGACTGGTGTCTAAGTGCAGTGACTCAACTAACGATGATGAGATAAAAGAATGCGATGCGCCAGAGTCAAACAAAGTACGTACTGGATGATCAAACAGAAAAACCAGACTTTCAACGGAAATAGTTCTACCTCTCTGCTGAATCGGTGGAACTGAGAGAGCCTGAACTTGCCCCCCTGACTGAGGTGGTGCTATAAGAGCTTGCACCTGACCTCCTGAGGTAGACCCCGTCTTCTGCCCCTTCTTTGGGCAGTTTTTCACAAGATGCCCTGCTTCACCACAATGAAAGCAACCGGTCCTCTTCTTCTTGCGACAATCCTTACTGAGGTGCCCTGGTGTCCCACAATTAAAGCACTTCTTCTTTGTCTTCTTCTTGTCACCATTGCCTTTTCCACCCTTGCCTTGTTGTTGTTGTTGCGGTTTCTTCTGATCCCCCTTTTTCTCTGGTGCCTTAGAATTCTTATCATCCTCATGCATAAGTGCCATGTAGACAAGCTTCTCAAAGGTGGCCCCCATAGGAATGTGAGTCATAGCTATTCCTTGCAATGGTTCGTTCAAGCCTCTAACGAACCTCAAAGCCTTCTTCTCCGGTGTATTCACCAACTCTATGCCAAACCTTGCTAATTGATTGAATTTGTTGACATATTCTTTCACCGTGAGATTCCCTTGCTTCAAATTCAAGAACTTCTCCATAAACAGATTCTCTTCCGCCCTCGAGAGAAACTTAGCCCCAAATCTTTGCTTAAAATCTGCCCAAGAGTCAACAGGGCGTTCTCCGTTAGTGACCTCCCACCAGAATGAGGCCTCTCCCTTCATCAACCAAGCCGCCAACTTGACTTTCTTTCCCTCTTCCACTTCGAAGATATCTAGCAACTCTTCCACTTCCTTAAGCCAATCTCTAGCCTCTACGAAGGTCTCTGAACCTAGAAAAGGTTTTCCTCCTATAGCCTTGAACTCCTTGCAAACCTTAGCAAAATTATCCACTCTAGGCTGAGGAGGAGGAGCGGTTGTCTCTGGTGTAGTAGCATTGGCTGGACCCGCAGCCGCGGCCCTAGCCTCTTGCAACCTCCTATACCATAGTGGTATAACTAAACCCTCCGGGATGTTAAGATCTTCAGCCATGCTGAAACGAAAGAGGAAAGATTCAAAAAGGAGATTCCGAAAGATAAAGATATGGCTATTGGGGATTATGCTTTTCTTTTCCAAAAACTTTTCCTTTAAAAGACATGTTTTTGAAAATACTTTCTTCGAAAATACTCTTAGAAAATAGTTTTTTCTAAAAATTTTATCTGTTCTGGTAACCTTAAGCTCTGATACCACGTGTAACACCCCACTCCCGCTATGATCACTCACAAAGGGAATGCCATAACATCGGTGGAGTATTTTAGTGAATATAGAACAGAAAAATTACAACAAGACAGATATAAATAGTACTTGGAATTTTAAAACATCATCTCATAACAGCGGAAGTAAAACATGTCTGGTTACATCATAAACCCATAATAAAAGTCAAGTACAATATCCATCAAAATAAAGAAATACATAATCCCACTCTCATACAATAGCCAAAACAAAAGAAAAGATAACTGGATAACTGGAGCTTTACATCTATCCAAGCTCCTAAAGACTGGAACCGCAATCCGATCAAGCTCCACTACTGCCAGGATCCACCACAGGACCTGAGGGTTGGGAAAAAGATAAAAACAACGGGGTCAGACATAAGTCTGAGTGAGTCCTATAACTTTAACAATACAATCGTTAAAGTAACCAGAGAAGACATGAATTGATATACGGTAACATATAGGGATGAATAGCTACCCTAAGCAATCAACTAAACTAAGATAAAGGATAAAGACGCATCTACCCTTCCTAAGGTAAATTACTAAACTGCACCACACCAGTCGTTCCTAACTTAAAGGTTGATCCCACCCATGGCTTATAAAATTAACTTAATAGTACTTGCGTACCCCTAGGTGACCAAGTAGGCGCCACGGGGCCCTACACTCCACCAGGTGTACACACTACTCCCCATTCGATCGGCTCCCTAACGTAGATACCCGTGCTGGCCCCACCATGGGGTGTACCATTCCCCCAACGTGGCAACCCGATATAATTAACGGTGCACGGCTTATATCTACACGATGCAACAACGACTTATCTACCAGCCCGGGCCCACTCACGCATATGAAGCCCGTTGGACTTGCGTTGCCACCGCTAACCCGTTTTGGCCTCTTATAATCAAGCCCAATATGCGTGTCCCGTCACTCGACATGGGTCGAGCCCACAAAGATACGTTTGGGATATTGGTTGAAATGGGCCCCCACAAGCTACCCACTTAAGCTTGTCAAATATCTAGTGTATCCCACTTAACCCTTTAATCATGTTTAATTACATGTTTCTCTTGGTTAAGTATTCTAATCGTATTTTCTATTGCCACCCAAGGCAACCCACTAGATTCCACATGCCACCCAAGGCACCCACTTAACCCCTCATGTCCCACTACATGCTATTATGGTTAAGTGTTTCTTAATTAATTAAGATCGTGATCTCCCGTAAAGACCTCCCACATTAGACTGGCTGTTATGACCGCCTGGTTAAGCCGGTAGAATCCGGGCAGTCTTACGTCATAACAGAGTCTAACCTCGTATCTTTACCTTAATCACGTATTTAATTTATGGCCAAGACCTCTCACATTGGGCTGACATTTGTAGCAACTGGTTAAGCCGGTCGGGTCCGGGCAGTTTTACACTACAAATGAGTCCAACCTCGTGTCTTAGTCGATTAATTACACCTAATTAATCACCCCCATATTAATTATCCCTAATTAATGTCAAACTTTTCATAACATGGGTAGACCTAACTCAATAGGTAAATTCCGATGGGGTAGACCTAACTCAATAGGTAAATTCCCAACACATAGTATGGGTACACCTAACTTAATAGGCAAATTCCCATACTATGTTCCTTTATTTTATGTTATGCATAATTATATTAATTTCACACAATCTTATTAACTTATGCATTTAATTACCCCATCGTTCCCACGTAATTTCGTTCTCATGATATAACACATATAGAAGGTGTCAACTTGCATATGAATGAACATGTTTCAAAGGTGCCATCTTGCATATTAACAAACACATAACTTGCACATGCACTTGCATAACATGTCACATAACTTGCATATAATATGTCACATAACTTACATATTCACTTGCATAACAACCTTGCATATTAACTCATAGACTTGCATAATGTGTCATCATGAACTTGCATATTAACAAACATATAACTTGCATATTTACATACATGTAACTTGCATATTAACAAACATGTAACTTGCATATTAACAAACATGTAACTTGCATATTTACATACATGTAACTTGCATATTAACAAACATGAATCTTGCATATTAACAAACATGTAACTTGCATATTAACTTGCATATTAACAAACATGTAACTTGCATATTTACAAACATGTAACTTGCATATTTACAACCATGTAACTTGCATAGCATATCACCATGAACTTGCATAACATGCATATGATTACATAGCCCACAACTTGCATATTTAGCATCATGCAAACATAACATACATCATATTAAACTTGCATAAACTTACATACTCAACATGCATAAACATACATACTCAACATGCATAAACATAAGATTAATGCTAACATCATATCATATGATTCAAAGCTCATTAACCCACATACAAAACCATAAATCTCATCACATCTCATCTAATTAGTTTACCAAAAGATCATCAAAGTGATAGAAACTCACAACTAGCAATTTTGCACACCAAATGAAGAAGATTAAGATGCTAAGAAGAGATTAGAGGTTGATTAGAGAGTGATTAACATGCAACCCTCTTCATAGATTTGTGGAGGCCATGATAAAGTTGCATTTTGCCATAGTTTAATTACTAGGTTTAATTATGAATGAATTAGGGTAGGGTTGGGGTCTTATTTATAGGATTAGAAAGTGTTTTAGGCCCTTAGATTAACCCTAGATTAGATTAGGACCCTTAGATTTAGGAAATCTCTAGAACCAGCCCTCCTAGCCAGCCTGAAACCCAACCTGGTGCAACCTGGTGCACCCAGGTCCACTGGGCGCCTGGACCCTGTCGACAGGCAAGTCGACAGGCATGTCGACACCCCTGTCGACAGGCCTGTCGACAGCCCTGTCGACATGGGCTGGGCGGGAAGCTTCCCGCCTGACCTCGCCTGGCCCATCCCAAATCTGAATATTTGAATTTTCAAATCTGTTTTTCAAATTTAAACTTCCTAAAACTTCTTTGGGCCATAACCGGGCCATACGGACTCCGATTCTCGAAAACTCGGACTCTATTTCGCGTATTTTTCCGAGACGAACGCAATGACGCAGCCCGTTTCCCCTGGTTCTTCCATCTGAGGTTAATTATATTTTAATTTCTTAACCATTAGTATTAATTGAAATTCGGGGTGTTACACAACTTAAAAGGGGGGATTGGCCACGAGCATGCATAATCTCATAAAGGATTTGGCCACAAACTTGCATGTTAGCATAAGGGGTTTGGGTTCATAAACATGCATAAGCCCCAAAATCTTGTCTTAGCCAATGTTTCACACGCAAAGTGGTTCCTAAAGGTTCATGCTAGCATTTCATGCATAAAGATCCAAACTTGCAAGTTAAACTAGGTTATGCATAGCATGAGAGGCATGATTAAGTCACTCACATGGCCTAAGATCATAAATATGAACACAAGAGGCATGGTAAGGTTCATATAGGTTCGCATAATCATGTTTAGCCTCATTTTATCCCATGTCAACATTAAAAATACCGTTTTGATCCAAAAGTAGCTAGAACTTACATAGTTAGGCCTAGGGAAAGGAGCATGAATCATCTTAGCTAAGAAAGGTGCCTCCTTTGTAGAAGAATCTTCATGGAACTCGCATAGGAATGTTGATTTGGCCTTGATTTGGTGTACCAAGCTTGCACCTTTTGATTTGAACTTGATTTGAGTGCATAGGCTCTAGGGATTGGAGGTGGAGGCCATGAGAGTAGCAATTTTGCCATAGTTTAGTTGCATGAATGAATAATGAGGGTTTAGGGGTAGGTTAGGGGCTTATTTATAGATTAGGCAAGTGTTTTAGGCCATAGGATTAAACCTAGATTCAATCCAAGCCACCAAAGTATGTCTTGGGGAAGAAGTCAAGTATAGGAACCATCTAGGGCCTTTAGATTAAAGATGAACCATGAGAACCATCCAAATGCAAAATCTGCATTTGAGCGAATCGGCCCACGGGTTGACAGCCAAACACCCTGGATTAACCCCTAGTCGACCCAGCTGGCTCGGGTCGACCTCAAAAATGGGCCGGTTCGGTTATTCCCCTCTCCCAATTCGCTGTTTTGAACATTTTTGCATATTTATTTATTTAATTTTCAATTATATATATATATATATCAATATATATATATATTTCTTTGCGCAACCCATTTCACTTAATTAAGTATACTTTAATTTGGGAATTTTTCGTGAAACTTCGCGAGGCCATATCTTGGTCATACGGACTCCGATTTTCGAAAACCCGGACTCTATTTCGCGTATTTTTCCGAGACGAACGCAATGGCATAGCCCGTTTCCCTTGATTCAGAATTTACAGTTTAATTCTGCCTCCATTTATGTTATAATAGGTTATTGAAAATACGGGTTGTTACATCAGAGCTTTGGTTTACAAAGCTCGAGAACAAGACACATTAGAACAATACGAAAGAATTCATCAGAAATTGGAATAGTAATATCCAATAAGAATAACTTGTTAGAGATGGGATCAGTAGTATCCTAGAACGAGTGTGAAGAGTATATTTTTAAAGTGAAAACCAATTTTGTTTTGAAATTTAAATCGTATTATACGTATTTGAATATTTGTTTGAAATTGATTTGGACAATCCAATATATATAAAGATTTTGCATATACGTCCTGCAAACATGTATTCGAAGTTTTAATATACTAGATAGTTATAGAATCATACTCTAGTTGTCCGGAGATATAGCTAGAATACATTATTGTGAATTGGCACCAAAAATGTGATTTTTGACTATATATCAAAATTATGTATTTGAAACGATAATTCACTAATTGATTGATGGTTGTGTTGAATGATTATTCCTTTAAATCGTTATGTGAATGAACGGTGAATTTAGGCCAAATTGAACCAAATATTGAACTGTATTGAAAATTAATTGGAATTGCATACATGTACATGTGTATCCATTGAACAGGTCATAGCAAGGAGGCTAGAGAAGAGGAATAAAATTGTTTGCCCGACAAATAAGTACATGTTTATTGTATTTCTTGAGTTTTTGGGGATTTTATGAGCCGCTTGGCTTTTTCTTTTTCTTTTGGATTGAAGAAGGCCATGGGAGGCTATATGAAATATCCCGAAGTCCCCGGTGCAGGGGAGGTTATGGCAAAAAAATTCGAAAATTTAGGGTGTTAGCCAAATTTTTGAAAAATTTGAAAAGTTCTTAGAAACTTAAAAGTTGAAGAACTTAAGCCGTAATGAAAATAATGAAAGTTGAGTTGGTTTGTTAAACAACTTTCGACTTCATTCCTTTTCGGGGACGAAAAGTTTTAAGTGGGGGAGATTGTAACAACCCTGAAATTCGAACCAGTTTAAAAAATTTATTTTAGCAATTTTGATGAATTTTGAATATTGAAAATGAATTATTTTAAATAATATCGACGAAAAGTTTATTTTGAATAGCATTCGAACGTATATAGTTATATAGAGCGTCGTTCGAATATAAATATTTGTTTTAAATTATAAAAGAAATTGTAAATGGCATGGTAGTTCGATAATTCGATTTAAAAGTTCAAACGAATGTACAGGATTCAAAATAAACCGAATTTTAGCGAAACCAAAAATAATAGAATCTAATTGATAATATCTTTCCAACGAATCCGAAAAATCAAAATTTCATTGCGGGAATCAAAAGTTATGTCCAAATGAATATTCAGAATGATAATATCTTTCCAACGAATCCGAAAAATCAAAATTTCATTGTGGGAATCAAAAGTTATGTCCAAATGAATATTCAGAATAGTCGCTATGGAATTCTGGCCCTTAAAAATAGACATTTTGCAAACGGCCTCGGTTTTCGACGAAACCACTTTTGTTGGATCCGTGATGTCAAGTTATTGCTAGATTCCAAAATTCATAATATTTCGAATCAATATGTGAGCGTGGCAAAGGAAAAGACGTTTCACCAGTTTAAGTTGATTTTAATCGACTGGAAATTGGCCATTTTTCAAACGGTCTCGGAATTCGACGAAACTAGTTTTGTTAGGACCATATCATCAATACGAAGCTAGAAAATATATTTTGAGAATTTTTCGAGTTAGTATGTGACCCCAGTAAATTGAAATGCGCGTTCAAATTCAATATATAGAGTTATATGTTGATTTTGACGAAAACTGATCGAAACGATCAAATCAGCTTACGATACATATCCAATTGTGTTCGGAATGGGGGTAATTAGTTATGGACGACAGGCGATGGGTCTCGTTTCGAGGTCGAAAATAAAATTTGCTTTTTGGAAATTAAATAAATAATTAATTAAATATATATAAAACCCCTATATCCTTCCCCCTCCCCCCCCCCCGGTTAGTTCAGAACCAAATAAAAAAAAAGGGCGGAAGCCCTAATCGATCGACGCCCCCTCGTTTCGACGACGGCGCCCCCCATATCGACCATCGCCACCTTCTTCTCCTCCCTCTCCTCTACAGTTCGACGCTCCAATCACCCGAACCCCCCCCCCCAAATCAGATCCCGCGACACCGGTTCCCGCCTCCACCCGACCTCCCTAGCCTCATCAGCACCTGGGGTCACCCCTGTGCCTCCGGCGAACTCAGCCCCTCCCCATTCGACCAAGCCCGACGTGAAACAGCGCCTCCTCCCTGATTTTCAACTGTAAGTATTTTAATTTTAATTTTATTTTCAAATTTTAAATTAATATAGGCAAAAGGATTTTCAACTTAAATATATGATCTTTAGAATAAAAGGTGGGATTTTTATGGCGTGTTAGTGAAGTTAAAGATTCGATTTTTATTTTTAAAAATAAAGAAAGATTTAATTTTTAAACTAGGAGATAATAGATTTTTAATTATAAAAATTTGATTTTTAACAATATAAAGATTTGATCTTTAGTAGTATAAAAATACGATTTTTATATAGTAAAGATAATCAAGAAGTTAAAAATATAATTTTTATATAATCAAGAAGTTAAAAATATAATTTTTATATAATCAAGAAGTTAAAAATATGATTTTTATATTATAGAAAATATAAAAATTTGATCTTTATATAAGTAGCGAAATAAAAATCTGATTTTTATTATATATAGGTTGAAATAAAAATGTGATTTTTATAGTGTCGAAATAAAAATTCGATCTTTATATATCTAATAGAAATATAAAAATATAATTTTTATATAGAAAGAAGCACTGTAAATATATATGAAGTAGAAATAGAAATAGAATTTTCATTTATGGAATGAAGTAATAAAAATATGATTTTTATTTGAACAGCATGAAAAGAACTGCATTGGAATTTCAAGCAAATCCAGACAGTTCAGCAGTTCAAAAGCAAAGCACGGCGGAGTGGAACCCTCTGTGAGAACTTCTCACCTTTAATTTTCTTTTTCTGGTTAATAATATACACTAGGATGCAGACGGTGTTTAGTAGCACCCGACACCCGTCGTCCACAGGCCATGGACGGCTTGTATGCTTGTTTGTTTGATTTTGATGTGTAGTTGATTGTGTGATGTGATGTGAAATGAAATAAAATATTTATATAGTTAAGAATATTTTATAGTTGAAAATAGAATTTTTAACGTGTATTTAAAATGAAATAAATATAAACAAATCGAAGGATTTGTTTATATACACACATTTGACGGATATTGACTGGGACGATAAATTTTACACATCGCCCAACTACACAAATAAAATATGTGTTTGATTGTTTGAAAACCCCACACGGGTATTGGGATGATATATGACATACACGAGTCCCAATAATTAGCTGTATGTCGATCGATTGATTGACAGGCTGTTATAAGCGTTAAATATTTATATTTGATGCTTATACAGTGTAGAACGCACTCTAGATGATGGCTGATTATTTATCGTTGTTATTTTATACATGTGTTGTAGAAAATCCATATAATTAACATTATATGGTAACTGATTGGGCCTCATTCCAGTTTTGAAATAGAATATTTGAAATAGAATATTTGAAAACGAAATATTTGAAACAGAATATTTGAAAATAGAAATAAATGAAGCCGTGTTGATTAGATTTACGCCATTTTGACGTGAACGATATTTATATCGATTTTATTAATTTTATAACGAACATCGAAAGTGATTTCAAAATCTGATATTTTTAAATGAATTGAAATTCGAATTAAATTGAAAAGAATTGAAATTCGAATTAAATTGAATAGAACTGAAATTCAAATTAAATTGAATAGAATTGAAATTCGAATTAATTGAAATGAATTGAAATTAGAATGAAATTGAATAGAACTGAAATTCGAATTAAATTGAAAAGAATTGAAATCCGAATTAAATTGAAAAGAATTGAAATTCAAATTAAATTGAAAAGAATTGAAATTCGAATTAGATTGAAATAGAATTGAAATCGTTTTTGAATTGAATTTAAAACGTATTGAAACTGAACCGAAATCGATTTAAATTAAAACCGATTTGAATTGAAATGGATTTGAATTGAAATCGAGTTGAAATGAATTTAAAACGAAATTATATTGAATATTCAATTTTGATTTGAATTGAATAGGAAGTTGAAATCGTTTTGAAAATGAATTTAAAACGATTTATAAAATACGTTTTAAAAGGAAATCGACGAAGTATATATTATATATATAATATAATGGCCTGAATAGAACGCGCCGCGCTGCGGTAGTTCGCGAATTTCGACCATTGACTTCGAATAGATATTACGGCAGATCTGACCGTCGGATTCTCCTAAAACTGGAACCGTTGGGTTCGTAACGAAAAGCGCTTTCTAACGAATATAAGAAATTAGAAATCTAACGGTTGGATTTGGAATTATGTCCAAATCAAATTTGGAAAAGGTCGCTGTAAGTGCAGTTCGATGGCCGTTGATGGAAATCGACTGTACGGGCCTTGATAAAATTATTAAAAATATTAATAATTAATGTAAAATCATAAAAAATGATTTGGAAAGAATTGGGATGAAAAACTCCATATTTGAAAAGAAAAAAATAGATTTTTATCGAAATGAACTAGTTTTGAACTAGAATTATAATTCAATTATTTTTAAATAAATAAATTGGATTTGAAATGGTTTTAAAAATAACCAAGATTTCCAATATATAGATTGGAAATGGATTTGAATCGAAATTGTCTTCGGAATATTTCGATGTGGGATTTTGTGATTATACAGATATTGTTATGGATGTTTGAAAGATATATTTGTATCGTTATCTCCAATACGATATTTGTTGATCGTAGAATTTGATATTGAATATAAGCCGATATATTTTCTGTCCAGAGCCTTGTATTTAATATCAAATGGGATTAGGGTTTGTCGTGAATGGTGTCTTCATTAACACTGTTCTTAAACCCAGTTGAGAAAAAGATTAAATCTTTTTATTTAGATTTAATGAAGTGTACCAATTAAATAATATTTAATTGGAATTGATTTTTGGGTTTATCATGAACGGTGTTTTAAATAACACTTGTCCTTTAACCCGACAATTAATGGAAGGTGATTTTGGGTTGTCGTGAATGGTATCTTTAATAATATTGTTCTTAGACCCAACGGAGTTAAGAAAATCAGAAACTAACTGGAGATTAGTTAAGTTGAATGGTTTCATGAGTATTGATCTGATGTTGGTTTCGGCCTTCGAGGTTATTACTTAGGGAATTGTTCACTTGCTAATTCACGGTTAATGGCTGATGGAAATGAAATGTGATTTTGGGTTTATCGTGAACCATGTTTTAAATGACATTGGTTCTTTAACCCAGTTAAAGATTAAAACTAGTAGTTTTAATGAATCTTTAAATAGATTGAAAAGTGATTTTGATAATTAAAATTATCAAGTTCATGGAATGATCGAGAATGGAGTACCACCAGTTTTACTCCAGGCGATAGTTAAATCTTTAATTAGATTTAGACGTGAAATGGTAATTGAATTTACCGATAACAACGTGGTGTTAGATATGAAGTATTACCAGTTTTACTTCATGGGATGAATAGGTTGGGGTTGGGAAATTTAACAATTGATTACTTCGATAAGGTTCGTTAATCCCGACTAATTTGGATAAACCATAATTTGGTTTGAATTGATATTCAAAAGAAGATTAAAGAATAAATTCAAAAGAATTTATCTTTGATAAAATTAATGGGAACCTTTCCCTAAGAATGTGAAATTTAGAAGCTAACTGTAGGTTAGCTAAGAAGAATAGTTTCCTGGATATTGATCTGATGTTGATTTCGGCCTTCGGGGTTATTACATAAGGAATTATTCTCTTGCTAATTTACGGTTAGTGACTGATGAATTGGAATGAGGCGTATGTTGTGTTTGTGTAACACTTGTTTATTATATACGCGAGTTATTTGGAAAGACCGGGTTTATCCAATTCTGAATAACTAATACGACGATAAGTCGAAGATGAAGACGGTGGTTGAAGACCGGAGGTCTTCACATCGTTTGGATAATTGCTGATGATCTTGATTGGGCTGTACACCCAAGAGGAGGGAATCAGTTGGTGATCGTCCAGACGTACTTGGAGATCGATGGATATGCGAGGAATAAGTTTCCTCGGGTTTCGTTCAGACCCAGAACGGACTTGTAAATGGATGTGTGTCTGACATCGGATTTCATTCTGTGTGATTGATATCGGTTGCATAGCATGAATTGCCTGTGTGGCATGCTAAGATGCAAATGATCAAGGCTTCTGTTGAAAAGAAGAGTCTTGTGGTTGATGATCGAAGCACGGCCTTTGTGGCGTAGCTTTGTGTAGCGTTAATTCGCGAGCCTCGCACCCCGGTTGTGAACCAAAACGGGAGAAGGATCCAGGGAGGACATGCGTTTTCTTCTAGCTAGGGTGGTGTCAGTGACCTACCAGCCCTGACATTTATATTACTTTCACCTGTGTGGTTGTTGCTATTGCGAAGCGCCTCAGTTATATCGGTCGATCAGGGACCGATGGAGTCATTCGTTGGCTCATTTACGCCCCCAAAGGGCGGGGAAACGCAGTGTTCAGTCATTTTAATCCACATCGGTGGACCGGCCCTGTGGCTCCTAAGGGGCGATGCGTTTTGCTTCTGAGACACGGGCTAGAGCGTCTCGAATTGGTAGAGGACTATGTTTTGCCTCGGTTCACAGATGGAAATCCAACTTCCAAATACATGATTTTGCGGTTTTGATTGTAGAACTAGTATGGCGACATAGTGGTATGGGGCATTCATGTCGCCTATGATTGATACTTATGATTTGAAATTGATTTCTTCACTTATAGCAATAATAAAAGATGAAATTTAGCGTATCAAGCATTCTTTGGCTATTATAAGGTAAAACCCTATCCTCTGGTTTGTGTTGCATTGTGTGATGGGAACTGGGTCTTATAATGGCTTCATTGTTCTTTATATAGCATTGCGTTGTTGTATTATGCACTGGTATTCTTGGGAGGAAACCCGTTCTGTGTTATACGGCGTGGTCCCTTGATTTACCTAACTTTAAAATAACGATTAATAACTGTTTTAGTTCTCACACCAGTCACATGACTGACCTGGAGTTTATTGCTTTAACCTAAACTCTGGGTGCCCTTATTTTCGACACGGGCGTCTAGCAGTTTTGGTTTTGCAGATTTATATTCATAGGGTCCTGCTACAGCTTGAACGATATCCGGAAAGCTTTGTATCCGTATATCTCCTTCAGTTTTGTTTTGTATTATTTTTCGCTGCTATGTAATTTATTGTAATCTCTGATATTTATCGTATGTATATCAATTGTTTTTACTCTGTATATACTTATATTCTGATGAATTGTTGTAATTAACAATGAAATGTTCTTCTGTTTGTGTTCTTTTGTGTGTTGTTCTCGAAACAATCAGGGGTTTCGAACGGTCTTGGTCGGTTTAGCGACTGATTCGGATCGAGCGAAATTCCTTGTTGTTACATTTGGTATCAGAGCTTTGGTTTACAAAGCTCGAGAACAAGACACATTAGAACCATACCAAAGAATTCATTAGAAATTGGATTAGTAATATCCAATAAGAATAACTCGTTAGAGATGGGATCAGTAGTATCCTAGAACGAGTGTGAAGAGTATATTTTTAAAATGAAAACCAATTTTGTTTTGAAATTTAAATTGTATTATACGTATTTGAATATTTATTTTAAATTGATTTGGACAATCCAATATATAAATTTTTTGAATATACGTCCTGCAAACGTGTATTCGAAGTTTTAATATACTGGATAGTTATAGAATCATACTCTAGTTGCCCGGGGATAATTCAGGAAATGGTGCACCGTCGCCAGTATTTATTTTCGAGTAACGAAAGTGAGATTTCTATATATTTCCATTAGACTGGTGTGAGAACCAAAATATAGCTAGAATACATTGTTGTGAATTGGCACCAAAAATGTGATTTTTGACTATATATCAAAATTATGTATTTGAAATGATAATTCACTAATTGATTGATGGTTGTGTTGTATGATTATTCCTTTAAACCATTATGAGAATGAACGGTTAATTTAGGCCAAATTGAACCAAATATTGAACTGTATTGAAAATTATTTGGAATTGCATACATGTACATGTGTATCCATTGAACAGGTCATAGCAAGGAGGCTGGAGAAGAGGAATAAAATTGTTTGCCCGATAAATAGGTACATGTTTATTGTATTTCTTGAGTTTTGGGTGATTTTATGAGTCGATTGGCTAGCCGCCTGGCTTTTTCTTTTGGATTGAAGAAGGCCATGGGAGGCTATATGAAATATCCCGAAGTCCCCAGTGCAGAGGAGGTTATGGCGAAATTTTTCGAAAATTTAGGGTGTTAGCCAAATTTTTGAAAAAATTTAAAAAGTTTTTAGAAACTTAAAAGTTGAAGAACTTAAGCCGTAATGAAAATAATGAAAGTTGAGTTGGTTTGTTAAACAACTTTCGGCTTCGTTCCTTTTCGGGGACGAAAAGTTTTAAGTGGGGGAGATTGTAACAACCCGGAAATCCGAGCCAGTTTAAAATTTTTATTTTAGCAATTTTGAATATTAAAAATGAATTATTTTAAATAATATCGACAAAAAAATTATTTTGAATAGAATTCGAACGTATATAGTTATATAGAGCGTCGTTCGAATATAAATATTTATTTTAAATTATAAAAGGAATTGAAAATGGCGCGGTAGTTCGATAATTCAATTTCAAAGTTCAAACGAATGTACAGGATTCAAAATAAACCGGATTTTAGCGAAACCAAAAATAATAGAATCTAATTGATAATATCTTTCCAACGAATCCGAAAAATCAAAATTTCATTGCAGGAATCAAAAGTTATGTCCAAATGAATATTCAAAATGATAATATCTTTCCAACGAATCCGAAAAATCAAAATTTCATTGCGGGAATCAAAAGTTATGTCCAAATGAATATTCAGAATAGTCGTTATGGAATTCTGGCCCTTAAAAATAGACATTTTGCAAACGGTCTCGGTTTTCGACGAAACCACTTTTGTTGGATCCGTGATGTCAAGTTATTGCTAGATTCCAAAATTCATAATATTTCGAATCAATATGTGAGCGTGGCAAAGGAAAACGCGTTTGACAAGTTTTAGTTGATTTTAATCAACTGGAAATTGGCCATTTTTCAAACGGTCTCGGAATTTGACGAAACTAGTTTTGTTAGGACCGTATCGTCAATACAAAGCTAGAAAATATATTTTGAGAATTTTTCGAGTTAGTATGTGACCCCAGTAAATTGAAATGCACGTTCAAATTCAATATATAGAGTTATATGTTGATTTTGACGAAAACTGATCGAAATGATCGAACCAGCTTACGATACATATCACATTGTGTTCGGAATGGGGGTAATTAGTTATGGACGACAGGCAGTGGGTCTCGTTTCGAGGTCGAAAATAAAAGTTGCTTTTTGGAAATTAAATAATTAATTAATTAAACATATATAAAACCCCTATATCCTTCCTCCCCCCCCCTCGTTAGTTCAGAACCAAATAAAAAAAGGGCGGAAGCCCTAATCGATCGATGCCCCCCTCGTTCCGACGACGGTGCCCCCCACATCGACCACCGACACCTTCTTCTCCTCCCTCTCCTCTACAGTTCGACGCTCCAATCACCTGAACCCCCCCCCCCCAAATCAGATCGCGCGACGCTGGTACCTGCCTCCACCCGACCTCCCTAGCTTCGTAAGCACCTGGCGCCACCCCTGCAGCCTCCGGCGAACTCAGCCCCTCCCCATTCGACCAAGCCCGACGTGAAACAACCCCTCCTCCCTGATTTTCAACTCTAGGTATTTTAATTTGATTTTTATTTTCAGATTTTTAATTAATATAGGCAAAAGGATTTTCAACTTAAATATATGATCTTTAGAATAAAAGGTGGGATTTTTATGGCGTGTTAGTGAAGTTAAAGATTCGATTTTTATTTTTAAGAAAGGTTTGATTTTTAAATAAAGAAAGAATTGATTTTTAAACTAGGAGATAATAGATTTTTAATTAAAAAAATTTGATTTTCAACGATATAAAGATTTGATCTTTAGTAGTATAAAAATACGATTTTTATATAGTAAAGATAATCAAGAAGTTAAAAATATAATTTTTATATAATCAAGAAGTTAAAAATATGATTTTTATATTATAGAAAGTATAAAAATTTGATCTTTATATAAGGAGCGAAATGAAAATCTGATTTTTATTATATATAGGTTGACAAAAAATGTGATTTTTATAGTGTCAAAATAAAAATTCGATCTTTATATATGTAGTAGAAATATAAAAATATAATTTTTATATAGAAAGAAGCATTGTAAATATATATGAAGTAGAAATAGAAATAGAATTTTCATTTATGGAATGAAGTAATAAAAATATAATTTGTATTTGAACAGCGTGAAAAGAACTGTATTGGAATTTCAAGCAAATCTAGACAGTTCAGAAGTTCAAAAGCAAAGCACGGCGGAGTGGAACCCTCTGTGAGAACTTCTCACCTTTAAATTTCTTTTTCTAGTTAATAATATATACTAGGATGCAGACGGTGTTTAGTAGCATCCGACACCCATCGTCTACAGACCATGGACGGCTTGTATGCTTGTTTGTTTGATTTTGATGTGTAGTTGATTGTGAGATGTGATGTGAAATGAAATAAAATATTTATATAGTTAAGAATATTTTATAGTTGAAAATAGAATTTTTAACGTGTATTTAAAATGAAATAAATATAAACAAATCGAAGAATTTGTTTATATACACACATTTGACTGATATTGACTGGGACGATAAATTTTACACATCGCCCAACTACACAAATAAAATCTGTGTTTGATTGTTTGAAAACCCCACACGGGTATTGGGATGATATATGTCATACACTAGTCCCAATAATTAGTTGTATGTCGATCGATTGATCGACAGGCTGTTATAAGCGTTAAATATTTATATTTGATGCTTATACAGTATAGAACGCACTCTGGATGATGGCTGATTATTTATCGTTGTTATTTTATACATGTGTCGTAGAAAATCCATATAATTAACATTATATGGTAACTGATTGGGCCTCATTCCAGTTTTGAAATAGAATATTTGAAATAGAATATTTGAAATAGAATATTTGAAAAAGAAATATTTGAAACAGAATATTTGAAAATAGAAATAGATGAAGCCGTGTTGATTAGATTTACGCCATTTTGACGTGAACAATATTTATATCGATTTTATTCATTTTCTAATGAACATCAAAAGTGATTTCAAAATCTGATATTTTTAAATGAATTGAAATTCTAATTAAATTGAAAAGAATTGAAATTCGAATTAAATTGAAAAGAATTGAAATTCGAATTAAATTGAATAGAATTGAAATTCGAATTAAATTGAATAGAATTGAAATTCGAATTAAATTGAAATGAATTGAAATTCGAATTACATTGAATAGAATTGAAATTCGAATTAAATTGAAAAGAATTGAAATTCGAATTATATTGAAAAGAATTGAAATTCGAATTAAATTGAAAAGAATTGAAATTCGAATTAGATTGAAATAGAATTGAAATCGTTTTTGAATTGAATTTAAAACATATTGAAATTGAACTGAAATCGATTTAAATTAAAACCGATTTGAATTGAAATGGATTTGAATTGAAATCGAGTTGAAATGAATTTAAAACGAATTTATATCGAATATTCAATTTTGATTTGAATTGAATAGGAAGTTGAAATCGTTTTGAAAATGAATTTAAAACAATTTATAAAATACGTTTTAAAAGGAAATCGACGAAGTATATATTATATATATTATATATTTAATATAATGGCCTGAATAGAACGCGCCGCACTGCGGCAGTTCGCGAATTTCGACCATTGACTTCAAGCAGATATTACTGAAGATTCGACCGTCGGATTCTCCTAAAACCGGAACCGTTGGGTTCGTATCGAAAAGAGCTTTCTAACGAATATAAGAAATTAGAAATCTAACGGTTGGATTTGGAATTATGTCCAAATAAATTTGGAAAAGGTCACTGTAAGTGCAGTTCGATGGCCGTTGATGGAAATCGACTGTACGGGCCTTAATAAAATTATTAAAAATATTAATAATTAATGTAAAATCATAAGAAATGATTTGGAAAGAATTGGGATGAAAAACTCCATATTTGAAAAGATAAAAATAGATTTTTATCAAAATGAACTAGTTTAGAACTAGAATTATAATTCAATTATTTTTAAATAAATAAATTGAATTTAAATGGTTTTAAAGATAACCAAGATTTCCAATATATAGATTGGAAATGGATTTGAATCGAAATTGTCTTCGGAATATTTCGATGCGGGATTTTGTGATTATACAGATATTGTTATGGAAGTTTGAAAGATATATTTATATCGTTATCTCCAATACGATATTTGTTGATCATAGAATTTGATATTGATTATAAGCTGATATATTTTCTATTCAGAGCCTTGTATTTAATAATAAATGGTATTAGGGTTTGTCATGAATGGTGTCTTCATTAACACTGTTCTTAAACCCAGTTGAGAAAAAGATTAAATCTTTTTATTTAGATTTAATGAAGTGTACCAATTAAATAATATTGAATTGGAATTGAATTGTAATTGATTTTTGGGTATATCATGAACGGTGTTTTAAATAACACTAGTTCTTTAACCCGACAATTAATGGAAGGTGATTTTGGGTTGTCGTGAACGGTATCTTTAATAATATTATTCTTAGACCCAACGGAGTTAAGAAAATCAGAAACTAACTGGAGATTAGTTAAGTTGAATGGTTTCATGGGTATTGATCTGGTGTTGGTTTCGGCCTTCGGGGTTATTACTTAGGGAATTGTTCACTTGCTAATTCACGGTTAATGGCTGATGGAAATGAAATGTGATTTTGGGTTTATCGTGAACCGTGTTTTAAATGACATTGGTTCTTTAACCCAGTTAAAGATTAAAACAAAGTGGAGTTTTATTGAATCTTTAAATAGATTGAAAAGTGATTTTGATAATTAAAATTATCAAATTCAAGGAATGATCGAGAATGGAGTACCACCAGTTTTACTCTAGACGATAGTTAAATCTTTAATTAGATTTAGACGTGAAATGGTAATTGAATTTACCGATAACACTGTGGTGTAAGATATGAAGTATTACCAGTTTTACTTCATGGGATGAATAGGTTGGGGTTGGGAAATTTAACAATTAATTACTTCGGTAAGGTTCGTTAATCCCGACTAATTTGGATGAACCATAATTTGGTTTGAATTGACATTCAAAAGATGATTAAAGAATAAATTTAAAAGAATTTATCTTTGATAAAATTAATGGGAACCTTTCCCTAAGAATGTGAAATTTAGAAGCTAACTGTAGTTAGCTAAGAAGAATGGTTTCTTTGATATTGATCTGATGTTGGTTTCGGCCTTCGGGGTTATTACTTAGGGAATTATTCACTTGCTAATTTACGGTTAGTGACGGATGAATTGGAATGAGGCGTATGTTGTGTTTGTGTAACACTTGTTTATTATATACGCGAGTTATTCGGAAAGACCGGGTTTATCCCATTCTGAATAACTAATACGACGATAAGTCGAAGATGAAGACGGTGGTTGAGGACCGGAGGTCTTCACATCGTTTGGATAATTGCTGATGATCTTGATTGGGCTGTACACCCAAGAGAAGGGAATCAGTTGGTGATCGTCCAGACGTACTTGGAGATCGATGGATATGCGAGGAATAAGGTTCCTCCGATTTCGTTCAGACCCAGAACGGACTTGTAAATGGATGTGTGTCTGACATCGGATTTCATTCTATGTGATTGATATCGGTTGCATAGCATGAATTTCCTGTGTGGCATGCTAAGATGCAAATGATCAAGGCTTCTGTTGAAAAGTAGAGTCTTGTGGTTGATGATCAAAGCACGGCATTTGTGGCGTAGCTTTGTGTAGCTTTAATTCGCGAGCCTCGCACCCCGGTTGTGAACCAAAAACGGGAGCAGGATCCAGGGAGGACATGCGTTTTATTCTAGTTAGGGTGGTGTCAGTGACCTACCAGCCCTGACATTTATATTACTTTCACCTGTGTGGTTGTTGCTGTTGCGAGGCGCCTCGGTTATATCGGTCGATCCGGGACCAATGGAGTCATTCGTTGGCTCATTTACGCCCCAAAGGGCAGGGAAACGTAGTGTTCAGGCATTTTAATCCACATCGATGGACCGGCCCTGTGGCTCCTAAGGGGTGATGCGTTCTGCTCCTGAGACACGGGCAAGAGCGTCTCGAATCGGTAGAGGACTATCTTTTGCCTCGGTTCACAGATGGAAATCCAACTTCCAAATACGTGATTTTGCGGTTTTGATTGTAGAACTAGTATGGCGACATAGTGGTATGGGGCATTCATGTCGCCTATGATTGATACTTATGATTTGAAATTGATTACTTTACTTATAGCAATAATAAAAGATGAAATTTATTGTATCAAGCATTCTTTGGCTATTATAAGGTAAAACCCTATCCTCTGGTTTGTGTTGCATTGTGTGATGGGACATGGGTCTTATAATAGCTTCATTGTTCTTTATATAGCATTGCGCTGTTGTTTTATGCACTGGTATTCTTGGGAGGAAACCCGTTCCATGTTATACGGCGTGGTCCCTTGATTTACCTAACTTTAAAATAACAATTAATAACTGTTTTAGTTCTCACACCAGTCAGATGACTGACCTGGAGTTTATTGTTTTAACCTAAAATCTGGGTGCCCTTATTTTCGACACGGGCAGCTAGCGTTTTGGTTTTGCAGATTTATATTCACAGGGTCCTGCTAGAGCTGGAACGATATCCGGAAAGCTTTGTATCCGTATATCTCCTTCAGTTGTGTTTTGTATTATTTTCCGCTGCTATGTAATTTATTGTAATCTCTGATATTTATCAAATGTATATTAATTGTTTTTACTCTGTATATTCTTATATTATGATGAATTGTTGTAATTAACAATGAAATGTTCTTCTGTTTGTGTTCTTTTGTGTGTTGTTCTCGAAACAATCAGGGGTTTCGAACGGTCTTGGTCGGTTTAGCGACTGATTTGGATCGAGCGAAATTCCTTGTTGTTATAATATATTTATATATACATTTGATGTATATGTGTGAGTTATTGCATGTATGTGTGTATGTTAAATACATTTGATGTATTTTAATCATACTGACCCAATGAATTGAAACTGTTTTGATAGGTAAATGGTAATGCTAACTGAAATTGTTTCAACAACAAGCCATTCCATCAATCAACATTGGCAAGAGCGTTTGCTAACAACACTACATAAGTCAGTGCATTTTGTGTGCATATGTAATTCAAGTTTGTGTGCAGTTTAGTTTAATGTAAACATAATATGTGTACTATTTACTAATGTTGTATATGTAATGAACACTAATCTCTAGTGGTTGCTAATAGAAATAATGCTAAATGATTTTATATTATAGGACTGTATTGGAATGTGTATAACTCCTATGTTTAAAACCATTTTACTACTTAAATTTCATTGATGTTTCTCATGTTATTGGATCTGAAATGGTAATCAAAATAGATTGAGTACATATATTGATATGTATAATTGCCTCCATGGTCCCTTTTGTTTGCTCAGTAAACTTGTTTACATATTTTTTTTTTGTAATGTGGACTTAATTCTGTAATGGTCCTTAAATTTATTGTGAACAGTAATGCATGAGTATGTTTTTGTTACTAAATAAAACAAAAGGGATAAGTCGACCATTATTTTGAAATGTTCAATGTAAGAAGCAACATTTTACCAATATTGAATTTAACTATAATATATGTATGAATCATATATTTTATTTAAATCCGTTTTATATTACGAATATAAAATACATATATTGTGATATGTAAATGACTCTAATATTGTTCGCCACTACGAATTATAAATTCCCTTTACAGCAAATTCTGTTATATTAAGTCATGGTGAAGTCTTCCAATAATACACTCATCAATGTCCAAAATCACTGGATGTAGGTAATGCCAAAGCATTGTGCAGCCTTTTATTTTTGTTATATGCTACGGAGTAAAAGTGATACTTGAACTGTGTTATTGGGTCTGACTTAACTAAGCTGCATAATAAGATTATGGCTTAGAGACAACAGCATGAATTATTTATATTTTGAGCAAATAAATAATACTGAAAAAAATGTTCATCATGCGATCCAAGAGTTATATATACGATATAATTGACATAAGATGTCTACCTTAAAGGTTATGTTTTGGGGCGTAGTCAAAGTTTGGTCAAGGCATGACTAGATACGGATCTTGGAACACCATTATATATGTATATCGATATGTATATATAAATAAAGGGATGTTAGTTTGAGTGGGAGCGTATTTTAGTTTAAAATAAATATTTATGTTAATATAAAATTTTGATTGTCGAAGTTTATATTAAATAAATGTTAAAGAATCAGTTATTATTTATTATCTACTATAGATATTAAATAACAAAATAAATTCGATAATTTAAATTAATCCTTGAGAAGGATAAAGTGAATTAAATCAAATTTCTTGACCGACATTGAAATTTGAGGATTGTCCTCAAACAAATTAAAACGTAATTTTTCTAACATATATAGAGGATCTAAAAATAAGTTATAGTATGACTTCAAACAATTAAGATATAAATGTTATAAAATCTACTTTTACATCTCTAGTATTAGATACTAGATATGAATCACATAAATTTATGTGAATTTACAGTAATTGCAAAATAAATAGAAATCTAAAGAGACAAGTGAACTTACGATTGGAAATAAAGCAAATGTTGCTGTATTATCAATGGAAAGTTAAATCTTGTTATATATAAACTGGCTTAACTAAATAAATAAAATAATTATTATTATGAAATTCCAATTAAAATAAATGTTAAAATAGATCTTGTTTAGACAAGTTTGAATTTCATTTGCAATAAAAAAATAATTGTTATTCATTTTACTTAAATGAAATAACGTATGGAATTTCACAAATAGTTAATGATGTTTGTAAATCCTTAACTATAATGTACTTGACATTAATAAAGAGTGGATTAAATTTAGTTATTTAAATCCAATATACCTTTAGTATTGTCGGTTAGCCAAGTAAACAAGAAAGTATATTAAAACTCCATAATGATGGAATTTTAAAATCATTTGATTTTGAATCATATGAAAAATGCAAATCTTGTTTATTAGGCAAAATAACTGAATCACCTTTCATTTGATACAGTGAATAAGTGATGAGTATTGGGTCTCGTACATAATGATGTATATGGAGCAATGAATACATAAACTAGAGGTAGGTTTATTACTTCATTACATTTACTGATGATATCAGTAAATAGAGATATGTGTATCTCATGAAATACAAATTAGAATATCTTGAAAAGTTCAAAAGCTCAAAAATGAAGTTCAAAACCAATTTTAATAGAAAATAAATTCTTTTCGAACATATCGAAATAGAATATTTAAGCCAATTATTTAATGACTATCCAGACGAGTTTGAAATTGTTTCACAAGTCATTCCATCAAGAACACCATATTAGAATGTTGTGTCTAAAAGGAGAAATCGCACCTTATAAGATATAATACGATGAATGATAAGTCATATGGATTCTCCAATAAATTAAATTAAGAACAATTACATTTAGTCCTACTAAAATGGTCTTGAAGACGTCATATAAGATATGAACTAGGAAATGTCCTAGTGTGTCTTATACGTTGATTTGGGATATAAAGACGTTTATTAAATGTCCTTCTTCTGATAATTTCAGACCTAAATCAAATAACTATTTTGTGGATATAAATTTTCAGAGAATAAAATGTTTATTGCTCGAATTGTTATCCATTTAAAGGAGAGCCAGTCTCCAAGATATCGATGGGAATGAAATTGTAACAACCCGTATTTCAATAACATGTTAAAACGAGAATCAAGGCAGAATTTCATTTTAAATTCTGAATCAAGTAAAACGGGCTATGCCATTGCGTTCGCCTCGGAAAAATACGCGAAATAGAGTCCGAGTTTTCGAAAATCGGAGTCCGTATGACCCGGTTAAGGCCCAAAGAAGTTTTCGGGAAATTTGAATTTTGAAACATGCAGAAATGGGGCCAGGCGGGAAAATTCCCGCCCAGACATGTCGACAGGCATGTCGACAGGCATGTCGACAGGGCTGTCGACTTGCCCTGTCGGCTGATTCTGGTCTGGTGCACCTATTTTCTATCTTGGCTAGGTTTTTGGGCCTGGTTTGAAATCTGACGGTTCAGGTTGGTCCTAGGGTTAATCTAAGGGCCTAAAACTATCCTAATCTCTATAAAAAGACCCTAAACCTACCCCTAAACCCTCATTATTCACTCATGTAACTAAACTATGGCCAAATTTCTACTCTCATGGCCTCCATCTCAAATCCCTAGAGCCTATGCACTCAAATCAAGTTCAAATCAAAAGGTGCAAGCTTGCTACACCAAATCAAGGCCAAATCAACATTGCTATGCGAGTTCCATGACGATTCTTCTACAAAGGAGGCACCTTTCTTAGCCAAGATGATTCATGCTCCTTTCCCTAGGCCTAACTATGTAAGTTCTAGCTACTTTTGGATCAAAACGGTATTTTTAATGTTGACATGGGATAAAATGAGGCTAAACATGATTATGCGAATCTATATGAACCTTACCATGCCTCTTGTGTTCATATTTATGATCTTAGGCCATGTGAGTGACTTAATCATGCCTCTCATGCTATGCATAACCTAGTTTAACTTGCAAGTTTGGATCTTTATGCATGAAATGCTAGCATGAACCTTTAGGAACCACTTTACTTATGAAACATTGGCTAAGGCAAGATTTTGGGGCTTATGCATGTTTATGAACCCAAACCCCTCATGCTAACATGCAAGTTTGTGGCCAAATCCTTTATGAGATTATGCATGCTCGTGGCCAATCCCCTCTTTTTAAGTTGTGCATGTTTATGGCCAAATCCCTTTTTGATAATATGCATGTTTGTGGCCAAATTACCTTATGACACTATGCATGTCTATGGCCAATCCCTTTATGATGTTATGCATGTGGAAGCCAAGCCCTTTTTGGCATCATGCATGTTTTGAGACCAATATGTGACATAGTATCCTTATTATGTTGACTCGCTTTGCTTGCGTTGGGAAAACACAATTTTGGGTAGTTAGATAAACATGAACATGTCGCAAAATCTTAACTTGAATATGACATGTAAGGATGCATAAAAACATGAGCTTGGGAATTTACCTATTAAGTTAGGTCTACCCTTTGGGAATTTACCTATTAAGTTAGGTCTACCCAAATGCTCGAAAACTTGTAACATGTTTTGGAAACATGATGAACTTAGATAATATGAGTATGGCCAACTCGAGGTTGGGTTGAGTTTGCAACGTAAAACTACCCGGAACCGACCGGCCTAACTAGTAGTTGCAAACAATAGGACCCAATGTGAGAAGTTGGTCATGTCGCACTTAAGACCCGAGGTTAGACTAAGTTGTGGTGTAAATCTACCCGGACCCGCCCGGCTTAACTAGTAACCACAACAAGGTCTAATGTGAGAGGTTGAGGGTGCATTAATTAAATTAATGCCACATAATAGGGTTAAGTTAATTTGATTAATGAGGCTTAACCAAATATGATATGGACAAATGGGTTAAGTAATTTGATTAGGCTAATGATACTTAACAAAACATGATAAGCTTGGGTAGGTTAAGTAACTTGATTTGCCTAATGACACTTGACCATTTTTATACGACTAGTGGACGGGATTAAGTTAACCAACATTTAATCAATCCAACACGATAACGTGATAAGGTTAAGTAAATTTTCTTAATGACACTTAACAGTATAATACAGTTGATGGATGGGGTTAAGATTAGGCTTAACTAATCTAAACATGGAAATCGGATAGGGTTAAGTTAGCCTAGACTTAATTAATCCAACTTGGTAATTTAATGGGGTTAAGTTAAACACTTAACTAATTTAACACGATGATTTGATGAGGTTAAGTGACCTATACTTAACCAATCTAACTCGTTAATTTGATGAGGTTAAGTTAATCTATACTTAACCAATCTAACGTGAAAACATGATAAGGCTAAGTCACGAATCACTTGAATACGCTTGACCGATTTGATGACAAGGTCAAGTTAATTTATATAATTAACCAATCTAAAATGATAATTAGACGAGGTTAAGTCATGGATTCCTTGATATACTTACATGGTTTGTAGGGTTAAGTCTTGGACTTGTATACTTAGCCAATTTTGACATGGTTTATAGACGGGCTAAGTTATGAACTTAAGTGACACTTATAACCCATTAGATAAGCCCTAATTCGGAGGATTAGGTAAATAACCATAGTTAACAAGGATTATGGAAATAAGGCTAAGTGGTAAACCTTAGTTAAGGGAAACTAAGTAATAATTCTTAGTCAAGGAAATTTGGACCATTTCTTAGATAGATTAGTAACCCGATACGTTAGTTCAACGTTTAAGTATGCGTGAAGGAGCAGGCTATCTGATTTAGATAAAGGCTCCAACGAATTGGGTAACGAAGCAGCGGCTTCGGGGAACGTGAGGATATTCTTGGGATCCCTCTATGAGCTGCCAGGTCATTATACTAGGCTCACGAGAGGTTGAGGTCTGCGGTAGAAGAACCAAGAATATGCCTTGGTTGCTATGCGAGCGACCTAAAGACTGGGGTGGATAGCAGTGAGTCGACGAATACATAAGGTGCCCGAGATAGCAAGTTCGTCGATCATCTACCATCTTGAGTCAAGCGTGTACGTACGGAAAGGCAGGGAACACCCAACAGACCATAATTGCTATCTAATTATGGGTGAGGTAGGCCGTAGGATGTGGGCTGGCCGGAGTGTAGTTGTCATGCAAGATTTTCTCTTGTGTTGCCTTTCACTAGTTGAGGGAGGGGTCTCGTGGGACCATAGCCACGTGTAGAAAAGCAGACCTTAGTATCTGCATCGGCAGATAAATCTAAAGCTCCCGACCGAGTCCTGTATTTCTTGGTTTGCCCTGTGACAGGACTCGGGTGGCACGATGTGATACATATGCATGCAGTAATAGAAAAACGATTCACGATGAATGCGTGGGAAAAAGGGCGCGGTTGAGGGTTAGCGTAATCCCTAGTGGCCTAGGTGGTTTAACCCAAACCGAAATACGAAAGCGTGCAATAGGTAAGCGTAATCCCTAGTGGTGCTAGGTGGTGTAAGTCCTATTAGTTCAAACGATGATTCATATGGAAGAGCCTAGCTAGAACAAGGGTGACAGTCCAAACGATTTCAAGGATAATACGACATGAGGAAGCCCGTACGAGGTACGGCAAAGGACCGAACTTATATACATGGAAAGAAACATATGATTTGAGTAACCTATATATGCGATATATTAGGTTGACATGGACCATTACACGACTTTGAGTAAGGGACATTCATGGTTAACACATAACAAGGCTGGGATACTAGTACGGAGGGTGCAGAGCAAATATACATGTTAGAACTAGGAAGAATATACATAATAGATACCGTGGGATGTTAGACGGGGTAGATACCTTGGGATAATGTACTCGTTAGAAATCTGACGATGTGATACCTTGACTTATCATAACACCGTAGTTTATCATGATACCTTAGTTTACTTTGCCACAGTAGTTCAACCGGCTATCCTGGTTTATCTATCTTGTAGTTATCCTTATGTTTACTTTCAGTTTATGCATGTCATGTTACCTTTACCTGTTTTTATACTGGAAGTAGATAGGACTTACTCAGTCTTTTTGACTGACCCGTTTTGTTTCGCCTCTTTTCTTCCGTTCCCCCCCCCAGGTTTCAGGGAGGAAACAATGCTGTTTAGTTCGGACTTCTTCCGCTTGAAGGTCATCATGGATGGCTTGGACTTCTCTTGGCTATGGCTACTTTACTGTTTTACTTGGGGAATAATTTATGAAAAAGTCTTTATGCTTCTTTACTATTGCAAGACAGGTTTTGATGTACTCTGATGTAAAAGGCTTTAGACCTTAATTATAAATGTTTATGAAAGTTCGATTTTACTTCCGCTATTTTATATGTTCTGTCTTGTGATATTTCTGTGCATGTTTACCAATAATGCCCCTCTAAAGCTAGTGCATTCCTTTGTGAGTGACCCTAGCGGAGGCGGGGTGTTACACGTGGTATCAGAGCAGAAGGTTACCAGACTGGGCAAAAGTTTTTAAAGACCTTCTGAAAACTATTTGAAAATCGTTTATAAAGAAGCATTTTTCAAGAAAATTTTCTTTTAAAAGAAAAAGGCTATTCCCCAAAGGCCATTAGCACTATCCTTGTTTCCTTAATTGAATCTCTTTTCCTTTCTTTCCTCCATCTGTAGTCACAGTGGTTTTAACTGCGACTAGTCTTTTCTATCTACGAAAGTGTTTTCCTTACGATGGAGGTGGTTCTCGAGAGACCAGTGGCCGCGTTATAAGAAAGGATAGTGAGGAAGAGGATAAAGGATACGAGCTTAATGATGAGCAACTTGTTGGTATGGCTCAGCCCAGGACGAGAGAGAAGGATGAACAATGAAACCCATGACGAGAGAGTACCTTTGGCATGGTAAAACGGGATGGATAGTTAAGTATTATGGGAAAAGGACAAGATCATCGGGAGGGCAGCAGTATGCTCTCATTTCTAGGGTACCTCGGAAGGAGGGTGACGATCTTGTTAAAGGTTTAGCTTTTCTTCTCTATCATCCTGTCGGGACTTTGTTTTGATCACCGCATCTTTTAAGTTCGCTTAGATAGTTGAGTCTCTGTACCTTAAGTACTAGCGTAATAGAGAATCCCATTTTTGTCTCAAAGTCCTATTGGAGAATCAGTCCATTTATACATGACTTGTTTGGATTTGGGAATGTCTATGCCAAGTGTTGAGTTTGGAAATAATGCTTATGTTTTTAAGCTATGGATGGATTCTAGGGATGAAGTGGTTATCCAGTAAGGGGTGCCACTCTCGGTTTTGATTGGAGGGTAGTTAGACTCTTAACTAGCCTTGGTAATACCCTCGAAGTCTCGTGTAACCTTTTGGGTTCGGTCATGGCTAGTTACTTAGAATCCCTTGATGCCTTTATTGGAAATTTGAAGCCCGATCGAGTGGTGTTCGCCAATAAGACGGATGGTTTACTTCATTTATGCATGGGTTATAGAGATCACCCTAGTAAGTGCGCATGATAACCTGATTGACATCTGTTTACTTTCAAGAGAAAGTTCTTCTATGTGGAATACCTTGTGGTACGAGGTCCGAGATTCATTAGTGAATTTTGGAAAGCTTGCATGAGATCATGAGTACGCAGTCATGTTTGCGTCAAGTATTTTAGGAAAAGGATAAGTTCAAGTGGAACGAGAGGCGACGAAGAAATGAGTTCCAACTCATGATATGGAAACAGGAAATAAGAAGCTGCGAAATCGTGAAGTTAAAGGACGGTCAAGGCACGATGGAACTAAGCTCAAGAAAATGCGACTCAGAAGGATGAAGACTAGATGCGCACATGATATCTCTCTTTGGGAGTATATCCTTGATCCCTGTTTTCTGTAGAGCTTACTTGTAGGCTATCTTTTGTGGACATCCTCTCGGTCCTATTTTCTGTTACAAACCCCGTAAGGAGTTTGTCTTGTTTATCTTCTCGACCCTGTTTCAAGGAATCTTAGGTAGAACCCTATGGATGTAAACATGTATTTGAAACATGTTATGGTTGATATGGTTGCAAATGGTTGCAAGTGGTTGCTCGTGGATGCGCGAATTTACATTAGATATTAGCTCGACTCGGTCACATTTCATATTGCATATGCACGAGTATTTATACTTGTTTATGGATGAAATTGAATGTGTTATCATGCGGATGTTGCATATGGTTGAATGTTTGTGCACGCATATAGTGTATATGACTAGGACTATTTGCATACATGATGGATTCATAGCACTAAACATATTTTTGCATTCAAAAGATTTTTCAGGCCTGATCATTAGCATTAGCTAAGGAACATGTACACACACGTTTTGCATACTTTCATAAAGCATTAGGAGTCGTCTAAGGACAATGGTTGCTTGTGGATGATGGTTTGAGTAGATGGATGATGGATGGTAGGATATGTTCTTCCTAACTTAGAGATTTCGGGGACGAAATCCAAAAAGGTGGGGAGAATGTAACAACCCGTATTTCAATAACATGTTAAAACGAGAATCAAGGCAGAATTTCATTTTAAATTCTGAATCAAGTAAAACGGGCTATGCCATTGCGTTCGCCTCGGAAAAATACGCGAAATAGAGTCCGAGTTTTCGAAAATCGGAGTCCGTATGACCCGGTTAAGGCCCAAAGAAGTTTTCGGGAAATTTGAATTTCGAAACATGCAGAAATGGGGCCAGGCGGGAAAATTCCCGCCCAGACATGTCGACAGGCATGTCGACAGGCATGTCGACATGCATGTCGACAGGCATGTCGACAGGCATGTCGACAGGGCTGTCGACTTGCCCTGTCGGCTGATTCTGGTCTGGTGCACCTATTTTCTATCTTGGCTAGGTTTTTGGGCCTGGTTTGAAATCTGACGGTTCAGGTTGGTCCTAGGGTTAATCTAAGGGCCTAAAACTATCCTAATCTCTATAAAAAGACCCTAAACCTACCCCTAAACCCTCATTATTCACTCATGTAACTAAACTATGGCCAAATTTCTACTCTCATGGCCTCCATCTCAAATCCCTAGAGCCTATGCACTCAAATCAAGTTCAAATCAAAAGGTGCAAGCTTGCTACACCAAATCAAGGCCAAATCAACATTGCTATGCGAGTTCCATGACGATTCTTCTACAAAGGAGGCACCTTTCTTAGCCAAGATGATTCATGCTCCTTTCCCTAGGCCTAACTATGTAAGTTCTAGCTACTTTTGGATCAAAACGGTATTTTTAATGTTGACATGGGATAAAATGAGGCTAAACATGATTATGCGAATCTATATGAACCTTACCATGCCTCTTGTGTTCATATTTATGATCTTAGGCCATGTGAGTGACTTAATCATGCCTCTCATGCTATGCGTAACCTAGTTTAACTTGCAAGTTTGGATCTTTATGCATGAAATGCTAGCATGAACCTTTAGGAACCACTTTACTTATGAAACATTGGCTAAGGCAAGATTTTGGGGCTTATGCATGTTTATGAACCCAAACCCCTCATGCTAACATGCAAGTTTGTGGCCAAATCCTTTATGAGATTATGCATGCTCGTGGCCAATCCCCTCTTTTTAAGTTGTGCATGTTTATGGCCAAATCCCTTTTTGATAATATGCATGTTTGTGGCCAAATTACCTTATGACACTATGCATGTCTATGGCCAATCCCTTTATGATGTTATGCATGTGGAAGCCAAGCCCTTTTTGGCATCATGCATGTTTTGAGACCAATATGTGACATAGTATCCTTATTATGTTGACTCGCTTTGCTTGCGTTGGGAAAACACAATTTTGGGTAGTTAGATAAACATGAACATGTCGCAAAATCTTAACTTGAATATGACATGTAAGGATGCATAAAAACATGAGCTTGGGAATTTACCTATTAAGTTAGGTTTACCCTTTGGGAATTTACCTATTAAGTTAGGTCTACCCAAATGCTCGAAAACTTGTAACATGTTTTGGAAACATGATGAACTTAGATAATATGAGTATGGCCAACTCGAGGTTGGGTTGAGTTTGCAACGTAAAACTACCCGGAACCGACCGGCCTAACAAGTAGTTGCAAACAATAGGACCCAATGTGAGAAGTTGGTCATGTCGCACTTAAGACCCGAGGTTAGACTAAGTTGTGGTGTAAATCTACCCGGACCCGCCCGGCTTAACTAGTAACCACAACAAGGTCTAATGTGAGAGGTTGAGGGTGCATTAATTAAATTAATGCCACATAATAGGGTTAAGTTAATTTGATTAATGAGGCTTAACCAAATATGATATGGACAAATGGGTTAAGTAATTTGATTAGGCTAATGATACTTAACAAAACATGATAAGCTTGGGTAGGTTAAGTAACTTGATTTGCCTAATGACACTTGACCATTTTTATACGACTAGTGGACGGGATTAAGTTAACCAACATTTAATCAATCCAACACGATAACGTGATAAGGTTAAGTAAATTTTCTTAATGACACTTAACCGTATAATACAGTTGATGGATGGGGTTAAGATTAGGCTTAACTAATCTAAACATGGAAATCGGATAGGGTTAAGTTAGCCTAGACTTAATTAATCCAACTTGGTAATTTAATGGGGTTAAGTTAAACACTTAACTAATTTAACACGATGATTTGATGAGGTTAAGTGACCTATACTTAACCAATCTAACTCGTTAATTTGATGAGGTTAAGTTAATCTATACTTAACCAATCTAACGTGAAAACATGATAAGGCTAAGTCACGAATCACTTGAATACGCTTGACCGATTTGATGACAAGGTCAAGTTAATTTATATAATTAACCAATCTAAAATGATAATTAGACGAGGTTAAGTCATGGATTCCTTGATATACTTACATGGTTTGTAGGGTTAAGTCTTGGACTTGTATACTTAGCCAATTTTGACATGGTTTATAGACGGGCTAAGTTATGAACTTAAGTGACACTTATAACCCATTAGATAAGCCCTAATTCGGAGGATTAGGTAAATAACCATAGTTAACAAGGATTATGGAAATAAGGCTAAGTGGTAAACCTTAGTTAAGGGAAACTAAGTAATAATTCTTAGTCAAGGAAATTTGGACCATTTCTTAGATAGATTAGTAACCCGATACGTTAGTTCAACGTTTAAGTATGCGTGAAGGAGCAGGCTATCTGATTTAGATAAAGGCTCCAACGAATTGGGTAACGAAGCAGCGGCTTCGGGGAACGTGAGGATATTCTTGGGATCCCTCTATGAGCTGCCAGGTCATTATACTAGGCTCACGAGAGGTTGAGGTCTGCGGTAGAAGAACCAAGAATATGCCTTGGTTGCTATGCGAGCGACCTAAAGACTGGGGTGGATAGCAGTGAGTCGACGAATACATAAGGTGCCCGAGATAGCAAGTTCGTCGATCATCTACCATCTTGAGTCAAGCGTGTACGTACGGAAAGGCAGGGAACACCCAACAGACCATAATTGCTATCTAATTATGGGTGAGGTAGGCCGTAGGATGTGGGCTGGCCGGAGTGTAGTTCTCATGCAAGATTTTCTCTTGTGTTGCCTTTCACTAGTTGAGGGAGGGGTCTCGTGGGACCATAGCCACGTGTAGAAAAGCAGACCTTAGTATCTGCATCGGCAGATAAATCTAAAGCTCCCGACCGAGTCCTGTATTTCTTGGTTTGCCCTGTGACAGGACTCGGGTGGCACGATGTGATACATATGCATGCAGTAATAGAAAAACGATTCACGATGAATGCGTGGGAAAAAGGGCGCGGTTGAGGGTTAGCGTAATCCCTAGTGGCCTAGGTGGTTTAACCCAAACCGAAATACGAAAGCGTGCAATAGGTAAGCGTAATCCCTAGTGGTGCTAGGTGGTGTAAGTCCTATTAGTTCAAACGATGATTCATATGGAAGAGCCTAGCTAGAACAAGGGTGACAGTCCAAACGATTTCAAGGATAATACGACATGAGGAAGCCCGTACGAGGTACGGCAAAGGACTGAACTTATATACATGGAAAGAAACATATGATTTGAGTAACCTATATATGCGATATATTAGGTTGACATGGACCATTACACGACTTTGAGTAAGGGACATTCATGGTTAACACATAACAAGGCTGGGATACTAGTACGGAGGGTGCAGAGCAAATATACATGTTAGAACTAGGAAGAATATACATAATAGATACCGTGGGATGTTAGACGGGGTAGATACCTTGGGATAATGTACTCGTTAGAAATCTGACGATGTGATACCTTGACTTATCATAACACCGTAGTTTATCATGATACCTTAGTTTACTTTGCCACAGTAGTTCAACCGGCTATCCTGGTTTATCTATCTTGTAGTTATCCTTATGTTTACTTTCAGTTTATGCATGTCATGTTACCTTTACCTGTTTTTATACTGGAAGTAGATAGGACTTACTCAGTCTTTTTGACTGACCCGTTTTGTTTCGCCTCTTTTCTTCCGTCCCCCCCCCAGGTTTCAGGGAGGAAACAATGCTGTTTAGTTCGGACTTCTTCCGCTTGAAGGTCATCATGGATGGCTTGGACTTCTCTTGGCTATGGCTACTTTACTGTTTTACTTGGGGAATAATTTATGAAAAAGTCTTTATGCTTCTTTACTATTGCAAGACAGGTTTTGATGTACTCTGATGTAAAAGGCTTTAGACCTTAATTATAAATGTTTATGAAAGTTCGATTTTACTTCCGCTATTTTATATGTTCTGTCTTGTGATATTTCTGTGCATGTTTACCAATAATGCCCCTCTAAAGCTAGTGCATTCCTTTGTGAGTGACCCTAGCGGAGGCGGGGTGTTACAGAAATAGAAATCGAAATGTTTTGAAAAATGTAACGACCCGGAAATTCTGAACTAATTTAAAATTTTTATTTTGGAAAATTTAACGAATTTTGAATATTTAAAATGAATTATTTTAAATAATATCGACGAGAAATTTATTTTGAATAGAATTCGAACGTATATATTTATAAAGAACGTCGTTAGAATATAAATAATTATTTATAATTATAAAAGGAATTGAAAATGGCGCGGTAGTTCGATTTCAAAATTCAAATGAATGTACAGGATTCAAAATAAACCGGATTTTAGTGAAACCAAAAATAATAGAATCTATTTGAGAATATTTTTCCAACGAATCCGAAAAATCAAAATTTCATAACGGGAATCAAAAGATATGCCCAGCTGAAAATTCTGAATAGTCGCTATGGAATTCTGGCCCTTAAAAATGAAAATTTTGCAAACGACCTCGGATTTCGACGAAACCACTTTTGTTGGATTCGTGATATCAAGTTATTGCTAGGTTTCAAAATTCATAATTTTTTGAATCAATATGTGAGCGTGGCAAAGGAAAACGCGTTTGACCAGTTTCAGTTGATTTTAATCGACTGGAAAATGGCCATTTTTCAAACGGTCTCAGAATTTGACAAAACTAGTTTTGGTAGGACCGTATCGTCAATACGAAGCTAGAAATTATTTTTTGGGAATTTTTAGAGATCATATGTGGCCCCAGAAAATTGAAATGTGCGTTCAAAATTCATTATTTTGAGTTATATGTTGATTTTGACAAAAACTGATCGAAACGATCGAATCAGCTTGCGATACATATCCCATTGTGTTCGGAATGGGGGTAATTAGCTATGGACGACAGGCTGTGGGTCTCGTTTCGAGGTCAAAAATAAAAGTTGCTTCTTAGAATTAATTTAATAATAAAATATATTATATATTAATAAGGCCCCTCCCTTATACTCTCTCCTCCCTCTCTTCTATTCAGTCAAACCGAAAAAAAAAGAGGGGAGATCGACGGATCCCTTGTCGCCGCACCCAGCACGCCACCGCTGGCGCCTCACGCTGCCACCGCCCGACGCCCCTAGCCCCCCTCCTCGCCACTAACCTCCTCTCCTCTTCCCTCTCAGCTCCTCTTCAATTTAACCGCACCACCAGTCAAAATCGACTGCCGCCATAACCCCAGGACCGCCGTCGTGGACCCAGCATCGCCTCCGACGCAGTGCGCCCCCTTCCACCTCCAGAGCGCAGGCGCCTTCCCCCCTTCCTCTTTCGATCGACAGTATGTTCCTTTTTCCCGATTTCATTTCATTTACTTTATAAAAATCAGGTTTTAATATAATGAAAATTAGTTTATAAAAATGTGATTTTATATTTTTATTTCTATTCATTTATGTAATTAAAAAGATTTGATTTATGACTGCATTGGAAATCCAAACAAATCCAGATGGTTCAGAGATTCAGAAATGAAATGGAGGAGTGGAACCCTCGGTGATAACTCCTCACTTTTATTTATTTTCTAGTTGAAATATATACTAGGATGCAGACGGTGTTTAGTGACACCCGACACCCGTCGTCCACAGACCATGGATGACTTGTTTGTTTGATTGCTGTGTTGTGAAATTTGATTGTGTGACGCGGAATGAAATAAAATATTTTATAGTGGAAAATATTTTATAGTTAAAAATGATAATTTTTAACGTGTATATAAAATAAATATCTATAAACAAATCGTACGATTTGTTTATATACACTGATTTGACTGATATTGATTGGGACGATAAATTTTACACATCGCCCAACCGCACAAATAAAATCTGTGTTTGTTGATTTGAAACCCAACACGGGTATTAGGACGAGATTTGACTTACACTAATCCCGATTGTTTAGTTGTATGTCAATTGATGGATTGACAGACTGTGTAAGCGTTAATTATTTATATTTAATGCTTATACAGCTGTGTGGTGCACTCTGGATGATAGTTGATTATTTATCGTTGCTATTATATACATGTGTTGTAGAAAATCCATATAATTAACATTATATGGTAATTGATTGGGCCTCATTCTAATTTGGAAATAAAAATATGTATATTCATGTGTTGAATAAAAGTCGTGTTGATTAGATTGACGCCATTTTGACGTGAACGATATTTATATCGATTATATTCGTTTTTATAATGAATATAGAAAAGGAAGTGATTTCAAAATCTGATATTTTAAAGTGAATTGAAATTCGAATTAGATTGAATAGAATTGAAATTCGAATTAAATTAAAGTGATTTGAAATTTGAATTAAATTGAATAGCATTGAAATTCGAATTAAATTGAAATAGAATTGAAATCGATTTGAAATGAATTTAAAACGAATTTATATTAGAAAATTTAATTTTGATTTGAATTTGAGATGGAAGTCAAAATCGTTTTGAATTGAAATCGACGAAATATATATAATATTATATATATATATTTATATATAATGGCCTGAATAGAACGCGCCGCGCTGCGGCAGTTTGGGAATTTCGACCATTGACTTCGAATTGACGTTGCGGGAGATCCGAACGTCGGATTCTCCTAAAACCGAAACCGTTAGGTTCGTATAGAAAAGGTCTTTCTAACGAATATTAGAAATTAGAAATCTAATGGTTGGATTTGGACTTGTGTCCAAATCAAATTTGGAAAAGGTCGTTGTAAGTGCAGTTTGATGGCCGTTGATGGAAATCGACTGTACAGGCCTTGATAAAATTATTAAAAATATTTATAATTAATGTAAAATCATCAGAAATGATTTGGAAAGAATTGGTATGAAGAATTCCATATTTGAAAACATAAAAATAGATTTTTATCGAAATGAACTAGTTTTGGACTAGAATAATAATTTATTTATTTTTAAAATAAATAAAGTGGATTTGAAATGGTTTTGAAAATAACCAGAACTTCCAATAATTGAATTGTAATGGATTTAAATCGAAATTGCCTTTGGAATATTTCGATGTTGGATTTAGTGAATATACATATATTGTTATGGAAATTTGAAAGATATATTTATATCGTTATTTCCAATACGATATTTGTTGGTCGTAGAATTTGATATTGAATATAAGCCAATATATTTTCTATTCAGAGCCTTGTATTTAATATCAAATGGGATTTGGGTTTGTCGTGAATGGTGTCTTCATTAACACTGTTCTTAAACCCAGTTGAGAAAAAGATTAAATCTTTTTATTTGGATTTAATGAAGTATACCAATTAAATAATATTTAATTGGAATGGAATTTGAATTGATTTTTGGGTTTATCGTGAACGGTGTTTTAAATAACACTTGTTCTTTAATCTGTTAATTAATGGAATGTGATTTTGGGTTGTCATGAACAGTATCTTCAATAATATTGTTCTTAGACCCAAAGGAGTTAAGAAAATCAGAAACTAACTGGAGATTAGTTAAGTTGAATGGTTTCTTGGGTATTGATCTGATGTTGGTTTCAGCCTTCGGGGTTAATACTTAGGGAATTGCTCACTTGCTAATTTACGGTTAGGGACTGATTGAAATGTGATGTGAATTTGGGTTTATCGTGAACCGTGTTTTAAATGACATTGGTTCTTTAACCCAGTTAAAGATTAAAACTAAGTGGAGTTTTAATGAATCTTTAAATAGATGGAAAATTGAATTTGATAATTAAAATTATCAAATTCAAGGAATGATCGAGAACGGAGTACCACCAGTTTTACTCCAGGCGATAGTTAAATCTTTAATTAGATTTAAACATGAAATGTAATTGAATTTACCGATAACACCGTGGTTATAGATATGAAGTATCACCAGTTCTTGTAGCCGGTCCTGCGTGGGCTGGGTACGCATGATGGGGGGTTCTCGCTTCGTGGTTTGGTGGCGAACATGAGACTCTTACCCCCACATGTCCCTTTTGAGGGTTGGTTAGGCAGTGGCCGGGAAGCTCGAGAGGGTCGCCGTAAAACAAGACAGACAGGGGGACCACTGGAAGCCACGGTGGGTTTTACCTGCTGCTTTGGGGGATGAAGGGATGGTTGCAAAGCCTACCGGATTTCGTCTGGCTGTTTCAGTTGTTATCAGAGCTTTGGTTTACAAAGCTCGAGAACAAGACACGTTAGAACCAAACGAAAGAATTCATCAGAGATTGGATTAGTAATATCCAATGAGAATGACTCGTTAGAGATAGGATCAGTAGCATCCTAGAACGAGTGTGAAGAGTATATTTTTAAAATGAAAACAATTTTTGTTTTGAAAATTTAATTCAATTATTCGTATTTGAATATTTATTTGTATTTAATTTGTACAATCCAATATATAAAGATTTCGCCTATACATCTGATCCACGTGTATTCGAAGTTTTAATATACTGGATAGATATAGAATCACACTCTAGCCACTCGGAGATAATTTTGATGATGTCCGGACATCATCAGTATTTATGTTCGTGTTTCGAAGGTGGGATTTCTATATGTTTCCGATTGACTGGTGTGATAACCAAAATTAGATAGGGCTTATTGTTGTGATTTGACACCAAAAATGTGATTTTTGACTATATATGAAAGTTATGAATTTGAAACGTTAATCAACAAATTGATTGCTGATTGTGTTGTTTGATTATTGGTTGATTAATTAAAATGTTGAACCTTTAGCCAAATTGTATCAAAAAGTGAGTTGTATTGAAAATTGTCGCATTTGTATACATGTACATGTACTTACATTGAACAGGTCATAGCAAGGAGGCTAGAGCAGAGGAATAAAATTGTTTGCCCGAAAAATAGGTACATGTTTATTGTATTTCTTGGGTTTTGGATGATTTTATGAGCCGATTGGCTAGCCGCTTGGCTTTTTATTTTTCTTTTGGATTGAAGAAGGCCATGTGAGGCTATATGAAATATCCCGAAGTCCCCGGTGCAGGGGAGGTTATGGCGAAATTTTTCGAAAATTTAGGGTGTTAGCCAAATTTTTTGAAAAATTTGAAAAGTTCTTAGAAACTGAAAAGTTGAAGAACTTAAGCCATAAAGAAAATAGAGAAAGTTGAGTTGATTTGTAAAACAACTTTCAGCTTCGTTCCTTTTCGGGGACGAAAAGTTTTAAGTGGGGGAGATTGTAACGACCCGGAAATTCTGAACCAATTTAAAAATTTTATTTTGGCAAATTTAACGAATTTTGAATATTTAAAATGAATTATTTTAAATAATATCGAAGAGAAATTTATTTTGAATAGAATTCGAACGTATATATTTATAAAGCTCATCGTTAGAATATAAATAATTATTTATAATTATAAAAGGAATTGAAAATGGCGTGGTAGTTCGATAATTTGATTTCAAAATTCAAATGAATGTACAGGATTCAAAATAAACCGGATTTTAGTGAAACCAAAAATAATAGAATCTATTTGAGAATATCTTTCGAACGAATCCGAAAAATCAAAATTTCATAGCGGGAATCAAAAGATATGCCCAGTTGAAAATTCAGAATAGTCGCTATGGAATTCTGGCCCTTAAAAATGGAAATTTTGCAAACGACCTCGGATTTCGATGAAACCACTTTTGTTGGATCCGTGATGTCATGTTATTGCTAGGTTTCAAAATTCATAATTTTTTGAATCAATATGTGAGCGTGGAAAAGGAAAACGCGTTTGACCAGTTTTAGTTGATTTTAATCGACTGGAAAATGGCCATTTTTCAAACGGTCTCAGAATTTGACAAAACTAGTTTTGTTAGGACCGTATCGTCAATACGAAGCTAGAAATTATTTTTCGGGAATTTTTAGAGTTCACATGTGGCCCCAGTAAATTGAAATGTGCGTTCAAAATTCAATATCTAGAGTTATATGTTGATTTTGACAAAAACTGATCGAAATGATCGAATCAGCTTGCGATACATATCACATTGTATTCGGAGTGGGGGTAATTAGCTATGGACGACAGGCGGTGGGTCTCGTTTCGAGGTCAAAAATAAAAGTTGCTTTTTAGAATTAATTTAATAATAAAATATATTATATATTAATAAGGCCCCTCCCTTATACTCTCTCCTCCCTCTCTTCTATTCAGTCAAACCGAAATAAATAAATAAAAAAAGAGGGGAGATCGACGGATCCCTCGTCGCCGCACCCAGCACGCCACCGCTGGCACCTCACGCTGCCACCACCTGACGCTCCTGGCCCCCTCCTCGCCGCTAACCTCCTCTCCTCTTCCCTCTCAGCTCCTCTTCAATTTAACCGCACCACCAGTCAAAATTGACTGCCGCCGTGACCCCAAGGCCTTCGCCGTGTACCCAGCATCGCCTCCGACGCAGTGCGCCCCTTCCACCTCCAGAGCTCAGACGCCTTCCCCCCTTTCCTCTTTCGATCGACAATATGTTCCTTTTTCCCTATTTCATTTCATTTACTTTATAAAAATCAGGTTTTAATATAATGAAAATTAGTTTATAAAAATGTGATTTTATATTTTATTTCTATTCATTTATGTAATTAAAAAGATTTGATTTTTATATGATTTATACGAGAATAAAGACACGATTTTTATATAGAGGAAAGACGAGATCTTGGAGGTAGAAAAAGGCGAGATTTTTATCATAGTAAAAGAATAGATTTTTATATAGTAGAGATTATAAAAATGTGATTTTTGTAGTATAGAGATAATAAAAATATGATTTTTTTCATATATGAAATATAAAAATATGACTTTTATAAAGTAGAAGTATTAAAAATATGATTTTTATATGATAGAGGATATAAAAATATTATCTTTATATATGTAGCGAAATAAAAATATAATTTTTAGTGAAGTAAAAATACGATTTTTATATATAAAATAGCGTAATAAAAATGTGATTTTTTTATAGAGATAAATTAAAAATTCGATCTTTATATAAGAAATAGAAATATAAAGATATAATTTTTATATTGAAAGAAGCGTTGTAAATACATACGAAGTAGCAATGTAAAGATATGATTTTTTTTATTGAAATGAAGCAATAAAAATATAATTTTTATTTATGAACAACGGGAAAAGGACTGCATTGGAAATTCAAACAAATCCAGACGGTTCAGAGATTCAGAAATGAAATGGAGGACTGGAACCCTCGGTGAGAACTCCTCACTTTTATTTATTTTCTAGTTGAAATATATACTAGGATGCAGACAGTGTTTAGTAGCACCCGACACCCGTCGTCCACAGACCATGGATGACTTGTTTGTTTGATTGCTGTGTTGTGAAATTTGATTGTGTAATGCGGAATGAAATAAAATATTTTATAGTGGAAAATATTTTATAGTTAAAAATGATAATTTTTAACGTGTATATAAAATAAATATCTATAAACAAATTGGACGATTTGTTTATATACACTGATTTGACTAATATTGATTGGGACGATAAATTTTACACATCGCCCAACGGCACTAATAAAATCTGTGTTTGTTGATTTGAAACCCCACACGGGTATTGGGATGAGATTTGACGTACACTAATCCTGATTGTTTAGTTGTATGTCAATCGATGGATTGACAGACTGTGTAAGCGTTAATTATTTATATTAAATGCTTATACAGTTGTGTGGTGCACTCTGGATGATAGTTGATTATTTATCGTTGCTATTATATAAATGTGTTGTAGAAAATCCATATAATTAACATTATATGGTAATTGATTGGGCCTCATTCTAATTTGGAAAATAAAAATATATTTATTCATGTGTTGAATAAAAGCCGTGTTGATTAGATTGACGCCATTTTGACGTGAACGATATTTATATCGATTATATTCGTTTTTAAAATGAATATAGAAAAGGAAGTGATTTCAAAATCTGATATTTTAAAGTGAATTGAAATTCGAATTAGATTGAATAGAATTGAAATTCGAATTAAATTAAAGTGATATGAAATTCGAATTAAATTGAATAGCATTGAAATTCGAATTAAATTGAAATAGAATTGAAATCGATTTGAAATGAATTTAAAACGAATTTATATTAGAAAATTCAATTTTGATTTGAATTTGAGATGGAAGTCAAAATCGTTTTCAATTGAAATCGACGAAATATATAAGATATTATATATATATATATATATATATATATATAATGGCTTGAATAGAACGCGCCGCGCTGCGGTAGTTCGCGAATTTCGACCATTGACTTCGAATTGACGTTGCGGGAGATCCGACCGTCGGATTCTCCTAAAACTGGAACTGTTGGGTTCGCACCGAAAAGAGCTTTCTAACGAATATTAGAAATTAGAAATCTAAAAGTTGAATTTGGAATTATGTCCAAATCAAATTTGAAAAAGGTCGCTGTAAGTGCAGTTCGATGGCCGTTGATGGAAATTGACTGTACAGGCCTTGATAAAATTATTAAAAATATTTATAATTAATGTAAAATCAAAAGAAATGATTTGGAAAGAATTGGGATGAAAAACTCCATATTTGAAAAGATAAAAATAGATTTTTATCGAAATGAACTAGTTTTGGACTAGAATAATAATTTATTATTTTTAAAATAATTAAAGTGGATTTGAAATGGTTTTGAAAATAACCAGAACTTCCAATAATTGAATTGGAATGGATTTGAATCGAAATTGCCTTTGGAATATTTCGATGTTGGATTTAGCGATTATACAGATATTGTTACGGAAATTTAAAAGATATATTTATATCGTTATTTCCAATATGATATTTGTTGGTCGTAGAATTGATATTGAATATAAGCCGATATATTTTCGATTCAGAGCCTTGTATTTAATATCAAATAGGATTTGGGTTTGTCGTGAATGGTGTCTTCATTAACACTGTTCTTAAACCCAGTTGAGAAAAAGATTAAATCTTTTTATTTGGATTTAATGAAGTATACCAATTAAGTAATATTTAATTGGAACGGAATTTGAATTGATTTTTGGGTTTATCGTGAACGGTATTTTGAATAACACTTGTTCTTTAATCCTTTAATTAATGGAATGTGATTTTGGGTTGTCGTGAACGGTATCTTCCATAATATTGTTCTTAGACCCAAAGGAGTTAAGAAAATCAGAAACTAACTGGAGATTAGTTAAGTTGAATGGTTTCTTGGGTATTGATCTGATGTTGGTTTCAGCCTTCGGGGTTAATACTTAGGGAATTGCTCACTTGCTAATTTACGGTTAGGGACTGATTGAAATGTGATGTGATTTTGGGTTTATCGTGAAACATATTTTAAATGACATTGGTTCTTTAACCCAGTTAAAGATTAAAACTAAGTGGAGTTTTAATGAACCTTTAAATAGATGGAAAAGTGAATTTGATAATTAAAATTATCAAATTCAAGGAATGATCGAGAATGGAGTACCACTAGTTTTACTCCAGGCGATAGTTAAATCTTTAATTAGATTTAAACGTGAAATGATAATTGAATTTACCGATAACACCGTGGTGTTAGATATGAAGTATTACCAGTTTTACATCATGGGATAAATAGTTTGGGGTTGGGAAATTTAACAATTGATTAATTCGGTAAGGTTCGTTAATCCCGACTAGTTTGGATTAACCATAATTTGGTTTGAATTGATATTCAAGAGAAGATTAAAGAATAAATTTAAAGAATTTATCTTTGATAAAATTAATGGGAACCTTTCCCTAAGAATGTGAAATTTAGCAACTAACTGAAGATTAGTTAAGATGAATGGTTTCCTGGGTATTGATCTGATGTTGGTTTCAGCCTTCGGGGTTAATATTTGGGGAATTGTTCTCTTACTAATTTACGGTTAGTGACTGATAAATGTGAATGAGGCGTATATTGTGTTTGTGTAACACTTGTTTATTATATACGCGAGTTATTCAGAAAGACCGGGTTTATCCCATTCTGAATAACTGATTCGACGTGGTGTCGAGGATGAAGACGGTGGTCGAAGACCGGAAGTCTTCACATCGTTTGGGTGATTACTGATGATCTTGATTGGGCTGTACACCCAAGAGGAGGGAATCAGTTGGTGATCGTCCAGACGTACTTGGAGATCGATGGATATGCGAGGTACAAGGTGCCTCCGGTTTCGTTCAGACCCAGAACGGACTTGTAAATGGACTGTGTCTGACATTGGATTTCATTCTGTGTGATTGATATCGGTTGCATGGAGTGGTCTACCTGTGTAGCATGCTAAGATGCAAATGATCAAGGCTTCTGTTGAAAAGCAAAGCCTTGTGGTTGATGATCAAAGCACAGCCTTTGTGGTGTAGCTTTGTGTAGCGTTAATTCGCGAGCCTCACACCCCGGTGTGAACCAGAAACGGGAGAAGGACATCAGGGAGGACATGCGTTTCTTTCTAGTTAGAAGTGGTGTCAGTGCTTGAACTGGCTGACATTGCTTATGTGGATGATGGAATTTGAGGCGCCTCGGTTAGATCGGACGATCCGGGTCCGGTGGAGTCATTCGTTGGCTCACTTACACCCCATAGAGCGGGGAAACACAATGTTCAGGCATAATAATCCACATCGATGGACCGGCCCCGACGATCCAAGGGGCAGTTGCGGCTGTTCCGGAGACACGCACTAGAGCGTCTCGAATCGGTGAGGACTATCTTTTCCCTTAGTTCATATCATAAATGATAATCCGACTTCCAATACGTGATTTGCAGTTTTAATTGTAGAACCAAGTATGGCGACATGATATATGGTACCCATGCCGTCTATGATTGATATTTATGATTGTATATAAAATTAGAAACTAACTGAAAACGAGCTAAGATGGGTGGTTTCCTGGGTATTGGTCTGATGTTGGTTTCGGCCTTCGGGGTTAATAATTAGGGAATCGTTCTCTTACTAATTTACGGTTGGAGTCTGATTTAGAATTTACATTTATGGTAATAATAAAAGATGAAATTTAGCGTATCAAGCATTCTTTGGCTGTTATAAGGTAAAACCCTATCCTCCAGCTTGCGTTGCATTGTGTGATGGGACCTGGGTCTTATAACAGCTTCATTGTTCTTTATTTAGCATTGCGCTGTTGTTTTATGCACTTGTATTCTTGGGAGGAAACCCGTTCCGTGTTATACGGCGTGGTCCCTTGATTTACCGAACTTTAAAATAAGGGTGAATAACTGTTTTAGTTCTCACACCAGTCACATGACTGACCTGGAGTTTATTGTTTTAACCTAAACTCTAGGTGCCCTTATTTTGACACTGGCAGCTAGTAGTTTTGGTTTTGCAGATTTATATTCACAGGATCCTGGTTTACAGCTGGAACGATATCCAGAAATCTTTGTATCCGCATTTCTCCTTCAGTTGTGTTTTGTATTATTTTCCGCTGCTATGTAATGGATTGTAATCTCTGATATTTTATAATGTGTAATATTCATTCATACTCTGTATATTCTTGTATTCTGATGGAATTGTTGTAATTAACAATGAAATGTTCTTCTGTTTGTGTCCCGATGTGCCTTGTCCTCAAAGCAATTCGTTCTTTCCTTCACGGGGAAGTTCGGGTCGTTTCAAAAAACCACAGAATGCCGTTGGATCTTGTATAGACAAGAAGTTGAATGGGAGTGACACAATATTTCTAATGTTATTTGATAACACATTAATTATTGTAAGTAATGTTAGCTTTAAAGCAAGAAATAAATACTAATTCTAAGAAAGAAAATGTTTGGATTAAGAAGTTCATGATTGAACTTAATTTATTATTGATCCGATGATTTACATTACGATAACATTATGGCTATTGCTCAGGCCTAAAAGTTAAACTCACTACCAATACAAACATATATTTAGAAATATAATTCTTATGTGAAGTTGTTCACAAAAGAAATAAACATATCTACAAAGTTGCAAAAGTTGTAATGTTGCAGACCTACTGATTTAGACTCTGTCGCGGCGGAAGTTTAATAGTCACACTAGTTTCATTAGTATATGATACATGAATAATTGACTCTAGTGCAAGTGGGAGATTGTTAGAGTTTATGCCCTAGAGGCAACTCATTTGATGAGATTGATAACACTGTTGATGTTATTATTTTATTTGGAATAAAATAAAATATTCTGTTATGTTATATTTACTGCGTAATATAAATATTAGCATAATAGAAGTCCTTAGAGTTAAAGTACAGAGTTATATAGTTCAAGTAAGTGACTTGGACTTGAGATTATATAATATGTATTAAGTATTGTAACTCTTAAATGTCCCAAGTCGAGTTTCATTGTTTATATAGGACAACAATAAAGCATTGAGACTGGTATGATGATTGATTGATGATCACATCTCATTGATCATTAATATACGTGATATTAATGTCAAAACATAACTACGTATTGGAGAATATCGTATTGTGCTGACCCACCGAGAGATAACTCCATGGAATATAATTAACAATATCATGAGTTATTCTCATAGTGGCAGTGATGTAATGGTCCTCAAACCTGAAATCATTATAATTTTATTTAAGGATACTTGTGTTTTGATATCATCTAAAGTTGTTCGTAACAGAGTAATGATAACGATGATTATTGGATACATCTCGAATCGAATGAAAATTATGAATGATCTAGATGGAATTTAACCCTACGATTATTCGTAGTGATATCCATGGGCCTATTGATTGAGTGAAACTGTGAAATGCATGGCCTTGCTCAAATACTGATTTGTTTTAAACAGTCTACTCATCGATCAAGAAAAACGGATTAAATTATAAAGAGGATGATACGATCCATGTAACACCGCACCTCCGTTAAGGTCACTCACAAAGGGAATGCCTTAACTTTGGTGGAGCATTTATTAAACAGAAACAGAATACTACAAGACAGATAAACAGTACTTGAAAAATTATAACTTTATTTCAAACAGAAGCCTGGTTACATCCTTTCAAATCACAATATCAGAATTCAAGTACAAAATATCAGTCTTGTACAAAAGCCTTCAGAATGCATAGTTTAAAATCATAATCCCCACAGAAGAAGACAAGCCATACTTTAAGCACTGCAAACGGAAGAAATCTGGATCAAGCTAGAGTATTCCCTTGTACAAAACCTGGGGGGAGAAACGGAAGAAAGGAGGCGAAACAACAAGGGTTAGACAAAAGTCTGGCAAGTCCAGTGATTTTCAGTTATGAACAGATAATAATAACATGACATGAAAATAAAACTGGATGAGAGATAACTGTAACAGATGTAGCAGATATAACAGAAGAACAGAATGATATAAGCTATTGCTTTACACTTCTCTGCATTAATACTAGTATAACCGAATTAGGTGTCACCCTAATGTCTAAACTGAAACAGAAACGGGTACAGAATAATTTAACAGAAACAGAATGCTAATAATGGGCCTTTACTACCCGATCAGAAACAGACAGAAGCAGAAACAGATTAATCCCTACGGAAACAGAATGTAAAATTAGGTGTACACTAGTAATGGGCCTTTACCACCCGAACAGACGGTACCATGCAGAAACAGACAGGTGTTACCACCCAACAGAAACAGACGGTACCAACAGAAACAGACAGAGAAAAGTGTACCCTAAAACCCTACCCCAAGCGATCGACTACCTAATACATAAATATCCTGTGTCGGCCCCACAGTAGGGTGTATCACTCCCTAAAGTGACAAACAATTGGCACAGACCTATTTACAGATGTCACGACGTCTTACATCCTCAGAGGCAGACCGGGATCCATGCACGCACATGACCCGGTTGGAATGCACCATCAACACCCCTTGCCATTATCAGAATGAACCGCTTATAATTAGTTCGGTAAGCGTGCCCGGACCCTACCTACTGTTGGGTCAAAGTTTTGATACCAGAAAGGGTTACTGACTAATATGGGTCCCAAACAACAGATGACACAAGTAATTCCCCTCCTAACCTTGTGTCCCCAGACTAACAGATTTCAGATTAACTTGTTTACAAGTTCAGACATATAGAATTCAGATCAACCAGTTCACAGACAAGTTTTCAGACTAACGGATCAGACATACAGATTTAACAGACTTACCGATTAACCAGTTACAGATTAACAGACTTACAGATTTGTCTAACTTTGTAATTGGGCCTACAGATTCACGGAACAGATTTATTAAATTCATCAGTCTAGTGGGTTTAATCCTATCCACCCAACACGTTTTAGACATCATGTTTATCTCAGATTTTCATTAATTAATTATTAATGCCCAGACCTCTCACATTAGACTGACAGTTTGTAGCTACTGGTTAGGCCGGTTGGATCCGGGCAGATTTTTGTCGCAAATTGAGTCTAACCTCGGGTTTCAAGCACGTTATGACTAACTTCTCACATTAGAACCTATTGTTTGCGGCCACTGGAATATGCCGGGCGGTTCCGGGTAGAATTACGCCGCAAACTCATTCTAACCTCGAGTTAGCCATGTTTATCTTTGCGGCCAATTAATTAATGATTTACCATTTATACCCATGCCTAATATACATGTCAATTATTCATAGCTAATTCATATTATGTCAATAACAGACTGAATATATCAACTTAACAGACATAGCAGATAACAGGTTTAGGCAACTTAACGGATTCAGCAGATTAAGCAACTAGCAAATTTAGCAGATAACAGATTAGGTATCTCAACAGATTTAGGTTGGCATTCTTAACAGAATTAGCAGATGACAGATTTGGCAGATGAACATATCTAGCAGACTAGGCAGTAGGGCAGAACTAGCAGATTAAGCAATATAACAGAACTAGCAGATTAGGCAAATATAGCAGAACTAGCAAATATAACAGATTTAATCATTCCTTAAAGTTTCACAACATATCTTGCCTAATTATAAATCTTTCCTAAGTTCACATGCATAAATAATAGTCATGATTCACAATATGATCATATACCCCATGTTTGCATTAAATTTGCATGTCACATATTAAGGTCATAATTTACACGTCCCAATTTAGTTCAACTTGCCTAGTACAAAAGATTCACATATAAATTATACCAAATATAGCTATTGACAAAAATCTCCTACTTAGGTATTATTCACATTTGATAGATATCCTACTTTAATGTAAATCTTTATACCTAAACCATATTTTCTTTGTCTCAAGTCATATGTTAACATACCATGGTTCCTCTTCTTCCAATTCACAGAATATGCATAGATATAAATCTAGTTTAGAACCTATGTCCTTTTTCTTAAATCAGTCACAGATTAACCAACTTCTCAAGTCGTATGTTCAATATTCTTTATGCCACAAACTCAAGTCATAGGTTCAGTTATATGCCTTAAATTTATGTCCTAAGTTCCAAGTTCAACCTATGTTCTTTCCTCAACTCAGTCACATATCGGTCATGCCCATTTCATGCATTATTCTTTTTATTGTCCCAAATATTTTAGCGTATGTTAATCTCTTAGGAGATTGGCGCAGGATCATAGTAGCCTGGCTATAGAACAGAAAGAAGAAGATATATAGAATAAAATAGATCGGAACAGAACATACACAATCTCAAATTCAGATTTACAATCATGTCACAATTATGATTAAAGTTTATATCAGAAAATAACTGCACTTTCCTTGGTTGGATTCTAAAAGAAAAAGGTGTTGTAGCTGTTCTCTTTTAATCCTAATCAGAATTAGAGGAAGAAGAAGCACAAGTCCTAGCTTAGGTTTCAGCAGAGTAGAGACGCCATTGATTTATTTATTTTTAGAGAGGAAGAGAGCAATGGAGGCTAGAGAATTGTATATGAGATTTAGGTTTGGGTTAGGGATGTATATATAGGTGTAGGAAGTTATTTAGGACCATTAGATTAACCCTGAATTATGAGAACCATTCAAATGCAAAATCTGCATTTGAGCGAATCGGCCCACGGGATGACAGCCAAACACCCTGGATTAACCCCTAGTCGACCCAGCGGGGCTTGGGTCGACCTAAAAAATGGGCCGGTTCGGTTATTCCCCCTTGCAATTCACTGTTTTGAACCTTTTTTGCATGTTTATTGATTTAATTTATATATATATCTATATATATTTCTCTCATATGCATATAAACTTCAAGGCTTAATAACTTCTTCATAATTAACCATTTTTTTTATATTCTCAGAAAATATGGGGTGTTACATTCTCCCCTCCTTAAAGGATTTCGTCCCCGAAATCTTCAAGTTAAGAAGAATGTATCCTAACATCCAACATCCATCTACTCAACCATTCAATTACAGGCATCCATTGTCCTTAAAAGGTTTCTAATGCCGTATGAACATATGCAAAGTGTGTATATGTTTCTTATCTAATGCAAAATCAGGCGGTCTACTGATCCAGTTGACCTCCTTAATGCGAATCATGTTAGTGTCATGAGTCCAAATATGTATGCAAGAAATCCTATTTGATAAACATCATTTCTATATGAGTGCATAACCATTCATCCAAATGCAACATCCATGTGCTGAGTCAATCATTTTGCATCCACAAAAATTGAAAATGCTCACACATCCATATGCAGTATGAGAGTGTTTTCGAGCCGATCTAGTGCCAAGTGTGTGTATATGCATCCATGAGCAACCACTAGCAACCGCTTGCATCCACTTGCAACCATCAAACATAACATGTCTCAAACACATGTTTACACCCATTAGTTTCTACCTAAAGTTCGAAGATTCGATCGATAGGATACAGTCGAATGATGGAAGCGAGTACAGATAAAACGAAGACTTGGTTCCCATTAGACATTGGTTGAGAAAATAATTCTCCTAAGTATCAACCCCGAAGACCTAAATCAACATCAGATTGACACCCAGAGGATTACCCTCTTTAGACAATGTCAGAACTGGAAATCAGAATTATTCAGATATTTACAGACTACTGATACAGATCAGGTTCCCTAATGATTCTTAGGAAGCTAAGCATGATAAAATCATATCCCACAAAATCTCAGAATGTATGCATCATACTTGACGCCTAACATAGATATCTCTCAAACCCCAATCTATCACAAACAGATTAATCATAACCCTTATGGGCTTGAGTCTACAGCGGAATCAGAAACAATACTAGTATTAAAGTGCAGAGTATCGATTACAGAATCAAAATACCAGAATCAGAAAGAGTTTTAACTCAACAATCAGATAAAGAAATTAAACCTCCCACAGAAAGTTTTCCTAATCCTATCCTATCCACTAGCCTCGAGAGTGTTCGCCTTCCCTCCAGCAGTTGGTCTTGCCCTCTACCCTTGTCCTCGTTTTTTCGGGCAGTCCCTAGTGAAGTGTCCCATCTCACCACAGTTGAAGCAAGTGCCCTTCTTTGGATCCACTTTCTTATCGTGTGTCCTATCCATGTCTCCCATGTACGTTCTCCATTCGTGACCTTCCACCAAAATGAAGCTTCATCCTTCATTAACCAAGCAGCTGGTTGAACCTTCCTCCCATTGTCTATCTCAAAGGTACCAACAAGTCCTCCACTTTGTTCAGCCAACTTCTAGCCTCGACAACGTCTCAGTCCCATAAAGTGGTTTTCCGCCCATTGCACGGAAGTCCTTACATATCTTAGAAAAAACATCTATACGCGGAGGAAGAGATTCAAAAAGGGAAAGAGGAAGGAACTTGAAACAAAGAATCGAAAGAAAGATATATGGCTTTTGGGGATTATGTTTTTTTTCAAAATAAGCTTTACTTTTGAAAATACTTCCTTTTTAAAACATAGTTTTCAAAAACTTTTTATCAAATCTGGTAACCTTTAGCTCTGATACCAAGTGTAACACCCCACCTCCGTTAAGGTCACTCACAAAGGGAATGCCTTAACTTTGGTGGAGCATTTTAGTAAACAGAAACAGAATACTACAAGACAGATAAACAGTACTTGAAAAATTATAACTTTATTTCAAACAGAAGCTTGGTTACATCCTTTCAAATCACAATATCAGAATTCAAGTACAAAATATCAGTCTTGTACAAAAGCCTTCAAAATGCATAGTTTAAAATCATAATCCCCACAGAAGAAGACAAGCCATACTTTAAGCATTGCAAGCGGAAGAAATCTGGATCAAGCTAGAGTATTCCCTTCTACAAAACCTAGGGGGAGAAACGGAAGAAAGGAGGCGAAACAACAAGGGTCAGACAAAAGTCTGGCAAGTCCAATGATTTTCAGTTATGAATAGATAATGATAACATGACATGAAAATAAAACTGGTTGAGAGATAACTATAACAGATGTAGCAGATATAACAGAAGAACAGAATGATATAAGCTATTGCTTTACACTTCTCTGCACTAATACTAGTATAACCAAATTAGGTGTCACCCTAATGTCTAAACTGAAACAGAAAAGAGTACAGAATAATTTAACAGAAACAGAATGCTAATAATGGGCCTTTACTACCCGATCAGAAACAGACAGAAGCAGAAACAGATTAATCCCTACGGAAACAGAATGTAGAATTAGGTGTACACTAGTAATGGGCCTTTACCACCCGAACAGACGGTACCACGCAGAAACAGACAGGTGTTACCACCTAACAGAAACAGACGGTACCAACAGAAACAGACAGAACTAAGTGTACCCTAAAACCCTACCCTAAGCGATCGGCTCCCTAATACATAAATATCATGTGTCGTCCCCACAGTAGGGTATATCACTCCCTAAAGTGACAACCAATTGGCACAGACCTATTTACAGATGTCACGGCGTCTTACATCCTCAGAGGCAGACCGGGATCCATGCACGCACATGAACCGGTTGGAACGCACCATCAACACCCCTCGCCATTATCAGAATGAACCGCTTATAATTAGTTCAGTAAGCGTGCCCGGACCTACCTACTGTTATGTCAAAGTTTTGATACCAGAAAGGGTTACTGACTATTATGGGTCCCAAACAACAGATGATACAAGTAATTCCCCTCCTAACCTTGTGTCCCCAGACTAATAGATTTCAGATTAACTTGTTTACAAGTTCAGACATACAGAATTCAGATCAACCAGTTCACAGACAAGTTTTCAGATTAACGGATCAGATATACAGATTTAACAGACTTACCGATTAACCAGTTACAGATTAACAGACTTACAGATTTTTCTAACTTTGTAATTGGGCCTACAGATTCATGGAACAGATTTATTAAATTCATCAGTCTAGTGGGTTTAATCCTATCCGCCCAACACGTTTTAGACATCATGTTTATCTCAGATTTTCATTAATTAATTATTAATGCCCAGACCTCTCACATTAGACTGACAGTTTGCGGCTACTGGTTAGGCCGGTTGGATCCGGGCATATTTCTGTCGCAAACTGAGTCTAACCTCGGGTTTCAAGCACGTTATGACTAACTTCTCACATTAGAACCTATTGTTTGCGGCCACTGGAATATGTCGGGCGGTTCTGGGCAGAATTACGCCGCAAACTCATTCTAACCTCGAGTTAGCCATGTTTATATTTGTGGCCAATTAATTAATGATTTACCATTTATACCCACGCCTAATATACATGTCAATTATTCATGGCTAATTCAGATTATGTCAATAACAGACTGAATATATCAACTTAACAAACATAGCAGATAACAGGTTTAGGCGACTTAACGGATTCAGCAGATTAAGCAACTAGCAGATTTAGCAGATAACAGATTAGGCATCTCAACAGATTTAGGTTGGCATTCTTAACAGAATTAGCAGATGACAGATTTTGCAGATGAACAGATCTAGCAGACTAGGCAGTAGGGCAAAACTAGCAGATTAAGCAATATAACAGAACTAGCAGATTAGGCAAATATAGCGGAACTAGCAAATTAGGCAAATATAACAGATTTAATCATTCCTTAAAGTTTCACAACATATCTTGCCTAATTATAAATCTTGCCTAAGTTCACATGCATAAATAATAGTCATAATTCACAATATGATCATATACCCCATGTTTGCATTAAATTTGCATGTCACAGATTAAGGTCATAATTTACACATCCCAATTTAGTTCAACTTGCCTAGTACAAAAGATTCACACATAAATTATACCAAATATAGCTATTGACAAAAATCTCCTACTTAGGTATTATTCACACTTGATAGATATCCTACTTTAATGTAAATCTTTATACCTAAACCATATTTTCTTTGTCTCAAGTCATATGTTAACATACCATGGTTCCTCTTATTCCAATTCACAGAATATGCATAGATCTAAATCTAGTTTACAACCTTTGTCCTTTTTCTTAAATCAGTCACAGATTAACTAACTTCTCAAGTCGTATGTTCAATATTCTTTATGCCACAAACTCAAGTCATAGGTTCAATTATATGCCTTAGATTTATGTCCTAAGTTCCAAGTTCAACCTATGTTCTTTCCTCAACTCAGTCACATATCGGTCATGCCCATTTCATGCATTATTCATTTTATTGTCCCAAATATTTTAGCATATGTTAATCTCTTAGGAGATTGGCGCAGGCTCGTAGTAGCCTGGCTATAAAACAGAAAGAAGAAGAGATACAGAATAAAATAGATCAGAACAGAACATAGACAATCTCAAATTCAGATTTACAATCATGTCACAATTATGATTAAAGTTTATATCGGAAAATAACTGCACTTGCCTTGGTTGGATTCTAAAAGAAAAAGGTGTTGTAGCTGTTCTCTTTTAATCCTAATCAGAATTGGAGGAAGAAGAAGCACAAGTCCTAGCTTAGGTTTCAGCAGAGTAGAGACGCCATTGATTTATTTATTTTTAGAGAGGAAGAGAGCAATGGAGGCTAGAGAATTGTTATGAGATTTAGGTTTAGGTTAGGGATGTATATATAGGTGTAGGAAGTTATTTAGGACCATTAGATTAACCCTGAATCATGAGAACCATTCAAATGCAAAATCTGCATTTGAGCGAATCGGCCCACGGGATGACGACCAAACACCCTGGATTAACCCCTAGTCGACCCAGCGGGGCTTGGGTCGACCTCAAAAATGAGCCGGTTCGGTTATTCCCCCTTCCAATTCGTTGTTTTGAACCTTTTTTGCATGTTTATTTATTTAATTTTTATATATATCTATATATATTTCTCCCATATGCATATAAACTTCAAGGCTTAATAACTTCTTCATAATTAACCATTTTTTTTATATTCTCAGAAAATACGGGGTGTTACAATCCATGCCCTGAGTTTAATCTTGGATATATCGGTTAAAAGGATTATATTACATTGATACACTGGTCACGAAAAGGTTGTATTGGATCGATAATTTTATTATAACTTGGGTAGCAGCGATGTATTATTAGATGCCAATCACTGTTTATTGTTTTAAATACGATTTAAAGCTATTGCCAACGTTGTAGTAACCTATAGGGTCGCACAAAAGGAACGTTACAAATGAGAAACTAATTTGGAAAAATAAAATATCAATTTGTTGATATTTTATTTGGGATTGGATGAGTATCAGGGTGGTTCCTAATTTTAAGGTTAATACTTCTATTTTAAAAGGGGGTTTTTACTTTCCTATAAAATAGATATGAATTAACCTTAATAAATGGGATGAGATAAGATCGAAAACGAAGCCGCTCATATTTTTATTTTCCAAACCCTAAAATTTGTCATGGTGGCTAGCACCGCAATCATTCATCTCTTCTTCAATCTGATCGATGAAGGGATCGTTCCAGTGGACTCCTCTAGAGGCTCTACACTTGGAGAGCTCCTAATTCGATGCTTTCGATCTTCAGCATATTCAAAGATCTCGCAACAAATTGGAACGGTTCAAAATTGGGGATTTTCACATTCAGGCAAGGTACGAACCTTTTGATTTATTGATTTGCAAAGATCCGTATATTTTAAGTGTTAAAATGATATTAATTTAAGGCTTTCGATTAGATCAACAACTATCCTATGGCAACATTTATAATCTCACACAGAACAACCAACACTCCGCATCCTATAGCATTCACAATAGTTTGTATAATAAATAAAATTGCACATCCAACTCATTAAGGTTTACCTATTTGTTGGGCACGCAAATAAATTCTTTACTCAACAGCAAATCCATTTACCTGTTCAATGTATATGCATGTATATATAGGAAACTCTAACAAAACTTCAACCTAGTTCAATATTTGATCGAGTTGGCTAAATTTACCTTTCATTCTCATGTTGGTTTTATTATTTATCATTCCAATATTTTTAATTAGTTAAACTAATAATCACACAACCTAACCAGCAATCAATTTACTGATTAACTTTTCAAATATATAATTTCTTTATATACTTAAAAATCATATTTGCTAAGATCGGAAAATATATAGTTAAAACTACTCATCCCAGAAAAGGAAACAATAGTAAAGTAGGAAACAACAGTAAAGTGGGAACAAGACGGAAATGCAAAATATTGTAAATGTACCTTGCATCCGAGTTAATCAGAGATGTCCACTCTGCAATTGGGATAAGCCTGCTTAATGCTCTCTTCAGTTTCCCAAGTACAGTCTCTAGGATCACCACTCTACTCCACTTTGACTAAGTGAACCTTCTTGTTCCTTAGCACTTTAGTCTCTTTGCCAATAATCTTTATTGGCTCTCTTCTCACAGCCAATTCTGGAGTAATTTCCAAGTCTTGCTGTGCGGCTTCTTCTACAACCATGTCCTGATCATGCACATGCTTTCTAAGTTGAGATACGTGAAATACATCATGTACACCAGGCAACCAGTTAGGTAACTAAACCCTATAAGCGAGAGTTCTGATTCGTTCAAGTATAGGAAATAGACCAATAAATCTAGGCGCCAACTTCCCTGTTTTGCCAAATCGGACTGCTCCCCTCATCGGAGAAACCCTCAAATACACATAGTCAACAACAGCAAATGCTAAATCTCTTCTTCTTGAGTCTACATAGCTCTTCTATCGGCTTTGAGCTGTTTGTAATCGTTTCTTAATGAAATCGACTTTGTTTGAAGCTTCGCGAATCATATCAGGTCCCAATACAAGTCTATTGCTAGTATCTACCCAACATGCGGGAGATCTACACGGTCTACCATACAGTGCTTCGAATGGTGACATTTTCAGGCTCGCTTGGTAGCTGTTGTTGTATGAGAACTCAGCCAAATGCAAGTGATCTTCCCATGATCCGCCAAAATCAATAATACGAGCCCGCAATAAATCTTCTAGTATGCGGTTCACCCTCTCAGTTTGACCATCTGTTTGAGGATGATAAGCGATGCTCAAGTTCAGTTTTGTTCCCGATTCTGCTTGGAATGCTTCCCAGAATTTACTAGCAAAAATCGGTCTCTATCACTGACTATCCTGATGGGGACTCCATGTAGCTTAACAATTTCTTTGAAATAAATCTGCGCCAGACTCTGAGCGGTTCTATTTGATCTGACAGGTATAAAGTGGGCAGTCTTCGTGAAACGATCTACGATCACCCATATAATGTCATTTCCTTTCTTGGTTCTGGGCAAACCATCTATGAAATCCATGGAAATTTGTTCTCATTTCCAACCTGGAATGTCCAATGGTTGTAATAATCCGACGAGTTTCTATTGATCGCTTTTTACTTGTTTACAAGTAGAACACCTGCTAACGTATAAAGAAATGTCTCTTTTCATAGATCTCCACCAGAAGGTGCGTTTGATATCAATATACATTTACTCACTCCTGGATGGATACTAAGTTTGGTTTGTGACATTCATCTAGTACTTCTCTCCGCAGCTCAGAAATGTTTGGAACAAAAATTCGACCTTTTAACCTCAAAACCCCATTGTTATCAATCTGAAAACTTGAGGGTTCGCCTTTCTGAATTCTCTCTCTGATCCTCTGAATAAAGTGATCATCCTTCTGAAGAGCAGGTATTTTATAAATCAACGAAGGCGTAATGATAAGATTGGCGATGATCACATCCTTCTTGCTGAGCGCATCAGCCACAACATTGGCTTTCCCCGGAGTATAAAAAATATCAAGATCATATGCCACGAGAAATTCTAGCCAACGCTGCTGCCTTAGATTCAGATCTTTCTGGATGAATAAATACTTCAATGATTGATGATCGGTATATAGTTCGAACTTCTCACCCAATAGATAATGTCTCCAGATTTTCAGAGCAAACATGACGGCTAACAACTCAAGATCATGAGTAGCATATCTCTTTTCATGCGGCTTCAACTGACAGCTAGCATAAGCCACTACTTGGCCTCTTTGCATTAATACTGCACCAAGACCTCTAATAGAAGCATCCGTCCAGACCGTAAAATCCTGATTGCCATCGATAATCATTAATACTGGAGCAGTTATCAATCTTAATTTCAGCTCTTGGAAAGCTGCCTCACATTCTGGGGTCCACTTAAATCTTGCGTGCTTCTTAGTAAGCTGCGTTAATGGACTTGATAGCTTCGAAAAGTCCTTAACGAATTTTCGATAATAACTAACCAATCCAAGAAAACTTCTCACTTATGTGGGCGTACTAGGCTGTTTCTAATCCTGAATAGCTGTAATTTTACTTGGATCTATAGAAATTCCTTCCTTCGATACTACATGACAGGGGAACTTGACTTCTTTTTGCTAGAATATACATTTGGAAAATTTGGCCTTTAAAACATTCTTTCTGAGAATTTCCAACACTTGTCCCAAATGTTTTGCATGCTCGTTCTCTGACTTAGAGAAGATCAATATGTCATCAATGAAAACCAGTACAAATTTATTCAAGACCTCTCTGAATACTCTGTTAATTAGATCGACAAAATACGCTGGAGCGTTACATAAGCCGAACAACATTACTAACCACTCATAGAATAAATTCGGACCTCTGAATGCTGTCAGAGGAACACATTCCTCGGCAATACGAAGTTGATGGAAACCTGTAGCTAGGTCCATTCGTGAAAATACTTGCACGCCATTCAATCGATCCAACAAATCATAAATTCGCGGTAATGGATATTTATTCTTTAATGTCTGCTTATTCAAGTCACGATAATCCACGCATAGTCGGAGAGTACCGTCTGACTTTGGGACAAACACCAATGCTGCTCCCCAATCAGAGAAACTAGGCCTGATCAGACCCTTTCATACAAGCTGTCGAATTTGATTGTCTAATTCTTCTTTTTCCTTCAAGGTCATTCTTCGAATAGCGTGAACTACTGGCCTTGCATTCGGAATTAAAGCGATTTTGAAATCAATTTCTCTACGCGGAGGTAAGCTAACATCTTCTTCAAACACATCCGCATAATTCTTGACGATAGGAATATTTTCTATGACGACCGGAATATTCTCTGTAACGACAGGAATATTTTCTATTTGAGCAGGAGAAACATCAAGAGCTGACCAAAAGTCTTTTCTACCTGAATTCGTACCTTCGCATGGTATGGTTATATAATTCCCTGATTTAATCTTTTCCTTAACAACACTCTCGGCGCATTTAACCTCAGCTTCATATTTGGTTAACCAATCCAATCTTAAAATAAGATCAAATTCTGTAAAATTCAAGACGATCGAGATGGTAGGGAACCGATAACAGGAAATAGAAACGGGCACCCCACAAATCCAACTAAGATTGAGGGAACCCCCAACCAGATTATGGACAGTGATGGGTTCTTTGAGATTTTTCAATTTCAAATCCAATTTCTTAACCGCATTACTTGCAATAAAGCTTCGTGACGCGCCTGTATCAAAAAGTACTTTAACTGGATTGTTTTTGATAGTAAGCGTGCCTTCCAAAACATCTGGCCTTCCCTGACTAGCTGAGGGTGCTGAAGTTTCTGCCACTTCATTTACATGTACTATTCCAGGCTTCTTTAAGAGCTAGCAATCATTTGCAAGATGACTAGTCTGATGGCATTGATTACATTTTCTATTCTCTTGAAACTTGTTCTTGGATTTAAATTCATTCTTTCTTCGTTTCTTTAAAGATCTGCAATTCCCTTGCAAATGCCTTTGCTTATGGCAGTTATTGCATATGGCAATCGTTACTGGTTCCTTCTCAGAATTAGCCTTTTTCCAATTGACTTTAGGCTTCTTACTGACCTTAGACTTCGTACTTACCTCGGGCTGCATACTTGTCTCTGGGCTATCAGTTTCAAACTTCCTTTTGTTGCTAGAACTTCCTTCCTCTTCATCGTCCAAAAGACCTTGCTTATCAAGATCTTCATACTGGTAAGCCATGTATATCATTTCAGAAAAAGAAAGCTTCACATGTGCAATTACACTACTTTGGTACTTTCTTTGGAGCCCGTTAATAAACCTCAGATTCTTCCTCTTAGGATTTTGAATTCGATGCGGGGCAAAACAAGAAAGTTCATTGAACTTCTTATGATATTCCGGAATGGTCATATCTCCTTGTATCAGATAGTAGAACTCATTGTATAGCCGATCAGTTGCTTTTGGAGGAATAAATCTTTCATTGAAAATTTCTTTAAATCTATCCCAGGTAATATTACCTTCTAGATTATCCTTAATAACAGTTTCCCACCAGGTTAAAGCTCTGGCTTTGAGTGCCCAAGATGCTAGTAATCTTTTCTGGTATCCCTCAGCTTGAAACCTTCAAAAATCCTCTCAGCGGAACGCATCCAAGCTTGAGTTTGAATAATGGATTCATTGCCCAAGAATGGTACTCCATCCAGATTTCGATACTTCTTTAATAGAGCTTCTATATCTAATCCTAGCTGTGGGAGCACAACTGGCTCATTAGATTGTTGAACCATATAATTACTTCTTCTGTTTCTGCCACTCGTTTTTCTATGTCTGCAAATAGCAGACAAAGTGTCAGGCTAACAGAAAAGATATTTTAAAGCATGGAGACATATATATGAATGTAAATGTGTCTATAGGGTGTATTTTATTCTGCTATACTTATTCAAGGATATTACTGATCCTATCTGTAATGAGTTATTCATCATAGAATACTTCTGATTCTATTTCGAACGAGTTCGTTAATATGTTATATTCCAGAACTAAGATTAACCAAAGCTCTGATACCACGTGTGATGACCCCAAACCCCCGTTCCACGGTGGCAAGGATAATCTTTGGAATATAACAAATAAACAATAACAGCAGAACAGAAATATATCATTACACCAGATAATGTACAACAAAATACACTGGATAAATATAATCATCAGAGTTACATAGTATAACAGGATCATACTTAGTACAAAATACAGTTTCAGCTTTATATAAAATGTCTGCAGCGGAATCAAACATAATATACATAACAAAGTCTGAACAGCAAAATAGAAGTGATAGAATCCGGCTTCAGCTCCATAGCTATCCAGAAAGAGCTGCTAAAACTGAATACAAGGTTGCCCGTGTAGAAAATAGGGGCACCCGAGTTTGCAAGTGAAACAAACTATGAGTTAGTCATGGGATTGGTATGAGAAATCTACTCAACTTGTTCAATCATAAGGTGAATCACGGGACCACGCCGCTAACGCAGAACGAGTTTACTCCATTGGATTTCCAGAGCATAAATAAAGTAAATCATTTAAACAACGCAATTTTTTTAGAAAAAGGAAGCCATTAAAAGACTCAGGTCCCATCACACAATGCAACGCAAGCCGGAGGATAGAGTTTTACCTTATAATGGCCAAAATATACTTGATACGTATAAAACAAAAGCATTTGATATTATTACTAGTGTTTATATGTTTCAAAAACAATTTCAATCGTAAGTATCAATCATAAACGACATGGGTACCATATATCATGTCGCCATATATAGGTTTATAATCAAAACCGCACATGTCGTATTGGAAGTTGGATTTCCATCATGAACCAAGGCAAGGGATTGTCCTTACCGCTTCGAGGCAATCTAGCCCATGTCTCAGGATCAGAACGCATCGACCCTTGGATCGTCAGGGCAGGTCCACACGGAGTGGATTAAAATGCCTGAACACTGCGTTTCCCCGCCCTATGGGGCGTAAAACTGTTCGGTATATCTACCAAACCATCCATCGGCTCTGCAAAGACCGAAATAACCGAGGCTCCTTACTTTCCACCATCCACATAAGTAAGACATCAGGGCTTGTAAAACCCTGACACCACTCCTAGCTAGAAGGAAACACATGTCCTCCCTGATGTCCTCTACCGTTTCTGGTTCATACCGCGGTGTGAGGCTCGTGAATCAACGGTATACACAAAGCTAGCTATATTAAATCTATGCTTTGATAATCAACCACAAGACTCTGCTTTTCAACAAAAGCCTTGATCACAGCATCTCTGCATGCCACGTTGTCAACCTACAACGTCAGACACACATTCATTTACAAGTCCGTTCTGGGTCTGAACGAAACAGGAGGCACCTTATTCCTCGTACCATATGTCCAATACAGGAGAGAGGCCCTCGCATATCCGAACAATCAACAAGTACGTCCGGACAACCACCACTGTTACCCCTTCAGGGCAGCAACTCCCATCAAAGGCATCAGTAGCCATCCATTCGATGTGAAGATCATCGGTCTTGCATCGTCTTCATATCTTCGACTTCTAATCATCGACCAATTATTTGAAGTGAGAATTAACTCGGCCTTTTCAAATAATTCACGTATATTTAGAATTTTAAATCAATTCTTTCCATGGTTAAATTATTTGACATCCATAATTCAGTTCATTAATATAATTTTCATATCAAACACATTCAACCCTCAAATATCCAATAAACCAAGTAAATTCGGTTTATTTCCATTTCAAATCGTTTATAATATTTTTAAACGATTTATTGCTATTTTTATTTTTTTTAAAATAACCCATTTAATTAAACGACGCTTCAGGCCATAACGCGGCCATGGCGCTGTTTTTCTTCAGATTTGATTTACACATACATGAAAATCTAACTGTTGGATCTTTACATATTTTATATCGTTGGAAAGGTCTTTTCAAAGCAGACCCAACGGTTCTAGTTTCGGGAAAATCCGATGGTCGGATCTCCCGGTATAATCATTTAAAGTTACGATTTCAAAACGCGAACTACAGCGTCGTTATTCGTTTTATTTCTATATATATATATATATATATATATATATAATTCATTCTGCCGCTGTTTTTATTTAGATTTGATTTACACATATCTGAAAATCTAACCATTGGGTCTTTACAAATTTTATATCCTTGGAAAGATCTTTTCAAAGCGGACCCAACGATTCCAGTTTCGGGAAAATCCGATGGTCGGATCTCCCGGTATAATCGTTTAAAGTTACGATTTCAAAACGCGAACTACAGCGTTGTTATTCGTTTTATTTTAATTTTAATTTATATTTATATATATATATAAATATAACTGATTCTTCGATTTCCAAACCATTTTCACTTCATATACGTGTTAAAAATATTATTTTTAACCAACAAATATTTATTTCAACACATGAATATTTTTAGCGACTTATCCATACAATAAAATGTTAATTTTATTGTTCAAACAATTAATTCAACACATGAATATTTTTGTAACTTCACATATACGATAAAAATAATGTTTTTATCGTTCAAAGAATTTATTCAACACGTGAATATTTTTCTAACTTCACTTTAAATGATAAAAATGTGATTTTTATCATTCCAATATTTTTCTCAACATATTAATATTTTATATACTTCATATACATGATAAAAATGTGATTTTTATCGTTCAAACATTTTATAGAACGTATGAATATTTTTCTAACCTCATTCATGCGATAAAAATGTGATTTTTATCGTTCCAATATTTTTCTCAACATATGAATATTTTATATACTTCATATACATGATAAAAATGTGATTTTTATCGTTCAAACATTTTATTCAACGTATGAATATTTTTCTAACCTCATTCGTGCGATAAAAATGTGATTTTTATCATTCCAATATTTTTCTCAACATATGATTATTTTATATACTTCATAAAAATGTGATTTTATCGTCTAAGTAATTTATTTTAATAATGAATAAATTTCTACATACGAATATAATTCAAACACATCAATATTTCATAAAATTTCGGCAGCATAACAGTAGGGAGTTTAAAACCGGCACCGTCCCGAGTACGGCTCCTAGCGCTACCTTAGGCCTCGCGACGTTCCCTAAGGGGCTTATCCTAATGATCTAAACATTTCGATCATTTTCATGACACATTGAATTTTTCCACAAATAATTCCAATTTTGTTTCAACCACAAACAACCATAATCAACCATTCGCTATATCAACCAAATTTCACACCAATCACAATCAAGTCGTCCATGGTTTGTGGACGACGGGTGTCGGGAGTTTCTAAACTCCGTCTACATCCTAATATATTTTATTTCTAAATTTAATTGAATTTAGAAATATCACCTTGCATTCGGCTTCGCCTAAAATTGTAGCGAGCTCTAAAAATTCTCCGGTCCCTTCTAGAATGTAGAGAATGTCGTCACGAGTCCAATGTCTCTGGTTTCACTGGATTTCGACAACACATTTGTAACGACCCAGATTTTCTCTGAATATTTAAAATTTATTTTAAATATTATTTTTGGAATATTAATGGATTATTAATATAGAATTCGTTATTTAACGACAATCAAACGTTTAAATTTATATTTAATATAAAACGAACTCGAAACGACGCGGTAGTTCGTATAATTGAGTTTTGAACTTCAACTGGATATACAGAATGTGTTTTAAGTCGGAATTCTATGAAACAAGAAACGTTAGGATCGATTTGATTTTAGTTTTCTAATGGAAGAGAAAAATCGAGATTTTGGCTTATAAATTGTAAGTTATGTCCAAATCAAAATTTAAAATAGTCGCTGTGAAATCGTTTATAAACCATAACGATTATTTAATTTTAATTAAATATTGATTACGAATTTGGACAAGTCCTTTGAGGGTAGTCATAATTTAATTTTTAGAATTTTACTGTAATTTTTATTTCGTAAAATAAGCAACTTTTTATTTGGAGTATTTTGCACCTTATATCAATATTTTGGGGTTTCACAATATGAGTTTACCTACCGATATTACATTTTTGGGATCGTGACACTTCGCTGGACACAATCATATTTTTTTTCTGTCCGTGGCCGTCTGTACATTAACAAAATTTTATGTATCGGGGTACATATTAAATAAAACTAGCTTATCTACCTTTAAGCAGCCTATATATTAAACTGTACATGATCTTTAGAATTATAACCTATCTCAAGAAATAATACATAGCTACCCTAACTCCCTACCATGCATTTATTGTCTGATGTCTCCAAACACATGCCTACCTTAGAATTGTACACCTTATACTTCTTCTATCAGTTACACCCTTCCCTAATTTATACCTCCTTATCAATCAAAATGTATATTTCAATCTGTGCTCCACCTGCAAGTAAAAACACACTATCGCATTTCATCTTCCAAAGATTCGACAAATCAGATGACATAAATCAAACAACCATTCTGTGTAAATCTTTGTCACTAGATACTATATTAGAACACGCTTAGTACCTGGTCGAAGGGTTAAGTGGCTTCTGTCCTCAGTAAAAATTAAATGAAAATTCATCACAGGACTGTCTAGATTAGGTACAACCAACTACTCCCCTCACATCTACTCTGAGTAACAAAAATCACACATCACCAGCTATGGAAAAGAAATATCAATGCAGCAATTGAAATGATCCTATCTACATCTCTTGCTTTCCACGTACATGTTGCATTTAACAATTTTTCACCCTAATATCTGCTATACTTCCAACACCTAGGCTTAGCTTAATGTTCAGTGAAAACATGTTGCTCTATTGTACGTTTCGAATCGTTATGAGCTAACAGTTCTTTTCTCCTTTTACTCCTTTCACTTGAAATAACATTGCATGCTACCTACCTATATTCACATGCCTAAGCATAGGAAACCCTGCCGCGTGGTACCATCCAAAATGTGCTCCCCAAACTTCCCATGCTATATATATAGGTGCTGTGTCTTCTTCTTCGAACAAGCGGTTCAGACTGAAACCGAGAGCTTCCATCCAAACTCTCCATCCTTAAATCCTTCCAGTTCCCAGTCCTTGTAGAAATAAAACGACGCAGATATTCCTCATGTATGAATAAAAACGTTACCTCCTCAGCTTTTCTATTTCCGAGCGGTCCACGTGAACATCAAAGTGGGGCCCTGGGCAAAGCTGACGGGTAAAAGGTTGTCGCGACAAGTCAAAAGGAAAGGAACAGTCGTCGGTGATCGTCAGAAGGTGCTCCGACAGTTTGCAGCATGTACAGGTGGGGAGTTCCAATGATGCGCAGGTGTGAATTTAAGAAGAAGTGGCGCCATCGGTTTTTCTGAAAGAGAAAGTGGAGCATGGCTTTGTTAATAAGAAGAAGGATGGTGTGATACTGTGATGAAACGTGTGTGCGTGGAAAACAACATGCATGGGAAGGTTCAGATATGAGAGCAGGCGGTGGGAAAACAAAAGTGTGGGAGTGGGCTGAGAACACATAATGCGGTCCGTTTATTAGTTTAAAAAAACCGAAGAAGAAGGACGTGGGAAGTTGTGAGGAGCAGGGAGGATCAGCTGCTCATGCGAAGTGGTGGGAAGGGCTGATAGGTGGAGCGGCTTCTTTGAAGCAAAACGAAAGGTGAACAGTAATTATATGATACGCCTAATCTAATTTAAAACATACTTAAGTATATTTAGTTAAAATACCAAGCTTGCTTAAATGTGCCTAATAATAGTTATATTTTAACATGGCCAAACGTGTAGGACATAGGAGAATAGTTAAAGGTGCCAGTTACATTTAAACGGTGCCTAACCATGTCACAATGTACCCCAATCGATGTATACGTGCATATGTGTAACGACCCGGAATTTTCGGCCGAATTTAAAAATTTTATTTTATTCATTTTAATGGGTCTTTAATATTTAAAATAATTTATTTTATATAATAACGACTATAAATTTATTTTAATCGAAGTTAAAACGAATAGATTTTATTTAAATTATAAAAGGAGTTAGAAATAGCGCGGTAGTTTGAAAATTTGAATTTTAACTTTGGCTGACTATACAGGATGCGAAATAAATCGGATTTTAGCGAAACCAAAAATATTAGAATCTATTTAAAAATATCTTTCCAACGAATCCCAAAAATTGAAATTTCATAGTGGGAATCAAAAGTTATGCCCAAATCAAGATATCAGAAAAACACGGGAAAATTTATATATATAGGACCCAAAACGCTACTTTTTACATACGAATGAATTTGGACTCGAAACCACTTCCATTGAGTTCAAAATGATGTTTCTGCATTGAAAAAGTATAAACACTTATATATTTTGAGTTTCGGAAATTATTCATATATAAAATATATTTTTAAATATAAAATATATACGCCTTGAAAAGTGAAGTTTTGCAAACGGTCTTCAAATTCAATGAAATTAATTTGGTTGGGTTTGTATCGTCAAAACAAAGCTACAAATGATTTTACTGGAATTTTTAGAATTAATATGTAATTATAATTGGTTTTTCAGTGAAAACGGTCAATTTTCAGACTTTAAAAATTCATTATTAATTCATACGGACTCGGAAAATGACAAAACCAGTTTCTTTAAATCCGTAATGTCAAGGAATATTTATGTTTCAATTTTCAATTACAATGGAATTCGTAGGTGTTAACACGAATTTTTAAACTACGAAAAGCGGACAAAAATGTATTAATATATGTACATAAGGGTAATTGGGCCTAATTGAGTTTATAACCTACCTATATATTATCTTTTAATAGCCATTAGCTGAACCCTAAGCATAACATAGCCACCTTCTTCTTCCTCTATTCCATGGCGACTCCCTCCTCTAAAATTTATTTTGCAAATTAGCCCCTGAAAACAAAATAATTTATATCTTTCAATCAGACCAAAATCAGACCAAACCCTTTCTGGGTTTTGTTCATCTTCTTATCCTCTATCTACCACGAAAAACTCAAGACCTATCGTCGCACGGATTCGCCGGGATCTAGCTTGAAAGACAGAAAGCTGATTTCAGTTATTTGTTCGCTGCGGGCCCCACGAAGAGAGAAAGGTCGAGCGACTTCAGGCAGTGGTAGAGGGGAAGCATACGGTTCTTTTGCCGGTGGTGGCATGGTCTCAGGTGGCCGGAGTTGGCCGGAATGTCAATTTAACTGGAGGGGTGCTGAAAACAGGATAGTCACAAAGATGAGCAATTTCCCGTCGATCCGTGCATTTTCAGGCGGAGTGACCCAAACAGAAGTTGTTCGGGAGGTCGAGATCTAGCTACTGACAAAAATTGGTGGCATTTGGAGTAACAAGGTGGCCGCAGCACTGAGATGAACGAAAACTGCACTTTTCCGTTCAACTGCAGATCGTGGGCCCCACTTGGCGAACTAGAGGGGGGGACCACCAGGCGTGGAAAGAGGGGGAGAAGCCGGAGAGAATGGCGCTGGTTTCGTGCAATTCCGACTTACATTTTGGCTGTGGCGAGCATTTTAAGTTGTGGGTGTTGTTGGAAAAGAAAAGGTTAAGGGCATAAACGCGAAACATTTATTTAATTTTATATTCAATGTTTATAACGCGATATCTATCACATACGAGATCGAAATCTGACGATTTTAGATCCGCTAGGATCGTGGCGACGAGATCTTCGCAATGACACTAACTACGTTCAATTCTGAGCAAGTTGAAAATTTGGGTAATTTTTACCATTTAAATTAATTATTTAATTATTACAAACTTCGAAAATTCATATCTTGTTGATACAAACTCGAAATCGCTCGAAACAGGATTTGTTGCGATCGTGGTGTCGAGAGCTTCGCGTAGACATCAATTTTGTCAATTTTAGAGCACGTTGGATTTTGGATCAAAATTGGGCCCGAACCGTCAATTAAAGCCCGGCAAAGGTGAGAACTCCTTCTCACTAAATTTTTGAATAGTTATTTATTTTTATAATTTAATAATAAATAAATTACCTGTGATGGAAGTAATTGTTTGTTGAATGAATGATGGATTGGAATGTCATGTTATGTTATGTTTTGAAAGTGGAAATTTTAACAAGATAATGTAATGCTATATTATTTATGATTATTTAAATAATGTTTACACAGCCATAACAAGTTTCCTGACTTGTTTATGTTGATTGGACGATAGATTTTCACACATCGTCCAAGTGCACAAATAATAATATATTATTTGAATTTGTGTTGGTTGAAACCCCACACGGGTCTTGGGTTGATATTCTGACTACACATCGCCCTTGTGATTAGTTTAAAATGCACTTTGGTTGTTATTGAATGTTTTATCACTATTATGGAATTAATGCGATGTTTGAAATCCATATAATTAAAATTATATGGAATGGATTGGGTCTCATTCCAATTTTGAATTAAAAGAATATTTTAATTTAATATTCAGTTAATGGAATTAATAGACGTATGAATTAGAAAGATTATATCTTTATTGTTTAAAAGTGATAATAAAAAGGGTTAATTTAGAACGATTACATCTTTACGGTCAGTATGATAAGAGAAGAAGGTTTGATTTCAAAATTTGAACATTTGAAAAGATTATTATTATGATATAATAATAATATAGAAAGTTCAATTTTTCATTAAAATTTGAAATGTCAGTTAGGATATTCGGAAACAAAGGGTTTTATAAAATTAGTAACAAATTAATGTAAAGATCATACCTTTATTTTAAAAGAATATTTAAAAATATTATTTTCAGTGAATTAATTATAATTATTAATTATAATTGTACTTGGACACGAGGTTGGGATACATTTGTGGTATAAGTCTGCCCGGACCCGCCCGGCATATCAAGCAGCCACAAATGTTGGGCCTAATGTGAGGGGTCCAAGTGCGCAAATACGAGATGGACCATGACAGGAGGTTAAGCCCAACTTGTGGGATAAGTCTGCCCGGAACCAACCGGCGTAACCAGCATCCATAAGTCGCAGGCTTAATGTGGGAGGTCTGGCCCAGTATAAGATTGAATTGAAAAAAAGATTGAATTGAAAATAAAGATTGAATTGAAAATAAAGATTGAATTGGAAATAAAGATTGAATTGAAAATAAAGATTGAAATGAAAATAATACATTTTTCAATGTAATAAAGATTGAAATGAAAATATTACATTTCTCAATGTAATAAAGATTGAATTAAAATATTACATTTTTAAATGTAATAAAGGTTGAATTAAAAAGATTACATTAAAAGATTTCATTTTTTTTATTTTAAGGTTGATTACATTAGAAAGAATACCTTTTTATAGTTCATTTGTTTCATTAAAAAGATTAGATAATAAGAATGACATTTTCACTATAATATGGTTTTCAAGTATGATTTGCATTAAAAAGAATTTGATGTTAAAGTATGATTTGTGATTTAGAAATCGTTTGAATTAAAATTTAATAGAAATTTATAAAAAGAAGTTTTCCAATTCAATATATATTAAATTGGAATTGAAAGAGAATAATTAGATTTGGGATTGTCATGAACGGTGTCTGTAATAACATTGTTCTTAAACCCCAATTAGAAAAGAATAAATCTTTTAAATCCGATTTAATGGAATTTTTCAATCAATATTTAAATTGGAATAAAATAGTAAATATAAATTTGGAAAAGATAAATCTTTTAATTAAGATTATTAGAGTTTCCAATTATATTTAGTAATTAGGATAAATTGAAATGTAAATTTGGTTTATCGTGAACTATGTGTTTAACGACATTCGTTCTTTAACCCGATTTACAGTGAAAGTATGATTTGGAATTTATAAATCTTTTATCTAGATTTAATGAAAATTTTCCAAAGTAAAGTTTTCCAATTTAATATATTAAATTGGAATTGAATGGAATTCGATTGAATAATAATTGAGATGAACTTCTGTGGATGAAGAATGTTACTATATATGGAATTTAAAAGGCCTTGCCGTTATTCCATTTATATTATTATTCTGATACAGAAATTTATATCGATTATATGTTGATCTAATTTCAGTGAAGATTTCATATTTTATCGAAGATGATTTTGGGTTTATCGTGAACTGTGTTTTAATGACACTAGTTCTTTAACCCAGTTAAAGATAAGCATTATTTCTTAAAATTGGTTATCATTAAATAATGATTTTTGATATTAAAACCGAATTGGAGTTTTAAATAAATTCTTAATTGGATTGAATAGAATAAATTCAAAGGATTTTATCTTTGATAAAATTAATGAGAATCTTTCCTTAAAAATAAGAATATTTTATTAAAAAGGAACATTCTGGATTGGAATGAGGCGTTTAGTGTATTTTTATAGCACTTGATTATAAAATACGCGAATTATTCAGAAAGACTGGGTTTAACCCATTCTGAATAATAAATACGACGATCAAGAGTCGAAGATGAAGACGGTGGTTGAAGACCGGAGTTCTTCACATTGTTTGGATGGTTATTGCTATCTTGATTGGACCGTACACCCAAGACGATGGAAAAGTGGTGATCATCCAAACGTACTTGGAGATCGATGGGAATGCGAGGAATAAGGTGCCACCGGTTTCGTTCAGACCCAGAACGGACTTGTAAATGGATTGCGTGTCCGACATTGTATTCCTTTATATTGTATTCGTTGATCCCTGTTTAACGTATAGCTGTTTGGTGGTGGAGAATTTATTCTTCACTTAACACCCGGTTATATATTGATAGATGATCAATGATATGGTATGGTCTGATAATGTGGCATGCTAAGATGCATATGATCAAGGCTTTTGTTGAAAAGCAGAGCCTTGTGGATGAAGACTAAAGCAAAGCTTTTATATAGCGCTGCTTTGGATACAACGTGACTTCGCGGGCCTCACACACCACGGTATGATGGTGAACGATTTGTTTGATAATGTTCGGATTGATCAATATACTTTATACGGATTTGGGGTCGGCCGATGGGGCTAGGGTGGTCGCTCCACTCTAGAAGTGGGATAGATTATTTATCTCATGAGGGTAGTTCAGATTGTTGCACATCCAAAGTGCGTAGTATATGTATTACGGTGTTTTCTCTTGCCGAGACGTAAGCCGTGGAGATACATGACGCGATTGATCTTTCGAATCAGCAGCCATCATGCTGGAATTCCAATTTTCCAATACGAGCTTACGGTTTTAGTTGTATACTTATATGGTGACATAATATATTATGCCGCTTCCATAACATATTATGCCACCTTGTCTTGATATTTTAATATTTGAAATTGTTATCTACACTGTGCACTCATAGTAAAAGATGAATTTCGCGTATTAAGCATTTTTGACCCTTATAAGGTAAAACTCTATCATTCGGCGTACGTGCAAGGGATTGAGTCTTATAACGGTTTCATTTTTCTAAAAAGCATTTCGTTGTTTTATGCACTGGTATTCTTGGGAGGAAACCCGTTCCACGATAGCGGCGTGGTCCCTTGACTTACCCAACTTTAAAATAAAGTTAATAACAGTTTTTAGTTCTCATACCAGTCCCATGACTGACCTGGAGTTTATTATTCTAACCTAAACTCTAGGTGCCCCTATTTTCCACACCGGAAGCAAGTAGTTTTGGTTTTGCAGATATTTATTCACAGGATCCTGGTCTACAGCTGAAGCGATATTCGGAAAGCTCTGTATCCGTGTATTTCTTTTAGTTGTATTTTGTATTATTTTTCCGCTGCTATGTAAATGTAATTTTAAATCTCTGATATTGTATTTCTAATGTAAAATATTTATTCATGCTCTGTTATATTCTTGTACTCTGATGTAATTGTAGTAACAGCAATAAAATGTTCTTATGTTCTGTGCTCTGATGTGTGTTGTTCTCAAAGCAATCCGGGCTTTCCTTCACGGGGAAGTTTGGGTCGTCACAGTATGATTATGGATACAATGGAAATGATCCCAATTTCTAATTCGGGTACTGTCCAATTCGGGAAATTCTGAGATATTATGATTTTCAATATAACCATGACCTGGATTGTCAGTTCATCTTAAATTATTATCAGAAATATATCGAATGTTAATAATATTAATTAAGAAGTGAATTAGTTTATTTAAGGATTTATAATTTGATTTAAAACCGTTAAGTGATTAAATTATAACTCTTCATACAAATTTCAGAATTGAACCAAAGCAGAAGATTTGGAACCATGTCAACCATCGTTTCATGATGAAGCCAGTTTGGGCGAAGATGGAAGCGGCTGAGATTTTTAGTTAAATTAAACATATTGTTTAATTTAATTAAAAATGAACTGTTTCAACGTCAAACGAAAATAAAGATGAGTTAAACTCATTCAGTTTCCCACTTATATTTACTATAAGCCGGGTTTAATATTTATTTGCCATGTTTGCTGAATATTGGTTGATTTGATGTTTGTTTGGATGGTTGTTAAATACTGTTATACCGATTATTTAAATTAAACGTTGTTTAATTTAAGTGAAACGGCATCGTTATTTTTAGTGATGATTTCCAAACAAGGTAACTCACCTTGTTGGTTACGTTTATAATATATAAACGTATTTAAATTAAATTGATGCTTGAATTATTAATATTGGTTGACCACCGTTAGTTGAATGGATTATTTACTTGCGTATGGTTATTACATGAACTGTTTAACCAATATGGTTGGATTATTGATTTGATCATTGATCGTAGAATAAGAATTTAAAGTTTGTTTGCCATTAACAAATGTGAAATATTGGTCGAGTAATTTACCGTAGATGGCCAAAATATAAACTGTTTTATAAAGGGTGATTTGCCATTAGGTGAATCGATAGGAATTAAGTTATGAAATTTATTTTATACCATAACATATATTTTTAAAACATATTATTTTAAATAAAGTTTATAAAAAGGAAATTTATTTTATACCAATCACCATTTTTGGTACCAAAATCTATCCGTGTGCGAAGCACGTGCTTCATCTCAAAAATTGAATGATGCTTATATGTACAAGACTGATAAGCAAATGAGCAGAGATTTACTGCGATGTTTAATAACCGAGGTTAATTATTTTAAGTAAAAATTTAAATGGAGAAATGGAGGTTTAGGAAATAATAAGGTCTATTTAAAATAAAAATGATATTTTTAAGCGAGTAATATTAACGATAATAGAAGTTAAGTTTAAATTGAGGTTAAAAGAATTCTTATTTAAGGTTCCATTTAATTGGATTTTATAAAATCCAAGATTTTGACGAACCCTAGTTTTTACTAAATATTATTGGATGAATTATTAGAAATGAATTTTTGAATGGAAATCAAAGGAAACCCAAGTTTGAATTAGAATAGTCAAACGAGTGGAAAAGAGGAAAATATAGATCCGTGATTTTTAATCGAAGATGATGTTTCATCAAGATGGAAATAAAAATGGGATTTGTTTGATATTGGAAATGAATATCGATTTTGGTATTACAACTGATATTTATCTTAAGATAAGCACGTTGTTGATCAAGGTCTGAGAGGTAATTAAAATACCCCAACTTGAACAACTATAGGTTTATCGAGGGATGATATTAGTCGTAATGGTAAAGATATTAGAATAGATTATTTTGGAAATAATAGTGTACCCTTATTTGAAGAATTTGGGGATATATATGATGGGATTCCAAATTTAAAGGAATTTGAAAAGGGCTTAAGAATAGGAAATGATATTTTCAAAATAAAAAGAATAGAAGGAGTTTTTGTGAAAATATAACGATGTTTTCAGAAAGTTAAGAGATGAGATTTAAGATGAGTTATTCTAAAAAGGGTAAGCAACAAATATGGTTTCAAATAATAATGTCAAAGGAGATGTCGCGACGATTGTTTACAAATGATAAGCAGAATCGGTTTCCCAATTTTAGGTAATAAGAAATGTTATAGCAAATGGTTTGAAATGGTAGTTAACAAGGATTGAATTTGATTTAAGATACTTTGCCAAGTATTAAAATGATTTGAGAATATTAATATATTAAAACTAACATATTATTTTAATGGCCAAATGACGCTGTATAATCAACTGATGGATTTATTTTATTTCATTGATTGTTTATTTTGATAGTTAAATAACCGACTATCAAAATCATACACAATGCGTTGTTGGTATGGAAAGACCGGGATCGAATTCATATTCGAAAACCATTCCGATCAACAAATACTTAAACGAATGAGATATATGATGATGATCGAGATGGAGCAAGTGAAGAACGTAAATCTTCATGAATGGAAGAACTATTGTTGAATTTCTCTAGCTGATCCCTAGAGATATTTTGACAACGATTTTGTCAGGATTGAAATCTACGGATTGCAAGGACTTCTCGCTACTGATCTATAGGGTGATTCCTAAGATGTGGTAGGAGGGTACCTTCGGTTCATCATGTTCCTAGATAACATATATGGACGATGTGAACAGTGGCCAGATGTGTCAAAAGTCGATTATAACCTCAAGCCTCACCAACCGGGAAATGACAAAAATCGGGCAGGCAGCATGGCTATGTGGGTAGCTCCCATATAATCACCTATCTAGAGAAATTCCTTTTACTTCTTAAATCTATCGATGTTGTCCCTTTCGGGAAACGGTGGTTTGAGCCCAACCGTTGGTGATATACATTCGATACACTCAAGCAAAATGAGTTGTCGGTCATGTGTGGGCCAGGTTGCAAGACGTTCTTGTTGAACCCAGTGTATTCGCCTCTAGTGATACACTATCGGCAGGTGGTCCCATACCTTGTCATAGTCGGAATCCAATCTCCAATAAGCGCCCGCGGTTTTGTTTGTATACTATATAGGTAGAGCGTGAGATGCAAGCGTTCTACTAGTTTCTATTTATTTGTATTTAGACATTAGTATAATATTAGACGAGTATTGATTTTCAAATCTGTTTTGGGTTATCGTAAGGTAAAAACTGTCCGTATTTATGTGTGGATTTGGTCTTACGATTATCCTTTTCTTTCAAAATGTTTTTAGCTCTAAAATCAAGTTGGATGATGTGACACCCGCGGGTATCGAACCCCCGACCTCCCGTAAAGTAACACCATGCACTAACCACTGTGCTAAAAGATCTTTTTTGTTAGCTTTTCGAGAGGGGTGTTACAGACTACCCCCTTAAAGAACCCAACGTCCTCGTTGGCTCATATCACTCACGACCCAGCGGAACTAATCTCAGCGGAAGGCCATCAATATTCTGGACCCAGCTTCAGACTTCAATCTGGGATCCTGCTTAACTATATCTGCAAAAAGCTACTCGACTGCCCGTGTGGAAAGAGGGCACCCGAGTTTGCATAGTGAAACAAACTACAGGTCAGTCATGGGACTGGTGTGAGAATTCTATACTTAACTTATCTAATAAGTAGGCTAATCACAGGACCACGCCGCTAACGCGGAACGGGTGAACTCCATTGGATTGCCAGTGCATAATTAAAGTAAATCGTCAAATATCGCAATGCCTTTTAGAAAAATGAAACCATTATAAGACCCAGGTCCCATCACACAATGCAACGCAAACCAGAGGATAGGGTTTTACCTTATAATGGTCAAAAGATGCTTGATACGATAAAACGGATTTAATATTAGTGTGTATATATATGGGTATATATATAATAAACATTTAAATCATAATGTATCAATCATAGACGGCATAGTACCCCATCCTACTATGTCGCCATACTAGTTCTACAATCAAAACCGCAAGGTTGTATTGGAAATTGGATTTCCATCATGAGTCGAGGCTAGGGGCAAGCTCCTCTCCGATTCGAGACACTCTAGCAAATGCCTCAGGATCCCCCGCAGTGAACCCTTGGATGCGGTAGGGCCGGTCCCCGCCTATCGGCAGTGGATTGGTTATGCCTGAACACACGCTTCACGGTTCCTTTGAACCTACAATATGACCACTATTGGCCTATAAAAATCCGAGGTGCCACAAAATCCATCATCCACATAAGTAAAATGTCAGGGCTGGTAGGTCACTGACACCACTCTAGCTAGAAAGAAACGTGTGCACTCCCTACGGTCCATATCCCGTTTTTGACTCATACCGGGGTGTGAAGCTCGCGAAGTCACGATATACACAAAGCTATGTCGTAATAGGCTATGCTTTGATCATTCCACAAGGCCATGCTTTTCAACAAATGCCTTGATCAATTTGCATCTTGGCGTGCCACATTGTCAGACCTTACCATATTATTGATCATCTACCAATATGTATATAACCTCTAAGCTCATACGACTTAGAGAAGGGTGATAAGTAAAGAATAAATTCTTCACCACCAAATAGAAATATATAATCAGTAGCGTTCAACAAATACAGTAGAAAGGAATACAATGTCAGACATGCAATCCATTTACAAGTCCGCTCTGGGACTGAGCGAAACAACGTGTCCGTCGATCTCCAAATGCGTTTGGACGATCATTACCAAATACCTTGCCTTGGAAGGCCAATCCCAATTCAAGATACCAGTCATCATCATCCCAACGATGTGAAAACCTTCGGTCTTCAATCACCGTCTTCATCTTCGACTCCTGATCGTCGTGATGATTATTCAGAATGGGTTAAACCCGGTCTTTCTGAATAACACGCGTATTTTGGGATTAAAAAGCAAATATTGGAAAATCACACATAACGTCACATCCCAACTCAGAATATTCTTTTAATAAGATATTCAATTTAAAAGATTCTCATTAATTTTATCAAAGATAAACATTTAAAATAAAATCTATAAATCAATTTCTAAAAAGATGGAATTCCACAGAAATCCAATCAATACATAACCAATATAGATTTCTGTATCAGACTAATAATATAAATGGAATAACGGCAAAGCCTCTCAAATTCCATATATAATACCGGTCTTCTTTTATAGAAGCCCATTTCGATTATTACCAATCGAATTTCCACTTAATTCCTATTTCATATATTAGTTGAAAAACTTGATTTATAGAAAATGTCTTTTTAAATCTATAAAATAGATTCATAAATTCCAAATAATAATTTCAATGTAAATTGGATTAAAGGACAAATGTCGTTTAAACATCATCCACGGTAAATCCACTTCACATCTCACTTTATTTCATATCACCAAATATAATTGCAAATGCTAGTAACCCTTTAAAAACATATTTTAAAATAATCATAAAAATATTCTTTATATAAAAGATTCTAAATGAGAAGTATTCTTTATTTTACAAATCTTTATCTTTTACAAATATTCTTTGTTTTAACATATACTTGATTAAAAATATATTACGAAAAATATATGCACTTTATATAAAAAGGATTTCTAATGTAAAAATAGTCTTATTTAAAAGAACACTTGAATCGAAATGCGACTCAAACATTTACCATATAGTTTGGAATATATGGATTTCACACACATCATATATATGACAATAACAGTATAATCATCAAGTCATCCATTACATCCAAAGTGTAATTTCCACTGTGTAAGCGTTAAAATTAAATAATAACGCTCATCACAGCCTGTCGATCTAACGATCAACATACAACTAAATATTGGGATTAGTGTATGTGAATTTTCATCCCAACACCCGTGTGGGGTTTTCAACCAATCAAGCAAATGATAAACTAATTTGTGCACTTGGGCGATGTGTGAAAATTATCGTCCCAATCACATACACAAGTCGGGTAACTTGTGAATGGCAGTGTAATACACAATATATGTAATGATGACAAGAAAATATCTCTATTGCAATAAATGAATAAGCATAATAACTTTGTCCCTATTGACAATTTCTATTTTGCTAATTTAAACTCTAAACGAAAACGGTTATTCTGTTTTGGCAATTCTAATGAGACAAAATGATAAATATTTGTTTTAACTATCCTATCTGGACATATATATATATATATATATATATATATATATATATATATATATAAATTGCTACAACTAATTCATTTTGGCAAAAATGAATATTCCTAACAAAATGGAAAATTTTGTTTAACTAGTATAAATTGGCTAAAATGAATAATTATTTTTAACTAATGTAAATTAACAAAAATGAATAATTGGTTTTTAACTAATATAAATTTACAAAAATGAATAATTTGAGTTTCAAATCTAATATACATGCCAATGCTATATTTTGTTTTATTCTTTTAATTTAGACAAAATGAGTGTTTTTGTCTATTCTACTTTAATGATGAAAATATGAATGTCTAGTTATTCATTCTTTTACAATGACAAAATAATGAACATTTTCAATCCATTCGTTTAAAGTAACAAAATGAATGTTATTATTTGAATAACTATATTTTGCCAAAAATCATGTTTTAATGTAAAACAATAAAAATGAATTTTTTTATTGTAATCAAATTTTGACACAACTAGACGGCAAATTAAATCTACGTACATTTTCTTATATACTCTAATGACAATTAAAAGGACGTTGGTATATTCCAATGTATATTTGCATTAGAGGATGCAAATAAAAGAACAATTTTATTTTCCAATATATATTTGCATTTGGAAATGCAAATAAAAGAACAAATCTTATTTTCATAGCATATTTACATATGTGAATGTAAATAAAAGAATAAACTTTAAATTCAATGTATATTTACATATGTAAATGTAAATAAAAGAATAAACTTCAATTTCAAAATATATTTGCATTTGTAAATGCAAATAAAAGAATAAATTTTGATTTCAAAATATATTCGCATTGGTGAATGCGAATAAAAGAATAAATTCTATTTCCAATGTATATTTGCATTGGTAAATGCAAATAAAAGGATAAAATTTTATTTTAAACGTATGTTTGCATTAGTAAATGCAAATAAAAGGACAAATTTTATTATCAAAGGATATTTGCACCGAGTAGTGCAGATAAAAGAACAACTTTACTTTCAATATGTATATTCGCATTTGTGAATGCAAATAAAAGAACAGAACTTTATTTCCAATATGTGTTTGCATTTGTGAATGCAAATAAAAGAACAGTTTTTATTTCAAAGTATATTTGCATTAAAAATGCAAATAAAGAACAATTTCTATTTTCAAAGAATATTTGCATTGTGAGATGCAAATGAAAGGTGAACTTTTAATCTCAATATTTATTTGTATTTATTTATTTATTATTATTATTTTTAACGTAAACAAAATGTGAATTTTTATTTAATTCTATTCAAGGCATAAAAATTTTCATTTTATCTCCAAAATCATGTTTTGACAAAGATGTTATTTTTATTACAATAATTATAATTTTGACAAATTTTTTTCTTTTTATTTACATAATAAACTTCTAATCAAAAATGTCCTTTTGATTTGCATAACATATTTCAAATAAAAATGTTGTTTTTATATTTATAATCAAAAATGTTATTTTTGATCTAATGTACATTTTACACTAAGAATGACATTTTATTCTTAATATACTATTTTCACTAAAAATGATCAAAATAATTTTTTAATTAAATTGAATTGGATTGACAATATAATTAAATTCAACAAATATTGAAAATCCATTGTTGTTCAAATTCTATCGTAGGTAACAAATAAAAATAATGTTTTATTGGTCATTCAAATCCTGTTGTAAAATAAACAAATAAAATAAGGTTTTATTCGTTGGCTAAATTCTATTGTAAAGTAAACAAATAAAAATATTTTATTCGTTGACTAAATTCTGTTGTTATATAAACAAATAAAAATAAGATTTTACTTGTCGTCCAATTTCCATCGTAATATCAACAAATAAAAAGGAGTTTTTATTCGTCGTTCAATTTCTATTGCAAAGTAAACAAATAAAAGTAAGGTTTTATTTGTTGTTCATTTTCTGCTGCAAAGTAAACAAGTAAACAAAAGTAAAGTTTTTATTTTGTCGATCAAATACTATGGTTCATCTCAAAATAATAAAAATAATATTTTTTTTCTATAAACTAGAATAAACAGATTTAAATAAAATATGATTTAAATATAAATTTAGATTTATTTTCTAATTACAAATAAAATCACCCATATATTAAATTCAACGTCGATCTAGCATATCATGCACAACAAAACAACCACCAACCACAAATCATCCATTCATCAATCACGGAACATTACAGGTCTGAATTACATCACAATACAATTATTTTTAACGCAAGAAAATAATTTATAATTAATTAAATAATAAAATTCAGAATTCTCACATTGATTTTTGTTGAAAATTTGACTTTCTCAGAATCAGTTCTGGTCTACACCATCGCGAAGATCTCGGAAAGACGAGTCCAACGCAACTGACGGTTCGTCAATCGGACCTCGTATGAAAGAGATATTGATTTTTAAACATTGGATAATTTAAATATTTAAATAATAAAATAATAATAAAAAAAAGCTTCTTCTTCCTCACCGTCATACGTTCACGGCCGAACCCATTCACCACTTTCAAGCCCCCAAAATGCACCCCCCTCTGGCCTCCTAGCACCCGATCAAACAGCGCCACCTCAAAGCTCGTGCCAACACCTACTAGCACCGCCAACCATGATGAACTCGGCCCCCTATTTCGCCCTAGAAATCACCGCGACCGCCGACCCTTGTGGCTCGAAATTCGCAAAATCCGTGCATTGAAACTCGATCATCACCGTATGAATTTGAAGCTCTCTGAATTCTCTTCGATTTGGTATATCATATGTTAATTTTCATTGAACGGATTGAGAAATATTAGCGTTTGAAATTGGGTAATTTCTGGCCTTCGGTTTTAGACATGGCGGCTGGCCAAATTAGGGTTAGGGTTTTCGGATTTAATAATATTTTAATATTAAATATCCTTTTACGTGGTTTCAAGGTGAAAATCCGGACTTTCTCCGATTTGGGCCTGCTTACTGTCGATCTTAACGTTTTGAGGCCTTCTGAACGCGATGGGCTATGTCCCGGGCTCAAATTCTGATGTCTGTACAAATTTTTTGGTTTTAATTTAAAAATACAATATTAAATAAATAATTTAATTTCTACCGTACATTTAAATATGCCGGGGCCACATACGACCTCATAAAATTCTAAAAAAGATATTTTTAGCTTTCTTATGACGATACGAATCCAACAAAATTATTTTCGTCGAATTCTGAGACTGTTTGAAAAATGGCTATTTTTAAGGCGTTCAAATTTAACTATAAATAGTCAAAACACATTTTCTCTCTCCATTTAATTATAATTTGACGTTCCGGTTCCAACAAAAGTGGTTTCATCGAAAACGGAGGTCGTTTGAAAAATGACTATTTTCAAGGCCAATATATTTAATATTAAAAATACATTTTTAAACAAATAATTTTCGTAACTCAAACTATATAAGTGTTTACTGTTTTTCAATGCAGAATCGTCATTCCGAACTCAATGGAAGTGGTTTCGAGTCGAAATTCCTTCATATGTGAAAAGTAGCCTTTTGGGTCATATGTATTATATAAATTCTATAGCGACCTTTCTAAAAATTGAATTGGCCATAACTTTTGATTTCCGCTATGAAATTTCAATTTTTCAGATTCGTTAGAAAGATATTTTTAAATAGATTCTAATATTTTTGGTTTCACTAAAATACGTTAAATTTTGCATCCTGTATGGTCAGTCAAAGTTCAAGTTTGACTTTTCAAACTACCGCGTTATTTCTAAATCTTTTATATTTAAATTAAATTTATTCGTTTTAACTTCGATAAAAATAAATTCTAGCCATTATTATTAATAATAAATATATTATAACCTCAAAATTCATTAAAATTTTCTAAAATAAAAATTTTAATTTGGTTCAGGATTTGCGGGTTGTTACAGATGATGTTATAAACTTAGCGAGTTTTTCTCACTCTGGTTCACCAAACTGACCCGGTGTTTTGTAAATACTCGGGTTAGCCCGGAGTGTACAGGTTCAGGTGATCGAATGCTGTGAAGAGACGAACTGAAGGTGTTCAGACGTATTGTACCTAGAATCTATTCCGCTGTGTGTTGTATATGGGACATATTATTATAACTATCCAGATGTGTGATGTAGTCTGATAAATGTAAGTATTTTTAAAAGCTCTCAGTAAAGATTTATTTCAGTATTATATTTTGTGCCGCTGCGATGTGAGACTCTGTATTGTGTTGGTTCTTCTTATTCTTCTATTCTAACTTTCTCTCTTTCTTATCTCACCCTCTAACTTCTTTCTTCTAGCTTTCTGGGGATTCGGTACTTGAGTTTTGGACACGGGTTGTATTAGTGTCGAGATTCGAGTGTCGAAATTCCCACGCCGCTACAGTTGGTATCAAAGCAATGGTTTAGAAATAACCTTGGCTCTGTGGTGTAACTCGATAGAGATTGGGTTAGTAATACCCTAGATCGAGATTGAGTGTATATATACGAGAGCGTATTTGTAATTTTTATATAAAAATTGTTTTGTATTGCGTTGTTTTGATCGGTTCAACTTGAACTGGCAATTGACGAAGTACAGTTCTGAAAAAAAGGGTAAATGAAATATTTTGCCCAAATTATATTTTTCGTATTTAAAAGGAAATGATTTTTCTTAATTATTGAGATATTGGTTTGATGATTATTTATTTGAATGGAGATTCAAATAAGATTGTGAATTTAAATGGTTTAATATAACCAGAGAAATTGGTGAATAAGAATTTTAATATGGAATTAAATAAACCAAAATAAGTTAGAAATAAAATGATTTGGTTGAACGGTTTGGTTATGCTAATTGTTGATTGATTGAATGTTAGATTGATTGTATAAAATTAATCACTAGTTAAATGAATTAAAAACCAAGAGAAATTAAATCCAAGATAATGAATCTGAAGAAAATCAAATATGAAATAAAACTCGATGATTTAACCTGTATCTGTTGTTGGCATTGGGAAGTGAGATAAGTGCAGATTGGAAGAGGTGGAAGAACTGGTAGTTGCTTTGCTTCAGGATTAGGGTATTGGGTGCCCCAGAAATAGGTAAACCTTAATTATATGGATTTGGGTGATTGATTTTATAAACCTGAGTTAGGGTTAGCCGCTAGGCTTTGTTTTCTTTTGATCGATGAGAGGCCCAGAGTGGCGGTTGTAGTCGTTTGGATCGAATAGTACAGAGGAGGTGTTGGCAAAATTTTCGTAAAATTTTAAAACTTAGTTAATTTTTTGATAATATTTTAGAATAATTATTTGTGTTCATAGCGTTCTTCTTTACTTAGCAATTTCGGGGTCGAAATTCTTTTAAAGGGGGAAGAATGTATTACCCGGATTTTCTCTGAATATTTAAAATTTATTTTAAATATTATTTTTGGAATATTAATGGATTATTAATATAGAATTCGTTATTTAACGACAATCAAACGTTTAAATTTATATTTAATATAAAACAAACTCGAAACGACGCGGTAGTTCGTATAATTGAGTTTTGAACTTCAACTGGATATACAGAATGTGTTTTAAGTCGGAATTCTGTGAAACAAGAAATGCTAGGATTGATTTGATTTTAGTTTTTCTAATGGGAGAGAAAAATTGAGATTTTGGCTTATATATTGTAAGTTATGTCCAAATCAAAATTTAAAATAGTCGCTGTGAAATCGTTTATAAACCATAGCGATTATTTAATTTTAATTAAATATTGATTACGAATTTGGAAAAGTCCTTTGAGGCGTAGTAATAATTTAATTTTTAGAATTTTACTGTAATTTTTATTTTGTAAAATAAGAAACTTTTTATTTGGAGTATTTTGCACCCTAAATCAATATTTTGGGGTTTCACAATATGAGTTTACCTACTGATATTATTACATTTTTGGGATCGTGACACATCGCTGGACACAATCATATTTTTATTTCTGTCCATGGTCATCTGTACGTTAACGAAATTCTATGTATCGGGGGACGTATTAAATAAAACTAGCTTATCTACCTTTAAGCAGCCTATGTATTAAACTGTACATGATCTTTAGAATTATAACCTATCTTAAGAAATAATACATAGCTACCCTAACTCCCTACCATGCATGTTATTGTCTGATGTCTCCAAACACATGCCTACCTTAGAATTGTACACCTTATACTTCTTCTATCAGTTACACCCTTCCCTAATTTATACCTCCTTATCAATAAAAATGTATATTTCAATCTGTGCTCCACCTGCAAGTAAAAGCACACAGCCGCATTTCATCTTCCAAAGATTCGACAACTCAGATGACATAAATCAATCAACCATTCTGTGTAAATCTTTGTCACTAGATACTAATATTAGAACACGCCTACTACCTGGTCGAAGGGTTAAGTAGCTTCTGTCCTCAGTAAAAATGAAATGAAAATTCATCACATGACTGTCTAGATTAGGTACAGCCACCTACTCCCCTCACATCTACTCTGAGTAACAAAAATCACACATCACCAGCTATGGAAAAGAAATATCAATGCAGCAATTTAAATGATCCTATCTACATCTCTTGCTGTCCACGTACATGTTGCATTTAACAATTTTTCACCCTAATATCTGCTATACTTCCAACACCTAGGCTTAGCTTACTGTTCCGCGAAAACACGCTGCTCTATTGTACGTTTCGAATCGTTATGAGCTAACAGTTCTTTTCTCCTTTCACTCTTTTCACTTGAAATAACATTGCATGCTACCTACCTATATTCACATACCTAAGCATAGGAAACCCTGCCGCGTGGTACCATCAAAAACGTGCTCCCCAAACTTCCCATGCTATATATATAGGTGCTGTGTCTTCTTCTTCGATCAAGCGATTCGGACTGAAACCGAGAGCTTCCATCCAAACTCTCCATTCTTAAATCCTTCCAGTTCCCAGTCCTTGTAGAAAGAAAACAACGCAAAAATTCCTCGTGTATGAATAAAAACGTTACCTCCTCATCTTTTCTATTTCCGAGCGGTCCACGTGAACATCAAAGTGGGGCCCTGGGCGAAGCTGACGGGTAAAAGGCTGTCGCGACAAGTCAAAAGGAAAGGAACAGTCGTCGGTGATCGTCAGGAGGTGCTCCGACTGTTTGCAGCATGTACAGGTGGGGAGTTCCAATGATGCGCATGTGTGAATTTAAGAAGAAGTGGCGCCATCGGTTTTTCTGAAAGGGAAAGTGGAGCATTGCTTTGTTAATAAGAAGAAGGATAGTTTGATACTGTGATGAAACGTGTGTGCGTGAAAAACAGCATGCATGGGAAGGTTCAGATATGAGAGCAGGCGGTGGGAAAACAAAAGTGTGGGAGTGGGCTGAGAACACATAATGCGGTCCGTTTATTAGTTAAAAAAACGAAGAAGAAGAAGGACGTGGGAAGTTGTGAGGAGCAGGGAGGATCTGTTGTTCATGTGAAGTGGTGGAAAGGACTAATAGGTGGAGCAGCTTCTTTGAAGCAAAACGAAAGGTGAACAGTAATTATATGATACGCCTAATCTAATTTAAAACATACTTAAGTATATTTAGTTAAAATACCAAGCTTGCTTAAATGTGCCTAATAATAGTCATATATTAACATGGTCAAACGTGTAGGACGTAGGAGAATAGTTAAAGGTGCAAGTTACATTTAAACGGTGCCTAACCATGTCACAATGTACCCAACCGATGAATACGTGCGTATGATTATGGATACAATGGAACTGATCCCAATTTCTAATTCGGGTACTGTCCAATTCGGGAAATTCTGAGATATTATGATTTTCAATATAACAATGACCTGGATTGTCAGTTCATCTTAAATTATTATCAGAAATAAATCAAATGTTAATAATATTAATTAAGAAGTGAATTAGTTTATTTAAGGATTTATAATTTGATTTAAAACCGTTAAGTGATTAAATTATAACTCTTCATACAAATGTCAGAATTGAACCAAAGCAAAAGATTTGGAACCATGTCAACCATAGTTTCATGATGAAGCCAGTTTGGGCGAAGATGTAAGTGGCCGAGATTTTTAGTTAAATTAAACATATTGTTTAATTAAATTAAAAATGAACTGTTTCAACGTCAAACGAAAATCATTGTAACAACCCGGAAATTCTGAGCCAGTTTAAAATTTTTATTTTGGCAATTTTAATGAATTTTGAATATTTAAAATAGATTATTTTAAATAATATCGATGAGAAATTTATTTTGAATAGAATTCGAACGTATATAGTTATATAGATTGTCGTTAGAATATAAATATTTATTCTAAATTATAAAAGGAATTGAAAATGGCGCGGTAGTTCGATGATTCGATTTCAAACTTCAAATGAATGTACCGGGTGTAAAATAAACCGGATTTTAGCGAAACCAAAAATATTTGAATCTAATTGAGAATATCTTTCCAACGAATCCGAAAAATCAAAATTTCATAGCGGGAATCAAAAGATATGTCCAAATGAATTTTAGAATAGTCGCTATAGAATTCTGGCCCTTTAAAATGGAAATTTTGCAAACGACCTCGGATTTCGACGAAACAACTTTTGTTGGAATCGTGATGTCAATTTATTGCTAGATTCCAATTTTCATAATTTTTCGATTCAATATGTGAGCGTGGCAAAGGAAAACGCATTTGATGAGTTTTAGTTGATTTCAATCGACTGGAAAAAGGCCATTTTTCAAACGGTCTCAGAATTTGACGAAATTAGTTTTGCTAGAACCGTGTCGTCAATACGAAGCTAGAAAATATTTTTCGAGAATTTTTAGAGGCTGTATTTGGCCCCGGTAAATTGAAATGTACGTTCAAATTGAATATATAAAGATTTATATTTTAAATTCAAAGGAAACTGATTGAAACGATGGAATTGGCCTACGTGACATATCCCATTGTGTTCGGAATGGGGGTAATTAGCTAGGGGCGACAGTCGTTGCATCTCAGTAGGCGTTCGTATATAAAAGCTATTTTTTTTTTGGAGAAATTTAAAAAATAAATAATATAAATGATATATTGGCCCCCACCCCTCTTTATTTCTCTTCCTCCCACCCGTTGACTATTCAGAACAAAACCAAAAAGGGGAAACCCGATTCCCCCTTCACCATCCCACCGCTGCCTCGACGGCGCTCTTCCCCAGTCGGTGGCCTCCCTCCGCCTCCACCTCCTCTCCTCCCTCCTTCCTCGCGCAACCCCCTTCCACTCAAAACCCAGTCCCAAACCCCAATCGCAGTGCGCCACCGTCCTACTTCTCGTGCAGACACCCACCGCCTGAAGACGGATGCGCCCCGCCTCCTTCCACATCTCCGACGCACCATTGACGAACCCCAAGGCGGCGCCCCACTATGCCTGCGCCACCTTCTTCGCCTCCTGTTAGACGTAGCTCCGACACCTCCCTGAGGCGAAGACGCGGATAACCACCCCTCCTCCAATTTATAGTAAGCTTCTTATTTTTAATTTATTTAGAAACTGGTTTTTAATTTATTTAGAAACTGATTTTTAATTTATTTAGAAACTGATTTTTAATCTATTTGAAAACTGATTTTTTTTGTTTGATATTAGAAACTGATTTTTATATACATTAAAAACTGATGTTTAGAAATAAAATGTTGAGATTTTTATACGTGCAAAGTTGAGATTTTTATCATTGCAAAGTCGTGTTTTTATAAGGTAAAGATTAGATTTTTAATTAAAAAGAGATTAGATTTTTAATTATAAAGATTTGGTTTTTAATGATATAAAGATTCGGTTTTTAGAAGTATAAAAATGAGATCTTTGGTATAATAAAAATATAATTTTTATATGATGTGAAGGTTAAAAATATAATTTTTATTAAGTAGAAGTATTAAAAATATGATTTCTATATAATAGGGAATATAAAAATATTATCTTTATATATGTAGCGAAATAGAAATCTGATTTTTATTATATATATGTTGAAATAAAAATGTGATTTTTATAGCAATGAAATAAAAATTCAATCTTTATAAATGAAAGAGAAATGTAAAAATATAATTTTTATCATATGAAGTGGTATGAAATAAAAATATGATTTTTATATAATGTATAGAATAAAAATATGATTTTTATATAAGGAGAAGAATAAAAATGTGATTTTTATTGTAAACAGCGTGAAATGGTTGAGTAGGATTGTCGAGTAAATCCAAGCCATTCAGCAGTTCAAAAGCAAAGCACGGCGGAGTGGAACCCTCTGTGAGAACTTCTCACTTTAAATCTTCTTTTCTAGTTAAAAATATATACTAGGATGCAGACAGTGTTTAGTAGCACCCGACACCCATCGTCCACAGACCATGGACGGCTTGTTTGTTTAGTTAATTGTTTGGTGATTGATTTAATTGTGTGGTTAACAAATTTGATTGAATTGATTGTGAGAGGTGAAATGAAATAAAATATTTTATAGTGGAAAATATTCTATAGTTAAAAATATAATTTTTAACATGAATATGAATCAATAAATATTTATAAACAAATCGGCCGATTTGTTTATATACACTGATTTGACTGATATTGATTGGGATGATAAATTTTACACATCGCCCAACTTCACAAATAAAAATCTGTGTTTGTTGATTTGAAACCCCACACGGGTATTGGGATAATATATAACATACACTAATCCCAATAATTAGCTGTATGTCGATCGATTGATTGACAGACTGTGTAAGCGTTAATTATTTATATTTGATGCTTATGCAGTTGTGTAATGCACTTTGGATGATGGTTGGTTATTTGTTGTTGCTATTATATACAGGTGTTGTATGGAATCCATGTAATTTACATTATATGGTAATTGATTGGGCCTCATTCCAATTTAGAAAATAAAGAATATTAGAAAATAAAAGTTCATGTGTTGACAGTATTCATTCGTTGAGATTAGTCATGTGTTGAACGAAATATTTTAACAATAAAATTTACATCATTATCATATATAAAATTAGAAACTAACAGGAAAATAGCTAAGATGAGTGGTCTCCTGGGTATTGATCTGATGTTGGTTTCGGCCTTCGGGTTTAATGCTTAGGGAATCGTTCTCTTACTAATTTACGGTTGGAGTCTGATTAGAAATTAAATGATATAAATCATAATTTTATAAAATATATTGAATAACAAAAATAGTCACATGTGGACAGTACTCATTTGTTGAGATTAGTCATGTGTTGACAAAAATATAGATTCATGTGTTGAATAGAATAAATATTCATTTGTTGAATAGAATAACGAAGTTATTGAAAAATATAAAGCCGTGTTGATTAGAGATGCGCTATTTTGACGCGAACGATAATTATATCGATTATACTCGAATTAGAATGAATAGAAATAGAATTCGAATTGAATCGAATAGAAATAGAATTCGAATTGAATCGAATAGAAATAGAATTCAAATTGAATTGAATAAAAATAGAATTCGAATTGAATCGAATAAAAATAGAATTCGAATTGAATTGAATAGAAATAGAATTCGAATTGAATTGAATAGAAATAGAATTTGAATTCGAATTCGAATTGAATTGAATAGAATTGAAATTCGAATTGAATTGAATAAAAATAGAACTCGAATTGAATCGAATAAAAATAGAATTCGAATTGAATCGAATAAAAATAGAATTCGAATTGAATTGAATAAAAATAGAATTCGAATTGAATTGAATAGAAATAGAATTCGAATTGAATCGAATAAAAATAGAACTCGAATTGAATTGAATAGAAATAGAATTTGAATTGAATTGAATAGAAATAGAATTCGAATTGAATTGAATAGAAATAGAATTCGAATTGAATTGAATAGAAATAGAATTCGAATTGAATTGAATAAAAATAGAATTCGAATTGAATTGAATAGAAATGAAATTTGAATTGAATTGAATAGAAATAGAATTCGAATTGAACTGAATAGAAATGAAATTTGAATTGAATAGAAATAGAATTCGAATTGAATTGAATAGAAATGAAATTTGAATTGAATTGAATAGAAATGAAATTTGAATTGAATTGAATAGAAAACGAATTCGAATTGAATTGAATATAATATGAATTCGAATTGAATTGAATAGAAAACGAATTCGAATTGAATTGAATATAATATGAATTCAAATTGAATTGAATAGAAAACGAATTTGAATTGAATTGAATATAATATGAATTCGAATTGAATTGAATTGAAACGAATTTAAAACGATTTATAAAATTCATTTTAAAAAGGTAATCGATGAAATATATATTATATATATATTATACATAATATAATTTCCTGAATAGAACGCGCCGCGGCAGTTCGTGAATTTCGACCATTAAATTCGAAAGGACATTACGGGAGATCCGACCGTCGGATTCTCCTAAAACCGGAACCGTTGGGTTTGTATCGAAAAGAGCTTTCTAACGAATATTAGAAATTTGAAATCTAACGGTTGGATTTGGAGATACGTCCAAATCAATTTCAGAAAAGGTCGTTGTAAGTGCAGTTCGATGGCCGTTGTTGGAAATCGACTGTACGGGCCTTGATAAAATTATCAAAAATATCAATAATTTGTGTAAAATTATAAGATATGATTTGTGAAGAACTGGGGTGAAAAATCCCATATTTGTAAAGATAAAAATAGATTTTTATCAAAATGAACTAGTTTTGAACTATAATTAAATTCAATTCATTTTTGAAACAAATAAATTGAATTTGAGTTAGTTTTTGGGTTTATCGTGAGCGGTGCTTTGAATAACACTTGTTCTTTAACTCGATAATTAATGGAATATGATTTTGGGTTGTCGTGAACGGTATCTTCAATAATATTGTTCTTAGACCCAAATGAGTTAAGAAAATCAGAAACTAACCGGAGATTAGTTAAATTAAATGGTTTCTTGGGTATTGATCTGATGTTGGTTTCGGCCTTCGGGGTTAATATTTAGGGAATTGCTCACTTGCTATTTTACGGTTAAGGGTTGATAGAATGGAATATGACATTGGGTTTATCGTGAACCGTGATTTAAATGACACTAATTCTTTAACCCAGTTAAAGATTAAACTAAGTGAAGTTTTAATGAATCTTTAATTAGATTGAAATGATCGAGAACGTAGTATCACCGGTTTTGCTCCAAAGCAATAGTTAAATCTTTAAATAGATTTGAACGTGAAATGGTAATTAATTTTACCGATAACACCGTGGTGGTAGATATGGAGTATTACCAGTTTTGCTTCATGAGATAAATAGGTTGGGATTAGGAAATAAAATAAATAATTACTTCGGTGTGGTTCGCTAATCCCGACTAGTTTGAAAAACAATAATTTGGTTTGATATGACATCCAATGGAAGATTAAAGAATAGATTTTAAAGAATTTATCTTTGATAAAATTAATGGGAACCTTTCCCTAAGAATATGAGATTTAGAAACTAACTGAGGATCAGTTAAGTAGAATGGTTTCCTGGGTATTGATCTGATGTTGGTTTCGGCCTTCGGGGTTAATATTTGGGGAATTGTTCTCTTACTAATTTACGGTTAGTGACTGATGAATTGGAATGAGGCGTAGGTTGTGTTTGTGTAACATTTGTTTATTTTATACGCGGGTCATTCAGAAAGGCCGGGTTTATACCCATTCTGAATAACCTATTCGGCGATAAGTCGAAGATGAAGACGGTGGTTGAAGACCGGAAGTCTTCACATCGTTTGGGTGATTATTGACGATCTTGATTGGGTTGTACACCCGAGAGGATGGAATCAGTTGGTGATCGTCCCGACATACTTGGAGATCGATGGATATGCGAGGAAAGTGCCTCCGGTTTCGTTCAGACCCAGAACGAACTTGTAAATGGACTGTGTGTCTGACATTGGATTTTATTCTGTGTTGACTGATCTCTATTAAATATACATCTGTTTGGCGGTGGAGAATTTATTCTCTTGCTTAACGCCCTTCTCTGAGGCGTACGAGCTCAGAGGTTGTATATCGATGGACATCAGTCGCATGGCATGAATTGCCAGTGTGGCACACCTAAGTGGCAATTGATCAAGGTTTCTGTTGAAAAGCAAAGTCTTGTGGTTAATGATCAAAGCACGGCCTACGTGGCATAGCTTTGTGTATAACGTGAATTCGCGAGCCTCACACCTCGGTATGAGTCAAAAACGGGATAAGGACTGCAGGGAGAGCACGACGTTTCTTTCTAGTTATGGGTGGTGTCAGTGCTTAAACTGGCTGACATTTATATTATATTCACCTTTGTGGTTGTTGGATGAGGCGCCTCGATTTTAGGTCTGTTAGGACCGGGAAACGTGTGTTCAGGAATACTAATCCACTAACGTAAGTGTGGATCGGCCCTAAAGCATCCAAGGGTTACCCAGAGTGTGTAGTCCTAAGGCATTTGCTAGAGTGTCTCGAAGCGGAGAGGAGCTTGCCCCTCGCCTCGACTCATGACGGAAATCCAATTTCCAATACGAGATATTTCGGTTTTATTTGTAGAGCCTAGTATGGCGACATGATAGACGGTACCCATGCCGCCTAGGATTGATATTTATGATTGAAATTGTTTTGACACTATACACTTAAAATAGTATCAAATGATTTGTTTTAAACGTACCAAGCATGTTTGGCTATTATAAGGGAAAACCCTATCCTCCGGCTTGCGTTGCATTGTGTGATGGGACCTAGGTCTTATAATAGCTTCATTTTTTTTGAAAAACCATTGCGTTGTTTATTCTATGAACTGGTATTCTTGGGGGAAAGCCCGTTCCGTGTCATACGGCGTGGTCCCTTGAATTACTCTCTATAAAAGTTAAAATAGTAACCGTTTTAGTTCACACACCAGTCACATGACTGACCTGGAGTTTATTGTTTTAATCTAAACTCTGGGTGCCCCTATTTTCGACACGGGCAGCTAGTAGTTTTGGTTTTGCAGATTTATATTCACAGGATCCTGATTTACAACTGGAACGATGCTCGGAAAGCTCTGTATCCGTGTATTACTTCTAGTTGTGTATTGTATTATCTTCCGCTGCTATGTAATTTATTGTAATATCTGATATTTATCGAATGTATTTTATTCATTCATACTCTGTATATTCTTGTATTCTGATGAAATTGTTGTAATAAGCAATGAAATGTTCTTCTGTTTGCGTTCTATTTTGTCGTGTTCTCAAGGTAATTCAGGCTTTCCTTTATGGGGAAGTTACGGGCTACCACAGTTGGTATCAGAGCTTTGGTTTACAGAGCTCGAGAACAAGACACATTAGAACCGAACGAAAGAATTCATCAGATATTGGATTAGTAATATCTAATTAGAATGACTCGTTAGAGATAGGATCAGTAGTATCCTAGAACGAGTGTGAAGAGTATATTTTTCAAATGAAAATGAATTTTGTTTTGAAATTTAAATCGTTTTATACGTGTTTGGATATTTATTTATATTGAATTCGGACAATCCAATATATAAAGATTTTGCATATACGCGTCATGAACGTATATTCGAAGTTTTAATATACTGGATAGATATAGAATCACATTCTAGACACCCGGGGATAATTCTGGTGATGTCCGTACATCATCAGTATTTATGTTCGTGTTTCGAAGGTGTGATATCTGTATGTCTCCATTAGACTGGTGTGAGAACCAAAACTAGATAGATTTATTGTTGTGATTTGGCATCAAAAATGTGATTTTTGACTATATATCAAAATTATGAACTTGAAAAGCTAATTCACTAATTGATTGATGGTCGTGTTGTATGATTATTTATTTAAACCATTATATGAAAGAACGGTGAATTTAGGCCAAATTGAACCAAATAGTGAACTGTATTGAAAATTATTTTGCAAATGTATGCATGTACATATATATGTGTGAACAGGTCATTGCAAGGAGGCTAGAGCAGAGGAATAAAATTGTTTGCCCGACAAATATGTACATGTTTAGTGTATTTCTTGAGTTTTGGGTGATTTTGTGAGCTGATTGGCTTTTTCTTTTTCTTTTGGATTGAAGAAGGCCATGGGAGGCTATATGAAATATCTCGAAGTCCCCGGTGCAGGGGAAGTTATGGCGAAATTTTTCGAAAATTTAGGGTGTTAGCCAAATTTTTGAAAATTTTGAAAAGTTCTTAGAAACTGAAAAGTTGAAGAACTTAAGCCGTAATGAAAATTTTTAAAGCTGAGTTGGTTTTTAAAACAACTTTCGGCTTCGTTCCTTTTCGGGGACGAAAAGTTTTAAGTGGGGGAGATTGTAACAACCCGGAAATTCTGAGCGAGTTTAAAATTTTTATTTTGGCAATTTTAATGAATTTTGAATATTTAAAATAGATTATTTTAAATAATATCGACGAGAAATTTATTTTGAATAGAATTCGAACGTATATAGTTAAATAGATCGTCGTTAGAATATAAATATTTATTTTAAATTATAAAAGGAATTGAAAATGGCGTGGTAGTTCGATGATTTGATTTCAAACTTCAAACGAATGTACCGGGTGCAAAATAAACCGGATTTTAGCGAAACAAAAAATATTTGAATCTAATTGAGAATATCTTTCCAACGAATCCGCAAAATCAAAATGGGAATCAAAAGATATGTCCAAATGAATTTTTAGAATAGTCGCTATAGAATTCTGGCCCTTAAAAATGGAAATTTTGCAAACGACCTCGGATTTCGACGAAACCACTTTTGTTGGATCCGTGATGTCAATTTATTGCTATATTCCAATTTTCATAATTTTTCGATTCAATATGTGAGCATGGAAAATGAAAACGCGTTTGACCAGTTTTAGTTGATTTTAATCGACTGGAAAATGGCCATTTTTCAAACGGTCTCAGAATTTGACGAAATTAGTTTTGTTAGGACCGTGTCGTCAATACGAAGCTAGAAAATATTTTTCGAGAATTTTTAGAGGCTGTATGTGGCCCCGGTAAATTGAAATGTATGTTCAAATTGAATATATAAAGATTTATATTTTAAATTCAAAGAAAATTGATCGAAACGAGGGAATTGGCCTACGTGGCATATCCCATTGTGTTTGAAATGGGGGTAATTAGCTAGGGGCGACAGTCGTTGGGTCTCAGTAGGCGTTCGTATATAAAAGCTATTTTTTTTTGGAGAAATTTAAAAATATATATATATATAATATAAATGATATATTGGCCCCCACCCCTCTTTATTTCTCTTCCTCCCACCCGTTGGCTATTCAGAACAAAACCAAAAAGGGGAAACCCGATGCCCACTTCACCATCCCACCGCTGCCTCGACGGCGATCCTCCCCAGTCGGCGGCCTCCCTCCGCCTCCACCTCCTCTCCTCCTTCCTTCCTCGCGCAACCCCATTTCTCTTAAAACCCAGTCCAAAACCCCAATCGCAGCGCACCACCGTCCTACTACTCGCGCAGCCGCCCACCGCCTGAAGGCTGATGCGCCCCCCTCCTTCCACATCTCCGACGCACCACTGGCGAACCCCAAGGCGCCGCCCCACTGTGCCTGCGCCACAATCTTCGCCTCCGGTTAGACGCAGCTCCGACACCTCCCTCAGGTGAAGACGCGGATAACCACCCCTCCTCCAATTTATAGTAAGCTTCTGATTTTTAATTTGTTTAGAAACTGATTTTTAATTTATTTAGAAACTGATTTTTAATTTATTTAGAAACTGATTTTTAATTTATTTAAAAACTGATTTTTTTGTTTGATATTAGAAACTGATTTTTATATACATTAAAAACTGATGTTTAGAAATAAAAAGTTGAGATTTTTATAAGTGCAAAGTTGAGATTTTTATCATAGAAAAGTCGAGTTTTTATAAGGTAAAGATTAGATTTTTAATTAAAAAGAGATTAGATTTTTAATTATAAAGATTTGGTTTTAATGATATAAAGATTTGATTTTTAGAAGTATAAAAATGAGATCTTTGGTAAAATAAAAATATAATTTTTATATGATGTAAAGGTAAAAAATATAATTTTTATTAAGTAGAAGTATTAAAAATATGATTTCTATATAATAGAGAATATAAAAATATTATCTTTATATATGTAGCGAAATAGGAATCTGATTTTTATTATATATATGTTGAAATAAAAATGTGATTTTTATAGCGATGAAATAAAAATTCAATCTTTATAAATGAAAGAGAAATGTAAAAATATAATTTTTATCATATGAAGTGGTATGAAATAAAAATATGATTTTTATATAATGTATAGAATAAAAATATGATTTTTATATAAGGAGAAGAATAAAAATGTGTTTTTTATTGTAAACAGCATGAAATGGTTGAGTCGGAATGTCGAGCAAATCCAAGCCATTCAGCAGTTCGAAAGCAAAGCACGGCGGAGTGGAACCCTCTGTGAGAACTTCTCACTTTAAATCTTCTTTTCTAGTTAAAAATATATACTAGGATGCAGACGGTGTTTAGTAGCACCCGACACCCGTCGTCCACAGACCATGGACGACTTGTTTGTTTAGTTAATTGTTTGGTGATTGATTTATTTGTGTGGTTGATAAATTTGATCGAATTGATTGTGAGAGGTGAAATGAAATAAAATATTTTATAGTGGAAAATATTCTATAGTTAAAAAAATAATTTTTAACGTGAATATGAATCAATAAATATTTATAAACAAATCGGCCGATTTGTTTATATACACTGATTTGACTGATATTGATTGGGACGATAAATATTACACATCGCCCAACTTCACAAATAAAAATCTGTGTTTGTTGATTTGAAACCCCACACGGGTATTGGGATAATATATAACATACACTAATCCCAATAATTAGCTGTATGTCGATCGATTGATTGACAGACTGTGTAAGCGTTAATTATTTATATTTGATGCTTATGCAGTTGTGTAATGCACTTTGGATGATAGTTGATTATTTGTCGTTGCTATTATATACATGTGTTGTATGGAATCCATGTAATTAACATTATATGGTAATTGATTGGGCCTCATTCCAATTTAGAAAATAAAGAATATTAAAAAATAAAGGTTCATGTGTTGACAGTACTCATTCGTTGAGATTAGTCATGTGTTGAACGAAATATTTTAACAATAAAATTTACATCTTTATCATATATAAAATTAGAAACTAACTGGAAAATAGCTAAGATGAGTGGTCTCCTGGGTATTGATCTGATGTTGGTTTCGGCCTTCGGGGTTAATGCTTAGGGAATCGTTCTCTTACTAATTTACGGTTGGAGTCTGATTAGAAATTAAACGATAGAAATCATAATTTTATAAAATATATTGAATAACAAAAATAGTCACATGTGGACAGTACTCATTTGTTGAGATTAGTCATGTGTTGACAAAAATATAGATTCATGTGTTGAATAGAATAAATATTCATTTGTTGAATAGAATAACGAAGTTATTGAAAAATATAAAGCCGTGTTGATTAGAGATGCGCTATTTTGACGTGAACGATAATTTTATCGATTATACTCGAATTAAAATGAATAGAAATAGAATTCGAATTGAATCGAATAGAAATAGAATTCGAATTGAATCGAATAGAAATAGAATTCGAATTGAATCGAGTAAAAATAGAATTCGAATTGATTCGAATAAAAATAGAATTCGAATTGAATTGAATAGAAATAGTATTCGAATTGAATTGAATAGAAATAGAATTCGAATTGAATTGAATAGAAATGAAATTCGAATTGAATTGAATAAAAATGTGACTTTAACGTTTCAAATTGATAATTTTACTACATATAAAGAAAATCATGTTTTTGATGCCAATTCACAACAATGTATTCTAACTATATAGGTTTTGGTTCTCACACCAGCCTAATGGAAATATATAGATATCATACCTTCGTCACTCGAAAATAAATACTCGTAACACTGCAGCATTATCAGAATCATTCCCGGGCAACTAGAATGTGATTCTATATCTATCTAATATATTAAAACTTCGAATATACGTTCATGACGCGTATATGCAAAACCTTTATATACTAGATTGTCCATATTCAAAATAAATAAATATTCAAGTACGTAAAAAGTGATTTAAATTTCTAAACAAAATTGTTTTCATTTGAAAAATATACTCTTCACACTCGTTCTAGGATACTACTGATCCTATCTCTAACGAGTAATTCTAATTGGATATTACTAATCCAATGTAAAGGCCCGCAAATCCGAGCTATCTGAGTTGACTAAATACAACACACGTCCAACCCAAATAACACAGAAATACGAACCATTAATAGAAAGAAGATAGAGGATGAGAAATAGAAGGAAAGAAATATTAGAATAGAAGAAAAACGAAGATCACAAACTCACAGCGGAACGAATAAAATATATTATATAACATAACTTTTGAAATACAAAATTTGTGTATACATGTACCTTCAAAATCAGAGTTCAACACTTACAATACAGCGGAAAATAACATTATATAACTAACGCTGAAGCCTCCTGCTCCAAGCTACTCCAATGGTATCTGTAAATACCTGAACTACTTGACTGCCCGTACAAATTTGGGCACCCAAGAGTTTAGGGAAAACAAAACAAAATAAACTCTGGGTCAGTCATGGGACTGGTGTGAGAAAACTCCAACCACTTGTTTAACTTTTAAAATCCTTTCAAAAGAAAAGATAATAGTAAGACTAGCCCACACATAAACACGGACGGTTTTTACCTTACTATAACCCAAAACACTTTGATACGAAAATCCAGTGATATTATAATAATGTCTACATCAAGTAAATAACCAAATAGCAGAACGCTTGCATCTCACGCTCCACATATATAGTATAAAATCAAAAACCGCATGGCGCTTATTGGAGATTGGATTTCCAACATGACAAGGTATGGAACCACCTTCCGACTGTGTATCTCTAGAGATGAATACACTGGGTTCAACAAGAACATCTTGTAACCCGGCCCACACATGACCGACCACTCATTTCGCTTGAGTGTATCGAATGTATATCACCAACGGTTGGGATCAGCAACCGTCTCCCGACTGGGACAGCATCGAATAGAATAAGAAATTAAATGAACCTCTAGATAGGTGATTATACATCCTAATGGGTGCGACCCACATAGCCATGCTGCCTGCCCGATTTTTGTCCTTTCCTAGTTGTTGAGGCCTGAGGCTACGCATACTTACCATTCATTGATAACAAAATCACTTTGAATTCCACATCGTCAAATCCGTAAATCACTAGTTTAGTTTGCACAAATATTCTGGATATTATGCTAAGGGATAAATCCGTTGCAACCATATACATTCATACAGACCAACCCATTTGATCATTGGAAATACTCTGTCAGACATTCGTCCATTTACGTTCGTTCTGGGATTGAACGAACCCGAAGGCACCATTTCTATAAATAGAAAAGCCCTTGCACTTTACTCCGTCTTCAATATATTCTGCATACTTGGTTCGCAACGCTAATGCCGATACGGAGTGGTTCTTCGGATAATAATCCAACCGGTCTCTCCATATTGACAACGATGGTCAAAACTTCGATAGTCTGTGATTTAACTATCGAATAAAAACAAGTGTTCATCCAACATATCAAACAAATCACTGGGCTCTTTAATTAATATTCATTAATTAAATCTCTTCTACACTCTCTTATCAATATTTGTTACCCAAATATTTTCAATAACCATATTGGCTTCTTACGCTATTTGGAAAACATTTCCATATATCGCCTTCTCTTATTTCCTATACTTAGGAAATATATTTTATTTGAAATTGAAAACAATTTCAATCACTTATCTCTTTCTCGATTACTTTAACTATCCTCAGGAAATATTTATATTTCCAAAATAACATCACTTGGGTTAAAACGAATGTTGTGTAAAACATCGTTACAACAACCCAAAATATTTTATTCAACTAACTCTTTTTCAAACACTTCTCTTCGAGACTGGATCTTGCTATTTATCCATTAAAAATGAAATCAATCAAGTTGGGGTAAAATTACCTCTCAGACCTTAACTGAAAACATTCTCAACTTCAAAACTGCAAAACCACTTACCTCGAATAAACACTTTATATAATCCAATTATTCATTTTTAAAAACATGTATAAAGTTCGCTTTCTGTTTCCAATTTATAGATTTCCCTTTTTGTTTCCAATACTCTATTTTGATTTCATTTCCTTATCGAATTCTACATTTATCGGTACATTGATTTATAACTATCAAATTATCTTAAAAATATTCTAACTCCTTAAATTCCCGGAAAAATTCGCCATAACCTCCCCTGCATCGGGAGCATCGGGAAATTTCAAATAGCTTCCCGGTATCTTCCTCAATCAAAAGAAAAAGGAAAAAGCCAAGCGGCCTGCCGATACGGCGCATAAAATCTCATATATGAATTAAACATGTACCTTTTTGTCGAGCACATAAATTATATACTTTATATACTTCATTCCATACCTGTCCAACACCTGTTCACCTGTTTTCAATTCAATTCAATACCATCTAATCGTTTGAATTCAGTTTCGCCCATTTATTCTTTAATTAGTCATTTTGCCTCTCTCACTTCTTTGTTGAACATAACATGTTCAAACAAAATATTTAACTCGTTCATAACCAAATTGAATTTCGATTTCAATTCTAGTTCTCTTTTCTATTTCGAATATAAATTCTCAAATCGAATTCACTTATTTAAGGCCCAATGTCAATTCAACATCTCCTTTACTAATTACTATTCGAATTAGTTAATTCTATCCAATAATCAAAAATCTGATTTCTGTTTCAAAAATCAATTCATTACTCCACCTGAGTTCACATATATTTTATAACTCAAATCTGAAATTTTCTAAATAGAACTTCGGATTTTATTTGTTTAAAATCCTTTTATAAAATGAAATAAACCGTTATGGTTTAAAACGATTTTTGGCGCTGTTTTTCTGAAAATTTGATTTTGACATAACTCAAAATCTGTACGACGAATTTCATATTTTTCTCTTTCATTAGAAAACTATTATTAAACCGGTCCTGACGTTTCTTGTTTCAAAGAAATCCGACTCCAATTGAGTCTTGTATATTCGATTGAAGTTCGAATCGCTATTTTACGAACTGCAGCGCTGCGGCGAGTTCGTTTTAATTATATTTATATATATAAACCTTTAAACTTCTTTAAAATGAATTCAACTTCATTTTAACTCTATTTGAATTCCTTGATTCAAATTCCAATCTCACTTTTATTTGAATTCTATATTCAAATTCCAATTCCTTTTCTATTTGATATTCAAATTCAATACTTGAATTTCTATTTCAATTCCATATTTTAAAACCCATTTGAATTTCATATTCAAATCCCATAGATTAAATCCTATTTGAATTCAATTTGAATCTCTTATATTCAAATTTCATTTTCCATTTCCATTTGAATTCTAATATTCAAATTCATTTTCAACACCATTTGAATTCTAATATTCAAACTTATTTTTAACACCATTTGAATTTTCTTCGCTCAAATTCATTTGAATTCCCTTGAATTCAAATTCCATTTCAAAACCATTTGGATTTCCTATTTTGAAATCCTATTTGAAATTCTATTTCCAATTCTACTTTGAAAATCCTATTTCAAAGTTTATTTCAAATTCTATTTTGAAATTCTACATGCAAATCTCTATTTGAATTTCTTTATTCGAATTTCTTTGAATTCAAATTTTATTTTAATTCCTTGAATTCAAATTCTATTTTTCATTCTAATTTCGTCTATTCAAATTCTATTTGAACTTCTATTTGAATTTCTAATATTCAATCTCCTTTTAAACTTCAATTATTTAAACTCCTTTTCTAATTCTACTATTCAAATGTTATACTCAAATTTTATTTGAGTTATATATTTAAAAATTTCATTTCACATCCCATTTTGAAGTTTCATTTCAAATTCCAATTTCGCACTTGTATTTCTATTTCTGAATTATCAAATGATAATTCTTTTCACTTCATTTATAACTTCGTTATAAAAGAACTATTTATAAACTTCGTTTATAAAGAAACTACTTGTTTTATTTTTCAAAAACAAGTTTATATTTTTATTTCATTAAAAATTCAAATTCTATTAAAAAATAGATTTTTTTTTCCTTTTTAAATCTCCAATATCCTTTTTACGATATTTTAAATATCATTACTTAAGCCCAGTGATAAAACACACAAAGCAACCAATTATTTATTTGTTCTAACACATCATATATAACAATATATATGCAAACAAATAAACAAACAGATAATATATTTTTGAGGAATCCAGTTGGATTCCTCCAACCTGTTTTCCTGCATCCACAGATGTTAGCACATAAATAATACCAATTCTGCTTCGTGGCAGAATATCGCAGTATAGAAGGTCATCCACTAATCATAGCGTGGGGCGTATAGGGTAATCATCCGCTATGAAACTGCGGGCATCCGCTAATGAGACTGCGGGAATCCAACCAATCAATCAACCCAATATATATATATATAGCCTAAATAACTAATATATATAAAACAACCATAAAACATTCACACAAGCAACAGACAATTATTTTTAATGAAATAAAAATAATTCTAAAGGTGAGTGAGATTTACTCACCTTATTTTTCGTTTGTCGAATATCCAGTTTAATTTCCTTATCGTCTTAGCTACATGTCACCTCGGATCGTTGCGAATAAATTGTTTCTGTACCTAAGATGATTTAAAAATTTATTTATCGATTAAACATCTTATAAATTTCTAACAATGAATAAATAATTTAGTCCATGTATTTTAAAATTTTGTTAAAAAGAATATACCTTACTTTATGCTATAAAACAGCTCTTGCCGAACAATCCAATCGAATCGCCACTTCATCGCTTCCCATCACCTAGCACCACCATATCAACAGCGTTTTGCATCCAAACCTGACTTACACATTTCATCAAACACCTACTGAGCATCAGCATGAGCTCCACTTTCATCTCCCCTTCTCCTTTCCGCTGTATAACACTTTGTCCTTAATTCAACTACTCCAATCGCCCCATTAGCCATCGCACTCCTCAGCAATGTCGACTACCCTCAAATCGCAGCTACAGTAACTTGTAGCAGTCCCGTCCAGTATCCGCACACCCTCAACAGTCGAAATCCCTCCCTTTGAACTCTACCGCATACCTTACTTGCGAAGCTCGAGCTTCAGGCATCGCGACTTTCAAATCGGGAACCCCTCTTCAATCTTAGCACAGACCATGACCGGATCCATCATCGTACCCAATTTCGAACCCTACAATCCATCGTGACACCTTCCTACCTTCGAGCGCGTTGAGCTTGGATCTAGCTCCAGAGAATCGTGGTCGCCCTTTTTTTTATATACGATGGAAATCGATTTCATTTACTGGAAAAGAGGACATGGTAATTGGCTTTCGGTTTTGGGTTTGGGAAAGAAATTGAATTCGTTTATCCTAGGATTTCAGGAATGGCGAAAACTAAGAGCGTGGGTTCAATTTATAGACGCAAAAGCAGACAACAGGTACAAAGGCCATTAATTTAGTGTTGGTTAGATACCGAAGCTGGGAGGCAATCTTTACAGCCCGAGGAAGGAAACAGACTGTGCGAAATGAAATGTTAGGGTGGCTGAAAGTGATGTTCATTAATTTGATTTGATTTTGTTTTAGTATTTTATTCAAAATTATCTCGTGGTCCTTTACTCAAAATTCTGAACCGTTATTTAATCGTAATGACTGATGTTCACAACGTTATTCACTATTCTGAATTCAACGAAATAGATTATACAATTTAATTTGAACGTATATTTAAAATAGCCATATTAAATCATTATAAATTCAAAAAAAAAAAATTAAATTCTTCAACAATTCAATTTGAACGTATATTTAAAATAGCCATATTAAATCATTTTAAATTCAAAAAAAAAAAAATTAAATTCTTCAACAATGAATTTCTATTATCATCGTTCATATTTAAATAGTATATATATTGATCATCTGAACTGTTTCGATTCCATTTTATCTTCGAATTGAATTATTTCAAACTTCTCGTATTTCGATAATTATCAAAATAAATCGTATTTCGTTATTTAATCGATAACCCAATAAAATACCATTTATATTATGAATTCAATATTTAAAACCATACTAAATATTTAAAATAAACTGTTCAAAAATCTGGGTCGTTACATTCTTCCCCCCTTAAAATAATTTCGTCCTCGAAATTGCTAAGGTAGGAAAAATGGTACAAATCTATTACTTTTCAAAAATTCACTTATGTTGAAACTCAACTCCTCATATTTCAACAAATTAACTTCAACCAAAACTTTTGGTCTTCACACATTTGATTCGAATGATCTACGATCAATCCATTTATATCCAATCTATATTCCATTAAACCTATTCAAATTGATTCTAGTTAATTGATTCACTTCAATCCATTTAACTGGCTTAAGTTAAATTTCAATTCCAGAATTCAAATTCCTGGGTTTTCTTTTCAATCCTTTTGAAATCACTTAAACATGTACATATATTTATAATCTTTTCAAATTCAAAATATTTGAATTTTTCAATTAAACTTGTTTTCTTTCAAACAAATTCCCATCAAAAATTTTCTAAGGTTGCAATCCGTCACTTAGAAACTCGAAAATGAACACTGATGATGTCGCGATCATCATCAGAATTATTCCCCAGCCACCGAAGTGAGTTCAGTGCTTAACAATTTCAAAATCCATCTAAAATGATTTTCTTTCAAATCCTTCTAAAACAAATCTATATTATTTTAATATACTTTGAAAAATATTTTTCAACTTCCCAGGATTTTGAATTCTTAATTCTGGTTTGAATTTAATTCTAATTCATCTCATTTGTATATATTTCATTCATATACAAATTCAGTTTGGTTATAAATAACCATTTCAATTTTTATAATCTTATCTGATTATAATGATATTAATCAACACATCCATATAATATAATAATTTTAAAAATTATTCTTTCTATATCAAAATATAATTTTGGGTAAAATAATTTCACCCACTTTAAAACAATATCGTGTTCAATCTCCTGTTCAAGTGTTTAGAAATTCCTATCGACTTTGTGGCGTCCCACTATCCGACCAGAATTCATAAACCACTCAACAGACTAGCCAACACAATATAAAACAACTTTTATATCAACTAACAAATACGCTCTCTCGTATCTATACACTCAACTCATTCTAGGGTACTACTGACCCTATCTCTAATGAGCACATGCCACACAAGCCTAGGTGTTCGCTCAACCTAGGCTCTGATACCAACTGTAAAGGCCCGCAAATCCGAGCTATCTGAGTTGACTAAATACAACACACGTCCAACCCAAATAACACAGAAATACGAACCATTAATAGAAAGAAGATAGAGGATGAGAAATAGAAGGAAAGAAATATTAGAATAGAAGAAAAACGAAGATCACAAACTCACAGCGGAACGAATAAAATATATTATATAACATAACTTTTGAAATACAAAATTTGTGTATACATGTACCTTCAGAATCAGAGTTCAACACTTACAATACAGTGGAAAATAACATTATATAACTAACACTGAAGCCTCCTGCTCCAAGCTCCTCCAATGGTATCTGTAAATACCTGCACTACTTGACTGCCCGTACAAATTTGGGCACCCAAGAGTTTAGGGAAAACAAAACAAAATAAACTCTGGGTCAGTCATGGGACTGGTGTGAGTAAACTCCAACCACTTGTTTAACTTTTAAAATCCTTTCAAAAGAAAAGATAATAGTAAGACCAGCCCACACATAAACACGGACGGTTTTTACCTTACTATAACCCAAAACACTTTGATACGAAAATCCAGTGATATTATAATAATGTCTACATCAAGTAAATAACCAAATAGCAGAACGCTTGCATCTCACGCTCCACATATATAGTATAAAATCAAAAACCGCATGGCGCTTATTGGAGATTGGATTTCCAACATGACAAGGTATGGAACCACCTTCCGACTGTGTATCTCTAGAGAGGAATACACTGGGTTCAACAAGAACATCTTGTAACCCGGCCCACACATGACCGACCACTCATTTCGCTTGAGTGTAGCGAATGTATATCACCAACGGTTGGGATCAGCAACCGTCTCCCGACTGGGACAGCATCGAATAGAATAAGAAATTAAATGAACCTCTAGATAGGTGATTATACATCCTAATGGGTGCGACCCACATAGCCATGCTGCCTGCCCGATTTTTGTCCTTTCCTGGTTGTTGAGGCCTGAGGCTACGCATACTTACCATTCATTGATAACAAAATCACTTTGAATGCCACATCGTCAAATCCGTAAATCACTAGTTTAGTTTGCACAAATATTCTGGATATTATGCTAAGGGATAAATCCGTTGCAACCATATACATTCATACAGACCAACCCATTTGATCATTGGAAATACTCTGTCAGACATTCGTCCATTTACGTTCGTTCTGGGATTGAACGAACCCGAAGGCACCATTTCTATAAATAGAAAAGCCCTTGCACTTTACTCCGTCTTCAATATATTCAGCATACTTGGTTCGCAACGCTAATGCCGATACGGAGTGGTTCTTCGGATAATAATCCAACCGGTCTCTCCATATTGACAACGATGGTCAAAACTTCGATAGTCTGTGATTTAACTATCGAATAAAAACAAGTGTTCATCCAACATATCAAACAAATCACTGGGCTCTTTAATTAATATTCATTAATTAAATCTCTTCTACACTCTCTTATCAATATTTGTTACCCAAATATTTTCAATAACCATATTGGCTTCTTACGCTATTTGGAAAACATTTCCATATATCGCCTTCTCTTATTTCCTATACTTAGGAAATATATTTTATTTGAAATTGAAAACAATTTCAATCACTTATCTCTTTCTCGATTACTTTAACTATCCTCAGGAAATATTTATATTTCCAAAATAACATCACTTGGGTTAAAACGAATGTTGTGTAAAACATCGTTACAACAACCCAAAATATTTTATTCAACTAACTCTTTTTCAAACACTTCTCTTCGAGACTGGATCTTGCTATTTATCCATTAAAAATGAAATCAATCAAGTTGGGGTAAAATTACCTCTCAGACCTTAACTGAAAACATTCTCAACTTCAAAACTGCAAAACCACTTACCTCGAATAAACACTTTATATAATCCAATTATTCATTTTTAAAAACATGTATAAAGTTCGCTTTCTATTTCCAATTTATAGATTTCCCTTTTTGTTTCCAATACTCTATTTTGATTTCATTTCCTTATCGAATTCTACATTTATCGATACATTGATTTATAACTATCAAATTATCTTAAAAATATTCTAACTCCTTAAATTCCCGGAAAAATTCGCCATAACCTCCCCTGCATCGGGAGCATCGGGAAATTTCAAATAGCTTCCCGGTATCTTCCTCAATCAAAAGAAAAAGGAAAAAGCCAAGCGGCCTGCCGATATGGCGCATAAAATCTCATATATGAATTAAACATGTACCTTTTTGTCGAGCACATAAATTATATACTTTATATACTTCATTCCATACCTGTCCAACACCTGTTCACCTGTTTTCAATTCAATTCAATACCATCTAATCGTTTGAATTCAGTTTCGCCCATTTATTCTTTAATTAGTCATTTTGCCTCTCTCACTTCTTTGTTGAACATAACATGTTCAAACAAAATATTTAACTCGTTCATAACCAAATTGAATTTCGATTTCAATTCTAGTTCTCTTTTCTATTTCGAATATAAATTCTCAAATCGAATTCACTTATTTAAGGCCCAATGTCAATTCAACATCTCCTTTACTAATTACTATTCGAATTAGTTAATTCTATTCAATAATCAAAAATCTGATTTCTGTTTCAAAAATCAATTCATTACTCCACCTGAGTTCACATATATTTTATAACTCAAATCTGAAATTTTCTAAATAGAACTTCGGATTTTATTTGTTTAAAATCCTTTTATAAAATGAAATAAACCGTTATGGTTTAAAACGATTTTTGGCGCTGTTTTTCTGAAAATTTGATTTTGACATAACTCAAAATCTATACGACGAAATTCATATTTTTCTCTTTCATTAGAAAACTATTATTAAACCGGTCCTGACGTTTCTTGTTTCAAAGAAATCCGACTCCAATTGAGTCTTGTATATTCGATTGAAGTTCGAATCGCTATTTTACGAACTGCAGCGCTGCGGCGAGTTCGTTTTAATTATATTTATATATATAAACCTTTAAACTTCTTTAAAATGAATTCAACTTCATTTTAACTCTATTTGAATTCCTTGATTCAAATTCCAATCTCACTTTTATTTGAATTCTATATTCAAATTCCAATTCCTTTTCTATTTGATATTCAAATTCAATACTTGAATTTCTATTTCAATTCCATATTTTAAAACCCATTTGAATTTCATATTCAAATCCCATAGATTAAATCCTATTTGAATTCAATTTGAATCTCTTATATTCAAATTTCATTTTCCATTTCCATTTGAATTCTAATATTCAAATTCATTTTCAACACCATTTGAATTCTAATATTCAAACTTATTTTTAACACCATTTGAATTTTCTTCGCTCAAATTCATTTGAATTCCCTTGAATTCAAATTCCATTTCAAAACCATTTGGATTTCCTATTTTGAAATCCTATTTGAAATTCTATTTCCAATTCTACTTTGAAAATCCTATTTCAAAGTTTATTTCAAATTCTATTTTGAAATTCTACATGCAAATCTCTATTTGAATTTCTTTATTCGAATTTCTTTGAATTCAAATTTTATTTTAATTCCTTGAATTCAAATTCTATTTTTCATTCTAATTTCGTCTATTCAAATTCTATTTGAACTTCTATTTGAATTTCTAATATTCAATCTCCTTTTAAACTTCAATTATTTAAACTCCTTTTCTAATTCTACTATTCAAATGTTATACTCAAATTTTATTTGAGTTATATATTTAAAATTTTCATTTCACATCCCATTTTGAAGTTTCATTTCAAATTCCAATTTCGCACTTGTATTTCTATTTCTGAATTATCAAATGATAATTCTTTTCACTTCATTTATAACTTCGTTATAAAAGAACTATTTATAAACTTCGTTTATAAAGAAACTACTTGTTTTATTTTTCAAAAACAAGTTTATATTTTTATTTCATTAAAAATTCAAATTCTATTAAAAAATAGAATTTTTTTTCCTTTTTAAATCTCCAATATCCTTTTTACGATATTTTAAATATCATTACTTAAGCCCAGTGATAAAACACACAAAGCAACCAATTATTTATTTGTTCTAACACATCATATATAACAATATATATGCAAACAAATAAACAAACAGATAATATATTTTTGAGGAATCCAGTTGGATTCCTCCAACCTGTTTTCCTGCATCCACAGATGTTAGCACATAAATAATACCAATTCTGCTTCGTGGCAGAATATCGCGGTATAGAAGGTCATCCACTAATCATAGCGTGGGGCGTATAGGGTAATCATCCGCTATGAAACTGCGGGCATCCGCTAATGAGACTGCGGGAATCCAACCAATCAATCAACCCAATATATATATAGCCTAAATAACTAATATATATAAAACAACCATAAAACATTCACACAAGCAACAGACAATTATTTTTAATGAAATAAAAATAATTCTAAAGGTGAGTGAGATTTACTCACCTTATTTTTCGTTTGTCGAATATCCGGTTTAATTTCCTTATCGTCTTAGCTACATGTCACCTCGAATCGTTGCGAATAAATTGTTTCTGTACCTAAGATGATTTAAAAATTTATTTATCGATTAAACATCTTATAAATTTCTAACAATGAATAAATAATTTAGTCCATGTATTTTAAAATTTTGTTAAAAAGAATATACCTTACTTTATGCTATAAAACAGCTCTTGCCGAACAATCCAATCGAATCGCCACTTCATCGCTTCCCATCACCTAGCACCACCATATCAACAGCGTTTTGCATCCAAACCTGACTTACACATTTCATCAAACACCTACTGAGCATCAGCATGAGCTCCGCTTTCATCTCCCATTCTCCTTTCCACTGTATAACACTTTGTCCTTAATTCAACTACTCCAATCGCCCCATTAGCCATCGCACTCCTCAGCAATGTCGACTACCCTCAAATCGCAGCTACAGTAACTTGTAGCAGTCCCCTCCAGTATCCGCACACCCTCAACAGTCGAAATCGCTCCCTTTGAACTCTACCGCATACCCTACTTGCGAAGCTCGAGCTTCAGGCATCGCGACTTTCAAATCGGGAACCCCTCTTCAATCTTAGCACAGACCATGACCGGATCCATCATCGTACCCAATTTCGAACCCTACAATCCATCGTGACACCTTCCTACCTTCGAGCGCGTTGAGCTTGGATCTAGCTCCAGAGAATCGCGGACGCCCTTTTTTTTATATACGATGGAAATCGATTTCATTTACTGGAAAAGAGGACATGGTAATTGGCTTTCGGTTTTGGGTTTGGGAAAGAAATTGAATTCGTTTTTCCTAGGATTTCAGGAATGGCGAAAACTAAGAGCGTGGGTTCAATTTATAGACGCAAAAGCAGACAACAGGTACAAAGGCCATTAATTTAGTGTTGGTTAGATATCGAAGCTGGGAGGCAATCTTTACAGCCCGAGGAAGGAAACAGACTGTGCGAAATGAAATGTTAGGGTGGCTGAAAGTGATGTTCATTAATTTGATTTGATTTTGTTTTAGTATTTTATTCAAAAATATCTCGTGGTCCTTTACTCAAAATTCTGAACCGTTATTTAATCGTAATGACTGATGTTCACAACGTTATTCACTATTCTGAATTCAACGAAATAGATTATACAATTTAATTTGAACGTATATTTAAAATAGCCATATTAAATCATTTTAAATTCAAAAAAAAAAATTAAATTCTTCAACAATTTAATTTGAACGTATATTTAAAATAGCCATATTAAATCATTTTAAATTCAAAAAAAAAAAATTAAATTCTTCAACAATGAATTTCTATTATCATCGTTCATATTTAAATAGTATATATATTGATCATCTGAACTGTTTCGATTCCATTTTATCTTCGAATTGAATTATTTCAAACTTCTCGTATTTCGATAATTATCAAAATAAATCGTATTTCGATTATTTAATCGATAACCAAATAAAATACCATTTATATTATGAATTCAATATTTAAAACCATACTAAATATTTAAAATAAACTGTTCAAAAATCTGGGTCGTTACATCCAATATCTGATGAATTCTTTCGTATGGTTCTAATGTGTCTTGTTCTCGAGCTCTGTAAACCAAAGCTCTGATACCAACTATGACGACAAGGAATTTCGCTCGGTCCGAACCAGTCGCTAAACCGATCCAGGCCGTTCAAAACGCCCTATCGTTTGAGAACAGGACAAAACAGAACGCAGACAAAGGAACATTTCATTGTATATTACAACAATGCATCAGATTACAAGAATATACAGAATATAAATGAATAAATATTACACAGAAATATCAGAGATTTAAATTACATTTAAATACATAGCAACGGAAAATAATACAATACACAACTAGAAGAGATATACGGATACAAAGCTTTCTGGATATCGTTCCAGCTGTAAACCAGGATCCTGTGAATATAAATCTGCAAAACCAAAACTACTAGCTGCCCGTGTCGAAAATAAGGGCACCCAGAGTTTAGGTTAAAACAATAAACTCCAGGTCAGTCATGTGACTGGTGTGAGAACTAAAACAGTTATTTAAAACTTTACTTTAAAAGAGAGTAATTCAAGGGACCACGCCGTGTAACACGGAACGGGTTTCCTCCCAAGAATACTAGTGCATAGAATAAACAGCGCAATGCTTTTTCGAAAAATGAAGCTATTATAAGACCCAGGTCCCATCACACAATGCAACGCAAGCCGGAGGATAGGGTTTTACCTTATAACAGCCAAACATGCTTGATACGTTTAAAACAAATCATTTGATACTATAATAAGTGTATAGTGTCAAGAACAATTTCAATCATAAATATAAATCATAGACGGCATGAGTGCCCCATCCCACTATGTCGCCATACTAGGCTCTACAAATAAAGCCGAAATACACGTATTGGAAATTGGATTTCCATCATGGTGGCTCCTGATTCGAAAGATCGATCGCGTAGTACAAATCACCGCGGCTTACGTCTCAACGAGAGAAAACACCGCTATGCACATCCGCACTTTTGGGACTCAAGTATCACCGCGGCTTACGTCCCAGCAAGAGAAAACACTGCTTACTCTATCCCTCCGAGCATGAAGCTCAATAACGGTCGACCGAATCCACTACACTAAAAATGTATACTGATCAAACCATCAGTTTACCACCATTCCGGGCTGTGAGGCTCGCGGATCAACGCTATACACAAAGCCATGCTATATCAGCTGCGCTTTGATCATCAACCACCAAACTTTGCTTTTCAACAAAAGTATGGATCACTGCATCTCAGTATGCCACACTATCAATCCATATCGTACCACTGATTTCTGCCAATATATAACCTCTGAGCTCATATGTCTCAGAGAAGGGCGTTAAGCAAGAGAATAAATTCTCCGCCGCCAAACAGATATATATTTAGCAGAGATCAACAAATACAATATAAAGGAATACAATGTCAGACACACCATCCATTTACAAGTCCGTTCTAGGTCTGAACGAAACCGGAGGCACTTTCCTCGCATATCCATCCATCTCCAAGTACGTCTGGACGACCGCCAACTATTTCCATCCTCTTGGGTGTACAGCCCAATCAGGATCGTCAGTAATTATCCAAACGATGTGAAGACTTCCGGTCTTCAACCACCGTCTTCATCTTCGACATCTCGTCGAATCGGTTATTCAGAATGGGTGTAAACCCGGCCTTTCTGAATAACCCACGTATATGATAAACAAATGTTACACAAACACATCAAACGCCTCATTCCAATTCAGAATATTCTTTTATTCACAAAATCACATTTTTAGGGAAAGGTTCCCATTAATTTTAGCCAAGATAAATTCTTCTAAATTTATTCTTTAATCTTCCTTTGGATATCATTTCAAACCATATCATGGTTTTCCAAACTAGTCGGGATTAGCGAACCACACCGAAGTAATTATTATTTTATTTCCCAATCCCAACCTATATATCCCATGGAGAAAACTGGTAATACTCCACATCTAACACCACTATGTTATCAGTAAAATTAATTACCATTTCACGTTTAAATCTAATTAAAGATTTAACTATCGCTTTGGAGCAAAACTGGTGGTACTCCATTCTCGATCACCTTTCAGATTTGATAATTTAAATAATCAATTCATTTTTTTCAATCTAATTAAAGATTCATTAAAACTCCACTTAGTTTTAATCTTCTCAAAAATCGATATCTTGCCTTTAACTGGGTTAAAGAACCAATGTCTTCTAAAACACGATTCACGATAAACCCAAATCACATTTGATATTAATTACAAGGCTCTGAATAGAAAATATATCGGCTTACATTCAATATCAAATTCTGAAACCAACATATATCGTATTGGAAATAACGATATAAAATATGTCTTTCAAATCCCCATAACAATATTTGTATAGTCACGAAATCCAACATCGAAATATCCCGAAGATAATTTCGATTCAACTCCAGTCCAATCCACGTATTGGGAGTATTGATTATTTTTAAAATCACTTTCAAATTCAATTTATTTATTTCAAAAATAAATTGATTTTAATTCTAGTTCAAAACTAGTTTATTTCGATAAAAATCTATTTTTATCTTTTCCAATGTGGAATTTTCCAGCTCAACTCTTTCCAATCCATATATTATGATTTTACACAAATTATAGATATTTTTAATAATTTTACCAAGGCCCGTACAGTCGATTTCCAACAACGGCCATCGAACTGCACTTACAGCGACCTTTCTCGAATTTGATTTGGACATAACTCCAAATCCAACCGTTAGATTTCAAATTTCTAATATTCATTGGAAAGCTCTCTTCGATACGAACCCAACGGTTCCGGTTTTAGGAGAATCCGACGGTCGGATCTCCCGCAATGTCCGTTTGAAATGGTCGAAATTCACGAACTGCCGCGGCGCGGCGCGTTATATTCAGGCCATTATATATATAATATATATATATTATATATATTTCGTCGATTTCCTTTTAAAACGAATTTTATAAATAGTTCTACATTCGTTTCAAAACAATTTCAACTTTTGGTTCAATTAGGCTAAATATATATAAAATCGACGAAATTTAAATTTTTGGTTCAATTTCGTCGATTTAGCCTAATTGAACCAAAAGTTGAAATTGTTTTGAAACGAATGTAGAACTATTTATAAAATTCGTTTTAAAAGGAAATCGACGAAATATATATAATATATATATATTATATATATAATGGCCTGAATAGAACGCGCCGCGCCGCGTAGTTCGTGAATTTCGACCATTTATTTCAAACGGACATTGCGGGAGATCCGACCGTCGGATTCTCCTAAAACCGGAACCGTTGGGTTCGTATCGAAGAGAGATTTCCAAGGAATATTAGAAATTTGAAATCTAACGGTTGGATTTGGAGTTATGTCCAAATCAAATTCGAGAAAGGTCGCTGTAAGTGCATTTCGATGGCCGTTGTTGGAAATCGACTGTACGGGCCTTGGTAAAATTATTAAAAATATCTATAATTTGTGTAAAATCATAATATATGGATTGGAAAGAGTTGAGCTGGAAAATTCCACATTGGAAAAGATAAAAATAGATTTTTATCGAAATAAACTAGTTTTGAACTAGAATTAAAATCAATTTATTTTTGAAATAAATAAATTGAATTTGAAAGTGATTTTAAAAATAATCAATACTCCCAATACGTGGATTGAACTGGAGTTGAATCGAAATTATCTTCGGGATATTTCGATGTTGGATTTCGTGACTATACAAATATTGTTATGGGGATTTGAAAGACATATTTTATATCGTTATTTCCAATACGATATATGTTGGTTTCAGAATTTGATATTGAATGTAAGCCGATATATTTTCTATTCAGAGCCTTGTAATTAATATCAAATGTGATTTGGGTTTATCGTGAATCGTGTTTTAGAAGACATTGGTTCTTTAACCCAGTTAAAGGCAAGATATCGATTTTTGAGAAGATTAAAACTAAGTGGAGTTTTAATGAATCTTTAATTAGATTGAAAAAAATGAATTGATTATTTAAATTATCAAATCTGAAAGGTGATCGAGAATGGAGTACCACCAGTTTTGCTCCAAAGCGATAGTTAAATCTTTAATTAGATTTGAACGTGAAATGGTAATTAATTTTACCGATAACACAGTGGTGTTAGATGTGGAATATTACCAGTTTTCTCCATGGGATATATAGGTTGGGATTGGGAAATAAAATAATAATTACTTCGGTGTGGTTCGCTAATCCCGACTAGTTTGGAAACCATGATATGGTTTGAAATGATATCCAAAGGAAGATTAAAGAATAAATTTAGAAGAATTTATCTTGGATAAAATTAATGGGAACCTTTCCCTAAAAATGTGATTTTGTGAATAAAAGAATATTCTGAATTGGAATGAGGCGTTTGATGTGTTTGTGTAACATTTGTTTATCATATACGTGGGTTATTCAGAAAGGCCGGGTTTACACCCATTCTGAATAACCGATTCGACGAGATGTCGAAGATGAAGACGGTGGTTGAAGACCGGAAGTCTTCACATCATTTGGATAATTACTGACGATCCTGATTGGGTTGTACACCCAAGAGGATGGAAATAGTTGGCGGTCATCCAGACGTACTTGGAGATGGATGGATATGCGAGGAAAGTGCCTCCGGTTTCGTTCAGACCTAGAACGGACTTGTAAATGGATGGTGTGTCTGACATTGTATTCCTTTATATTGTATTTGTTGATCTCTGCTAAATATATATCTGTTTGGCGGCGGAGAATTTATTCTCTTGCTTAACGCCCTTCTCTGAGACATATGAGCTCAGAGGTTATATATTGGCAGAAATCAGTGGTACGATATGGATTGATAGTGTGGCATACTGAGATGCAGTGATCCATACTTTTGTTGAAAAGCAAAGTTTGGTGGTTGATGATCAAAGCGCAGCTGATATAGCATGGCTTTGTGTATAGCGTTGATCCGCGAGCCTCACAGCCCGGAATGGTGGTAAACTGATGGTTTGATCAGTATACATTTTTAGTGTAGTGGATTCGGTCGACCGTTATTGAGCTTCATGCTCGGAGGGATAGAGTAAGCAGTGTTTTCTCTTGCTGGGACGTAAGCCGCGGTGATACTTGAGTCCCAAAAGTGCGGATGTGCATAGCGGTGTTTTCTCTCGTTGAGACGTAAGCCGCGGTGATTTGTACTACGCGATCGATCTTTCGAATCAGGAGCCACCATGATGGAAATCCAATTTCCAATACGTGTATTTCGGCTTTATTTGTAGAGCCTAGTATGGCGACATAGTGGGATGGGGCACTCATGCCGTCTATGATTTATATTTATGATTGAAATTGTTCTTGACACTATACACTTATTATAGTATCAAATGATTTGTTTTAAACGTATCAAGCATGTTTGGCTGTTATAAGGTAAAACCCTATCCTCCGGCTTGCGTTGCATTGTGTGATGGGACCTGGGTCTTATAATAGCTTCATTTTTCGAAAAAGCATTGCGCTGTTTATTCTATGCACTAGTATTCTTGGGAGGAAACCCGTTCCGTGTTATACGGCGTGGTCCCTTGAATTACTCTCTTTTAAAGTAAAGTTTTAAATAACTGTTTTAGTTCTCACACCAGTCACATGACTGACCTGGAGTTTATTGTTTTAACCTAAACTCTGGGTGCCCTTATTTTCGACACGGGCAGGTAGTAGTTTTGGTTTTGCAGATTTATATTCACAGGATCCTGGTTTACAGCTGGAACGATATCCGGAAAGCTTTGTATCCGTATATCTCTTCTAGTTGTGTATTGTATTATTTTCCGCTGCTATGTATTTAAATGTAATTTAAATCTCTGATATTTCTGTGTAATATTAATTCATTTATACTCTGTATATTCTTGTAATCTGATGCATTGTTGTAATATACAATGAAATGTTCCTTTGTCTGCGTTCTGTTTTGTCCTGTTCTCAAATGATAGGGCGTTTCGAACGGCCTGGATCGGTTTAGCGACTGGTTCGGAACGAGCGAAATTCCTTGTCGTCACAAAAAATAGAATTCGAATTGAATCGAATAAAAATAGAATTCGAACTGAATCGAATAAAAATAGAATTCGAATTGAATCGAATAAAAATAGAATTCGAATTGAATCGAATAAAAATAGAATTCGAATTGAATTGAAAAAAAATAGAATTCGAATTGAATAGAAATAGAATTCGAATTGAATCGAATAGAAATAGAATTCGAATTGAATCGAATAAAAATAGAATTCGAATTGAATTGAATAGAAATAGAATTTGAATTGAATTGAATAGAAATAGAATTCGAATTGAATTGAATAGAAATAGAATTCGAATTGAATTGAATAGAAATGAAATTTGAATTGAATTGAATAGAAATAGAATTCGAATTGAATTGAATAGAAATGAAATTTGAATTGAATAGAATAGAAATAGAATTCGAATTGAATTGAATAGAAATAAAATTTAAACTGAATTGAATAGAAATAGAATTCGAATTGAATTGAATAGAAATGAAATTTGAATTGAATCGAATAGAAATGAAATTTGAATTGAATTGAATAGAAAACGAATTTGAATTGAATTGAATATAATATGAATTCGAAATGAATTGAATAGAAAACGAATTCGAATTGAATTGAATATAATATGAATTCAAATTAAATTGAATAGAAAACGAATTCGAATTGAATTGAATATAATATGAATTTGAATTGAATTGAAATTTGAATTGAATTGAAACGAATTTAAAACAATTTATAAAATTCGTTTTAAAAAGGTAATCGACGAAATATATATTATATATTATATATACATATATAATATAATGGCCTGAACAGAACGCGCCGCGCCGCGGCAGTTCGTGAATTTCGACCATTAATTTCGAACGGACATTACGGGAGATCCGACCGTCGGATTCTCCTAAAACCGGAACCGTTGGGTTCGTATCGAAAAGAGATTTCTAACGAATATTAGAAATTTGAAATCTAACGGTTGGATTTGGAGATATGTCCAAATCAATTTCAGAAAAGGTCGCTGTAAGTGCAGTTTGATGGCCGTTGTTGGAAATCGACTGTACGGGCCTTGATAAAATTATCAAAAATATCAATAATTTGTGTAAAATTATAAGAAATGATTTGTGAAGAACTGGGGTGAAAAATCCCACATTTGTAAAGATAAAAATAGTTTTTTTATCGAAATGAACTAGTTTTGAACTAGAATTAAATTCAATTCATTTTTGAAACAAATAAATTGAATTTGAATTGGTTTTTGGGTTTATCGTGAGCGGTGTTTTGAATAACACTTGTTCTTTAACCCGATAATTAATGGAATATGATTTTGGGTTGTCGTGAATGGTATCTTCAATAATACTGTTCTTAGACCCAAATGAGTTAAGAAAATTAGAAACTAATTGGAGATTAGTTAAGTTAAATGGTTTCTTGGGTATTGATCTGATGTTGGTTTCGGCCTTCGGGGTTAATATTTAGGGAATTGCTCACTTGCTATTTTACGGTTAAGGGCCGATAGAATGGAATGTGACATTGGGTTTATCGTGAACCGTGTTTTAAATGACACTGATTCTTTAACCCAATCAAAGATTAAAACTAAGTGAAGTTTTAATGAATCTTTAATTAGATTGAAATGATCGAGAATGGAGTATCACCAGTTTTGCTCGAAAGCGATAGTTAAATCTTTAAATAGATTTGAACGTGAAATGGTAATTAATTTTACCGATAACACCGTGGTGGTAGATATGGAGTATTACCAGTTTTGCTTCATGAGATAAATAGGTTGGGATTGGGAAATAAAATAAATAATTACTTCGGTGTGGTTCGCTAATCCCGACTAGTTTGAAAAACCATAATTTGGTTTGATATGACATCCAATGGAAGATTAAAGAATAGATTTTAAAGAATTTATCTTTGATAAAATTAATGGGAACCTTTCCCTAAGAATATGAAATTTAGAAACTAACTGAGGATCAGTTAAGTAGAATGGTTTCCTGGGTATTGATCTGATGTTGGTTTCGGCCTTCGGGGTTAATATTTGGGGAATTGTTCTCTTACTAATTTATGGTTAACGACTGATGAATTGGAATGAGGCATAGGTTGTGTTTGTGTAACATTTGTTTATTTTATACGCGGGTCATTCAGAAAGGCCGGGTTTATACCCATTCTGAATAACCGATTCGGCGATAAGTCGAAGATGAAGACGGTGGTTGAAGACCGGAAGTCTTCACATCGTTTGGGTGATTATTGACGATCTTGATTGGGTTGTATACCCAAGAGGATGGAATCAGTTGGTGATCGTCCCGACGTACTTGGAGATCGATGGATATGCGAGGAAAGTGCCTCCGGTTTCGTTCAGACCCAGAACAAACTTGTAAATGGACTGTGTGTCTGACATTGGATTTTATTCTGTGTTGATTGATCTCTATTAAATATACATCTGTTTGGCGGCGGAGAATTTATTCTCTTGCTTAATGCCCTTCTCTGAGACGTACGAGCTCAGAGGTTGTATATCGATGAACATCAGTCGCATGGCATGAATTACCAGTGTGGCACACCTAAGTGGCAATTGATCAAGGCTTCTGTTGAAAAGCACATTCTTATGGTTGATGATCAAAGCACAGCCTACGTGGCATAGCTTTGTGTATAACGTGAATTCGCGAGCCTCACACCTTGGTATGAGTCAAAAACGGGATAAGGACTACAGGGAGAGCACGACGTTTCTTTCTAGCTATGGGTGGTGTCAGAGCTTAAACTGGCTGACATTTATATTATTTTCACCTTTGTGGTTGTTGGATGAGGTGCCTCGATTTTAGGTCTGTTAGGACCGAGAAACGTGTGTGCAGGAATACTAATCCACTAACGTAAGTGTGGACCGGCCCTGAAGCATCCAAGGGTTACCCAGAGTGTGTAGTCCTGAGGCATTTGCTAGAGTGTCTCGAAGCGGAGAGGAGTTTGCCCCTTGCCTCGACTCATGACGGAAATCCAATTTCCAATACGAGATATTTCGGTTTTATTTGTAGAGCCTAGTATTGCGACATGATAGATGGTACCCATGCCGCCTAGGATTGATATTTATGATTGAAATTGTTTTGACACTATACACTTAAAATAGTATCAAATGATTTGTTTTAAACGTACCAAGCTTGTTTGGCTATTATAAGGGAAAACCCTATCCTCCGGCTTGTGTTGCATTGTGTGATGGGACCTGGGTCTTATAATAGCTTCATTTTTTTTTGAAAAAGCATTGTGTTGTTTATTCTATGCACTGGTATTCTTGGGAGAAAGCCCGTTCCGTGTCATACGGCGTGGTCCCTTGAATTACTCTCTATAAAAGTTAAAATAGTAACCGTTTTAGTTCTCACACCAGTCACATGACTGACCTGGAGTTTATTGTTTAACCTATACTCTGGGTGGCCCAATTTTCGACACGGGCAGCTAGTAGTTTTGGTTTTGCAGATTTATATTCACAGGATCCTGATTTACAACTGGAACAATGCTCGGAAAGCTCTGTATCCGTGTATTACTTCTAGTTGTGTATTGTATTATCTTCCGCTGCTATGTAATTTATTGTAATATCTGATATTTATCGAATGTATTTTATTCATTCATACTCTGTATATTCTTGTATTCTGATGAAATTGTTGTAATAAGCAATGAAATGTTCTTCTGTTTGCGTTCTATTTTGTCGTGTTCTCAAGGTAATCCAGGCTTTCTTTTACGGGGAAGTTACGGGCTATCACAATCAAGGTGCGTTAAACTCACTCAGTTTCCCACTTATATTTACTATAAGCCGGGTTTAATATTTATTTGCCGTGTTTGCTGAATATTGGTTGATTTGATGTTTGTTTGGATGGTTGTTAAATATTGTTATACCGATTATTTAAATTAAACGTTGTTTAATTTAAGTGAAACGGCATCGTTATTTTTAGCGATGATTTCCAAACAAGGTAACTCACCTTGTTGGTTACGTTTATAATATATAAACGTATTTAAATTAAATTGATGCTTGAATTATTAATATTGGTTGAACACCATCAGTTGAATGGATTATTTACTTGCGTATGGTTATTACATGAACTGTTTAACCAATATGGTTGAATTATTGATTGGATCATTGATCGTAGAATAAGAATTTAAAGTTTGTTTGCCATTACCAAATAGGAAATATTGGTCGAAGAATTTCCCGCAGATGGCCAAAATATAAATTGTTTTATAAAGGGTGATTTGCCATCAAGTGAATCGATAGGAATTAAGTTATGAAATTTATTTTATACCTGAACATATATTTTTAAAACATATTATTTGATATAAGTTTATATAAAGGAAATTTATTTTATACCAATCACCATTTTTGGTACCAAAATCTATCCGTGTGCGAAGCACGTGCTTCATCTCAAAAATTGAATGATGCTTATATGTACAAGACTGATAAGCAAATGAGCGGAGATTTACTGCGATGTTTAATAACCGAGGTTAATTGTTTTAAGCAAAAATTTAAAAGGAGAAATGGAGGTTTAGGAAATAATAAGGTCTATTTAAAATAAAAATGATATTTTTAAGCGAATAATATTAACGATAAAAGAAGTTAAGTTTAAATTGAGGTTTAAAGAATTCTTATTTAAGGTTCCATTTAATGGGATTTTATAAAATCCAAGATTGTGATGAACCCGAGTTTTTACCAAATATTATTGGACGAATTATTAGAAATGAATTTTTGAATGGAAATCAAAGGAAACCCAAGTTTGAATTAGAATAGTCAAACGAGTGGAAAAGAGGAAAATATAGATCCGTGATTTTTAATCGAAGATGATATTTCATCAAGATGGAAATAAAAATGGGATTTGTTTGATATTGGAAATGAATATTGATTTTGGTATTACAACTGATATTTATCTTAAGATAACACGTTGTTGATCAAGGTCTGAGAGGTAATTAAAATACCCCAACTTGAACAACTACAGGTTTATCGAAGGATGATATTAGTCGTAATGGTGAAGATGTTAGAATAGATTATTTTGGAAATAATAGTGTACCCTTATTCGAAGAATTTGGGGATATATATGATGGGATTCCAAATTTAAAGGAATTTGAAAAGGGCTTAAGAATAGGAAATGATATTTTCAAAATAAAAAGAATAGAAGGAGTTTTTGTGAAAATATAACGATATTTTCAGAAAGTTAAGAGATGAGATTTAAGATGAATTATTCTAAAAAGGGTAAGCGACAAATATGGTTTCAAATAACAAAGTCAAAGGAGATGTCGCGATGATTGTTTGCAAATGATAAGTAGAATCGGTTTCCCAATTTTAGGTAAAAAGAAATGTTATAGCAAATTGTTTGAAATGGTAGTTAACAAGGATTGAATTTGATATAAGATACTTTGCCAAGTATTAAAATGATTTGAGAATATTAAGATATTAAAACTGATATATTATTTTAATGCCCAAATGACATTGTATAATCAACTGATGGATTTATTTTATTTCATTGATTGTTTTTTTTATAGTTAAATAACCGACTATCAAAATCATACCCAATGCGTTGTTGGTATGGAAAGACTGGGATCGAATTCATATTCGAAAACCATTCCGAACAACAAATACGTAAACGAATGAGATATATGATGCTAATCGAGATGGAGCAAGTGAAGACCGTAAATCTTCATGAATGGAAGAACTATTGTTGAATTTCTCTAGCTGATCCCTAGAGATATTTTGACAATGATTTTGTCAGGATTCAAATCTACGGATTGCAAGGACTACTCGCTATTGATCTATAGGGTGATTCCTAGGATGTGGTAGGAGGGTGCCTTCGGTTCATCCTGTTCCTGGATGACGTATATGGATGATGTGAACAGTGGCCAGATGTGTCAAAAGTCGATTATAACCTCAAGCCTCACCAACCGGGAAATGACAAAAATCGGGCAGGCAGCATGGCTATGTGGGTCGCTCCCATTAGGGTGTATAATCACCTATCTAGAGAAATTCCTTTTACTTCTTAAATCTATTGATGCTTTCCCTTTCGGGAAACGGTGGTTTGAGCCCAACCGTTGGTGATATACATTCGATACACTCAAGCGAAATGAGTAGTCGGTCATGTGTGGGCCAGGTTGCAAGACGTTCTTGTTGAACCCAGTGTATTCGCCTCTAGAGACACTACTACAAAACAAGTCTGTTGCTTCAGTTGTTTACCCCCTGTTGCTTTGGTTCAACAACCGAAGCAAATGAAGACGACGCAACAAGCCAAAACCTGTTGCTTCGGTAAATCAACTGAAGCAAAAACCATATTTTTTGCTCCGGTTGTACCAACAACGGAAGCAAAAAAGTGCACAATAGACTAAAAATTGACTCTACTTGTTGCTTATGTTGTAGTAACAATAGAAGCAAAAAAATCTCATTTGACATAAAAAATAGCTCTTATAGTTCTCTATAATTCTCAAATACGCAATAATACATATACATATAAAGAAAAATAATTATGGCATGTGAATACATTATCAGACTAGTAACATATAAATTAGACAATACAATACAGAAAGAAATATAATTCATTGATTACTTTAATGATCCATACATTTAAGAACAACAATATAATTAATAACTTGTACTTTATACAATAAAATGAAATTTCTAGCATAAAAATTGTACAAAATGAGGTGCATCGATAATTACAAGAACCAAATGCACATTAATAATTCTAACTTACTAACAATAATCACATCTTTGAAAATGATGATAATGCAGAATTTACAAACTCCATATTCCACTAAAGACGAACTTTCAGAAGCAAGCTAAGCTCTCACAAAAGATAGTGCCCAAGCTTTCACAAAAGTGTTGGAACTCCCTTTTGCTTTAGAATATCTACAAATACATTTATTTTGGTCAGGACGTTAACATTTATAAATTATCAATATATAAGAAAACAAAACAAAACATTTTTGTTGTCATTCATTACTTTGTAAAACAAATGGCGCATGTCGACTGGGCCGAAAAAAAAAATGTAGCAAGCCAATAGCTTAACAATGTTTATTTTTCAACTCACCTATGTCCCAGAACCCAGCTTTTTGCGAATCAAAGAATATGTAACAACCGAGAGACATGCCATCACCTCCCAAAAGCTACTAAAATATTATAACTGATGTCATATAACAAAGTTAATCAAGTATTTTGTGCAGGAAGGAAAAAATTTGCAAAAATGAGGATAACAAGCAATATTCATACATGAACTCAGTCTTTCACGTATGTCTTCCTGTATGAATACTGATATGTAACACATAAAAATAAAAATAAACTGAAATGTATTAGTATTTATGGGAAACAAGTGCAACAAAAAAATACATTTACAAATCTTATCACTATTTTGATCAATATAAGCAAAGACAAGCAGAAATAAAATGATTTTAGATTTATACTAAACGTCTCTCATCTGCAACAAAATTATTGCTCAAACCCTTCATAACGATATGCTTAATAATGTCACAAAAAAGAGAAGGTAAGCATATGTAAACAAATCATTTTACACTTATGCCTTTGTCTAAAGCTTAGATCTTCCATGGAACTTAATCTTATACATGCCTGTAGTTGAAATTTGTACCTTTATATTCTATTCTAAACTTATTCTTCCATATCCCTGTATGTATTGATAATGAATCTCGACATACATCTGGAGTAATCAAAAACTGGTTTTTGAAAATGTATTTTTATATGCCCTTGAGCAAATTATTCTACCTAGTACTTCCTTGCATACATAACCATAAAATAAACAAAATTTAAAAATAAGGCAATTCGATAGTCTAATGAAACGAAGAGAAATGCAATCTTACCAAATTACTTGAGCATCCTTCTAGCTTTACGAAATGTCCATAGTCCACCTACTGGAGCCTGCTTTTCATTCTCGCATATCATAACGCCCACCTTGTCGACCGCGACTATCGTGAAGGCTAACGCGAAGCCTCTTTCTCTGATGAAGGGTTTCATAATTTGTTTCGTGCGAACGGTAAAGTGTTAAAATGGAGAAAGTGCTAGATTGAAATTACGGGCGCGGCAGGTAGAAGCCTGGCACAAAAAAAAGAGACGTTTGCAGTTATGAAAGAGAAGCAATGAACGGTTTTATTAAAAAATATTGGGTAATTTCTAGGAGAATGGCACTGCAAAACTGAAAATTATAAGGAAATACCTGATCCGTTACTTCCCCATCGCATCCTACTCCCGAAATGGATCCGGTTGGATTCATCTAACTTATCGCTTCCTGCATCGAGCGAAGTCGGCTAAAGCCTTGAAACAGGCAGAATGAGAAAAAACCAATCGAATTGGACAGGGAAGATGGGAGATAGTAGATGTTACTCGATGAGGATAAAGAGTTAAGAAGCAAGCAGAGAATTTGAGGAATTAGCCGCCATGATTTTTGTTACTAGGGTTACAGGTGCTGAAGATAAGGAGGCGGCTACAAGCTTCAATGCGAGATGGGCTTATAATGTACATGGGTCGGGTCATTACCTGCTTGCTAAGTTCATTCTTACTAATTATCGTACCATAAGTTTTCCTTTGAACGGTTCATCATCTGATACGTTTCTTATTCATGGATATTAAAATTTGACTATATAAGGCTATTAATAATTAATTGTATGAGATTATTAAATATGAAAAATTAATTAATTATCATTTATAATAATTAGTAATTTAATTATTTATTTATAATCATAAATTATAAATATTACATTATAAATATTATGTATTAAGTATTAGTCTTACTTTTTTACTACTTGTTATTAATTAAATTCTAGTTTTTACTACTTGATTATCTAATTGTATTTATCACAAAAAAATCAATAAAAATTATCAATTATCTAATGGTAAGTGCTTAATTATTTCTAATGATTTAGTAGTATTTATTAATTATTAAATAAATAATAGTATTCATTATATTAAATAGAAATAATAATTTGTTAATTTCAATTTTTTTTAAATATAGAATACGAAATGTAATTTTTAGTTATATTATAAAATATTAAAGGCTAAAGGTTATTTTACAATTATTAATATTTCTCATTAATTATGAATTAATATTTTCTTAATTACTGGTCAATCATTAATTTTTATTAGTAATTATTAAATAATAAATATTTACAATTAATTATTAAATATTAGATTATATTGTTAATTATCAATTATTAAATATTAGCCTTAATGGTAACATAATTATTGATAATAATAGTAATTATATAAGAAACATATGCAAATAATACTATTTTCTTCAATGCATTTGCTTCAGTTGCAAGGACAGCGGAAGCAAATGATACTAGTTGCTTCTGTTGCAAGCATAACAGAAGCAAATAAAAGTAGTTGCTTCGGTGCATTTGCTTCAGTTGTCCTTACAACGGAAGCAAATGATACTAGTTGCTTCTGTTGCAAGCATAACAGAAGCAAATAACACTATTTGCTTCTATGCATTTGCTCCTGTTGCAAGGATAACAGAAGCAAATAACACTGTTTGCTTCTGTTGTAAGGACAACTGAAGCAAATGAAGCGAAGCAACAGAGCAATTTTGTAGTAGTGAGATACACTATCGGCAGGTGGTCCCATACCTTGTCATAGTCGGAATCCAATCTCCAATAAGCACCTGCGGTTTTGTTTGTATACTATATAGGTAGAGCGTGAGATGCAAGCGTTCTACTAGTTTCTATTTATTTGTATTTGACATTAGTATAACATCAGACGAGTATTGATTTTAAAAACTGTTTTGGGTTATCGTAAGGTAAAAACCGTCCGTATTTATGTGTGGATTTGGTCTTACGATTATCCTTTTCTTTCGTAATGTTTTTAACTCTAAAATCAAGTTGGATGATGTTATAAACTTAGCGAGTTTTTCTCACTCTGGTTCACCAGACGGACCCGGTGTTTTGTAAATACTCGGGTTAGCCCGGAGTGTACAGGTTCAGGTGATCGAATGCTATGAAGAGACGAGCTGAAGGTGTTCAAACGTATTGTACCTAGAATCTATTCCGTTGTGTGTTGTATATGGGACAGATTATTATAACTGTCTAGATGTGTGATGTACTCTGATAAATGTAAGTCTTTTTAAAAGCTCTCAGTAAAGATTTATTTCTGTATTATATTTTGTTCCGCTGCGATGTGAGACTCTGTATTGTGTTGGTTCTTCTTATTCTTCTATTCTAACTTTCTCTCTTTCTTATCTCACCCTCCAACTTCTTTCTTCTAGCTTTCTGGGGTTTTCAGTACTTGAGTTTTAGACACGGGTTGTATTAGTGTCGAGATTCGAGTGTCGAAATTCCCGGGCCACTACAACATGTTAAAGATATGGTTTTTATTCTAAAATCAATATTTGATACGCTTTTAACTATTGAAGACAGTTAAATATATTCAAGCCATTACCTCAGTTTTTAATTCAAAACTAGGTTTGAATTTTTCTCGAAATCTGAAGCACGATATGATGATCAGCCTTCACCTCGTCGACGGTCTTGGAGTTACGCGCCGGATGGTACCAGTCTCGGTCAACTCACCGTCATGTTGAAGGGGATACGGCGGTGGAAAGTCGGCGTCTTCAGCTGCTCGATTCTGAAAATATACTCAACGAGAAGGGGCGAGGTTTATACGGATTTATAGCTCGGAAGGAGATCTACAAAATTCCCAACAGGGGCCTTCGATTTTGGTGAGCAGATTTGAAGATAAAGAGGAGAGAAGGTTGGAGCTCGATCCGCCATTCGCTATGAGGAGTTACGAGAGATTTGCTGAAACGAGGGAAAGTGATGGCTGAACGTGATTGGCCCATTTAATTTATATTTATTTTTAATTCAATTTAATCCGAAAATACCACTCAGGCCATACGAACACCAAATCAAACCCAACAACTGTCGCCCCAGCTAAATACCCCCATTCCGAACACAATGGAATATGTTTCGTAAGCCCATTCAACTGTTTCAGTCAGTTTATCTTCAAATTAAAATGTAAAACATTCAAATTTGGATTTGAACGTACATTTTAATTTGCCGGGGCCACATACTGATTCTAAAAATTACAGAAAAATTATATCTGGCTTTGTTTTGTCGATACGGTCCTAACAAAATTAATTTCAACGAATTTGGAGACTGTTTGAAAAATGGACTTTTTCTGGTCGATCCAATTCAAACTGAAATTACCAAACACATTTTCCTTTGCCACGCTCACAAATTCCAAAAATTATGGAAATTGGAATCTAGCAATAAATTGACATTCCGGATCCAACAAAAGTGGTTTCGTCAAAAACGGAGGTCATTTGCAAAATTTCTATTTTTAAGGGCCATATTTACTGCATAGCGACCATTTTGAATATTCAACTGGCCATAACTTTTGATTCCCGCTATGAAATTTAGAATTTTCAGATTCGTTTGAAAGATATTTTCAAACAGATTTAAATACTTTTGGTTTCACTAAAATCCGGTTTATTTTGCATCCTGCACATTCAGTCAAAGTTCAATTCAAATTTTCAACTACCGCGCTATTTCTAACTCGTTATTCATTAAAATAGCCACATTGAAAATTTTAAATTGGCTCTGATTTTCCGGGTTATTACAAACATTTTATATTAATTGAAATCTTGTAAAATTTCATTTATAACTATTGCATGTTTTTGGTTTTTTTTGTTTATTTCTTTTTTACTTTGACGGCCGGTCTACCTACTTCCCATTACAAATATAATAACGTAAGCATATTTTATTAATCATTTCAGGTTAAACGGTTCAACAAAATTTCGGCAGCACTTCCCTTTGGTCCCTGTATCGTACACAAATACATGTATACAGGGAACACAAAGGAAGTGCCATCGGAACTTTGTTAACCATTTAAACTGAAATGATTTATAAAATATGCTTACGTTATTATATTTGTAATTTGTCCAATACTAGGAAAAATCCAACGAATATTGTATCAGATGATAATAGATTTCCGTTTTGTGTAAAAACGAATATCCGTATAACAATCATATACAACACTTGTCGGACGGGGCCAAATTTATCTAAGGGGTTCAATAAGTAGTCAAAAAAACATTCAACTTAAGTTTAAACCGAAAAAACAATTCAAATGAAAAAAGCGCGCTTTTTGCACTTTGGGCTTTTTTGCGTTTCACTAATAGGTGCGCCTTAAACTTCAAAAAAGCCCCTTAGTTGCGCCTTGTTCCTTTTTCCGTCTACGCTCGCGCGTTAATTACATAGCGTCTATGTAATATTTTTCAGTACATTTAATTTGTAAAATAACATGACACTAAAAAATATGAATTATAAATTAGTTTTAGTTACTTTTAGTTAATTTTAGTTTAAAGTATAAATTATGAAGTTAATTTTAGTTAATTAGTTTCAATTTTTGAAAGATAAACTAATCTTGCAAGTTAATTATTAAATTTCACTTCAAATTTAAGGAGTTAAGTTATAAATATGATTTTTATTACATATAACAAGATTCTTAACGATCAAAATCTAAATTACATTTCAAAATAACATTTTGAATTAATTGTTTTTATTAAATATTATAGCAACAAAACATTTTTTGTATATTGCAAATGCATTCTTTAAATTTGTATAGACTGAAATTTTGCATCCGAGGGTGACATAATTAACAGCGCATGCGGACGAGGGACATAATTACAACGTTTCGATAATTATAATCAATTTACTATAGGTAAACAATCACGTTTATTTCATTTTTTCTCAAATCATCCTACATCACAATCAACCTACAGCACAATCAACGTAAGCCCAATTGCATACGTGATAATCATCGTTTTCATGCTCTTAAATCAATTACATATGTGATAATAATCGTTTTCAACCTCCTGATCAATTACATTTATTCTTAAATCAACCTAAAACACAACCAACATCATATTCATCTCACAAGGCAACCAATTTCATATCCATAAACAATCGATTTACAAACCCATATAAACATGCAAATTAACCCTAATTAAACATAAAATACGGTTAGAGGACATACCTGAAGAAATTAGGAAGCTTGGAACTGAGATTTGGGGAGTGAAATCGCACCAGCATCGGGGGGCAATGGGATTTTTTTATGTGCTGAGTAGATTGGGGAAGAAGCGTCGCGGCTGCTGTTTGTTATGCAGGAAATTAAGCGACGGCCGCTTTTTTAGCCGTCGCTAGTTATCACACCCCCCGCCATCCCCGTTGCTAATCGAGTCCCTCCTTGTAGTGGTAGTTAAAGTTTGATTGAAAAAAAAGAGTTTAAGTTGCAGGCAGGCATGAAATTGTAGCCGCTCTGCAATGATACAATAATAAGCACTTACAAATTTATGACAGTTGAGGGTATGGGGAGCACCCCGGCAAAGGCTGAGTACTTCATTAGAAATTAAAGAGAATAGTGAAAAAACACACTAAGGTATATGTAGGGAAACATAACAGGATAGCAGTTAAAAGTAAACGATTAGTAAGCCCATAAGAAAACATTATTATTTTTGTACGAATGTAAGTAGGGAAGTTGGAGTTCAGCGTCGAACATGAAATACCATACGAAAATAGACACATGAGATTAAATTTACCAACCTGGTGTTATATCCAACGTGAATTTAAATTCAACATTATCCTAGTATCCACGGTGGATTGATTTCCAGTATCAGTTGGTTTACTTTAGAACAAAGACATTGGAAAATAATGCCACACATTTTTAGTCACAAATTTCGGCCACTGCCCAAACTTACGCATAATAAATATTGAATGAATTAAAAGATGTACACGCACACTATTTTTGTACAACTATACTTTATTTTCTTTATGTTGGTCATGTAAAGCGTAAGAACAAAAAAGTTTTTTTTTTTCTTATAGAAAAAAAAGAGAGAGTGGAAAACAGCTTGACCAAAAAAAAACATGGTTGCTAATGAAATCGAAGACTGCTTTTTTACTCACATATGTGATTTAAACAGGATACACCATTCAAAGCTTGTACAAACGGAGAAATGGCAAGAGCCATAAACATACACAAATGGTAAGGAGACAAAAAATTTAGGAAAAAATACCAAACCAGTGGTAACCAATATCGAGCTGCACCGGTAAACCAACGCTATCGCTATTGTAACGGTAAGTTTTATCATTATTAACGGTAAAATAGCGGTAAAGAAATGTCAATACCAGTGGTAACAGTAAGTTTAACAGTCATATTAATTTTGTTCTTTCATTATTTTAATGAATTCCAACCTTTATTTTTTTGAAAGTTTATCATATTGTATGCAGATGCTTATAAACTTATTTAGGATAGTAATTCTTTTTGGGTTTATTAACGTCAATGTTTAAGATTAACAAAATTAATATTTCATATAGTTGTAAATATATTGTGATAAGCTAAGTAAATTTTCTATGCCAATTATAATAAGTTTAAATATTTATATAAACATTTATGGGGTTAGAATTAGTAAAAAAAATATTTACTTTTTATCATTATCAAAATTTTAATGTGTAAATTGTTTAATAGTTTTAGGTATCGGTAAATTATCATTACCAGTCAACGGTTTAACTGTTTACGGTATCCTAATGAACATTTTATCAGCGGTAAGGTAAATTATCGGTATTCATTTTTGGTTTAGCATTAGTATCGGTATGGTAACGGTTTTTTCGTATCGGTAATGGTTCCCATTACCATAACAACGCTATTTAAATCCACCTTTATTTCAATACATGCCAAATAATTTAGTTATAAATAACTTGATTGTTTTTGACATTATTGATGTAAAAAATGCAGTTTATTCTAGTACCTTTGTAGAAAGCACATGTACATAACAACAAAATCAAGGTCAAAATTACATTTGATTTATCCTTTTACTGTCCTCCAACTTGTTACTCATACTGAAGTGTTAGGCCGAACATAGTTTCCAGAAGAATAAAGAAATCATTGTATTACATAAATACAAAGTAAACAGAAAAAATAGCACAAAGCAAATGATTATTCTAATATTTAATATACAAGGCAACCATATATGATAAAATTAATTAATTAGCAGAATTGCAAATGACTCATATAAAATAAATCATGTACAAACATTAAGAGTTCACCCTTCACATTACCAATTGGTTTTGTGATAAGTTGGGGTTCTTTAACATGATATCATAGCAAGGTTTAATTCATGTTCACATAATTGCCACACGTGCCCATGTCACTCATAAGATCTACGTGTGAGATTCATGATATGTCACACGTGCGGAGGCGTGTTGAGACAAATCTCACACATCAGGGAATTTATAAAATAAATCCTGTATAAACATTAAGAGTTCACCCTTCACATTGTTAATTGGTTTTGTGATAACTTGGGGTTCTCTAACATACGTGCTTTTTTGTGGATTGGAGGATAACATATGCGTAAAAAAACTTCTACTAATAGTTTATCAAGTAGAGCTACCAATGTGTTTGTACTCGCGTTGTATACTGTTTCAAGCTGTAATTTTAATATAGTTATTCCTATTTATATATGGTTTATGTAAGTTAAGTAAAGATTTATATTTGTTTGTGGTTCAATTGTAGATTCATACAAAGTAAAATGGGTAAAACAACTGTTTACATAGTAATCTTTTTCACAATTAAGTTAATATAATATTACATTGTAAAATCTTACATTTGTTTTAAATCTATTAAATAATCAAATAACACTTGGTATTTTGTAATTTATTTTGCTCATGCCAAATGATACTTCACACAACTTTAATTTAGTAGCATATTAAACAGAGTTGATATAACTATAGAAAAATGTACTATTGGGAAATTACGCAAATTTCCTTATGATTAGATTTGTGGAGAAAAGAAATGAAATGTAGAGTGGTAAGAGACACACAAACTTGATAACGGAGTTCGGCCAATTATGCCTACATCTCCGGGCTGCTGCAAATCTTTTATTTCAGAGAATATTACAAAGTGATTACACATAACACTTTATACTCAACACTCGATCTCACTTTCTTCTTGCTCTCCTTTTCTTCTTATTGGATTTTGGAATGAGATGGAAGTTATGAAGAGGAAGGGATATTTATAGGTGAGAGAATGGTTAGTGGTGGTTGGTGACTTGGTTGGTGGCCGATAGGTGGCATGGTTGGTGCATGGGGTTGGTGGCACACCGTGTTGAACACATGGGTGGCTTGGTTGTTGCTGCACATGCAACATTACTAACAATCTCCCACTTGAAGACTGATTTCAATCCGTCTTCACACATTGATCGATGCAATAGCCATTCTGCTCTTTTTACTCTAGCAGACCAACTGAAGTTGAACACAACTTCAGTTTATCGATAGTTACCGTCTTTGTCAACATATCTGTTGGATTCTTGCTTCCTTCGATCTTCTCCATATTAACACATCATCTTCCAGTAGACATCTGATGAAGTGATAATGAAGCCAAATAGGTTTGGTTCTGGAATGAAATGCTGAATTCTTCGCCAAATGTATTCCACTTTGACTATCACTATATAAAACATTTCTTTCCTGTTTGAATCCCAACTCAGTTAACAAACCTTGAAGCTGTATCATCTCTTTACTAGCTTCGGTGATTGCAACATACTTAGCTTTTGTAGTGGATAAAGTAACAATCTTCTGTGCCTGTGACATCCAACTAACAGCTGTAGTACCAACCGTGAATACACAACCTGTAGTGCTTCTTCGATGATCGACTTCGCCTCCAAAGTCTGCATCTACATAGCCTTGAGCTTTTAATTGACCTTTGCCAAAGTACAAACCTTTCTGTATGGTGCCTCGTAGATACCTCAAAATCCACTTGACTGCTTCCCCAATGTGCTTTTCCTGGATTTGACATGAACCTGCTAACAACTCCCACTGCATGGCCAATGTCTGGTCTCATACAGACCATGGCATACATCAAGCTTCCAATAGCCGAGGAATAAGGAACATCATTCATGAAATTTCTTTTTCCTCCGTTTACGCGGATTGATCCTTAGATAGGCGAAAGTGACTGGCTAATGGTGTGCTGACTGGCTTAACATCATCCAAGTTGAATCTTTGCAAAACACGGTTGATGTAATCTTCCTGAGATGGTTGCAATAACCCTCCCTGCTTATCTTTAGTGATTTACATTCCAAGAATCTTCTTTGCTGGACCTAAGTCTTTAATGCCAAACTCCTTTGATAGTTGCTGCTTCAACCTTCTGATATCATCCATATTTGATCCTGCTACTAACATGTCATCAACATAAAGCAGTGAAATGATATAACTAGACCTATATCACTTGAAGTAGCAACAATGATCAGCATCGTACTTCTGGAACTCTTCCTTACGCATGAATCCATCAAACTTTTTGTACCATTGTCTTGGGGCTTGTTTCAGGCCATACAAGCTTTTCTTTAGTCTGCACACCATGTTCTTCTGCTCTTTCTCGAAGAAACCTTCTGGTTAGTGCATATATATCTCCTCATCCAAGTCTCCATGAAGAAATGTGGTCTTCACATCTAACTGTTCAAGATGAAGGTCTTCAATAACAACAATACTTAATACTGACCTGATAGTATTGAGCTTTACAACGGGAGAAAAAAATGTCAATGTAGTCCACTCCTTCCTTCTGTTGGAATCCTTTGACAACTAGTCGAGCTTTGTATCTCTTGGAACCATTATGCTCCTCTTTCACCCGATACACCCATTTATTATGAAGTGTCTTCTTTCCTATGGGTAACTCAGCTAGCTCCCATGTCTGGTTGGAGATGAGAGACTTCATCTCATCTTTCATGGAAAGCTCCCACTTGCTAGCATCATCAACCTGAGAAGCTTCATCATAGCATTCAGGTTCCCCTGCATCAGTCAGTAACAAATAGTTCATGTATCTTTTGTTAGGTACATGAGGTCGACAAGATCTTCTAAAATCAGAAGCTGGAGTAGGATGTTGTGGTGTGTCAGACTGGTCCACACTGCTTAAATCAACAATTTCATTAGGCTGAGCACTTTCTATAGTCGGTTCTGTGATGAGACTATCTGGAATATCGTTTGTATCTGCAAATACTGGCTCACTCTGCTTTGAGTCGTTGACTTCTATTTTAAGTTTTTATTTGTACATTACTCTTTCATTAAAGATCATATCTCGGCTACAGATCACCATCTTGTTTTCATCATCCCAAATGCGGTAGCCAAACTCATTTTCGCCATAGCCGATGAGAGTGCATTTCTTGGATTTGGGATCAAGTTTATTCCTGCCTTGATCACTAATATGCACATATGCTATGTAACCAAAAACTTTTAGATGTGATAGTTTTACCTCCTTACCACTCCATAACTCTTCTGGTATTTTGTGCTCTAATGGAACCGAAGGACCTCTGTTGATCAAATAAGCTGTTGTGTTGACTTCTTCTACCCAGAACAGCTTTGGTAGACCAGATTTTATATGAATGCTTCTGCTTCTTTCTGTCAATGTTCGATTCATATGCTCAGCTACACCATTGTGTTGAGGCGTACCCGGCACGGTTCTTTGCATTTTGATCACGGGCTCATAACAAAACTGCTTGAATCTGGTGTCTTCATATTCACCTCCAATTATCAGTCCTAATCTTTTTGATCTTTAGATTTGTCTCATTTTCAAAAATAACTATCCATATCTTCAAAGCCTCGAACACTTCAGATTTATGCTTTAAAAGGTAAACCCATACCTTTCGCAAGTGGTCGTCGATGAAAGTAACGAAGTAATTCTTTCCACCAATGGATGGGATGGTTGTTGGCTACCAAACATCGGAATGAACAAGCTCCAGCTTTTCCTTCTTTGGGGTTTTGCCATTTATTTGAAAGCTGACACTCTTCTACTTTCCAAATATGCAATTTTTACACATGCCTATTTCCACTGACTGTAGACCTGGAAGTTTTCCTTTCGAGTTCATAATCTTCATTCCCTTTTCACTCATATGGCCTAGCCTCTGGTGCCATATGTTGGAATTTCCATTGCTAGCTGCAATAGTGATCGAACATCGTGCTCCCGTTGTCATGTAAAGAGTACCACTCTTCTTACCTTGAGCAATTGTCATTGCAACCTTTGAAATTTTCTAATCATCACCATGGAAAGTCGTAGTGTAGCCTTCACTAGCTAATTGTCCTACGGAGATCTAATTCTTTCTCAAATCAGGTATGTGTCTGACATCCTTTAGCTCCCAAACTGACGCATTTAGCTTGATCTTCACAGCACCTTTTCCAATGATATCACAAGGTTGATCGTCACCAAGATATACCTTTCCAAGGTTTCCAGAGGCGTACCTTTCAAAGAATTGTTTCTACGAAGTGGCAAGAACCAATGCTCCAGAGTCTAGCACCCAAGACTCTTCCTTGCTCTCCAAAGAGCATATCAATGCTTCATCTCCTCCTGAGGTAGAAGTAACATTTGCCTCTGCCTTCGCCCCCTGGTCCTTTGGTGCACTTTTGTATTAATTTTTGTAGTGTCCGGTCTTTCCACAGTTCCAACACTCGACGGTCTTTGAGCTGTGGGAATTGTTAGGATTTCTGGATTTAGATCTACAGTCCTTCGACCTAACTCGGCAGTTCGATTTGCTATGTACATTTTCTTGTGTTGAATTTCTTCCACTTGATTGTGTATGCAAAATTGAAAAATTTGATGACTCACCAGAATCCTTTCGTCGGATCTCTTCACGGAGAACCATATCACGAATATCATCAAATTTTAACTTATTGCTTCCCGATGAGCTACTCACTGCTGTGACAGTAGCATTCCAACTTTCTGGAAAGGAAGACAAAAGTATCAATGCCCGTACTTCTTCGTCAAACTCAATTTCAACTGAACTTAGCTGAGAAGTAAATGTATTCAGTTCATTGAGATGTTGAGCTACAGATGCACCTTCTGTCATTCGTAAATTGAACAATCAACTCATTAAATGAACTTTGTTAGAGGCCGATGGCTTCTCATATATACTAAAGAGAGTTGCCATAAGACCTTCCGTGGTCTTTTCCTTTGCTATGTTGAAAGCAACATTGCGGGATAACGTCAATCGAATAACTCCAAGGGCTTGTCTATGAAGAAGAGCCCAATCTCCATCCTTCATATTCTCCAACTTCTTTTCTGCGAGAGGTTGATAAAGCTTTTTCTAATATTGGTAATCTTCAATTTGCATTTTCCAAAAGCCAACGTCAACTCCATCAAACTTCTCAATTTTCATCCTTCCTTCATCTGCCACCATCGGTCGCACTTGACTTTGATTTCTTTTCTAACAAATTATGGCTCTCATACTAGTTATTGGGAAATTACGCAAATTTCCTTATGATTAGATTTGTGGAGAAAAGAAATGAAATGTAGAATGGTAAGAGACACACAAACTTGATAACGGAGTTCGGCCAATTATGCATACGTCTCTGGGCTGCTGTAGATCTTTTATTTCAGAGAATATTACAAAGTGATTACACAGAATACTTTATACTCAACACTCGATCTCACTTTCTTCTTGCTCTCATTTTCTTCTTATTGGATTTTGGAATGAGATGGAAGTTATGAAGAGGAAGGGTGTATTTATATGTGAGAGAATGGTTGGTGGTGGTTGGTGGCTTGGTTGGTGCCAGTAGGTGGCATGGGGTTGGTGGCACACCACGTTGAACACATGGGTGGCTTGGTTGGTGGCCGGTAGGTGGCATGGGGTTGGTGGCACACCATGTTGAACACATGGGTGGCTTGGTTGTTGCCGCACATGCAACATTACTAACATGAACATATGCTAAATATGAAAAATAGTAATTGGGACAATGATGCCTTTGTAAGTAAAACTGCAGTTTATGAAATAAATGCAGAAATGAAGTAGAAGAGATCTACATAAAAGCAAAATTTATTTTTTGAGACCAAATCAAAAGTGCATGTATAGTTGCATACAATCATCTTTAAAAATAATATGTAAATACATAAGCAAACCATTTGCATTGATATTTATCACATACAAATTAGAAGTAATATCCACGATTGATTTGAGCATAAAAATGCTGCTTACGTTTGTCTGACAATGGAATTTCCCTTTTTGTTTATTATGCTTACCTTGGAATATATCTATCACTAAAATTTTGATATCAACTAATTTCAAGATGGACAAAGCTAGAACGAGGGGGGAAAAAGTAGTGAGAAAGATAGGATCTAAAAATGAATGAACCGCAATTTAGGAGGGACGATCCGCAATTCAGAGGGGTTAATGATCCTACCGTTTAAACTCATTCCGCATAAAACGACCGCCTCATTTCCGGTTGAAACAACATATCCGTTTCATGATAAATCTACGGAGAAATTACAGTATTGTATATTGTTAGTATGGCATGATTACTGTAACAGAAAATGCGTCCATACCGAGGTGAAATAAGAAATAATTATACTACTTAGTGCGACCATCTTCTAGCTAGAAAATATCTATGTAGCGTGACCAGAATCATAGAAGCAGGAAATATATTCTTTTATAAAAAAGAGACAGTTATCAATTCCACATGGTTTGCGACAAACAAAAATCAATCAAAGAGAAATTTTATTAAAGGAAAGCGACTATTGTCTAATGAATTAATTTACAGCCAAGTAAATGCAAATATGGCTTTTTGGTGGGTCTAGAGTCAAAATTTGACATATTTCATCTCATAACATTACTTCATTCCCTTTCCCTCTATGTATAGCCTAGTTTAACATTTTTTGTGTGCTTAAACATGGTACTAAATTCCTGGTACTACCTGTGACGAAAAGGAATTTCGCTCGATCCGAATCGATTGCTAAACCGAACAAGACCGTTCGAAACCCCTGATTGTTTTGAGAACATGACAAATTAGAACGCAAACAGAAGAACATTTCATTGTTAATTACAACAACTTCATCAGATTACAAGAATATACAGAGTATAAACAAATATTATACAACACAAAATATCAGAGATTACAATACACTATATTTAAATAGCAGCGGAAAATAATACAATACACAACTAGAAGTAATACATGGATATAGAGCTTACCGAGTATCGTTCCAGCTGTAAATCAGGATCCTGTGAATATAAATCTGCAAAACCAAAACTACTAGCTGCCCATGTCAAAATAAGGGCACCCAGAGTTTAGGTTAAAACAATAAACTCCAGGTCAGTCATGTGACTGGTGTGAGAACTAAAGCAACTATTAATCTTCATTTTAAAGTTAAGTAAATCAAGGGACCACGCCGTATAACACGGAACGGGTTTCCTTCCAAGAATACCAGTGCATAAAACAACAACGCAATGCTAAATAAAGAAAAATGAAGCTATTATAAGACCCAGGTCCCATCACATAATGCAACACAAGCCGGAGGATAGAGTTTTACCTTATAATAGCCAAAGAATGCTTGATACGCTAAATTTCATCTTTTATTACTATAAGTGTATAGTGTCAAAACCATTTCAATCATAAATATCAATCATAGACGGCATGGGTACCATATATCATGTCTCCATACTGTTTCTACAATTAAAACCGCAAATGTCACGTATTGGAAGTTGGGTTTCCATCTGTGAACCGAGGCAAAAGATAGTCCTCTACCGATTCGAGAGCCTCTACCCCGCCCCTCAGGACCCAGACTCAGGTGGGCCCTTGGATCGTCAGGGCCGGTCCACCGATGTGGATTAAAATGCCTGAACCTGCGTTTCCCCGCCCTTTGGGGCATAAATGAGCCAACGAATGTCTCCATCGGACCCAGATCGTCTGATCTAACCGAGGCGCCTCGCAACAGCAACAACCACACGGGTGAAAATAATATAAATGTCAGGGCTGGTAGGTCACTGACACCACCCTAGCTAGAAGGAAACGCATGCCCTCCCTGATGTCCTCTCCCGTTTCTGGTTCACAACCGGGGTGTGAGGCTCGCGAATTCACGTTACACAAAGCTATGCCACATAGGCGGTGCTTTGATCATCAACCACAAGACTCTTCTTTTCAACATAAGCCTTGATCATTTGCATCTTAGCATGCCACACAGGCAAACCACTCCATGCAACCGATATCCATCAATCACACAGAATAATTTCCAATGTCGGACACACAGTCCATTTACAAGTCCGTTCTGGGTCTGAACGAAACCGGAGGCACCTTGTAACTCGCATATCCATCGATCTCCAAGTACGTCTGGATGATCACCAACTGATTCCCTCATCTTGGGTGTACAGCCCAATCAAGATCATCAGTAATTATCTGAACGATGTGAAGATCTCCGGTCTTCGACCACCGTCTTCGTCCTCGACACCACATCGAATCAGTTATTCAGAATGGGATAAACCCGGTCTTTCTGAATAACTCACGTATATAATAAACAAGTGTTACACAAACACAACATACGCCTCATCCCAATTCAGAATATTCTTTTATTCAAATATTCTTATACTTTGGGAAAGGTTCCCATTAATTTTATCAAAGATAAATTCTTTAAATCTATTCTTCAATCTTCTTTTGAATATCAATTCAAACTAGTCGAGATTAGCGAACCACACAGAAGTAATCATTTATTTTATTTCCCAATCCCAACCTATTCATCCCATGAAGTAAAACTAGTCATACTTCATATCTAACACCACGGTGTTTTCGGTAATTCAATTACCATTTCACGTTCAAATCTAATTAAAGATTTAACTATCGCTTGGAGAAAAACTGATGACACTCCATTCTCGATCATTTCAATCTAATTAAAGATTCATTAAAACTCCACTTGGTTTTAATCTTCCCAAAAATCAATATTAATGATTGTTTAACTTGGGAAATCACCTCATGTCTTTAACTGGGTTAAAGAACCAATGTCATTTAAAACACGATTCACTATAAACCCAAAATCACATTCCATTAATTATCGGGTTAAAGAACAAGTGTTATTTAAAACACCGTTCACGATAAACCCAAGAATCAATTCAAATTCAATTCCAATTAAATACCATTTAATTGGAACACTTCATTAAATCTAAATAAAAAGATTTAATCTTTCTCTCAATTGGGTTCAAGAACAGTGTTAATGAAGACACCATTCACGACAAACCCAAATCACATTTGATATTAAATACAAGGCTCTGAATAGAAAATATATCGGCTTATATTCAATATCAAATTCTACGACCAACAAATATCTTATTGGAAATAACGATATCAATATATCTTTCAAATTTCCATAACAATATCTGTATAATCACAAAATCCAACATCGAAATATTCCAAAGACAATTTCGATTCAAATCCAATCCAATTTAATTATTGGAAATTCTGGTTACTTTTAAAACCCCTTTTCAAATTCAATTTTTTTATTTCAAAAATAAATTGATTTTAATTCTAGTTCAAAACTAGCTCATTTCAATAAAAAATTATTTTCATGTTTTCAATTTTGGAATTTTTCATCCCAATTCTTCACAAATCATTTCTTATGATTTTACACAAATTATTACTATTTTTAGTAATTTTATTAAGGCCCGTACAGTCGATTTCCATCATCGGCCATTGAACTCCACTTACAACGACCTTTTCCAAATTTGATTTGGACATAATTCCAAATCCACCTTCAGATTTCTAATTTCTTATATTCGTTAGAAATCCCTTTTCGATACGAACCCAACGGTTCCGGTTTTAGGAGAATCCGATGGTCGGATCTCCCGCAACGTCAATTCAAAGTCAATGGTCGAAATTTGCGAACTGCCGCAGCGCGGCGCGTTCTATTCAGGCCATTATATAATATATATTTCGTCGATTTCAATTCAAAACGTATTTCATAAATCGTTCTAAATTCGTTTTCAAAACGATTTCAACTTCCTATTCAATTTCTAATCAAAATTGAATATTCCATATCATCGATATATATATAAATGATAATATTTTCAAAACGTTATATTTTGAAATCACTTCCTTTACTATATTCATTATAAAAACGAATATAATCGATATAAATATCTTTCACGTCAAAATGGCGTCAATCTAATTAACACGGCTTTATATGTATTTCAATAACTTCGTTATTCTGTTCAACAAATGAATATTTTCTTCAACACATGAATTTATATTTTTATTCAACACATGAATATATATTTCTATTCAACACATGAATATATTTTTCTATTCAACACATGAATATATATTTTTATTCAACACATGAATTTATATTTCTATTCAACACATGAATTTATATTTTCTTAATTACCAAATTGGAATGAGGCCCAATCAATTACAATATAATGTTAATTATATGGATTTTCTATAACACATGTATATAATAGCAACGATAAATCATTAACCATCATCCTGAGTGCACCACACAACTGTATAAGCATTAAATAAAAATAACTAACGCTTACACGGTCTGTCAATCCATCGATTGACATACAACTAAACAATCGGGATTAGTGTATGTCAAATCTCATCCCAATACCCATGTGCGGTTTCGAATCAACAAACACATATTTTATTTGTGCGGTCGGGCGATGTGTAAAATTTATCGTCCCAACCAATATCAGTCAAATCAGTGTATATAAATAAATCGTCCGATTTCTTTATAAATATTTATTTTATACACACGTTAAAAATTATATTTTTAACTATAAAATATATTCCACTATAAAATATTTTATTTCATTTCACATCACACAAGCAAATTTCACAACACAACAATCAAACAAACAAGTCATCCATGGTCTGTGGACGACGGGTGTCGGGTGCTTCTAAGCACCGTCTGCATCCTAGTATATGTTTCAACTAGGAATTAAAATAAAATTGAGGAGTTCTCACTGATAAGCTAAACCAAACGCCATGACTCTTCATATGTAGGAAATCTTCATCATGCTCGCCTTTTGTCACTTTCGTTGTCCGTATCCACTACATATATAAAAACCACAATTTTATATTGTTGCTATGAATATAAAAATCACATTTTTTTATACTGCTACTATATAGATAAAAATTCCATTTTTACAATGGTGTTCATATAATAAAGATTATATTTTTACCACGCTATTCTCTATATAAAAATTATATTTTTATATATAAAGATCGTATTTTTATATCACTGCTACATATGTAAAAATCACTCCTTTACAACGCTACTTCTATGATAAAAATTATATTTTTATCCTGCTAGCAATATAATAAAAATTATATTTTTATTACTCTACATGAATAAAAATCATATTTTTATATCTCCTACATAATAAAGATCGATTTTTTTTATCTATATAATATAAAAATAATATTTTTACAGGACTACTTCTTTAAAGATCACATCTTTATTATTTCTACTATATAAAAATCACATTTTTAATCTTCTACTGATATAAAAATTATATTTTTAATCTTCTACTAATATAAAAATTATATTTTTATCTCCACTTATAATATATAAAAATCGGATTTTTATCTTTACTTCTCATGAAAAAAAATTATATTTTTATATTCTTGCTCATATCAATAAAGATCTAATCTTTATATACTAAAAATATAAATATAAATTATATTTTTATCTCGTTATATACCTATATTCAAAATCACTTCTTTTATGAATTAAAAATCAGTTCTTTAACTAATTAAAAATCAGTTCTTTATATACTATAGAAAATTCAGTTCTTACCTAAGAACAATCAATGAACTTTAAGTACATAAGAATCGAATTTTATATTAAAAAAAGTTATAAAACTTACAGCGTTTTAATCGAAGGGGGGGGGGGGGGTTGCTGCTCCTTCGTCGGAGAGGGAGGGTGTGTCTCGGTGGCGCTGGTCATCCAGGGGGAGGTGATGGGCGCGTTTGAGGGTCAGGGGGGCTAGGGTTTTCGCGACGTCGGGTTTGGGTATCGGGGCTCGTCGGTTTGGAGGGGACGGGGTTAGAGGAGAGTGGAGGAGAGAGGCGCGAGGGGGGGAGGTCTGGTCGCGGCGGTCGGTGGCGGCGGCTGAGGGAGCGACGTGGGGTTTCAGCCCCTTTTTTTTCTTTTTTCTTTTCTGAAACGCGAGAATGAAGGGATAAGAGGAGGGAGGGGGTTAAGTGAAAAGGAGGGTATATATATTAATATATATATATATAATTAATTTAATTTTCAAAAAGCAATTTTTTTTTTCGAACTCAAAATCAAACCTACCGACTGTCGTCCATAGCTAATTACCCCTATTTCGAACACAATGGGATATGTATCGTAAGCCAGTTCGGCCGTTTCGATCGGTTTTCGTCAAAATCAAAATATAACTCTATATATTGAATTTGAACGCACATTTCAATTTACCGGGGCCACATACGGACTTTAAAAATTCCCTAAAATTATTTTCTAGCTTCGTATTGACGATGCGGTCCTAACAAAACTAATTTCGTTAAATTCTGAGACCGTTTGAAAAATGGCCATTTTCCAGTCGATTAAAATCAACTAAAACTGGTCAAACGCGTTTTCCTTTGCCACACTCACATATTGATTCGAAAAATTACTAATTTTGAAACCTAGCAATAATTTGACATCCTGGATCCAACAAAAGTGGTTTCGTCGAAAACCGAGGTCGTTTACAAAATGGCTATTTTTAAGGGCCAGAATTCCATAACGACTCTTCTGAATTTTCAACTGGACGTAACTTTTGATTCCCGCAATGAAATTTCAATTTTTCGGATTCGTTGGAAAGATATTCTCAATTTGATTCTAATATTCGTGGTTTCGCCAAAATCCGGTTTATTTTGAATCCTGTATATTCATTTGAACTTTGAAATCGAATTATCGAACTACCGCGCCATTTTCAATTCGTTTTATAAATTAAAATAAATATTTATATTCTAACGACGATCTATATAAATATATACGTTCTAATTCTATTCAAAATAAATTTCTCATCGTCATTATTTAAAATATTTCATTTTAAATATTCAAAATTCACCAAAATTGCCAAAATAAATTTTTTAAATTGGCTCGGATTTCCGGGTTATTACAATCTCCCCCACTTAAAACTTTTGTCCCCGAAAAGGAACGAAGCCAAAAGTTGTTTCACAAATCAACTCAACTTCCAGTATTTTCATTACGGCTTAAGTTCTTCAACTTTTCAGTTTCTAAGAACTTTTCAAATTTTTCAAAAATTTGGCTAACACCCTAAAATTTCGCCATAATCTCCCCTGCACCGGGGACTTCGGGATATTTCATATAGCCTCCCATGGCCTTCTCCAATCCAAAAGAAAAAGAAAAAGCCAAGCGGCTAGCCAATCGGCTCCTAAAATCATCCAAACCCAAGAAATACAATAAACATGTACCTATTTGTCGGGCAAACAATTTTATTCCTCTTCTCTAGCCTCCTTGCTATGACCTGTTCAATGTAAGTACATGCATGCAAATGCGACAAATTTTGAATACAATTCACTATTCAATACAATTTGGCTAAATGGTTAAAATTTTAATTAATCAACCAATAATCAAACAACACAATCAGCAATCAATTAGTAAATTAGCTTTTCAAATTCATAATTTTGATATATAGTCAAAAATCACATTTTTGGGGATAAATCACAACAATAGGATCTATCTAATTTTGGTTCTCAAACCAGTCAATTGGAAATATATAGAAATCCCACTTTCGTCACTCGAACATAAAACACTGATGATGATATATCAATCATCAGTATCATCTCCGGACGACTAGAGTGTGATTCTATATCTATCCAGTATATTAAAACTTCAAATACACGCGGATCAGACGTATACGCAAAATCTTTATATACTTGATTGTCCAAATCAATATAAAATAAATAATCAAATACGAATAATTGATTTAAATTTTCTAAACAGAAATTGTTTTCATATTTAAAAATATACTCTTCACACTCGTTCTAGGATACTACTGATCCCATCTCTAACGAGTCATTCTTATTGGATATTACTAATCCAATCTTTGATGAATTCTTTCATTCGGTTCTAATGTGCCTTGTTCTCCGAGCTCTGTAAACCAAGGCTTTGATACCAACTATGACGAAAAGTAATTTCGATCGATCCGAATCGATCGCTAAACCGACCAAGACCGTTCGAAACCCCTGATTGTTTTGAGAACACGACAAATTAGAACACAAACAGAAGAACATTTCATTGTTAATTACAACAACTTCATCAGATTACAAGAATATACAGAGTATAAACAAATATTATACAACACAAAATATCAGAGATTACAATACATTATATTTAAATAGCAGCGGAAAATAATACAATACACAACTAGAAGTAATACACGGATACAGAGCTTTCCGAGTATCGTTCCAACTGTAAATCGGAATCCTGTGAATATAAATCTGCAAAACCAAAACTACTAGCTGCCCATGTCAAAATAAGGGCACCCAGAGTTTAGGTTAAAACAATAAACTCCAGGCCAGTCATATGACTGGTGTGAGAACTAAAACAGCTATTAACCTTCATTTTAAAGTTAGCTAAATCAAGGGACCACGCCGTATAACACGGAACGGGTTTCCTCCCAAGAATACCAGTGCATAAAACAACAGCGCAAAGCTAAATAAAGAAAAATGAAGCTATTATAAGACCTAGGTCCCATCACACAATGCAACACAAGCCGGATGATAGGGTTTCACCTTATAATAGCCAAAGAATGCTAGATACGCTAAATTTCATCATTTATTACTATAATTGTATAGTGTCAAAACCATTTCAATCATAAATACCAATCATAGACGACATGGGTACCATATATCATGTCGCCATACTAGTTCTACAGTTAAAACCGCAAATGTCATGTATTGGAAGTTGGGTTTCCATCTGTGAACTGAGGCAAAAGATAGTCCTCTACCGATTCGAGAGCCTCTAGCCCGCCGCCCAGGACCAAGACTTAGGTGGGCCCTTGGATCGTCAGGGCCGGTCCACCGATGTGGATTAAAATGCTTGAACACTACGTTTCCCCGCCATTTGGGGCGTAAATGAGCCAACGAATGACTCCATCGGACCCGGATCGTCCGATCTAACCGAGGCGCCTCGCAACAACAAGTACCACACAGGTGAAAATAATATAAATGTCAGGGCTGGTAGGTCACTGACACCACCCTAGCTAGAAGGAAACGCATGCCCTCCCTGATGTCCTCTCCCGTTTCTGGTTCACAACCGGGGTGTGAGGCTCGCGAATTCACGTTACACAAAGCTATGCCACACAGGCGGTGCTTTGATCATCAACCACAAGACTCTACTTTTCAACAGAAGCCTTGATCATTTGCATCTTAGCATGCCACACAGGCAAACCACTCCATGCAACCGATATCCATCAATCACACAGAATAATTTGCAATGTCGGACACACAGTCCATTTACAAGTCCGTTCTGGGTTTGAATGAAATCGGAGGCACCTTGTACCTCGCATATCCATCGATCTCCAAGTACGTCTGGACGATCACCAATTGATTCCCTCATCTTGGGTGTAACAACCCAAAAATCTGGGCCAGTTTAAAATTTTTATTTTGGCAATTTTAGCGAATTTTGAACATTTAAAATGGATTATTTTAAATAATATCGACGAAAATTTATTTTGAATAGAATGCGACGTATATATTATATACGTCGTCGTTAGAATATAAATAATTATATATAATTATAAATGGAATTGAAAATAGCGCGGTAGTTCGATAATTCGATTTCAAACTTCAATTGAATGTACCAGGTGCAAAACAAACCGGATTTTCGTGAAACCAAAAATAATAGAACCTATTCGTGAATATCTTTCCAACGAATCCGAAAAATCAAGATTTCATAGCGGGGATCAAAAGATATGTCCAGTTGAAAATTCTGAATAGTCGCTATGGAATTCAGGCCCTTAAAAATAGCCATTTTGCAAACGACCTCGGATTTTGATGAAACTAGTTTTGTTAGGACCGTATCGTCAATACGAAGCTAGAAAATGTTTTTCGGGAATTTTTAGAGTTCGTATGTGACCCCGGTAAATTGAAATGCGCGTTGAAATTCAATATATAGAGTTATGTGTTGATTTTGACGAAAACTGATCGAAATGATCGAATCAGCCTACGATACATATCCCATTGTGTTCGGAATGGGGGTAATTAGCTATGGACAACAGGCGGTGGGCCTTGTTTAAAGGTCAAATGAAAAAGTCAACTTTTTGAAATTAAATAAATAAATAAATAAAAACTCTCCCCTTAAATCCCTCTGCCCCCCCCCCCGATTAAGTCAGAATTCGAAATAAAAAAAAAGAAAAGAAGAAGAAGGCGCAGCCGCGCCCCTGGCGATGCCCCCCCCCCCCCCCCCCCCGTTCTGACCACCGCCCCCCCTTCATCTGTCGCGCCGCCACCTTCTTCTTCTCCTCCCTCCTTCGACGCACCCTCCTCTCCCCGACGCTCCAATACCTCCACCGCCACCCTGATGTACACCGCGCCCCCTACCACCTTTCCCGCCCCCGTCAACACCTCCGGTGGGTCCCCCTTCGACTGGAAATCCCTCCAAGCCGAAACCCTTCGTTGTAAGTCCTTCGATTTGCTTAATTTATTTCTTTTTGTTGATTTTTCAATGTAATCAATTGCAAAAGTTTAAAACTATAATTTTTACATTATAGAAAATATAAAAATATGATTTTTATATTTTGGAAAGAATTAAAATTCGATTTTTAATTCATAGAAGAGATAAAGAAATGATTTTTATAATGAAACAGCGAAAAGATTACATCTTTGAAGTAGGAAAGATGTGATTTTTGTAGTGATGTAATAGAAAAGGTGAAATACTTATAGTTGTAAAAATAGAATTTTTATCTATATAGTATCGATGTAAAAATAGAATTTTTATCTATATAGTAGCGTTGTAAAAATAGAATTTTTATCTATATAGTAGCGTTGTAAAAATATAATTTTTATCCATATGGAGTGTTTATAAAAATATGATTTTTATATACATAGCAACAATATAAAAATAGGATTTTTATATATTGAATAGCGAAGTAAAAATTCGATTTTTATATATTGAATAGCAAAATAAAAATATGAATTTTATATATGTAGTGACTACGGGCGACGAAAGTGAAGAAAGGCGAGAACGACGAAGACTTCTACAAAAGAAGGGTCGAGATGATTGGATTAGCTATTGGTGAGAATTTCTCACTCTTCAATTTCTTTTCTAGTTATATATATATACTAGGATGCAGACGGTGCTTAGCAGCACCCGACACCCGTCATCCATAGACCATGGATGGCTTGTTTGTTTGATTGATGTGTTGTGAAATTTGTTTGTGAAATTGATGTGAAATAGATAATAAAATATATTCATGTGTTGAAAGAAAATAAAATATTTATATAGTTAAAAATATTTATTGTTAAAAATATAATTATTAACGTGAATGTGAATAAATAAATATTTATAAACAAATCGGCCGATTTGTTTATATACACTGATTTGACTGATATTGATTGGGATGATAAATTTTACACATCGCCCAACTCCGCAAATAAAAATCTATGTTTGTTGATTTGAAACCCCACACGGGTGTTGGGATGATATTTGGGTACACTAATCCCAATTATTTAATTGTATGTCGATCGATTGGTCGACAGACTGTGTAAGCATTGATTATTTATATTCGATGCTTATGCAGTTGTGTGGTGCACTTTGGATGATGGTTGATTGTTTATCGTTGCTATTATATACATGTGTTGTATGGAATCCATAAAATTAACGTTATATGGTGATTGATTGGGACTCATTCCAATCGGGAAAATAATGAATGTTATAAAAGAAAATCCATGTGTTGAATATGAAAATAGTCATGTGTTGACGATGTTCATGTGTTGAAAATATTCGTATGTTGAGTAAAATATTTTAAATAATAAAAATTACATCTTTATCATATTTACAATTAGAATCTACTTCTCGGTGGAGCCTAATTAAAATCAAACGATAGATACCATAGTTTTATAAATCATTTTACATAACAAAAATAGTGATGTGTTGACAGTACTCATGTGTTGAGATTAGTCGTGTGTTGAAAGAAATATAGATTCATGTGTTGAATGGAATATATATATTCATTTGTTGAATAGAATAACGAATTTATTGAAATATATAAAGCCGTGTTGATTAGAGTTGCGCTATTTTGACGTGAACGATATTTATATCGATTTTATTCGTTTTACAATGAATATTGAAAAGTGATTTCAAAATTTAATATTTTGAAATGAAATTCAAATTAAATTAGATTAAAATTCAAATTGAAATTGAATTTAAAACGAATGGAAATCGTTTTGGATGAAATTTAAAATGAACTGAAATTGAATTGAAATCAATTTGAAATGAATTCGAATTGAAGTAAATAGAAGGTAAATTCAAATTGAATTGAATTAAAACGAATTAGAATTTGAATTGAATTGAAACGAATTTGAATTCGAATTAAATAAAAATTGAAATGAGTTCGAATTGAATTGAAATCAAATCGATTTGAGATTAAAGATGAAGTTGAAATTGTTTTTGAAACGAATTTAGAACTATTTATAAAATTCGTTTTAAAAAGAAATCGACGAAATATATATAATATATATATATATATATTATATATAATGGCCTGAATAGAACGCGCAGCGCCGCGGTAGTTCGTGACCATTGACTTCGAATTGACGTTGCGGGAGATCCGACCGTCGGATTCTCCTAAAACCGGAACCGTTGGGTTCGTATCGAAAAGAGCTTTGCAATGAATATTTGGAATTTGAAATCTAACGGTTGGATTTGGAATTTTGTCCAAATCAAATTTGAAAAAGGTCGCTGTAAGTGTAGTTCGATGGCCGTTGATGGAAATCGACTGCATGGGCCTTGATAAAATTATTAAAAATATCTATAATTTGTGTAAAATCATAAGAAATGATTTGGGAAAAATTGGGCTAGAAAATTTCATATTTGAAAAGATAAAAATAGATTTTTATCGAAATGAACTAGTTTTGAACTAGAATTAAAATCTATTTATTTTTGAAATAAATAAATTGAATTTGAAAGTGATTTTAAAAATAATCAATATTTCCAATACGTGGATTGGACGGGAGTTGCATCGAAATTATCTTCGGAATATTTCGATGTTGGATTTCGTGACTATACAGATATTGTTATGGGAATTTGAAAGATATATTTGTATCGTTATTTCCAATACGATATTTGTTGGTTTCAGAATTTGATATTGAATATAAGCCGGTATATTTTCTATTCAGAGCCTTGTATTTAATATCAAATGTGATTTGGGTTTATCGTGAATCGTGTTTAAGATGACATTGGTTCTTTAACCCAGTTAAAGGCAGGATGTTGATTTTTGAAAAGATTAGAATTAAGTAGAGTTTTAATGAATCTTTAATTAGATTGAAATGTGAATTGATAATTTAAATTATCAAATCTGAAAGGTGATCGAGAATGGAGTACCACCAGTTTTGCTCCAAAGCGATAGTTAAATCTTTAATTAGATTTGAACCTGAAATGGTAATTAATTTTACCGATAACACCTTGGTGTTAGATATGGAGTATTACCAGTTTGCTCCATGGGATGAATAGGTTGGGATTGGGAAATAAAATAAATAATTACTTCGGTGTGGTTCGCTAATCCCGACTAGTTTGAAATGACATCCAAAGGAAGATTAAAGAATAAATTTAGAAGAATTTATCTTGGATAAAATTAATGGGAACCTTTCCCTAAGAATGTGATTTTTTGAATGAAAGAATATTCTGAATTGGAATGAGGCGTTTGTTGTGTTTGCGTAACATTCGTTTATTATATACGTGGGTTATTCAGAAAGGCCGGGTTTATACCCATTCTGAATAACCGAATCGACGAGATGTCGAAGATGAAGACGGTGGTTGAAGACCTGAAGTCTTCACATCGTTTGGGTGATTACTGATGAACTTGATTGGGCTGTACACCCAGGATGAGGGAAACAGTTGGTGATCGTCCAGACGTACCTGGAGATGGATGGATATGCGAGGAAAGTGCCTCCGGTTTCGTTCAGACCCAGAACGAACTTGTGAATGGATTGTGTGTCTGACGTTGGATTTTATTCTGTGTTGATTGATCTCTATTAAATATACATCTGTTTGGCGGTGGAGAATTTATTCTCTTGCTTAACGCTATTCTCTGAGACGTACGAGCTCAGAGGTTGTATATCGATGGATAACAGTCGCATGGAGTGAATTGCCAGTGTGGCACGCGTAAGTGGCAATTGATCAAGGCTTCTGTTGAAAAGCAAAGTCTTGTGGTTGATGATCAAAGCACGGCCTGTATGGCGCAGCTTTGTGTATAATGTGGATTCGCGAGCCTCACACCTCGGTATGAGTCAAAAACGGGATACGGACCCAAGGAGTGCACGACATTTCTTTCTGGCTAGGGTGGTGTCAGTGACCTACCAGCCCTAACATTTATATACTTTTCACCTGTGTGGTTGTTGGAATGCGAGGCGCCTCGGATATAGGTCTGTAAGGACCGGGAAACGTGTGTTCAGGAATTGCCAATCCTCAAAAGTAAGAGAGGACCGGCCTTGGAGGTTCCAAAGGATAATAGTGGGGTCCTGAGGCATTTGCTAGAGTGTCTCGAACGCGGAGAGGAGCTTGGCCCTTGCCTCGACTCATGATGGAATCCAATTTCCAATACGTGATATTGCGGTTTTAATTGTAGAACTAGTATGGCGACATGATATATGGTACCCATGCCGTCTATGATTGATATTTATGATTGAAAATGTTTTGACACTATACACTTATAATAGTATCATATGATTTGTTTTAAACGTACCAAGCATGTTTGGCTATTATAAGGGAAAACCCTATCCTCTGGCTTGCGTTGCATTGTGTGATGGGACCTGGGTCTTATAATAGCTTCATGTTCCAAAGAGCATTGCGCTGTATTGTTATATGGACTAGTATTCTTGGGAGGAAACCCGTTCCGTGTTATACGGCGTGGTCCCTTGAATTACTCTCTCTTAAAGTAAAGTTTTGAATAACTGTTTTAGTTCTCACGCCAGTCACATGACTGACCTGGAGTTTATTGTTTTAACCTAAACTCTGGGTGCCCCTATTTTCTACACGGGCAGCTAGTACTTTTGGTTTTGCAGATTTATATTCACAGGATCCTGATTTACAGCTGGAACGATGCTCGGAAAGCTCTGTATCCATGCATTATTTCTAGTTGTGCTTTTGTATTATTTTCCGCTGCGATATATTTAAATGTAATTTAAATCTCTGATATTTGTAGTATAATATTTATTCATTTATACTCTGTATATTCTTGTATCTGATGGAATTGTTGTAATAACAATGAAATGTTCTTCCGTCTACGTTCCAATTTGTCCTGTTCTCAAAACGATCAGGGGTTTCGAACGGTCTTAGTCGGTTTAACGATCGATTCAGATCAAGCGAAATTCCTTGCCGTTACAGTTTGGTATCAGAGCTTACAGAGCTCGAGAACAAGACACATTAGAACCAAACGAAAGAATTCATCAGATATTGGATTAGTAATATCCAATTAGATTGACTCGTTAGAGATAGGATCAGTAGTATCCTAGGGCGAGTGTGAAGAGTATATTTTTCAAACGAAAACAATTTTGTTTTGAAAATTGAAACCATTTTATACGTATTTGATTATTTATTTATTTTGAATTTGGACAATCGAGTATATATAGATTTTGCATATACGCGTCATGAACGTATATTCGAAGTTTTAATATACTGGATAGATATAGAATCGCACTCTAGTCGCTCGGAGATGATTTTGATGATGGAGCTCCATCACCAATATTTATGTTCGTGTTTCAAAGGTGTGATATCTATATATTTTCATTAGACTGCTGTGAGAACCAAAACTAATATAGCTAGAATACATTGTTGTGAATTGGCATCAAAAACATGATTTTCTGTATATGTATCAAAATTATGAATTTGAAATGTTAATCCAATAATTGATTGATGTTTGTTGTAACGAACTGGGATTTTCGACTCCGAAAATCAACATCAAACTACCATGTTGACCATTCAGACATCGAACATTCCAGATCATTAATAGAAAGAAGTTAGAGGGTGAGAATGGATAAGATAGAAATATTAGAATAGAAGAATAAGAAGAAACACCACAACACAGTCTCACATCGCAGCGGAACAAAATATAATACAGAAATAACCTTTATTGAAAGCTTTTGAAATACTTACAATATCAGAGTACACATCTGGACAATGATACTAATCTGTCCTCATATAACACACAGCGGAATAATAATATCATATGTCTGGACTCTTCCAGCTCGTCTCTTCACAGCAGTCGATAACCTGAACCTGTACAACCCGGCCTAACCCGAGCATTTACAAAACACCGGGTCAGTCTGGTGAACCAGAGTGAGATAAACTCGCACAGTAATAAGGGTGAACCATCCAATCATGATTTTAAAGTTCAAAAATCTTTTCAAAAGAAAAGGATAATCGTAAGACCAAATCCACACATAAACACGGACGGTTTTTACCTTACGATAACCCAAAACATTTTTGAAATCAATATCTCTTCTGATATTATAATAATGTCTAAATACAAATAAATAGCAATCTAGTAGAACGCTTGCATCTCACGCTCTACATATATAGTATACAATCAAAATCGCGGGCGCTTATTGGAGATTGGATTCCAACTTGACAAGGTATGGGTCCACCTTTCGATAGTGTATCTCTAGAGACGAATACACTGGGTTCAACAAGAACTTCTTGCAACCCGGCCCTCACATGACCGACCACCCATTTCGCTTGAGTGTATCGAATGTATACCACCGACGGTTGGGATCAGCAACCGTCTCCCGACAAGGGACAGCATCGAAACATAGATTTAAGAAGCAAATAGGATTTCCTCTAGATAGGTGATCATACACCCTAATGGGAGCGACCCACATAGCCATGCTGCCTGCCCGATTTTTGTCATTTCCCGGTTGATGAGGCTTGAGGCCAGAATTAACTTCTGATCATCTGGTCACCATTCACTTTGAATGCCACATCGTCAGATCCGTCAGATATCACTAATTGACGTCCACAAAAATACTCTAGCCGAAAGCTAGAGAATGGCAATTCCCTGCCAACAACTATAGCACGTTTGAAGAAATCAACGTACGTGATCCTTTGGAAATACTCTGTCAGACATTCGTCCATATACGTCATCCAGGAACAGGATGAACCGAAGGCACTCTCCTACTGCATCCAATATAGGAATCACCCCATGGATCAGTAGCGAGAAGTCCTTGCAACTCGTAGATTCCAACCACGACAGAATCACAGCTTATCTCTGCTTGCCAGGCAGAGAATGTTAGTGGTTCTTCCGTTTATGAAAATCCACGGTCTTCACAGCACCATCTCGACCGTCTTCTGATATCTTCACGTATTTGTTGGTCAGAATGGTTTTCGAATATAAATTCGATCCCGGTCTTTCCATACCAACAATCGTATTGGCCAGATTTGATAGTCGGTGTTTTAACTATCAAAATATACAGTGTTTCAATCATGACACTCCAATGAGTTCACTGGTTCAGCATTCAGCATCACTTGGCCTTTAACAAACTAATTTACTTTTGTTAAATTGAAATTTCAAACTCTTTTAATATTCAAAAATACGATATTTGAATAACTCTAATTGATTAATTAACATTCGTCTTCTCTCCATTCGCTTGACTCTAGATCACAGCGATCACAATGGTTACGCCTGATTCCCCCAGGAAACATCCGACCGCCGTAGGCTATCTGCAGCCCTGCGAATTACGCTAGCAGTCGTACGCAATGGCAACTTAGCCCAATAATTATGTTTGGCTAATTCTATCTTGAATAACTACATTCAATTTCCCATTTCGAAATCTCATTTAAAATTCTCCTTTTTACTTGATCTCGTTTTCAAGTAACGTTAATGTAAAGTTAACGTCTTAACACCTTGAATCTCACTTAAAGCCTCTGGTTTATAATAAACCCTTTTTATCGTAATCTCCTTTCACTTAATTCATATAATTGAGTATGTTTATTCCCTTTCACCATTCGATTGGCTTGCATCTCACATTCGGTAACCCTTTTAAATGAATTCCCATTTAAAAATATTTTCCTAAATTCATCATTAATTAAATAATAACTCATTTCAAACATTAACTACTTTAGTAGTTAATCCCTTTATTAACTAAATTTAATATTAAATCCCTTTTAAATCCTTATTTAAATTCAAACAATATTCGTTTATCTATTTTAGTCAAAACACATTAACTTGATAAACTATTCTAATTCCAAACGGTCGGTTTAATTAACTCAAAAACTTGATAAACTCAATAACCGATTTCAACAATCCTTGCTTAAAAATATAATTAATTTAGATAGATTCTAATTATTTGTTTTCGTTACAAAACCATGATCAAAGTTAACCCTTCGATTCATTCTTATCTTCATACTTGAAAATCTGATTAACATCAGCATATACTTTATAAAATAAACCAACCATAAATCAAGGTCTTAAATAAATAAAATATTTATTTAATTCCCTTTTATACTTTATTCAAATAATATATTTCAAGATCTGAGTCCAGTTATAAAATAAACTTTATAACTTCACTTTTATCGACTCACCTAACGGTGAATCCATATCTATAAACCGATTGATTTTTAAAGGCCATACTCTGCCAAACACTTAACCAATATCACCTATTGGTTCAAACCAAACAGAGGTTGAATGTTCAGTCACAAATCAATCATCAAAATCAATCACACAAACAGATCAGTTCATGTATGATAATATGAAAATAAATAATACATTTGAGGGATCCGGTTGGATCCCTCCAACCTGTTCTTCTCTGTATTCAAATGGTTATCTCAAATCAGACTGTTCAGTTTTGTTTAACTGATAAATTAAATAACGACCATTTAACATCAATTCCAAGCAACGCAAACAATTCAACCATTTAAAACACGTTTATAAAATAAACGTGACCAACCAAGGTGAGTCACCTTTATTGGAACCAATCGTTAAAAATAACGATTTGATATTTTACTGAAATTAAACACAGTTTAATTTCATCGATTAAATCAACATATAAGCAGATACTAGTAAAACAGTCAACCATTGGCAAGCAGAGCACACAAAATAAAAACACCCAATTTATATAAAATATAAAAAGGGTAACTGAGTGAGTTTAACTCACCTTGATTCCATCTGACGGTGAAATGGCGTGTTCCAGTTAATCCTAGCTCCAAAATGAAGCATCCACCGATATGATTTCAACACGACTGATCTGTTCATTTTGAACAGGGAATTTAATTCCATCCGAGGTGATCATAACTAAATATGATTTGATTCCACCTGAATATACTTTTATATTAACTAAACCATGTTATTTTTATTAGGCGTGTCAGCCTTAAACATGTTCTAAACATAATTAGGCCAACTAATGATGATTAGGCATGACATAAGTCACGTAGTCCAATTTACTCAACATATTTAATATTAAAAAGCTCCCGGGTCACTAATTACTAGTATTAACTTATCTTAGTTTAGTACTAGTTTCAAATAAACTGCTAATTACTTGTTAACAGGTCCGGTATATTTCTCTGATTCAAATTTGCGGAAACTCAATTGTTTTCCTTAGTTCCCGTACTACTAAACAATAGTCCAATTCTTTCTTATATTATGATTATGAATTTATTCTGCGTATAGTCCATGGTCAACTTAATAACCTTTATAATCAAAATAATCAACCCTAATCAAGGTGTTAACTACAATTACGTTTATATTATTTGGCCGATTAAAAGGCTTCCTCTTTGAAACTCTGATTCCAGTTTACTTAAACCAACCCTTATCTAGTTAATTACTGACTTCATAACTTAATATATATCTACCGGCATATAAGCAAATACGGTTAGGCTTACGTGACTGAGAATTAAGTAACTTTAATGCATAATTATATATGTACTTACTGTTCACGTTTCTTCTTGTCCTGCTCCGCTTTTCCTTCTTCTGTCTAACGTCCGCCTCTTCTTTTTTTTTTTTTTTTATATATATATAAATAACGCCCAAATAAACAGGCCCATCACCCCATTTCTTCAGTTCTTTGCGTCAGCCTTCCCCCTCCAAAACCATTTTCTTCTTCATATTTTCCACAGTTCCAAGAAAACGTGACCACCCCCCTCCATATTTCCTTTTAATCCCACTGTCCCATGCACTCTTCTCCACACGCCTCCCATCCTTTTCTTCTGTTCTGTTGCGGTTGGGTTTTTCAAACTTTTTTTTTTTCCGTCTGCTTCTTCCTTGCTGATATTCACGCAAAGCTCCCTCATGATCCATGCATCAAACACTCACGTTTTGCTCTCATTACTTCTTTCGAATACACTTCCTCGTTCCTTATGAACCCGTACGCCACAACCCTCCCAGCTCCCATCGTTCTGTCTCCACGCCTTCACATCCGAGAAGCACTCGAAACTGCTTCCTCCTTTATACAGCTACTGGACACAAATGGTAAAAGAGACCCATCGCCGAACAGAACAAACTCCACCATTTTAAATGTATATATATATATATATATTATCTTTGTTGCCATGGAAGCTCGTTGTTTTTCTGAGACAAAAAAAAAACGAACTGGTTGGGTATTTATAAGGTGCACAACAGGGGACAGGAACGACGTCTTGTTTCACAGCGTACCATATAGGGATTAGGTTAGGTCTGCTTGTCTGAATGGTAGCATACAGAAAAGAAAGAAAAGAAAGATCACTGCTGTGTGATATAAGTCGATGGGTACTGTATATTTGTGAAGAGAATTTATTTATATAAAAATATAACGAAACTTCGTTGCAAAGTAACAAGTGAAACTAATCACAATCAACTTCTGTTTACTGATAAAAATGCTAATCTCAGTGTAAAAAGGTATTCCGAATCCAATGGGACAAGTTTCGTCGAAATCCGAGGTCGTATGAAAAAATTTCCTTTATGAAACCAGAAATGAACACGCGTTTAATTTTTCCACGGTCACCAGATACATCAAATCCACTTGAAACTGCGAACATCGACAATAACTTTTCGATACGAACCCAACGGCACTAATTTCGTCGCATTCTGAGACTGTTGCCCCGGTAGGCTGTTTTTACCCCGAACCGCCCTACCCTTTTTAACACCAAATTTCTCGATCTCTAAAAATAACAAACTATATACATATCCTGACTCTAATCGACGATACGAACTCAACGGAACTGGTTTCGTGGCCTAATTCGATCATCTGCTCAAGTTACACTCAAATATCCATTTATTTACTTAAATGCGCGCTATAGAAATTAAACGGGCGTTTATGGTTGCTGTGGTCACATATGATATCGGTTTTCCACGCAATTCACCACCGTACAATAATTTAGCGATACGGTTCTAATGAAACTGATTTTGTCGAAATCTGAGTCCGTTTGCAAAACGGTCATTTTAAAGGCCTATAATTTAATAACGATTTTCCATAGCGACTATTTCAAAATTTGATTTAGCCATAACTCGCAATCTATAACATGAAATCTGGATTTTTCTCTTTCATATGAAAATTATCGTCAATATGGTTCTAACGTGTCTTGTTTCACAGAAATCCGACTTATATCGAATCATGTATATCCATTTGAAGTTCAAAACTTGAATTTACGAACTGCACGCCATTTTCACGCTCTATTTATATTTATATAAATATATAACGTCGAACTTTGTTTAAATAACGAGTTCAATATTAAATTTTCATTAATATTCCAATATAATATTTAAAACTAATTTAAATATTCATATTCAAATGGTCGAAAAACACGGGTCGTTACATTCTTCCCCCCTTAAAATAATTTCGTCCTCGAAATTGCTAAGGTAAGAAAGAACGTTATAAACTCACCAACTTTCAAATCCAATTTATTTTTAAATTAGAAACCAATTCAATACTGTTATATAGATATTTTCAAAAATAATGAAAATTCTCTAACACTTTAAATTTCCGAAAATTTTTGCCAGTACCTCCTCTGTACGGCTCAATCGGTACAACCACAACTCGCCTCTCTGGGCCTTCTCCATTTCAAAAGAAACTAAAACAGCCAAATGGCTCGCCAAATCGGCTCATAAATCTCCAAACCCATATAAAAATAAACGTGTACCTTTTTGTCGGGCATATCATTATATCCTCCCCATCTGCTACCCTGTCAGCATACACAAATGCATTCCCAACGAAATTCCAACTTTATCCTCATAACCAAATCATTCACGCGTCCAAGCCAGATCCCATTCTTAACTCAATTTCCATTCATCACCAATTTCAACTCTTAACTTACCAGTCCAACACCATTTCAGATTCATGTCTCTCAATTCCAAATCTGATTCCACTTGATATATTATATCTCGATTAAATTTCCAGTTAATCGGTTTCAATTCAATTCATATTTGTTTCACAATTTCTGTTTAAATTTGTTTTTGTACAAACAATTTCCCCTGGGAGTTTTAAACAGTTCAGTTCTTCCAAAAATCAAATATTCCTTTTTAGGATCCAAAACAACTTGTTTTTCTCAAAGCAATTTGAAAACAAAATCTTTGGTAGTAATCCGTCACTTAGAACTCGGAAATGCACACTGATGATGTGGCCAGCATCCTCAGAGTTATTTCCCAGCTATCAAGTGAGTTTAATACTATAACATTTCAAAATTCCAATTTTAAATACTTTCCCTTTGAAATCTATTTCAAAATAAAATTCACGATGCTTGTAAACAATTTAAAATCTCCCAGGATTTTAAAATTCTCATATATTCAATCCAAGTTTATTTACAACACCTTTCCCACTTTTGGGAATTTTAATTCCATTTCTGATTTTAATTTCAGATTTAATAAATCTGCTTTTATATAATACGAATTCTAATGGGTTATTTATATAACCATTTCAATTATAATCAACCAACACATCCAATATACTATAATACTTCAAATATTAATCATTCTTTTATATCAAAATATAATTTGGGTAAAATTATTTCATTTACCCTCTTTCAAAAACATACTATGTCGAATTATTCTGTTCAAGAGTTTAGAAACACTTATCGACACAGTTTGCATTACTGTATCGACCAGAATTCATAAACTACTCGACAAACCAACCAACACAATATAAACAGTTTTTATATCAATTTACAAATACGCGCTCATATATATACACTTAAACTCAGTCTAGGGTATTGCTAACCCCATCTTTACTGAATCACGCCACAAAGCCAAGGTAATAACTTAACCTTCAGCTCTGATACCACTGTAACGAACTGGGATTTTCGACTCCGAAAATCAACATCAAACTACCATGTTGACCATTCAGACATCGAACATTCCAGATCATTAATAGAAAGAAGTTAGAGGGTGGGAATGGATAAGATAGAAATATTAGAATAGAAGAAGAAGAAGAAACACCACAACACAGTCTCACATCGCAGCGGAACAAAATATAATACAGAAATAACCTTTATTGAAAGCTTTTGAAATACTTACAATATCAGAGTACACATCTGGACAGTGATACTAATCTGTCCTCATATAACACACAGCGGAATAATAATATCATACGTCTGGACTCTTCCAGCTCGTCTCTTCACAGCAGTCGATAACCTGAACCTGTACAACCCGGCCTAACCCGAGCATTTACAAAACACCGGGTCAGTCTGGTGAACCAGAGTGAGATAAACTCGCACAGTAATAAGGGTGAACCATCCAATCATGATTTTAAAGTTCAAAAATCTTTTCAAAAGAAAAGGATAATCGTAAGACCAAATCCACACATAAACACGGACGGTTTTTACCTTACGATAACCCAAAACATTTTTGAAATCAATATCTCTTCTGATATTATAATAATGTCTAAATACAAATAAATAGCAATCTAGTAGAACGCTTGCATCTCACGCTCTACATATATAGTATACAATCAAAATCGCGGGCGCTTATTGGAGATTGGATTCCAACTTGACAAGGTATGGGTCCACCTTTCGATAGTGTATCTCTAGAGACGAATACACTGGGTTCAACAAGAACTTCTTGCAACCCGGCCCTCACATGACCGATCACCCATTTCGCTTGAGTGTATCGAATGTATACCACCGACGGTTGGGATCAGCAACCGTCTCCCGACAAGGGACAGCATCGAAACATAGATTTAAGAAGCAAATAGGATTTCCTCTAGATAGGTGATCATACACCCTAATGGGAGCGACCCACATAGCCATGCTGCCTGCCCGATTTTTGTCATTTCCCGGTTGATGAGGCTTGAGGCCAGAATTAACTTCTGATCATCTGGTCACCATTCACTTTGAATGCCACATCGTCAGATCCGTCAGATATCACTAATTGACGTCCACAAAAATACTCTAGCCGAAAGCTAGAGAATGGCAATTCCCTGCCAACAACTATAGCACGTTCGAAGAAATCAACGTACGTGATCCTTTGGAAATACTCTGTCAGACATTCGTCCATATACGTCATCCAGGAACAGGATGAACCGAAGGCACTCTCCTACTGCATCCAATATAGGAATCACCCCATGGATCAGTAGCGAGAAGTCCTTGCAACTCGTAGATTCCAACCACGACAGAATCACAGCTTATCTCTGCTTGCCAGGCAGAGAATGTTAGTGGTTCTTCCGTTTATGAAAATCCACGGTCTTCACAGCACCATCTCGACCGTCTTCTGATATCTTCACGTATTTGTTGGTCAGAATGGTTTTCGAATATAAATTCGATCCCGGTCTTTCCATACCAACAATCGTATTGGCCAGATTTGATAGTCGGTGTTTTAACTATCAAAATATACAGTGTTTCAATCATGACACTCCAATGAGTTCACTGGTTCAACATTCAGCATCACTTGGCCTTTAACAAACTAATTTACTTTTGTTAAATTGAAATTTCAAACTCTTTTAATATTCAAAAATACGATATTTGAATAACTCTAATTGATTAATTAACATTCGTCTTCTCTCCATTCGCTTGACTCTAGATCACAGCGATCACAATGGTTACGCCTGATTCCCCCAGGAAACATCCGACCGCCGTAGGCTATCTGCAGCCCTGCGAATTACGCTAGCAGTCGTACGCAATGGCAACTTAGCCCAATAATTATGTTTGGCTAATTCTATCTTGAATAACTACATTCAATTTCCCATTTCGAAATCTCATTTAAAATTCTCCTTTTTACTTGATCTCGTTTTCAAGTAACGTTAATGTAAAGTTAACGTCTTAACACCTTGAATCTCACTTAAAGCCTCTGGTTTATAATAAAACCTTTTTATCGTAATCTCCTTTCACTTAATTCATATAATTGAGTATGTTTATTCCCTTTCACCATTCGATTGGCTTGCATCTCACATTCGGTAACCCTTTTAAATGAATTCCCATTTAAAAATATTTTCCTAAATTCATCATTAATTAAATAATAACTCATTTCAAACATTAACTACTTTAGTAGTTAATCCCTTTATTAACTAAATTTAATATTAAATCCCTTTTAAATCCTTATTTAAATTCAAACAATATTCGTTTATCTATTTTAGTCAAAACACATTAACTTGATAAACTATTCTAATTCCAAACGGTCGGTTTAATTAACTCAAAAACTTGATAAACTCAATAACCGATTTCAACAATCCTTGCTTAAAAATATAATTAATTTAGATAGATTCTAATTATTTGTTTTCGTTACAAAACCATGATCAAAGTTAACCCTTCGATTCATTCTTATCTTCATACTTGAAAATCTGATTAACATCAGCATATACTTTATAAAATAAACCAACCATAAATCAAGGTCTTAAATAAATAAAATATTTATTTAATTCCCTTTTATACTTTATTCAAATAATATATTTCAAGATCTGAGTCCAGTTATAAAATAAACTTTATAACTTCACTTTTATCGACTCACCTAACGGTGAATCCATATCTATAAACCGATTGATTTTTAAAGGCCATACTCTGCCAAACACTTAACCAATATCACCTATTGGTTCAAACCAAACAGAGGTTGAATGTTCAGTCACAAATCAATCATCAAAATCAATCACACAAACAGATCAGTTCATGTATGATAATATGAAAATAAATAATACATTTGAGGGATCCGGTTGGATCCCTCCAACCTGTTCTTCTCTGTATTCAAATGGTTATCTCAAATCAGACTGTTCAGTTTTGTTTAACTGATAAATTAAATAACGACCATTTAACATCAATTCCAAGCAACGCAAACAATTCAACCATTTAAAACACGTTTATAAAATAAACGTGACCAACCAAGGTGAGTCACCTTTATTGGAACCAATCGTTAAAAATAACGATTTGATATTTTACTGAAATTAAACACAGTTTAATTTCATCGATTAAATCAACATATAAGCAGATACTAGTAAAACAGTCAACCATTGGCAAGCAGAGCACACAAAATAAAAACACCCAATTTATATAAAATATAAAAAGGGTAACTGAGTGAGTTTAACTCACCTTGATTCCATCTGACGGTGAAATGGCGTGTTCCAGTTAATCCTAGCTCCAAAATGAAGCATCCACCGATATGATTTCAACACGACTGATCTGTTCATTTTGAACAGGGAATTTAATTCCATCCGAGGTGATCATAACTAAATATGATTTGATTCCACCTGAATATACTTTTATATTAACTAAACCATGTTATTTTTATTAGGCGTGTCAGCCTTAAACATGTTCTAAACATAATTAGGCCAACAAATGATGATTAGGCATGACATAAGTCACGTAGTCCAATTTACTCAACATATTTAATATTAAAAAGCTCCCGGGTCACTAATTACTAGTATTAACTTATCTTAGTTTAGTACTAGTTTCAAATAAACTGCTAATTACTTGTTAACAGGTCCGGTATATTTCTCTGATTCAAATTTGCGGAAACTCAATTGTTTTCCTTAGTTCCCGTACTACTAAACAATAGTCCAATTCTTTCTTATATTATGATTATGAATTTATTCTGCGTATAGTCCATGGTCAACTTAATAACCTTTATAATCAAAATAATCAACCCTAATCAAGGTGTTAACTACAATTACGTTTATATTATTTGGCCGATTAAAAGGCTTCCTCTTTGAAACTCTGATTCTAGTTTACTTAAACCAACCCTTATCTAGTTAATTACTGACTTCATAACTTAATATATATCTACCGGCATATAAGCAAATACGGTTAGGCTTACGTGACTGAGAATTAAGTAACTTTAATGCATAATTATATATGTACTTACTGTTCACGTTTCTTCTTGTCCTGCTCCGCTTTTCCTTCTTCTGTCTAACGTCCGCCTCTTCTTCTTTTTTTCTTTTTTTCTTTTTTTATATATAAATAACGCCCAAATAAACAGGCCCATCACCCCATTTCTTCAGTTCTTTGCGTCAGCCTTCCCCCTCCAAAACCATTTTCTTCTTCATATTTTCCACAGTTCCAAGAAAACGTGACCACCCCCTCCATATTTCCTTTTAATCCCACTGTCCCATGCACTCTTCTCCACACGCCTCCCATCCTTTTCTTCTGTTCTGTTGCGGTTGGGTTTTTCAAACTTTTTTTTTTTCCGTCTGCTTCTTCCTTGCTGATATTCACGCAAAGCTCCCTCATGATCCATGCATCAAACACTCACGTTTTGCTCTCATTACTTCTTTCGAATACACTTCCTCGTTCCTTATGAACCCATACGCCACAACCCTCCCAGCTCCCATCGTTCTGTCTCCACGCCTTCACATCCGAGAAGCACTCGAAACTGCTTCCTCCTTTATACAGCTACTGGACACAAATGGTAAAAGAGACCCATCGCCGAACAGAACAAACTCCACCATTTTAAATGTATATATATATATATTATCTTTGTTGCCATGGAAGCTCGTTGTTTTTCTGAGACAAAAAAAAAAAACGAACTGGTTGGGTATTTATAAGGTGCAGAACAGGGGACAGGAACGACGTCTTGTTTCACAGCGTACCATATAGGGATTAGGTTAGGTCTGCTTGTCTGAATGGTAGCATACAGAAAAGAAAGAAAAGAAAGATCACTGCTGTGTGATATAAGTCGATGGGTACTGTATATTTGTGAAGAGAATTTATTTATATAAAAATATAACGAAACTTCGTTGCAAAGTAACAAGTGAAACTAATCACAATCAACTTCTGTTTACTGATAAAAATGCTAATCTCAGTGTAAAAAGGTATTCCGAATCCAATGGGACAAGTTTCGTCGAAATCCGAGGTCGTATGAAAAAATTTCCTTTATGAAACCAGAAATGAACACGCGTTTAATTTTTCCACGGTCACCAGATACATCAAATCCACTTGAAACTGCGAACATCGACAATAACTTTTCGATACGAACCCAACGGCACTAATTTCGTCGCATTCTGAGACTGTTGCCCCGGTAGGCTGTTTTTACCCCGAACCGCCCAACCCTTTTTAACACCAAATTTCTCGATCTCTAAAAATAACAAACTATATACATATCCTGACTCTAATCGACGATACGAACTCAACGGAACTGGTTTCGTGGCCTAATTCGATCATCTGCTCAAGTTACACTCAAATATCCATTTATTTACTTAAATGCGCGCTATAGAAATTGAACGGGCGTTTATGGTTGCTGTGGTCACATATGATATCAGTTTTCCACGCAATTCACCACCGTACAATAATTTAGCGATACGGTTCTAATGAAACTGATTTTGTCGAAATCTGAGTCCGTTTGCAAAACGGTCATTTTAAAGGCCTATAATTTAATAACGATTTTCCATAGCGACTATTTCAAAATTTGATTTAGCCATAACTCGCAATCTATAACATGAAATCTGGATTTTTCTCTTTCATATGAAAATTATCGTCAATATGGTTCTAACGTGTCTTGTTTCACAGAAATCCAACTTATATCGAATCATGTATATCCATTTGAAGTTCAAAACTTGAATTTACGAACTGCACGCCATTTTCACGCTCTATTTATATTTATATAAATATATAACGTCGAACTTTGTTTAAATAACGAGTTCAATATTAAATTTTCATTAATATTCCAATATAATATTTAAAACTAATTTAAATATTCATATTCAAATGGTCGAAAAACACGGGTCGTTACATTTGTGTTGTTTGTTTATTTGTTGGATAATTTTGAACCATTTAGCCTAATTGAATCACATATTGAATTATATTGAAAATTAGTCGCATTTGCTTGCATATACATGTACTTACATTGAACATGTCATAGCAAGGAGGCTAGAGCAGAGAATAAAATTTGTTTGCCCGACAAATAGGTACATGTTTACTATAATTTACTATTTTGTTTGGGTGATGATGATTTTATGAGCCTATTGGCTAGCCGCTTGGCTTTTTCTTTTTCTTTTTGAGATCAAAAGGTCTGTATGGCAATTTCGGGATTTTCCCATGGCCCCCGGTGCAGGGGAGTTTATGGCGAAATTTTTCGAAAATTCCGGGTGTTAGCCAAATTTTTGAAGAATTTGAAAATTCTCAGAAATTGAAAAGTCGAAGAATGGAAGCCGGATCGAATGTAGAGTTGATTGATCAAACCACTTTCGACTTCGTTCCTTTTCGGGGATGAAAAGATTTAAGTGGGGGAGATTGTAACAACCCAAAAATCAGGGCCAGTTTAAAATTTTAATTTTGGCAATTTTAGCGAATTTTGAACATTTAAAATGGATTATTTTAAATAATATCGGCGAAAATTTATTTTGAATAGAATGCGACTTATATATTATATACGTCGTCGTTAGAATATAAACAATTATATATAATTATAAATGGAATTGAAAATGGCGCGGTAGTTCGATAATTCAATTTCAAGCTTCAATTGAATGTACCGGGTGCAAAACAAACCGGATTTTAGTGAAACCAAAAATAATAGAACCTATTCGTGAATATCTTTCCAACGAATCCGAAAAATCAAGATTTCATAGCGGGGATCAAAAGATATGTCCAGTTGAAAATTCTGAATAGTCGCTATAGAATTCAGGCCCTTAAAAATAGCTATTTTGCAAACGACCTAGAATTTCGACGAAACTAGTTTTGTTAGGACCGTATCGTCAATACGAATCTAGAAAATATTTTTCGGGAATTTTTAGAGTTCGTATGTGACCCCGGTAAATTGAAAAGCGCGTTGAAATTCAATATATAGAGTTATGTGTTGATTTTGACGAAAACTGATCGAAATAATCGAATCAGCCTACGATACATATCCCATTGTGTTCGGAATGTTGGTAATTAGCTATGGACAACAGGCGGTGGGCCTCGTTTAGAGGTCAAATGAAAAAGTCAACTTTTTGAAATTAAATAAATAAATAAATAAATAAAAACTCTCCCCTTAAATCCCCCTGCCCCCCCCCCCGATTAAATCAGAATTCGAAAAAAAAAAGAAGGCGCAGCCGCGCCCTTGGCGATCCCCCCCCCCCCGTTCTGACCTTCGCCTCCCCTTCATCTGCCGCGCCGCCACCTTCTTCTTCTCCTCCCTCCTTCGACGCACCCTCCCCTCCCCGACGCTCCAACACCTCCACCGCCACCCTGATGTACACCGCGCCCCCTACCACCTTTCCCGCGCCCGTCAGCACCTCCGGTGGGTCCCCCTTCGACTGGAAATCCCTCCAAGCCCAAACCCTTCGCTGTAAGTCCTTCGATTTGTTTAATTTATTTCTTTTTGTTAATTTTTCTACGTAATCAATTGCAAAAGTTTAAAACTATAATTTTTACATTATAGAAAATATAAAAATATGATTTTTATATTTTGGAAAGAATAAAAATTCGATTTTTAATTCAGAGAAGAGATAAAGAAATGATTTTTATAATGAAACGGCGAAAAGATTACATCTTTGAAGTAGGAAAGATGTGATTTTTATAGTGATGTAATAGAAAAGGCGAAATATTTATAGTTGTAAAAATAGAATTTTTATCTATATAGTATCGATGTAAAAATAGAATTTTTATCTATATAGTAGCATTGTAAAAATAGAATTTTTATCTATATAGTAGCGTTGTAAAAATAGAATTTTTATCTATATAGTAGCGTTGTAAAAATAGAATTTTTATCTATATAGTAGCGTTGTAAAAATAGAATTTTTATCTATATAGTAGCGTTGTAAAAATAGAATTTTTATTCATATGGAGTGTTTATAAAAATATGATTTTTATATACATAGCAACAATATAAAAATAGGATTTTTATATACTGAATAGCGAAGTAAAAATTCAATTTTTATATATTGAATAGCAAAATAAAAATATGATTTTTATATGTGTAGTGACTACGGGCGACGAAAGTGAAGAAAGGCGAGAACGACGAAGACTTCTACAAAAGAAGGGTCGAGATGATTGGATTAGCTATTGGTGAGAATTTCTCACTCTTCAATTTCTTTTCTAGATATATATATATATATATATATATATATATATATACTAGGATGCAGACGGTGCTTAGCAGCACCCGACACCCGTCATCCACAGACCATGGATGGCTTGTTTGTTTGATTGATGTGTTGTGAAATTTGTTTGTGAAATTGATGTGAAATAGATAATAAAATATATTCATGTGTTGAGAGAAAATAAAATATTTATATAGTTAAAAATATTTATCGTTAAAAATATAATTTTTAACGTGAATGTGAATAAATAAATATTTATAAACAAATCGGCCGATTTGTTTATATACACTGATTTGACTGATATTGATTGGAATGATAAATTTTACACATCGCCCAACTGCACAAATAAAAATCTGTGTTTGTTGATTTGAAACCCCACACGGGTGTTGGGATGATATTTGGGTACACAAATCCCAATTATTTAATTGTATGTCGTTCGATTGGTCGACAGACTATGTAAGCGTTGATTATTTATATTCGATGCTTATGTAGTTGTGTGGTGCAGTTTGGATGATGGTTGATTGTTTATCGTTGCTATTATATACATGTGTTGTATGGAATCCATAAAATTAACGTTATATGGTGATTGATTGGGCCTCATTCCAATCGGGAAAATAATGAATGTTATAAAAGAAAATCCATGTGTTGAATATGAAAATAGTCATGTGTTGACGATGTTCATGTGTTGAAAATATTCGTGTGTTGAGTAAAATATTTTAAATAATAAAAATTACATCTTTATCATATTTACAATTAGAATCTACTTCTCGGTGGAGTCTAATTAAAATCAAACGATAGATGCCATAGTTTTATAAAACATTTTACATAACAAAAATAGTGATGTGTTGACAGTACTCATTTGTTGAGATTAGTCGTGTGTTGAAAGAAATATAGATTCATGTGTTGAATGGAATATATATATTCATTTGTTGAATAGAATAACGAATTTATTGAAATATATAAAGCCGTGTTGATTAGACTTTGCGTTATTTTGACGTGAACGATATTTATATCGATTTTATTCGTTTTACAATGAATATTGAAAAGTGATTTCAAAATTTAATATTTTGACATGAAATTCAAATTAAATTAGATTAAAATTCAAATTGAAATTGAATTTAAAACGAATGGAAATCGTTTTGGATGAAATTTAAAACGAACTGAAATTGAATTGAAATCAATTTGAAATGAATTCGAATTGAAGTAAATAGAAGGTAAATTCAAATTGAATTGAATTAAAACAAATTAGAATTTGAATTGAATTGAAACGAATTTGAATTCGAATTAAATAAAAATTGAAATGAATTCGAATTGAATTGAAATCAAATCGATTTGAGACTAAAGATGAAGTTGAAATTGTTTTTGAAACGAATTTAGAACTATTTATAAAATTCGTTTTAAAAATAAATCGACGAAATATATATAATATATATATTATATATATAATGGCCTGAATAGAACGCGCAGCGCGGCGGCAATTCGTGAATTTCGACCATTGACTTCGAATTGACGTTGCGGGAGATCCGACCGTCGAATTCTCCTAAAACCGGAACCGTTGGGTTCGTATCGAAAAGAGATTTCCAATGAATATTTGGAATTTGAAATCTAACGGTTGGATTTGGAATTATGTCCAAATCAAATTTGAAAAAGGTCTCTGTTAGTGCAGTTCGATGGCCGTTGATGGAAATCGACTGCACGGACCTTGATAAAATTATTAAAAATATCTATAAATTGTGTAAAATCATAAGAAATGATTTGGGAAAAATTGGGCTAGAAAATTTCATATTTGAAAAGATAAAAATAGATTTTTATCGAAATGAACTAGTTTTGAACTAGAATTAAAATCAATTTATTTTCGAAATAAATAAATTGAATTTGAAAGTGATTTTAAAAATAATCAATATTCCCAATACGTGGACTGGACGGGAGTTGAATCGAAATTATCTTCGGAATATTTCGATGTTGGATTTCGTGACTATACAGATATTATTATGGGAATTTGAAAGATATATTTGTATCGTTATTTCCAATACGATATTTGTTGGTTTCAGAATTTGATATTGAATATAAATCGGTATATTTTCTATTCAGAGCCTTTTATTTAATATCAAATGTGATTTGGGTTTATCGTGAATCGTGTTTTAGATGACATTGGTTCTTTAACCCATTTAAAGGCAGGATGTTGATTTTTGAAAAGATTAAAACAAAGTAGAGTTTTAATGAATCTTTACTTAGATTGAAATGTGAATTGATAATTAAATTATCAAATCTGAAAGGTGATCGAGAATGGAGTACCACCAGTTTTGCTCCAAAGCGATAGTTAAATCTTTAATTAGATTTGAACGTGAAATGGTAATTAATTTTAATGATAACACCTTGGTGTTAGATATGGAGTATTACCAGTTTGCTCCATGGGATGAATAGGTTGGGATTGGGAAATAAAATAAATAATTACTTCGGTGTGGTTCGCTAATCCTGAATAGTTTGAAATGACATCCAAAGGAAGATTAAAGAATAAATTTAGAAGAATTTATCTTGGATAAAATTAATGGGAACCTTTCCCTAAGAATGTGATTTTGTGAATAAAAGAATATTCTGAATTGGAATGAGGCGTTTGTTGTGTTTGTGTAACATTCGTTTATTATATACGTGGGTTATTCAGAAAGGCCGGGTTTATACCCATTCTGAATAACCGAATCGACGAGATGTCGAAGATGAAGACGTTGGTTGAAGACCGGAAGTCTTCACATCGTTTGGGTGATTACTGATGATCTTGATTGGGCTGTACACCCAGGATGAGGGAAACAGTTGGTGATCGTCCAGACGTACCTGGAGATGGATGGATATGCGAGGAAAGTGCCTCCGGTTTCGTTCAGACCCAGAACGAACTTGTAAATGGATTGTGTGTCTGACATTGGATTTTATTCTGGGTTGATTGATCTCTATTAAATATACATATGTTTGGCGGCGGAGAATTTATTCTCTTGCTTAACGCCCTTCTCTGAGACGTACGAGCTCAGAGGTTGTATATCGATGGACATCAGTCGCATGGAGTGAATTGCTAGTGTGGCACGCGTAAGTGGCAATTGATCAAGGCTTCTGTTGAAAAGCAAAGTCTTGTGGTTGATGATCAAAGCACGGCCTGTGTGGCGCATCTTTGTGTATAACGTGGATTCGCGAGCCTCACACCTCGGTATGAGTCAAAAACGGGATACGGACCCAAGGAGTGCACGACGTTTCTTTCTAGCTAGGGTGGTGTCAGTGACCTACCAGCCCTGACATTTATATACTTTTCACCTGTGTGGTTGTTGGAATGCGAGGCACCTCGGATATAGGTCTGTAAGGACCGGGAAACGTGTGTTCAGGAATTGCCAATCCTCAAAAGTAAGAGAGGACCGGCCTTGGAGGTTCCAAAGGATCATTGTGGGGTCCTGAGGCATTTGCTAGAGTGTCTCGAACGTGGAGAGGAGCTTGCCCCTTGCCTCGACTCATGATGGAATCCAATTTCCAATACGTGATATTGCGGTTTTAATTGTAGACCTAGTATGGCGACATGATATATGGTACCCATGCCGTCTATGATTGATATTTATGATTGAAAATATTTTGACACTATACACTTATAATAGTATCAAATGATTTGTATTAAATGTACCAAGCATGTTTGGCTATTATATGGGAAAACACTATCCTCCGGCTTGCTTTGCATTGTGTGATGGGACCTGGGTCTTATAATAGCCTCATTTTTCCAAAGAGCATTGCGCTGTTTGGTTATATGCACTAGTATTCTTGGGAGGAAACCCATTCCGTGTTATACGGCGTGGTCCCTTGAATTACTCTCTTTTAAAGTAAAGTTTTGAATAACTGTTTTAGTTCACACACCAGTCACATGACTGACCTGGAGTTTATTGTTTTAACCTAAACTCTGGGTGCCCCTATTTTCTACACGGGCAGCTAGTACTTTTGGTTTTGCAGATTTATATTCACAGGATCCTGATTTACAGCTGGAACGATGCTCGGAAAGCTATGTATCCGTGCATTATTTCTAGTTGTGCTTTTGTATTATTTTCCGCTGCGATGTATTTAAATGTAAATTAAATCTCTGATATTTGTTGTATAATATTTATTCATTTATACTCTGTGTATTCTTGTATCTGATGGAATTGTTGTAATAACAATGAAATGTTCTTCCCTCTACGTTCCAATTTGTCCTGTTCTCAAAACGATCAGGGGTTTCGAACGGTCTTAGTCGGTTTAACGATCGATTCAGATCGATCGAAATTCCTTGCCGTTACATTGGGTGTACAGCCCAATCAAGATCATCAGTAATTTTCCAAACGATGTGAAGATTTCCGGTCTTCGACCACCGTCTTCATCCTCGACACCACGTCGAATCAGTTATTCAGAATGGGATAAACCCGGTCTTTCTGAATAACTCGCGTATATAATAAACAAGTGTTACACAAACACAATATACGCCTCATCCCAATTCAGAATATTCTTTTATTCAAATATTCTTATACTTTGGGAAAGGTTCCCATTAATTTTATCAAAGATAAATTCTTTAAATTTATTCTTTAATCTTCTTTTGAATATTAATTCAAACTAGTCGGGATTAGCGAACCACACCGAAGTAATCATTTATTTTATTTTCCAATCCCAACCTATTCATCCCATGAAGTAAAACTGGTCATACTTCATATCTAACACCACGGTGTTTTCGGTAATTCAATTACCATTTCACGTTCAAATGTAATTAAAGATTTAACTATCGCCTGGAGCAAAACTGGTGACACTCCATTCTCGATCATTTCAATCTAATTAAAGATTCATTAAAACTCCACTTGGTTTTAATCTTCCCAAAAAATAATATTAATGATTGTTTAACTTGGGAAATCACCTCTTGTCTTTAACTGGGTTAAAGACCAATGTCATTTAAAACACGATTCACTATAAACCCAAAATAACATTCCATTAATTATTGGGTTAAAGAACAAGTGTTATTTAAAACACCGTTCACGATAAACCCAAGAATCAATTCAAATTCAATTCCAATTAAATACCATTTAATTGGTACACTTCATTAAATCTAAATAAAAAGATTTAATCTTTCTCTCAATTGGGTTCAAGAACAGTGTTAATGAAGACACCATTCACGACAAACCCAAATCACATTTGATATTAAATACAAGGCTCTGAATAGAAAATATATCGGCTTATATTCAATATCAAATTCTATGACCAACAAATATCATATTGGAAATAACGATATCAATATATCTTTCAAATTTCCATAACAATATCTGTATAATCACGAAATCCAACATCGAAATATTCCAAAGACAATTTTGATTCAGATCCATTCCAATTCAATTATTGGAAATTCTGGTTACTTTTAAAACCCCTTTTCAAATTCAATTTATTTATTTCAAAAATAAATTGATTTTAATTCTAGTTCAAAACTAGCTCATTTCGATAAAAATTTATTTTTATCTTTTCAAATTTGGATTTTTTCATCCCAATTCTTCACAAATCATTTCTTATGATTTTAAACAAATTATTACTATTTTTAATAATTTTATCAAGGCCCGTAAAGTCGATTTTAATCAACGGCCATCGAACTGCACTTACAGCGACCTTTTCCAAATTTGATTTGGACATAATTCCAAATCCAACCGTTAGATTTCTAATTTCTTATATTCGTTAGAAAGGTCTTTTCGATACGAACCCAACAGTTCCAGTTTTAGGAGAATCCGACGGTCGGATCTCCCGCAACGTCAATTCGAAGTCAATGGTCGAAATTCGCGAACTGCCGCAGCGCGGCGCGTTCTATTCAGGCCATTATATAATATATATATATATATATATATATATATATAATATATATATATATTTCTTCGATTTCAATTCAAAACGTATTTCATAAATCGTTCTAAATTCGTTTTCAAAACGATTTCAACTTCCTATTCAATTTCTAATCAAAATTGAATATTCCATATCATCGATATATATATAAATGATAATATTTTCAAAACGTTATATTCTGAAATCACTTCGTTTTCTATATTCATTTTAAAAACGAATATAATCGATATAAATATCGTTCACGTCAAAATGGCGACAATCTAATCAACACGGCTTTATATATATTTCAATAACTTCGTTATTCTATTCAACAAATGAATATTTTCTTCAACACATGAATTTATATTTTTATTCAACACATGAATATATATTTCTATTCAACACATGAATATATTTTTCTATTCAACACATGAATATATATTTTTATTCAACACATGAATTTATATTTCTATTCAACACAAGAATTTATATTTTTTTATTTTCCAAATTGGAATGAGGCCCAATCAATTACCATATAATGTTAATTATATGGATTTTATACAACACATGTATATAATAGCAATGATAAATCATCAACCATCATCCAGAGTGCACCCACAACTATACAAGCATTAAATATAAATAATTAACGCTTACACAGTTTGTCAATCCATCAATTGACATACAACTAAACAATCAGGATTAGTTTACGTCAAATCTCATCCCAATACCCGTGTGGGGTTTCGAATCAACAAACACAGATTTTATTTGTGCGGTCGGGCGATGTGTAAAATTTATCGTCCCAATCAATATCAGTCAAATCAGTGTATATAAACAAATCATCCGATTTGTTTATAAATATTTATTTTATACACACGTTAAAAATTATATTTTTAACTATAAAATATATTCCACTATAAAATATTTTATTTCATTTCACATCACACAATCAAATTTCACAACACAGTAATCAAACAAACAAGTCATCCATGGTCTGTGGACGACGGGCGTTGGGTGCTGCTAAGCACCGTCTGCATCCTAGTATATATTTCAACTAGAAATTAAAATAAAAGTGAGGAGTTCTCAATGATAAGCTAAACCAAACGCCACGACTCTTCATATGTAGGAAATCTTCATCGTGCTCGCCTTTTGTCACTTTCGTCGTCCGTATCCACTACATATATAAAAACCACAATTTTATATTGTTGCTATGAATATAAAAATCACATTTTTTTATACCGCTACTATATAGATAAAAATTCTATTTTTACAACGGTGTTCATATAATAAAGATTATATTTTTATCACGCTATTCTCTATATAAAATATTTATTTTTATATATAAAGATCGTATTTTTATATCGCTGCTACATATGTAAAAATCACTACTTTACAACGCTACTTCCATGATAAAAATTATATTTTTATCTTGCTAGCAATATAATAAAAATTATATTTTTATTACTCTAATGAATAAAAATCATATTTTTATATCTCCTACATAATAAAGATCGAATTTTTTTTATCTATATAATATAAAAATCATATTTTTACATGGCTACTTCTATAAAGATCACATCTTTATAATTTCTACTATATTAAAATCACATTTTTAATCTTCTACTAATATAAAAATTATATTTTTAATCTTCTACTAATATAAAAATTATATTTTTATCGCCACTTCTAATATATAAAAATCGGATTTTTATCTTTACTTCTCATGATAAAAAATTATATTTTTATATCCTTGCTCATATCAATAAAGATCTAATCTTTATATGCTAAAAATATAAATAAAAATTATATTTTTATCTCGTTATATACCTATATTCAAAATCACTTCTTTTATGAAATAAAAACCAGTTCTTTAACTAATTAAAAATCAGTTCTTTATATACTAAAGAAAATTCAGTTCTTACCTAAGAAAAATCAATGAACTTTAAGTACATATGAATCAATTTTTATATATAAAAAAAAGGTTATAAAACTTACAGCGTTTTAATCGAAGGGGGGGAGGGTTGCTGCTCCTTCGTCGGAGAGGGAGGGTGTGTCTCGGTTGCACTGGTGATCCAGGGGGAGGTGATGGGCGCGTCGGAGGGTCAAGGGGGGCTAGGGTTTCGGGTTTGGGTATCGGGGCTCGTCGGTTTGGAGGGGACGGGGTTAGAGGAGAGAGGCGCGATGGGGGGGTGGTCTGGTCGCGGTGGAGCGTGGCTGTGGGTGGCGGCGGCTGAGGGAGCGACATGGGGTTTCAGCCCCTTTTTTTTTTCTTTTTTCTTTTCTGAAACGCAAGAATGAAGGAATAAGAGGAGGGAGGGGGTTAAGTGAAAAGGAGGGTATATATATTAATATATATATAATTAATTTAATTTTCAAAAAGCAACTTTTTATTTCGAACTCGAAATCAAACCCACCGACTATCGTCCGTAGCTAATTACCCCCATTCCGAACACAATGGGATATGTATCGTAAGCCAGTTCGGCCGTTTCGATCGATTTTCGTCAAAATCAAAATATAACTCTATATATTGAATTTGAACACACATTTAAATTTACCGGGGCCACATACGGACTTTAAAAATTCCCTAAAAATATTTTCTAGCTTCGTATTGACGATACAGTCCTAACAAAACTAATTTCGTCAAATTCTGAGACCGTTTGAAAAATGGCCATTTTCCAGTCAATTAAAATCAACTAAAACTGGTCAAACACGTTTTCCTTTGCCACGCTCACATATTGATTCGAAAAATTACGAATTTTGAAACCTAGCAATAATTTGACATCCAGGATCCAACAAAAGTGGTTTCATCGAAAACCGAGGTCGTTTGCAAAATGGCTATTTTTAAGGGCCAGAATTCCATAGCGACTCTTCTGAATTTTCAACTAGACATAACTTTTGATTCCCGCTATGAAATTTCAATTTTTCGGATTCGTTGGAAAGATATTCTCAATTAGATTCTAATATACTTGGTTTCGCCAAAATCCGGTTTATTTTGAATCCTGTACATTCATTTGAACTTTGAAATCGAATTATCGAACTACCGCGCCATTTTCAATTCCTTTTATAATTTAAAATAAATATTTATATTCTAACGACGATCTATATAAATATATACATTATAATTCTATTCAAAATAAATTTCTCGTCGTCATTATTTAAAATATTTCATTTTAAATATTCAAAATTCACTAAAATTGCCAAAATAAAAAATTTAAATTGGCTCGGATTTCCGGGTTATTACATTACCCCAGCTTTTATTTGGCTGTCAAACAAAAGTTACAGATCAGGAAGTAGTTTACAACAAATGGATAACCCGAATGCAATAAATAAGGTTATACTTGCAAACTAGGAAACAAATCTCCCTAACCTTAATTATGACTTTAAACCCGATGTCCATGGCTATAGCTCCGTCACAGTAAAGAAATATCAAACTTATCATCACACTATTAGTACTTTTTAATGTCGTGTAAATTCGTGGATAATAAATAATGCAAATTCAGCAAAACATCTTCAAAATACAGCAGGCTAGAATCAACCAAGAATAGAGCTAGATTCATATGCCATTTGTAGGTGAAGCCGCAATGTGTAGTTGCTCACCTGCAAAAAAAGAAGGATATCGTTTTATGTTTCCACAACCCCTCCTATAAATGGATAATAGTTTCTAGAACTACACCGCATTAGAGATATACACTAGCTCCTTTTCATTTAGGCCTCTGAAGTCATCTCACTTGATGGAGTCACAAATAAGAAGTTAGTGGTATTCACAGGGGAAACCCTTCTCCGAAGACCTATTCACACTTCAATATCAGTGTAGAAAGGCAGTACTTTGCTATTTTATGTACTTGTCATCATCACTTCAGTAATATATACATTTCTGCAAAAATAAAAACAAAAAAAGTGCAGCTGTCCAAACTGAAAATTTTGGCAAGTGCACAAATAATAACAAATAGAAAATCAAAAGAACTACCAATTTCTCCCAATGGTCAAAGAGACGTGCACACCACTTTAAATTCCCTATCGGTCCTCGGATGAATATCAATTCCGAAAGCAGACTTGGAAACAATTTTACCGCAGTACTCGAACAATCTATACCAATGTTATAATTATGGCACTAAGCTGATAAGAGAATGTAAATGTGTGTGTGTGTGTACCAATGTTATAATTATGGCACATTTCGAATGCAGTTCCTCAGCCTCCTCCTGTACCTAACAATTTAAGGGATCGAGTGGTCTAACAAAATTTGCAAAATCACTCTGAAATGTGTTTACGACTTTCGGTACCCAAACCTGTCTGTATAACAAACCATCAGGATTTACTTTTGTACCCTTAGGAACCCAAAACTGTTTGAATTTAGTAGAAATCATTTTATTTTATTTTGGGGTCCAAGAATGTTTAAACGGATTATTATCAAACAAATTCATATCTGGCTTTTGATTTAAAAATCATTTGAAATTGTTAGAGTTCAAATTTTCAAAACAAACATTTCCAAAGTGATTAAAAAGATTTTTACAATCTTTTGAACTTCTCTTTTCAAAAACATCAAATTTACCAAAACCGAGTCCACTTTTATTTCCTGATGAAAACTTATTTTTAAACAACATATTTAAAGATTTTTCACCATTAGAAAATTTTGTCAATGTTGTTTCAAGTCGTTTAATTTCAATTTTAAGATCACCGTTTTCTTTCATTAAATCTGAACAACGATTTTTAGTGATCTTACATTTTTCAAAATCAGATTTCAAAACCAAATTTTCATCTTTTAGCAGTTTAATTTTGGTTTGGGACTCAACAATCTCTGATTCAAATCGTTTTTGTTTTTCAAACTCAAATTTCTTGGATTTTTCAATCTCGATTTCAAGTTCTTTCAAAATCAAATTGGATTTCAACAAATTTTCCATTTCAGCAATTTCAAATTTGGAATTTATATCAGTCTTAAAAATATTGAAATTCCTTTTGTAGAAGATTGTTCAAACTTGATAACTCAATCTTGTTTTCTCTTAAGATCAGAATTTCCTTTTCAAACTTTTGAATTTTTTTATTGAGATGAACAAGATTGGTTTTCAATTTCGAACAATTTTTTGCAATCTGAATTTGAAGAATTTTTAAAATGTTCAAGTTGTGATTCTAAATCATCAATTTTGCTGATCAACTCAGAATTCCTAGATTTCAGAGATTTATTTTTAGATTGGAGTTTATCAACAGACTTAGTTAGATCAGCACACATATAAACTAAATCTTCATATGAGAAATTTCTTGTCTCATCGTCTATTGAATCTCCATCGACTGATCCGTCTGAATTTTCATTTGGAAATCCTATTAAGCAGAACTCTGAATCTGAGTTCACTTTATCGGGTTTTGAGCTGTGGTTGTCAGATCTTCCATACTTCGTATTGAGAGTATCCCAGATTTCCTGTGCAGATAAACAATGACAGATAAGATTAAACTGTTCAGTACTAAGATAATCAAATATAATTTTCATAGCACGAGCATTGAAAGTAATATCTACACAATCAAACCCATTGATAACAACATCCCAACATTTAATATTAACAGATTTTAAATAAAATTCCATTTTGGATTTCCAGTTTAAAAAATCTGTTCCATCGAAAATTGTTGGAGATGAACTGGACTGACTCTCTATCGGTTGACAACTAGGATGACCCATAACTCTAGAGTTAAAGAAACAACCTGCTCTGATACCACTTGTTGGAACTAGATTAACCCTAGAGGGGGGTGAATATGGTTTATTGCAAATTATCGCAGAGTTCAAATATTACGAGATATTGAAACATTCACAGATCACATAATATAGCAGAAATATAAATGCAGAAAAGTAAATGACACAAGATATACCCAGCTTCGGCAAAATCCTGCCTACTACTACATTCCTAAGGTTTCTACTAGATCATAGAACAGATCCCGCATACAAGACCATGTACACTCGCGAATCCCTCGCTCCTATTCTAACTCTACGCTCAAAACCCTAGACTGCCGGATATCCCCTCGACTAGATTTTCCTGTGTTACAAACCAGTAACACATAACCCTAGATTTTACAGACTCTAGTAAACTGCCAATAAAACACCTAACTGGTTTTCCCCTAGATTTTACAGAACTCTAGAAACTGATTCAAAATGATTTACAACTCAAACTCAAAAGCAATACAAAATAAAAAAAACCAAGGATTTAAAAGAGATTTAAATCTCCCCTTTAAGCCATAAGTTGACCGACCATTTGTGATAAGGGTGGCACCCTCTTTTGTTTTATTTATCCCGATCACTTTCCTTTTGCAATGAAAATATGGCGGCTGAATTGTAAACTAGGGTTTCCTGAAATCCTATGAATTTTGTTCGATCAATTGATGATTTGATTCGCCAGTGCTTCGAGTTCTTACTGCTTGCTTCAAAGCATATTTTCCTTTCTCTGATTTGGGGAATTAGCGATTGAAACCCATGAGGAAAAAATTGTGAGTTCACTTGATTTTTTTTTTACTGACTTCTTTTTTATTGTTTGTGGTTTGATCAATGGCCGATGATGAAAATGGTAGTCTATGTATAGGGTAATTGAAACCCTTAATTAGTTCTCTGATTTCACTATAATGACTTGGTCTGAATTTTGCGGTTTTCCCTTTTTTGATTTTGATGTTCTCGGCTTTGATGGCTCTTTGTGGATTGTCCTTGTATGATTTTAATCTGTGCCATATATGATTTTCTGCAAATTTAAACTCTTGCTATATATATATATATATATATATATATATATATATATATATATATATATGCATCAGCGTTATTTCCTTGATTGTCTTGAAGAATTTGAGACAACTTGCCATTTCTAACATGATCTTAATTGATTTCTGAAAATCATTGAAACCTTGCTACTTTTGGTTTTGTCTAAACAAGAAATTTTTTCTTGCTCCTTTCTTTAATTTTCTGAGCTGATTTCTGGAAAGAATAAAATGCTTGAAATATTGTCGGGACTATCATACTTGAATTTGTTGAACTCTGGAATAATTCCTTGACCCTTGCAAATATAATTGCTGAAAGCCGATTTAATATTGACCAAATCAGGAAACAAATTTTCTGGTTTCCTGCATAAGACATGTTCACCTTGCTTGACTGAAATCATGACATAAAACCTGAAATGAATATTTGCTAAAAATGATTGAGTTATTTTAAAAAATAGATTCTTTCATGCTCCAAAACATAGCCACAGTAATTTCTAGAAATGAATTGATGCCTGGATTGATTTGCACATTTTTCTGCTTTGTCAAAACTGTAACCATTTATGCACTGATTTCTTGAACCTGAAATTTGAATCATTCTGCCTTGCTTTGTGTACTTGCATTCTTGCTTGGGCTGATTTGAATGATATGTACTTATACACATTTTGCCAAAATCTTTTTCCCAGATTTGTTTTCATTGGTTCACACTGAATTGTTTGGAAATGCTTGAATTGATTCAAACCAAAATTAATGCCGTGACTGCGAGATTATCACTGATTGGATTTTTGGGTTTAAATATTTGTGATCTCAAAACTTGAACAATGCTTATCTCAGTTTTGATATGCACTTTACATTATTGCTTGTCTACCATGATTGCATTCATCACTGTTTTGAGTTTTGCATCCCATGTTGCACTGTTTTTCCACATTATATTTGTACTGCTTGGCGTGTGACTGGATCACATACTTGATCTATCCATGCTTCCATCATGAACATGTGTTTACTGTTGAGAATGCCAGATTTGTGAGCTTGTGAGTTGCACCATGACCACGGTCTTGTGTACATATGTCAGAGATGAACTAGCTTGTTCCTTGTTGTTTAGAACACTGTAGACCATGCTTTTCCATGTGTTAAGCTGATCATGTTGCTGCCAATTTCAGAATTGAACCATTTAGTGTCTTGCCATAATGCTTTGCACCACTTGTTCATATGAGTATTCAGTTCACATGTGTACATGCCATGTCACACATACACATCCCATGCAGACTTGAACTCACTGCTGTATATACTTGTCTTGACTTTGTTGCTCGGCATTTTTGTTGAACTACCTTGTCTCACCACTGCTGTCACTTGCTTGAACACACTTGAGCTGCTGCATTTGTGCAATGCATGCTCCATGTTAATGATGTTATGGTCATGTGTGCTTAAGTCTTGCTGACTTGTTTTTGCTCGACTGCTTTGAACTGTGTTGCACTTTGTATTGTGCTCGGCCACTTTGGCTTGCATTGTTCCTCTGTTGATTGTGCACTGAGTCGAGATGGTCCACGTGGCTACTCCTCAGTTGCACACTGATTGGCGAGGCAGTGCACATGTGTATATTTATACATGTGTGTATATGCATCCATCAGAAGAGATTTCCTATCCCTGCATTGATATATATATGTGTGTGTTGTCTGCCTTGTGGTATTCACAGTGTATCACTGTGAATATCACAAGCTGTCTAGACACAGTTGGATAAATCAGATCGAGTCAGAAAAATGATGAGAAACACACCGAAATTCTGAGGCAAATAAATTTTCAAAATAAAAAATATATTCGCATGTGTTCAGTATTATTTCTATTGCAGTGTACTGTGTGTTTGTTTCATGTGACAGGTATGAATACTGGACTGACAAAGGACTGTGAAGACAGAAGACTGAAAATAAGAAGAATGCCAGTGTGTCTGTGTAAATGTATACAAATCTGTGTAAATGAAATTGTATATATGTATGAGATATATTGACAAAGTGTTATAGTGAGGAGATGTATAACAACAGAAATGTACTGATGTTTGTATTAAACAAATTTGTTTGACATAAAATATTATTTTATTGTTGTCAAACATACTTGTCTATTATATTCAGTTTATTTACACAAGTAGTATAATATTCTATGAATGTGTACAAATTTGTACTGTTTGAATGTTGAAATATAACATTATATTTAAATAAAATACTCTGTGAATGTATGAAAATGTGTACAGTCGTATCCTATTTAAATATAAGTATTATATTCCTGTATGTGATGTTATATAACAGTACAATAACAAACACATTTATATTAATATATATTTGATTGTTATCATCAAACAAAAATCATATAATTGTGTATACAACACTGTTATATACAACAGCAAGACTGGTCATCAAGCAAAAGACTGCAGACACAAGAAATAGAAAAATTCGGAAGCAAATGTAGTGGATAACATGGACATGGATGAATCAAACTTTTCAGGAGTTGTGTTCGAATGCAACTTGATTTAGAATTATGCACAATGGTGGTTGGACACGGGTGCTACTAGGCATATATGTTCTGACAAATCCGTATTTTCATCCTACAACAAATTGGATCAAGATGAGAAACTCTATATGGGCAATTCATCAGTTTCCATGATTGAAGGCAAAGGAGCAGTCACCCTCAAGTTTACTTCTAGGAAGGCTATTAAACTGAATGATGTCCTTCATGTTCTAGATATCCGCAAGAATCTCATTCCTGGATCCGTGCTTTCGAAGAAGGGATTCAAGATGGTCTTCGAGTCAGACAAGATGGTTCTATCCAAGGCAGGAATCTACATAGGAAGGGGTTACTTATGTGATGGCTTATTTAAGGCAAATGTAGCCGTAATCGGCAATAATTTGTATTCTGATAATGCTATGAATAAAAAGGAAGTTTCTTATATCATTGAGCATGAAACTTTATTATGGCATGATAGATTAGGACATATTAATTTCCAAAAAATGAAACAACTTGCAAATTTAGAGTTAATTCCTAAATTTCAAGTGGATAAAAACTACAACTGTGAGACATGTGTAGAAGCAAAAATGGTTAAGAAACCATTTCATACTGTTGACAGAAGTACTAAACCATTGGAAATGATTCATACTGACTTATGTGATTTCAAAAACTTACCTACAAGAGGTGGGAAAAAGTATTTTATCACATTTATTGATGATTATACACGATATTGGTATGTAAATCGTTTAAACAGTAAAGATGAAGCAATCACATCGTTTATAAAATATAAAGCTGAAGAAGAAAATCAACTTAATAAGAAGATCAAGATATTGAGATCTGATCGAGGTGGAGAATATGAATCGCCGTTTGAACAATTCTGTGTAGAAAATGGAATAATTCATCAAACGACAGCACCATATTCACCACAACAAAATGGCATTGCCGAGAGGAAGAACAGAACATTAAAAAATATGATCAATGTTATGCTCATAACCTCTGGCCTACCGACAAACTTGTGGGCGAAGCCTTGAATATGTCTAATCACATATTAAATAAAGTTCCTCACAGTAAAACGGGAAAAAATCCATATGAATTATGGAAAGGACACCTACCAAGCTTCAAATACATCAATGTGTGGGGGTGCTTGGCAAAAGTTCCTATCCCGCCTCCCAAGAAGGTCAAACTTAGACCAAAAACAGTAGATTGTTACTACCTAGGGCCTGCCCAGAATAGTAATGCATATAGATTTTTGGTATTCATGTCTGATTTAAATGATATTCATGTAAATACAATCATGGAATCAAGAGATGCTTCATTCTTTGAAGATGTGTTTCCATACAAGAAAAATGAAGGAAATAATGTCCCCAAAAGGACACGAGAAGAATCAAGTATCCCATATGAAGACAAAACTCATCGTGAAGTTGATGAATTTGAACCAAGAAGAAGCGTAAGGAACAAAACTTCCAAGCCTTTGTGCTTAGAATTCCTCACTTACGTGCTTGAACATGAACCTCAAACACTTAAAGAGGCCATGTCATCTTTTGAATCTTCGTGTTGGAAAGATGCAATCCAAAGTGAGATTGATTCAATTCTAAGTAACAAAACTTGGGGAATCGTTGATATTCCACCTGGAATAAAACCTATTGGCTGTAAATGGATTTTCAAAAAGAAAATGAAACCAGATGGCTCTGTTGATAAGTATAAAGCCAGACTAGTAGCCAAAGGATATCGTCAAAAGGAAGGGGTCGACCACTTTGACACATATTCACCCGTTACACGAATAACCTCAATAAGAATGTTAATAGCAATTGCATCCATCTATAATCTAGAGATTCATCATATGGATGTAAAGAGAGCGTTCTTGGATGGAGATCTCAATGAGGAAATGTACATGGAGCAACCAGAAGGTTTTATATCCAATGGAAATTAAAATAAAGTCTGTTAATTGGTAAAATCATTATACGGACTCAAACAAGCTCCAAAACAATGGCACGAAAAATTTGATAGTGTCATGACGCAAAATGGTTTTCATATAAACGAATGTGAAAAATGTGTTTATTATAAACAAAATGGACAGTCTTATGTCCTGATTTGCTTATATATGGATGATATGTTAATCTTTGGTCCTAACGTAAAAGTTACAGAGACCACATATAAGAACTGCAGATGTTATTTTAGGAATCAAAATAATAAGAACCCCTAATGGAATTGAATTATCTTAGTCACATTATGTAGACAAAGTGATTGAAAGATTTCAAAATTTTAGGATTAAAGGAGTAAGAACACCTTTTAATATGTTAGAAGTACTGCATAAAAACACTAATGAGAGTGTAATGCAACTAGAATACTCTCGTGTAATAGGATGTCTAATGTATCTTATGAACTGCACGAGACCACATATAGCTTATGTAGTAAGTCGACTAAGCAGGTATACAAGTAATCCAGGAAAGGAACACTGGAAAGCACTAATGAGAGTGCTTGGATACTTAAAGAATACCACAAATTATTCTTTGCATGACGGAAAATATCCAGCCGTATTAGAAGGATATAGTGATGCAAACTGGATTGCCGATTCAGAGGAATCAAAATCCACAAGTGGTTATGTTTTTACTCTAGCAGGAGCAGTAGTGTCGTGGAAATCTACTAAGCAAACATGCATAGCTCGATCAACGATGGAATCTGAGTTTATTGCTTTAGATAAAGCAGGCGAAGAAGCAAAATGGCTTCATCATTTTTTAGAAGATATTCCTTTTTGGCCCAAACCTGTACCAGCCATATGCATACACTGTGATAACCAGGAAATGCTAAGCGGAACACAAAACTTTGTGTATAATGGAAAGTCACGACATATTAAGAGACGCCATAATACAGTTAGGAAGTTACTCTCAAGTGGAATTATTTCCATAGATTATGTGAGGACAAATAATAACCTAGCGGATCCATTTACTAAAGGTTTATCAAGAGAGAAAATTGACAGCGCCTCGAGGGGAATGAGTTTAAAAGCCTAAACCAACAAGAGTTATCTTATACGAAAACCTATCCTAGCGACTGGAGATCCCACGGACTAGGATCAATAGGCAAACCAGTTATGAATAGCTCAAGATGTAATGCATTTTTGGACATAGTCCTACTCCATTCGTATGGTGCACAATATAAATGAATGCCTACGAAACTATTACAAGGTTAAAACTACGTTTTTTTAATGATGACCATATCTTGAAAATAACAAGTGGGGTATATGTAGGATACTCTTAATGGTTGCGATCACCTATGTTAGTGTGAGCTGGGTCGGCTCTATGAGAATTTTAAAGGTTAAATTCTCTATAACACTCGTAGAACCAAGAAGTGTTCACGACCAAAATGAACACAACCAAGAGATTGGATGAGAACGGAATCAATGCTTCGCAAAGCTTATTGTCTGGATATACAATAACGACTGACGGTTCAAGATGAAATAATTCACCGATTAGCCTAGTAAATACGATAAGTTTTAACTAGGGAAAGTTCAAAGTGAAATATCTACTTATCCACGATAAAGCATTATTCCATATGTACTCTATGATATTTCGCTTTGTGTGGGGGAAAAGAATATTATCATTCATGTGGGGGATTGTTGAAATTCGTGAGTATTGAATGAAATATACTTTTTTCATTGTCCCGCATAATTAAGCGAACATGTGCGATGTAGTGAAAAGGACGTGACCATTAGCAGCATGGTTTTTCGTGAAAAGGCACTTCATAAAAAGACACTTTACGCAAAGACACTTGGCGAAAAGACATTTTGCGAAAAGAAACTTCCTTTCACCAACGATCATATATCAGTGAAAAGACATTTCACGAAAAGACACTTCGTGGAAAGACACTTTGCAAAAAAACACTTTGCAAAAAGGCATTTCCTTTCACTAACGGTCATATTTCAACGAAAAGACACTTCGCAAAAAGACACTTCCTTTCACCGAAAGAGATGTGTCTGTACGAAGAGGTACGAGCACAACCATTCGTAAGAGATGCGTTTGTACGAAGAGGTACGAGCACGACCGTTCGAAAGAGATGCGACTGTACGAAGAGGTACGAGCACGACCGTTGAGAAGATATGCGACTGTACGAAGAGGTACGAGTGCGACTGTTTGAAGGGATGTGGATAAACTATAAATAAGAAGGAAAACTGATCACTTTCCTCACTCACTTATTCCAATCCGATTTTCCTTCTCTCTTCTCTAATATCTTATATATAATCACAGAGTAACATACTCATTACAATCTCATTCAAAATACATCTTTTGTATCTTGGGAGAATATTGAAATAAAATTCTTAAGGAAATTGTTACGACAAGCCTCAAACATCATCAGTTAGGTTTTTGTTTTGTATATTTATATACATTATTTCATAATCTTTCCATTCTTTACGTTGTGCTATTTCTTAAAATAGTATAACGTAGTTGTTGTAAATTAATTACAACATATTGATTGCTATCATTAGCTAATATTAAATTCAAGAGTAGTGGAAATTCAAGTTATAAACTTGTGTGATGAGTTTATAATTCTCTGTTTTGGTATACTAGATATCTAACATATACAACACGTAGACAGCCATATACGTTGAAGTAAATTATTTACCAATATTGCAAATGAACCTATGTATGTGTGTGTGTCAAACAGAGCCATGAGTGATTATTTTTTAAAAAAAAAATCATTACTGACCAATAAGCACAAATGCGTAGTAAGCCAGATATATAGGTTAAAAAATTATATATGGCATCCTAACCGATTATATTGAATATTTCAGCCCAAGGAGGAAATGGAGTACAAATATAAAGTATTGCAAAAATCCTACATTTATATTTGCCATATGCATAACTAAGTACAGAAGTTAGTAAAGTTGCAATAATACTCTATCTATAGCTGTCATATGCATAACTAAAATTAATCATTGAATTTAGCCATTGAATTGACCATACTCAAGGGTTTTTTGGAACCGCTCATCCATTTATTCACCAATCACAGTGTAATTCAAAATCGGCAGGCAATAGTTATATAGCACAACCTTGACCTAGAACTGCATTAGTTAGGACTAGCCTCAAACAAACAAATTAATTTTGGGGTGCCATAGGCTTGTAGACTTATAATAGCATGAAGAGATGCTGAAAAACATTTTAACAATCAAAACTGAACACACGTTTGTGTATTTTTTATTATTACACAGCTTATACTTGTAGGAAATAAAACAACATCACAATAACCATACGAACATATCGTAAAAAAAAAATCAAATAAATTGTTACCAATTAGCAAAGAAAAGTACAAAATTATTTGTCATCCAATGAACATAACATAAGTTTCATTCTAATACATACCGTTATCACATGTAAAAATGAGGAGAGAAACATGATACAGTTACTTCAAGGTCCCACCAAAAAAACCATGCTTGTAATCCACAAACACCACACCACGGTAGGTACATATGAATAAACGTTATACACCATGTACTTAGACTTATGAATTTCATTAAAAGAAAATAAATAAACGTTTTGGATTGTAAGAATGTAGTGATCAACAAATCATTGTGTTGGAGGAATACAAATATAAACATAGTAAAAAAGCATATAAATATCCGTGAAATACAATTTAATTCACAGTATCAAACATATAACATCAAATGCTAACAAATTTAAACATTTAAAAATATACTATTTTGTATGTTGTATAGGAATCATAAGGAGCCACAAATGCTGTTATGAAGATGTTATTACCTCCAGCTGAGTAATTTGTAGTATTAAAAGCAGGAAGTCAATTTAATAAAGAAGTTATAAATTTGTTTGACATTATCTGAATTGTATAACCAAACTCAATCATGTGAAACACATGAGTTATAAGTAGAGGGAACCATAGGAATTAAAACCTTACTTGTTGACACAACGATGAGTAAGAGAAGTCATCGGCAGCAATAGCAAGTTGTCAATTAGAGTATATACGGCGCAACAGATACTCTACTGTATTAAAAGTAATGCATGTGAAGGAATTGTAACAATGAATTAAAATAATCAACAATGTGGAAATCGTAATTACTGGTATCGACAGTATTAGTTTACATGAAAACACTGGTAGATTAGTACAGTGAGATAGTAGCCTCAGATTGAAAAAAAAGAAATCAAAGTAGCATCACTGCGGGATCTTAATAAAATCGTAGTAGAAAGATGGATGTATCATACCTGGGATGAAAAGACGACGTCAACAAATTAGTATGCCATCATCTGAATAAATCAGGAAAAAAAATTAAACAGCAAGTGGATTCAGCTTTAAAGCGGAGATAAAATTGCAGTGGAATAGATAGGAATAACACAATATATAGATAGGAATTTAATACACAGAAAGAGAATGCGGAGGTTGTAAAAGACGAGAATAATTATTATACAGAAACATAGATTACAGATTAGGGGATAACCTGATAAACGTTAAGTAAGAAACTAGAGGACATTAGTAACTTACCTCACAGGCCGACCAAGGAATTCGATTTGCAGGAGGATCAATGGCAGCGGAGCAGGTTGTTAATGGTGCGTACTGCGGTAGACAGTAGATAGGGTTGGCGTAATAAAGATTAAGTCAACGGAGGGAAGAGTAGAGGGTGACATGGGTGGGTACCACGTGTTTTGCAATTGAGGAAGTGGGAAGAAAAAAAGGATGAAGGGTAGGTATTGAGAGATCGTGGTGTAATATTGGGAAGTGGTTTTAGGGTCCGTTCGCAGCAAGAAATGGACGGTGTGCCGTTGCGATGGCGTCCGATGCGTCGGACGCCAGCAACGTTCACATCGTTCCATTTGGGACGATTTCCAACGTTCCCCTTCCTTCCTATAAATCACCCCCTCCTCAACAACTTTCACCACTACTACTTCAACAACTTCTTCAACTCTTTCTTCTTCTTCACTTAATGTCTGACTCCAATTCATCCTCCGATTACGGCGATTTGATTGATCTCTATGGGGTTTCTCTGTGTCGGAATGAAACGAGAAATCATATAACGCAGATTAATACTTCAGAGTCTACTGGCTTAGCTTGAATTAACGAAATTTTGAATGGTCATCAAAACCGTTGTCAAAATAATTTTCGAATGAAAAGACTTTGTTTCCACTCATTATGTGAAAAACTGGAACATCATGGTCTCGCTTCCAGACCAGAAATCTGTGTCGTCGAAATGGTTGAAATATTCATTTATACAATGGCTACTAGGCTTTCAAATAGACAACTTCAAGAAAGATTTCAATGATCAAGTAGCACAATTTCCGTTTGTTTTCATGATGTTCTAAACGCTTTTCAATTACTCACTGCCGATGTAATAAAGCCAAAGGAACAACAATTTAATACTATTCCACATCACATCAGAAGTTCAACCCGGTATTATCCGTATTTTAGAAACTATATTGGCGCTATAGATGGTACACACGTATCTGCACATTTACCCACTGATCAAATTATCCCTTATATCGGAAGAAAATGTTTTGCAACTCAAAATATATTAGCGGTTTGTGATTTCGATTTACAGTTTACGTATGTTATGGCTGTTGGGAAGGGACTACACATGATAGTAGAATTTTTAATGCTGTTACAAATGATAGAAACTCTAACTTTCCTAACCCTCCAGCTGGACAGTATTATTTGGTTGATTCAGGCTATCCACTTCAGACTGGATATTTACCACCATATCGAAATATGAGGTATCATATTCCGCATTTCGGTGAAACCATGAATCAACCAAAGTCGGCCAATGAAGTTTTTAATTTCTACCATTCGAGTTTACGGATGGCCGTAGAAAGAACATTTGGCATTTGGAATTTTTTTTTACCATTCTCAGCAAGATGCCTACCTAACGGTTTAAAACTCAAGTGAAAGTTGTCATATCTACAATGGCTTTACACAACTTCATACGCAAATATAATAGCAGTGACCCAGATTTTATGGCTTTTGATGATAATCCTGAGCTAATCCCGATCAGTACTTGGAAGAATATTATACTATGAGAAATACAACGAATAGAGGCATTGAACATGTACAACCAAATGGATACCGAGAAATGTTATTAGTTTGAGATACCATTAGAGATGGGTTGGTTGCTGCTGGTCTGCGCTAATTTGCCTTTGTATCTATAACTGTACTTGTACTTGTATTAGAAACTGTATTTGTATTCGTATTTGCCAAAACATATCTATTTATATCTTATTTTAAAAATACCATGCTCAGATGCCACGCTCAGATACCACGCTCAAATACCCCGTTGGTAGCTAAAAACACATTCCACGCTCGCTACAGTACCACGCTCAAATGCCATGCTCAAATACCCCGTTACAATTCGTTAAGAACGCACCCTTAGACTTTTAGTGCATACCCCTTGCGTTCACACAATAATATTATCAAAAAATAATATTTATTATTTTAATGTTAAAAAGCGAACTTTGTCATGTAGCATATGATAAATTTTCATGCATCATATGATAAATTTTGATGTGAAATATATAAACTATTAATTAAAATTATTATTGTTGTTTTTGTATAATTTATGTTGTATGACTTTCACAAACTATATGTATATATCTGTATTTGAGAATTTATTTAGGGGTATTTAGTTTTAAGGACAAATTCCCTAAGAAGTTAGACCAAATAACATCTAAGTTTGATAATTAAATGAAGGACAAAGACCAAATTGTATTATATAAACATGAAGTTCACTTTAATTTATCATCATTACTAAATTAATTAGAAAATAAAAAATTTCCCTCAAAATTGAAAGAAAAATGTGTAATTTCAAAATTATTTTAGTCGATTAATGTTATTATAACCATATAGAAATAATCAGCTCGAAAAGCTAAATGAATATAGCTTTGTAACTTAAAAATACAGCTTTATATTGTATTATCCAAACATAAAACCAAGTCATTTTAAAGCTAATGTCATTTACATCTAAAGAAAGCTATATGTAAAAAAAAACGAAGCTATATGCATTTAGCTTTCCATCCTGAATTTTTTTATATTTTTTTTAATATTTACAGAACAAAAATCTATTCTCTAATAAATTTTTCAGGAAAATACCCTAAAGGATAAAATTAACAAAAAATTGTTCCATACGGACAAGGGGCTAAAATTTTGTCCATAAGGACAAATTTTAGTGTAAAGCACTATGCCATAGATGGCCTACTACAACGAAAATCCAAGCTGTTGCTAACTACAATATTACCATAGCTATGCTGATTTTTGTCCATTACAACGCACGCTTCAAGGTGTTAGCATAGACATCAAATTGTGTTGCAGAGCTATATTTATATTCAAAATAAAAAAATTAATAAAATTATCAATCCACGTGAAAATGATCCAACAGTCTATGTTATCAATCCGTGTCAATTTGATTTTCCTTCACCGCATCAGCTACTTTCCCCAAATTTTCATTTTCCCGCTTAAAGATAATTCACGCTATTTGCCTTTTTATTTTTCACTTCAGAAAAATATAGCCGTCTTCTTCAATGGAAAACTAGGTTTTGCCCTCTTAATCAAATCGCGACTTCAACTAGGGTTTAGCATTTTTTCCTTTTAAATTGATCTCTCCATCTTCAATTTATAGCGAATCGAATTGTAATTTCCCACTATTACCACTTTTCCCTTTGTGTTTATATAATCGCATATTTATTGGTTTATTTATTTTATTTTTAGTGGTCTTCTCGAGGTCTTCAAGTAAGCTGTTTCCGTAAATGTTGAAATTGTAGAATGATTTATAGAAACAAGAGTTGTGCGATCAGAAATTGCACAATCTAAAGGTACGATTCATCTAAAGGTACAATTTTTAGAGTTTATGCAGCTGAATCCTGTAAGTAGAAAGATATTTAGTGTTCCCATATTTCAAAAGTTTTGTTCTCACCTAAAGGTACGATTCATCTCTTTTATTGTTCTATCTAATATTGAACTTCTGCTCTTGCTGCAAGTATTTCCTCTTTAATTAGATAGATGCATAATGATTTGTACTTTCTTTGAATTTAACCTATTAGCTCCTAGGCTTCCATGTTCATTGCAATTTTGAAATACTTCTTAAGTTCATATTATGCATAACGACTAGGAAACACAGGAGGATGGTGAATTCTTTAATGGAAGAATACACGCCATACATGTATAGAAAGAATAAAGGGGAAGAGGACAGCAAAACCAAATGGTGTTATATATATGCGAAGTAGGCAGAGAAAGTGGTTTAGAAGCCAACGACTCTCTGGTAAAATTGGTTTGGTATTATAATAATGCATTGGAAAGACGAAACAACAAGTAATTAATAGCTCGTAGCTGTTGTCAAGAAATCCAAAAACTTTGATAAGGTCCAAGCTGTTATCAACAAGTATGATATTCTCTTCATTACAGATAAGGTGATTACAACTTTTGGAAGTGTACGGTCAATGTTTGGATGCGACAAATACACTATAAAACTAGACCTTGTGTCAATAGCCAAAGCTCTTTCATCTGCCTATGTGCCAATTGGTGCAATCCTTGTTAGCCCAAAGATTGCAAAAGTAGTACATTCTCAAAGCAACAAACTTGGTAACTTTTTTCCGTTATTCTTTTCTGTTTTGAGGACTGAAAAAAATGGTGTTATATATATATTAAATGATACATGTTAAGGCCATCTGCGCCTATGCATGTCATGTATATTGAATATACTGAACCTATGCATGTCATATATATTGAAAATACTGAACCTGTGCATGTTCAGGCGTCATTTGCATTGTTTGCACTCAAGGAACTGGTATAGAATTTGGTATAGAAAAGACTTTACAAACTGCAAATCTATTCCCTTCTGTGCATTTAGCCTTCATGTACTACTACATCATCTACGACTACAGATATTACAATACACAAGTTCAATAAATTATGTTCACAAAGTGCATACACACATGACTGTTTCAAGTCAATATTCCGAGTTTATCTCCTTTCATGTATCACCTTTTTTTGTCCCCTCCTTTTAAAAGGATTTACAGGTAGAACACATGCATAGACAGTACAAAATTGACTCAATACAATTTTGATTCAGTTCAAGGGATATCTGTTATACCAAGTGCTGCTCAGCTTCTTTTCTGGCTTGGTTTATTGTTTTCCACCAATAATTTTCGATTGCTGAGATTGTATATATCGTGCAGGGCTTGCATTGAGTGTAGTTTGAAGTCTTGATGTAGAATTCTTATTTTCTGGCAGCAGTGATGGGTATGCTCAATGAGTTATCTCTCTTACAGTCAATTAATAGTGTGCCCATTTGATTGACCCTTTTTGCTCCTTAGGAAAACTAAGATGGTTTCTTTTTTTGTTTTTTTTTTAAGTTCTTCTTTACAGCTTAGAACTAGAGTGTCACCAATAACCCTTTTGATTCACTGAGTGCACTTGATATTGGTGAGATAGAGGATGGTGAAATTGATGGTTCGGTGTTGGACATTCATGTTGAAAATTCAAATGTTAACCAGTCTGATGGAGCGCGAGGCTAATGAAGGATCATGGTAGCTAAAGGTCGGAAGACGTCAGGTAATGATTCAGTTCATTTATTAGACAAACCGATTCTGAAATCTACTGAAATGATGCCAAACAGAATTATACAGAAGCCTATTGTACTTAAAGTACCTTACTACCATGGAAAAACTGCAATCTATTGGATGTTACAATCAAAATGCAGGCTAACTAAATTTCTGGTTTCGTCACTGCGTTCATCTCTTCTGTGTTTTTTACCGGGTATAAGTTGATATTTTATTATTTCCCCCTTTTTGTATTTCGTTCAATAGCATATCTTGATTGTATTTTTTTGTACTTTTGTAATTGTGCAGATTCAGCACGGGCATATTAATATATCTTGCTCGGAAACGGTTCGAGTGACATTGTAGCAAGTCTGTATATGAGTGAATGTATAATAGTGTCAGTGAGTCTGTATATGAGTAAATCGAGTGACAATGTAGTGAATTCAGCTATTTTATGTAATGAAATTACTAATTCACAAAGGTTGTAAACTTAAATTGTTTTTTTTTCTTAATGTGAGTAATTATATTTGTTGTTAGTGAAATAGCGGTTATTATTATAATATTATGAAATATTTGATTAATAGCAGTTGAGGTATAATTACTTTTAGTAGTTGTAAAACAAATTTTAACAACTGCTAGAAACAGTTGTAAAAAAGGTTGACTTTATTATGATTGCCAGTTGTACTAGACATATTACAACTGTTTTTAGCAGTTGTGAAATGGTATTTTTTGTTGTTGTAGTGGTACCTTTGGCAACACCTATACCGATGTTGCCATAGGGTCGCAAAATGTTGCCTTTGACTCTAAGGCAACACGGCAAAAGGCAACCCCAAAAAAGTGTTGCTACAGATCATTTTTTGCCGATAGCAACACTTTTTGGCACCTACTGCGTCACATCTTTGGGGTTGCCGTAGGCCATCTATGGCGTAGTGAAGGTAGGAATTATAGTGGGTCCCTGAATTCTACCTTTTACACTAAAATTTGTCCTTATGGATAAAAAAAAAATCCCCTTGTCCTTATGGAACAATTTTTTGTTCATTTTGTCCTTAAGGCTAAAAAACCCCAAATTTTTATTCATTTTTAATATATAATCACATATAAACATTTTTGTATTAATTTTTATTATTTGTAAAATGTTAATTTGTGTCTGTAGTTCGAAATATTCGGACTTTTTCAATTAAAATATGAAACTTGTCATTGATTTAGACAACAAAAGTTGGTTGTCCTTAGATCTAATTTTTGTCTAAAATATGTGCTTAAAACAAATATCCAAATTTATTTAATTATTTTTGTTAATATAGATATACTTGTTGAAACTAGTGCATATTAGTAATTTATTTAATGAATCAACAAATGTTATTTAATAGAGTTTGTTTAAATAAGTTAAATGTAAAATTACGAAGTTAGTTTAACTATATAGTTATTATAGCAGGTAGAGTTGAAAAGAAACTTGTAAAATAACGTAGAAATTTACTGTGAAGTTATTGTTGTTCAAAAAGAATTTTATGATAATATATTGTAAACTTTTGATATAAATGAATCATAACTAATTTACAAATTAACTTTGTCATTATTGTTGATATACATAGTTTATGTTACGTGTTTTATACATCTTTATAGTTGCATAAAAAACTACTTTTTTTAATATGAATATACATAGTATTTTTTTTAAGGAAATATACATAGTAAAATTGACATATATTTTAAGAGCTATTAGAAAAATGGACTAAATACTATCTGAAGTTATTTAAATAATTAGAATTTAAGATTTCATGAGTAGTTTAAACATATGTACTAAAATATAAAATATCACGAAAGAATTAATGTGGTTCAACAAATAATTATAAAAATGTTTAGATGGAGGTATTTAAAGCGGAAAATATTTTCTTCAATTTATGATAAATTTATTGAGATGGTTGTATAACATATTTTTATTTTTATTTTTATTTTTTACATATAGTATTTAAACTGTTTGACTTATTTAACTTTATATTTGAAAGAAAGATTAATTTTGCTATTTTTATTGATATGTACATGATTTACATTTTAAAACATCATACTTAGCATTAATTAGATGAATTAACAACTATTTATTAACTGAATTCAAAATCACATAATCAATCTAAACATATTAATTTAAATGTACAATGTTAATTGATATTGTGCACCGTTCTATAAATAACTAAATAAATTTTAAAATGTAAACGTTTGATATCAATATTAAAATGCAATATACGGTAAATATATTGACGTAAATGAGTTCAACTTTAAATTTGTGATAATTAATTATGTGTATAATTTATGTTTTGTGATTGACGTGTTTATACATTTGATTTTTTCCAATTTTGTAAACATGATATAGTTAATCTTGATGTGTTTTATTAGATGAATCAATGAATAATCGTTTGCTTAAATTATTTATATAGTTTTATTATTATGTAATTAAATATTAAATTTGGTACTAAATGTAAAATGTTAAGAAAGAATTGAAAGAGACTTAAATTATTATAGAAAATTTAAAGTATAGGTATTTCGAGCCACAAAACATAATTTTATAATTTTTAGTATTTAAAAAATATAAGTTAATTAGATTTATTTAAATTACTTAAATTATGGATTTTGTAATTAAATTAAATATCTAGACTTAAATGTAAAATGTTAGGAGCTAACTGTCATTTAATAATTGTGTAAACTTTGAAATGTCCATGTCAAAATGTAAAATGATAGAAAAAATAAAAATAACGTGAGAGAAATTGTAAATAAGCGTAAAATGATAATGTAAATTAATAATAAAATATACATAGAGAAACACAAAACCAAGTCATTTTAAAGCTAATGTCGTTTACATCCGAAAAAAGCTATATGCAAAAAACGAAGCTATATGTATATAGCTTTCCACCTTGAAATTTTTTTATATTCTTTTTCTTTCATATTTACAGAACAAAATTATATTCTCTAATAAATTTTGGGGGTTTTAAGCATCAAGGACAAAACGAAAAGAAAATGTTCCATTAGGACAAGGGAGTAAAATTTTATCTATAAGGACAAATTTTAGTGTAAAAGGAGGAATTCAGGGGGTCATAATGTGACACCCCGTTATTCTATAACATTAAGTTTCACAAATTTAAGTATAATTAATTCTAAATAAAAGGATTAAGGGAAATGGGTTACGCCATTGCGTTCGTCTCGGAATTCTGCTTGAGATAGAGTCCGAGTTTGCGTAAATCGGACTCCGTATGAATGAGTTATGACCTCCGGAAGTTTCAGAATTCAATTTAAAATTCAAACATTTCAAAATTCAGTTTAAAAATCGAAAACAGACCCAAACTGGGCTGGGCGGGAAAATTCCCGCCGAGGATCCAGGTCGACCTGGGGGTCGACCTGCCCAGTCGACCTGGTCAGGTCTTGGCGGGCCTGGTCGGGTTCTGGTCGAATTTCTGAGTCTTGGTGTGTCACTAGGGCTGACTTGTCACCTCCTGATTGGCTCCTCTTGGTGTGTATGGTCTGGATTCACTCAATGATCATCTGACGGCTCAAATCAATCTGAAATTCTATAAATACAACCTAAGACTCAACCTAATTTCACAAAAAAAAAAAGATCTAGAGTCGTCATGCTGCCGGGAGGAAACTAAGAGTAGCCGTCAGTGGGAGAAAGCTTAGAGACGAGCAAAACTAAAGTAAAAACAAGATTCAAACAACGTTTATCTACCTAAAGGAAAGCATTGCAAATTCAGAACTCAGAAACCAGAATATCAAGATCGTCGTTTGTTGTAAGTATAGTGATTTTTCCGATGAGAATAAAATTAAGACTTGATTCGATGTAAAGTGCAAATCGAATTTTACTATTGTATAACGACGATGCTAATTCATATCTGTGTATTGCAATGATTGTATTGTGAATGGTATTGGGATGTTTGTGGTATAATTGACTTGATGTTGGTCCTGCTGTACATTTAGAATGAAGGCAACATCACATACAAGTATATGGTTAATGTTAGGATTTACACCTATATGTTTATATGTTTAACATAGATCGTATACATTTTTCTAAGTCCAAGTTAAGACTTATATACACATGTTCTATGTTAAGACCATTAAGCCTACATGATTAAACCCCATGTATATGATCTTATGTTCCTTGCAAGTTTGTAATTAGGTCCATGCCAAGTACCATTTAGTTTCACACGATTATTACAAGTTTTATGTTATAATAGGATACATGATTTGATCTAGTTCACACATTTGGGTTAATGTCAAAATTAGACATTTTTATGGACAAGTAATAACTTTGTCACATGCTAGTTTGTGTTTGAAGTTATGCCTAGATAAAAATATGGTTAGGCTTATGTTTTATGCAAGTCTAAAATTTTCAATTTCATGTGACACCTATTTAATTAGATTCTTATTTGAATGCAAGTTGACATGACAAGTTGAAACCCATGTTAATTAGATCGCAAAGTTGCAAGTTCATATGTCACACACCCTTTATGTTATTTAGAATATTTCATGTTCTTGGCTTTCCCTTCTATGCTTAAAAGTTGGGCTGAAATATCTAGCCCAACATTCATTATAGTCTTGCGAACGTACAAACAGGGGAATATCGTTGGGATTAAACATGAAAATATATGTATTGGCATGATTGGCACATGCCAATAAATTGGTGACATTTAAATGGTATTAATTCCTATACCAAAAATGATGAACTTGAAAATGGGCCATAACATTTAATTGTTAACACATTTACATATAAAGAACAAATATGTAAATTTAGAAAATACGAGTATGCTTAACCCGAGGTTGGATTGAGTTGTGATGCAAACCTTCCTTGACCCGCCCGGCTGTCCAGTAATCATAACAATACCTATCCAATGTGGGAGGTTAAGGCATGGAGCTCAATAAGGACCCGATGTTAGATTGAGTTATGGTATAAACCTGCCTAGAACCGACCGACGCATCCAGTAACCGTAAAAATACCTGTCTAATGTGAGTAGTCGGTGCTTTAAAAAGCTAAGTCAGGATGGTGGGGTTAAGTGTACTAAAACACTTAACCAATTCAACATGTAAATTAAACTGATGGGTGGGGTTAGGTTAATACAGACACTTAACCACTTAACATGTTTGAGTAGAAAACCCTAGTAACGGGGACCCATTTCAGCAGTAACCCAATTAGGTACCATGGTACCCTGAAACTAGGCTGGGTGGGGCACGATTACTGGGCTGATTATAAGCGGTTAAAAGCGACGGCGGTTGGTGCGGCAACGCGGGTTCTAACGGAGTGCGGGTGTGCACACACTTCGGAGCAGACAAACAGGGCACTGGGCATCAGTAGTATAACCTATGCATTCTAGGATTGTGTCGGGCCGCCACCATGGGACTTGATACACCCCATGGTGGGACTAGCATAGGTATCTACAATCACTTGGGGGCCGTATGACACATATGATTATGCGAGTAGGAGCCGATCTTTAGAAAAGGGGATCACTTCACCCCGATTATGGGGTGCCAGTTGAGACAGTACAAGTAGGTGCAGAGATATAGTGTGGGGTGCGATAGTATATTCGGCGCTAAACTACTTTATCTTAGTTTATGATACTTTCCTATTTTCAGTTTATTCCTATCATGCCCTTTTTCTTATTCACATTCTGAAAAGTCACTAGACTTACCAGGCTCTATGTCCGACTCTGTTTTTCTTTCGTCTTCTTTTCTTCCATCCCCCCCCAAGGTCCACAGGGAGGAAACAATCCAGCTTAGTCAGACTCTTTGCAAGCTTCAAGATAGTAGAGGTATGCTTTGGACTCTCTTTCCTTGGCTATGGCTTTGGACACATCTATGGGGATTTATGCAGTTTTAATTATGTTTCATGCTTCTTTAAGTTTTAAATCAAGGCAGTATTATGGTTGTAATAATTGGAAGTTTATTTTGAGACAATTATGGAGATGCTTTGTACGAACACGTATTTATGAAATGAAAGTCTGTTTGTTTTTCCGCTGCTTATATATATGTGTTTATATATGTCTTGTGTTTATCTGTGACTTTTACTTATAAACCTCCACCGAAGTTAAGGCATTCCCTTGTGAGTGACCTTAACGGAGGTGGGGTGTTTCACTTGGTATCAGAGCACAGGTTTACCAGATTAGATAAAGGTTTTTGAAATTATTTTCAAAAAGAAGTTTAAAGAAGCATTTTTTCAAAAAAGAGCGTGTTTTTAAAAGGCATAATTCCCTAAAGCCATATGCACTATCTCTCTATCCTTTTTTCATGAGTCTTTTTTTTCAGCATGTCTGGAGATCTTAACCTTCCAGAAGGCGTACCGAAACCTGGCTGGTTCCGAAGGTACCTAGAAGCTAGGGCCAATGGCGCGGGCCCAGCAGACATTCCTCCACCTCCAGTGGCAGCAGTTCCTCCTCCTCCTCGTGGAAATGCTTTCGCAAAGACGTGTACGGACTTCAAGGCTATGGGTGGAAAGGACTTTTATGGAACTGAATCCTTTGTGGTAGCAAGGAACTGGCTGAAGGAGACTGAAGATTTGTTCATCATCTTCGAAGTTGATGACAGGCAAAAGATACAGCTAGCAGTGTAGCGACCCGAACTTCCCCATCTCTGAAGAGAAGAGAAAGAACGAATTACCGTGAGTACAAGACGAATAAAAACACAAACAGAAGAACATTTCATTGTTATTACAACAATTCCATCAAAATACTAGAATATATAGAGTATAAATAAATAAAATACATTCGATAAAAATCAGAGGTTACAATAAATTACATTGCAGCGGAAACAATACAAAGCACAACTGAATGTAATACACGGATACAGAGCTTTACGAGCATCGTTCCAGCTGTAAATCAGGATCCTGTGAATATAAATCTGCAAAACCAAAACTACTAGCTGCCCGTGCGGAAATAAGGGCACCCAGAGTTTAGGTTAAAACAATAAACTCCAAGTCAGTCATGTGACTGGTGTGAGATCTAAAACAGTTATTTAAATCTTTACTTTAAAAGAGAGTAATTCAAGGGACCACGCCGTATGACATGGAACGGGTTTCCTCCCAATAATACCATTGTATATAAATAAACAGCGCAATGCTTTTTCGAAAAATGAAGCTATTATAAGACCCAGGTCCCATCACACAATGCAACGCAAGCCGGAGGATAGGGTTTTCCCTTATAATAGCCAAACATGCTTGATACGTTTAAAACAAATCATTTTTTACTATTATAAGTGTATAGTGTCAAAACAATTTCAATCATAAAAATCAATCATAGACGGCATAGTATGCCATGCTACTATGTCGCCAATACTCGGTTCTACAAATAAAGCTGAAATATCTCGTATTGGAAATTGGATTTTCGTCATGAGTCGAGGCAAGGGGAAAGCTCCTCTCCGCTTCGAGACACTCTAGCAAATGCCTCAGGACTACACACTCTGGGTAACCCTTGGATGCTTCAGGGCCGGTCCTCCCTTACGTTTGAGGATTGGCAATTCCTGAACACACGTTTCCTGGTCCTAACAGACCTAAATCCTAGGCGCCTCGTTCCAACAACCACAAAGGTGAAAATAATATAAATGTCAGCCAGTTTAAGCACTGACACCACCCATAGCTAGAAAGAAACGTCGTGCTCTCCCTGCAGTCCTTATCCCTTTTTGACTCATACCGAGGTGTGAGGCTCGCGAATTAACGCTATACACAAAGCTATGCCACGTAGGCTGTGCTTTGATCATCAACCACAAGACTTTGCTTTTCAACAAAAGCCTTGATCATTGCATCTCAGCGTGCCACACAGGCAATTCATGCTATGCGACTAATATCTATCGATATATAACCTCTGAGCTCGTATGTCTCAGAGAAGGGCGTTAAGCAAGAGAATAAATTCTCCGCCGCCAAACAGATATATATTTAATAGAAATCAATCAACACAGAATAAAATCCAATGTCGGACACACAATCCATTTACACGTCCTTTCTGGGTCTAAACGAAACCGGAGGCACTTTCCTCGCATATCCATCGATCTCCAAATACGTCTGGACGACCACCAACTATTTCCATCCTCTTGGGTGTACAGCCCAATCAGGATTATCAGTAATTATCTAAACAATGTGAAGACTTCCGGTCTTCGACCACTGTCTTCATCTTCGAACTATCGTCGAATCGGTTATTCAGAATGGGTATAAACCCGGCCTTTCCGAACAACCCGCGTATTATAATAAACAAGTGCTAGAAAACACAACATACGCCTCATTCCAATTCTGAATATTCTTTTATTTAAATATTCACATCCTTTGGGAAAGGTTCCCATTCATTTTATCAAAGATAAATTCTTTAAAATTTATTCTTTAATCTTCCTTTGGATGTCATATCAAACCAAATTATGGTTTTCCAAACTAGTCGAGATTAGCGAACCATACCGAAGTAATTATTTTTTTTATTTCCCATTCCCAACCTATTCATCCCATGAAGCAAAACAGTTATTACCCCATAACTAACACCACGGTGTTATCGGTAAATTTAATTACCATTTCCCGTTTAAATCTAATTAAAGATTTACTATCGCTCGGAGCAAAACTGGCGATACTCCATTTTCGATCATTTCCTATATTTGATAATTTATATTATCAATTCACGTTTCAATCTAATTAAAGATTCATTAAAACTCTTTTTACTGGGTTAAAGAACTAATGTCATTTAAAACACAGTGCACGATAAACCCACAAATCAATTCTAATTCAATTCCAATTAAATATATTAATTAATTGGTATACTTCATTAAATCTAAATAAAAAGATTTAATCTTTTCTCAACTGGGTTCAAGAATGGTGTTGATGAAGACACCATTCACAACAAACCCAAATCTCATTTGATATTAAATATAAGGCTCTGAATAGAAAATATATCGGCTTATATTCAATATCAAATTCTGAAACCAATAAATATCGCTTTGGAAATAACGATATAAAATATTTCTTCCAAATTTCCATATCAATATTCGTATAATCCCGAATCCAATCATCGAAATATTCCGAAGATAATTTCGATTCAAATCCATTCCAATTCATATATTGGAAATTCTGGTTATTTTTAAAACCATTTCAAATCCAATTTATTTATTGTAAAAATATATAAATTATTATTCTAGTTCAAAATTAGTTCATTTTGATAAAAATACATTTTTATCTTTTCAAATACGGGATTTTTCATCCCGGTTCTTTCCAAATCATTTATTTTGATTTTACAAAAATTATTGATATTTTTAATAATTTTATCAATGCCCGTACAGTCGACTTCCATCAACGGCCATCGAACTGCACTTATAGCGACCTTTTCTGAAATTGATTTGGACGTATCTCCAAATCCAACCATTAGATTTCTAATTTCTTATATTCGTTAGAAAGCTCTTTTCGATTCGAACCCAACGGTTCTGGTTTGAGGAGAATCCGACGGTCGGATCTCCCGAAATGTCCATCCGAAGCCAATGGTCGAAATTTTCGAACTACCGCAGCGCGGCGCGTTCTATTCAGGCCATTATATTATATATAATATATATAATATATATTTCGTCGATTTCTATTTAAAATGAATTTTATAAATCGTTTTAAATTCGTTTCAAAAATAGTTTCAACTACCATTTCAATTTTATATCAAAGTTGAATATTCACTTATAAATTCGTTTTAAATTCATTTCAAATTGATTTCAATTCAAATCGATTTTAATTCGTTTTCAATTCAATTTCAATTCGAATTCAATTCTATTCAATTTCAATTTGAATTTGAATTTCAATTCAATTTCAATTCAAATTTATTTTCAATCCATTTTAATTCGAATTCATTTTATATTCAATTTAATTCGAATTCATTTTATTTTCAATTCAATTCAAATTCTAATTCGTTTCAACTTCGATTCCAATTTGATTTTCAATTTAATCTAATTCGAATTTCATTTAAAAATATTCGATTTTGAAATCACTTTTCAATATTCATTATAAAACGAATAAAATCGATAAAAAGATCGATCGCGTCAAAATAACGCATCTCTAATCAACACGGCTTTATATTTTTCATAAACTTCTTTATTCTATTCAACAAATGAATATTTATTCTATTCAACACATGAATCTATATTTCTTTCTTTAACACATGACTAATCTCAAAAAATGAGAACTGTCAACACATGACTATTTTTGTTATTTAATATAATTTCTAAAATTTTGATTTATATCGTTAAATTTTTAATCAGACTCCAACCGTAAATTAGTAAGAGAACGATTCCCTAAATATTAACGCCGAAGGCCGAAACCAACATCAGATCAATACACAGGAAACCACTCATCTTATCTATTTTCCAGTTAGTTTCTAATTTTATATATATGATAAAGATGTAAATTTTATTGTTAAAATACTTCGTTCAATACAAGACTAATCTCAACAAATGAGTACTATCAACGCGTGACTATTTTTGTTATTTAATATATATTTCGTTCAACACATGACTAATCTCAACAAATGAGTACGGTCAACACATGAACCTTTATTTTATAATATTCTTTATTTTCACAATTAGAATGAGGCCCAATTAATTACCATATAACGTTAATTATATGGATTCCATACAACATATGTATATCACAGCAACGATAAATCAACCATCATCCAAAGTGCATTTTACACTGTATAAGCACAAAATATAAATATTTAATGCTTATAACAGCCTGTCAATCAATCGATCGACATACAACTAATTATTGGGACTAGTGTGTGTCATATATCATCCCAATACCCGTGTGGAGTTTCAAACAATCAAATACAGATTTTATTGTGCAGTTGGTTGCTTAAAGACGAAGCTTCCTATTGGTGGGAAGTTACCCATGCTGAGAGGCCAGCGGAAACTTGGGAAGATTTCAGGATGAGGTTTGAGATGAAATTCCTCTCCCAAGCTGAAAGAAGCCTGCAGATGGAGAAGTTCCTAACTCTTAAACAAGGAAGTATGACGATTAAGGAGTACGACAATCAGTTTAATCAGCTGGCCCGATTTGGGCTGGATTTAGTAAACACCCAACACAAGAAGGCTCTTCGCTTTGTCAAAGGTCTGAATGAGCCTCTACACAGTCTTGCTATGACCCATATACCCATGGGAGTGACTTATGAAAGCTTGGTGGACATGGCGCTGCTACACGAGGAAGATAAAGGCAAGAAGGAAGCAAAGGTGGAAGTGCCTCAAGAAAAGAAAGAGGGTTTACAGCCTAAGAAAACAGATTTCAAGAAAGGCGGGAAGAACAACAAATCCCATGAAAAGAGGTGTAATTTCTGTGGCATTGTTGGACATATAGTGAAAGACTGCCAAAAGAAGAAGGCGAAGATGAATGGTGGTTGTTTCCATTGCGGAGAGACTGGACACATGGCTAAGGACTGCCCAAAGAAGCAGGGGCAGGGATAGAGGACTGGATCCACTTCAGGGGGACAGGTTCATGCACAGGTGGCACATCCACAAGAACGAGGTAGAAATATTTCTGTAGAAAGCTTAGTTTATCTTTATGATCATCCAGTTCGCACTCTCTTTGATTCTGGTGCATCACACTCCTTTATTTCATCTGCTTTCGTAGAATCTCTCCACCTAGACACTAGTATGGTAGAGGATCCCTTGGTTGTTTCAAACCCAATTGGGGGCTCAGCTTATTTGTCAATGGTCTGTTTGGGTTTGAAAATCTCTATACTAAGTGTTGAATTTAGATGTAGTGCCTTTGTTTTGGGTTTCTCGGGATATGGATTGATCTTAGGCATGGACTGGTTATCCAGTAACGGTGCCATTCCTTATTGTGAGAAGAGAGTGATTAAACTCTTGACTCGGTTCGGTAACACTCTAGAAATTTTTTGTAATCCTTTGAATGCTGTTATGCTTAGTTATCTAGAGTCACTTGATGCTTCTGTTGAGAATTTGCAGTCAGTTAGAGTGATCCGTGAATATCCGGATGTCTTTGAAGAGGTGAAGGGCTTACCTCCGAGGTGGGAAATAGACTTCCGCATATATCTTGTTGATAATGCAAAGCCCGTAGCTTTACCGATTAGACACATGGCTCCAAGGGAAAGAAAGGAGCTCAGTAAGAAAGTTAAAGAGCTTCTCGAGAAGGGGTTCATTAGACAGAGCATTTCGGAATGGGGTGCTCCAGTGGTGTTCGCCACCAAAGCATATGGCTCACTACGTCTTTGTGTGGACTATAGGGAGCTAAACAAGCTGACTAAGAAGAATAGACACCCGCTTCCCAGAATAGATGATTTGTTTTATCAGCTTGTAGGTGCGTCGGTTTTCTCCCAACTTGATCTGGCTACTGGGTTCCACCAGCTAAGGGTAGCTGAAGATAGCATTGATAAGACGACATTCAGGACCCTAGACGGTTTCTTCGAGTGGCTTGTCATGCCTTTTGGCTTGATAAATGCATCCCGCTTATTTCGTAGACCTAATGAGCAGGGTGTTCAAAGAATTCCTCAATAAGTTCGTGGTGGTCTTTGTAGATGATATTTTGATCTTCTCAAAGAATGAGGAAAAACATGCTCAGCATCTGAAAGAGATCATGGAAACTCTTCGAGTTCATCAGCTGAAAGCCAAATTCTCCAAGTACCACTTTTGGAGAGAGGAAGTAAGGTTTCTTGGACATATAGTGTCCAAAGTGTGGTTTGCTGTGGACCCCGCGAAAGTGGTGGCGGTGCAAGATTGGAAGGCACCAAGAAATGCAACCGAAGTTCGAAGTTTTCTCGGTATAGCAGGTTTTTACAGAAAGTTTGTTAGAGATTTCGCGAAAATCTTAGCTCCATTCACAAGGCTAACAAAGAAGAATCTGGCGTTCGCTTGGGATTTGGATTGCGAGTTTGCTTTCCAACGATTAAAAAGGGCTCTCACAATAGCCCCAGTTCTCGCATTGCCAGATGGAAGCAAGATGTTCACTATATACACGGATGCTTGTGGTACGGGACTAGGCGCTGTTCTGATGCAAGAAGGGAAGGTAGTAGCTTATGGTGGAAGACAATTGAAAGTGCATGAAAAGAACTACCCAACCCACGATCTTGAGTTGGCCGCCATCGTCTTTGCGCTTAAGTCTTGGTGCCATTATCTCCTAGGTGAGAAGTTCGAATTATACACTGACCATAAATCGTTGAAGTATCTTTTCTCACAGAAAGATCTTAACTTGAGGCAACAAAGATGGATGGAGTTTCTTTCCTCGTATGATTTCGAGATTTCCTACACTCCTGGAAAGGGCAATGTAGTAGCAGACGCCTTGAGTAGAAAGAAGATGACACTAAGCCCTCTCTTTGTGGAAAGGCAAAGCTTGGAATATATAGCCAGTTTTAACTTTAGGCCCTCCTCTGATTTTGTACCGGGTTTGTTAGCATCTCTTGAAGTGCGCCCTACTCTTTTGGACTCAATAGGGATTGCACAACGCAAAGACCCTTAGCTTGTTGATGTGATTGATAAGCTTATTAGGGGTGAGACTTCTAGTCACCTCAATAGATACACCATCGATGATAAGGGTTGGCTGAGGCGGGATGGAAGACTATGCGTCCCACAAGCAAGGGAGTTGATAAAGAAGGTTCTCCAGGAAGTGCATCATTCCAAGATGACTATACACCCTGGCGGAGACAAGATGTACAAGGACGTAAAGAGAGTTTTCTTTTGGAGTGGCATGAAGAAGGACGTGGCAGATTTCGTTTCTAAGTGCATGATATGCCAATAAGTCAAGGTGGAGCAGAAGAAGCCTGGTGGTCTGCTCCATCCTCTAGAGGTCCCACAATGGAAGTGGGATAGCATTTCAATGGACTTCATTGATGGGCTGCCTAGGTCAAGAAGGGGCAATACTAGCATTTGGGTAATAGTGGACAGGCTCACAAAAAGCGCCCACTTTTTACCTGCCAAGAGTAGAAGGACTGCCTCATCTCTAGCGTCTCTTTATCTTAAGGAGATAGTTCGACTCCATGGAATACCCTCCAGCATTGTTAGTGACTAAGACCCTATCTTTACAAGTGAGTTTTGGCAGAGTCTGCAAGAAGCTGTAGGCACACAGTTATGCTTGAGCACGACCTATCACCCGCAAACTGATGGCCAGACAGAAAGGGTGAACAGAGTTTTAGAGGATCTTTTGAGACTTTGCGTTCTTGACTTTGGAGGGACATGGGAGGATCATCTTCCTTTAGTGGAATTCGCCTACAACAACAGCTACCAAGCCACCATTGGCATGGCGCCCTTCGAAGCTCTATATGGAAGACCGTGTCGATCACCAACTTATTGGTGGGAGTCTATAGACAAACTTATACTTGGGCCAGACATGATTAGAGAGACTTCAGAAAAAGTGGACTTGATACGAAGGAGAATGAAGACTGCCCAAGATAGACAGAAATCCTATGCAGACAAAAGAAGGACCAACCTTGAGTTTGAGGTTGGGGACAGGGTTTTCCTTAAGGTATCTCCTTTAAGGAACGTCGTTCGCTTTGGATCCACAGGAAAGCTAGCACCGAGATTTGTAGGTCTGTTCCCCATCATCGAAAAGATAGGGAAGATGGCTTATAGAGTAGAGCTGTCCGAAAGGTTGGCTGGAGACCATAATGTCTTTCATGTTTCTCACCTACGAAAGTGTTTACATGAGTCTGCGGAAGTGGTGGAGCCAAGCATTCTAGAAGAAGTTGAGATAGAACGAGAAGCTACTGTAAGGAAGGTTCCAACTCGTATCTCGGGAACTGAAATCAAAAAGCTATGCAACCGTGAAGTCAAGCTCGTTAAAGTTCAATGGAGCGATGCCGAGGAAGACGCGACTTGGGAAACTGGGGATAGAATACGCACGACCTACCCTTTTCTTTTTGAGGGTACATCTTTGACCTCTCTTTTTCCTTAAGTTATGCTTGTATCTATCTTTTTAGGTATATCTTCTCGGTCCTTTTCCTAACTCCTTAGGTAGAAAACTAATGGATGCAAACATGTGTTTAAAAACATGTTATGGATGATGGCTGCAAGTGGTTGCTAGTGGTTGCTCGTGGATGCATATACACACACACCCTGGATTTTAGATCGGCTCAGTCACTTCATATTGCATATGCATATATGTATTCATATTTGTATATGGATGAAACTTGATGTGTTGTCATATGGATGTCACATTTGTTTGAATGGTTGCGCACTCATGTAGAATTATGAGTAGGGAAAATTTGCATACATAATGGATTCATGACACTTACATGATTTGCATTAAGTAGGTCAACTGAATCAGTAGACCGCCTAATTTTTTGCATTAGATAAGGACATATACACACACTATGCATATGATCATGAAACATTAGAAGTCTTTTAAGGACAATGGACGCTTGTGTATGATGGTTGAGTAGATGGACGATTGGATAGTAGAATATACATTCTTCCTAACTTGAAGATTTCGGGGATGAAATCCTTTTAATAGGGGGAGAATGTAACACCCCATAATTCTGTAACATTAAGTTTCACAAATTTAAGTATAATTAATTCTAAATAAAAGGATTAAGGGAAACGGGTTACGCCATTGTGTTCGTCTCGAAATTCTGCTTGAGATAGAGTCTGAGTTTGCGTAAATCGGACTACGTATGAAGGAGTTATGACCTCCGGAAGTTTCAAAATTCAATTTAAAATTCAAACAGTTCAAAATTCATTTTAAAAATCGAAAACAGACCCAAACTTGGTTGAGCGGGAAAATTCCCGCCCAGGACCCAGGTCGACCTGTGTACCCAGGTCGACCATGTGGTCGACTTGGGGGTCGACCTGCCCAGTCGACCGGTCAGGTCTTGGCTAGCCTGGTCGAGTTCTGGTCGAATTTCTGAGTCTTGGTGTGTCACTAGGGCTGACTTGTCACCTCCTGATTGGCTCCTCTTGGTGTGCATGGTCTGGATTCACTTTATGATCATCTGACGGCTCAAATCAATCTGAAATTCTATAAATACAACCTAAGACTCAACCTAAATTCACACAAAAAAATAAGAGCTAGAGTCGTCATGCTGCCGGAAGGAAACTAAGAGTAGCCGTCAGTTGGAGAAAGCTTAGAGATGAGCAAAAATAAAGTAAAAACAAGATTGAAACAACGTTTATCTACCCAAAGGAAAGCATTGCAAATTCAAAACTCAGAAACCAGAAAATCAAGATCGTCGTTTGTTGTAAGTATAGTGATTTTTCCGATGAGAATAAAATTAAGACTTGATTCGATGTAAAGTGGAAATGGAATTTTACTATTGTATAACGACGATGCTAATTCATATTTGTGTATTGCAATGATTGTATTGTGAATGGTATTGGAATGTTTGTGGTATAATTGACTTGATGTTGGTCCTGTTGTACATTTAGAATGAAGGCAACATCACATTCAAGTATATGGTTAATGTTAGTATTTTCACCTATATGTTTATATGTTTAACATAGATCGTATACATTTTTCTAAGTCCAAGTTAAGAATTATATACACATGTTCTATGTTAAGACCATTATGCCTACATGATTAAACCCCATGTATATGTTCTTATGTTCCTTGCAAGTTTGTAATTGGGTCCATGCCAAGTACCATTTAGTTGCACACGATTATTACAAGTTTTATGTTATAATAGGATACATGATTTGATCTAGTTCACACTTTTGGGTTAATGTCAAAAATAGACATTTTTATGGACAAGTAATAACTTTGTCACATGCTAGTTTGTGTTTGAAGTTATGCCTAGATAAAAATATGGTTAGTCTTATGTTTTATGCAAGTCTAAATTTTTCCATTTCATGTGACACCTATTTAATTAGATTCTTATTTGAATGCAAGTTCACATGACAAGTTGAAACCCATGTTAATTAGATCGCAAAGTTGCAAGTTCATATGTCACACACCCTTTATGTTATTTAGAATATTTCATGTTCTTGGCTTTCCCTTCTATGCTTAAAAGTTGGGCCGAAATATCTAGCCCGACATTCATTATAGTCTTGCGAACGTACAAACGGGGGAATATCGTTGGGATTAAACATGAAAATATATGTATTGGCATGATTGGCACATGCCAATAAATTGGTGACATTTAAATGGTATTAATTCCTATACCAAAAATGATGAACTTGAAAATGGGCCATAACATTAACACATTTACATATAAAGAACAAATATGTAAATTTAGAAAATACGAGTATGCTTAACCCGAGGTTGGATTGAGTTGTGATGTAAACCTGCCCGGACCCGCCCGGCTGTCCAGTAATCACAACAATACCTATCCAATGTGGGAGGTTAAGGCATGGAGCCCAATAAGGACCCGAGGTTAGACTGAGTTACGGTGTAAACCTGCCCGGAACTGACCGGCACATCCAGTAACCGTAATAATGCCTGTGTAATGTGAGTGGTCGGTGCTTTAAAAATCTAAGTCAGGATGGTAGGGTTAAGTTAACTAAAGCACTTAACCAATTCAACATGTTAATTAAACTGATGGGTGGGGTTAGGTTAATACAGTCACTTAACCACTTAACATGTTTGAGTAGAAAACCCTAGTAACGGGGACCCATTTCAGCAGTAACCCAATTAGGTATCATGGTATCTTGAAACTAGGCAGGGTGGGGCACGATTACTGGGCTGATTATAAGCGGTCAAAAGCAACAGCGGTTGGTGAGGCAGTGAGGGTTCTAACGGAGTGCGGGCGTGCACACACTTCGGAGCAGACAAACAGAGCACTGGGCATAAGTAGTATAACCTACGCATTCTAGGATTGTTTCGGGCCACCACCATGGGACTTGATACACCCCATGGTGGGACCAACATAGGTATCTACAATCACCTGGGGGCCGTATGACACATATAATTATGCGAGTAGGAGCCGATATTTAGAAAAGGGGATCACTTCACCTCGATTATGGGGTGCCAGTTGAGACAGTACAAGTAGGTGCAGAGATATAGTGTGGGGGTGCGATAGTATATTCGGCGCTAAACTACTTTATCTTAGTTTATGATACTTTCCTATTTTCAGTTTATTCCTATCATGCCCTTTTTCTTATTCACATACTGAAAAGTCACTAGATTTACCAGGCTCTATGTCTGACTCTGTTTTTCTTTCGTCTTCTTTTCTTCCGTTTCCCCCTACAGGTCCACAGGGAGGAAACAATCCAGCTTAGTCAGACTCTTTGCAAGCTTCAAGATAGTAGATGTATGCTTTGGACTCTCTTTCCATGGCTATGGCTTTGGACACATCTATAGGGATTTATGCAGTTTTAATTATGTTTCATGCTTCTTTAAGTTTTAAATCAAGACAGTATTATGGTTGTAATAATTGGAAGTTTGTTTTGAGACAATTATGGAAATGTTTTGTATGAACACGTATTTATGAAATGAAAGTCTATTTGTTTTTCCGCTGCTTATATATATGTGTTTATATTTGTCTTGTGTTTATCTGTGACTTTTACTTATAAACCTCCACCGAAGTTAAGGCATTCCCTTGTGAGTGACCTTAACAGAGGTGGGGTGTTTCACATAAGGTCAAATTTTAATTAATTTTATTGTATAAATAATTTTATCCATAAGGACAAATTTTAATTAAATTTAATATTATAATCACAGAAAAACATTTTTGTATTAATTTTTATTATTTGTATAATGTCAATTTGTGTCCTTAGTTCGAAATATTTGGACTTCTTTCAGTTAAAATATGAAGGTTGCCCTTGATTTAGGTAGCAAAAGTTGCTTGTCCTTAGATCTAATTTTTGTCTAAAATGTGTCCTTCAAACAAATATCCACATTTATTTAATTGTTTTTATTAATATAAATATACTTGTTGAACTTGATGCTTATTATTAATTTAATTGATGAATCAAAAAATATTATTTAATAGAGTTCGTTTAAATAAGTTGAATGTAAATTTATGAAGTTAGTTTAACAGTATAGCTATCATAGTAGAAAGAATTGGAAAGAAATTTGCAAAATAACGTACAATTTATTGTCAAGTTATTGATGTTCAAAAAGAATTTTATGATAATATATTGTAAATTTTTGATATAAATGAATCATAACTAATTTACTAATTAACTTTGTCATTATTGTTGATATACATTGTAATGCCCCAACTCTATACTCACATTAGCCAAGGCCATTGCAAGCAATGGTGTCAACTAACCTATAACAACCCGGAAAATCAGAACTAATTTAAAATTTTATTTTAAGGAAATTTTGTTAGAAAATTCGTCAGAATTTAAAAATTCCATTATTAAATTAAATTATTGAATTTAAAAAGGTTTTTAAATAAAATTATGATGTTATTTATGATTGATTTCTAATTTTTTTCTAATAAACAATTATTTGTAATTAGATAAATAGTGGTTTATAACAATCGAAATTAGTATCAAATTGTATGTATATTTGTAATAATTAAATTCAAACAATTGATAATAAAGAAAATAGTAGACTTGTAAGTGATAGCAATTTTTATTATAATTAGCAATAATGATTGATTAGCTTATTAGCATATTATATTATGTTTGAGATTTCTATCATTTATTTCGTGGGAAGATTATCAATTAACTTTTGTAAGTTCTTCCCTTCTTAAAAGAATGAAGGAATTTGAATTGAAAAGCAATACATACCAACAAAAAGAAATAAATGCGTAAAAGTACATGTTTTTTTCCGTATTTTACACTGTTTATTTCAAATAAAAGAAAATCATACATTCCTTGTAATAGAACGAAGTCAACATGCTTTGTTTACATTTAATTTATGAAAATCAATTAGAAAATCTTCCAAAGAAACACATCTTCAGCAAATTAGATATGAAATTCTACTGTAATAAATTGTTTAATTAAGAATACATAAATGTGGATAGAAATGGAAATAAATGCATAATAATTGTGTAATTGAAAAGAGCGGAATTTGAATAAGTTAGCAATAAAAGGGTTAAGTTTAACAATTTGGTTGAAAAAGAAATAAATTAGGAAAGAAATAACTTAGTTAATTAGGTTAATTAAAATCTGTGACAACAAGGAATTTCGCCCGATTCGAATCGGTCACTAAACCGACCCAAACCGTTCGAGACCCCTGATCGTTTTGAGGACAAGACAAAACAGAACACAAACAGAAGAACATTTCATTGTTAATTACAACAATTCCATCAGAATACAAGAATATACAGAGTATAAATCAATATTACACATTCACTAAATATCAGAGATTAGAATACATTACATAGCAGCGGAAAACAATACAAAACACAACTAAATGAGATATACGGATACAGAGCTTTCCGAATATCATTCCAGCTATAAACCAGGTTCTTGTGAATATAAATCTACAAAACCAAAACTACTAGCTGCCCGTGGAAAATAGGGGCACCCAGAGTTTAGGTTAAAACAATAAACTCCAGGTCAGTCATGTGACTGGTGTGAGAACTAAAACAGTTATTAATCTTTATTTTAAAGTTAGGTAAATCAAGGGACCGCGCCGTATAACACGGAACGGGTTTCCTCCCAAGAATACCAGTGCATAAAACAACAGCGAATGCTAAATAATAAACAATGAAGCTATTATAAGACCCAGGTCCCATCACACAATGCAACACAAGCCGGAGGATAGGGTTTTTACCTTATAATAGCCAAGAATGCTTGATACGTGAAATTTTATCTTTTATTATTACTATAGGTGTATAGTGTCTAAACAATTTCAATCATAAGTATCAATCATAGATGGCATAACTGCTCCATACCACTATGTCGCCATATATAGGTTCTACAATCAAAACCGCAAAGTCACATATTGGAAGTTGGATTTCCATCTATGAACCAAGGCAAAGATAGTCCTCACCGATTCGAGACTCTCTAGATCGAGCCTCAGGATCAGAGCTCGAGTGACACTTGGAGCGACAGGGCCGGTCCACCGATGTGGATTAAAATGCCTGAACACTGCGTTTCCCCGCCCTTTGGGGCGTAAATGAGTCCTATGACTCCATCGGCTCCGCATAGTCACCGATATATACAAGGCGCCTCGCAACAGCAACAACCACACAGGTAAAAATAATATAAATGTCAGGGCTGGTAGGTCACTGACACCACCGTAGCTAGAAGGAAACGCATGCCCTCCCTGATGTCCTCTCCCATTTCTGGTTCACAACCGGGGAGTGAGGCTCGCGAATTAACGTTACACAAAGCTATGCCACACAGGCAGTGCTTTGATCATCAACCACAAGACTTTGCTTTTTAAAAAAAACCTTGATCATTTGCCACTTAGGCATGCCACACAGGCAATCCACACCATGCGACTGATGTCTATCGATATACAACCTCTGATTCCGTACGTCTCAGAGAAGGGTGAAGTAGGGGAATAAATTCCCCTTCACCAGATAGATGTATATTTAATAGAGATCAATCAACACAGAGCAAAATCCAATGTCAGACACACAGTCCATACAAGTTCGTTCAAGGTCTGAACGAAACCGGAGGAACCTTATTCTTCGCATATCCATCAGTCTCCAAGTACATCTGGACGATCACCAACTAATTCCCTCCTCTTGGGTGTACAGCCCAATCAAGATCATCAGTAATCACCCAAATGATGTGAAGACCTCCGGTTTTCGACCACCGTCTTCATCCTCGACACCACGTCGAATCAGTTATTCAGAATGGGATAAACCCGGTCTTTCTGAATAACTCGCGTATATAATAAACAAGTGTTACACAAACACAACATACGCCTCATTCCAATTCAGAATATTCTTTTATTCAAATATTCTTATACTTTGGGAAAGGTTCCCATTAATTTTATCAAAGATAATTTCTTTAAATTTATTATTTAATCTTCTTTTGAATATCAATTCAAACTAGTTGGGATTAGCGAACCACACCGAAGTAATAATTTATTTTATTTCCCAATCCCAACCTATTCATCCCATGAAGTAAAACTGGTCATACTTCATATCTAACACCACGGAGTTATTGGTAAATTCAACTACCATTTCACGTTCAAATCTAATTAAAGATTTAACTATCACTTGGAGCAAAACTGGTGATACACCATTCTCGATCATTTCAATCTAATTAAAGATTCATTAAAACTCCACTTGGTTTTAATCTTCCCAAAAATCAATATTAATGATTGTTTAACTTGGGAAATCATATCCTGTCTTTAACTGGGTTAAAGAACCAATGTCATTTAAAACACAGTTCACTATAAACCCAAAATCACATCCCATTCCATCAGCCTTTAACCGTAAATTAGCAAGTGAACAATTCCCTAAGTAATAACCCTGAAGGCCAAAACCAACATCAGATCAATACCCAAGAAACCATTCAACTTAACTAATCTCCAATTAGTTTCTAATTTTCTTAACTCCGCTGGGTCTAAGAACAGTATTATTAAAGATACCATTCATGACAACCCAAAATAACATTTGATATTAAATACAAGGCTCTGAATAGAAAATATATAGGCTTATATTCAATATCAAATTCTACGACCAACAAATATCGTATTGGAAATAACGATATAAATATATCTTTCAAATTTCCATAACAATATCTGTTAAATCACAAAATCCAACATCGAAATATTCCAAAGAAAATTTCAATTCAAATCCATTCCAATTCAATTATTGGAAATTCTGGTTACTTTTAAAACCCTTTCAAATCCAATTTATTTATTTTGAAAATAATTGAATTATAATTCTAGTTCAAAACTTGTTCATTTCGATAAAAAACTATTTTTATCTTTTCAAACATGAAATTTTTCATCCCAATTCTTTCCAAATCATTTCTTATGATTCTACACAAATTATTGCTATTTTTAATAATTTTATCAAGGCTCTACAGTCGATTTCCATCAACGGCCATCGAACTGCACTTACAGCGACCTTTTACAAATTTGATTTGTACATAATTCCAAATCCTACCATTAGATTTCTAATCTCTAATATTCGTTAGAAAGATCTTTTCGATACGAACCCAACGGTTCCGGTTTCAGGAGAATCCGACGGTCGGATCTCTCGTAATGTCAATTCGAAGTCAATGGTCGAAATTCGCGAACTGCCGCGGTGTGGCACGTTCTATTAAGGCCATTTAATATATATATTATATATATTATATATATTTCGTCGATTTCAATTTAAAACGTATTTTATAATTCGTTTTAAATTTGTTTTCAAAAGAATTTCTACTTCATATTCAATTTCTAATCAAAATTGAATATTCCATATCATCGATATATAAATGATAATATTTTCAAAACGTTATATTTTGAAATCACTTCCTTATCTATATTCATTATAAAAATGAATAAAATCGATATAAATATCGTTCGCGTCAAAATGGCGCAAATCTAATCAACACGGCTTTATATATTTCAATAACTTCGTTATTCTATTCAACAAATGAATACTTTCTCTATTCAACACATGAATCTATATTTCTTTCAACACATGAATATTCTCAACACATGAGTATCGTCAACACATGACTATTTTGTTATTTAATATATTTTATAAAATTATGATTTTATATCGTTTAATTATTAATCAGACTCTAACCGTAAATTAGTAAGAGAATGATTCCCTAAATATTAACCCCGAAGGCCGAAACCAACATCAGATCAATATCCAGGAAACCATTCAACTTAACTAATTTCCCGTTAGTTTCTAATTTCATATTTGATAAAGATGAGAATTTTATTGTTAAAATATTTTACTCAACACATGATAAGTTTCAACACATGAATATTCTTAACACTTGAGTATCGTCAACACATGACTATTTATTCTATTCAACGCATGAATTTTCATTTTATAATATTCTTTATTTTCCAAATTGGAATGAGACCCAATCAATTACCATATAATGTTAACTATAAGGTTTCCATACAACAAATATATATAATGGCAATGATAAATAATCAACTATCATCTAGAGTGCATTCTACACTGTATAAGCATCAAATATAAATATTCAACGCTTATAACAACCTGTCAATCCATCGATCGACATGCAACTAATTATTGGGATTAGTGTATGTCCAATTTCATCAAAACACCCGTGTGGGGTTTCAAACAATCAAACACAGATTTTATTTGTGCCATTGGGCGATGTGTAAAATTTATCGTCCCAATCAATATCAATCAAATCGGTGTACATAAACAAATCGTTCAATTTGTAAATGGATATTTATATTTTATTCACATCACAATTAGCAGCCAAATTACACAACACAAACAATCACACAAACAAGTCATCCATGATCTGTGGACGACGGGTGTCGGGTGCTACTAAGCACCGTCCGCATCCTAGTATATATTTTAACTAGAAAACAAAATAAAAGTGAGGATTTCTCACCTTTGGGTTCCACTCCGCCATTCTTTAATTCTGAACGGTTTAGATTCGCTCGACATTCCAACTCAACCATTTCACGCTGTTCATAACAAAAATTATATTTTTATTCTTCTCATCATATAAAAATTATATTTTTATTCTTCACATCATATAAAAATTATATTTTTATTTCGATGTCTATTTTAAAAAAAACGAACCTTTATCATATAAAAAGTCTAATCTTTATTTCTAAGCTAAATATATAAAAATCACATTTTTATCTTGCCATCTTCTAATTAAAAATCATATCTTTATCGTTATTTTTCAAAGATAAAACCATATTTTTATCGTCACTTCTCATAGATAAAAAATCATATTATTATTTTTCTTTTCTGTCGTCACTTCTTATAGATAAAAATCTAATCTTTAGTATATTAAAAATCTAAGCTTTTCATAGTTAAAGATCAAATCTTTTATTATTCAAAAATCTAATCTTTTTTATTAGAAAAAAATCTAAACTTTGCTTAACTTAGAAATCATATTTTCCACTTCAAAGAAATCTAATTTTCATACATACTAAAAATCATCTCTTTGCAAAACAAAAGATAACTTCTTTTTCTTTTTAAAAATCTCATCATTACCGATTTAAAAATCTCAACAGCATTGCCATGCCATTACATATATAAAGAACCTATTTTTATTTTTAAACTATTTCACATAAAAGATTATCCTAGAAAAACAATGCTTTAAATAAAATAAAATAAAATACTTACTGTTTTTTTCTTCTCAGTGGAGGTGGGGGATGGAGCTCCGAAGCTTGGCAAGGTCGGAGGCATCACGGCAGGTGGTGGCGGGTTCCAGGGATCAGGGCGCGGCGGTTTCTCGCGTTGGGGGTTTCGACAGGGTCTGTAGGCGATGGAAGAGGAGAGAGGAGGTGCGACAAGAGGAGGGGACGCTATGTTCGACTGAAGTAAAAAGGGGCTCACAGGGTTCGATTCGTGGCGGGCTCGAGGTGATGGAGGGGATAAGGCGGACGGGAGGTCGGGGCCGAGGTGATGGAGGGTACGGCGTCGTTGGTGAAGGGGAGGGGGCCCGCGACGAGGTGGAAAGAGGCGACGGGCTGAATTTTATTTTTTTATTATTTCGATTACTGAAGAGAGAGAGGGAGGGAGAGATGTGAGGGTTATATAAATATAATTTTATTATTTTAAACTCCCAAAAAGCAACTTTTTATTTCAGCCTCTAAACAAGACCCACCGACTGTCGCCAATAGCTAATTACCCCCATTCCGAACACAATGGGATATGTATCGTAAGCTGATTCGATCGTTTCGATCAGTTTTCGTCAAAATCAAAATATAACTCTATATATTGAATTTGAACGCACATTTCAATTTACTGGGGCCACATACGAACTCTAAAAATTCCAGAAAAATTATTTCTAGCTTTGTATTGACGATACGGTCCTAACAAAACTAATTTCGTCAAATTCTGAGACCGTTTGAAAAATGGCCATATTAAAGGGCCAGAATTCCATAGCGACTATTCTGAATTTTCATTTGGACATAACTTTTTATCCCCGCTATGAAATTTCAATTTTTCGGATTCCTTGGAAAGGTATTCTCAAATAGATTCTAATATTTTTGGTTTCGCCAAAATCCGGTTTATTTTGAATCCTGTACATTCATTTGAACTTTGAAATCGAATTTTTAAACTACCGCGCCATTTTCAATTCCTTATATAATTTAAAATAAATATTTATATTCTAACGACGATCTATATAAATATATACGTTCGAATTCTATTCGAATTAAATTTCTCGTCGTTATTATTTTAAATAATTCATTTTAAATATTCAAAATTCATTAAAATAGCCAAAATAAAAATTTTAAATTGGCTCAGATTTCCGGGTTATTACAATATCCCCCACTTAAAACTTTTCGTCCTCGAAAAGGAACGAAGCCGAAAGTTATTTAACTAACCAACGCAGCTTCCATTATTTTCATCACGGCTTAAGTTCTTCAACTTTTCAGTTTCTAAGAACTTTTCAAATTTTTAAAAAATTTGGCTAACACCCTAAATTTTCGAAAAATTTCGCCATAACCTCCACTGCACCGGGAGCTTTGCGATATTTCAAATAGCCTCCCATGGCCCTCACTAATCCAAAAGAAAAAGAAAAAGCCAAGCGGCTAGCCAATCGGCTCATAAAATCATCCAAAACCCAAGAAATACAATAAACATGTACCTATTTGTCGGCAAACAATTTTATCCTCTTCTCTAGCCTCCTTGCTATGACCTGTTCAAGGTAAGTACATGTATATGCATGCAAATGCGACTAATTTTCAATACAACTCACTATTTGATACTATTTGGCTAAATGGTTCAAAATATCAAACCAATAATCAAACAACACAATCAACAATCAATTTGTTGATTATCATTTCAAATTCATAACTTGGGTACATATACAAAAAATCCTGTTTTTGATGCCAAATCACAACAATAGGCCCTATCTAATTTTGGTTCTCACACCAGTCTAATGGAAATATATAGATATCTCACTTTCGAAACACGAACATAAACCCTGATGATGGAGCTCCATCATCAAAATCATCTCCGGGCGACTAGAGGGTGATTCTATATCTATCGAATATATTTGAGGCTTCTAATACACGTGGATCAGATGTATATTAAAATCTCTATATACTCGATTGTCCAAATCAATTTAAAATAAATATTCAAATACATATAATACGATTTAAATTTTCATAACAAAAATTGTTTTCATTTTAAAATTATACTCTTCACACCCGTTCTAGGATACTACTGATCCCATCTCTAATGAGTCATTCCCATTGGATATTACTAATCCAATCTCTGATGTATTCTTTCGTTTGGTTCTAATGTGTCTTGTTCTCCGAGCTCTGTAAACCAAAGCTCTGATACCAAATATGACAACAAGGAATTTCGCCCGATCCAAATCGATCGCTAAACCGACCCAGACCGTTCGAGACCCCTGATCGTTTTGAGGACAAGACAAATCAGAACACAAACAGAAGAACATTTCATTGTTAATTGCAACAATTCCATCAGAATACATGAATATACAGAGTATAAATCAATATTACACATTCACTAAATATCAGAGATTACAATACATTACATAGTAGCGGAAAACAATACAAAACACAACTAAAGGAGATATATGGATACAGAGCTTTCCGAATATCATTCCAGCTGCAAACCAGGTTCCGGTGAACATAAATCTGCAAAACCAAAACTACAAGCTGCCCGTGGAAAATAGGGGCACCTAGAGTTTAGGTTAAAACTATAAACTCCAGGTCAGTCATGTGACTGGTGTGATGTAACAACCCAGAAATCTGAGCCATTTTAAAATTTTTATTTTGGCAATTTTATTGAATTTTGAATATTTAAAATGAATTATTTTAAATAATAACGATGAGAAATTTATTTTGAATAGATTTAGAACATATATATTTATTTGAATCGTCGTTAGATTATAAATAATTATTTATAATTATAAAAGGAATTAGAAATGGCGCGGTAGTTCGAAAATTCGATTTCAAAGTTCAAATGAATGTACAGGATTCAAAATAAACCGGATTTTAGAGAAATCAAAAATATTGGAATCTATTTGAAAATATCTTTCCAACGAATCCGAAAAATCAAAATTTCATAGCGGGAATCAAAAGATATTCCCAGTTGAAAATTCAGAATAGTCGCTATGGAATTCTGGTCCTTAAAAATGGAAATTTTACAAACGACCTCAGTTTTCGACGAAACCACTTTTGTTCGATCCGTGATGTCAAGTTATTGCTAGGTTTCAAAATTCGTAATTTTTCGAATCAATATGTGAGCATGGCAAAGGAAAACGCGTTTGACCAGTTTCAGTTGATTTTAATCGACTGGAAAATGACCATTTTTCAAACGGTCTCAGAATTCGACGAAATTAGTTTTGTTAGGACCGTATCGTCAATACGAAGCTAGGAAATATTTTTCTGGAATTTTTAGAGTTCGTATGTGGCCCTGGTAAATTGAAATGTGCGTTCAAAATCAATATATAGAGTTATATTTTGATTTTGATGAAAACTAATCAAAACGATCGAATCAGCTTACGATACATATCCCATTGTGTTCGGAATGGGGGTGATTAGCTAGGGGCGACAGTCATTGGGTTTGATTTGAAGTTAGGATAAAAAGTCAACCTCTTTGGAAAATTAAAATAACTTATTTATATAATATCCTCCCCTACCTTCTCTCTCCCTCCTCACATTCTAACCCGTCTGTTTTTAAAAGAAAAAAGAGAAATCGATGTCGTGCACCAGTCCACGCCACCGTCGGGTGCCCCCACCGCCGCTCCAGGTGACGCCGCCGCCTCCGATGATCCGCCACCCCTCTTCGCATCATCGTCGGCCCCACACACACACACCCCCCCTTTTCAAAATCGAAGAGCCCTAGCACCCTCCACCTGAAACGACCGCCGCTAGACCCTAGCTCCGCCGCGCCGACCCTCCACCGCCACCACCAGACCTCGGCCACCCCTCCAGCACCACCTAAGTCTGACCGTGAGCCCTTCCTCGACTAAAGGCACGATTTTTACACCAAAAAATGTAAGTTTTTAAATACCATTTTTATTTTATGTAGCATTAGTATATAAAATCAATTTTAATTTATAGAGGAAAAAACCCCTTTTTACAAAGATTTCATTTTTTTAGCTTTCATAAAGATTTGACTTTTAATTTTTAAAAAAGATATTATTTTTATTTATAAAAATATGATTTTTATATTATAGAGATAATAAAAATATAATTTTTATATCATAAGAAGAATAAAAATATAATTTTTATATTATAGAAAGTATAAAGATTAGATTTTTATATGCAATCTCTTCGATTAAAGACGAGATTTTTATTCGAAATAAAGATAAGATTTTTACTTGAAATATAAGTATATTTTTTATTATGTAGAAGATATAAAAATATGATTTTTATATTTTAGAAAGAATAAAAATATGATTTTTATATTAAAGAAAAAATAAAAATATGATTTTTATTTGAAAGAAAATATAAAAATATGATTTTTTTATAGGTGGTAGCGAAATAAAAATTCGATTTTAATATAAGTAGCAGATTGAAAATAGTATTTTTATATAATAGAGCATATAAAAATATAATTTTTATATGTGTAATGAAATAAAAATCTGATTTTTATTATATATATAGTGAAATAAAAATGTGATTTTTATATATGAACAGCGTGAAAAGGATGGCGTAGGAATTTCGGGCAAATCCCATCGATCAGAAATTCAGAAATAAAGAATGGAGGAGTGGAACCCTCGGTGAGAACTCCTCACTTTTAATTTGTTTTCTAGTTGAAATATATAATAGGATGCAGACGGTGCTTAGCAGCACCCGACACCCGTTGTCCACAGACCATGGACGATTTGTGTGATTGTTTGTGTTGTGAAATTTGATTGTTGATTGTGATGTGAAAAGTATATATTCATGTGTTGAAAGAAAAATAATTTCATGTGTTGAAATAAAATAATTTCATGTGTTGAAATAAAATAATTTCATGTGTTGAAATAAAATAATTTCATGTGTTGAAATAAAATATATATTCATTTACAAATCGAACGATTTGTTTATGTACACCAATTTGACTGATATTGATTAGAACGATAAATTTTACACATCGCCCAACTACACAAATAAAATCGGTGTTTGTTGATTTGAAACCCCACACGGGTATTGGGATGATATTTGGCGTACACTAATCCCGATGGTTTAGTTGTATGTCAATCGACGGGTTGACAGACTGTGTAAGCGTTAATTATTTATATGTAATGCTTATGCAGTTGTGTGGTGCACTCTGGATGATGATTGATTATTTATCGTTGCTATTATATACATGCGTTATATGGAATCCATATAATTAACATTATATGGTAATTGATTGGGCCTCATTCCAATTTGGAAAATAAGAAATATAAATTCATGTGTTGAATAGAAATATATATATATTCATGTGTTGAATAGAAAAATAAATTCATGTGTTGAACAAAAATAAATATTGATGTGTTGAATAGAAATATAAATTCACGTGTTGAATAGAAATATATATTCATGTGTTGAATAGAAAAATAAATATTCTTGTGTTGAATAGAAATATAAACTCATGTGTTGAATAGAAAAATAAATTCATGTGTTGAACAAAAATATATAAAGCCATGTTGGTTAGATCTGCTCCATTTTGACGTGAACGATATTTATATTGATTTTTTCATTTTTATAATGAATATAAAAAAGGAAGTGATTTCAAAATATAACGTTTTGAAAATATTATCATTTGTATATCGATGATATGGAATATTCAATTTTGATTAGAAATTGAATATGAAGTTGAAATCGTTTTGAAAACGAATTTAAAACGATTTGTAAAATACGTTTTCAAAGGAAATCGACGAAATATATATTATATATATAATATAATGGCCTGAATAGAACGCGCCGCGCCGCGGCAATTCGCGAATTTCGACCATTGACTTCGAATGGATATTACGGGAGATCCGACCGTCGGATTCTCCTAGAACCGGAACCGTTCGGTTCGTATCGAAAAGAGCTTTCTAACGAATATTATAAATTAGAAATCTAACGGTTGGATTTGGAACTATGTCCAAATCAAATTTGGAAAAGGTCGCTGTAAGTGCAGTTCGATGGCCGTTGATGGAAATCGACTGTACGGGCCTTGATAAAATTATTAAAAATATTTATAATTACTGTAAAATCATAAGAAATGATTTGAAAAGAACTAGGATGAAAAATTCCATGTTTGAAAAGATAAAAATAGATTTTTATCGAAATGAACTAGTTTTGAACTAGAATTATAATCCATTTATTTTTAAAATAAATGGATTAGTTTTGAAATGGTTTTAAAAGTAACTAGAATTTCCAATAATTGAATTAGAATGTGATTTTGGGTTTATCGTGAACCGTGTTTTAAATGACATTGATTCTTTAACCTAGTTAAAGACAGGATATGATTTCCCCAGTTAAACAATCATTAATATTGATTTTTGGGTAGATTAAAACTAAGTGGATGTAATAACCCGGAAATCTGGGCCAGTTAAAAAATTTTATTTTGGCAATTTTAGCGAATTTTAATTATTTAAAATGAATTATTTTAAATAATATCGACGAGAAATTTATTTTGAAGAGAATTCCAACATATATATTTATTCGAATCGACGATAGAATATAAATATTTATTTATATTTATAAAAGGAATAGAATATGGCGCGGTAGTTCGATAATTCGATTTCAAACTTCAAATGAATGTACCGGGTGCAAAATAAACCGGATTTTAGTGAAACCAAAAATATTTGAATCTAATTGAGAATATCTTTCCAACGAATCCGAAAAATCAAAATTTCATAGCGGGGATAAAAAGATATGTCCAGTTGAAATTTCTGAATAGTCGCTATGGAATTTCGGCCCTTAAAAATGGAATTTTTGCAAACGACCTCAGATTTCGACGAAACCACTTTTGTTGGATCCGTGATGTCATATTATCGCTAGATTTCAAATTTCATAATTTTCCGATTCAATATGTGAGCATGGCAAAGGAAAACGCGTTTGACCAGTTTTAGTTTATTTTAATCGACTGGAAATTGGCCATTTTCAAATGGTCTCAGAATTCGACGAAACTAGTTTTGTTAGGACTGTATCGTCAATACGAAGCCATAAATTATTTTTCGGGGATTTTTCGAGTCCGTATGTGACCCCGGTAATTTGAAGTGTACGTTTAAAATCCAGTATAATGATTTAAATGTAAATTCAACGAAAACTGATCGAAAAGATCGAATCAGATTGCGGTACATATCCCATTGTGTTCGGAATGGGGATAATTAACTATGGACGACAGGCGGTGGGCCTTGTTTCGAGGTCGAAAGAAAAAGTTACCTTTTGGGATTAAAATAAAATAAAACTATAATTAAAAATAAACCCCCCTCTCCTTTATTTACTCAGCCCCCCCGTTAGTTTTCATTTCAGAAAATGAAATAATAATAAAAAAACCTAGACTACCGCCGAGCCCCCCCCCTCGGCGGCGCGCCACCGCGATACCACCCTCCCCCTACGCCACCGCGCGACCCCCCCTCTGTAACAACCCTGAATTTTGGGGCCAATTTAAAATTTATTTTAAGTAATTTTAATGAGTTTTGATATTTAAAGTAATCTATTTTAAATAATAATGATCACAAATTTGATTTAAATCGAAGTTAGAATGAATAATTTAATTTTAATTATAAAAAGAGTTAGAAATAGCGCGGTAGTTTGAAAAGTCAAACTTAAACTTTGACTGATCGTACATGATGCAAAATTTAACGGATTTTAGTGAAACCAAAAATATTAGAATATATTTAAAAATATCTTTCGAACGAATCCGGAAAATTGAAATTTCATAACGGAAATCAAAAGTTATGCCCAAATTAAAATTTAGAAAGGTAGCTAGGTAATTTACATAGGTCAAAAATGCTACTTTTTGCGTATAAAGGAATTTCGACTCGAAACCACTTCCATTGAGTTCAGAATGATGTCTCTACATCGAAAAACAGTAAACACTTATATATTTTGAGTTTCGAAAATTATTTGTTTAAAAATATATTTTTAATATTAAATATATAGCCCTTGAAAATAGTCATTTTTCAAACGACCTCTGTTTTCGACGAAACAACTTTTGTTGGAACCGGAATGTCAAATTATTGCTAGGTTTCAATTTTCAGAATTTTTCGAATTAATATGTGAGCGTGGCAAGAGGAAATGTGTTTTGACTATTTCAGTTAAATTTAAGTGAATATTAGGCACACATCCCTAAAACGAAACTTAATTAGGCTCACATCCGGTCATAAACTTATTGTAAATTAGGTCCCTATTTTTCAAAAACATATAAAAAAATATAAAAAAAATATTAAAAAACCATGTAAATTCGTATATAATTAAAACAATTAATCGTGAAAAAAATCAGATCAAAAAAACATTAAAAACAACGTCGAAATCATGTAATACAGAAAATCAACAAAATGCAGTAAATTTCATCAAAACATGCATATAATTCGATTAGTTGCATACATGTATGCATTTATTTCAAATCTGCGTCAAAACTGCAGTATAAACGCATACATGTATGCACATATTGTTAAAACATGCATCTGCTGATGCATTTATTTAAAAACTGCATACCTACGTGCAACTTATTCACGTTTGCATGTATTTTGACATATATGCACACATGTATGCAGTTATATAGAAAAACTGCATACATGTATGCAATTTTTCAAACAGGCGTGCATAAATATATGCATGTGTATTCGAATAGTTGCATAAATGTATGCAACTATTCGTAAAAGTTGCATACATTTATGCAACTTTTTTTTTAAATTTCTGTGGACTTTCGAGAATATTTATAGATTTTAGAATTTTTTTTTTTTTTTTTAAGTGATAGCGCCTGAAAATTTGGACAGAAAACGAAAGAGGCGGAGGTATGGAAAGTGGCAGGCGGAAGATTCCAGGCGGCAGCTAAAATAGGGGGCGGGTTTACAGAGAAAACATTAATTACAGGGATGTATTGTGAATTTAAAACTTGCAAATAGTTGCATACATGTATGCAACTTTTGCCAATAGTTGCATACATGTATGCAAGTATTTCTGAAGCTGTTTTAGTTGAAAATGTATGCAGAAACTTGCATACATGTGTGCAACTATTTGAAATACTTGCACACATGTATGCAAGTATTTACATGTGAAAATAAAATGTGTGCAGAAACCTGCATACATGTATGCAACTATTTTAAATACTTGCACACATGTATGCAAGTATTACATGTAAAAATATAACAGAGAAATACTTGCACAGATGAATGCAAGTATTCCAAATATGTGCATGATTTGATGCAGATTACTGCATTTTTCGCTGTTTCCTGTATTTTTTTGATTTTGATGCATGTTTTGATTTTATTATGATCTGAATTTTTGGGCGAGCACATGTTTTATTTAAATACGAATTTACGTGATTTTTTTATATTTTTTTATGAATTTTCGAAAAATAGGGACTAAATTTACAATAAGTTTATGACCGGGTTTTTTTTATATTTTGAAACCTAATAGGGACCTCTAAAAAACGCACCCTAAATTTAAACTCCTTAAAAATAGCCATTTTTCAAACAGTCTCAGAATTCGACGAAAATAATTTTGTTGGGTTCGTATCGTCAAAACAAAGCTAAAAATGATTTTTCGGTAATTTTTAGAATTAATATATAATTATAATTGATTTTTTAGTGTAAAAGGACAATTTTTGACTTTAAAAATTCATACGAGCTCAGAATTGAACGAAATTAATTTTTCTAGGTCTGCAGCGTCAAAACATAGCTAATTATATTTTTCGGGAATTTTTGAAGTTAATTTGTGGCCTCGGTGAATTTTCATGTACGGTCAATATTTAATTAATTAATTTTTAATAGGATTTAAAATTAAAAAAACGCTACAGACATCATAATTGGGGCCCGAGACATAGCCCATTGCGCTCAGAAGACGTCAAAACCCTAAGAAACATAGTAAGCAGGCCTAATTCTGAGTTCGGACCAAAACGGGCTTAAACGGGCTAATTAAACAATAATTAAATAACCCTAATATAATAATAATATAAAATCCATCGGGTTTCTTCCTCCTCCACGTTATTTTACAGCAGCAAGAACCCATCATGGTCGAAACTTCTCTCCTCCTTCTCTCCCAATCCACAAAGAATTAGCTTAGGCCGTAGTTAAACTTTTTGAAGCTCTTCTCACTCTCTTTAATCTCCAACAAGTTTCATCCCTTTTCATCGACCGTAGGCGAAGAACGAGCACCGCAAACCCGCGGCCTTTACACCCAAACCGCGCCTCCTCCTTGCAGCCGCACCTTCCCATCTTCCCGGTGAAGATAGCCCTCTCGTAGCTCTCCAATCTCCCGCAAACCGCTCGTAAAACCGTCGACTACAGCTCCCGAAATCCGCATTTGAAGTTTTGAACAATTCTGAAAATTAAGGTATAATTATTTCAGAATTAGCCACGCTTTTAAGCGTTACTGCAACAGTTGTTAAAAACCAGAATTATTCAAAAATCAATAACTAATTCATACGGACTCCGAATCTGAAAATTTCAGATCCGACAGGACCGTGGCGACAAGTAGGCTTTGCTGAGATGGATTGGAACGAATTCTGAATTTATTTGGCATTTTTAATTCTTATCCAATTGAGGTGAGAATTTTTTTTAAATTAAATTTGATTAACTTTATTATTATTCGTTCGTTATTAAAAGTCAAATTGTTAGTTTATTGGATCTGCTATTGATGAAGTTTGAATGGTTGTCTTGTAAATTTGTGATGTAAAATCATAGATCCATTAGTAAAAATTATAGATCTGTTAGTTAACATTATAAATCTGATGTTGAGTCGATGTTTTTGCTTGTTCAAGCTTTATTATTGTAGGTTTGTTATTGCGATCAAAATCTCATTATTGAGATTTATATAAAAATATATATATACGATTAGTTCCTTTGGTTTTGTTACATTCAAAATTTACAATTGTGTGATTTAGAAAGAGTAACAACATGAAATTTAGGATGCGAATAAAATTACATTTTATATGTGATTATAGAACATGAAATTGGTGATGTGAATAAAAATCATTTTTTTTATATAACTTAAGAATGACAATCTTTTTATGTTGAAAATGAAAAAGACAATTTTTTTATGTTGAATGTAAAAGGCAATCTTTTTATGTTGAAGAAAAAAATCATACTCTGGCAATGAAAATATAATAAAGTTGATATTTTTACTTTGTAAAATAGAAAAGATAACATTTTTACATTGTAAAATAATAAAGTTGATATTTTTACTTTGTAAAATAGAAAAGATAACATTTTTACATTGTAAATTAATAAAGTTGATATTTTTACTTTGTAAAATAGAAAAGATAACTCTTTTACATTGTAAAATAGTAAAGTTGATATTCTTACATTGTGAAATAGAAAAGATCATATTTTTACGTCGTAAAATAGTAAAGTTAATATATTATAAATATAAAAAGATGATATTTTTGCATTGTACATAAAAAGAAGGTGTTTTTACATTGTATGAAATAAAATATATTTTATTATGGAATTTATGAATGAATTTCCACAGCATGAAATAAACAACATTTTTATCCATAATTTATGAATGAATCTTCATCACATGAAATAATTAACATTTTTATATGTAATTTATATATGAAGTTGCACCGTATGACCAAATTACATTTTTTTTCATGTAATTAAAATATTAATTTACACTGTATGCTAAAAATTACATTTTCTATGTAATTTAGATATGAATAATAACGGTAGAATGAAAATTACATTTTTACATGTAATTATAAAGTGAATTAACGTTGTATGTTGAAAATTACATTTTTCCTTTGTAATTAACATGGAAATTTCATCGTGTGTTGAAATTTACATTCTTATATGTAAATTATATAGGGAATTACACCGTAGGATAAAATTTACATTTTTTATATGTAATTAAAACATGAATTTACATTGTGTGTTAAATATTACATTTTTATATGTAATGTCTATAGGAAAGTATACCGTATGACAAAACTACATTTTTTCTATGTAATTAAAGGATGCAATTTCATTGTATGATCGAAATTGCATTTTTCTTATGTATATATGTAACATGAAATGAGAATGGACATTAGAAATAAAATTGATTTATTTCATATGTAATTTAGATGTAGTGTTAGCATTGTAATTAAAAATTATATTTTTATATGTGATTTAGATGTAGAAAAGTGACATTGTAATTAAAAATTATATTTTTACAATGTGAATTAGATGTAGTGTTTGCATTGTAATTAAAAATTATGTTTTTACAATGTGAATTAGATGTAGTGTTTGCATTGTAATTACAAATCATGTTTTCACAATGTGAATTAAGAGTAGAGTTTGCATTGTCATTAGAAATTATATTTTTATATGTAATTTAAAGATTTTGAGTGTATCAAAATTTACATTTTCAATGTAAGGAAAGAATAAATTTAGGATGCGGTAATATTATCTTCATTTTCAAATGAATTAAAATTTAGTAAGTATCGGTAATTGTGTAGAGCATTGTTTTAATCAAACGACGTTATTACGATCCAATGATTATATATATATATATAATTAAAATTGAACGAATAGGGCATGGTAGTTTGCGTTTTGAAATCGTACTTTTAAATGACTATACAAGAAGATCCGACCGTCGGATTTTCTTGAAACTGAAACCGTTAGGACCGTCTTGGAAAAATCTTTCCAACGATATATATTACGTTAAGATCCAACGGTTAGATTCTGATAAATGTGAAAATCAAAATTGGTTGAATGCAGCGCCATAGTCGCCCATGGACTTAAGGCGTCGTTATATAAAAATTTAATTATTTTAAATAATTAAAATAGGAATGAAGCGTTAATAAAAATAATTATTAATGTGTAAGAAGGATTTTCAATATATATATATATATATATATATATATATATATATATACGAGGATTATTTGGAAAGTCCGAGTTTATCTCATTCCAAATAATTAAACGACGTTTAAAAATCCAAGACTGGAAGACGGCGATTGAAGACCGTCAAATCTCCACATCGAATGGACGATGATGACTGTTGCCTTAGAATGGCTCGCTACCATGATAAGGTAATAGTAGGAGTTGCCCGGACGTAGTGTTGATTTGTACGGGTTTGGCTTTCGCTCAGACCCGGAGCATACGCTTTTAAATGGATGGTGTGTCTGACATCGTACTCCATTATATATCATGTTATTAATCTTCTGTTGAATGTATGGGTGTTTGGTGGCGGAGAATTTATTCTCTTGCTTAACACCCGTTCACATATTTCGGCAAAGGATTGGTAGTGTGATATGGAGTGATGATGTGGCATGCTAAGATGCATATGATCAAGGCTTTGTTGAAAAGCAGGCCTTGTGGGACGATCAAAGCATAGTCTGTTTAGGCATAACTTTGTGTATAGCGTGACTTCGCGAGCCTCACACACCGGCGGAGTCTAAAACGGGAGAAGGGAACGCAGGGAGAGCAGCACGTTTCTTTCTAGCTAGAGTGGTGTCAGTGACCTACCAGCCCTGACATTTTACTTATGTGGATGATGGAATGAGGCGCCTCGGATTGGTCCTATAGGACCGGGAAACGTGTGTTCAGGAATTGCCAATCCGCTAAGCTGTATTTGCGGACCGGCCCTGCAGCTATCCAAGGGTTCACTGCGGGGGATCCTGAGACATTAGCTAGAGTGTCTCGAATCAGTAGGAGCTCCTCCCTAGCCTTGACTCATGATGGAAACCAATTTCCAATACGCGCCATTCGGTTTTGGTTGTATTACTAGTACGGAGGCATAGCATATGGTACCTATGCTTCCTAGGATTGATACATTATGATTGAAATTGTTTTTAAAACATATACACACTAATAATAATATCAAACTCGTATTTGCCGTATTTATCATGTTTGATCACCATAAGGTAAAACTCTATCCTGTGGTGTGCGTTGCATTGTGTGATGGGACCTGAGTCTTATGGTGATTTCATTTTTCTAAAAAGCATTGCGTTGTTTTATGATTTACTTTAAGTTATGCACGGCAATCCATTAGAGCAAACCCGTTCCGCGTTAGCGGCGTGGTCTTTGGATTCGTCCTATTAATAGTGATTAATTAGTTAAGAATTCTCACACCAGTCCCACGACTGACCCGTTGTTTGTTTCCACCTTTTTGCAAACTCGGGTGCCCTCTTTCCACATGGGCAGTCGAGCAGTTGTCTACAGGTTTATCTCTTTAGCAGGATCCTGGATTGAAGCTTAAAGCTGTGTGCAGAGCATTGGAAGTCTTCCGCTGTCTTAGTTATTTTATTTCCGCTGCAATGTATTAAATATATTGTAAATTATCTTCCGCTGTAATTTTATTTCGATATACTCTGATATTCTGTACTCTGATGTAACATTTATTATTGATGTTATAAAAGTCTGCTGTTATTGTTCTGATGTTGTTGTATTCCCAAAGTTAATGTATGTGGATTTTGAACGGTCTTGGTCGATTTTGCGATCGATTAAGGTCGGGCGAAATCCGACTCGTTACACCCTACTCCTCTGCCTCGACCGCGATACCCCCCTCCCCCTGCTCCACCGCGTGACCCCCCTCCTCCTCTGCCTCGACCGCAATACCCCCCCTCCCCCTTCGCCACCGCGTGACCCCCCCTCCTCCTCTGCCTCGACCGCGACACCCCGTCCTCCTCTGCCTCGATCGAGACCCCCCCACCCTCTGCGTTGATCGAGACCCCCCCATCCTCTACCGAGACCGCAGCCCCCCTCCTCCTGCCGACCGAAGACCCCCCCCCCCCCCCCCCCCCGCGGAAAAATCCGATACAATGTAAGTTTCTTTTATTTTTATTTTGGTTTATTTATTTGTCTAGGTTATTTATTTATAAAGTAATTAGTTTGTTAGAGATAAAAATATGATTTTGATATTAGTAGACAATTAAAAATATAATTTTTATATGATAGGCGTAGGAAAAATATAATTTTTACATGATAGAAAGAATAAAAATTCGATTTTTATCATATGTGGAATATAGAAATATAATTTTTATATGAAGAAAAGGTTAAAAATATAATCTTTTATATTGTAGAGGTATAAAAATATAATCTTTTATATTGTAGGAGTTTAAAAATAAAATCTTTTATTAAATAAAGACATGATTTTTAATGTGGATAAAAGATATGATTTTTATATTATAGAGAAAGTAAAAGTTCGATTTTTATATATTGAATAGCAAAGTAAAATTTTGATTTTTATATATTGAATAGCGAAGTAAAAATGTGATTTTTCTATATTGTAGCGAAGTAAAAATGTGATTTTTATATATTGAATAGCGAAGTAAAAATGTGATTTTTATATATTGAATAGCGAAGTAAAAATTCGATTTTTATATATTGAATAGCGAAGTAAAAAATTCGATTTTTATATATTGAATAGCGAAGTAAAAATTCGATTTTTATATATTGAATAGCAAAGTAAAAATTCGATTTATATATGTAGAGAATACGGGCAAAGAAAGTGATAAGAGGCAAGAACGACGAAGATTTCTACAAAGAAGAGTCATGGCGTTGGATTAGCACTTCTGTGAGAACTTCTCACCTTTAATTTTATTTTTATAGTTATAAATTTATACTAGGATGCAGACGGTGTTTAGTAGCACCCGACACCCATCGTCCACAGACCATGGACGGCTTGTATGCTTGGTTGTTTGATTTTGATGTGTAGTTGATTGTGTGATGTGATGTGAAATGAAATAGAATATTTATATAGTTGAAAATATTTTATAGTTAAAAATAGAATTTTTAACATGTATATGAAATGAAATAAAAATAAACAAATCGGACGATTTGTTTATATACACATTTTTGACTGATATTGATTGGGATGATAAATTTTACACATCGCCCAACTGCACAAATAAAATCTGTGTTTGATTGTTTGAAACCCCACACGGGTGTTGGGATGATATATGACATACACTAGTCCCAATAATTAGTTATATGTCGATCGATTGATTGACAGACTGTTATAAGCGTTAAATATTTATATTCAATGCTTATACAGTGTAGAATGCACTTTGGATGATGGTTGATTATTCATCGTTGTTATGGTATACGTGTGTTGTAGAAAATCCATATAATTAACATTATATGGTAATTGATTGGGCCTCATTCCAATTTTGAAAAAGAAACATTTGAAATAGAAATATTAGAAATGGAATATTTGAAAATATCAATATATGAAGCCGTGTTGATTAGATTTACGCCATTTTGATGTAAACGATATTTATATCGATTTTATTCATTTTATAATAAATATCGAAAGTGATTTCAAAATCTGAAATTTTTAAAAGAATTGAAATTCGAATCAAATTGAATAGAAATGAATTCAAATTGAAATTGAATAGAAGTGAATTCAAATTGAAATTGAAATTGAATAGAAGTGAATTCAAATTGAAATTGAAATTGAATAGAAGTGAATTCAAATTGAAATTGAATAGAAGTGAATTCGAATTGAAATTGAATAGAAATGAATTCGAATTGAAATTGAAAAGAATTGAATTCGAATTGAAATCGAAAGGAATTGCATTCGAATTAAATTGAAATTGAATTGAAATCAATTTGAAATGAGTTTAAAACGAATTTATATTGGAATATTCAATTTTGATTTGAAATTGAATATGAAGTTGAAACCGTTTTGAAAATGAATTTAAAACGATTTATAAAGCACGTTTAGAATTGAAATCGACGAAGTATATATTATATATATTATATATATAATATAATGGCCTGAATAGAACGCACCGCGCCGCGGCAGTTCACGAATTTCGACCATTGACTTCGAACGGATTATTACGGGAGATCCGACCGTCGGATTCTCCTAAAACCGGAACCGTTGGGTTTGTATCGAGAAGAGCTTTCTAACGAATGTGAGGAATTAGAAATCTAACAGTTGGATTTGGAATTATGTCCAAATCAAATTTGAAAAAGGTCGTTGTAAGTGCAGTTCGATGGCCGTTGATGGAAATCGACTGTACGGGCCTTGATAAAATTATTAAAAATAGTAATAATTTATGTAAAATCATAAGAAATGATTTGGGAAGAAATGGGATGAAAAACTCCACATTTGAAAAGATAAAAATAGATTTTTATCGAAATGAACTAGTTTTGAACTAGAATAGTAATTTATTTATTTTTAAAATAAATAAAGTGAGTTTGAAATGGTTTTGAAATGTAACCAGAATTTCCAATAATTGAATTGGAACGGATTTGAATCGAAATTGTCTTTGGAATATTTCGATGTTGGATTTCGTGATTATACAGACATTGTTATGGGAATTTGAAAGATATTTTTATATATCGCTATTTCCAATATGATATTTGTTGGTCGTAGAATTTGATATTGAATATAAGCCGATATATTTTCTATTCAGAGCCTTGTATTTAATATCAAATGTGACTTAGGTTTGTCGTGAACGGTGTCTTCATTAACACTGTTCTTAAGCCCAGTTGAGAAAAGATTAAATCTTTTTATTTAGATTTAATGAAGTGTACCAATTAAATAATATTTAATTGGAATTGAATTGATATTGATTTTTGGGTTTATCGTGGACAGTGTTTTAAATAACACTTGTTCTTTAACCCGATAATTAAAGGAATGTGATTTTGGGTTTATCGTGAACCGTGTTTTAAATGACACTGATTCTTTAACCCAGTTAATGATTAAAACTAAGTGGAATTTTAATGAATCTTTAATTAGATTGAAAAGATCGAGAATGGAGTATCACCAGTTTTGCTCCAGGCGATAGTTAAATCTTTAATTAGATTTGAACGTGAAATGGTAATTGAATTTACCGATAACACTGTGGTGTTAGATATGAAGTATAACCAGTCCTACTTCATGGGATGAATAGGTTGGGATTGGGAAATTAAAATAAATGATTACTTCGGTGTGGTTCGCTAATCCCGACTAGTTTGAATTGATATTCAAAGGAGATTAAAGAATAAATTTAAAGAATTTATCTTTGATAAAATTGATGGGAACCTTTCCCAAAATATAAGAATATTTGAATAAAAGAATATTCTGAATTGGAATGAGGCATATGTTGTGTTTGTGTAACACGTGTTGTTTATAATATACGCGAGTTATTCTGAAAGACCGGGTTTATCCCATTCTGAATAACTGATACGACGATAAGTCGAAGATAAAGACGGTGGTCGAAGACCGGAGGTCTTCACGTCGTTTGGGTGATTATTGATGATCTTGATTGAGATGTACACCCAAGAAGATGGAAACAGTTGGTGATCGTCCAGACGTACTTGGAGATCGATGGATATGCGGGGTACTAGGTGCCTCCGGTTTCGTTCAGACCCAGAACGGACTTGTAAATGGACTGTGTGTCTGACATCGGATTTCATTCTGTGGGACTGATATCGGTTGCATAGAGTAGTTTGCCTGTGTGGCATGCTAAGATGCAAATGATCAAGGCTTCTGTTGAAAAGCAGAGTCTTGTGGTTGATGATCAAAGCACGGCCTGTGTGGTGTAGCTTTGTGTAGCGTTGATTCACGAGCCTCACACCCCGGTGGTGAACCAAAACGGGAGACGGACATCAGGGGGGACATGCGTTTTCTTTCTAGCTAGAAGTGGCATAAGTGGTTTTACACGTCCTGACGAGTTTGACTTATGTGGTTGTTGCTGTTGCGAGGCGCCTCGGTTATATCGGTCGATCCGGGACCGATGGAGTCATTCGTTGGCTCATTTACGCCCCAAAGGGCGGAGAAACGCATTGTTCAGGCATTATAATCCACATCAGTGGACCGGCCCTGACGATCCAAGGTACGGTTGCGGCTGTGCCTGAGACTCGGGCTAGATGTGACGAGAAGGAATTTCGCTCGGTCCGAACCAGTCGCTAAACCGATCCATGCCGTTCGAAACACCTATCGTTTGAGAACAGGACAAAACATAACGCAGACGGAAGAACATTTCATTGTATATTACAACAATGCATTAGATTACAAGAATATACAGAGTATAAATGAATATTACATTCGATAAATATCAGAGATTACAATACATTGTACAGCAGCGGAAAATAATACAATACACAACTAGAAGGAGATATACGGATACAAAGCTTTCCGGATATCGTTCCAGCTGTAAACCAGGATCCTGTGAATAAAAATCTGCAAAACCAAAACTACTAGCTGCCCGTGTCAAAATAAGGGCACCCAGAGTTTAGGTTAAAACAATAAACTCCAGGTCAGTCATGTGACTGGTGTGAGAACTAAAACAGTTATTAATCTTTATTTTTAAAGTTAGGCAAATCAAGGGACCACGCCGTATAACACGGAACGGGTTTCCTCCCAAGAATACCAGTGCATAAAACAAACAGCGCAATGCTAAATAAAGAAAGATGAAGCTGTTATAAGACCCAGGTCCTATCACACAATGCAACGCAAGCCGGGGGATAGGGTTTTCCCTTATAACAGCCAAAGAATGCTTGATACGTTTAAAACAAATCATTTGATACTATTATAAGTGCATAGTGTATAAAACAACTTCAAATCATAAGTATCAATCATAGACGGCATGAATGACCCATACCACTATGTCGCCGTATATAAGTTTACAATCAAAACCGCAAGACGTCGTATTGGAAGTTGGGTTATCATTTATGGTATGAACCGAGGCTAGGGGCAAGATCCTCACCGATTCGAGATGCTCTAGTCCGCCCCTCAGGCAAGTACTCAGTCAAGCCGTTGGATCGTTAGGGCCGGTCCACCGATGTGGATTAAAATGCCTGAACATGCGTTTCCCCGCCCTTTGGGGCGTAAGCCTGGCCCGTCAGCCGACCAGAAGCATCGGCCGAAACCGATATCACGAGGCGCCTCGCTTTTCAGCAAGTAATAATAAGCAACATCCACATGAGTCAAACTCGTCAGCCAGTTCAAGCACTGACGCCACTCTTAACTAGAAAGAAACGCATGCCCTCCCTGAGGTCCGTCTCCCGTTTTTGGTTCATACCGGGAGTGAAACTCGCGAAGTAAACGTTACACAAAGCTACGCCACAAAGGCCGTGCTTCGATCATCAACCACAAGACTTTGCTTTTCAACAGAAGCCTTGATCATTCGCCACTTAGGCATGCCACACAGGCAATTCACTCCATGCGTTTGATATCCATCAATATATAACCCCTGAGCTCGTACGTCTCAGAGAAGGGCGTTAAGCAAGAGAATAAATTCTCCGCCGCCAAACAGATATATATTTGATAGAGATCAATCGCACGGACTAAAATCCAATGTCAGACACACAGTCCATTTACAAGTTCGTTCTGGGTCTGAACGAAACCGGAGGCACCTAGTACCCCGCATATCCATTAATCTCCAAGTACATCTGGACGATCACCAACTGTTTCCATCTTCTTGGGTGTACAGCCCAATCAAGATCATCAGTAATCACCCAAACGATGTGAAGACTTCTGGTCTTCGACCACCGTCTTCATCTTCGACTTATCGTCGTATCAGCTATTCAGAATGGGATAAACCCGGTCTTTCTGAATAACTCGCGTATATTTTAAATAAGTGTTACACAAACACAACATACGCCTCATTCCAATTCATCAGTCACTAACTGTAAATTAATCAAGAGAATAATTCCCCAAATATTAACCCTGAAGGCCGAAACCAACATCAGATCAATATCCAGAAAACCATTCTGCTTAGCTAACCGACAGTTAGTTTCTAAATTTCACATTCATAGGGAAAGGTTCCCATTAATTTTATCAAAGATAAATCATTAAAATTTATTCTTTAATCTACTTTTGAATTTCGATTCAACTAGTCGAGATTAACGAACCTTACCGAAGTAATCATTTGTTTTAATTTTCCATTCGCAACCTATTCATCCCATGAAGTAAAACTGGTAATACTTCATATTTAACACCACTGTGTTATCGGTAAATTCAATTACCATTTCACGTTCAAATCTAATTAAAGATTTAACTATCGCCTGGAGCAAAACTGGTGATACTCCATTCTCGATCATTTCAATCTAATTAAAGATGAATTAAAACTCCACTTAGTTTTAATCGTTAACTGGGTTAAAGAATCAGTGTCATTTAAAACACGGTTCACGATAAACCCAAAATCACCTTCCATTAATTATCGGGTTAAAGAACGAGTGTTATTTAAAACACTGTCCACGATAAACCCAAAAATCAATATCAATTCAATTCCAATTAAATATTATTTAATTGGTACACTTCATTAAATCTAAATAAAAAGATTTAATCTTTTCTCAACTGGGTTCAAGAACAGTGTTAGTGAAGACACCATTCACGACAAACCCAAATCACATTTGATATTAAACACAAGGCTCTGAATAGAAAATATATCGGCTTATATTCAATATCAAATTCTACGACCAACAAATATCGTATTGGAAATAACGATATATATATATATATATATCTTTCAAATTTCCATAATAATATCTGTATAATCACGAAATCCAACATCGAAATATTCTGAAGACAATTTCGATTCAAATCCATTCCAATGCAATCATTGGAAATTCTGGTTATTTTCAAAACCATTTCAAATTCAATTTATTTATTTAAAAATAAATGGAATTATAATTCTAGTTCAAAACTAGTTCATTTCGATAAAAACCTATTTTTATCTTTTCAATATGGAGTTTTTCATCCCAATTCTTTCTAAATCATTTCTTATGATTTTACACAAATTATTTCTATTTTTAATAATTTTATCAAGGCCCGTACAGTCGATTTCCATCAACGGCCATCGAACTGCACTTACAGCGACCTTTTTCGAATTTGATTTGGACGTTTCTCCAAATCCAACCGTTAGAATTCTAATTACTCACATTCGTTAGAAAGCTCTTTTCGATACGAACCCAACGGTTCCGGTTTTAGGAGAATCCGACGGTCGGATCTCCCGTAATGTCCGTTTGAAATAAATGGTCGAAATTCGCGAACTGCCGCGGCGCGGCGCGTTCTATTCGGGCCATTATATTATATATATAATATATATAATATATATTTCATCGATTTCTTTTTAAAACGAAATATATAAATAGTTTTAAATTCGTTTCAAAAACAATTTCAACTTCCATATCAATCCAAAGCACAAATGAATTCTTTTTTATAAATTCATTTTAAAATTCATTTCTATTCAATTCAAATTTCAATTCAATTTGAATTCATTTCAATTCGCTTTCAATTCAATTTGAATTCGTTTTCAATTTAATTCAATTTCAAAGTCGTTTTCTATTCGATTCAATTCAAATTGGTTTTCTATTCGATTCAATTCAAATTGGTTTTCTATTCGATTCAATTCAAATTGGTTTTCTATTCGATTCAATTCAAATTGGTTTTCTATTCGATTCAATTCATTATATATTCAATTGAAATAAAATTCGTTTTCTATTCAATTCAATTCAAAATGAATAAAATCGATATAAATATCGTTCACGTCAAAATGGCGTCAATCTAATCAACACGACTTCATATATTTCTATTTTCAAATATTCTATTTCGAATATTTCTTTTTCAAAATAGTTGTTATTATCAAAATATTTCGTTCAACACATGACTAATCTCAACGGATGAGTACTGTCAACACATGAACCTTTATTTTCTAAATTCTTTATTTTCTAAATTGGAATGAGGCCCAATCAATCACCATATAATATTAATTATATGGATTTTCATACATCATACGTATATAATAGCATTGAAAAATAATCAACTATCAACCAAAGTGCACTACACTGTATAAGCATCAAATATAGATATCTAACGCTTATAACAGCCTGTCAATCAATCGATCGACATATTTAATCAATCAGGATGAGTGAACTTCAAATTTCATCCCAACACCCGTGTGGGGTTTCAAACAATCAAACACATATTTTATTTGTGCAGTTGGGCGATGTGTAAAATTTATCGTCCCAATCAATGTCCTTCAAATAGGTGTTCATAAACAAACCGTCCGGTTTGTAAATGAATATTTATTTATTCACATTCACTATATTCATATTCACGTTAAAAATTATATATTTTTAACGATAAAACATTTTGTTTTAACATATGAATTTCTATTCAGTTCATTCTTTAAATAAAATGATATTTTTATTTTCTAACTTATTTTAGAAAATTTCGGCGGCATAACGGCACGATACTAGAAACGGGACGAGGCCTAGCCTTATCCCCGGTCTAGTGAAGGCCCACGCCATTCACACATCAATCAAATCAATTTCATTTCACCAAACAATTCAATTCAAACCAAATAATCTAACCAACTACACAACCAAACAATTAAACAAAGAAGCCATCCATGGTCTGTGGATGACGGGTGTCGGGTGCTACTAAACACCGTCAAGCATCCTAGTATATATTCTAACTAGAAAAATAAAAATAGAGTGAGAAGTTCTCACAAATAGCTATCCAACTTCACGACACTTCCTTTATAGAAATCTTCATCGCTCTCGCCTTTTTGTCACCTTCGTTGCCCGTATTCTCTACATATGTAAAATCACATTTTTACTTTGCTACTCAATATATAAAAATCGAATTTTTACTTTGCTATTCAATATATAAAAATCGAATTTTTACTTTGCTATTCAATATATAAAAATCGAATTTTTACTTTGCTATTCAATATATAAAAATCGAATTTTTACTTTGCTATTCAATATATAAAAATCGAATTTTTACTTTTATCACGCCGTTACCATATAGATAAAAATTATATTTTCACATCGAGGTTCATATAGTAAAGATTATATTTTTAATACTTAAAAAATATATAAATCATATTTTTATTACTTTAAAAATATAAAAATCATTTTTTTATAATCGCTATATAGTAAAGACTATATTTTTACATGATTAAAAATCGTATCTTAATACTATGAAAAATCCGACCTTTTCATAAATAAAATCCTTATCTTTTCATTAGTAAAAATTCAATATTTCCTCTTACATATAAATCCCTTTTTTATTTACATCAAAATCATATTTTTATCCACAACCTAGATGATAAAAATCATATTTTTCCTTTCATAAAAAATCATACTCTTATTCAAAGATTTTTTTTTTCATTAAAAATCCCATTTATCAGATTTTTTTCCAATAAGTAAAATCAGTTTTTAACCCTAAATAAAAATAAAAAGAAAAAGGGAAGGGAGGACTTACATCGTTCAGAGGGGGGGGGGGGGTCTCCACGCGAGCGCCGGAGTCAGGATAACCGCGTCGGAGGTGGGAGGACAGGCGGTGGGGGTTATGATGACTGGCGGCCTCGCGGTGGTGAAGTGATGCGGCATCTGGCGTCGCGGTCTTCAATGGGGGGAAGAAAGCTGGCGCCGTTGACTGGGAGGGGGGGGGGGAGAACTGGTGGAGGTGGCGGTGGTAGGGAGGGGCGACGCGATGGGGATTGGCGAGGGCGTGGAGGATCGATCGCTTCTTTACCCTTTTTTTTTTTACTGATAACAACGGGGAAGGGGGGGGGGGTAAGGCATTGACCTTAGTGGAGAGAAAATGGGCCCAAGGATATATAATTTTATTTAATTAATATTTTATTCTTTCAAAAAGTAACTTTTATTTTCGAACTCGGATTCGAATCCACCGACTGCCGTCCCTAGCGTTTTACCCCCATTCCGAACACAATGGGATATGTATCGTAGGCCAATTCGACTGTTTGAATCAGTTTCCGTTGAATTTAAAGTATAATTCTTTATATATTCAATTTAAACGCACATTTTCATTTACCGGGACCACCTACAGACCCGAAAAATTCCAGAAAAATTATTTCTAACTTCGTATTGACAATACGGTCCTAACAAAACTAATTTCGTCAAATTCTGAGACCGTTTGAAAAATGGCCATTTTCGAGTCGATTAAAATCAACTGAAACTGGTCAAACGCGTTTTCCTTTGCCACGCTCACATATTGATTCGAAAAATTATGAAATTTGGAATCTAGCAATGATTTGACATCACGGATCCAACAAAAGTGGTTTCGTCGAAATCCGAGGTCGTTTGCAAAATTTCCATTTCTAAGGGCCTAAATTCCATAGCGACTATTCAGAATCTTCAACTGAACATATCTTTTGATTCCCGCTATGAAATTTTGATTTTTCAGATTTGCTGGAAAGATATTTTCGATTAGATCCTAATGTTTTTGGTTTCACTAAAATCCGGTTTGTTTTGCACCCGGTACATTCAATTGAAGTTTGAAATCGAATTATCGAACTACCGCGCCATTTTCAATTCTATTTATAATTATATATAAATATTTATATTCTAACGACGACGTATATAACATATACGTTCTAAATATATTCAAAATAAATTTCTCGTCGATATTATTTAAAATAATTCATTTTAAATAATCAAAATTCGCTAGAATTGCCAAAATAAAAATTTTAAACTGGCCCAGATTTTCGGGTTGTTACACTAGACAGTCTCGAATCAGTTGAGGAGTATCTTTTGCCTCGGTTCATAGATGGAAATCCAACTTCCAAATACGTGACATTTGCGGTTTTGATTGTAGAGCCTAGTATGGCGACATGATATATGGTACCCATGCCGTTTATGATTGATATTTATGATTGAAATTGTTTTATACACTATGCACTTATAATAGTATCAAATGATTTGTTTTAAACGTATCAAGCATTCTTGGCTATTATAAGGTAAAAACCCTATCCTCCGGCTTGCGTTGCATTGTGTGATGGGAACTGGGTCTTATAATAGCTTCATTCTTCTTTATTTAGCATTGCGCTGTTTGTTTGATGCACTGGTATTCTTGGGAGGAAACCCGTTCCGTGTTATACGGCGTGGTCCCTTGATTTACCTAACTTTAAAATAAAGATTAATAACTGTTTTAGTTCTCACACCAGTCCCATGACTGACCTGGAGTTTATTGTTTTAACCTAAACTCTGGGTGCCCTTATTTTGACACGGGCAGCTAGTAGTTTTGGTTTTTGCAGATTTATATTCATAGGATCCTGGTTTACAGCTGGAATGATATCCGGAAAGCTTTGTATCCGTATATCTCTTCTAGTTGTGTATTGTATAATTTTCCGCTGCTATGTACTTAAATGTAATTTAAATCTTTGATATTTCTGTGTAATATTCATTTATACTCTGTATATTCTTGTATTCTGATGGAATTGTTGTAATATACAATGAAATGTTCTTCCGTCTGCGTTCTATTTTGTCGTGTTCTCAAAACAATTCGTTCTTTCTCTTCTCTTCAGAGACCGGGGAAGTTCGGGTCGTTTCAGTGGAGTTTTAATGAATCTTTAATTAGATTGAAATGATCGAGAAGGGAGTATCACCAGTTTTGCTCCAGGCGATAGTTAAATCTGTAATTAGATTTGAACGTGAAATTGTAATTGAATTTACCGATAACACCGTGGTGTTAGATATGAAGTATGCCAGTTTTACTTCATGGGATGAATAGGTTGGGATTGGGAAATAAAATAAATGATTACTTCGGTGTGGTTCGCTAATCCCAACAAGTTTGAATTGATATTCAAAAGAAGATTAAAGAATAAATTTAAAGGATTTATCTTTGATAAAATTAATGGGAACCTTTCCCAATATAATAATATTTGAATAAAAGAATATTCTGAATTGGAATGAGGCATATGCTGTGTTTGTGTAAAACTTGTTTATTATATACGCGAGTTATTCAGAAAGACCGAGTTTATCCCATTCTGAATAACTGATTCGACATGGTGTCGAGGATGAAGATGGTGGTCGAAGACCGGAGGTCTACACATCGTTTGGGTGATTACTGATGATCTTGATTGGGCTGTACACCCAAGAGGAGGGAATCAGTTGGTGATCGTCCAGACGTACTTTGAGATCGATGGATATGCAAGGTACAAGGTGCCTCCGGTTTCGTTTAGACCCGGAACGGACTTGTATGGACTGTGTGTCTGACATTGGATTTTGCTCTATGTTGATTGATCTCTATTAAATATACATCTGCCTGGTGAAGGGGAATTTATTCCCTTACTTCACCCTTCTTTGAGACGTACGGGATCAGAGGGTGTATATTGATAGACATCAGTCGCATGGTGTGAACTGCCTGTGTGGCATGCCTAAGTGGAAAATGATCAAGGCTTTTGTTGAAAAGCAGAGTCTTGTGGTTGATGATCAAAGCACGGCCTGTGTGGCATAGCTTTGTGTAGCGTTGATTTGTGAGCCTCACACCCCGGTTGTGAACCAAAAACGGGAGAGGACCTCAGGGAGGGCATGCGTTTCCTTCTAGCTAGGGTGGTGTCAGTGACCTACCAGCTCTGACATTTATATTATTTTCACCTGTGTGGTTGTTGCTGTTGCGAGGCGCCTCGGATATATCGGTGACTATATGGAGCCGATGGAGTCATTTGGCTCATTTACGCCCCAAAGGGTGGGGAAACGCAGTGCTCAGGCATTTTAATCCACATCGGTGGACCGGTCATGTCGCTCCAAGGGTCACTTGAGCTCTGATCCTGAGGCTCGGGCTAGAGACTCTCGAATCGGTGAGGACTATCTTTTGCCTCGGTTCACATATGGAAATCGAACTTCTAATATGTGACATTTGCGGTTTTAATTGTAGGGCCTAGTATTGGCGACATGATATATGGTACCCATGTCGTCTATGATTGATACTTATGATTTGAAGTTGTTTTATACACTATGCACTTATAATAGTATCAAATGATTTGTTTTAACGTACCAAGCATGTTTGGCTATTATAAGGGAAAACCCTATCCCCGGGCTTGCGTTGCATTGTGTGATAGGACCTGGGTCTTATAATAGTTTCATTTTTTGAAAAAGCATTGCGTTGTTTTTGATATATGCACTAGTATTCTTAGGAGGAAACCAGTTCCGTGTTATACGGCGTGGTCCCTTGATGTATCCGATTTAAAGTAAAGTTTTAAATAATGGTTTAGTTCTCACACCAGTCACATGATTGACTTGGAGTTTATTGTTTTAACCTAAACTCTGGGTGCCCCTATTTTCCACACGGGCAGCTAGTAGTTTTGGTTTTGCAGATTTATATTCACAGGAACCTGGTTTACAGCTGGAACGATATCCGGAAAGCTCTGTATCCGTATATCTCTTTCAGTTGTGTATTGTATTATTTTTCCGCTGCTATGTAATTTATTGTAATCGTTGATATTTATCGAATGTATTTTATTCATTTGTACTCTGTATATTCTTGTAATCTGATGAATTGTTGTAATTAACAATGAAAATTTCTTCTGTTTGCGTCCCGATGTGGCTTGTCCTCAACTCAAGCCGCGATTTCCCGTAAGGGGGATTTCAGGTCGTTTCATCGTGGTATCAGAGCTTTGGTTTACAAAGCTCGAGAACAAGACACGTTAGAACCAAACGAAAGAATTCATCAGAGATTGGATTAGTAATATCCAATGGGAATGACTCGTTAGAGATAGGATCAGTAGTATCCTAGAACGAGTGTGAATAGTATATTTTTAAATTGAAAACAATTTTTGTTTTGAAAATTAAATTCAAATTATTCGTATTTGAATATTTATTTGTATTGGTTTGGACAATCAAGTATACAGGGATTTTAGTATACGTCTTATCCACGTGTATTGAAGCCTCAAATATATTCGATAGATATAGAATCACACTCTAGTCGCCCAGGTTTGATTCTGATGATGGCGCGCCATCATCAGTGTTTATATTCGAGTGACGAAAGTGGGATTTCTATATATTTCCAATTGACTGGTGTGAGAACCAAAATTAGATAGGGCCTATTGTTGCGGTTTGGCATCAAAAATGTGATTTTGACTATATATCAAAATTATGGATTTGAAACGTTAATCAACTAATTGATTGCTGAATGTGTTGTTTGATTATTGTTTTGATTAATTAGAATTTTGAACCATATAACCAAATTGAACCAAATAGTAAATTGTATTGAAAATTTATCGCATTTGCATGCATATACATGTACTTACATTGAACAGGTCATAGCAAGGAGGCTAGAGAAGAGGAATAAAATTGTTTGCCCGATAAATAGTACATGTTTATTGTATTTCTTGGGTTTTTGATGATTTTATGAGCCGACTGGCTAGCCGCTTGGCTGTTTATTTTTGGATTGGTGAGGGTCATGGGAAGCTATTTGAAATATCCCGAAGTCCCCGGTGCAGGGGAGGTTATGGCGAAATTTTTCGAAAATTTAGGGTGTTAGCCAAATTTTTGAAAAATTTGAAAAGTTCTTAGAAACTGAAAAGTTAAAGAACTTAAGCCGTAATGAAAATAATGAAAGTTGAGTTGATTTGTAAAACGACTTTCGGCTTCGTTCCTTTTCGGGGACGAAAAGTTTTAAGTGGGGGAGATTGTAACAACCCGGAAATCTGAGCCAATTTAAAATTTTTATTTTGGCAATTTTATTGAATTTTGAATATTTAAAATGAATTATTTTAAATAATAACGATGAGAAATTTATTTTAAATCGAATTAGAACGTATATATTTATTTGAATCGTCGTTAGATTATAAATAATTATTTATAATTATAAAAGGAATTGGAAATGGCGGGGTAGTTCGAAAATTCTATTTCATAGTTCAAATGAATGTACATGATTCAAAATAAACCGGATTTTAGCAAAAACAAAAATATTGGAATCTATTTGAAAATATCTTTCCAACGAATCCAAAAAATCAAAATTTCATAGCGGGAATCAAAAGATATGCCCAGTTGAAAATTCAGAATAGTCGCTATGGAATTCTGGCCCTTAAAAATGGAAATTTTGCAAACGACCTCGGTTTTCGACAAAACCACTTTTGTTGGATCCGTGATGTCAAGTTATTGCTAGGTTTCAAAATTCATAATTTTTCGAATCAATATGTGAGCGTGGCAAAGGAAAACGTGTTTGACCAGTTTAAGTTGATTTTAATCGACTGGAAAATGGCCATTTTTCAAACGGTCTCAGAATTCGACGAAATTAGTTTTGTTAGGACCGTATCGTCAATACGAAGCTAGAAAATATTTTTCTAGAATTTTTAGAGTTCGTATGTGGCTCCGGTAAATTGAAATGTGCATTCAAAATCAATATATAGAGTTATATTTTGATTTTGACGAAAACTGATCGAAACGATCGAATCATCTTACGGTATATATCCCATTGTGTTCAGAATGGGGGTAATTAACTAGGGGGGACAGTCGTTGGGTTTGATTTGAAGTTATGATAAAAAGTCAACCTCTTTGGAAAATTAAAATAAAATAAATTATTTATATAATATCCTCCCCTACCTTCTCTCTCCCTCCTCACTTTCTAACCCGTCTGTTTTTAAAAGAAAAAAAAAAGAGAAATCGATGTCGTGCACCAGTCCACGCCGCCGTCGGGTGCCCCCGCCGCCGCTCCAGGTAACGCCACCGCCTCCGATGATCCGCCACCCCCCCTTCGCATCGTCGTCGGCACCCCACACACACACGCACCCCCCCTTTCAAATCGAAGAGCCCAAGCACCCTCCACCTGAAACGACCGCCGCCAGACCCTAGCTCCGCCGCGCCGACCCTCCACTGCCACCACCAGACCTCGGCCACCCCTCCAGCACCACCTAAGTCTGACCGTGAGCCCTTCCTCGACTAAAGGCGCGATTTTTACACCAAAAAATGTAAGTTTTTAAATACCATTTTTATGTTATGTAGCGTTAGTATATAAAATAGGTTTTAATTTATAGAGAAAAAAACCCTTTTTACAAAGATTTCATTTTTTAGCATTCATAAAGATTTGACTTTTAACTTTTGAAAAAGATATAATTTTTACTTATAAAAATATGATTTTTATATTATAGAGATAATAAAAATATAATTTTTATATCATAGGAAGAATAAAAATATAATTTTTATATTATAGAAAGTATAAAGATTAGATTTTTATATGCAATCTCTTCGATAAAAGACGAGATTTTTATTCGAAATAAAGATAAGATTTTTACTTGAAATAAAAGTATAATTTTTATTATGTAGAAGATATAAAAATATGATTTTTATATTATAGAAAGAATAAAAATATGATTTTTATATTATAGAAAGAATAAAAATATGATTTTTATATGACAGAAAATATAAAAATATGATTTTTATATAGATGGTAGCGAAATAAAAATTCAATTTTAATATAAGTAGCAGATTGAAAATAGTATTTTTATATAATAGAGAATATAAAAATATAATTTTTATATCTGTAACGAAATAAAAATCTGATTTTTATTATATATATAGTGAAATAAAAATGTGATTTTTATATATGAACAACGTGAAAAGGATGGCGTAGGAATTTCGGGCAAATCCCATCGATCAGAAATTCCGAAATAAAGAATGGAGGAGTGGAACCCTCAGTGAGAACTCCTCACTTTTAATTTATTTTCTAGTTGAAATATATACTAGGATGCAGACGGTGCTTAGCAGCACCCGACACCCGTTGTCCACAGACCATGGACGACTTGTGTGATTGTTTGTGCTGTGAATTTGACTGTTGATTGTGATGTGAAAAGTATATATTCATGTGTTGAAAGAAAAATAATTTCATGTGTTGAAAGAAAAATAATTTCATGTGTTGAAATAAAATATTTTCATTTGTTGAAATAAAATAATTTCATGTGTTGAAATAAAATATATATTCATTTACAAATCGAACGATTTGTTTCTGTACACCAATTTGACTGATATTGATTGGGACGATAAATTTTACACATCGCCCAACTACACAAATAAAATCGGTGTTTGTTGATTTGAAACCCCACACGAGTATTGCGTAACACCCCGTATTTCTGTTAACACTAAACGTACTAATTTAATAATAAATGTGTAAAGGGGAGATGTATCTAATGTGCATACAAATTTAATAATAAATGTGTAAAGGGGAGATGTATCTAATGTGCATACAAATTTAATAATAAATGTGTAAAGGGGGGATGTATCTAATGTTCATACAAATTTAATAATAAATGTTAATAATGTACATTAAGAAAGTAATTGTGAACATAATTGGCTTCTCTTTAGAACGGATGGCTTTGATTAACCTTGGCTTCATCGACGACTCAAATTAACTTGCAATCCTATATAAACAGCCCCCTAGTGTCCTTCTCTTTGCACCATTCTTCTCTAACCTTATGCTGCACAAATTCTTGATGGACATGGCTTCTTCTTCTTCCTCTAAATCTAAATAAATAGATTAAAATAAAATATAAATCAAGACAAGGATATCTTGCTCAAGTCTTTCAAGAGAAGATTCAAAACAAGTTAGGATTCAAGTAAAGATTCAACGGCTTCAAGCAACGCTATCTTTCTATTCTTTTCTAGATCCAATCAATGTAAGTCGGTTACTTTTTAGATTTGAACGCCTTTTCTATTTGTGACATGAAATTTAAAGAATATAAGAAATATGCCTTATCATTTCATTGAATCTGTGCTTGTTTATGACTTTGGATCTGATTCTTGATTATGGCCTAGAACACATTGTGACTAAATTGCCAATGCTTAAGATTATGACTATGGAACTGTGGCCTTTGAAACCATAAGCCTTTGACTATGAACATAAGCCTTTGACTATGAACATAAGTGTAACAACCCGGGATTTTCGACCCAGAAAATCAACATAAAACCCATGTTAATTATTCAGGTATCGAACTTTCCAGTTCATTAATAGAAAGAAGTTAGAGGGTGAGAATAGATAAGATAGAAAATTAGAATAGAAGAAGAAGAAGATCACTACAAAACAGAATCAGAGTAATACGAATCTCACAGTGGAACGAATAAAATATAATACATAACATAACTTTGTAATAAACAGTATAGTAACATTATCAGAGTACAACACTTACACACAGCTGAAATAACAATAGCTATAAAATCTTGAAGCCTCCTGCTTCAAGCTCCTCCAAGTATATATGTAAAGACCTGAACTACTTGACTGCCCGTACAAATTTGGGCACCCAAGAGTTTAGGGAAAAACAAAACAAAATAAACTCTGGGTCAGTCATGGGACTGGTGTGAGTAAACTCAAATCATTTGGTTTAACTTTTCAAAATACTTTTCAAAAGAAAAGATAATCGTAAGACCGATCCACACATAAACACGGATGGTTTTTACCTTACGATAACCCAAAACAGTTTTTGAAATCAACACTTCTCTGATATTATAATAATGTCTAATCACAAGTAATTAGAATCTAGCAGAACGCTTGCATCTCACGTTCCACATATATAGTATACAAACAAAACCGCGGGCGCTTATTGGAGATTGGATTCTAACTATGACAAGGTATGGGACCACCTGCCGATAGTGTATCTCTAGAGGCAAATACACTGGGTTCAACAAGAACATCTTGCAACCCGGCCCTCACATGACCGACCACTCATTTTGCTTGAGTGTATCGAATGTATATCACCAACGGTTGGGAGCTACCCACCGTCTTCCCGAAAAGGGACAGCATCGATCATAGATAAAAGAATGAAATGGATTTTCTCTAGATAGGTGATATACACCCTAATGGGAGCGACCCACTTAGCCATGCTGCCTGCCCGATTTCTGTCATTTCCTAGTTGATAACGCTTGAGGTCATTACGTATCTTTTGAAACACTTGACCACCATTCACTTTGAATGCCACATCGTCATACCCGTCAAATCACAAATTGATTTCCCCAAAAATACCACGGGTATAAAGCTAAGAGAAACGAATTCCTCCGCCACCAAACGTAAGTACGTTTGAAGAGACCAACTTACGCGATCCGTTAGATATACTCTGTCAGACATTCGTCCATTCACGTTTGTCCTGGGACTGGACAAACCGAAGGCACTATTCTGTAACAGGATAGCCCTTGCATACTCCGTCTTCAATATTTGATCGCAACGCTAACGTCCATACAGAGTGGTTTTCAGATAATGAATCTGATCCCGGCCTCTCCGTATTGACGACGTAAAATAGTCAAAAACTTCGATAGTCGGTGATTTAACTATCAAAGAAAAATAGGTGTACAACCAACGATATTATTTCCAGATGGAAACTCTATCGATCAATCAACATTCCACATTTTTCTCTTTTTGATAAAATTATCTTTAATTTATCCATCTTCCCATTTCTATCTACTTGTAAATCCTCATTTTCTAAATTTTGAAAATATACTTTATAGATCATTAGGGGAACATTACCGTATTTACTTCCCTTTCTTATTTCCTATATTGGAAAACATTTTTGATCCTTATTTGGAAAACATGTCCAAATCTCCTTTACTGGATTTAAACAGATGTTTAAAAAAACATCGTTATGCCAACTTAACCCATTACGGTCATTAACTCGATTTACTTAACCAACTTTCACTATCGAACCTTAACTACTTCTTTGTTAAAACTAAAGTCAATCAAGTTGGGGTATAATTACCTCTCAGACCTTAACTGAACAACATCCCTAACCTCGAAATAGACAAGGTTCACCTTTCAAATCCTTTAGCACACTTCGAATAACTTATACTCGATTACTCTTCTCGAATCAACTGTATTCGATAACTCTACTTTGAATAAGTAATATTCGAAAATTCTACTTCGAATAAGTGATATTCGATTAATTCCTTTGGACTAACTCTATTTAATTTACTGATACTCGACTAACTTGAACTTGATTAGTTCCATTTGAATAACTCAAACCCGATTTAACTCCAATCGATTAACCCTAATTGATTAACCATAATTGGTTAACTTTAACTGATTAACTCTACTTAACTAACTTGGCTTATTTAACTTCTATCGATTTACTACTATTTGATTTAACACCATTCGCTTGACTCTAGATCGCAGCGATCACAATGGTTACCCTGATTCCCTCAGGAAACATCCGTCCCCCGTAGGCTATCTACAGCCCTGCGAATTACGCTAGCAGTCGTACGAGATGGCAACTCGCTTGAATAACTATGTTTGATTAACTCTACTTCTAATAACTATATTCGACCAACTCTAATTGAATGACAAATATTCAATTAAATCCTAACTCGATTCACTATGTTCAATTAACTCTATCTGGTCACCTCTTTATTCGAATAACTAATATTCGATTACCTTTAATTGAATAACCAATATTCGATTTACTCTATTCGATTAACTCTATTCGATTAACAAATGTTCTTTTTTTCTGTTTGTCTATATTTATTTCATATGAATATTCCTTTTATATATTTTCATTTATTCTCCAAGTAAATAAATATTTCCTTTTACCTTTATTTACTTTCTAAACAAATATTTCTATTTAATATATTCACAAATAATTTACAAATATCTGCCTTTCTATCCTACTTGTAAATGTTTTACAAATATTCTTCTTTTATTCCCTTTTATAAAATGCCTCGATTGTATACGAATATTTTTATTTTAGTATACATTTTAAAATTTCCTTCTTATATAAAATCCTTTGATTTTTATATAACATTTTATTTCAATTTTTAGTTTGAAATTTCACTTTCACATCCCAGTTATTTCCTTTGGTATTTAAAGTTACCAAATAACCACGACCAACACACCAAATCAACAACAGATTTTAAATCACATCATATATCACAATATATGCAAAATAGTAAAATAAATGTTGAGGAACCTAGTTGGGTTCCTCCAACCTGCTTCCCTGCATCCACAGATGTCAGTCAACATAAATAACACGAATATAAAATATTCTGATAGCCAGGATCAATATTTCGATATGATACGTATATCGTTATCGATAATATTCAACCAATCAACTAGCAGTTCATACAAATAACCAACACACAGCAAAACAACCAATATTATCAGTTTTTAAAATACTTTATAAAAATATAAGCTGAACAGAGTTAGTGAGATTACTCACCTTGCTTCGCAGTCGACCATTCTGCTTTTATTTTATTTAAAATCAAACAGGTTTTTGATTTTATCATGAATTATTAATAGCTCCGTTCTCAGCGGAAATAGATCCACAGTGTAGTCTACTTCCATAAGATCCTAACGTGACAAGCCGTTTGAAATTCTGACATCGTATGAACATGATATTTAATTAAAAATTTAATACACTATTTTATTTAATTAAAACTTAAATTAATTATAATACCTTACCGTTTTATTTCTCTTCCCAATTCCACATGCCAACCTGCATGAGAAACAACCGACCCACATATGTTCATTCTTCCCAATGTTCTGTGCATGAACCGCATGCTTTTAATTTCCACTATCTCAAAAGAAACATTCCAGTGGATTCCTTTCTTTCTTTTTCTTTAAATTGAAATGGGCTTTCTCTTATAATGGCCCACACTTGAATTTAGTACCCACGTTCTCCTCTTACCATGATACATCCGCTTCTACCCGATCCCATGCTCATACGTTAGCTGCTACATCACTTTCTTCCTCCTGGCAAACACACGATTCTCCCGTACGTCCCACTATTGAAACTTCGCACCTTCCCTTTTTATTCCTCCTTTCATATCTTTCGACAACTACAAGCCCTCACCATCCTTTCCTATTTCCATCAAAAGAAAACCGCTTCCAGTTCATATATGTATCCAACCGCTCTCAAAAACATGACAGCTCCTGTTCGATGCCCTCCTCCATGCTATGTCCGCCCGTGTAAACCACCATGAACTTCAGTAGCCCTCCTCCAAACAACCTCCAGATCTGACGTTCCGTTTGACTCATGCCATAAAAATATCACCAAACCCATTCGAACTTAAGTGAAAACGTATAGAATCATTCAGGGTTTTAATAGAGTTGATCTCGGGTTTTCAAGAGTTAAGTACGATTTTTATTGAGGGAAGGTTTTTAAAAAAACGAAAAGAAGGAAACTGTATCTTCTCGCACCATTAAAACTCGGCTATCATCTTCCAGACCAAGAGAAATGAAGACAATCCACTGTTTATATAGGCGTACAAGCCTTGGGGTGCAAGGAGTAGGATTTAAGTAGCTGTAACATTTTCAGGGTAGGTGTTGACAAGTTTCTTTTTTGATTTAAGACTTAACATAGGGTTTGTTTACTTTTTGCAGGATCTGCGGTTTAAGACTTAACATAGGGTCTGATTTAAGGCTTTCGTAGTGTATGGTGCAGTTCATTTATTTTGCATGTGGCTCTCGTAAATCATTTTTAGCTAGGCTATGCGTTGTCTATTTTGTTGGGAAAAACAAAAGTGTAGAAAGCTTTGATGGACAAGGACAACACTGCGGTGTATTTATATTACTACCAAAACGTGGTGCTTAAGGAATAGCCATGTAGGAAGATAGGATGACAGTTGTTCGAATTAATTACTCATGCAGCTAGAGTCTAAAACAAGTGTAGGCTACTTGAGAAGAAGGTGCACAATTCCTTTGCAGTGAAGTTACAAGAACAATGAAGTTACAAGACACGGAAGGTCTATGTTGACATGAAAACATATTGCTACGTAACGGAGCATCAATAGCTGTTGAGCTTAGATGTGCAGGTAGAGCCCTATTTGTTTTAGGACTGTAATTGACAGAACAGGTTGTCTTTCAACTGTGGACCATATTGGGTATACAAATATGCTAAGGACGTTTGGATTATAGGGTGGCTTTCATGCCTCATATTTCTTTTTTTTTTTTTTTGACTATTTTGTTATGACTCTTAATGGTCCATTGTAATATGCCTCCAACACTGGCTTGCTTCTTGACAAAGGACTGATTTGAATTACACATGTTGAAGGCCATTGTCCGCATCCTAATATGTTTAAAGATCAGTTTACCTCAGTTTCTAAAATTCCACTTATGTACCGACAGAAATAAGAGCACAGTCGTGCTCAGTGAGGTGTCCCGATCCCAAAAATATAATAATATCAGTAGGTTAACTCATATTTTGAAACCCGAAAATTTTGATATAGGGTGCAAAATACTCCAAATAAAAAGTTGTGTATTTAATTTATTAAAAATTACAGTAAAATTCTAAAAATTAAATTATCACTACGTCTCAAAAGAACCTTGTCTAAATTCGAATCCAGTATGCAGTTATTTCAAATAAACTATTACGGTCGATGAACGATTCTATAACGACTATTTGAAAATTTGATTTGGACATATCTTGCATTCTATACGACGAAATCTCCATTTTCCACTTCCTTTAGAAAAATATAGTTCAACAGATTCGAACGTCTCTTGTTTCGAAGAAATTCGACGAATAACGGTTCATGTACACTCAGCTGAAGTTGAGAACGTTAAACTACGAACTACCGTGATATTACGGGCTTGATTATATTATATTTATATATTTTTATACATTCAACTTCGTTTTAATTAATATATAAATCTACTTATATTACGAATACAATATTTAAACTGATTTAAATATTCAAATACAAACCGATAAAATGCGGTATGTTACATTCCTTCCCCTTTAAAATAATTTCGTCCTCGAAATTGCTAAGTAGTAGATATTAGAACTCTAACTCCTTACAACCTACTTGGCTGAAATCCTATACTCCATACTTTCAAACTCAATTCTATACAAATTACCTTTAATCCTTATATCAATACCCACCTTTTAATTTCCCTTCCAAATGATACGACCACCACTTTTGGACAATCTACCACATACTCATCGAACCAAACCATTTGCTTACAGCCAAGCCAACACCATTTCAATCCCAGTTTCATCTCAATTCCAAATTCTTATTCAATATCCATTCCAGATTATCTCTAATCCAACCCAACTTCTTTTTACTCAGTTAAATTCTATTCCAATTCAATTTTACTTAACTCAGCTAAATTCTCATTTATTTATTCACTTTTATCATTCCAATCATTTTAACTCCATAAGTTAAATTAAAATTTCAAAATTCCAATTCTTGGGTTTTTATTTCAAATCAGATTGAAATTACATATATATAATAAAGAAATTCAAACCATTTTGAATTTTAGACAACTTGTTTTTAAAACCATTCAAAACAAAACCTTTGGTAGTAATCCGTCACTTAGAACTTGAAAATGAACACTGATAATGCGACCGTCATCATCAGAATTATTTTCCAGTGATCGAAGTGAGTTCAATACTATACTACTTTTCGAAATTCATTTTAAAACACTTCCATTGTGAAATCACTTCAAAATACCTTCTATAATATTTGAAAAACATTTTCAAATCGCCCAGGATCTTGAAATTCCTTATGTAATTCAAAATCCAATCTCAATCACTTTTCCCAATTTCTGGGATTTTAATTCCCAAGTTTGATTAATCCCATATTTAGTTCATTTGATTATATTAATATGAATTCTGATTGGTCACTTATAACCATTAATTATAATCTCATTCACTTATAATTACAGCCAACACATATAATTTATTATAATAATTCCAATATATATACTTCTTTTTATATCAAAATAAATTTTGGGTAAGATTAATTCATTTACCCTCTTTTCAAAACATACTATGTCGAATTACTCAGTTCAAGAGTTTAGAAACACCTATCGACACAGTTTGCATTACTGTTTCGACCAGCACTCATAAACCACTCGACTGACCAGTCAACACAATATAAGACATTTTTATATAAATCTACAAATACGTTCACTCGTATATATACACTCAAACTCAATCTAAGGTACTACTGACCCCATCTCTATTGAGTCACGCCACAGAGCCAAGGTAATTACTTAACTAGGCTCTGATACCACTGTAACAACCCGGGATTTTCGACCCAGAAAATCAACATAAAACCCATGTTAATTATTCAGGCATCGAACTTTCCAGGTCATTAATAGAAAGAAGTTAGAGGGTGAGAATAGATAAGATAGAAAATTAGAATAGAAGAAGAAGAAGATCACTACAGAACAGAATCAGAGTAATACGAATCTCACAGTGGAACGAATAAAATATAATACATAACATAACTTTGTAATAAACAGTATAGTAACATTATCAGAGTACAACACTTACACACAGCGGAAATAACAATAGCTATAAAATCTTGAAGCCTCCTGCTTCAAGCTCCTCCAAGTATATCTGTAAAGACCTGAACTACTTGACTGCCCGTACAAATTTGGGCACCCAAGAGTTTAGGGAAAAACAAAACAAAATAAACTCTGGGTCAGTCATGGGACTGTTGTGAGTAAACTCAAATCATTTGGTTTAACTTTTCAAAATACTTTTCAAAAGAAAAGATAATCGTAAGACCGATCCACACATAAACACGGATGGTTTTTACCTTACGATAACCCAAAACAGTTTTTGAAATCAACACTTCTGTGATATTATAATAATGTCTAATCACAAGTAATTAGAATCTAGCAGAATGCTTGCATCTCACGTTCCACATATATAGTATACAAACAAAACCGCGGGCGCTTATTGGAGATTGGATTCCAACTATGACAAGGTATGGGACCACCTGCCGATAGTGTATCTCTAGAGGCAAATACACTGGGTTCAACAAGAACATCTTGCAACCCGGCCCACACATGACCGACCACTCATTTTGCTTGAGTGTATCGAATGTATATCACCAACGGTTGGGAGCTACCCACCGTCTTCCTGAAAAGGGACAGCATCGATCATAGATAAAAGAATGAAATGGATTTTCTCTAGATAGGTGATATACACCCTAATGGGAGCGACCCACTTAGCCATGTTGCCTGCCCGATTTCTGTCATTTCCCGGTTGATAAGGCTTGAGGTCATTACGTATCTTTTGAAACACTTGACCACCATTCACTTTGAATGCCACATCGTCATACCCGTCAAATCACAAATTGATTTCCCCAAAAATACCACGGGTATAAAGCTAAGAGAAACGAATTCCTCCGCCACCAAACGTAAGTACGTTTGAAGAGATCAACTTACGCGATCCGTTAGATATACTCTGTCAGACATTCGTCCATTCACGTTTGTCCTGGGACTGGACAAACCGAAGGCACTATTCTGTAACAGGATAGCCCTTGCATACTCCATCTTCAATATTTGATCGCAACGCTAACGTCCATACAGAGTGGTTTTCAGATAATGAATCTAATCCCGGCCTCTCCGTATTGACGACGTAAAATAGTCAAAAACTTCGATAGTCGGTGATTTAACTATCAAAGAAAAATAGGTGTACAACCAACAATATTATTTCCAGATGGAAACTCTATCGATCAATCAACATTCTACATTTTTCTCTTTTTATAAAATTATCTTTAATTTATACATCTTCCCATTTCTATCTATTTGTAAATCCTCATTTTCTAAATTTTTAAAATATACTTTATAGATCATTAGGGAAACATTACCGTATTTACGTCCCTTTCTTATTTCCTATATTGGAAAACATTTTTGATCCTTTTTTGGAAAACATGTCCAAATCTCCTTTACTGGATTTAAACAGATGTTTAAAAAAACATCGTTATGCCAACTTAACCCATTACGGTCATTAACTCGATTTACTTAACCAACTTTCACTATCGAACCTTAACTACTTCTTGGTTAAAACTAAAGTCAATCAAGTTGGGGTATAATTACCTCTCAGACCTTAATTGAACAGCATCCCTAACCTCGAAATAGACAAGGTTCACCTTTCAAATCCTTTAGCACACTTCGAATAACTTATATTCGATTACTCTTCTCGAATCAACTGTATTCGATAACTCTACTTTGAATAAGTAATATTCAATAATTCTACTTCGAATAAGTGATATTCGATTAATTCCTTTAGACTAACTCTATTTAATTTACTGATACTCGACTAACTCGAACTTGATTAGTTCCATTTGAATAACTCTAACCCGATTTAACTCCAATCGATTAACCCTAATTGATTAACCATAATTGGTTAACTTTAACTGATTAACTCTACTTAACTAACTCGACTTATTTAACTTCTATCGATTTACTACTATTTGATTTAACACCATTCGCTTGACTCTAGATCGCAGCGATCACAGTGGTTACGCCTGATTCCCTCAGGAAACATCCGTCCGCCGTAGGCTATCTACAGCCCTGCGAATTACGCTAACAGTCGTACGAGATGGCAACTCGCTTGAATAACTATGTTTGATTAACTCTACTTCGAATAACTATATTCGACCAACTCTAATTGAATGACAAATATTCAATTAAATCCTAACTCGATTCACTATGTTCAATTAACTCTATCTGGTCACCTCTTTATTCGAATAACTAATATTCGATTACCTTTAATTGAATAACCAATATTCGATTTGCTCTATTCGACTAACTCTATTCGATTAACAAATATTCTTTTTTCCGTTTGTCTATATTTATTTCATATGAATATTCCTTTTATATATTTTCATTTATTCTCCAAGTAAATAAATATTTCCTTTTACCTTTATTTACTTTCTAAACAAATATTTCTATTTAATATATTCACAAATAATTTACAAATATCTGCCTTTCTATCCTACTTGTAAATGTTTTACAAATATTCTTCTTTTATTCCCTTTTATAAAATGCCTCGATTGTATATGAATATTTTTATTTTAGTATACATTTTAAAATTTCCTTCTTATATAAAATCCTTTGATTTTTATATAACATTTTATTTCAATTTTTAGTTTGAAATTTCTCTTTCACATCCCAGTTATTTCCTTTGGTATTTAAAGTTACCAAATAACCACGACCAACACACCAAATCAACAACAGATTTTAAATCACATCATATATCACAATATATGCAAAATAGTAAAATAAATGTTGAGGAACCCAGTTGGGTTCGTCCAACCTGCTTCCCTGCATCCACAGATGTCAGTCAACATAAATAACATGAATATAAAATATTCTGATAGCCAGGATCAATATTTCGATACGATATGTATATCGTTATCGATAATATTCAACCAAACAACTAGCAGTTCATACAAATAACCAACACACAGCAAAACAACCAATATTATCAGTTTTTAAAATACTTTATAAAAATATAAGCTGAACAGAGTTAGTGAGATTACTCACCTTGCTTCGCAGTCGACCATTCTGCTTTTATTTTATTTAAAATCAAACAGGTTTTTGATTTTATCATGAATTATTAATAGCTCCGTTCTCAGCGGAAATAGATCCATAGTGTAGTCTACTTCCATAAGATCCTAACGTGACAAGCCGTTTGAAATTCTGACATCGTATGAACATGATATTTAATTAAAAATTTAATACACTATTTTATTTAATTAAAACTTAAATTAATTATAATACCTTACCGTTTTATTTCTCTTCCCAATTCCACATGCCAACCTGCATGAGAAACAACCGACCCACATGTATGGTGCAGTTCATTTATTTTGCATGTGGCTCTCGTACATCATTTTTAGCTAGGCTATGCGTTGTCTGTTTTGTTGGGAAAAACAAAAGTGTAGAAAGCTTTGATGGACAAGGAGAGCACTGCGGTGTATTTATATTACTACCAAAACGTGGTGCTTAAGGAATAGCCATGTAGGAAGATAGGATGACAGTTGTTCAATTTTATTACTCATGCAGCTAGAGTCTAAAACAAGTGTAGGCTACTTGAGAAGAAGGTGCACAATTCCTTTGCAGTGAAGTTACAAGAACAATGAAGTTACAAGACACGGCAGGTCTATGTTGACATGAAACCATATTGCTACGTGATGGAGCATCAATAGCTGTTGAGCTTAGATGTGCAGGTAGAGCCCTATTTGTTTTAGGACTGTAATTGATAGAACAGGTTGTCTTTCAACTGTGGACCATATTGGGTATACAAATATGCTAAGGACGTTTGGATTATAGGGTGGCTTTCATGCCTCATATTTCTTTTCTTTTTTTTGACTATTTTGTTATGACTCTTAATGGTCCATTGTCATATGCCTCCAACACTGGCTTGCTTCTTGACAAAGGACTGATTTGAATTACACATGTTGAAGGCCATTGTCCGCATCCTAATATGTTTAAAGATCAGTTTACCTCAGTTTCTAAAATTCCACTTATGTACGGACAAAAATAAGAGCACAGTCGTGCTCAGTGAGGTGTCCCGATCCCAAAAATATAATAATATCAGTAGGTTAACTCATATTTTGAAACCCAAAAATTTTGATATAGGGTGCAAAATACTCCAAATAAAAAGTTGTTTAATTTATTAAAAATTACAGTAAAATTCTAAAAATTAAATTATCAGTACGTCTCAAAAGAACCTTTTCTAAATTCGAATCCAGTTTGCAATTATTTCAAATAAACTATTACGGTCGATGAACGATTCTATAGCGACTATTTGAAAATTTGATTTGGACATATCTTGGATTCTATACGACGAAATCTCCATTTTCCACTTCCTTTAGAAAAATATAGTTCAACAGATTCGAACGTCTCTTGTTTCGAAGAAATTCGACCAATAACGGTTCATGTACACTCAGTTGAAGTTGAGAACGTTAAACTACGAACTACCGTGATATTACGGGCTTGATTATATTATATTTATATATTTTTATACGTTCAACTTCGTTTTAATTAATATATAAATCTACTTATATTACGAATTCAATATTTAAACTGATTTAAATATTCAAATACAAACCGATAAAATGCGGGATGTTACAATAAGCCTTTGACTAGGAGCATAAACCAATGCCTATGACTATGATAAGGACAATAGTGGATAATTACCTATGATTCATGAACATGATATTATTGCATAGGATTATGACTGTGAGATTGGATCTAAACTTGATTATCAATTTAGTATATTCTTAATTATCCTTGGATCTTGATTATGGGAATTTATCTATTAAGTTAGATCTACTCATATACTTGAACCTATGTTATTTGTTCAACCCTTTTTATGTCATAATATTATCAGATCTATAGGCCATCGATGCTTTAATCAATTTATTCAGTGTAATTTGTTAGATCTGTGATTAGTGAATTATCATCTTCTGCCAGTCATTATGTCTATCTTTTCATGGCATTTTGGGTCATTCCCATTTTATCCACGAATCTAGATTTATCTATAATCTAGGATGGAATCACGATTACACGAACGATGGGAATACGATTTGGGCAAATCATAAATTTGACTTAAACATGGTTGTAAACTTGGAAATTGGCATAATGTGGAACATTAACATAATTATGATTGACATAATTTAGAACATGTATTATGGCATGTTTATTAGAACGCAAATTTGAAAATTTGACATGAATTATGGAATATGTAATTTGACATATTAAATTTAGTATTGGCAAGTAAGCTAAGTTTTAGGCGTAAACGGTAAACTAGAATAATAATTCTAGTCTTGCCATAAACTGTAAATTAGGATGTTAAATCAGAATTGGGTCAATTAAAGTTAATTTGGCATAATAAGTATATTAGCACAAATTTTGAATTTAGTCATAATTGTGAGTAATTATCATGTTTAGAATAATCATGGTTAGTGACACTTAATTTGGTATAATTTACATACCAAAAACTATAAATATGATATATAGAAAAAATGGGCCATAATAATAAATGTTGACAATGTACATTAAAAGAGTAATAATGGAATAAGTAAATTAGGGAAAATTTACTTATAGAATTTATCCTAATGAGAAAAGTAAATTTAGACAATACAAACATGCTTAACCCGAGGTTGGATTGAGTTGTGATGTAAACCTGCCCGGACCCGCCCGGCTGTCCAGTGATCACAACAATACCTATCCAATGTGGGAGGTTAAGGCATTGAGCCCGATAAAGGCCCGAGGTTAGACTGAGTTGTGGCGTAAGACTGCCCGGAACCAACCGACATACCGCCAGCCACAACAATACCTGTCTAATGTGAGTGGCTGGTGCTTTAATAAGACAATTAAAGTTAAGCTAGAATTGGAGGGTTAAGTCCATAAGAACACTTAACCAACTTAACACAGTTAAGCTAGAATGGGAGGGTTAAGTCCATAGGAACACTTGACCAACTTAACACAGTTAAGTTAGAACGATAGGGTTAAGTTAACTAGAACACTTAACCAACTTAACATGGTAACAAGACAAGATTTGTAGGGGTTAAGTAACTCAGAAAAACACTTAGCCAATTTAATATGTTAACCAGACTAGAAAGTGGGGGTTAAGTAAATTCAATACACTTAGCCAATTTAACATGTTAACTAGACTAGAGGTTGGGGATAAGTAAATTTAATACACTTAGCCAATTTAATATGTTAGCTAGACTAGACCGTAAGGTTAAGTAAGCTTGAACACTCAACCATCAGAGTGTGATAAATGAATAGGGTTAATTTAAAAACATGAAGGGACAATACTTAACCATTAGAACATGTTAATCAAACCAATGTTAGGGTTAAGTTAACTAAGGGAACACTTAACCGTTATAACATGTTAGTTAAAACAGATAGGCAAGGTTAACCAATACAAGATGAATGGGTAGGGTTAAGTAACTACTTAACCAATATAACTTGATGCTGGTAGGGTTAAGTCAACGTGAATTACTGGTAACACTTAACCAGTTTAACATGACAAATGAATAGGTTAAGTTAACTTGTATCAAATAATGACACTTAACCAATCCAACTTGACGAGAAAGAGAACTAAGTAATAAACCTTAGTTAAAAGGACTAAGTGGTAAACCTTAGTTAAGAAAACGATGATTCAGGAAACTAAGTGGTAAACCTTAGTTAGGAAAACTAAGTAGTAATTCTTAGTATAACACGAGGAGGAGTGAATGTCCATCTGATCTTAAAGAAAGCTCCAACGAATTGGGTTACGAAGCCCGAGGCTTCGAGGGGACGTGAGGGTACTCTTGGTATCCCTCTGTGAGGCTGCAGATGATCCTCCTGGGCTCACAGAGGTTAAGGTCTGCGTTTGGAGAACCAAGGGTATTTTTTGGTTGCAATTTAAGGCAACCTAAAGACTAGGGTGAACCAGCGTGATTCGGCGAGACCAGTAGCCCTGTGATAGCAACTCGTCATCTACCTACCATCTTGAGTCAGTCGAGATACATAAAGAGGAAAGGCGGAGAACTCCAAAAGACCATATACTTGTTATCTAGTTATGGGTGAGGATGGCCATAAGACAGTGGGGCATAGGGGGCCTGCGTATAGTTCTCAATTTTTCAATGGTGGCCTTTCATTAGTTGAGGGAGGGATCTGGTGGGACCATAGCCATTGGAAAAACAGACCTTAGCATCTGCGTCGGCAGATATCTAAAAGATCCCGACCGAGTTCCGTGTTTCTAGAATAGCCCTGCCACGGGACTCGGGTCGCACATTTCAGGACATGTGCATCTAGACAGCGATAAACGATTCACGACACATACGTGGGGAAATTCTAGGAACATATACCACTCTAGGTAGTGCGTCCTAGACTAGGGGCATCGTTCGACAGGTAGCGTAATCCCTAGTTGGACCTAGGTGGCATAAACCCTGAATCTGTGAAGCATTAGATAAGCCGCGTAAACCCGAGTGGAATCTAGGAAGCACTTTGATATAAAACCCTAGATTAGATCTAGGTAATAAAGAAAAAATGTACGCCTAAAGGCAACCACAATTACTGGGATTGGGATCGCATTATCATTTTAGACAGATTACTAGTTGGGACACTAGATAGGTGGTGCAGAGACATAGAAACCATAATAACACGTTAATAGCGAAGCGGAGAAAGTATTAAAGCATATCCAGTTTATCTTGTATTAGCATATCTTGTGTTAATCTTATCCTATCTTGTTGGCCCTATCATCATGGTATTGTCTTGTATTCAGTTAATTCATGTCGTTTTGTTTTTCCTTGTTCACATGCTAGAAATAACTGAACTTACCAGACTTTATGTCTGGCCCAGTTTTCTTTCGTCTTCTTTTCTTCCGTTTCCCCACCCCAGGTAGTTAAGGAGGGAATAGTATAGCTCAGGTTAGATTGGACCGTCACTCTTCCCAAGCTCGAAGATTCTTTGACAAAGTGCTTTGGACTCTCTTTTTCTGCTGCTATGGCTGGCTTATGCTACATTGGGGAATATAAATGTTATTTTATGCTTCTTTATTTTGTAAGACAGATGATACTCTGATATTGGAAAACAATTGTTGTACAAACTATTTTATCAACAAAGTAAAGTTTTATTTTCCGCTGTTTTAATTTTGTCTGTCTTGTAATTTATCTGCATCTTTTACCCTAAATGCTCCACAGAACTTAGTGCATTCCCTTTGTGAGTGACACTAAAGGATGTGGGGTGTTACACGTGGTATCAGAGCTGAAGGTTACCGGATCAGATAAAAGATTTGAAAAAAAAATATTATTTTCAAACAGTTTTAAAAGTAGCATTTTCAAAAGAAATGTTTTGTTTTAAAGGCATATTCCCCAAAAGCCATACGCACTATCTTATGATTCTCTGTTTGAATTCTTGTCCCCTTCTTTCTTGCGTCTCTGGGGCTCCTGGCTTTCTTGGAGGTAACCTCATCGAAGTGCGAAGTAGTGCCCGACTTCCATCTATAACCGTAGTAGTTTCACCTGCGGCTAGTTTTCTTTCAAGCTTAGTAGGGTTTTCTGTATGATGGAGGCAGCTTTCGAGAGATTTGTCAACATGATTACACACGAAAGAGGATGAGGAGTTTGGCTAAGGAGCACAACCCAAGGATGAGGAATTCATGGATGTAGACTTGGCTCACGAAGGAGGAAGGGATTATAAAACCTAATACAAGAGGAAGTATCTTCACTATGGCAGAATAGGGCATATAATTAAGAACAAAGGACAAGATTTTCAGAAGGGCAAGTACATGCTTTCACCACTAAGCGTACCTAGGAGAAAGGTAGTAAAGTTTTGTTGGAAGACTCTAGCTTTTCTGTTTGTACTCTTTCTTTTGGTTTTAGCACTTCGCATTTGTTCATATTTGCTTCCATAGTTGAGTCTCTGCACCTTAGTACTTGTATAGTAAAAGATCCCAACTAGTGCTCAAGTGTTTGGTTGTTTTTGCTTAGATCATCTCACGTAGATTTGTCCAAATTCGGAGGAGACATTCCTCGGGTGCTTGTCTGATATTGGTTTAGGTCTTTGGGGCTTGTACTTAAGGGATGTCGATTTCGATTAGGATGGTTTGCTTGAGAGATGAATAGTTGTGGCAGGCGCTCTATATAGAGAAGGACTAACCTTAAGAGAGGTAAAAAGCACGTAGTGACCTTTCGACCCTCATAGTTATGGCACGATGGATAAGCTAAGAGGAGAGACCTCTGATCATCCTAGTATATACACTCAGTATCATGGTTGACATTTGTTTATTTTGGAAATGGAGGTCAAGAAACTTCGCAATCGTGAAGTTGAATCTGTTAAGGTACAGTTGAGTAAAGCTCAGGAAGACGTGATACAGGAGATTGAAGATAAGGCATACGCGTCTCATACCCTTTTTCTTAAGGGTACATCCTTGATTCTTTTTTTAGGAATTCTATGCATACTAATTTCTAGCTTTTAAGGTATATCCTCTAGGACGTATCATCGATCCTTAGGTAGAAACCCTTGTGGATGTAAACATGTATTTGAAACATGTTATGGTTAATGGTTGCGAATGGTTGCTAGTGGTTGCTCGTGAATGCATATACACACGTATTAGGCACTAGATCAGCTCAGACGCCTTCATATTTCATTTACATATATCTATTAGTTTATGAATTGAACTTAATGTGTTATCATATGGATGTCGCATTTGAGTGAATGATTGTGCACTCATATAAAAATAATATGTATCATTAGGATTTGCATACATATTGGACGCATGGCACTGACATGATTTGCATTAAGGAGGTCAACTGAATCAGTAGACCGCCTGATTTTGCATTAGATAAAGACATGTACACACACTATGCATATGAACATACAAGCATTAGAAGTCTTTAAGGACAATGGATGCCTGTGTTTGATGGTTGAGTAGATGGATGATTGGATAGTAGGGTTTACATTCTTCTTGACTTGAAGATTTCGGGGTCGAAATCCTTTAAGGAGGGGAGAATGTAACACCCCATATTTCTATTAACACTAAAGTTACAAATTTAATAATAAATGTGTAAAGGGGAGATGTATCTAATGTGCATACAAATTTAATAATAAATGTGTAAAGGGGGGATGTATCTAATGTGCATACAAATTTAATAATAAATGTTAATAATGTACATTAAGAAAGTAATTGTGAACATAATTGGCTTCTCTTTAGAACGGATGGCTTTGATTAACCTTGGCTTCGTCGACGGCTCAAATTAACTTGCAATCCTATATAAACAGCCCCCTAGTCTCGTTCTCTATGAACCATTCTTCTCTAACCTTATGCTGCAAAAATTCTTGATGGACATGGCTTCTTCTTCTTCCTATAAATCTAAATAAATAGATTAAAATAAAATATAAATCAAGACGAGGATATCCTGCTCAAGTCTTTCAAAAGAAGATTCAAAACAAGTTAGGATTCAAGTAAAGATTCAACGGCTTCAAGCAACGCTATCTTTCTATTCTTTTCTAGATCCAATCAATGTAAGTCGGTTACTTTTTAGATTTGAACGCCTTTTCTATTTGTGACATGAAATTTAAAGAATATAAGAAATATGCCTTATCATTTCATTGAATCTGTGCTTGTTTATGACTTTGGATCTGATTCTTGATTATGGCCTAGAACACATTGTGACTAAATTGCCAATGCTTAAGACTATGACTATGGAACTGTGGCCTTTGAAACCATAAGCCTTTGACTATGAACATAAGCCTTTGACTATGAACATAAGCCTTTGACTACGAACAAAAGCCTTTGACTAGGAGCATAAACCAATGCCTGTGACTATGACAAGGACAATAGTGGATAATTACCTATGATTCATGAACATGATATTATTGCCTAGGATTATGACTGTGAGATTGGATCTAAACTTGATTATCAATTTAGTTTATTCTTAATTATCCTTGGATCTTGATTATGGGAATTTATCTATTAAGTTAGATCTACCCATATCCTTGAACCTATGTTATTTGTTCAACCCTTTTTATGTCATAATATTATCAGATCTATAGGCCTTCGATGCTTTAATCAATTTATTCAGTGTAATTTGTTAGATCTGTGATTAGTGAATTATCATCTTCTGCCAGTCATTATGTCTATCTTTTCATGGCATTTTAGTTCATTCCCTTTTTATCCACGAATCTAGATTTATCTATAATCTAGGATGAAATCACGATTACACAAACGATGGGAATACAATTTGGGCAAATCATAAATTTGACTTAAACATGGTTGTAAACTTGGAAATTGGCATAATGTGGAACATTAACATAATTATGATTGACATAATTTAGAACATGTATTATGGCATGTTTATTAGAACGCAAATTTGAAAATTTGACATGAATTATGGAATATGTAATTTGACATATTAAATTTAGTATTGGCAAGTAAGCTAAGTTTTAGGCGTAAATGGTAAACTGGAATAATAATTCTAGCCTTGCCATAAACTGTAAATTAGGATGTTAAATCAGAATTGGGTTAATTAAAGTTAATTTGCCATAATAAGTATATTAGCACAAATTTTGAATTTAGTCATAATTGTGAGTAATTGTCATGTTTAGAATAATCATGGTTAGTGACACTTAATTTGGTATAATTTACATACCAAAACCTATAAATATGATATATAGGGAAAATGGGCCATAATAATAAATGTTGACAATGTACATTAAAAGAGTAATAATGGAATAAGTAAATTAGGGAAAATTTACTTATAGAATTTATCCTAATGAGAAAAGTAAATTTAGACAATACAAACATGCTTAACCCAAGGTTAGATTGAGTTGTGATGTAAACCTGCCCGGACAAGCCCAGTTGTCCAGTGATCATAACAATACCTATCCAATGTGGGAGGTTAAGGCATTGAGCCCGATAAAGGCCCGAGGTTAGACAGAGTTGTGGCGTAAGACTGCCCGGAACCAACCGACATACCGACAGCCACAACAATACCTGTCTAACGTGAGTGGCTGGTGCTTTAATAAGACAATTAAAGTTAAGCTAGAATGGGAGGGTTAAGTCCATAAGAACACTTAACCAACTTAACACAGTTAAGCTAGAATGGGAGGGTTAAGTCCATAGGAACACTTAACCAACTTAACACAGTTAAGTTAGAACAATAGGGTTAAGTTAACTAGGACACTTAACCAACTTAACATGGTAACAAGACAAGATTTGTAGGGGTTAAGTAACTAAGAAAAACACTTAGCCAATTTAATATGTTAACCAGACTAGAAAGTGGGTGTTAAGTAAATTCAATACACTTAGCCAATTTAACATGTTAACTAGACTAGTGGTTGGGGATAAGTAAATTTAATACACTTAGCCAATTTAATATGTTAGCTGGACTAGACCGTAAGGTTAAGTAAGCTTAAACACTTAACCATCAGAGTGTGATAAATGAATAGGGTTAAGTTAAAAACATGAAGGGACAATACTTAACCATTAGAACATGTTAATCAAACCAATGTTAGGGTTAAGTTAACTAAGGGAACACTTAACCGTTATAACATGTTAGTTAAAACGGATAGGCAAGGTTAAGTTAAAAAGGAACACTTAACCAATACAAGATGAATGGGTAGGGTTAAGTAAATACTTAACCAATATAACTTGATGCTGGTAGGGTTAAGTCAACGTGAATTACTGGTAACACTTAACCAGTTTAACATGACAAATGAATAGGTTAAGTTAACTTGTATCAACTAATGACACTTAACCAATCCAACTTGACGAGAAAGAGAACTAAGTAGTAAACCTTAGTTAAAAGGACTAAGTGGTAAACCTTAGTTAAGAAAACGATGATTCAGGAAACTAAGTGGTAAACCTTAGTTAGGAAAACTAAGTAGTAATTCTTAGCATAACACGAGGAGGAGCGAACGTCCATCTGATCTTAAAGAAAGCTCCAACGAATTAGGTTACGAAGCCCGAGGCTTCGAGGGGACGTGAGGGTACTCTTGGTATCCCTCTGTGAGGCTGCAGATGATCCTCCTGGGCTCACAGAGGTTAAGGTCTGCATTTGGGGAACCAAGGGTATGCCTTGGTTGCAATTTAAGGCAGCCTAAAGACTAGGGTGGACCAGCGTGATTCGGCGAGACCAGTAGCCCTGTGATAGCAACTTGTCGTCTACCTACCATCTTGAGTCAGTCGAGATACGTAAAGCGGAAAGGCGGAGAACTCTAAAAGACCATATACTTGCTATCTAGTTATGGGTGAGGATGGCCATAAGACAGTGGGGCATAGGGGGCCTGCGTATAGTTCTCAATTTTTCAAGGGTGGCCTTTCATTAGTTGAGGGAGGGGTCAGGTGGGACCATAGCCACTGGAAAAACAGACCTTAGCATCTGCATCGGCAGATATCTAAAAGATCCCGACCGAGTTCCGTGTTTCTAGAATAGCCCTGCCACGGGAATCGGGTCGCACATTTCAGGACATGTGCATCTAGACAGCGATAAACGATTCGCGACACATACGTGGGGAAAGTCTAGGAACATATACCACTCTAGGTAGTGCGTCCTAGACTAGGGGCATCGTTCGACAGGTAGCGTAATCCCTAGTTGGACCTAGGTGGCATAAACCCTGAATCTGTGAAGCATTAGATAAGCCGCGTAAACCCGAGTGGAATCTAGGAAGCACTTTGATATAAAACCCTAGATTAGATCTAGCTAATAAATAATAAATGTACGCCTAAAGGCAACCACAATAACCGGGATTGGGATCGCGTTATCATTTTAGACAGATTACTAGTTGGGACACTAGATAGGTGGTGCAGAGACATAGAAACCATAATAACAGGTTAATAGCGAAGCGGAGAAAGTATTAAAGCATATCCAGTTTATCTTGTCTTAGCATATCATGTGTTAATCTTATCCTATCTTGTTGGCCCTATCATCATGGTATTGTCTTGTATTCAGTTAATTCATGTCGTTTTGTTTTTTCTTGTTCACATGCTAGAAGTAACTGAACTTACCAGACTTTATGTCTGACCCAGTTTTCTTTCGTCTTCTTTTCTTCCGTTTCCCCACCCCAGGTAGTTAAGGAGGGAATAGTATAGCTCAGGTTAGATTGGACCGTCACTCTTCCCAAGCTCGAAGATTCTTTGACAAAGTGCTTTGGACTCTCTTTTTCTGCTGCTATGGCTGGCTTATGCTACATTGGGGAATATAAATGTTATTTTATGCTTCTTTATTTTGTAAGACAGATGATACTCTGATATTGGAAAACAATTGTTGTACAAACTAATTTATCAATAAAGTAAAGTTTTATTTTCCGTTGTTTTAATTTTGTCTGTCTTGTAATTTATCTGCATCTTTTACCCTAAATGCTCCAAAGAACTTAGTGCATTCCCTTTGTGAGTGACACTAAAGGATGTGGGGTGTTACATATTGGGATGATATTTGGCGTACACTAATCCCGATTGTTTAGTTGTATGTTAATCGATGGGTTGACAGACTGTGTAAGCATTAATTATTTATATTTAATGCTTATGCAGTTGTGTGGTGCACTCTGCATGATGGTTGATTATTTATCGTAGCTATTATATACATGTGTTGTACGGAATCCATATAATTAACATTATATGGTAATTGATTGGGCCTCATTCCAATTTGGAAAATAAGAAATATAAATTCATGTGTTGAATAGAAATATATATATTCATGTGTTGAATAGAAAAATAAATTCATGTGTTGAACAAAAATAAATATTCATGTGTTGAATAGAAATATAAATTCATGTGTCGAATAGAAATATATTTTCATGTGTTGAATAGAAAAATAAATATTCATGTGTTGAATAGAAATATAAATTCATGTGTTGAATAGAAAAATAAATTCATGTGTTGAACAAAAATATATATTCATGTGTTGAATAGAAAAATAAATATTCATGTGTTGAATAGAAATATAAATTCATGTGTTGAATAGAAAAATAAATATTCATGTGTTCAAGAAAATATTCATTTGTTGAATAGAATAACGAAGTTATTGAAATATATAGAGCCGTGTTGGTTAGATCTACGCCATTTTGACGTGAACGATATTTATATCGATTTTATTCATTTTTATAATGAATATTAAAAAGGAAGTGATTTCAAAATATAACGTTTTGAAAATATTATCATTTGTATATCGATGATATGGAATATTCAATTTTGATTAGAAATTGAATATGAAGTTGAAATCGTTTTGAAAACGAATTTAAAACGATTTATAAAATACATTTTAAAAGGAAATCAACGAAATATATATTATATATATTATATATATAATATAATGGCCTGAATAGAACGCGCCGAGCCGCGGCAGTTCACGAATTTCGACCATTGACTTCGAATGGACATTACGGGAGGTCCGACCGTCGGATTCTCCTATAACTGGAACCGTTGGGTTCGTATCGAAAAGAGCTTTCTAACAAATATTAGAAATTAGAAATCTAACGGTTGGATTTGGAACTATGTCCAAATCAAATTTGGAAAAGGTCGCTGTAAGTGCAGTTCGATGGCCGTTGATGGAAATCGACTGTACGGACCTTGATAAAATTATTAAAAATATCAATAATTAGTGTAAAATCATAAGAAATGATTTGAAAAGAACTGGGATGAAAAATGCCATATTTGAAACTCCACTTAGTTTTAATTTTGCCAAAAATCAATATTAATGATTGTTTAACTTGGGAAATCATATCTTTTCTTTAACTGGGTTAAAGAATCAATGTCATTTAAAACACGGTTCACGATAAACCCAAAATCACATTCCAATTCAATTATTGGAAATTCTAGTTACTTATAAAACCCTTTCAAATCCAATTTATTTATTTTAAAAATAATTGAATTATAACTCTAGTTCAAAACTAGTTCATTTCGATAAAAATCTATTTTTATCTTTTCAAATATGGAATTTTTCATCCCAATTCTTTCCAAATCATTTCTTATGATTTTACACAAATTATTGCTATTTTTAATAATTTTATCAAGGCTCGTACAGTCGATTTCCATCAACGGCCATCGAACTGCACTTACAACGACCTTTTCCAAATTTGATTTGGACATAATTCCAAATCCAACCGTTATATTTCTAATCTCTAATATTCGTTAGAAATCTCTTTTCGATACGAACCCAATGGTTCCGGTTTCAGGAGAATCCGACGGTCGGATCTCCCGTAATGTCAATTCGAAGTCAATGGTCGAAATTCGCGAACTGCCGCGGCGCGGCGCGTTCTATTCAGGCCATTTAATATATATAATATATATTATATATATATTTCGTCGATTTCAATTCAAAACTTATTTTATAATTCATTTTAAATTCGTTTTCAAAACAATTTCTACTTCATATTCAATTTCTAATCAAAATTGAATATTCCATATCATCGATATATATATATATATATATATATGATAATATTTTCAAAACGTTATATTTTGAAATCACTTCCTTTTCTATATTCATTATAAAAATGAATAAAATCGACATAAATATCGTTCGCGTCAAAATGGCGCAAATCTAATCAACACGGCTTTATATATTTCAATAACTTCGTTATTCTATTCAACAAATGAATATTTTCTCTATTCAACACATGAATCTGTATTTCTTTCAACACATGAATATTTTCAACACATGAGTATCGTCAACACATGACTATTTTGTTATTTAGTATATTTTATAAAATTATGATTTTATATCGTTTGATTCTTAATCAGACTCTATCCGTAAATTAGTAAGAGAACGATTCCCTAAATATTAACCCCGAAGGCTGAAACCAACATCAGATCAGTACCCAGGAAACCATTCAACTTAACTAATTTCCCGTTAGTTTCTAATTTCATATTTGATAAAGATGAGAATTTTATTGTTAAAATATTTTACTCAACACATGATAAGTTTCAACACATGAATATTCTCAACACATGAGTATCGTCAACACATGACTATTTATTCTATTCAACACATGAATTTTCATTTTATAATATTCTTTATTTTCCAAATTGGAATGCGGCCCAATCAATTACCATATAATGTTAATTATATGGATTCCATACAACACATGTATATAATGGCAACGATAAATAATCAACTATCATCCAGAGTGCATTCAACACTGTTTAAGCATCAAATATAAATACTCAATGCTTATAACAGCCTGTCAATCCATCGATCGACATACAGCTAATTATTGGGATTAGTGTATGTCCAATTTCATCCCAACACCCGTGTGGGCTTTCAAACAATCAAACACAGATTTTATTTGTGCCGTTGGGCGATGTGTAAAATTTGTCATCCCAATCAATATCAGTCAAATCGGTGTACATAACCAAATCGTTCGATTTGTAAATGGATATTTATTTTATTTCAACGCATGAATATATATTTTATTCACATCACAGTCAGCAGTCAAATTTCACAACACAAACAATCACACAAACAAGTCATCCATGGTCTGTGGACGACGGGTGTCGGGTGCTACTAAGAACCATCTACATCCTAGTATATATTTTAACTAGAAAACAAAATAAAAGTGAGGAGTTCTCACCTTTGGGTTCCACTCCGTCGTTCTTTAATTCTGAACGGTTCAGATTCGCTCAACATTCCAACTCAACCATTTCACGCTATTCATAACAAAAATTATATTTTTATTCTTCTCATCATATAAAAATTATATTTTTATTCTTCACATCATATAAAAATTATATTTTTATTCGATGTCTATTTTAAAAAAATGAACCTTTATCATATAAAAAGTCTAATCTTTATTTCTAAGCTAAATATATAAAAATCACATTTGTATCTTGCCATCTTATAATTAAAAATCATATCTTTATCGCTATTTTTCAAAGATAAAAACCATATTTTTATCGTCACTTCTCATAGATAAAAAATCATATTATTTTTTCTTTTCTGTCGTCACTTCTTATAGATAAAAATCTAATCTTTTGTATATTAAAAATCTAAGCTTTTCGTAGTTAAAGATCAAATCTTTTATTATTCAAAAATCTAATCTTTTTAATTAGAAAAAAACTAAACTTTGCTTAACTTAGAAATCATATTTTCCACATCAAAGAAATCTAATTTTCATACATGCTAAAAATCATCTCTTTGCAAAACTAAAGATAACTTCTTTTTCTTTTTAAAAATCTCATCATTACTGATTTAAAAATCTCAACATCATTTCCATGCCATTACAAATATAAAGAACCTATTTTTAATTTTAAACTATTTCACATAAAGGATAATCCTAGAAAAACAATGCTTTAAATAAAATAAAATAAAATAAAATACTTACTGTTTTTTTCTTTTCAACAAAGGAGGGGGATGGAGCTCCGAAGCCTGGCAAGGTCGGAGGCATCACGGCAGGTGGTGGCGCGTTCCAGGGGTCAGGGCGCGGCGGTTTCTCGCGTTGGGGTTTTTTGGGTGTTTCGACGGGGTCGGTAGGCGGTGGAAGAGGAGAGAGGAGGTGCGGCAAGAGGATGGGGGTGCGATGTTCGATTGAAGCAAAAAGGGGCTCGCGGGGTTCGATTCGTGGCGGGCTCGAGGTGGTGGAGGGGATAAGGCGGAGGGGAGTTCGGGGCAGAGGTGATGGAGGGTACGACGTCTTCGGTGAAGGGGAGGGGGGCCCGCGACGAAGTGGAAAGAGGCGACGGGCTGAAGTTTTTTTTTATTATTATTTCGATTACTGAAGAGAGAGAGGGAGGGAGAGATGTGATGGTTATATAAATATAATTTTATTATTTTAAACTCCCAAAAAGAAACTTTTTATTTCGACCTCTTACCCCCATTCTGAACACAATGGGATATGTATCATAAGCTAATTCGATCGTTTCGATCAGTTTTCATAAAAATCAAAATATAACTCTATATATTGAATTTGAACGCACTTTTCAATTTACCGGGGCCACATACGAACTCTAAAAATTCCAGAAAAAATATATCTAGCTTCGTATTGACGATACGGTCCTAACAAAACTAATTTCGTCAAATTCTGAGACCATTTGAAAAATGGCCATTTTAAAGGGCCAGAATTCCATAGCGACTATTCTGAATTTTCAATTGGACATAACTTTTTTATCCCTGCTATGAAATTTCAATTTTTCAGATTCGTTGGAAAGATATTCTCAAATAGATTGTAATATTTTTGTTTTCGCCAAAATATGGTTTATTTTGAATCCTGTACATTCATTTGAACTTTGAAATCGAATTTTCAAACTACCACACCATTTTCAATTCCTTATATAACTTAAAATAAATATTTATATTCTAACGATGATCTATATAAATATATACGCTCGAACTCTATTCGAATTAAATTTCTCGTCGTTATTATTTAAAATAATTCATTTTAAATATTCAAAATTCATTAAAATAGCCAAAATAAAATTTTTAAATTGGCTCAGATTTCCGGGTTATTACAAAATCTGCAAGTGAATAATTAACTTTTAAGAAATAAAGTAATACTAAGAATTAATAAACAGGTCGTTGGGAATTGATGAGTCGATTGAACCTATTAATTTATAGGGCCAAATAATTAATAAGAAATGGAGAATTACAATTGTAAATTAAAGATCAATAAATGAGAATTGAATGCTTAAAATGTTACAATTTTTTAATGCAAATAATGTGTGTAATTAAAAGGTAGATTTGAATTTGAAACTTTTAATGAATAAGGACAAATGGATTTATGGGAACGAATTTAAATGAATTAATTACTAATTGCAAATCTGTGACTTATTATTAAATGCCATTATAAATGCTCATTAGTTATTGTTGATAAATGTGCTATTATAGCACGTAATCAAAGGGGATTTAAGGAATCAGAAATGTGAAATAAATACGCCACCTCAGCATTATTTCCTTTATAACATACAACATTCGGATTAATGGGACTTTTTGAAATTAGAGAATTAAAAATAGTATTATTAATATATAAATACCCTAATATACTAAACATTAATTCCTCATTCAGTAGCCGCTGCCCGTTGAACAAATCGATGGCCACTTTCTTCAATAACGCGATCTTACTTTTCTTCTAATCCTATCAATGAATTTCGAAACTTATAAATGCAAAATTGAAGAACTCCATGAGACCGACAAATCCAATGGTTGTGACTGATTTTCATTTGCCAAATCGTGAGAATTTGGAGCATGACCGTGCTCCATTCGAATGCGTTTATCCACGCAAGGGGGTGCGAGTTGGGAACCGTGCTAGGAGAGGGTGGCTTTTGCGGAGGTGAACGACATGGAGGCTTCAGATCGCTGGTCGACGCTTTGGATTTGGGGCGAGTTGGAGCCCTAGTGATCGTCTATGGGTTCGGTTTTTCTATCGTGACCTGGAGCCGATGGAAGAAAGATTAGAAGAAAACTCAGATCCGTTGGAATCACAACGATGAGATCTACAATATGGATCTGACCAGAAGAATTTTGAAGCTAGTTGATATTTTTATCAAATTTAACGTCTTTAATTTGATTAAAATAATCATTTTTATCAATCTCTGAAACCGATCAAGGTTAGAACTCTCTCGATAAAATATTTTTTTACAGTTATTTATTTCATAACTGCATACATCGATTGTCAATGTTGATTTTATTTATCTATTTTAATTATCATAAAATGTTGTGCGGTGCATGTTAGTTCACATTCACTGTTGTTTGAAAACCATGGATGATTTCATTGACTATATTGTATTGTATTGTGATTGTAATATTTAATATATTAAAAATAATGTTAACATTAATGTGATAATTGAAATTAAATTATAAATAGCCATTTATAATTTACACCGTGAGATCTCTAATTTAAAACAAAATTTATTATTGATTTCGATGTGAAAATTCATATATGTGTGGTATAAAATTTGAGATGATTGTTTGTGATAGCGATGAACGAATGGATTGAACTGTGTATGTTAGAAAATAAATTATACATGTTTGTTAAAATTGCTATACAATATAAATTATCTTTTTATTGTACATGTAAATCATAGAATTGTTAAACTTATTTATACAATAAAAATTATCGTTTTATTGTATATGTGAATCATAGAATTGTATAAATTATTTTAACAATAAAAATTATCTTTTTATTGTATATGTGAATCATAGAATTGTTAAGATTATTTATACAATAAAAATTATCTTTTTATTGTATATGTGAATCATAGAATTGTCAAAATTATCTTTTTGTTGTACATGTGAATCATAGAAAATTGTCAAAATTATGTACATAATAAAATTTATATTTTTATTGTATATGTGAACATAGAATTTGTCAACAATATTTATACAATAAAAATTATCTTTTTATTGTATATGTAAGCATAGAATTTGTCAAAAATATTTATACAATAAAATTATCTTTTTATTGTATATATGAATCATAGAATAGGTCATAATTGTTTATACAATAAAAATTTCCTTTTTTTTTTGTATATGGATCATAAAAATTGTCATGTTGGAAATAATTGTTTTTACAATTAAAAAAATTTCTTTTTACTATATATATATATATATATGAATCACAAATTTATCATGTTTTAAGGAAAAATAGTTAAACATTAAAAAAATAACATTTTTAATGAATGTAATGATTCATTATAAAAAAGTGACATGTTCATTAGAAATTGTTTAGATATTAAGAACTACATTTTTAATGTATGTTTAGTTTCATTAAAAATGATTCATCATTAAAAAATGACATGTTCATTAGAAATTGTTTAGATATTAAGAAGGACATTTTTAATGTATGTTTAGTTTCATTAAAAATGATTCATTATAAAACAGTGACATGTTCATTAGAAATTGTTTAGATATTAAGAAGAACATTTTTAATGTATGTTTAGTATCATTAAAAATGATTCACCACAAAAAAATGATATGTTCATTAGAAATTGTTTAGATATTAAGAAGAAATTTTTTAATGTATGTTTAGTTTCATTAAAAATGATTCATTATAAAAAAATGTCATGTTCATTAGAAATTGTTTAGATATTAATAAGGACATTTTTAAAGTATGATTAGTTTCACTAAAAATGATTCATCATTAAAAATGACATGTTCATTAGAAATTGTTTAGATATTAAGAAGGACAATTTTGATGTATGATTAGTTTCACTAAAAATGATTCATTATAAAAAAAAGACATGTTCATTAGAATTTGTTTAGATATTAAGAAGGACATTTTTAATGTATGATTAGTTTCATTAAAAATGATTCATCATTAAAAAATGACATGTTCATTAGAAACTGTTTAGATATTAAGAAGGACATTTTTAATGTATGTTTAGTTTCATTAAAATTGATTCATTATAAAAAATTACATGTTCATTAGAAATTGTTTAGATATTAAGAAGGACATTTTTAATGTATGTTTAGTTTCATTAAAAATGATTCATCATTAAAAATGACATGTTTATTAGAAATTGTTTAGATATTGAGAAGGACATTTTTATTGTATGTTTATTTTCATTAAAAAGGATTCGTTATAAAAAAGTGACATGTTCATTAGAAATTGTTTAGATATTAAGAAGGACATTTTTAATGTATGTTTAGTTTCATTAAAAATGATTCACTATAAAAAAGTGACATGTTTATTAGAAATTGTTTAGATATTAAAAAGGACATTTTTAATGTATGTTTAGTTTCATTAAAAATGTTTCATTATAAAAAATGACGTGTTCATTAGAAATTGTTCAGATATTAAAAAGGACATTTTTAATGTATGATTAGTTTCATTAAAAATGATTCATTATTAAAATTGACATGTTCATTAGAAATTGTTTAGATATTAAATAGGACATTTTTAATGTATGATTAGTTTCACTAAAAATGATTCATCATTAAAAATGACATGTTCGTTAGAAATTGTTTAGATATTTGTAACACCCCGAATTTCAGTTAACACTGATATTCACTAATTACAGAATTAATAATCCCAGATGTGAGAATCAGGGGAAACGGGTTACGTCATTGTGTTCGTCTCGGAAAAATACGCGAAATAGAGTCCGAAATTTTGTAAATCGGAGTCCGTATGACCCGGTTAAGGCCCAAAGAAGTTTTCGGGAAACTTGAATTTCGAAACATGCAGAAATGGGGGCCAGGCGGGAAATATCCCGCCCAGCCAAGTCGACTTGGCTGTCGACAGGGCTGTCGACTTGCCTGTCGACATGCCTGTCGACTTGGTAGTCGACAGGGCTGTCGACTTGCCCTGTCGGCTGATTCTGGCCTGGGTGCACCAGTTTGAGTTTGGGGCTGTGTTTTGGAGGGCTGGACGAAATCTGATGGCTCTAAATAGAATTAGGGTTAATCTAAGGGTTAGAAACACATCCTAATCCTATAAATAAGACCCTAAGCTAGCCCTAAATGATCATAATCCTATCCTCTAACTAAACTATGCCAAAATTTTCTATGATCATGGCCTCCACTCAAAATCCTAGCCTCCATCCTCTTTCTAAACTATTTCTATGAAGGCTTTCATGTTCGTACAAGCATTTTTAAGTTGTATGAGTGATCATTAGCTTGCATTCATCATCAAGTTGCAAGCTTTATTTTCAAGGCTAGAGTTTTTGGGTGATTTTTGGCAAGGGTTTGCTTATTGGAGTTTAGTGGTGAGTTTCTATAGCCTTAATAATCAATTGTTAAATTGATTATGATAGGATATGATAAGATATGGCTATGTTTGTGGATTAATGTGTTATGCAAGCTATATGTGAGATTATATGCAAGTTCATATGTAACATGTAATGCAAGTTATGTGCATGATTATATGCAAGTTCATATGTAACATGTTATGCAAGTTATGTGTTTGGTTATATGCAAGTTATGTGCATGATTATATGAAAGTTTATATGTAACATGTTATGCAAGTTATGTGTTTGGTTATATGCAAGTTCATATGTAACATGTTATGCAAGTTATGTGTTTGGTTATATGCAAGTTATGTGCATGATTATATGAAAGTTCATATGTAACATGTTATGCAAGTTATGTGTTTGGTTATATGCAAGTTATGTGCATGATTATATGAAAGTTCATATGTAACATGTTATGCAAGTTATGTGTTTGGTTATATGCAAGTTCATATGTAACATGTTATGCAAGTTATGTGTTTGGTTATATGCAAGTTATGTGCATGATTATATGAAAGTTCATATGTAACATGTTATGCAAGTTATGTGTTTGGTTATATGCAAGTTATGTGCATGATTATATGCAAGTTCGTATGTAACATGTTATGCAAGTTATGTGTTTGGTTATATGCAAGTTATGTGCATGATTATATGCAAGTTCATATGTAACATGTTATGCAAGTTATGTGTTTGGTTATATGCAAGTTAACATGTGACATGCTATGCAAGTTCACACCTTTGTATGACATAAGAATCATATGCAAGTTACCCCCTTTTGTGACATATGTGTTTCATGCAAGTTTGGGTTAAATGCTAGTTGGGTTTAATGTATGCTCATATATGCAAGTTGACACCTTTTAAACCCATGATAAAGTTATATGCTATGTTGGATAAACCCATGACATTTGTGCTGAATCTTCCCTTTATTATGTCATGTTATGAGAACGAATTACGTGGGGAACGATGGGGCTAATATGCATGTTAATAAAATGGTGTGAAATGGGTATGCTTAAGCATAACATAAAATGAATGGACATAATTGGGAATTTACCTATTAAGTTAGGTCTACCCATATTATGGAGTTGGGAATTTACCTATTAAGTTAGGTCTACCCATACTATGGAATTGGGAGTTTACCTATTGAGTTAGGTCTACCCATATTCTTAAAAATGTGTAATTAATTAGGGATAATTAATACAAATTATGGGGATGATTAATTAGGTGTAATTAATCAACTAAGACACGAGGTCGGACCCTTTTGTAGCGGAAGTCTGCCCGGAACCAACCGGCAAATCCAGCAGCTACAAATGATTGGCCCAATGTGAGAGGTCTTAGTCATAAATTAAATACGTGATTAAAGTAAAGACATGAGGTTAGACCCTTTTGATGACAGAAGTCTGCCCGGAACCAACCGGCATATCCAGCAGTCATAAAAGATGGTCTAATGTGAGAGGTCTTTATGAGGTCATGATCTTAATTAATTAATTAAGAAACACTTAACCATATTAGCATGTAGAGGGACATGAGGGGTTAAGTGGGTGCCTTGGGTGGCATGTGGAAATCTAGTGGTTGCCTTGGGTGGCAATAGAAAATACGATTAGAATACTTAACCAAGTGGAAACATGTAATTAAACATGATTAAAGGGTTAAGTGGGATGCACTAGAAAAAGGGACAAGCTTAGGTGGGTAGCTTGTGGGGGCCCATTTCAACCAGTAACCCATAGGTATCTTATTGGGCTCGACCCATGTCGAGGACGGGACACGCGTACTGGGCTTGACTATAAGAGGCCAAAACAGGTTAGCGGTGGCAACGCAAGTCCAACGGGTTTCATATGCGTGTGTGGACCCGGGCTGGTAGGTAAGACGTTGTTGCATCGTGTAGATATAAGCCGTGCACCATTTGTTGTATCGGGTTGCCACTTTGGGGAGTGATACACCCCATTGTGGGGCCAGCACGGGTATCTACGGTAGGGAGCCGATCGCTTGGGAGTAGTGGGTACACCTAGTGGAGATAGGGGCAGACGGCACCTATGTAGTCAGCTAGGGGTACACGAAACTACTATTAAAAATTACTAAGTACACTTAGTGGGATCAACCTTAAGTAGGAACTACCCTTGGGTGGGTAGAACTGGTGTGGTGCAGTGTAGGAATTACCCTTGGGTGGGTAGATCTGGGATGGTGTAGTATAGTAATTATCCTTGGGTGGGTAAATGCGTCTTTTCGGTTATCTTAGTACATCCTGTGTTTAGTTGGCTACTTAGTGTAGTCATTATCCCCAGAGGTACCGTACCTTGTTTATATCATACCCTAATTACTTTAATGATTGCATTGTTAAGGTTATAGGACTCGCTCAGACTTATGTCTGACCCCGTTGTTTTTTTATCTTTTTCCCAACCCTCAGGTTTTCAGAGTGGGCCTAGCACTAGTGGGCTTTGATCAGACTGCTTTATCTATCTTTTGGAGCTTGGACCGTGGATGTAAAGCTCAGTTTATCTTTTCTATTATGGCTATTAAGTTATGTAGTGGGATTATGTACTTTTGTTTTATCAGGATGGATATTATGTACTTGACTCTTGTTTATGGTTTTGGTGTAACCAAACATGTTTTACTTTCCGCTGCAATGAAATGATGTTTTAAATTCTCAAGTTTTACTTATATCTGTCTCGTTGTAATTTTTCTGTTCTATATTCACTTAAAATACTCCACCGATGTTATGGCATTCCCTTAGTGAGTGACCGTGGCGGGTGTGGGGTGTTACAATATTAAAAATGACATTTTTAGTGTATGATTAGTTTCATTAAAAATGATTTGTCCAGTAAAAATGATTTGTTCATTAGAAATTGTTTAAACATTAAAAAAGGACATTTTTAGTGTATGTTTTGATTCAATAGATAAAAAGGATTACATGTTAAAATCGGAGGTGGTCATTAAAAAATGTTTCTTTTAACAAGTTTATTTAGATTAAAAAGGATGACATATCAAAATAGAATTTGTCATTAACATGTTACATTTTATATGTTTATTTAGATTAAAAAGAATGACATATTAAAATAGAATTTGTCATTAACATGTTACATTTTATACATTTATTTAGATTTAAAAAAATGACATATTAAAATAGAATTTGTCATTAACATGCTACATTTTATATGTTTATTTAGATTAAAAAGAATAACTTATTAAAATAACATGTTTGTTTAGATAAAAGGAATTACATGTTTTGTCTATTTAAAATATAATAGTTTACATGTTAGCGAAGGAGAAAAATGTTCATTAGTTAAGTGATGTCATTTACATGTTAGTGATGATTAGAAAAATCACAATATGTTTTGATTTATTAAAATGTAATCACTTACATGTTAGCAAAGTAGGAAAATGATTATATGTTAATATATATTTTGTTTGTTGAAAACATTACTTTTAACATGTTAGTGAAATCGCCGAACGATTTATATTTATATATATAATATATAAATATAAATTAAAATTAAATGAATCGCGCACGGTAGTTCGCTTTTCGGAATCATAACTTTAAACGATTATACCGAAAGATCCGACCGTCGGATTTTCCCAAAATTGGAACCGTTGGGTTCGCTTTGGAAAAATCTTTCCAATGATATTAAATTTGTTAAGATCCAACGGTTAGATTTTGAGGAATATGTAATTCAAATTTGGATAAATACAGCGCCAGGGTTGCATAACGACCTGAAACGTAGTTCGAATTAAATGGGCTATTTTTATATAAATAAAAATAGCGATAAATCGTTATAAAATAATAATAATGATATGAAATGATTTGAAATTATATATATTTGATAATTATTTGAAAAGACCGAGTTCAATATCATTTCAAATAATTATACGACGATTTAAAATCGAAGACATTGAAGACGGTGGTTGAAGACCGGCGATCTTCACATCGAATGGACGACTACTTAAGCCCTGGATTGGTTTGCTCCCAGGAAAGGGTTAAATTGGTAGTTGTCTAGACGTACTTGTTGATCATCCTGATACGAGAGAACCTCTCTTCCGTATTGGACATACGGGACGAGGAATAAGGTGTCTTTGGCTTCGTTCAGACCCAGAACGGACTTGTAGATGGATGTGTGTCTTTGGATTTTGTTCTGTGTGAATTGATTTCTATTAAATATATATCTGTTTTGTGATGGAGAAATTATTCTCTTGCTTAACACCCTTCTCTGAGACGTACGAGCTTAGAGGTTATATATTGATAGACATCAATCTCATGGTGTGTATTGTCAATGTGGCATGCCAAGATGCAAATGATCAAGGCTTTTGTTGAAAAGCAGAGCCTTGTGGTTGATGATCAAAGCACAGCTTTAATTAGCATAGCTTTGTGTATAGCGTTACTTCGCGAGCCTCAAACCCCGGTATGCGTCAAAAACGGAATGAGGACCGTAGGGAGGGATTGCGTTTCTTTCTAGCTAGAAGTGGTTTTATGGTATGGAGCCCAGACATTTTTACTTATGTGGATGATGGATTTTGAGGGCCCTTAGATATTGGTCGCTACTGGCCAAGTGATAGGTCCAATAGGACCGGGAAACGTATTGTTCAGGCATAACCAGTCCACTAAAGTATTTGTGGACCGGCCCTGTCCGAGTCTCGAGGCATTTGCTAGAGTGTCTCGAATCGGTAAGGATAATTCCTAGCCTCGACTCATGATGGAAACCCAATATCCAATACGACATTACGAATTTGATTGTAAACCTATATATGGCGACATAGTAGGATAGGGTACTATGCCGTCTAGGATTGATACATTTACTTTGAATGTACTTTAAACTGATTAGACACCCATTGTAATATCAATCGATTATTGTTTTATACGTATCAATCATGTTTGATCATTATAAGGTAAAACTTTATCCTCCGGTTTGTGTTGCATTGTGTGATGGGACTTGAGTCTTATAATGGTTTCATTTTCCAAAAAAGCATTGCGTTTTTTTAAAGATTTACTTATTTTATACACTGGCAATCCAATGGAGTAAAACCGTTGCGTGGTCCTGGGATTAGCCTTATTATTAGATAAGTTAAGTAAGATTTCTCAAACCAGTCCCATGATTGACTCGTAGTTTGTTTCACTTGCAAACTCGGGTGCCCCTATTTCCACACGGGCAGTCGAGTAGCTTGTTTTGCAGATATTAGTTATTGAGCAGGATTCTAGATCGAAGCTTAAAGCTGTGTCCAGAGCGTTGATAGTCTTCCGCTGTGTTAGTTTATTTGTTTCCGCTGTGTTGTATTAAATTTATTGTAAATTATCTTCTGCTGTTGTATTATTTTTCGATGTACTCTAATGTGTTATGTACTCTGATGTAACATTATTATGATGTTTATAAAAGTCTTTTGTTATTTGTTCTGATGTGTTGTATGCCCAGAGTTAGCGTATCCGGGTTTTGAACGGTCTTGGTCGATTTAGCGATCGATTAGGTCCAAGCGAAATCCGTATCGTTACAAGTGGTATCAAAGCTTAGGTTAATTCAAATCTTTGGGGTATAACTCGTTAGAACTGAACAAAAGACTCATCAGATGTAGGATTAGAAATATCCTATAAAAGAATACTCATTAGAAATAGGGTTAGAAATGCCCTAGAATGAGTTGAGAGTGACAAGTTTATAATTAACGTATTTGTGATTATATATATAACCCGATCTTAGAAAATTTGATTTTTCAAATACATAAAAGTTATATATATATATTTGAAAGGCTAATCAACTAATTGATTAATGATTGTGTTGTGTGATTATTAGTTCAACTAATAAAAATTATTGAAACCAATAAAAGAATGAAAGTTGAGTTGGTTAGTTAAAACAACTTTCAGCTCCATTCCTTTTCGAGGACGAAAAGATTTTAATTGGGGGAGATCGTAACAACCCAGAAAATCAGAACCAATTTAAAATTTTATTTTAAGGAAATTTTGTTAGAAAATGCGTCAGAATATAAAAATTCCATTATTAAATTAAATTATTGAATTTAAAAAGTTTTTTAAATAAAATTATGATGTTATTTATAAATAATTTCAAATTTTTTTCTAATAAACAATTATTTGTAATTAGATAAATAGTGGTTTATAACAATCGAAATTAGTATCAAATTGTATGTATATTTGTAATAATTAACTTCAAACAATTGATAATAAAAAAAATAGTAGACTTGTAAGTGATAGCAATTTTTGTTATAATTAGCAATAATGATTGATTAGATTATTACCATATTGTATTATATTTGAGATTTCTATAGTTTAATTCATGGGAAGAGTATCAATTAACTTTTGTAAGTTCTTTCCTTCTTAAAAGAATGAAGGAATTTGAATTGAAAAGAAATACATACAAACAAAACGAAATAAATGTGTAAAAGTACATGTTTTCTTCGTATTTTACACTGTTTATTTCAAATAAAAGAAAATCATACATTCCTTGTAATGGAACGAAGTCAACATGCTTTGTTTACATTTAATTTATGAAAATCAATTAGAAAATCTTCCAAAGAAACACATCTTTAGCAAATTAGGTATGTAATTCTGCTATAATAAATTGTGTAATTAAGAATACATAAATGTGGATAGAAACGGAAATAAATGCATAATAATTGTGAAATTGAAAAGAGCGGAATTTGAATAAGTTAGCAATAAAAGGGTTAAATTTAACAATTTGGTTGATTAAGAAAAAGAAATAAATTAGGAAAGAATTAACTTAGTTAATTAGGTTAATTAAAATCTGTAAGTGCATAATTCACTTTTAAGAAATAAAGTAATAATAAGACTTAATAAATAGGTAATTGGGGATTGATGGGTCGATTGAGTCAATTAATTTATAGGGCCAAATAAGTAATAGGAAATGGAGAATAGTAATTGTAAATTAAAGATCAATAAATGAGAATTGAAGTCTTAAAATGTTACAATTTATTAATGCACATAATGTGTGTAATTAAAAGGTAGATTTGAATTTGAAACTTTTAATGAATAAGGACAAATGAATTTATGGGAATGAATTTAAATGAATTAATTACTAATTGCAAATCAGTGACTTATTATTAAATGCCATAATAAATTCTCATTAGTTATTGTTGATAAATGTGCCAATATAGTATGTAATCAAAGGGGATTTAAGGAATTAGAAATGTAAAATAAATACGTCACCTTAGCTAATTAATTTCCTTTATAACATACAACATATGGATTAACTGGCCTTTTTGAAATTAGAGAATTAAAAATAGTATTATTAATATATAAATACCTTAATATACTAAACCCTAATTCCCCATTCACTAGCCGCCTCCCTTCGAACAAATCGATGGCCACTTTCTTCAATAACGCGATCTTACTTTTCTTCCAATCCTATCAATGAATTTCAAAACTTATAAATGCAAAATCGAAGAACTCCTTGAGACCGACAAATCCAACGGTTGTGATTGATTTTCATTTGCCAAATCGTAAGAATTTGGAGCATGAAAGTGCTCCGTTCGAATGCGTTTATCCATGCAAATGGGTGCGAGTTGGGAATCGTGCTAGGAGAGGGTGGCTTTTGTGGAGGTGAACAACATGGAGGCTTCAGTTCGGTGGCCGGCGCTTTGGATTTGGGGCGAGTTGGAGCCCTAGCGATCATGTATGGGTTCGGTTTTTCTATCGTGACCTGGAGCCGATGGAAGAAAGATTAGAAGAAAACTCAGATCCGTTGGAATCACAACGATGAGATCTACAATATGGATCTGACCAGAAGAATTTTGAAGCTAGTTGATATTTTTATCAAATTTAACGTCTTTAATTTGATTAAAATAATCATTTTTATCAATCTCTGAAACCAATCAAGATGAAAACTCTCTCACTAAAATATTTTTTTACAGTTATTAATTTCATAACTGCATACATCGATTGTCAATGTTGATTTTTTTAATTTGTTTTAATTATCATAAAATGTTGTACGGTGCCTGTTAGTTCACGTACACTGTTGTTTGAAAACCATGGATGATTTCATTGACTGTATTGTATTGTGATTGTAATGTTTAACATATCAAAAATAATGTTAACATTAATGTGATAGTTGAAATTAAATTATAAATAACCATTTATAATTTACACTTTGAGATCTCTAATTTAAAATAAAATTTATTATTGATTTCGATGTGAAAATTCATATATGTGTGGTATAAAATTTGAGATGATTGTTAGTGATTGCGATGAACGAATGGATTGAACTGTGTATGTTAGAAAATAAATTATTCATGTTTGTTAAAATTGCAAAACAATAAAAATTATCTTTTTATTGTACATGTGAATCATAGAATTGTTAAAATTATTTATACAAAAAAAATTATCTTCTAATTGTATATGTGAATCACAGAATTGTATAAATTATTTTAACAATAAAAATTATCTTTATATTGTATATGTGAATTATAGGATTGTTAAAATTATTTATACAATAAAAATTATCTTTTTATTGTATATGTGAACATAGAATTTGTCAAAAATATTTATACAATAAAATTTTTCTTTTTATTGCATATGTGAACATAGAATTTGTCAAAAATATTTATACAATAAAAATTGTTTATATGAATCATAGAATTGGTCACAATTGTTTATACAATAAAAATTTCCTTTTTTTGTATATGGATCATAGAAATTGTCATGATGGAAATAATTGTTTATACAATAAAAAAATATTACTTTTTATTGTATATATATATGAATCACAAATTTATCATGTTTTTGGGAAAAATAGTTAAACATTAAAAAATTAACATTTTTAATGAATGTAATGATTCATTATAAAAAGTGACATGTTTATTAGAAATTATTTAGATATTAAGGACATTTTTAATGTATGCTTAGTTTCATTAAAAATGATTCGTCATTAAAAAATGACATGTTCATTAGAAATTGTTTAGATATTAAGAAGGACATTTTTAATGTATGTGTAGTTCCATTAAAAATGATTCATTATAAAAAAGTGACATGTTCATTAGAAATTGTTTAGATACTAAGAAGGACATTTTTTTAATGTATGCTTAATTTCATTAAAAATGATTCATCATAAAAAAATGACATGTTCATTAGAAATTATTTAGATATTAAGAAGGCCATTTTTAATGTATGTTTAGTTTTCATTAAAAATGATTCATTATAAAAAAATGACATGTTCATTAGAAATTGTTTAGATATTAAGAAGGACATTTTTAATGTACGATTAGTTTCACTAAAAATGATTCATCATTAAAAATGACATGTTCATTAGAAATTGGTTAGATATTAAGAAGGACATTTTTAATGTATGATTAGTTTCAGTAAAAATGATTCGTTGTTAAAATTGACATGTTCATTAAAAATTGTTTAGATATTAAGAAGGACATTTTTAATGTATAATTTGTTTCACTAAAAATGATTCATCATTTAAAATGACATGTTCATTAGAAATTGTTTAGATATTAAGAAGGACATTTTTAATGTATGATTAGTTTTACTAAAAATGATTCATTATAAAAAAATGACATGTTCATTAGAAATTGTTTAGATATTAAGAAGGACATTTTTAATGTACGTTTAGTTTCACTAAAAAAGATTCATTATGAAAAAATGACATGTTCATTAGAAATTGTTTAGATATTACGAAAGACATTTTTAATGTATGTTTAGTTTCATTATAAATGATTCATTATAAAAAAATGACATGTTCATTAGAAATTGTTTAGGTATTGTTAGACCCAAATGTGGTTCTAACACCCAAACTGATTAGAAACAAGATAAAATAAAACAGAAATAAAAATGAACATACAAGATTTATAGTGGTTCGGCGAAGAAATGCCTACGTCCACTTAGTTCTAACTATATTCAGTAATTTAGTTACAAAGGCAATATAAGATTCACTCACAACTCACTTTTGTTCACTCAAATGATTAAAACAAGAAATGAAAGATGGTTTGGATTTTCCGGGAGTAAAGGAATTCGGATGATGGAGGTGCTTGGATTCTCAAAAGTGCTGAAAAAAAAAGATCCTTCTCTTTGTCTCCAGATGGGGTATTTATAGGTGTGAATTTGCCTGAGATTCAATCCGGGTCGGAACACGTGTCATCCATCGCACTCTCTTCGGGTTCGGATGGACTATCAAGCTGACAACACATCAAAGAGACGGACGTTAGGGGTAGGAATTAGTCATATCCGGTCCGGTTCTCCAGGCGATTTCATAGGAGATTTTCCTGGATCATGGGTGCGGGTCGGGGACGTGCAGGCTGGGGGTTCGGATCGGAATACCCGATCCGAACCGGAGTAGCGTGGACGTCTCTCCTTCTCTAATCATACTCCGCTCCGCTCCAGCGTCGTGGCAAGCAGATGGCTTTCCGATCCACTTGAGATTTATTGGCCTTCCGATCCGATCAGATATGCTTTGCCAATTTATCCAGTAAGAGACATCCGATCCGAACAGAGAATTCTACCCGATCCGAACCGATATGCTGCTATCAATCTGAATTGTGGTGTTTCCTTCCGATCCGAACCGGAGTCTTATAACTTGAAATACTCTTCAACGGTTGGTTTCTTGACTTTGTGTTGCCTAGTTCACAAAGTAGGCTAACATTTTGCCCCCTCAAAGGATGCTTTCGTTGTACAAAGCGTGCTTTGATGTCGTTTAACCAGAATTGTCAAGAGTAATGCACGGATTTCTGTTCGGTTCGGCGTCCGACCCGAACACATTTTCTTCATTTCTGAGCAGATTTGGGAACTTATCTCGCCATGTAATGCTTCTTGCAGGTATGCTCCTCCTTTACTCTCCTTCTCTTCAATTCGAGTCGGATGCTAAATCAACGTGTGAAGTTTCCACTCGGTTCGGATTCCGATCCGAAGCGTATTCGTGGATTTATTTCTTAAACATTGGGCCTTCAGAGAGAGTTGTGCTACTGGGCTTCCACTCCGGTCCGATCGGGCGAGACAAAATAGGGAGACGAGGAGTCAACTCCATTCTTTATATAAACCCATCACCGTCTTCATTTCTTCCTTCTTCGTTTCTATTGCCGCTCGGACCTAAGCATTGAAAACTTCAGAAACTCAAATATTCTGAAACTATCCCTCGTAGATTTCTTAACTCGAACACGTAGGTAGCTCTTTAATCTCGAATAGCTTCATAGTAATTGCTCTTGATTTCAATTTGTGTTGGATTGGGGTGGTTTAGCCACAAGCTTCGATTGAACTCCACATTGTTACTGGTGGACGCGCCGTCGCTTCGAGGCGTTGCGAAGCTGGAGAGGGCAAATTTTTGCCCTTGACGATAACTTAGGTGATAATATGGACCTGTTTGTGAGAAAGGGGGGAAAGAGGAAGAAGACGAGGAGCGTGGTGACCAACTGAAGTCGGTTCGGGTAGAAGACGGAGGAACAGAAAGGAAGAAGTAGGATAAGGGGTCGATCCGGGTTACAAACTTTAAAAAGACAGGGAGGACAGAAAACGTCGGTTCGGGTCGGAGAAGTGAAGGTTGAAGTAAATGGATCGGTTGAGTGGTGCTAGTTCGGTTTGGATCGGGCCATCCGATCCGATCAGATCAGTCCTGCTTCCGAACCCATTGCTTCCCTTGTCTTGAACTGGCCCTGCTCTAATGACGCATCCGAACCGACTACTATCTGTGTTTGTATTGAGCCAGCCATCATACGTATATCCGAACCGAACCGAACATATCAAACTTGGCACATAAAGACTACCCAATTAATTCAACTAACGCTTACTCTAGACGAATATGCTTCGCGAACAGTTAGGATAGTGCCTTGCGAACATAAACGAGAATCAAGGACAACTCTGACTATTACTTTCTCTTTAAAGCTTCGTCTTGCATTGCTGTACTTCTATTTTGTATTTCCCACATTTGTTGCACACACTTTAGTTCACACACATACACAAAAAAGGGGACACGGGATAATTCACTCTAATCCGTGCTATTGCTTCTTCAATAGTTCCACGATAATGAGGCCCAGACGCTCTTCTCGTTTAGCTGAGAGGAAAGAAGCTCCAGAAACTTCCAACAAAACCACTCTCGGGGATATATCTTCTTCATCTGACCCAGAATGGGACAGCGAGGGTCCGGATTACGGAGTTGGTCATCGGGAAAGCGATGAAATGTCTTCAGAAAATGAAGTTTCCCTAGGCTTTGAGGAGGAAGGAGGGATTGGTGACCATCGAGCACCCGATGAATTTGACTCAGCCATTATATTGGAGTCACCTCCAGATTCCGTAGAATCGACAATTGACAACGACCGGCTTATTAGAATTTGCTTAAAGTATGGAATAATGAAAAGGGACACTCTAGTGCCCTCACGCTCTGACCGTCCCCACAACCCTCCAGAAGGATATATGACGGTTACTCGACTGATGTGCATGGTTGGCGCCATTCCTCCATTCTCGCCTTTCATCGTTGACTTCTTAAGACAAATGCGGATTGCCCCCATGCAGCTGCATCCCAATTCATATGCCTATCTGCATACCTTATTCATAGCATATCGTGAAATTCTAGGCGTGGAGCTTACGTTTGACGATGTTCATTTCTTCTATAATTTCAAACATCGGACTAGAGAAACCCCTTCTTTCTGTTACTTTGAGTCGGTCCCAAAGAGGAAGATAATCTCTACGCCGTTTAGCAGCAAAGCTGGAGATTCCAGACTAGAGTGGTTCTATATAAAGCAACAGTCTGGATGCGCCAGAAGATGGACAAAATCAAGTAAAGCACTGATTTTCTGACCCTGGACTCTATACACTTGAATCATCACCCTGACCTGTTTTCTTTTTTATTTGCAGTCGACAATCCCAAACAGGTATCAGACCAAGCGTTCTTTGATCGAATGCACCGTCTCCTCAATGGCGACCAAAAATTCCTTACTATTGACGAGGTTCTTAAAGATGAGTACCTTCATTTTCACGGGCTGCTATCCGTTTTCCGTAGCATCGGTCATGGGACGGTCCCTTATGCATATATTCCTCCAGTGGAAACAGTTCCAGAAATAGGAGAAGGCTCGGGAATTCCTGCAGCTTCTCTTCAAACTTCACCCTCTCCCTCTTCCACTCAAGATGATGAACTGGCTAATCTGGCCAAAAAACATCGTGAAGGGTATATTGCCCCCGAGGAAACTACCACGGTAGACAAATCAAAATCTCCCCAAGGGTCGCCACTTCACGCTTCCGAAGGGGATGTTCCTAGCACCGACGAGCACATATTTCAGGGTTTGGGGGATCTCCCCTTACCCGAGACTATATATACTTCAGAAGATTTCAGAAAGGACCCTTTAGTCTTCACTTCTTCTGAAGAGACTACTCCTGCTAAGGCCAAAGAGCCTGCCCGCACCAGTCTAGCTTCAGACTCGGGTTGGTTGGGGGGACACACACACCACATAGGATGCACTTTGCACCGTAGCACTAGCATTCATTGCACTTCTTTTTCCATGGATCCGTCGATTCTAAACTTCGTTTAACTTATCGTGCAGGTACAATGTCTCGATCCTCTTATGATATAAGAAAGCTTCGCCGCAGCATGTCCAATCCTCCCCAGGATGCCGAATATAACCGCCGGGATGACCGCGGCAGGGAGGAAAGAAGACCCTATGATCCTTATCGATCTCGATCCTCACGCTCCCGCTCACCAGTTCGACCGGAACAAGAAAAATACAAAAGCTATCAAGGTCGTAGGGAGGAGGATAGACCACAATCTAGGGATTCCACTTCCTCCCATGAAAAGCGGAGTAGAGAGAAGACACCTCCAAAGGAAACTGGGTCTAGAAGTAAGCAAAAAGTCCCTGCTACTAAGCGACCTCGGACAGACAAGGGTTCTACAGAATCTTCTTCAGGAAGGGACACTGAACTAACAATCCTCGCCCCTCCTCCACCAGATGCGGGAACCGCCGTAAGGCTGGCATACTTAAAGGAGCAATTTCCCGAGCACTACTTCGAGACTCTGACCTTTCTACCTTCCCTTGAACCTATTTCTTCTAATTGGGCAGAGGAGGCCAGAGCAAAGATTGATTTGGTGGAAAAACAATATACCGAAAAGTTCAAGTATTCCCGCACTCTTTCTAGAATCATCCGCACGCTAATGACAAATGCTGACTCAATGCACAAAACTGCAGAGGAAGATGCTAAAGCCCTAAAAACCTTAGGAAAAAATTTAGAAGACACTCAAGCTCAACTAGCTGTCGCTCAGAAGAACGCTTCTAACTTCAAACAACAATTTGAGGACATGCAAAAGCGCTATCATGACCTGCTTGAATCCCACACTCAGGAGCGTTCTGAGTTGAAGAAGCAAGCTGACGAGGCCAAATCAGAGGCTGCTAAGACACGCCTTGCTTATGCTGAGCTTGAGCAGAAAAACGCCGAGTTAGCGAAAAGGAGTTCTGAGTTAGAAAAGAGAAACGCAGACTTGGCTTCAAAATTGTTGGAGGCAGAAAACAGGGCTGCTCTGGCCGAGGGCAATGTGGAATGCGCTATTAAATCTGCGGAGGAAACCCGCAAACAATTATCTGAGGCGGAGGCTGAGATTCAAGGCTTCGGCGAGCTAATGATAGAATTCTTCGCGCATATTATTCGTCGTCGAAACATTTCCTGGATCGAGGACTATCCATCCACTTTGGTTCATGTGTGGAATCAAATCGTCGAGTGGGAAAAAGAAGAGCTTAAGGTTGATTCCCTCGATGAAGATAAGCTGATGGAGAAATATTTGAGAGACGACGAACCGGAGCGCCTAGCTGAAGGGCGCCGCCTAATTGCTGAGGCCATGGAAGAAGAGAGGCGGAAGTCTAAACAGAAAACCATTCCTGAAGCTGGTTCCTCTTCTTCTGCTCCTGTAACTCCTGAAGTAGAAGGGTATGATCCCGAAAACCCGGGAATTCCCCGATCAACTTTACTATCTCCCATTCCTGAAATAACTCCAGAGGTAGTAGTCACCCCCGCTGAAAAGTCTTCAGAAGGTATCCCTATCTTTTCTCCTCAATTTGTCAAGGCTACTACTACCTTTGGCTACATGACTGAACGTTCGATGAGAAATCCTTTGCTCTTGCCTGAGTTGATAACCGATGTTTCTCATTTTGTAGGCGTTGAATCCTCCGCGAAGACAGATGTTGTTCAAGGAACTACCACTGGGACAAAGCCCGCCGATAGGGTCAAAGAAGGGGAAGACAAGGCTGCTTCAATAGACCTGGGGGAAAGAAGTGAGCCAACTAAGGTCACTACTCCCCATGATGAAGAAATGATTGCTGCTCTAAAAGACGACGGAGGAGACGAGGGGCATGATGAGGAACCAGAGGTTACAATAACCGGGGAGTCAAAAAGCGCCGATGACATTACCTTGGCGGCCATGAAGGCTGATCAAGACAAGCGCTTGCAATTAAAAGCTGAAGAGTTAGATCCTGAGGTCCTCAAGCCCCTCGCAGTTGTAGATGCAGGTTCAAGGTTAGTTGTTAAGCTCTCAACTAGATCTATTACCGAAGAACTTGCTAAAAAATCTTCTCTTGATTCCAGTGCCCAGCCCTCTGGGAAGAAGTCTGCCGGCTCCAGTACTACACCTTCAGGGAAAAAGAAATCAAAGCGAATCTTGACTGAAGCCGAGAGGGAAGCAAAAGATGCGGAAAAAGCTGCCAAGAAATCAAAGGCTCATCCCAAACCCAAATAGTGGGTTCTCCTGTATTTTTTCAGCATCTTTGTAAATCAATAAGTGCTGCTACACCAGCAGCTTCCGCACTTTCTTTTTCAGTTATTTCCCTGTACAAATTCATTCATTTGTAAATAAAAATAATTCACTTTCTGCAATGTTTATTTGTTAGCAGTTCTGCGCTTATGTAAAAATGCACATCTATAGTTATGAAACAAAGTTGTGGAGAGGGGAGTTATGTGTATGTGTATGTGTCCCCAGTCAGTCTCCACAAGTTATTCAGTACTTAACCATGCAATCTGAATGCTCCCGATTCTCTAACGGGATAGCATTTCCTGTGTCATCAACACCTGTTGTTTTTCCTGGCATTTCTTTTATACTCCCTCTCATTCTCTCGAGAGTTAGAGTTCGAGTTCAGCTATTTGTTTATCCCCCGGTCGTTCAACGGGAAAAGATTTCTTTCTCGGCGCTCGATCGGAGACGCCTTTATACTCTCTTTCTCTCTGGAAAGTTAGAGTTCAGAATAGAATTTCTTTTTCAGCGCTCAGTTAGAGACGCTTTTATACTCTCTCTCTTTCTCTGGAGAGTTAGAGTTCGGAGTTGATCCTCCTTTCTCAGCGCTCAGTCGGAGACGCTTTTATACTCTCTCTCTTTCTCTGGAGAGTTAGAGTTCAGAATGTCGTTTTCTCATTCTTTTATGTCTTATTGCACAAATAATCATTGTGCTTCTTTTTATGCCCAAACTATTTCAACCTTTTTAGGCTCTAAGTTATCCTGTACTTTATAATCACAACAGAATAACTAACGAATGTAAATGCATAAAAGTAAATAACACACAATATTTTATAGTGGTTCAGCTAAGTCATAGCCTACATCCACTTTATAGTCCTTTATTCATATCGTCATATTTTCCAAAGGCAAGTCGTGCCCTATTACAGAGTTTACAGGAAGAACAGCAAAAAGTATAGCATTTCTAATCCAAATATCGCATTAAGTGTTGGGCATTCCATGCTCGAGGGACTTCTTCGCCATCTACGGTCGTTAACTTGAATGTTCCTTTATCAAGTTTCCGTTGGATGACAAAGGGTCCCTCCCATTTTGGGCCGAGGTGAGGAAGGGATGGAAAAACTCTCTTGAGCACCAAATCTCCGGGTTCAAAAGTTCTGAGGCGAACTTTTTTGTCATAATAGCGCGCCATCTGACGCCGATGTCTTGCTGCACGCAAATCTGCTTCGTCCCTCTTCTCTTCGACTTCATCAAGAGACTCAAGTAAAAGTGCCCGATTCGTCATCGGGTCATAATACGTAACCCTGTGGGAAGGAACTTCCAGTTCAACTGGAATTACTGCTTCTGAGCCAAAGGAGAGAGAGAAAGGGGTATGACCGGTAGCCGTTTTAAATGTTGTTCGATATGCCCACAAAGCTAGGGGCAATTCATCAACCCATTTTGCCTTTGCACGCTCTAATCGCTTCTTGAGGATGGATTTTATTACCTTGTTTATTGCCTCTACTTGCCCATTAGATTGTGGATAGGCAACTGCAGTATATCGTTTGTCTATCTTATATTTCTGGCAAAAGTTTCTGAATTCAGTGCTATCAAATTGGGTCCCGTTGTCGGTAATAATCGTCCTTGGGATCCCGAATCGGCATATAATATTTCGGACCACAAAACTTATCACCTTTCTTGTGGTGATCTTAGTCAAGGGTTCAGCTTCCACCCACTTTGTGAAATAATCCACGGCTACTATGGCATACTTAGCTCCCCCTTTAGCAATCGGTAAACTCCAATGATATCGATTCCCCATGTGGCAAATGGCCAAGGACTCACCATCGATTTAAGCTGAGTTGACGGTGCCCTGGGGATTTTGGCGAATCTCTGGCACTTATCGCAGCGTCGTGAATAATCAGCTGCATCTTTATTAATCGTAGGCCAGAAGTATCCATACCGCAATATTTTCTTTGCTAAAGTTTGACCTCCTGTATGATCTCCACACTCACCTTCGTGCACTTCTCTCAGTACACGCTTGATGTCGTCGTGTGCGATACATCGTAACAGGGGCATAGAAAATCCCTGTATATAGAGGGTATCGTCTTGCATAACATATCTGGCAGCTTTGCGAACTACAGCTCTTTTCTCACTTTTCTTCGATGGGAGAGTCCCATTCTTAAGAAAACTTTTGATTGGAGTCATCCATGACTCCTTCTCTGATTCCGCTTCATGAACGAATTCAATTTCCATTGACTCAAAGCTTGGCGATTCCAACGTTTCAATTGGAATTACCTCAGTCTCTTCTGGATTGTCGGAACTAGCCAACTTTGCTAATCTATCCGCTTTCTGGTTTTCTACTCTGGGAATATGTGTTATGTTGTACCGTTCTAAGCTACTTAATAGCTCTTTCACTTTCTTGAGGTAAGCGACAAGTCGAGGTCCTCGAGCCGCGAACTCCTCTCGCACTTGACAAACAACAATCTTAGAGTCACAAAATATGTCCATCACTTTTACTCCGAGGTCTTTAGCGAGTTTCAGCCCGACAATCAGGGCTTCATACTCAGAGTCATTGTTTGTTGCCGAAAATTCTAATCGCAGGGCGTAATATAACGACCGTCCCTCCGGAGTGACTAAGACAATTCCAGCTCCGGATCTTCGGTCATTTTTAGCTCCATCTGTATATAGTTTCCACGGATTCATCTCTAGCTTATCCTCGGATTTAACCACTCGATCATTGATTATTTCTTCCTCTGGAATGGTGAACTCCGCAATAAAGTCTGCTAGAGCTTGCCCCCTGATTGACTTTCGTGGTTGAAAATTCAAATCAAACTGGCTTAGTTCTATGTTCCATTTAATCAACCTTCCCGACGCTTCGGGTCTCTGCAACACCTGTCTTAACGGCTGATCGGTGTATATGGTTATTGGATGGGCTTGGAAGTAGTGACGAAGTTTTCGGGATGCAATCAGGAGGCTGTAAGCGAGCTTCTCGATCTTTGGGTAGTTGCGCTCTGCCGCTGCTAATTTCTTACTCACATAGTATACTGGCCTTTGTACTTTGTCTTCTTCTCGAACCAGAACTGTGCTGACAGCGTGAGCCGAGACTGCTAGATAAACAAATAGTTCTTCGTGATCTACGGGCTTTGATAAGATTGGCGGTTTCTCTAACAGCTCTAACAGATTTTGAAAAGCCTCGACACAATCGGGAGTCCACTGGAAGTTCTTCTTTCCCCTTTTTATCAAATCAAAAAATGGAACACATTTATCGGTGGCTTTGGAGATGAATCTACTTAGCGCCGCTACCTTCCCTGCCAGACTTTGGACGTCTTTAATTTTCCTTGGTTCTTTGATATTTCTAATCGCCGCTATCTGGCTAGGGTTGATCTCAATTCCTCGGGAACTCACAATGAAGCCAAGGAACTTTCCCGACGCCACTCCAAATGAACATTTTAAAGGATTCAATTTCATACGGTATTTTCGCAAGATACCAAACATTTCTGCTAAGTCTTGCGTATGACTGGAGGACTGCTTTGATTTAACAAGCATATCATCCACATAAACTTCCATAGTTTTTCCTATCTGATCATAAAACATTCTATTTACCAACCGCTGATAAGTAGCTCCAGCGTTTTTTAATCCGAACGGCATTACAACATAACAATATAATCCCAAATTCGTAATGAAACTTGTATGCTCTTGGTATGGCACATGCATAGGAATTTGATTGTATCCAGAGTATGCATCCATGAAAGAGAGAAGTTCATGACCTGCTGTCGAGTCTACAAGCTGGTCAATCCTGGGAAGTGGGAAACTATCTTTTGGGCAAGCCTTATTTAAATCTGAAAAGTCAATACAAGTTCGCCACTTTCCGTTTGGCTTCTTTACCAAGACAGGATTCGATATCCAGTCGGGATAAGTCGAATCTCGAATAAATCCATTTTGCTTCAATTTCTCTACTTCCTCTTTGAGAGCAGCCGACCTCTCTGGGCCCAGCATGCGTCTCTTTTGTTTCACAGGCGGATGCTTCGGATTTACATTCAGTTTGTGACTGATAATGGAAGGCGATATCCCACACATGTCAGCATGGGTCCAGGCGAACACATCTAAGTTTGCCTTCAAAAAGTCCGTCAATTCTTCAGCACGACGTGGATCCAATTGGGAACCAATCTTCAAAACTTTCGTAGGATCAGCTTTATCAACAGGAATTTCCACTGTCGCTTCATTAGGAGTTGCATTTCTAGCCTCTGGTTCCTCGTCTTTTCTAGGATCCAGGTCTTCAGGCGTTCCTTTGGGCAACTCCCTTGGGTTCAATCTCTCTAATTGCTATGCCGAGTCCCCCTTTGAGGGAGATGAGGCATCCTTACTCTCAGCATTTACTCCTTTCATCAACATCTTCAGTTCGGCCACATAGCAGGCCCGTCCAGAAACCTGATCCCCTCTTATTACTCCAGTTCCGGCTTCGGTTGGGAACTTTAGTAACAAGCACCAAGGGGCAATACAAACTCTAAATTCAGCGAGGGCAGGTCTCCCTAAAAATGCGTTATAGGGCGAATCTACATCCAATACTACGAATTGAAGCATTCGCACTCTTCTACGTTCTCCTTGCCCTAAAGTCACGGGCAACTCTATGTATCCCATGGGAGCTGTCGTCGCTCCGTTGAAGCCTCTAATCCATCCTTCACAAGGTTTCAGATCTTCGGGCTCAAGCTTCATCTGATCAAATGACTTCTTGAACAAAATATTAACGGAACTTCCGTTGTCTACTAATACCTTATGGACCAAGGCCGGCCCAATAGTGGTAGTAATAACCAACGGATCATTGGTGGGAGATTGTATTCCCGTGTTGTCTCGGCTGCGGAATACCACGTCATCGAACATGGTTTTTTGTTGTTTTATAGGAGTGACATCTTCCAAATCGTCACCTTCATTCACATCTAGATGCTTGGCAGCATTCACATATTGGTCCATTGACCTAAAACTTCGGATTGCCGGGTGAGGTCCACCTACTATGGAGTTGATGACGATCCCTTTACCTTTCTGCTGCGTGGTAGGCTTAGGAGCAGGTAGGATCTGTTTTGGAGCCTGCTCTCCTTGCCCCCTGTCCCTCGGGGCAACCTTGTACTCATCCAACTTTCCTTCACGCAGCAACTTTTCAATTACATCCCTCAAATGCCGACACTCATTGGTCGAATGTCCATGTGTTCCGTGAAACAAGCAAAATTTCCCTGTCGCCATTTCTTTCTCGGTCGAATCGCGAGGTGGCGGTCTTTTGTACTGCAACACATTGTACGTATCCAGGTAAATATTTTCCAGGGTGTCATTCAATGGTGTATAGTCCTCGTAATTCTGGAATCGGGGCCTTTTGTTAGGGTCGCTTCCCCTATTTCTATTTCTCCTGTTGCCGTTCGAATTACGGTTGTTGTTGTTTCCCCCGTTTCCAGTATTGCTGTTTCCACCCTTGTTCCCTACATTTACTTCGACCTTGCCAGAACTTTCCCCAGACTGCTTCACGGCAATATTACTCTGCACATTCTCCTTTGAAGCTATCTCAGACTTTCTCTTCCGGTTTGCCCGGGCCTCTTCTCGTCTTAGATAAATATCGGCTTTTTCGTAGAATATCGCCCTTGTGGGGGGTGTCTTCCCAGAAAGGTAGTCTCCAAACTCAGATTCAGGATCGACTCCTTCCTTCAATGCCATTAGAATAGTGGGCTCATGCGGGTCACTGACCTCAGTTACAGCTTGGTTAAAACGATCTAGATATGCCCTTAAAGATTCTCCTGGTGCCTGTTTGATCCTCGACAATTCAATAACACTCTTGGACTTGCGGGCATGTAGTCGAAACTGGTTCATGAAACGCTCGCTTAGTTCTTTGTAATTAGAAATTGAACGAGGAGGAAGCCGGGTAAACCAGAACAATGCCACATCTTCCAGGTAGATTGGGAATGCTTTGCACTTTACTTCATCAGGGGCAGCAGCGGCGTTCATGAGCCACGAATACCGCATCAAATGCTGTCCCGGATCAGTCCTACCGTTGTATTTGTCCATCTGCGGCAAGTTAAAGCGTCGGGGAAACTGGAAATCTAGGATATCATCAGTGAACGGTGTATGGCTTCGCTCAATGCCATAGTCTTCATTCGTATAATTCCGGCTCTCGGACATAATTCGGCGAACCATTGCCTGCACATCGGCACTAGTTAGGGGCTGCTCAGGTTCCCTGGCCCTAGTGTCCGAGTTCCTTCGGGGCTCTTGCCTTGGAGATGCCCTTCTTCTTCGAGCTGCCTCTACTCGATTCCTTTCCCTGTGTTCCCGGTCGATCTCGGGAAGAGGGGACTGGAGTCTTTGCCCCCGAGTAGGGCTATCGTTTCCTAATGCTCGTGCGATATCCTCGCGAGATCCCAAAGATCCAAACGTTAGCTGCTCCACGTTCTGAGGTCGTTCGAGTGGCCTTCGTTCACGGGGCCTCTCTTCCTCGGAAGATGAAGATTGATCTACGGGTGTGTGACGAACCGGTGATGGAGTTCTTTGCCGGCGGAGCTCATTGATTTCCCGACTCATGAGCCTCATATTTTCCTGCATCATGAGATTGGTGCGCTCATGAACTCTCATAGCTTCCCTCGTGCTCTCAAGCATATCAAGCAAGCGCGAGAAATCTCCTTGAGTGATGGGAGCAGATGGATTGACCTGGTCTCCAACCCTGGCAGCTGGAATTGGAGCATTCGCGGGGTCTCGAGTAGATGTTCCAGCTTCACCAAGCATCGGGTCGGATCGGAGGTAGGAAGTCGGGTCGGATCGGAGCTGGGGTGCCTGGTCGGATCGGTGTGCAGCGAGCAAGTCGGGTCGGTTCAGACTGGGGGAGTGCACTGCTTCGGAGTCTCCTACCCGGATCGGATCGGAGCTCTCCCCTTGCTGTCGATTCGGATTTCCTGCATTGATTCTCCCTGCTGCTGAACTCTGCCCCCGAGACCTTGTTACAACAGCATGTTGCTGATCTTCGCCAGCTCCATTTCCTTGAACAGACTGAACTTCTTTGCCTTTTCCTTTGGCCATGAGTCTTCAACAATTACTTCAACGAATGCAAGAAAGCGGAGAAACTTAAGGATTCACTTCTTTGAACTCAACGGTCCAAAAAGTAGAAAGAGATCCCGGAAAATAAAGAATTTAGATGAGGATTCTCAGTGAAAGCACCAAAATGTTAGACCCAAATGTGGTTCTAACACCCAAACTGATTAGAAATAAGATAAAATAAAACAGAAATAAAAATGAACATACAAGATTTATAGTGGTTCGGCGAAGAAATGCCTACGTCCACTTAGTTCTAACTATATTCAGTAATTTAGTTACAATGGCAATATAAGATTCACTCACAACTCACTTTTGTTCACTCAAATGATTAAAACAAGAAATGAAAGATGGTTTGGATTTTCCAGGAGTAAAGGAATTCGGATGATGGAGGTGCTTGGATTCTCAAAAGTGCTGAAAAAAAAAGATCCTTCTCTTTGTCTCCAGATGGGGTATTTATAGGTGTGAATTTGCCTGAGATTCAATCCGGGTCGGAACACGTGTCATCCATCGCACTCTCTTCGGGTTCGGATGGACTATCAAGCTGACAACACATCAAAGAGACGGACGTTAGGGGTAGGAATTAGTCATATCCGGTCCGGTTCTCCAGGCGATTTCATAGGAGATTTTCCTGGATCATGGGTGCGGGTCGGAGACGTGCAAGCTGGGGGTTCGGATCGGAATACCCGATCCGAACCGGAGTAGCGTGGACGTCTCTCCTTCTCTAATCATACTCCGCTCCGCTCCAGCGTCGTGGCAAGCAGATGGCTTTCCGATCCACTTGAGATTTATTGGCCTTCCGATCCGATCAGATATGCTTTGCCAATTTATCCAGTAAGAGACATCCGATCCGAACAGAGAATTCTACCCGATCCGAACCGATATGCTGCTATCAATCTGAATTGTGGTGTTTCCTTCCGATCCGAACCGGAGTCTTATAACTTGAAATACTCTTCAACGGTTGGTTTCTTGACTTTGTGTTGCCTAGTTCACAAAGTAGGCTAACAGGTATTAAGAAACATTTTTAAGGTATGTTTAGTTTCATTAAAAATGATTCATCATCAAAAATGACATGTTCATTAGAAATTGTTTATATATTAAGAAGGACATTTTTAATGTTTGTTTAGTTTCATTAAAAATGATTCATTATAAAAAAAGTGACATGTTCATTAGAAATTGTTTAGATATTAAAAATGATATTTTTATTGTATGTTTAGTTTCATTAAATATGATTCATTATAAAAAATGACATGTTCAATAGAAATTGTTTAGATATTAAAAAGGACATTTTTAATATATGATTAGTTTCATTAAAAACGACATGTACATTAGAAATTTTTTAGATATTAAAAAGGACATTTTTAATGTATGATTAGTTTCACTAAAAATGATTCTTATTAAAAATGACATGTTCATTAGAAATTGTTTAGATATTAAAAATGCATTTTTAGTGTAAGATTAGTTTCATTAAAAATGATTTGTCCATTAAAAATGATTGGTTCATTAGAAATTGTTTAAACATTAAAAAAGGACATTTTTAGTGTATGTTTTAATTCAATAGATAAAAAGGATTACATGTTAAAATATGAGGTATTCATTAAAAAATGTTTCTTTTAACATGTTTATTTAGATTAAAAAGGATGACATATTAAAATAGAATTTGTCATTAACATGTTACATTTTATATGTTTATTTAGATTAAAAAGAATGACATATTAAAATAGAATTTGTCATTAACGTGTTACATTTTATATGTTTATTTAGATTTAAAAAATGACATATTAAAAGAGAATTTGTCATTAACATGCTACATTTTATATGATTATTCAGATTAAAAAGGATAAAATATTAAAATAACATATTTGTTTAGATAAAAAGAATTACATGTTTTGTCTATTTAAAATATAATAGTTTACATGTTAGCGAAAGAGAAAAATGTTCATTGGTTAAATGATGTAATTTACATGTTTGTGATGATTAGAAAAATAACAATATGTTTTGATTTAGTAAAATGTAATCACTTACATGTTAGCAAAGTAGGAAAATGATTATATGTTAATATATGTTTTGTTTGTTGAAAACATCACTTTTAACATGTTAATGAAATCGTCGAACGATTTATATTTATATATAATATATAAATGTAAATTAAAATTAAACGAATCACGCGCGGTAGTTCGCGTTTCTGAATCGTAACTTTAAAGGATTATACCGAAAGATCCGACCCTCAGATTTTCCCAAAACTGGAACCGTTGGGTTCGCTTTGGAAAAATCTTTCTAACGATATTAAATTTTTTAAGATCCAACGGTTAGATTTCAAAAAATGTGTAATTCAAATTTGGATAAAAACAGCGCCAGGGCCGCGTAACGACCTGAAACATCGTTCGAATTAAATGGGCTATTTTTATATAAATAAAAATAGCGATAAATCATTATAAAATTACTAGTATTTTTTGCCCGCTTTGTAGGGCATTAAAATTTATGTTATTAAAAAAAATTGTAATGATTAAATATCAAAAATAAATGAAAAACAAAGTATTGTAATTAATATTAAATAGTTATATATATATATGGCATTCTAAACAATGTATGAGTAGTTGTTGCTCAATGTATGATTTGTTATTAAGTTTTAAATAGATTTTTTTTATGTATAATAGGCATTCTAACTTAAAAAAATCAGATTACAACATAAAAATAAACATCCATATTAGAAAAATACATTAACCAATAGTAGTTTTCTGAGCAAAATAAATATAAGATCATGAGTAAAGTAAAATACAATTCTTTTAGTATAAATTACCTCCCATCTAAGTATGTTTTAATCTTATTTACTATTTTCTTCTCCCCAGATTGTTGATCTAAAAGATCCCTATTATACTATCGAACTAAAAGATCCCTATTATAAGGAACCACCCACTTGTTATCTAAATCTGTATTTCTAACTCTGACAGTATGTTTGGTTTTTCTTCTCCTGCAAATTGGAAATCAGCAATCATCAAACATTGTACTTGAACAATACCTGAAAAAGAAAAACAAAAAGAAAAATTAGAGTTAAATACAAAAAAAAATTAATTTATATTTTAGAGTTGAATAAAGTTTTTGATCATACTTTTTTGGGGATTTCCTTGAACATTTAGAACCCTTCATGCAAGGTGATTGAAATCCAGGTCTGCAAGGACCATGTATCATAAATTGTTTAGCAATTGCATATCCATATGGATCTTTCTCTTCATCAGGGATCTCTGCATATACATACTTATCAACATTACTCTTCAAATCCTTCTTACCACTTTCTTCCAACCATATTAACATATGCGCATGGGGAGTCCTCTTTTTTGATACTCAACAACATACATAACTAAAAATTAAAATTTTGCCAAAACATTATTAATATGAATTGAAAGGAAATAATAGCCAGCATGATAAATAATTTTAAATTATGAAATATGTTATAATATATTTAGGGGAGAAAACAAACTTGCTGCACATGGTCCAAACTAGCATTTGAAATATTTGATGGTTTTGATGAACATTGTGGGCAATACAAAACCATTTAGGAATACAAAATCACACAATGTTCACATGTGAACCTTTTCAGATAATACGACTTAGCAATACAAAAGATCACACATGACAACCATTTAGAAATTAAAGGCTAAAATCAGCAGCACTCTTTATCACAACAATTTGGAGTTGGCATAGTAATACATTCGAAAAAACAATGAAAGGAACTACAGCTCTTACGACAACACTCATTGTACTTACCAAAGTCTGCAATGCTCCCACCAACCAACAAAAGAGCAGTATAGCAAATAACATGATAAAGTTCAATTTTCCTTTGCTAGTCGCCATGTATTTTGATATTCTTTCGGATCGTTTCCTTCTCTTGATGTTATGATGTTTGCTACACTTATTTATAGGGCAGAGGAATACGATGCAAGGCCTTTAGAAGCAAGGAAATAAATCCTTTTTATATAAATATCCTATAAACAAAAAGAAATTGTTTCTAATTAATGTTTATATGATATGCTTTCATTGTAATAAATGTCATTAACTTTCTATCCTTTCATATTTTTTAATTTATAATTTTTCATCCATATTACATATTTTATGTTTTCCTAGGTTGTGTCTCCACTGTATGGTAATATTTAAATATAGGCACAAAGACTAATTTTGGGAAAAAATAATTCTGGTAATTTTTTCAAATCAAACCTTCTTTACCATATATACAAAATTAATTGATTGTATCATGTAAAGATGAAATAATTTGAATACTTTTGAATTTTATCCTAAAACATGAATTTTTATTGGTTACGAAATTAATGATGACTTATCGTATTCTTTTTTTATTACTTGTTATCCCGGTGAACGTTGACTGACAAAATAAATAAATTTATGTTGAATAAGGATTTAGAACATAAATGCTGGCTAACAATTTTAGGAAAATTTTAAGATGGCTAAATTACATACATATATCTTCTCCCTTTTAATTGTATATGGATAATTTAGGTATTTAAAATAAATTTCCTTATCTTTTAATAATTATTTATTTAACCTTAACATATGCCATTAGGCATACATTAACAAAACCCATAACTTTGATTGATTAAACATTGATCTTATCTTTTAATAATTGGTATACATGTTGTTTAGAAAGCAGGTTGGATTTTTCCAAATATAGCGTATATATTATGTAACCATCATTTTTGTCATTTTTACTGTACATGATGAGATTTAATTATATATTATGTAACCATTTATTGTATATATTATATAACCATTATTCTTGTCATTTCTATACAATATGGTATATACTTGATTGTTGGAATCAAAATTAATTTATTCAATTTATTAGTGCAAAAATAGAATGAAATAATTAAAAATTTCACATGATTCAATTCAGCTGTAAAGTTGTAACGACCTGGCTTTTTGCCTGCCTCAAGTCGGTAATTAAACCAACTCGAACCGTTCAAAACGTCAGATTGTTTTTGGCTTACACAGTTTAAACAGAATTGATACAGAATCACAGAGCACAATAATTGCAGCGGAATAAAATTTCATATAAATATCAGAGTTTTACAAATTTGTACAGCGGAAGATAATATAAATTTTATACATAAATGTTAATGAACCAAAATTTACTCTTTTATTTTTCTGAGCTTAGCGCGCGCATGCGTCTCCATGTCTTCACGTCCTTTTCCGTTTTCCAGCTGATATTTCTAAACCTGGAACACTTAGGGCCTGACCCAACGAATATATAATTATTTGAGTATAACCATGAACTGTCAAATAAATACCAAAGTGAATCGACTACATGAATGCAACTGAAAACAAGTGGGTATGCGCATTATAATACAGCTACATGGAAGGCAAGGTTAAGTGGAACATTTGTTCCAAATACACAGTACAGGCGGTTCCAAAAGTATGCCATATATATTCTTCTGGGAAAATTGCATGGATCCAAAATAAAACTAATGCATGTTACGCAGGTGGCATATACTACATGTTTTAGAAAGGAATAATCATATTGGCAAGTATTACGGCATAATGTCAACTAGAACAAAGCATGCATGACAATGGAAATTCTTCTAATAACTTCAAGCGTTTAGGACGTATGAATTCCGTTATTGTAGAGCTAGTTTATATTATTGTCAACGAGGTCCTAACTGCCAAAATAGACATAGCATGGTAACTTCATATGTATAAACCGAACAAAATAGAGACGATTGGAACCGTGCTAGAACTTTTTCTATAACCTAAACTAACCAATCTATTGACATGAACAGGTTCTAACATAAATGTGCCAAGGTATGTAGGCTAGTAGTCTCCATAAGTACTACAGGGGAATGCAGTAAAAATAGATAGTTGATTTTAAACCCAAAAACCAACATTCAAATATATGTGTGAAACAACAAAAGTGATATGGCCAAATGTGCCAAACTCAAAGTGTAGTACTCATTTATATGGGGAGCAGTGTAAGTTTCCAAGCCTACTAAAGATTCAAATAATTCCCTGTTTAAGAACTTAATGGGATAGTGTTCCAAACCCTTCAATCTATACAGTAATTAATACATATATATGTGATTGCTTTTAATCCCCAAATCCAACATGCAAATATACATACGTAAGAAAAATGCTCCAACTACATTAAGAGGTACCCAAACTAACTATGCAATGTATTAAGGTTTGAGAACTGTCAAATACATTCCAAGCAACTTGAAGAGAGCTTAAGGCAAGTAAATAAACTTAGACAAATGCATTAGTAACAAGTCAAAACATTTACAGTGGTGTAGTGCCCAACCAAGTTGAATATATTCAAAGTGAGACCCTACTGCGAATGTACAAATCTTAAACATGCAAAATGGTTCTTAACACAAGATAACTTACTATGTTTACCTAAAGATTATGTTTTGGCAAGTATGCAAAATTTTCTTTTTATAAAATGCAAGGATGTGGTTTTAACAGCTCATGTTATGCATGCAACAGGATGAGCCTTTATGTGCTAGAACTAGCAACATGTTTCACTTTTAAACATGATAGCCTGTATGTATATATGCCTCTAGTAGCATAAGACCGAATGAACCAGTGAGTACATATGAATGCAACGTGACATGAGAATGCATGCATAGGTCAAAACTCAACATGCAACAAATCAGAATGCATACAACAATACCACAGAATCAAAGGCAATGTTCCAACGTGATAATGCAAGGTGGTCCCAAAATAAATTATGAAACTCAAGCTGCTCCTAACCTACTAATAGACTATTTCAGTGCATGCATCCCATGTATATGAAATTTGGTATGTAATAGGGTTTAACTTGTCATGCAGCGGGAAAAGGGTTCTTCTTATAAAAACAGGGAAATGATTTTTTAACAGGCTATCAGGTGTAAGATTTCGGCTCTTACTAGGAAAGAAAAACGGTTGTAACTTGGTATCGGTTTCTATCAAACAAGACAAGGTACTGTATACATTTTTAAAAATGAACAAAATTAGTGATAACTAAAAAACAGAGGAGCCCAATGGCAGGTGCAACATAAGAAAGGCACAAGGGAACGGAGCGTGATATGAAATGCAGCGAGCATCAAAATCAGCACAATCACCAACACAATCAACGACAATCAAAGGGAAACCCAAACAACTATATTAGTGGATTCCGAAGCAACAACTTGGAATAAGTATAATCGTAAGTTACACTTACATTTGGTCGCGGTAGCTGACGGCAGAGGAGCAGTTCAGCGGTGACAAACTGCTGCAGGTGGCAACCAAGGCTGGTCCACGATCTCGACTTTGATGGAGCAACGAGGAGGACAACAGCAGCTCCCAACGCTGCAGTTACTAATTCAGTCATCGGTGTCGCAAGCGGCGCCAAACCACGGAGGTGTTAGCGGCTGACGACGATTTCGGTGTGGGCCGCAGTTTTATTTTGGCATAGATCTGAGGCCAATCAATGCTCGAACGGATAGAGGGGTGCCGGAGTTCGATCGAGACAATGGCTTCAGCGGGACGGGCTTGGCTGCAGTTTCAAAGGGAAGCGGAGTTCACAGGGTTCGATGGGTGGTACATCCTTCCAAGTTGACGCAGGTCGGTAAAAGGCAGAGCAGAGTCTGGTGAGGAAGAGCGGTGACTGATTCGAAGGAGGGCATTACGGTGGTAAGGGGCAATCGAACACGAGAAATGGTGATGTCGGTTGAAGCCGCGGTGGCGAAGGACAAGTGCAGTGGCGATTTTGGTAGCGGTGGAGCAAATTACAGTGGCCATGGATTTATTTGATTTGGGGATTCTTTTATTTGGCTGAGGAGAAAATTTATTACGGTCACAATAAAATGAATGGGAATGGATTGACACTTAAAAGGAAAAGACATGGTGCGATGGGTATAAGGGCCAAACGTGTGGGGTTATCTTCAGAAGTCCATGAACACGTGTAGCCAATTTTTATTTAGAAATCAACAAGTGTTAAAACCAAAAGCAAGGCAACAACAGGTGGCAAAACATTCCAGCACACTATTATTTTTAATTTTGAACGGTAGGCTGAACAAAAAAGCACGGTTGAACCAACTTTTATTGTGAGCGGTGTACAACGTTGTTTACGTGTTTCAAACACATTATAATTCAACAGCTACTAGTCATAAATTAAATTTGAATGTTAACGCAAAATACGCGAATTATTATTATTTTTTTTCAATTATTTTTTTTATCAACCGTATTTCAAATTATTCGCCGTCCTTTACTGCTAATGTTTCAAAGTCAGATAAATAAATTTTCTTAAATCCAATTACCGACGACAAATCATATCTTCATTATGTCTTAGAATAAAATTTTCTTTCAAAGTTCTATTTTAGCTTTAACGTTAAACTCAAGCACTTCAAATTTGTTGATAATGTTTCTTTAAACAAAACATTCATATAGGATTAAATTTACAAAAGGAATTTTCATTATAAGTTTATTCAAATATGTTCAATAATGATTTTAGTCCATATTCTATTGTCGGAACCCATGTATAAATATTTATTTCAACGTCAAATCTTAATTTAAATTATATTTAAGACGTAAAAATTTTGTTTTCTAACGCTAAAATTCTTGGGCCGTTACAATCTCCCCCACTTAAATCTTTTCTTCCTCGAAAAGGAGAGTTGTAAATTTAAACTTAAGTAAAACAAACCTTCCTTATAAAAATTTTAGTGGACAAACACTTATCATTTCTAGTAAGTTTGAAAGTTTATCAAATAATTAATAAGAGTTCTAATCACAAAATTTTATATACTTAAATTTGTAAAGCTTTTATATCAATCCTTTATTTACACAAAACTTAAATTATTGCATTGAGATTTAAATAAGAAAATTTGCTAAATTTCAAAACATTTGAAAGTCCCAAAACGATTTCTTCAAACTTAGAATCTCATTTTCATTTCAAATCATAGAAATACTACATATATATATTTTCCATATAAAAATCATACTTCACTTCGGGATTTCCAAATCAAAATCGCTTGTTAAACATATATGATAAACACTTGATACTCGAACCCTAACAAGTCCATCGTCGTTCTTGCAAACTTTAGACATGCGTTAATTAGGCGCGTGGCTAAAACATACAAGTTCTAAATATACTTGTTTCGACTCCCAGTAAATAATAATAATAAAAAATTCTGTTTCATTCCCTCGAGAAGTTTCCCCATGACAAGGCATAGGGATTGCCTAACGTACGCAATAATATCGATAAATAAGGCTGCTCCGGACACCTAAAGCAGACCATCGTCAAGGGTTCTCAAGCGAAGTGTACATCACGGTTTTCGTCCAGACACGGACCCCCAAGTACAAAATCGCGGAGCACATATATCTCACGGTTTTTCATCCAACGCGGACACCGTATATGCCTAGGTTGCTCATCCGTAAATATCATCACTGAAGGATCTCAAGCGAAGTGTACATCACGGCTTTCGTCCAGACGCGGACCTCCAAGTACAAAAATCGCGGAGCACATATATCTCACGGTTTTTCATCCAGACGCGAACACCGTATATGCCTAGGTTGCTTACTCGAAATCATACACCCTTCTTTTAGTCGCGGGTTACCCGAATCCATGAAAATATATCAAATCATTTCATTTCCCGAAGTCATAAATCATTTCGCAACAATAATTCGCAAATACTTTTACATCATAATATTGTTGTCTTTCAAGCATTTTCAAATATCGGGATTCAAGTCGTCGAAATTTTTCATAGTTCATAAATCGATTTATAAACTATTTATCATATCCAAATTAATATGGAAAGCAATTTCTTTCAATACTTTGCAAATTAATTCCAGCATATCTTGTTTCAAAATCCTTTACACCTCCATATAGGACTTATATTCATTCTTATTTCAAATATCACATTTTGTTTGAAAAGTTCACATTTTCCTGCCGTTGGAAAAAAAATCTCTCGTAACATTTTATTCAAAATACCATCGCGCTTTCGCTATGCACTCTAATTATGCGTATATTCAACTAGTATTGATGAAACATTCCAAAACATCAGTTTCCTATTTTCGAAACTAAATCCTCAAATATTATATTTCAAAAATCCAATTTTTCTTGCATAAGTTGGATCTATTTTCCAACACTTTCAATTACGATGAAAGACACATTTATTGGGGTTCCGTTACATAATACCTTGGACAAATTAAAGTTATCTAGTTCGAATTCAAACCCAGTTTCACATGGCACGAAGTGATAACATGGATCAAGCCAAAATTCCATGTACTCAAGAGAAGATATACTAATAGAAGTTCACCATCAAATGAATATCACAAGGTATGACGGTTCGAAGCAGAACATTTTGCCAAATTCATAAGGTGCAGGGTACAAGAACAACAGTTCAAATCCAAATGATGAGCTTAATCGAGGCCACAATAGGAAGGTCAAATGCACACAAGGATACAAATATTAGCAATTCAATCATGGGATACTTGATTTCTTATTCTTGAGTAAATTTTACTTCAAAGTTCATTTTCTTCCTTTGTATCTCAAGTGAATACTTGTTGAGAAATTTTCATTCAACTTACTCGTTCTTGTCGGTTTCTTTTAACAAAGGAAAACATACAATTCAATTGATTTTTTTCACTCTGTTTCACTCATTTTATCATATTAACCCCGTTGCTCAAATTTTCGTACTGCTTCAAGTGGGGAAAATCGGTCTTCTCCCCCACTTAAGCCATTTACCATAATTTGATTATATTGTCGAAACCGAAATATGGGTGATATGCTTTCTTAATACCCAAGCTCACTTATGTGCACTTTCAAAATTCACCTTTCAGTTTTTAAGTGAGATTAGTTTCTAAATTATATCCTTGCGTTTTGACAAAATAATTTGATTCACGCTTCTTATTATCAAGTTAAGTATGTGTTTAACTTAACCACCTTACATTAAACTTCCTTAACATTCCAAACCTTTTAAATTCATTTTTGCATATCCCATTTCATAACATAATACCGTCGATACTTCGAAAGTCAATTGCAAAACCAATTTATATTTTACAACTATGGGAACGTCGCAAAACCCTTCCAATTGCTTATCTAAATAGCGTTAAGTATTCATCGACGTCTCAATCAGAAATATATAGTGATCCCACTTTCGAAACTCAAAACTAAACTGATGATGATGATGCATCAATCACTAGAATCATCCCCAAGCGACTATAGTGTGATTCTATATCCATTTAGTATATATTGGACTTTGGATATACGTTAGCCAGGCGTATATGCAAAATCCTTATATACTTGATCGTCCGACCTTGACGTCAAATAAATACTCGCAACTGTTTTCACTATACATTGATTATCTTTCAAATCTATAATTTTCGAACTACTGACATTCTTATATAATTCGTCCCTATATATGCTTCGAAAAATCTTCATATCAAATATCCTAACATTTCCAATTTACATTTCGTATATATTTTCCTTGGATAGGATTCATCGCATATCAACATACAATAATTCTCAAGTTAACCGCTTCCTTATATTCATAAGTTCGAAACTTGTATCTTGATCCCTATTTGAGTTTCTTACTTCAATCTTAATTTTTCTTGAAACTTTTATCACAACTCAAAATTTATTTTGACTTATAAATCGATTCGCTATTCGATATCATTACAGTTTACAATCCAAATATTCTCTCAATTTCCAGATTCATATTTGCAAATCGATTTTTCCAAACTTTCAATTTGATTTGGATTACTTGTCATGACTATCATCAATTATATTCACACTCAACCGTTCGGACTAAACTTGCTCGGATCTTTATCAAATAGTAAGAAAGTAATAAGTAGAATAATAAGTTTGTAAGAGAAAATATTTTTATGGTATAGGTTAAATACAAATGATTTAGGAAAATAGTTTAAATAAAATAGTAAAGTGGAAAAATAGATAGTTTGGTATAAAATAGATTTAAATAGTAAAACAAAATTTGTTGTAAACTAGGCTTAAAATAAGAGTGGTTTAAATAAGAGGAAAAATAGTTGTAAAATTTTAGTTATAATGAAAGCAATATTAATTTAAATTTGATCCGAGTCAAATTCAGTACCGATTCAGCTTACGTTTCGTCGACCGTTCCTTAATCGAGTGTCATCAAGTTCCGCTTCGCCCAGTTTCAACTTTACCGGGATTTTTAATGTACTTCTCGAAACTCGTACTTGGTATTCATCTTGATTTCTCTTTGGTAAAACCTCTTTCAAATAACAGTTCTTGAATTAATCATCGTCGTTCGTATATAAGTTTTGAAAACTATTATTTCAATTATTGTGAAATTTTCATTTTAGTCTTGAAATCTATTTTTTTTTCTTTCTCTTCTCTTCAAAATAATTGAAAGATATCAAAATACTTGTAAAATCAGTTTATTTTTCACTTTTATTTTCTTTGAAAATTTCGAACACTCGACGATCGATTTCAAAATCTTAAAAGCCAAAATTTTGTTTTTGACAATACTATTTTCAAAATATTTTATTTTCAAATCTTCTTCAAAATCTCTTTCAAAAATAATTTATTTTCAAATTCCGCTGATTCTAGCATCAATTCCGCTCATCCTAAGGTATTTCTACCTTATATGTAATGAGTTTTTTAAACCGAATAAGCCGAGCTTTGTATGAACCAAAGCTCTGATACCACTTGTAACGACCTGGCTTTTTGCCCGCCTCAAGTCGGTAATTAAACCAACTCGAACCGTTCAAAACGTCAGATTGTTTTTGGCTTACACATTATAAACAGAATTGATACAGAATCACAGAGCACAATAATTGTAGCGGAATAAAATTTCATATAAATATCAGAGTTTTACAAATTTGTACAGCGGAAGATAATATAAATTTTATACATAAATGTTAATGAACCAAAATTTACTCTTTTATTTTTCTGAGCTTAGCGCGCGCATGCGTCTCCATGTCTTCACGTCCTTTCCCGTTTTCCAGCTGATATTTCTAAACCTGGAACACTTAGGGCCTGACCCGAGTGTCCCATGCAAAATACACATAACACCCGAGTCAGGATTAAACTTATTTCAAGTTAGCGCACTTCGATAAACACAAAGGATAACCAGTTTAATCCCAATGAATATATAATTATTTGAGTATAACCATGAACTGTCAAATAAATACCAAAGTGAATCGACTACTTGCATGCAACCGAAAACAAGTGGGTATGCGCATTATAATACAGCTACATGGAAGGCAAGGTTAAGTCGAACATTTGTTCCAAATACACAGTATAGGCGGTTCCAAAACTATGCCATATATATTCTTCTGGGATAATTGCATGGATCCAAAATAAAACTAATGCATGTTACGCAGGTGGCATATACTACATGTTTTAGAAAGGAATAATCATATTGGCAAGTATTACAGCATAATGTCAACTAGAACAAAGCATGCATGACAATGGAAATTCTTCTAATAACTTCTAGCATTTAGGACGTATGAATTCCGTTATTGTAGTGCTAGTTTATATTATTGTCAATGAGGTGTCCTAACTGCCAAAACAGACATAGCATGGTAACTTCATATGTATAAACCGAACAAAACAGAGACGACTGGAACCGTGCTAGAACTTTTTCTATAACCTAAACTAACCAATCTATTGACATGAACAGGTTCTAACATAAATGTGCTAAGGTATGTAGGCTAGTAGTCTCCATAAGTACTACAGGGGAATGCAGTAAAAATAGATAGTTGATTTTAAACCCAAAAACCAACATTCAAATATATGTGTGAAACAACAAAAGTGATATGGCCAAATGTGCCAAACTCAAAGTGTAGTACTCATTTATATGGGGAGCAGTGTAAGTTTCCAAGCCTACTAAAGATTCAAATAATTCCCTGTTTAAGAACTAAATGGGATAGTGTTCCAAACCATTCAATCTATACAGTAATTAATACATATATATGTGATTGCTTTTAATCCCCAAATCCAACATGCAAATATACATACGTAAGAAAAATGCTCCAACTACATTAAGAGGTACCCAAACTAACTATGCAATGTATTAAGGTTTGAGAACTGTCAAATACATTCCAAGCAACTTGAAGAGAGCTTAAGGCAAGTAAATAAACGTAGACAAATGCATTAGTAACAAGTCAAAACATTTACAGTGGTGTAGTGCCCAACCAAGTTGAATATATTCAAAGTGAGACCCTACTGCGAATGTACAAATCTTAAACATGCAAAATGGTTCTTAACACAAGATAACTTACTATGTTTACCTAAAGATTATGTTTTGACAAGTATGCAAAATTTTCTTTTTATAAAATGCAAGGATGTGGTTTTAACAGCTCATGTTATGCATGCAACAGGATGAGCCTTTATGTGCTAGAACTAGCAACATGTTTCACTTTGAAACATGATAGCCTGTATGTATATATGCCTCTAGTAGCATAAGACCGAATGAACCAGTGAGTACATATGAATGCAACGTGACATGAGAATGCATGCATAGGTCAAAACTCAACATGCAACAAATCAGAATGCATACAACAATACCACTGAATCAAAGGCAATGTTCCAACGTGATAATGCAAGGTGGTCCCAAAATAAATTATGAAACTCAAGCTGCTCCTAACCTATTAATAGACTATTTCAGTGCATGCATCCCATGTATATGAAATTTGGTATGTAATAGGGTTTAACTTGTCATGCAGCGGGAAAAGGGTTCTTCTTATAAAAACAGGGAAATGATTCTTTAACAGGCTATCAGGTGTAAGATTTCGGCTCTTACTAGGAAAGAAAAACGGTTGTAACTTGGTATCGGTTTCTATCAAACAAGACAAGGTACTGTATACATTTTTAAAAATGAACAAAATTAGAGATAACTACAAAACAGAGGAGCCCAATGGCAGGTGCAACATAAGAATGGCACAAGGGAACAGAGCGTGATATGAAATGCAGCGAGCATCAAAATCAGCACAATCACCAACACAATCAACGACAATCAAAGGGAAACCCAAACAACTATATTAGTGGATTCCGAAGCAACAACTTGGAATAAGTATAATCGTAAGTTACACTTACATTTGGTCGCGGTAGCTGACGGCGGAGGAGCAGTTCAGCGGTGACAAACTGCTGCAGGTGGCAACCAAGGCTGGTCCACGATCTCGACTTTGATGGAGCAACGAGGAGGACAACAGCAGCTCCCAACGCTGCAGTTACTAATTCAGTCATCGGTGTCGCAAGCGGCGCCAAACCACGGAGGTGTTAGCGGCTGACGACGATTTCGGTGTGGGCCGCAGTTTTATTTTGGCATAGATCTGAGGCCAATCAATGCTCGAACGGATAGAGGGGTGTCGGAGTTCGATCGAGACAATGGCTTCAGCGGGACGGGCTTGGATGTAGTTTCAAAGGGAAGCGGAGTTCACAGGGTTCGATGGGTGGTACATCCTTCCAAGTTGACGCAGGTCGGTAAAAGGCAGAGCAGAGTCTGGTGAGGAAGAGCGGTGACTGATTCGAAGGAGGGCATTACGGTGGTAAGGGGCAATCGAACACGAGAAATGGTGATGTCGGTTGAAGCCGCGATGGCGAAGGACAAGTGCAGTGGCGATTTTGGTAGCGGTGGAGCAAATTACAGTGGCCATGGATTTATTTGATTTGGGGATTCTTTTATTTTGCTGAGGAGAAAATTTATTACGGTCACAATAAAATGAATGGGAATGGATTGACACTTAAAAGGAAAAGACATGGTGCGATGGGTATAAGGGCCAAACGTGTGGGGTTATCTTCAGAAGTCCATGAACACGTGTAGCCAATTTTTATTTAGAAATCAACAAGTGTTAAAACCAACAGCAAGGCAACAACAGGCGGCAAAACATTCCAGCACACTATTATTTTTAATTTTGAACGGTAGGCTGAACAAAAAAGCACAGTTGAACCAACTTTTATTGTGAGCGGTGTACAACGTTGTTTACGTGTTTCAAACACATTATAATTCAACAACTACTAGTCATAAAATAAATTTGAATGTTAACACAAAATACACGAATTATTATTATTTTTTTTCAAATTTTTTTTATCAACCGTATTTCAAATTATTCGCCGTCCTTTACTGCTAATGTTTCAAAGTCAGATAAATAAATTTTCTTAAATCCAATTACCGACGACAAATCATATCTTCATTATGTCTTAGAATAAAATTTTCTTTCAAAGTTCTATTTTAGCTTTAACGTTAAACTCAAGCACTTCAAATTTGTTGATAATGTTTCTTTAAACAAAACATTCATATAGGATTAAATTTACAAAATGAATTTTCATTATAAGTTTATTCAAATATGTTCAATAATGATTTTAGTCCATATTCTATTGTCGGAACCCGTGTATAAATATTTATTTCAACGCCAAATCTTAATTTAAATTATATTTAAGACGTAAAAATTTTGTTTTCTAACGCTAAAATTCTTAGGCCTTTACAAAAGTAATTGCAAAAGAACTCCTTTTATAACTTATCTCAATTGATTGTTGTTTCCTTAAATGTTAAATCATTTAAAAGTTTAATAAACAGTGAAAAACCCAATGTAAAGTAAAATTAAAAAAGAATCAAGAAAAAAAAAAAAAGAGTTTCATATATTGAAAATATGAGAAGTGAATATTTGGTAGGAACATAAAACTAAAGGTTGATTAACAAATTGGAATATGGTATCAATTAAGTGCAAATTGGTATGCATGTTGTTCAGAAAGCAGTCAATTAAGTGCAAATTTGTATATACTTGATTGTTGGACTCAAAATTAATTTGTTCCATACCTGATTTAATTTATTTGTGCAAAAATAGAATGAAATAATTAAAAGTTTCACATGCGTAGAACTGAATAAACCCGGAAGCAATTAGTGGAAAAAGGAAACAAAATTAGTATGAGAAGAAACAAAAGTAAAGTCAGTCATACATGCAACGTGGCAATAGTAGAATATAATACAATCACAAAGCTAATGAGCGCATTAAAATTAGAGCAGCTCTTATATGAAAATAAAGGTTTTATACACTGTAAATTCAACCAAAAATCATCATCAACAAATGGAAGTGATTTGCATTTGAGCCAAAACCCGAGAACAAATTCAGATAAACCCTAAACCAAATTTCAACTCAAAGCATCAAAGTTGAGTTCAAAGCGTAAAATCAGAAACATAAATCGGAGGACACATACCATTGCTCAAGTTGATATCCTCAATCCAAATAAAAATTATTGAAAATCAAAATGATTTTAAACAGTCTAAAAATTGAAATGGGAAAAACTTATATGCTCCTTCAAATAATCAACCAAAACAGATGTATATAAAGAGATCATAAATTCATGCGCTAGAAAATCAACAAACAAAGAGTAACATTAAAACCCAAAAATATACGAAGTACATAGAATTAGAAGGAATTGACAGACACAAAATCTAAGTCATTATCAGCAAATTAAATGTAAAGTTTAGAGTAGTAAAGTGAACCCGAATAAGAAAATTCATACCAAATTTCGTATCAAAGAATCCTCAATTATCAAAGCCATCAAACTTGCAAAGCATCACTTCGTGGAATGGGAAACTTGTAGTAAACGTAAAAGGAAGAGGAGTAAAATTAAAAGGAAATGAAAAATGAGTAAAAAATTATGCGTAGAACTAATTAAGATGAAGAGATCGTGGGAGATTGTGGAAAGGAATGTCAGGTGAAATTAATAAGGAGTGTACAGGTGGAAGAATATTGCATGAAAAAGGAAATGACGATTTTAATTGAAAATGATTTTGAAGTAATAATTAAATTTGGTATTTTATGGTCCAAAGGATTTCACGAGAATTTTTTTTAAATTAATAATTAAATTTCAAGGGAAAATTCAGTATTTTACGGTTGAACCATTTAAAATTAGTGGGAATTATAATATAATAGATATTAACGATATGAAATGATTTGAATTTATATGTATTCGAGAATTATTTGAAAAGACCGAGTTCAATCTCATTTCAAATAATTATACAACGATTTAAAATCGAAGAAATTGAAGACGATGGTTGAAGACCGGTGATCTTCAAATCGAATGGACGAATACTGATGCCCTGGATTGGTTTGCTCCCACGAAAGGGGTAAAGTGGTAGTTGTCCGGACGTTCTTGCTGATCGTACGGATATGCGTGAACCTCTCTTCCGTATTGGACATACGGGACAAGGAATAAGGTGTCTCTGGTTTCGTTGAGACCCAGAACGGACTTGTAGATGGATGTGTGTCTGACATTGGATTTCGTTCTGTGTGAATTGATTTCTATTAAATATATATCTGTTTGGTGGCGGAGAATTTATTCTCTTTCTTAACACCCTTCTCTGAGACGTACGAGCCTAGAGGTTATATATTGATAGACATCAGTCGCATGGCTTGGATTGTCAATGTGGCATGCCAAGATGCAAATGATCAAGGCTTTTGTTTAAAAGCAGAGCCTTGTGGTTGATGATGAAAGCACAACTTTAATTTGCATAGCTTTGTGTATAGCGTTACTTCGCGAGCCTCACACCCCGGTATGCGTCAAAAACGGAATGAGGACCGTAGGGAGGGATTGCGTTTCTTTCTAGCTAGAAGTGGTTTCATGGTATGGAGCCCAGACATTTTTACTTATGTGGATGATGGATTTTGAGGGCCCTCAGATATTGGTCGCTACTGGCCAAGTGATAGGTCCAATAGGACCGGGAAACGTATTGTTCAGGCATAACTAGTCCACTAAAGTATTTGTGGACCGGCCCTACCGCTAACCAGGGCTCGCCAGCGTCCGAATCCTGAGGCATTTTCTAGAGTGTCTCGAATCAGTGAGGGTAATTCCTAGCCTCGACTCATGATGGAAACCCAATTTCCAATACGACATTACGAATTTGATTGTAAACCTATATATGGCGACATAGTAGGATGGGGTACTATGCCGTCTAGGATTGATACATTTACTTTTAAAGTACTTTAAACTGATTAGACACTAATAGTAATATCAAATGATTATAGTTTTATACGTATCAATCATGTTTGATCATTATAAGGTAAAACTCTATCCTCCGGTTTGCGTTGCATTGTGTGATGGGACTTGAGTCTTATAATGGTTTCACTTTTCTAAAAAGCATTGCGTTGTTTTAAAAGATTTACTTATTTTATGCACTGGCAATCCAACGGATTAAACCTATTCCGCATTAGCGGTGTGGTCCTGGGATTAGCATTATTATTAGATAAGTTAAGTAAGATTTCTCATACCAATCCCATGGCTGACTCGTAGTTTGTTTCACTTGCAAACTCGGGTGCCCCTATTTCCACACGGGCAGTCGAGTGGCTTGTTTTGCAGATATTAGTTATTGAGTAGGATTCTGGATCAAAGCTTAAAGTTGTGTCCAGAGCATTGATAGTCTTCCGCAGTGTTAGTTTATTTGTTTCCGCTGCGTTGTATTAAATTTATTGTAAATTATCTTCCGCTATTGTATTATTTTTCGATGTACTATGATATATTCTATACTCTGATGTAACATTATTATGATGTTTATAAAAGTCTTCTGTTATTTGTTCTGGTGTGTTGTATGCCCAGAGTTAGCGTATCCGGGTTTTGAACGGTCTTGGTCGATTTACCGATCGATTAGGTCCGAGCGAAATCCGTATCGTTACAAAACCCGATGAATAAGGCTGTTGAGGAGAGACCATCTGTATATTAGCTTTGAATTAGTGTTAAATATGTCAGATAATGTGGACTAACTTTTTAAAATCTCATGAGGAAATCTGACACACCTAAATCAAGTTCAAATCTACTACACAGCAGCTATATATAATTCGGAAAGCAATATAAAATACATAACAATAAAATCAGAGTCAAACACAGATATTCACATCACTAAGGCCGAAATGGATATGAATAATATCACAAGTATAAATACAAATATAGTGGTCATAGTCGGTCCACTATACAACAAAAGAATAGGTCCAAGCTTTAGCCAAAAAATATGCATATAAAGATGTCACTATCTCATATGCATATAAAAATCAATAACCACAACACGAATGTAGATAGAAAAGTCCAAGAATGGTCCCAGCTAGAAGCCCTGTATAAGCACCTGTAATACTCGGTCTGACCCGAGTATTATTTATAAGAATAAACAATAAACAGATCAACCTAGCTGCACCTATCATAATAAACCGGGATAGAAATAGAGATATAGGCAGGTGATGACATATAAGCAATAACGGTCATGTTCACCCATAAGCATGAAACCCCAAAAATGTCTAACCAACATATCTAAGAGATCCCCACTACACAACCCACACATTACACACACAACATACAAGCTGAACCGAAGTTCCTCGCGAATCCGAAGATCACTACCCGCGAATTCGAAGATCGCTGCCTGCGAATCCGAAGATCGCTTACAAGATATAAGATGACTCCCTGCGAATTCGAAGATCGCCCGGAACCGAAGTTCCCAAGATGTGATGATCCGAAGATCATCGGAGTGACCCGAAGGTCGGATTGATTCGAAGATTCTCAATAATCAAAATTATTAATTTATAGTGCAAACTACGCCAAGTTAGTAAATATAAGAGTCGAGCTACATGTCCCATAACCTCTTTCTCTGCCCGAATATTTACGAACAAGTTTTATATTCCACTAGAGATACAAAACGATCATTGCCACAATGTTCAATCGAACGAGTCCAAGAATTAACCGTCAAAGCAAACACAAGGGTTCATAGTCCTTGTTTTTACTATGGCGTTTAATTAGATTTCTCGTACGAATGAGAAAAAGGTTTATGAAATCATATACTAGTATATAGTAAAACAATTTGGAAAATTACTTTATATAATGAAGTAGAATTTGAAACCATTTAGTAAAAGATTGGTATATACTATTATTTTTGAAACCCTTTTTATATAGTTTCGAAGTGGCAAATCTCATGTAATAGCGATCAAAATAATTCAGGTTTTAATAACGTAAATTAAATCTCATGACTATCGATTATAATTCGTTCACCACGAATCAATCGAAAGTCCCTCAAAGGTCGATAATCAAGCTATAGAAATCTATGCTGCAGGGAAACTGAAAAGTCACAAACGAAGGCGGAATGAGCTGAAACTCGGCCAGGAATGAGCTCAAATGGCCCTATACAGTAGACCATAGTATCCACTGGTCTAATGCAGAAAAACAGCATGACCAGTCGACTGGTCCATTTTAGACCAGTCGACTGGTCAACCTATCCTATAAAGTATTTGGGTTGCAGGACCAGTCGACTGGTCCATTTTTGACCAGTCAACTGCACAGCTGATCAGTTTCGCAATATTTTGCCAATTCGTAAATGGATTGATTCCGGTGAACTCTAGAGGCAATGGACTTGATCAAGATCATAATAAGGCCTCATAGGTTCGTCGAAACAACTCAAGAACATGAAATTTACATGCATAAACATATATACATGAGATTGCAATTGTTTTGGTTATAAATTCCAAAATGGAAAAATTTTCTAACCAAAGCAATGAAATACGATTCAAGCGACATGTGAAGACATAGAACTTTGCCGAGCGACAACGGAGCTTCACAATATCACCAAATCAACTCATAACATAAAAATTAGGTCATGTGAACAATTTTCCTAGCTATAATTTCAATTCAATGAAACATAAACACATGAAGTCAGCTAAGTTACTCTAACCAAACCAATTTACAAGCATATGCAAACTCAAATGAACACTAGATTACACTTTTACAAGCCAATGGCTTATGACATAGATGTGAGGTCATAAAGAACTCAGCTTTGGATCGAATTGGAGGAGAACAAGAACAAACTCAAGCAAAGAAGCTTTCTTTCTTCAATTGCTCCCCTATAATCACCATATAAACACACATGCAAACACACGGGTGTTAGAGCGTCATAAAAATCCAAAATTTACATGATGGAGAGATAGAGAAGGAGTGTAGAGAGCTTACACAAGTTGTCTCTTTGATTTTACCCTTGATTTGGATCTCAAGAAGCCAACCCTAGCTTTGGAATTTTAATTTCCAATTCCCTTGTCCATTTTTTCCTAAGTATGAGGAAATGAAATGAATGAGGGAGAAGGGTGGGCTGTGGGGGTGTTTTGCTAGAGAGTTTGGGTTCAACCATTGTGGCAATGGTTCCACTTAACCCAAATAGAAAGCACCCAAAATCCACTAACTCAAGACATATCGATGCTTATTGGCAAAAAGGTTGTAAATGATGATCCAGACTCAATGGAAGTGGTTTCGAGTTCAAATTCAACCGTATACAAAATGTGTGACTTTTTGGACACACATTCGATTAACGATTAACGACGTTATATCTAAATAAAATATTTAAGTATATTATCGTTAAATATGCGGGTTGTTACAGTCTTCCCCTCTTAAAGAAATTGCGTCCCTGCAATTACTTAAGGAAAAACTCAATATAGATAACAACCCAGCATCATCAAAATCTATAAGGATATATATGATGGTCATATATATCCCATTCATAAGGATAGACGATCTCGTTGGGGAAACAAGATCAAGAAATAAAAATTCAGATTATACACCCTAAATTGGAAATATTAGCACGTTCTCTAGCATTTCAAAAACAAATAAATTGGAACTTTTAAGTTTCCAATAAATCCCAAAAATCTCAAATTTGAAATATTAGCACGTTCTCTAATATTTCACGAACAACTTCTAAATCATATGAAACATGATAAATGGTAGAAGTTGGAAGAATATTAAGTAACTTGAATACTTCAGTTTTCAAATTCTTGAGGATATCACCAACAAGAATGAGGTCAAACCAATCGGGTAACGATCTAAAAAACATTGGTTCATTAAAATTAACAAAATAAACTGGAATATTTATTAACCCCAATGACAAAACAAGCATGTAAAGAATGGTCACTCTTCAAGGAAAGATTTTGAACATCCACGAACACGGAATTTTCCAAAAGAAATAAATGGCTGATTCCAAATTGAAAGTCACCAAGTCGATTAGTTCGAAACTTGGTGAAGGGATAAGCAACCTTGTTCGCCCCGAGGTTGCAAATCGTCACACGGAACTTTTTGTCATTCGACAAGGTGGTCCAACACCGCAAAGAAATTTGACTAAGCCTTCCGTCTCACCGACGTGGTGGCTTCTCACCGCCCGTATTATTTCGTCCAAAGATGAGGCGACTATCACACCTCTCGTAGTATTCCGTCCGAAGACGAGGCCACTATCCCACCTCTCGTAGTATTCCGTCCGAAGACGAGGCGACTATCCCACCTGTCGTAGTATTCCGCACGAAGACGAGGGGACTATCCCACCTCTCATAGTATTTCATCCGAAGACGAGGCGACTATCCCACCTCTCGTAGTATTCCGTCCGAAGACGAGGCGACTATCCCACCTCTCGTAGTATTCCGTTCGAAGTCGAGGCGACTATCCCACCTTTCAAATGAAGATTGATCAACATCGATGTATATAATACCAAAACGATTCTCAACTGACTAATTCCGGAAATTAACCAACGAAGTAAACACAAGGGTGTCGACCCACTCGATTTTACCAAGACGTTTAATTAAATTCCTTATTCAATCGAAAAGGCAAAATTACTTGTTTGAAACAAGTAACACTCAAAAGGTAATGAGGGTACTAAATCATTACCCAAGGAAAACTAATGTCATCTCGATAGAAAAATAAATGGGTAATGAAAACTCAAGGTAGCATGTAAGAATTATCACAAAACGCAAGTTTGGAAAATCAAAATCTACATACTAAGATACAAAACAAGCGCCCTAGTTTTCTTCCTAAAAATGTTCAAAACTAAGCCCCAGAGATAGTTTCAACGCAAACTACGAAACAACTCTGAATCCTAATCATGAAAGGGACGAGACACTAAGTTTATCTAGGCCAAAATTTCAGAAAGATGAAATCAAATCAAACTAGATTGGTCAAACAAAGGATCATGATATAAGATAGGATATGATAGTTCCTAAGACTCGAATAAAATCCTACACACGATTTCCTAAGAAGCTTAGGACAATGATCCTCGCCATAATATCTTATATTGTTCCGAACTTAGCTCTGATACCAAGTGTAACGCCCCATCTCTATACTCGCGTTAGCCAAAGCCATTGCAAGCAATGGTGTCAACTAACCCGATGAATAAGGTTGTTAAGGAGCGACCATCTGTATATTAGCTTTGAACAAGTGTTAAATATGTTGGATAATGTGGTCTAACTTTTTAAAATCTCATGAGGAAATCCGACACATCTAAATCAAGTTCAAATCTACTACACAGCGGCTATATATAATTCAGAAAGCAATATAAAAAAGATAACAATAAAATCAGAGTCAGACACAGATATTCACATCACTAAGGCGGAAATAGATATGAATAATATCACAAGTATAAATACAAATATAGTGGTCATAGTCGATCCACTATACAACAAAAGAATAGGTACAAGCTCTAGCCAAAAGAATATGCACATAAAGATGTCACTATCTCATATACATATAAAAATCAATAACTACAACATGAATGTAGATAGAAAAATCCAAGAATGGTCCCCGCTAGAAGCCCTGTATAAGCTCCTGTAATACTCGGTCTGACTCGATTATTATATATAAGAATAAACGATAAACAGATCAGTCTAGCTGTACTTATCATAATAAACTGGGATAGAAATAGAGATATAGGTAGGTAATGACATATAAGCAATAACGATCATGTTCACCCATAAGCATGAAACCCCAAAAATGTCTAACTAACATATCTAAGAGATCCCCACTACACAACCCACACATTACACACACTACATACAAGCTGAACCGAAGTTGCCCGCGAATCCGAAGTTAGCTACCTGCGAATCCGAAGATCGCTTACAAGATACAAGATGACTCCCCGCGAATCCGAAGATCGCCCGGAACCAAAGTTCCCAAGATGTGATGATCCGAAGATCATCGGAGTGACCCGAAGGTCGGATTGATCTGAAGATTCTCAATAATCAAAATTGATCATTTATAGTGCAAACTACGCCAAGATAGTAAATATAAGAGTCGAGCTACAAGTCCCATAACCACTTTCTCTATTCGAATATTTACGAACAAGTTGTACATTCCACTACAGATACAAAACAATCATTCCCACAATGTTCAATCGAACGAGTCCAAGAATTAACCGTCAAAGCAAACACAAGGGTTCATAGTCCTTGTTTTCACTAAGGCGTTTAATTAGATTTCTCACGATAAAAGGTTTATGAAGTCATATATTAGTAGATAGTAAAACAATTTGGAAAATAACTTTATATAATGAAGTAGAATTTGAAACCGTTTAGTAAAAGATTGGTATCTACTATTATTTTTAAAACCCTTTTTATATAGTTTCGAAGTGGCAAATCTTATGTAATAGCGATCGAAATAATTCACGTTTTAATAACGTAAATTAAATCTCACGACTATCGATTATAATCCTTTCACCATGAATCATTCGAAAGTCCATCAAAGGTCGATAATCAAGCTGTAGAAATCTGTGCTGCAGGGAAACTGAAAAGTCATAAACGAAGGCGGAATAGGCCGAAACTCGGTCGGGAATGAGCTCAAATGGCCCTATACAGTAGACTATGGTCTCCACCGATCTACTGCAGAAAAACAGCAGGACCTGTCGACTAGTCCATTTTGGACCAGTCGAGTGGTCAATTTATCCAGAAAGTAATCGGGTTCCAGGACCAGTCGACTGGTCCATTTTTGACCAGTCGACTGGTCAACTGCACAGCTGAGCAGTTTGGCATTATTTTGCCAATTCGTAAATGAATCGATTCCGGCGAACTCCGGAGGCAATGGACTTGATCAAGATGATAATAAGGCTTCATAGGTTCGTCGAAACAACTCAAGAACATGAAATTCACATGCACAAACATATATACATGAGACTGCAATGGTTTTGGTTATAAATTCCAAAATGGACAAACTTTCTAACCAAAGTAATGAAATATGATTCAAGCGACATGTGAAGAAATAGAACTTTGCCGGGGCAACAACGGAGCTTTACAATATCACCAAATCAACTCATAGCATAAGAATTATGTATGTTAACAATTTTCCTAGCTATAATTTCAATTCAGTGAAACATAAACACACGAAGTTAACCTAATCAATTTACAAGCATATGCGAACTCAAATGAACACTAGATTACACTTTTACAAGCCAATGGCTTGTGGCATAGATGTGAGTTCATAGAGAACTTACCTTTGGATTAAATCAGAGGAGAATAAGAACAAACTCAAGCAAAGAAGCTTTCTTTCTTCAATTGCTCCTCTATAATCACCATATAAACACACATGCCAACACATGGGTGTTAGAACCTCATAAAAATCTGAAATTTACATGATGGAGAGATAGAAAAGGAGTGTAGAGAGCTTACACAAGTTGTCTCTTCGATTTTACCCTTGATTTGGATCTCAAGAAGCCAACCCTAGGTTTGGAATTTTAATTTCCAATTCCCTTCTCCATTTTTGCCTAAGTATGAGGAAATGAAATGAATGAGGGAGATGGGTGGGCTGTCGGGATGTTTTGGTAGAGATTTTGGGTTCAACCATTGTGGCAATGGTTCCACTTAACCCAAATAGAAAGCACCCAAAATCCACTATCTCGAAACATATTGATGCTTATAGTCAAAAAGGTTGTAAACGATGATCCAGACTCAATGGAAGTGGTTTCGAGTCCAAATTCAACCGTATACAAAATGTGACTTTTTGGACACACATTCGATTAACGATTAACGACGTTATATTTAAATAAAATATTTAAATATATTATCGATAAGTATGCTGGTAGTTACATACCTAGTTCGTGTGACGTGATTTATACATCTTTATTGTTGCATAGAGAAAACTACTTTTTTCAATACGAATATACATAGTGAATTTTTTTGAGGAGATATACATAGTAAAATTGGCGAATATTTTTAAGGGCTATTAGAAAAATGGACTAAATACTCTTTAAAATTATGTAAATAATTAAAATTTAAGATTTCATGAGTAGTTTAAGCATATAGACTAAAATATAAAATATCATGAAAGAATTAATGAGGTTCAACAAATAATTATAAATATGTTAAAATGCAGGTATTTAAAGCGAAAAATATTTTCTTTAATTTATGATAAATTTATAGAGATAATTGTATAACATATTAATTTTTTAATTATTTTGTACATTTATTATTTAAAATGTTTGACTTATTTAAGTTTATATTTGAAAGAAAGATTAATTTTGCCAATTTTATTAGTATGTGCATGATTTACATTTTAAAACATCACACTTAGCATTAATTAGATGAATTAACAACAATTTATTAACTGAATTCCAAATCATATAATTAATCTAAACATACTAATATAAATGTACAATGTTAATTGATATTGTGTAGCATTTTGTAAATGACTAAATAAATTTTAAAATGTAGACGATTGATATCAATATTACAATGCAATTTACAGTAAAAATATTGACGTAAATGAGTTCAACTTTAAATTTATGATAATTAATTATATTTATAATTTATGCTTTGTGATTGACGTGTTTATACATTTTATTTTTATTTTTGTTGATGTGATTATGGTTAATTTTGATGTAATTTACTCGACGAATAAATGAATAATAGTTTGTTAAAATTGTTAGAATTTGATATAGAGAGGAAAGAGATATTAAACGGTAAAACAATCAAAAAGATACATTTTGATTGACTACTTGATTGATATTACAAAAGATGCTTGACTGATTTACAATGCTAAACCTTGCCTCTATTTATAGATGGTTTATCCTTATCTAAAAGAGCATTCTAGACGAGAATATTCTAGAGCATATTTGGGTCAATTATAATAAATAGTTCTATACCAAATATTGACCCAAATCAATACAATATAAAATATAACCCCAAATTAATGCAATACCAAATAAAGGCAACATATCTTATCCTTATCTCTAACATATTTTTAATTCTGTAGCATATTCCCTGGCATATCTCTTGGCATATTCTCTAACATTCCCTCGAACTCATGATATGGAAAATCGTGAGTTTGCCAAATTGAAGCTGCAAACTGAGTGAAGAGTAGCAAGATTGAGCAACCATTTCAATACTGTTAGAGAGTAAGACCAAACTCCAAGCACCAAATACCAAATACTCAACAATCTTCAATCTTATCGGTAAGCAAAAGATCTGAGCGGCCAAGTGACAAAACTGGTCCCGGATGTGTTTGTATGTTTGCATCCCCCAAACATACAAAGAAAACAAAATAAACCAAAATGGGAAGAATTTGCACATGTTTTCATCCACCAAACATATCAAACGAAAACAAAACCAAAACCAAATCAATAGGGATGAACCAACATATGTTTGCATCCTCCAAACATACCTTACAATACCACGTACCACCTTCAGTCAACGTTAATTGCCCTCATAATAAACAGGATTACCGATACAGTCATCAAACAAACAATAAATGTGATGGCCCGCCCCACACCAGCCGACATTTCCTCTGAAAGTGCGCTGTACACATGCCCGACTAGCACAGAACGGTCGTCAAGGAAAGGAAAGAAGGGAATTAGCTAACGAGGAACCTGTAGAATGTCTCATAGCGCATGGAATAAAATATAATAATAACATACTTGACATAAAACAGGTGAGACAGTGCATAAGCTGATAACTAAAACCAACATCAACATCAGAGCAGCGGAAATCCAAGTACAGCTTATTACAACTTTCCAAATTTACTGTCTCTAAAACAAAAGAAAGCTAAAGTAGAAGATGCACTACTAATGCCCAAGTAGTGATCTACAACAACACAGGGAGAATACTATATATATATTACGTGGAAGCCTCCTGCTCGTCTCCGGATCATCTACCCGTGCATCACCAGCTAACCTGTCTCTAGTCTGCGCGTGTGAGCACCCAGAGTAATAAGAAGAGACATAAAACTCTGGGTCAGACATAAAGCCTGGTATGAGCGATAAGCATCTAAACAGAACAATAACAGGTATACTAAACCATACCTGAATCTGGACCTGCAACCAAAGAGTTAGTACCACATACCGTACAATACTCTAAGGTGCCATAATAAACGGTGTAAAGAATACGGGGGTGGGGTGTGCATGTCATAATGATGGCAAACAATCAACCATAGCAACCATCCTCGCATCTCTCGCTCAGTGCGTAAAGCATACGATGTCCACCACTGTCAATCACTAGACCCATCGAAGTAGTGACGGAGTTCAACTTGTACAACTACTGCTACTACCAAGCTTACCACATGGAATCATGACCAAATCTTTACAAATGACCCCACTTCATTAGTCTATAGCCCTTTAGTCGTACCTAGGCCACTGTGGCCCTGAATCCGTTCACGTACCTCCCATACATAGTGATCCAAAGTCATAGACATCGATAGCCCCTTGGCACACGTCCCGCAGCAAAGCCCAGTCATGAAGCCCACTCATTGGTTCCCAACTGGATCCTGAGTCAAAGCTCCTCATTTGGACTTCCTTTGCATCTCGGGTTTTGGTCGAATTGGAGTTGGTCTTCAGAAAAGTCATCGCGTAGTAGTTATAGCCCACGTACGGTTCGGTTCGATGCTCCTCGTCTAACTCGGTTCGGTGGTCCTTGTCCATGCCTGAATCAGTGCTCCATCCCTTATCGGTTCGGTTCGGAAGTATAGTGCCCATCCTCTGTTCGGTTCGGTGGTTGCTCCCCTCTAGGTTCCCCGATCCGATCCTGTCCTTCTCCATCTGCCCGATCTGATCCCGCTAGTCCACCTGCTCCGATCCGATCCGCTCCCGCTCGCTTGCCTGCTCCGATCCGATCCGCTCCCTAGCTCCGATTCGCTCCTCTGTCCAACTCCAACTCTAAGCAATGGCCTTCCTTCCTGCCAAACTTCCCTTGTACCAGACTACAGTTCGGGTCGGGTTCCTTGCCCAGCTCTCCTATCCGATCCGAGCCTATACCCGATCCGATCCGAAACCCTGCACAACTTTCTGCAACTTTTTCCAGCAACTTGTTTACGCCATTCGACGACGTTTTCGACCAATCTAACTATTCTAATCAATCACAAAACATCCCAAACAGTCATAGCAACATAGCAAACTAACCACAAACACCAAAACAATGAATTTATAGTCAAAATGGATCAAATATACCCAAAACCCCATATTTTCCCTTAAGCATATTTAAGCAAAACTAATCCTAGGATTAACAAAACTTAATCAAATCAAACGAAATTTCTAACAGAGGTCTAAAACATTATTTTCGAATTTATAGATATTTTTCCAGAATTTATTAGTGTACAAGTTCACTAATCTTCACTAATTACCCTTAATTAACTGTAATTAGTGCAAAAACTATGCAAATCACTCACCTTGGACACAAATAAAATTCTCAGAACTGAAACCTCGCTGATTTGGGTGAATACTGATGTCTAACAGCAGCTCTAACCTTGCTTTCGTGTTTCCTCTCCTTAATTTGATGTAGATTAAGCCAAAACTTGATTAGAAAGTGATTTGGGGATGTTTCTAGATGTTGGCAGCCATTTTTAGGGTTCAAGAATGAAAGTGGCGGCTGAAAGAAATGTTTTCTAACCCTAATCATCCCCTATACATCTCTAATCCCGAAATCCCCTTTGGGCCTAGCTGCTAATTACCCGATTAAGCCCAATTAAGCTGTTTTTCGATATCTGAAACTTGTTTCGGCCATATCTCCCAAACGGTGAGTCCGTTGGATAATGTGACCACTCTACAGAATTGTAAACCATCATCCGGAGCCAATGGAATTGGTTTCAGGTCAAAATTCCTTTCCAGTCAAAAGTTATGGCCAAAACAGTACCAACTAGGGGTAAAATGGTCATTTAAAAATCGACAAAAATCATGAACATGGGAAATGACCCCAATAGTCGTCTCCCAAAGTTACATGACCATACGACTTCATATGTGAGAGAAATAAATATCATACGATCCTATGATGCGTAGAATACGGGTCGTTACACTCTCCCCCCCTTAAGAAATTTCGTCCCTGAAATACCTTAACCCAAAACATACAAAGAATCCTACATGCCTAACAGCCACATACAACAATCAAACAAACAAAACAAGCAAACAAGCCTATCCTAGCATGCGGAAAAACTAAATCGAAGTTAAAATCTTACTAGGCAAAGAGTTCTGGATATGTCTTCCTAATGTTCTCCTCTGTCTCCCAAGTGCAATCATTCTCGTCCTCGCCCCACTGAACCTTGACTAGCCTCACCGCCTTCCTTCGAAGTTGCTTCGTATCGTGCTCGACAATACGGGTCGGCTTGCGGTTCCCAACCGCCTCGGGTTCTACTTCGAGGTCCTCTAACTGATCAGGTGAAATAGTCATATCTGGGTCGTGAACGAACTTCCTTAGTTGGGAAACATGAAATACGTTGTGAACTCCTGCCATCTTCTCTTCTAAGCCAACTCTATATGCCAAATTCCCGACTGGTTCAAGAACAGGGAATGGGCCAACAAATCTTGGTGCCAACTTGCCTCTCCTGCCAAATCGTATCACGCTCTTCAACGGAGAAATCTTGACAAACACCAAGTCACCAACGGAGAATTTTAAGTCTCTTCTCCTCTTATCAGCATAACTCTTCTGCCTATCTTGGGCAGCCTTCATTCGTTGTTGAATGATCTTGATCTTATTTGATGTTTCCCTCACCACCTCTGGACCAAGCATAAACTTCTCGCCTGTCTCTATCCAACATGATGGTGAGTTGCACGGTCTTCCGTACAAAGCTTCATATGGAGCCATACCGATACTGGATTGGTAGCTATTATTATATGCAAACTCTACTAGATGTAGATGGTCATCCCACGATCCACCAAAATCCAATATACATGCTCTCAAGAGATCTTCCAAAATACGATTCACCCTCTCTATCTGACCGTCGGTCTGAGGATGATATGCAGTACTGAGATGTAACTCTAACCTTAGAGCCTCTTGTAAGCTCTTCCAAAACCCACTAGTGAACAACGGGTCTCGGTCACTCACAATGCTTTTAGGTACACCATGAAATCTCACTACCCACTTCATATACAATTCTACCTACTTGGTTGCCGTTCTGGTCGATTTGACTGGTTTAAATCTTGCGCTCTTAGTCAATCGATCCACAATTACCCAAATGCTATCATATCCCGATCTAGTCCTTGGTAAACCATCGATGAAATGCATCGAGACTTTCTCCCATTTCCATTCGGGAATTTCTAATGATTGCAACAACCCACTAGGCTTCTTTTGCTCGGCTTTAACTAGCTGGCAATTCATGCATTTGGATATAAACTTCCCAACGTCTCTTTTCATCCCTTCCCAGTAGTAAGTCTGCTTCATGTTTCGATACATCTTATTACCACCGGGATGTATAGTCAGTTTTGAGTGATGACATTCTCTAAGCACTTCATCTCTCAATCCATTGACATTGGGTACAACTAGTCTTCCATTCTTTCTAAGCCATCCATCTCGATCAAGCCCATACTTGTTCATCTCTTCATTGATAGCCATCTCTAACTTGGAGATGATTTCCAATAGGTTAGGATCGTCCCTCTGACTAGAGCCGATCCGCTCAATCAAAGGGGGTCTGATCGTCAAATTGGCTAACATTCCTGGATCCAATTCACACTTCGGTCTGAAATCATACCCAGCGATGTACTCCAGTTGCTTCCATTCAAGAAACATAGCCCCCAAACTGGCATGTCTTCTACTCAATGCATCGGCTACCACATTGCCATTTCCTGGTGTATATGCGATGTCAAAATCATAGGAAGCCAAAAATTCTAACCACCTTTGTTGCCGGAGATCTAGATCCTTCTGGGAGAAGAGATACTTTAACGATTTATGATCGGTAAACAGCTCGAATCTTTCCCCCAAGAGATAATGTCTCCACATCTTCAATGCGAACACGATCGCTGCCAATTCCAAATCATGGGTAGGGTACCATCTCTCATGCGGTTTCAATTGCCGACTTGCATAAGCTACAACCCTACCACCTTGCATCAATACAGCACCCAGTCCGGTACCACAAGCATCCGTGTATAATATCATCTCTTCGTTCCCCTTAGGAACGACTAACACTGGTACGCATGTCAACTTGTCCTTTAGAGTCTTGAATGCATTCTCTCACCTTTCATCCCAGACAAAAGTTTGATTCTTCTTGGTCAACTGGGTCAATGATGCTGCTATCTTGGAGAAACCTTGGATAAACTTACGATAATATCCAGCTAATCCCAAGAAACTTCTTACATCTGTTGCATTCTTGGGCGTGGGCCAATCCTGTACTGTAGCCACCTGCGTCGGGTCCACGGCAATACCATTCTCTGATACAACATGGCCCAAGAACCTCACTTCCCTCCTCCAGAAGTGACACTTAGAAAACTTTGCTTTCAACTGGTGTTTTCTCAACACCTCCATCACTATTCTTAAATGTTCCTTGTGTTCTTCCTCTGTCCTCGAATAGACCAAAATATCATCAACGAACACAAGGACAAACTTATTCAACTGATCTCTGAATACCCTATTCATAAGATCCACAAATATTGCTGGGGCATTGGTCAGCCCAAACGGCATGACCAACCACTCATAAAATCCAAACGGCGTCCGAAATGTCGTTTTAGCTATACTCCCAGCTTCCACTCTAAGCTGATGAAAACCTGTCGCGAGATCCAACTGAGAAAATACTCTCGCGCCGCTCAACTGATCGAACAAATCATCTATCCGCGGTAGAGGATACTTGTTCTTCCTCGTCACTTTATTCAACTCGCGGTAGTCTACACACAACCGAAGGGAACCATCCGCCTTGGTAGCAAACACAACTGGTGCTCCCCATTCAGAAACACTCCTTCTGATAAATCCCTTCTTCAAAAGATCGCTGACTTGCACCTTGAGCTCTCGCTGCTCCCTTGGTGCCATACGACGAAGTGGCATCACTATAGGTCTGGCATCTTTTACCAAATCAATACGGAACTCAATCTCTCGATGTGGTGGAAGCCCGGTCACTTCTTCGAAAACATCCGGATACTAGCCAACCACGAGCAAACCTGACAACTCACTATGCGGAATGTCGAGGGAGTTTAGAAAACTAGCCAATACCCCCTCAGTGGGTAGACCACCAAACACTATCCTCCGCCCATCATCCTCTCTAGCTGTCACCAAAAAGCCCTCACAGTCTACCAGCACCCCGTTTCTTTGGAGCCAATCTACTCCCAAAATAATGCCAAACCCAGTAAAGCCCAAAACAAAGCAATCACAAACAAACATGCATCCATGACTCGATAAGACCACATTACGACAAATCATGCTAAGGCTAGTCGAACCACCAATCGGGTTCGTCACTACTAAAGGTCTATCGAAAATCTCGGGCTCCAATCCCAACCTATCTACCAGTTCACTAGATATGAAAGAACTGGAAGCTCCGGTATCAAACAAAACTCTAACAGGAACATCATAAATAGAAAGCATACCTTGAATGATGACATTCTTTCCCTTCCCCGTCGCGGTTGGGGCATTCGACGAAGAAGGAATAGCATTAAGGGCATATGCTTTCACCATTTGCTTTTCTGTGGAGGGTTGTGGACACTTGTCCTTGTGATGTCCCATTTGGCCATAGTTGAAGCACTTCCTATCCGCTAGCTTGGCCCAACAATTGCTAGGATAATGGCCCTTCTTACCACAGCTGAAGCACTCAACATCTTGCTTATTCGTTTTCTTCTGGCCATCCTTAGTCTGATTCTGCTTCCTCTTATTGTGGGAACCACCCTTGCCTCCACCACTTACTTGTGGCTTTGGCTCCTCTGTAGATGCAACCTCAGTCTTCGACTTAGGGTAGAGAATTTCTGATCTTAATGCTTTCCCCACAATCGATTCAAATGTCTCATCGATGTGGTTAATAAGTCTTTCCCCCAAGTACTGATCCAAACCAGTTATGAATTTCTCATTCTTCTTCTCGGCAGTATCAATAAGAGATAACCCATACTTCGACAAAGTGTCGAATTCAGCAATATACTCCGAGACAGCTCTGCCATTCTGCTTGAGCTCCAAGAATTTCTTAAACAGCACTGACTTCTGAGCAGCTGGAATGAACTTCTCGCTAAAGCGAACCTTAAACTGCTCCCAAGTAATCTGATCTTCGGTAGTAGCTGCCTTTATAGCATTCCACCAATTCATTGCCCGCCCTTGCAGCTGACGGGACGCTAGCTTTCTCTTCATCGCATCCTCGATACCCAGATCCTCGAAGATATGTTCGCAACTATCCAACCAATCCTGAACATCCGTAGCCGACTCCGTTCCGTGGAACGGCTTCCCACCAAGGCTAGTATAATCCTTATTCAGCTTGGCGAAGTCGACCCTCGGCGCCTACACTATTGGACCACTACCATTTCCGTCATTGGGAGCTGCCCTCTGCACATCCCTAAGCATCTCTCTCATGATGTCAGTAAACATCGTCCTCATGTCAGCAGCATTCCCATTATTGGCCCCTCTACCGGTACCTCTAGCATATCGGCTCATCGTCAATCTGTAAAATGAAATGATTAACGACCCCATAGTGGTGCTAGTGCAGTACGACTTCATCCTTATACTACTAATAGTATATATCTTTAAAATAATATAAATACTTATGGATGGTGAAGCTTTTTTAAACTTCCAAAAAAAACCATTTCAGTTTACATAGATTAACATAGCAGAAATTAGGTAGGAGGGCAACAGACGTCTTTTCCTTACCACTTTCTGCCCCCACACCTGCGTATGCGTTTAGTCAACCGTTTACTCACTGCGTTCTTCCAGTTTCCCCTCTTTTCCACATCTTTTCTTCCCCATTCCCAACCTTAACCCGACTCAATCTTCAGTAAATTCGATGTTCAAATCCTTCGTTTCTTCACCTTAGCCTGCCTTCTCCTCTCAAGATCTGCATGCTTCCTCTCAAATCGTACAACCAAATGACCAATGGTTGTACTTGCTTCAAATTTTCATCTTCCCCTCAGCTACTGCACTTCAGATCTGCCAGTGAACAAACCCGTTTTGCTTTCGCTGCATGTACCATCTTGATTTCGTTGCATCGACGTTGAGCAACTCAACTCAACCGGATATCACTTATTTTTGGCGATGTAGTCCTCCAGTTTCCAACCAATTTACAGCTTTGTACGCTTTTGCCAACTGCATCGAAGCGGAGTAAGTCAGGTTGACCGGATCTATAAATTTTACTCCAGGTAGTCCTCAGTTTTCCATCAAATTTACAGCTTCAACATTACACTGTTTTCATTGTATCTTATTTTGTTTTCGTACGAGGATGAAAGCGGGTTCCATTTGATATGGTAAAATCTCCACAACAGAGAGGCTACTGGGAAGATCGACGTTGTGACAGTACGAAATATTGAATCTGATATTGTTTTTCCTTTGTCAAATCATGATTTTTAGAATTTCCAACATACATGTGCAGTTTAGTTAGGGACAGTAATATAACTTCATTTAAATTCGACAGTGTTTGCGCTACGTTGATTAAAGAAACTTGGATACCAGATTTATGGAATTCATTCTGACTTACTTCAAATCGGACAAATTTGGATACCAGATTTGAGATCTACACACCGGTATGTATTTTTAAATAGCTTTAACATCTGTATACTTTTTCTCTTACAGCGAACGTCTCTAACCTCCATTTGTCAATTGATTTGTCACTTTAAATCCCTATCTTACTACTAAAAATGTCATTCTTCTAATTTTGCAACATACTTTTTGTGCAGGGAATTAGGTTTTTAATGCATTTTCAACAATATATTGTAAGAGAGATTACACAGCTAAGGATTTCAAAACTCATGGCTATTCGGATCCGTACACTGCAATCAATCGTAAGCTTATCATCAATTTATATGTAAAACAACAATGCCGAAATTTATTACTTGGAACAAATGTTGTTGAAAGTTTTTGAACATTTTAATTTATTAAAAACCCCACTTTATTCATTATTCTGTCATGATTTTAGAGATCAAGTACGAATATATGCTTATATTAATGCATGATTTTTTTGATGAATGATTTATTGGTCAAACATAAGCATATAGAGATATATTATGCTTATGTTAATTGGTTATGTTAGGAGCAACAAATAATTTAGATTTTGAACCTAATGTCTTAGTTTTATGATGCTAAATTAACTGGAACATAACTCAACATACTGTCATACTGTTATATATAGTCTGCGACTAGATAACAACTTGAAAAATATACTTATTGTAGCTTCAATATACTGTGTTTATGTTGCAACACTCATTAATATTCCATAAATTTTAGCATATGTCCAGAAAAGGCAGAATGCTTTCAATTTTTCCATTTATGGATATGCACTTTGTACAAATTGAAGTGAGTCAATCTTAAAGTGTTTTTGATCTTATTTTGTTTCTTAAGTCCAGCCATTTGTTTTGTATGAAATGTAGATAATTTTTGTTTACTTGCACGTCATAATGCATAGGTGGTAGAGACCGAATTTTATCTTTTAAACAAACATGGTTTGCTGAAATATGTTCATTTTGTTGAAATATGTTCATTTTGTTGGTAATGCATAGGCAATACAAATGAAAATTCCATGCTAGATCGTTTAGGAGTCGATCACACGATTGTGATCTACAACGAGAGAATGGTGTTTCATGAGTGAGCGTCAAAATTAGACTTGCTTCAGGATAGCCAGAGGTGTCTTCAAATTGAATTGCATTGTTGCCGGAAGGAATTCAGCATCTATAAATTATTTTAAAAGCCGGTATGTGAAATTATATATTTACTTCTACTTCCTTATTTCTACATGCTGCAAGTAGTATAGCTGAAATTATCTTTCCTTTCCAATAAGTATGCGCTTGCTATTTGTTAAGCTTCAGCCGACTATGCATTAGTAAACTATCAAATTTAAAGTTGCTGATATTTCAATTTAGGTAAAGCATGAATTATCCTATCTTTAATGAATTGGGAAGTTTATTTATTAGCAATATTGGTCAGGTTATTGTGTACTTTGTTTACTTGCAAAAGATAAAGCAATTGTAAGTGTTTCCAAGGATGAAAATAATATTATAAATTTGCCTACGGTGTTACTAAGTTTATATATGTTGCATAAATTATAATCAATTCATTGCTATATAATTTAGTGGTAGAAAATAGTAAGCATATGTGCTTGCCACCATGACATTATTTGTGTTTAATAAAAAGCATTTTGTCAGTATCATGAACATGAATTCAATATTTTTGTTTATTGTTATACAATTCTATTTGATATAAGCTACACGGCATTATATCATACACGACGGAATAAATTGCTATTATTACGATTACATTACTTGATAAGGGTTGCTTCTGATTTACAAACATATTCATAAATTTCTAATTGATTTTTGTTATTTGATTTGCAGATGGCTGGATGAAGTAAGTTCGAGAAATGTGTATGTGAATCAATTTGAAATCCAAATCACTAAAGCAATCGCCAGTGAGGAAGTAATGTTCATACAACGTCAACAAGTAAGATATATTTTTTCCACTTCTTTTGTTATGAAGATTAACAAATTGTTGGTGGAGTATTGTTTTGATGGTGGAACAATATTTTATTGTATCAACCACATAGGTTATGTCCTAAAGCTTCACATGCCCTACGCTACAATGATTATACATACAAAATGGTAGAGGGAAAGAAACGATTCATGGTTTATTCTTGAAGTCATATGCACTATTGGAGTAGTTTGTCATAACTGTGGCTTTAGGACTTCAGGTTCAAAATCGATGCACTTTTGAATGATGACACAGAGGCTAACAGGGTGTTTTTGCCAAGGTGTATATTATTATAACAATTTTTAAACATTTTATAGTATTATACGATCATATTTTGCATGAGAAACATCTGTTGAAATAATTAAAGTTTTATATACACACACACACACATAAACCATGTACACATACATGCATGTGTGTGTTAAGGACAATTTATTGGATAATTATCCAAGAAGTGGAAAGTCGTGGCATTTTAAAATCAACCTAACAAATCCTCTTTCATTGAAAAATGATGAACACGGTAAAATGATATTATTCTACTATTCACCAATTTGTTGATGATTAGTATAAATCTAATTATACATGTTTGTTTTGAATTGTTCACTTAACTATTGTTGCTCACTGAAAGTTATTTGAAAATGGGTATTCATAATTGTCATATTTATTACACACAGTAGGAGGTCAAAGTGTCAAGTTGCATTGCTAACAAATTGGTATAGAAGACAATGGATTAAAATTATGTTTACAGTTTATCACATTTGCAGAATCAACTACTACATGACATGACTTAACTATGGGAATAGGTAACTTCACTTGACTGATGATCAATGTGCTGGTGCTACAGGAAGGATGCTTAAAGGGCCTATAGAAACATATTCAAGACGTCACATTTGTGTGATGGAGGTAACATAGTTATCTTCAAGGCAAGAAGGTTGGTGTTGTAAGTCAAGGTACCGTCAAAGGTGATCTCTGTGATGCTAAGCTTGGTTAGGGATGGCAATTCTTATGTGCTCGAGAGTGCCCAAGGTGGCCACAAGGATGATGTATTCTAGGCAGTATGCTTATTTTTTGTACCATATTACAAGTTATCATTTTATTTGTAATTTAAACGCAGAAGCAATATTGCCAATGGTCACAGTTATCAATCCTGATTTAGTCAATGCTAATTCCAGCAGTTGCAAAGCCCAAGACTATAGTACAGTATGTTATTTTTTCTCTTCTTAATTTCATTCTGAAAATTAACCTTCAGATGCTATGAGGATTTATAGATCATTCTTACTTTTGCTAGGCTTTGTTTGTTTCTTTATAAGCTACCTTTGATTTTCTCATCATATTTGTTCCTCATGTTTGGTCAGTTGCACCAAATTGCATCTAAAATACACATGTTTTTTTAATCCTTAGCTCTGATACCCACTTTATAAACGAATAATTATTGATGAACATCTATAACCGTACACTCCTAAATTTTACAAATCATATATATTATATAATAATTATTCAGAAATATATTGATGTCGAGCTCTTTGAATCAACATATTTGTATTCCTCTGCATAGAGGAAATATGCTGAGTCATAGATGCAATCTTATAAAGAAGCTTTACACTGCTGTACATTATGTTGAGTAAATTTTGATTTCGAAATTGTGTTGCAAGCTTTACACTACTGTACTTTTTCCCTGTTGTTGGTCTGCCGTGGTACTGTACACGTTTTTAATGTATTTGGTGGTCTTCAGTCCTATTTCTTCATCCATCTTTGCACAAAACCCACCTTTGCTTTAGGTGTTTATGCAAACGTCCAACGGACGTGCCTTTGTACTGGTATATATATATATATATACAGCTTTTTAAAACCAAAATAATCACAAATACGCGCTCTCATATACGTATACTATCTCTCCCTAGTGTCTTTCCCTAGGTTAACTACGCAACCTAGAGCTCTGATACCAAGTGTGACGGCCCGCCCCGCACCAGCCGACATTTCCTCCGAAAGTGCGCTGTACACATGCCCGACTAGCACAGAACGATCGTCAAGGAAAGGAAGGAAGGGAATTAGCTAATGAGGATCCTGTAGAACGTCTCACAGCGCATGGAATAAAATATAATAATAACATACTTGACATAAAACAGGTGAGACAGTGCATAAGCTGATAACTAAAACCAACATCAACATCAGAGCAGCGGAAATCCAAGTACAACTTATTACAACTTTCCAAATTTACTGTCTCTAAAACAAAAGAAAGCTAAAGTAGAAGATGCACTACTAATGCCCAAGCAGTGATCTTCAACAACACAGGGAGAATACTATATATATATATATATATATATATATATATATATATATATATTACGTGGAAGCCTCCTGCTCGTCTCCGGATCATCTACCCGTGCATCACCAGCTAACATGTCTCTAGTTTGCTCGTGTGAGCACCCAGAGTAATAAGAAGAGACATAAAACTCTGGGTCAGACATAAAGCCTGGTATGAGCGATAAGCATCTAAACAGAACAATAACATGTATACTAAACCATACCTGAACCTGGACCTGCAACCAAAGAGTTAGTACCACATACCGTACAATACTCTAAGGTGCCATAATAAATGGTGTAAAGAATACGGGGGTGGGGTGTGCATGTCATAATGATGGCAAACAATCAACCATAGCAACCATCCTCACATCTCTCGCTCAGTGCGTAAAGCATACGATGTCCACCACTGTCAATCACTAGACCCATCGAAGTAGTGACAGAGTTCAACTTGTACAACTACTGCTACTACCAAGCTTACCACATGGAGTCATGACCAAATATTTACAAATGACCCCACTTCATTGGTCTATAGCCCTTTAGTCGTACCTAGGCCACTGTGGCCCTGAATCCATTCACGTACCTCCCATACATAGCGATCCAAAGTCATAGACATCGATAGCCCCTTGGCACACGTCCCGCAGCAAAGCCCAATCATGAAGCCCACTCATTGGTTCTCAACTGGATCCTGAGTCAAAGCTCCTCATTTGGACTTCCTTTGCATCTCGGGTTTTGGTCGAATTGGAGTTGGTCTTCAGAAAAGTCATCGCGTAGTAGTTATAGCCCACGTACGGTTCGGTTCGGTGCTCCTCGTCTAACTCGGTTCGGTTCGGTGGTCCTAGTCCATGCCTGGATCAGTGCTCCATCCCTTATCGGTTCGGTTCGGAAGTATAGTGCCCATCCTCTGTTCGGTTCGGTGGTTGCTCCCCACTAGGTTCCCCAATCCGATCCTGTCCTTCTCCATCTGCCCGATCCGATCCCGCTCGTCTACCTGCTCCGATCCGATCTGCTCCCGCTTGCTTGCCTGCTCCGATCCGATCCGCTCCATAGCTCCGATCCACTCCTCTGTCCAACTCCAACTCTAAGCAATGGCCTTCCTTCCTGTCAGACTTCCCTTGTACCAGACTTCAGTTCGGGTCGGGTTCCTTGCCCAGCTCTCCTATCCGATCCGAGCCCATACTCGATCCGATCCGAAACCCTGCACAACTTTCGGAAACTTTTTCCACCAACTTGTTTACGCCATTCGACGACGTTTTCGACCAATATAACTATTCTAATCAATCACAAAACATCCCAAACAGTCATAGCAACATAGCAAACTAACCACAAACACCAAAACAATGAATTTATATGTCAAAATGGATCAAATATACCCAAAACCCCATATTTTCCCTTAAGCATATTTAAGCAAATCTAATCCTAGGGTTAACAAAACTTAACCAAATCAAACCAAATTTCTAACAGAGGTCTAAAACATTATTTTCGAATTTATAGATATTTTTCCAGAATTTATTAGTGTACAAGTTCACTAATCTTCACTAATTACCCTTAATTAACTGTAATTAGTGCAAAAACTATGCAAATCACTCACCTTGGCCACAAATAAAATTCTCAGAACTGAAACCTCACTGATTTGGGTGAATACTGATGTCTAACAGCAGCTATAACCTTGCTTTCGTGTTTCCTCTCCTTAATTTGATGTAGATTAAGCCAAAACTTGATTAGAAAGTGATTTGGGGATGTTTCTAGATGTTGGCAGCCATTGTTAGGGTTCAAGAATGAAAGTGGCGGCTGAAAGAAATGTTTTCTAACCCTAATCAGCCCCTATACATCTCCAATCCCGAAATCCCCTTTGGGCCTAGCTGCTAATTACCCGATTAAGCCCAATTAAGCTGTTTTTCGATATCTGAAACTTGTTTCAGCCATATCTCCCAAACGGTGAGTCCGTTTGGCTAATGTGACCACTCTACGGAATTATAAACCATCATCCGGAGCCAATGGAAGTGGTTTCAGGTCAAAATTCCTTTCCAGTCAAAAGTTATGGCCAAAACAGTACCAACTAGGGGTAAAATGGTCATTTAAAAATCGACAAAAATCATGAACATGAGAAATGACCCTAATAGTCGTCTCCCAAAGTTACATGACCATACGACTTCATATGTGAGAGAAATAAATATCCTACGATCCTATGATGCGTAGAATACGGTTCGTTACAATAAATATCTTCAAACTAATGTTACTCTCAAACAACTCAATCAACCCATCATCACCAACACTCAGCTCTCTAAACAGCGCAACGTCTCACCAACAATTCCATGCTACAATCGGAATCACCATACCCAAAGCCGTAAATCACCACAATCACCAGATCAATACAATAAAACATCACCTCATTCAAATCGCAACAGTAACATATGCCTCTTATCTACAAACGGCAATGACAACAAGAACCACTGCAATACTCCCTCATCACAACTCCTTACCTTCCTCAAATACTCGCATTTGCATCACTAATTCACTTTCATAACATCTCCCTTCTCTGCATACACACTAGGGACATAATCCAAACAACTAACTTTAATAACACCATCCTTCCAAAACTGTAAATGTCCCACTTCTTCATTCTCAGAAAACAAACAATAGCAAACCAAAAACCATTACAAATCTTGTCCTATCACTATTTACCTCCTACAACACTGAAACCACTTCACCAAACCATTACATGAAAACACAGATCTTCATCTACAAACGCACAAACCACATACACCTCAAACAAAATCAATCCAGACTCTCACCATCCCTTTTTTTTACTTTCTTTCTTTTTTTCCTTTTTCTTTTCCTTTTTTCCTTTTTTTTAACATAAAAGACTACATTAACGAAATCACATCAAAACACTCACAAACCATATAGCTGCAAAGGAACAATACAACATATGGCATACAAATTGGGTTCATACACCGCTTTCAAGCCCAACAGCACATCAGAGCTCACCACTGACCATTAACCTTCCAGTGACAGACAGAAACAAAAGCAACAAGGTAGCTTCACTGCTAAATAACTTAAAACTCCGACTTGACAAGGAAGAACATTGGTGACAAATTCACTCGACATCAACAATCGGTCACAAAAAAACTTCAACCGTATTCCATCATGCTATACGAATTCCAACTCCACTTCACATCAAGCACAATCTAGTTTTCTAGTGCCTCCATCATCCAAAAACTGATAGATACCACAAATTCTTTCCACCCTTCGAACAACGGAATTAAAATATCAACAGCCCCACCTGAACATGTTAACATTTCCTTTGTCAACTTCTGTCCACCGAAATTTAGACAGCAGTCCCAAACATCATCTTATTTGGTTTGAATGCAATTCAAACTTATGCGATCTCCTCAGTGCCACAGACTCACAAAAAAATCAGACCCGCAACTTTAAACAACCGCAACCATTCATTAGCACACCCGTACTTCACACGCAATTCACCAAACCCACGCCTACTTCTTCTGGAAGTACACGCAGCCCCTATTCTTCCTTTCTTTTCTTTTTTCTTTTTGATCGGATCCTGACTAAATCAATTCGGGTTGGTTTTCTCGATGGACCGGTGAAACGTGGTTTTAGAGATTTGGTTTCGGCTTTGAATTTTTCATTTCCGAAGGGATTGAATCCAATTTGGCTTGATTTTTGGAGGTAAAAACAAACGAAAGAAGAGAAACAAGAAAAATATAAAAAAATCACTTCAAATCTTCTAATTCTCTCTCTCTTCTCCAACCTAGCTCTGATACCATGTTAGAATTTGATATAGAGAGGAGAGAGAGATTAAACGGTAAAACAAACATAAGGCTACATTTTTATTGACTACCTGATTGATATTACAAAAGATGCTTGATTGATTTACAGTGCCAAAACTTGCCTCTATTTATAGATGGTTTATCCTTATCTAAAAGAGATTCTAGACGAGAATATTCTAAAGCATATTTGGGTCAATTATAATAAATAGTTCTATGCCAAATATTGACCCAAATCAATATGATACCAAATATAAACCCAAATTAATGCAATACCAAATAAAGACAACATATCATTATCCTTATCTCTAACATATTCTTAATTCTGTAGCATATTCCCTGACATATCTCTTGGCATATTCTCTAACAAAAATTATTTATGTAGTTTTATTATTATGTAATTATTTATAAAATTTAGTACTAAATGTAAAATGTTAAGAAAGAATTGAATGAGACTTAAATGATTATAGAAAATTTAAAGTATAGGTATTTAGAGCCAAAAAACATAATTTTGTCATTTTTAGCATTTAAAAAAATCCACCACTAAAAACATAATTCGAACATTCCACCACTAATCAATAAAAAAATTAAAAAGGGGTGAGCTTTGTCTTCAATGATGACTAGGGCCTGCGCAACTTCTCTTCCGTCTCTTCACTCTGTTCCTTCTTTCTAACCCTGACCTTTGTATCTTCTCTACGCTTCTTCCACTGTCTTCTCCTTTCTCCTCTCCCCTAGATTTCTCCTTGTGGTCATTTTTTTACCCCTTGTCAGATCCAGTCTCTTTTTCATTTCGGTTCCCTCCCAGCTTTTCCTTGCCGTTATCTTCCCCATACTCCTTTCTGACAACATCGTCACTGCTTGCCTTTCTATCTTTCCTAGACACCCTAGGCCTTTTACCTAGTACCCTCTTTGTTCAATACTGGCCTCGTTTTTTGGCCTCCTCGCTTAGTGTCTTCTTTACACTTCTTCAGATCTACTTTCTGACATCGGCTTCTTTTTCTTAATCATTCCTTGTTGACTCTACTTCCTCTTGTCTAGCCTGCTTATACTCTCAACTTCCTTATTTACAAATGCTTCTTTAGAGGGGGATGAAAGTATGCTGAATCGGGTACGTTTCTTGGGTTCATGGGTTTTTATTGAGGATTAGAGTCTGATAGGTTTGTTTGTACGAAGAATCAGCTGATATTCATCTTATTTTTCTAAGTATTATCCTTTCGTTGATTGCTACAGGATACTTGCTTGTATTTGGTTTGGTTAGCTTTGTTTCCTGGTTGGTTTTGTTTCTTTGAGTTGAGACTACTGTTTATAGTGTCTTCGATTGCCTGTGAGCGGTGTTATCTTATCTTGTGTGTCGTCTTGGAGTTTTTTTGAAGGTTGTGTAGCTGTTACGATTTAGTTTAGGTTGCGGTTATTTATGTTTCTGGATATGAATGGAAGTTTCAATTTGATGAATGCCACTATAGTTTATCTGTGTTTTTGAGTTTAGCATACAAGTTGCTAGATTTTCAGTGGTCATCTATCTACATCCAAGCTCCAGCTTCATTTCAGCCTTTGTTTCAATTCTCTGCATGTTCATGTGCTTGTTGTGATAGTTGCTTTAAGAGCTGCTTGGATTTCTGGCTCACTTCAATCTCTGCTTGGTATTATCTACCTAGTGTCGTGTTTTCTCTGGTGTGTGCACTCTATCTGATGCTACTGGTTTGGAGAAATATATTGACCTGCTCTCACATGCACGCTTTCTGTTGGCAAGTATTGAAGACGTTAAGATAATAACCTAAGGGTATCCAGACATTGTAATCTTCGTGGGTATATATTGGTCTGCAACTACATTGTAACTTATCGCACCCTGCGTGATGTAACGATTATAGTTTTCAATTGTTTTGTTGTGTCAGAATGTCTATAGCAGATAAGCGTTTTGCTTATCTCGTGTCATATATTGTAATCATTATTCGCTATAATGGAAAAGTGGTACGGTCACTAAAAAAACTGGCTGGCTTTGCCAAAAAAAGTATTTAAAATATAATTTAATTATATTTATTTAGATTACTTAAATTTTGGGTTTTGTAATTAATTTAAATTTCTAGACTTAAATGTAAAATGTTTGGCGCTAACTATCAATAAAAAATTGTGTAAACTTTGGAATGTCAAATGTAAAATGATAGAAAAAGTAAAAATAACGTGAGAGAAATTGTAAATAAGCGTAAAATGATAATGTAATTTAAAAATAAAATATCCGGAGAGATTTAGGGAGAAGAGAGAAAACTCCTGGAAGTAAGGAGAGAGCTTTAAAAGTTTCTGCTTTACTATTATTTCATAGATTGATATTGTGCAATGTTCTGTAAATGACTAAATAAATTTTAAATGTAGACGTTTGACATCAATATTACAATGCAATATACGATAAATATATTGATGTAAATGAGTTCAACTTTAAATTTGTGATAATTAATTATGTGTATGATTTATGCTTTGTGGTAACGTGTTTATACATTTGATTTTTTTTTTTCATTTTTGTTGATATGAATACGGTTAATCTTGATGTAATCTATTAGACGAATCAATGAATAATAGTTTGCTAAAATTATTTATATAATTTTATTATTATGTAATTAATTATAAAATATAGTACTAAATGTAAAATGTTAAGAAAGAATTGAAAGAGACTTAAATGATTATAGAAAATTTAAAGTATAGGTGTTTTGAGCCAAAAAGCATAATTTTTTCGTTTTTACTATTTTAAAAATATATAAGTTAATTATATTTATTTAAATTACTTAAACTTTAGGTTTTGTAATTAATTTAAATATCTAGACTTAAATGTAAAATGTTAGGATCTAACTATCAATAAATAATTGTGTAAACTTTGAAATGTCCATGTCAAAATGTAAAATGACAGAAAAAGTAAAAATAACGTGAGAGAAATTGTAAATAAGCGTAAATTGATAATGTAATTTTGTAATTAAATATCCGAATGGATTTAAGGAGGAGAGAAAACTCCTAAAAGTGAGGAGATGCTTTCTTTACTATTATTTAATTAATAGATTGATATTTTGCAGCGTTTTGTAAATGACTACTTAAATTTTAAAATGTAGACGTTTGTCATCAATATTACAATGCAATATACGGTAAATATATTAACGTAAATGAGTTCAACTTTAAATTTGTGATAACTAATTATGTGTATAATTTACGCTTTGTGATTGACGTGTTTATACATTTGATTTTTTTTTTCACTTTTGATGATATGAATATGGTTAATCTTGATGTGATTTATTAGACGAATAAATGAATAATAGTTTTTATTTATAAATTTTTATTATTATGTAATTAATTATAAAATATGGTACTAAATGTAAAATGTTAATAAAGAATTGAAAGAGACTTAAATGATTATAGATAATTTAAAGTATAGGTATTTAGAGCCAAAAAACCATAATTTTGTCTTTTTTAGTATTTAAAAAAAAGTAACTTAATTAGATTTATTTAAACTACTTAACTTTTGGGTTTTGTAATTAATTCAAATTTCTAGACTTAGATGTAAAATGTTAGGATCTAACTATGGGTAATTAATTCACAAGGACAATTAGCATTACAAATTTAACCATAAGGACAGCCGCCAAATGTTTTATTCAGAAGGACACCCTGTCCAATATTTAATTCAGAAGGATAGAACTTACTCTCGTCCAATTTCCTAACATGAAATCGCGAAATCAAATCACACAAAACCTTCTTCTTCGATTCCTCCAGCGATGTTCAGCATCGGCCATCTCTCCACCATTTTCATCATTATCTTTAGAATTTGTTAATCTCCTCAATTTGGTCGATTTGCCTAATTTAATAGTCTCAAAAGCTTCGTCGATTCATTGTGTTCTTCATACCTTCATAATTTCTAATAAATTTCAATTTTCTATGATTCATCATCTTCAACGAATATTAATTTGGAAATATTAATGGATAATATTTTTTTAATGGTGAATTTAGCAGCAGTTGTTAGGTAGCAGTTTTATATTTTTTAAGGTATCAGTTTTACAGTATTAACTGCGTTATGTTTTTATTAATATGATTTTGTTGCTATGTTAATTTTGTAGTTGTACTCTTTCATTAACTTTATAACTCAATCGAACTTATGTCATTTTAATCAATCAAACTGTGATGTTAACATTTTTGCATTAGTTTTTCTTTAAAATATTAAAGCAGCAGTTTTATATTTTTTAAGGTATCAGTTTTATGACTTTGTATGTCCGAAAGAAAAAAAACTGATACCTACAATGATATAGAACTGATATCCAGCCACTGCAGCAAATGCATCAGGAAAATATTCACAAGGGCAAAATTTAACATGCAAATCTGATATACATAAACCGAAAACAATAATAACACTAAAACTAATACCTACCGAGATTTGAAACTGCTACCCAAAAATGGCAAGCATGAAAATAACGCAAAACTGATACCTATAGAGACATATAACTGATACCCTGTAGCTGAAACAAAAAAATAACACATTAAATTGATACATACAAGAGGTTAAAACTGATACTCAACATGCAAATCTCATATAAGTGATCATAAGAACATCATATCATATCACACCAACAACACATTAATATGGGTATCATATGATACAAGTGATTAGATTATAGCAACATTCTATACAAGTGATAAATTAATATGAGTAGGTATTATTGATAATAAATACCATTTTTATGTGAATTGAATTGAGTTGATTGATATTATATTTTTAATCAGTGGGTATTATTGAGAATAAATATCATTTTTGTGAGAACTGAATTGAGTTGATTGGTATTATTTTTTTAATCACTGGGTATCAGCTAGAATTAATATTGGTATCAAAAAATTCAGTAAATAAATATGAACACAAACATAACACAGTAAATACACTAAAACTGATACCTAAAAAAATATGAAACTGATACCTAAAAGCTGCTGTACTTTTTGTAAAAAAACTAGTACACAAAATATTTACATCAAAATTTGATTGATTAAAGCAAAATAAGTTCGATTGTAATACACATTTGATGCAACAATACAACTACACAATAAAGACAACATCAAAAAAATATGAACAAAATCATAACACAGTCAATACAGTAAAACTGATAGCTATAAAAATTAAAACTGATACCTAAAAACTACTGTAATGTTTTTTTAACTAATACCAAATTTTTTTACATCACAGTTTGATTGATTAAAGCAAAACAAGTTCGATTGTAATACCGATTTATTGTAACAATACAACTGCACAATAAGTACAACACCAAAAACATAACACAATTAATACAGTAAAACTAATACCTAAAAAAATATAAAACTGAAACCTAAAAACTACTGTAATGTTTTTTTTAAAGACTAATACAAAAAGTATTTACATCACAGTTTGATTGATTAAAGCAAAACAAGTTCGATTGCAGTACAGATTTAATGCAACAATACAACTGCACAATAAGTACAACATCAAAAACATATGAACAAAAACATAACATAGTAAATACAGTAAAACTGATACCTTAAAAAAAAAACTGGTACCTAAAAACTGCTGTATAGCTGTAACGACCCGGAAAATCTGAACCAATTAAAAAAATTTATTTTGGCAATTTTGATGAATTTTGAATATTTAAAATGAATTATTTTAAATAAAAACGACGAGAAATTTATTTTGAATAGAATTCGAACGTATATATTTATATCGATCGTCGTTAGAATATAAATATTTATTTTAAAATATAAAAGGAATTGAAAATGGCGCGGTAGTTCGATAATTCGATTTCAAAGTTCAAATGAATGTACATGATTCAAAATAAACCGGAATTTAGCAAAACCAAAAATAATAGAATCTAATTGAGAATATCTTTCCAACGAATCCGAAAAATCAAAATTTCATAGCGGGAATCAAAAGATACGTCCAAATGAATTTTCAGAATAGTCGCTATGGAATTCTGGCCCTTAAAAATGGGAATTTTGCAAACGACCTCGAATTTCGACGAAATCAATTTTGTTGGATCCGTGATGTCAGGTTATTGCTAGATTCCAATTTTCGTATTTTTGAATCAATATGTGGGCATGGCAAAGGAAAATGTGTTTCGTCAATTTCGATCGACCTGAAAATGACCATTTTTCACACGGTCTCGGAATTTGACGAAACTAGTTTTGTTAGGACCGTATCATCTATACGAAGCTAGACAATATTTTTCTGGAATTTTTCGAGTTAGTATGTAACCCCAGTAAATTGAAATGCGCGTTCAAAATTCAATATATAGAGTTATATGTTGATTTTGACGAAAACTGATCGAAACAATCGAATGGGCCTATGATACATATCCCATTGTGTTCGGAATGGGGGTAATTAGCTATGGATAACAGGCGGTGGGCCTTGTTTCGAGTTAGAATAAAAAAGTCAACTTTTAGTGAATATTAAATTAAATAAATAATTAAAAATATTATAAAACCCTCTCTCCACCCTTTATCTCTCCCCCCGTTAATCAGAAAAAGAAATAAAAAAAGGGGAGGGCTCGTGCCCTAGCAGTCGGCGCGCCTCCGAGAACAACCACCGCCCACCGCCGATCGTCGGCGCTTCCCCTCCTCCACACTCGCCGTCCCTTCCTCTTTCTTCCCCTCCCCTTCGCTCCTCTCCTCCCCTCTGCTAACGAGACCCGTCGCCCCCTTTATCGCTGACCACCGCCACACCAACAGGCCGCCAGCGCTCTTCTCCCCTCCTCCATATCCTCCTCGCTGACCCCCTTCTTCCTCCCAGACCCTCCGGCGAACTCCAGCGCCGCCTCAGGGCCACTGGTGGCCCCCCTGCGATTGGAAACCCTCCTTCTTTGAAGAAAAACATCCCTAAAAATTGTAAGCTTTCTGTGTGCTTATTCCTTGATTAAATAGGATCTTTAATTCAGTAAAGTTACGATTTTTATATGTATTAAGAGATTTGATTTTAAATTTAAAGAAAAATTTGATTTTTTACATGTATTAGCGTGATAAAAACATGGTTCTTATATAACATGAGGTTGGGATTTTATTTATGGAAAGGGTTGGGTTTTTATTCATGAATGAAAATATTTTCAACAAAATAAAAATGGGATTTTATTCATAGGGAAGAGATATAAAAATATAATCTTTCTTATGTAAAGAACAGTATAAAAATATAATCTTTCTTATGTAAATAACGGTATAAAAATATAATCTTTTCTATATATGTAGCGATAAAAAGACGATTTTTACATGTATGGTCTAGAGAATAAAAATTTAATTTTTATTTTATGAGGAGAATAAAAATATGATTTTTATACTATAGAAAGAATAAAAATATAATTTTTATTAGATGTGAAGATTAAAAATGTGATTTTTGTTATGATAATAAAAATTCGATCTTTATATAAGAAATAGAAATATAAAAATATAATTTTTATACAGAAATAAGCGTTATAAAAATATATGAAGTAGAAATAAAAATAGAATTTTTATTTATTAGAATGAAGCAATAAAAATATAATTTTTATTTGAACAGCGTGAAAAGAACTGCATCGGAATTTCAAGGAATCCAGATGTTCAGTAGTTCAAAAGCAAAGCACGGCGGAGTGGAACCCTCTGTGAGGACTTCTCACCTTTTAATTTTGTTTTCTAGTTAATAAAATATATACTAGGATGCAAACGGTGTTTAATAGCACCCGACACCCGTCGTCCAAAGACCATGGACGGCTTGTATGCTTGTTTGTTTGATTTTGATGTGTAGTTGATTGTGTGATGTGAAATGAAATAAAATATTTGTATAGTTAAGAATATTTTATTGTTAAAGAAATAATTTTTAACGTGTAAAAAGGAAATAAATATTTATAAACAAATCGGACGATTTGTTTATATACACACATTTGACTGATATTGATTGGGATGATAAATTTTACCCATCGCCCAACTGCACAAATAAAAATCTATGTTTGATTGATTGAAACCCCACACGGGTATTGGGATGATATATGACACACACTCGTCCCAATAATTAGCTGTATGTCGATTGATTGATTGACAGGCTGTTATAAGCGTTAAATATTTATATTTGATGCTTATACAGTGTAAAATGCACTTTGGATGATGGTTGATTTATCGTTGCTGTGATATACTTGTGTTGTATGGAATCCATATAATTAACATTATATGGTAATTGATTGGGCCTCATTCCAATTGGGAAAATAAAGAATATTATAAAATAAAGGTTCATGTGTTGACCGTACTCATTTGTTGAGATTAGTCATGTGTTGAACGAAGTATTTTAACAATAAAATTTACATCTTTATCATATATATAAAATTAGAAACTAACTGGAAATTGGTTAAGTTGAATGATTTCCTGGGTATTGATCTGATGTTGGTTTCGGCCTTCGGGGTTAATATTTAGGGAATCATTCTCTTACTAATTTACAGTTGGAGTCTGATTAAAAAAAATTAACGATAGAAATCAAAATTTTATAAATTATATTAAATAACAAAAATAGTCACATGTTGACAGTACTCATTTGTTGAGATTAGTCATGTGTTAAAGAAAGAAATATAGATTCATGTGTTGAATAGAATAAATATTCATTTGTTGAATAGAATAAAGAAGTTTTTGAAAAAATAAAGCCATGTTGATTAGAGATGCGTTATTTTGACGCAATCGATCTTTTTATCGATTTTATTCGTTTTATAATGAATATTGAAAAGTGATTTCAAAATCGAATATTTTGAAATGAAATTCAAACTAAAATGGATTGAAAATAAATTCGAATTGAAATTGAAATCAATTTGAAATGAATTTAAAACGAATTTATAAGTGAATATTCAATTTTGATATAAAATTGAAATGGAAGTTGAAACTGTTTTGCAAACGAATGTAAAACGATTTATAAAATTCGTTTTAAATAGGAAATCGATGAAATATATATTATGTACATAATATATATAATATAATGGCCTGAATAGAACGCGCCGCGCTGCGGAAGTTCGTGAATTTCGACCATTGACTTCGAATGGATATTACGGGAGATCCGACCGTCGGATCCTCCTATAACCGGAACCGTTGGGTTCGTATCGAAAAGAGCTTTCTAAAGAATATTAGAAATTAGAAATCTAACGGTTGGATTTGGAATTATGTCCAAATCAAATTTGGAAAAGGTCGCTATAAGTGCAATTCGATGGCCGTTGATGGAAATCTACTGTGCGGGCCTTGATAAAATTATTAAAAATATTAGTAATTTGTGTAAATTCATAAGAAATGATTTGTGAAGAATTGGGATGAAAAACTCCATATTTGAAAAGATAAAAGTAGATTTTTATCGAAATGAACTTGTTTTGAACTAGAATTATAATTCATTTATTTTGATAAATAAATAAATTGGATTTGAAATGGTTTTGAAAATAACCAGAATTTCCAATATATAAATTGGAAATGGATTTGAATCGAAATTGTCTTAGGAATATTTCGATGTGGGATTTTGTGACTATACAGATATTGTTATGGGAATTTGAAAGATATATATATATCGTTATTTCCAATGCGATATTTGTTGGTCGTAGAATTTGATATTGAATATAAGCCGATATATTTTCTATTCAGAGCCTTGTATTGAATATCAAATGGGATTTGGGTTTGTCGTGAATGGTGTCTTCATTAACACTGTTCTTAAACCCAGTTGAGAAAAAGATTAAATCTTTTTATTTTATTTAGATTTAATGAAGTGTACCAATTAAATGATATTTAATTGGAATTGAATTGGAATTGATTTTTGGGTTTATCGTGAACGGTGTTTTAAATAACATTTGTTCTTTAACCTGACAATTAATGGAATGAGATTTTGGGTTGTCGTGAACAGTATCTTTAATAATACTGTTCTTAGACCCAATGGAGTTAAGAAAATCAGAAATTAACTAAAGATTAGTTAAGTTGAATGGTTTCTTGGGTATTTATCTGATGTTGGTTTCGGCCTTTGGGGTTATTACTTAGGGAATTGTTCACTTGCTAATTTATGGTTAAAGGCTGGTGGAAATGAAAGGCGACTTTGGGTTTATCGTGAACCGTGTTTTAAATAACATTGGTTCTTTAACCCAGTTAATGATTAAAACTAAGTGGAGTTTTAATGAATCTTTAAATAGATTGAAAAGTGAATTTGATAATTAAAATTACCAAATTCAAGGAATGATCGAGAATGGAGTACCCCCAGTTTTACTCCAGACGATAGTTAAATCTTTAATTAGATTTGGACGTGAAATGGTAATTGAATTTACCGATAACACCGTGGTGTTAGATATGAGGTATTACCAGTTTTACTTCATGGGATGAATAGGTCGGGATTGGGAAATAAAATAAATAATTACTTCGGTAAGGTTCATTAATCCCGACTAGTTTGAAGTGATATTCAAAAGAAGATTAAAGAATAAATTTAAAAGAATTTACCTTTGATAAAATTAATGGGAACCTTTCCCTAAGAATGTGAAATTTAGAAACTAACTGTAGGTTAGCTAAGTAGAATGGTTTCCTAGGTATTGATCTGATGTTAGTTTCGGCCTTCGGGGTTAATATTTGGGGAATTGTTCTCTTGTTAATTTACGATTAGTGACTGATGAATTGGAATGAGGCGTACGTTGTGTTTGTGTAATACTTGTTTATTATATACGCGAGTTATTCGGAAAGACCGGGTTTATCCCATTCTGAATAACTGATACGACGATAAGTCAAAGATGAAGACGGTGGTCGAAGACCGGAGGTCTTCACATCGTTTGGATAATTACTGATGATCTTGATTGGGCTGTACACCCAAGAGGAGGGAATCAGTTGGTGATCGTCCAGATGTATTTGGAGATCAATGGATATGCGAGGTATAAAGTGCCTCCGGTTTCGTTCAGACCCAGAACGGACTTGTATGGACCGTGTGTTTGACATCGGATTCCATTCTGTGTGATTGATATCAGTTGCATAGCGTGAATTGCCTGTGTGGCATGCTAAGATGCAAATGAACAAGGCTTTTGTTGAAAACAAAAGTCTTGTGGTTGATGATCAAAGCACGGCCCGTGTGGCGTAGCTTTGTGTAGCTTTAATTCGCGAGCCTCACACCTCGGTATGAACCAAAAACAGGACGAGGACCTCAGGGAGGACATGCGTTTTCTCCTAGCTAGGTGGTGTCAGTGCTTAAACTGGCTGACATTTATATACTTTTCACCTGTGTGGTTGTTGCTGTTGCGAGGCGCCTCGAATACATTTGTCGTTCTCCAACCGATGGAGTCAGTGGACTCATTTACGCCCCAAAGGGCGGGGAAACGCAGTGTTCAGGAATTTTAATAGGTCAACCTGTTAAAATTAAAAATAGGTTGACCTGTTATTTTTAACAGGTTGAACCGTTTTTGTCAATATACATTAAAAACAAGTTTTCATGCATAATTTTGAAAGCAATGAGAAGTATGATTATTTAAGGATAGATTTTAACATAAAATACTCTAAATAACCAACTTCTAACCTATGAAACCATTGAATCTTCTTTTTGTCGATCATGAAGCTTCTTCTCGTCATTAATCAAAATAAGCATTGAAACCGTTGACTCAACATTCTCCCCCTTTTTGATTGATGAAAATATAGCTTGATATTTTAATCTTTATTGCTATCTCCCCCTGTATATAAGTTCTGTCTCCCCCTGTATATATGATCTCCCTGAAAAATATAACTAAGTTTCTACAAGAAGAGATGTTAGTAACTTTCTCCCCCTTTGTCATCGACAAAAAGGGTATAATAAACAAGATAAACCTTTAACATAGGACATTACAAACCACTTGATTTCACGGGCTACAAGCTTACCCACTTGATTTCACAGGCTACAAGCTTACCCACAAGACGATTACAAGAGTTTGACCTTGAATGTGTTCTTTCTTCAACACTGATTAGTCAATGATTGAATACAACCTTCCTATAATCTTATCCTCAAATATATATTGATGTTTGCAAAGATTTGGAAGTGGATTATCGAGTTGAATCACAAGTGTGTTAAATATGCTTGGAGATTCAAACGGTAATTGAATGCTTTTTGAGTGCTTTTAGAATGCTAAGAATAATACAATATAGATCAGAGAATGGAGAGAAAATTCGGTAGTTTGATTGATTGAAAACTGATGTATTTATAGTAATTGAGAAGTTGCAATTGTTGGTGAAAAGTTACAATCAAAAGAAATGATTTAAATGAAGAGAAATGGATGCAACTTTTCAAGAAAGAAGTTGACTCTTCAAGAAATTCAAAAATAGGTCGACAAGAAAAATTAATAGGTTGACAGGTTTTTGACCGTTATTTCAAAAAGCTGTTGACGTGTTAATTTTAACAGGTTGACCTGTTATATTTAAAAATAGGTTGACCTGTTATTTTTAACAGGTTGAACTGTTTTTGTCAATATACAGTAAAAACAAGTTTTCATGCATAATTTTGAAAGCAATGAGAAGTATGATTATTTGAGGATATATTTTAACATAAAATACTCTAAATAACCAACTTCTAACCTATGAAACCATTGAATCTTCTTTTTGTCGATCATGAAGCTTCTTCTCGTCATTAATCCAAATAAGCATTGAAACCGTTGACTCAACATCTTCGACTTCTCAACGTCGACCGATTATTTGAAATGAGATGAACTCAGCCTTTTCAAATAACCCACGTATATTTAGAATTTCAAATCAATTAATCACATGGTTGGACTATTCAACATTTACATTCTAGTTCTTTAGTTATAATTCTCATGTTAAATACATTCAACCATCACATATCAAGCAAACACAACAAAATTGGCTTATTTCCACTCTATATCGTCTATAGAATTTTATAACGATATATCGCCATTTTTATTTAATTTAAAACGACCATATTTAATTAAACGACGTTTCAGGTCGTGTCGATGCACTAGCGCTGTTTTTCACTAATTTTGTTTTACACATATCTGAAAATCTAATCGTTGGATCTTCACAAATTTTATATCATTAGGAAGGTCATTTCAAAACGAATCCAACAGTTTCAGTTTTGGGAAAATCCGACGGTCGGATCTTCCACACTAGCCATTTGAAGTTACGATTTCAATTTACGAACTGCAGCGTCGTTATTCAATTTAATTTAATTATATTTATATATATATATAAATATAATCGTTTCTGGCGCTGTTTTTCTTCAGATTTGAATTAAACATTCCAGACAATCCAACCGTCGGATCTTCACAAAGTTGGTGCCGTTGGAAAGATATTTCCAAGGCGAACCCAACGGTTGCAGTTTCGGGAAAATCCAATGGTCGAATTTCCCACACTAGTCGTTTGAAATCACAGTTTCAAAACACCAACTGCACGGCCACGTTTCGTTTTAATTTTATTTATATTTATATATTTATATAAATATAGTTCATTCAAAAATTCCTATATCGTTTTCACTTCAATTATTTCACTAACGCCTTTAAATTTTGGAAAATTTCGCCATAACCTCCTTTGTACGGGAGGGGCTGGAAAAATTCCCAAATAGCCACACGGGCGTCTCATGTCAAAATGAAAAAGCCAAGCAGCTAGCCAACAGGCTCATAAAATCATTACCCAAACAAAACAGTAAATGTGTACCTATTTGTCGGGCACAAAATTTTATTCCTCTTCTCTAGCCCCTTTGCTATAACCTTTTCAATAAATATGCATGTACATATATATACAATTTTTACCACTTATCATTTTCCATTCAACTTCATATTTGATTTACTTTGGTTTAAAAACACCATTCATTCTAATGTTGCATGCATAGGCTAAAATCATATCATTAGCTAATTAATGTATATTTCAAGGCATGCATATTTTATTTGAACAAGTGGCTATTTTTAACACTTCACATTTCAAAGATGATAATTTTGGCGAACTAAAATAGGTTTCAACACATGACTATTTTATTTAGTTCCTATGCATGTTAAAAATAATATTTCTTCACAAATATTTATTTCAACGTCCGCTTATCTTTAGCATATCACATATATGATAAAAATGATATTTTTATCATTTAAAATATTTATTCGACAAATGGATGTTTTCAACACTTCATAGTTTTAATAAAAATGTAATTTTTATTGTTCGATCTTTTTATTCAACACATGAATTTTTCCACTACACACACTTCTCAACACATGAGCATTTCCACACATGGATACTTTATTTATATTGTTCATATTAGAAAGATGGAATTTTTATTGTTGAAACTATTTATATATAAGGCGAATATTTTTCATACTTCATATATATTTTAAAAATATGTTTTTTATTGTTTAAACACTTCATTCATTCACAAATGAATTTAATTTTCACACATCACTTTTCAACACATGAACATTTCCACACATGGATATAGTTTCAACATATGACTTTAATTTCAACGCATGAAAATAATTTCAACATATGAAAATAATTCTAACACATAAAGATTATTCAAAATTTCGGCAGCATAACGGCAGGGTAGTTAAAACCGGCACCGTCCCTAGTACGGCTCCTCGCGGTTTTTGACAATGGGGATTCATGCATCTAATTCGCATGCAGGCGGCATGTTTTATTTTTATTTCTACAAATATTTCTAATTCATTTCAATCACCAATGGGTATTTTTCAACCACAACCATACAATATCAACCACAAACAATTATTCAACCATTCGTATTTTTCATCCAATATTTCACATCAATTCACAACAATAAATATCGTCCATGGTTTGTGGACGAGGGGAGTGTGTGTGTATATATATATATATATATATATATATATATATATATATAATAATTGCTATATTTCACTTGCATTTCAACACATATATCAATTATTTTATGCATGTATAATTCATACCTCGCTTATATAGCTTACACTACGCATGTACATGAGGTATACAACACGTGTGTAATTTATATTTCGCTTACATAATTTATACACGACATTTTCCATTCAAATTTTATTAATTTAGATTTCTCACATTGGTTTTCGGAGTGCTACAAATCGTAGATGACTCAGAAAAATCCGCGGCTTCTTCTATGAGGTAGAGAGCTTCCTTGCAGTCCCGATGTTTCTTGTTTCATCAAATTTCATCAACACACCAAAAAGATTTGATTTTTCAAAGTGCAGACATCAAAAAGGACTCACCTTTCTATTTGGTTCGAAACTAGGTTTGAGGTTTTCGCGAAATCCGCTGGCCTAGACGATGATCAGGGAGTTGGACGTGGAAGAGCTTCGAGCGGGCTTCCTATCGGTGGTGGTTTGGTCGTGGATGGTGGCAGATCGGAGCAACGGCGGCGCTGGAAAGAGGCCGACTTTGGGCGCTCGATTCAGGAGGAGGAGGCGTCGAGGGAGGGGGTGCTGGGGTCGGATTTGAAGAGGAGGCGGAGATGAGGCGAACGTTGGTGGTGGTGTTGGCTGGAAGTGCCTGTACCGGCAGCGATCGGTCGGAGAAGAATCGAACGGGTTTCGCCGTTGGTTCGAGGGTTACGGGTTTTTATTTTATTTTTTAAAATAATGAATGGAATTTTCTGATTCGCCGGAATATATAAATTTCAGAAAATTAGGGTTTTCACCAACGAACTCCTTTTCATGCCCAACGACTGTCGCCTCTAGCTAAATACCTCCATCCCGGACACAATGGGATACGTTTCGTTGGCTAATTTGACTGTCACAGTCAGTTATTTTTCAAATTAAAGTATAAAACATTTAATTTTTAACTTTGAACGTACATTTCAATTTGCCAGGGCCACAAACTGATTCGAAAAATTCCAAAAAAATAAATCTAGCTATGTTTTGACGCTACGGTCCCAACAAATCTAGTTTCGTCGAATTCGGAGATCGTTTTAAAAATGGCCATTTTCTGGTCGATCCAATTTAACAGAAATTGACCAAACACATTTTCTTTTGCCACACTTACATACTAGCTTCAAAAATTATGAAATTTGAAACTTAGCAATAGTTTGACATCCCGACCCCAACAAAAGTGGTTTCGTCGAATTCCGAGGTCGTTTGCAAAATATCAATTTTCAAGGGTTATATATTCTATATATCGACCTTTCTGAAAAATCATTTGGCCATAACTTTTGATTCCCGTTATGAAACTTTGATTTTTCAGATTCGTTAGAAAGGTATTGACTAACAGATTTAAATATTTTTGGTTTTGCTAAAATCCGTTATATTCTCCACCCTGTACAGTCAGTCAAAGTTCGAATTCAAATTTTCAAACTGACTCACTATTTCTAATCCACTATTTTATTGAAATATTCTATTTCAATTGTTCAAATTCCTTTGAAATCACCAATTTAAAAATTTTAAATTGGCTCGTATTTTCCGGGTTATTACAATCTCGCCCACTTAAAACTTTTCGTCCTCGAAAAGGAAACAACAGTAAAGTAGGAAACAAAATGTAAAGGCAAAGTATTGTAAAGGTACCTTGCACTGGAGTTAGTCAGAGATGTCCACTCTGCATTTTGGGTAAGCTTGCTTAATGCTTTCTTCAGCCCCCCAAGTACAGTCTAAGCCTCCCAAGTACAGTCTCTAGGATCACTGCTCCAATGCACTTTAACTAAATGAACCTTTTTGCTTCTTAGTTCTCTAGTTTCTTTGCCAACAATCTTTAATGGCTCTCTTCTGAGTGCTAATTCTGGAGTTATGTCTATATCCTGTTGCGCTGCTTCTTCTACAACAAGATCTGGATCATGCACATGTCTTCTAAGTTGTGACACGTGAAATACATCATGCACTCCAGGCAACCAATCTGGTAATTGAACCCTATAAGCAAGAGTTCCAATTCTTTCAAGTATAGGAAAGGGACCAATAAATCTCGGTGCCAACTTCCCAGTTTTGCCAAATCTGATTACTCCTCTCATCGGAGAAACTTTCAAATAAACATGATCACCAACAGCAAATGTCAAATCTCTTCTTCTAGAATCTGCATAACTTTTCTATTGGCTTTGCGCGGTTCTCAATCGCTTTTTGATGAAGTCGATTTTATCAGATGCTTCTCTAATCATATCGGGCCCTAACACAAGTCTGTTGCCAGGTTCTACCCAACATGCTGGAGATCTGCACGGTCTGCCATATAATGCTTCAAATGGCGACATTCCCAGACTTGCTTTATAGCTATTGTTATATGAGAATTATGCCAAATGCAAGTGATCTTCCCATGACCCACCAAAATCAATGATACAAGCCCGCAATAAATCTTCTAGAATTCTATTCACCCGCTCAGTTTGGCCATCTGCTTGAGGGTGATTAGCGATGCTCATATTCAGTTTCGTTCCCAATTCTGTCTGGAAAGCCTCCCAGAATTTGCTCGCAAATATCGGGTCTCTATCACTGACTATGCTGATGGGAATTCCATGCAACTTAACGATTTCTTTTAAATATATCTGTGCTAGACTTTGAGCGGTTCTATTCGATCTGACAGGTATAAAATGGGCAGTCTTCGTGAAGCGATCTACGATTACCCAAATGCTGTCATTACCTTTCCTGGTTCGCGGCAAACCATCTATGAAATCGATGGAAATCTGTTCCCATTTCCAACCTGGGACTTCTAACGGTTGCAACAATCCAACTAGCTTCTGTTGGTCGCTCTTTACCAATTGACAAGTACGACATCTGCTAACATACAAAGAAATATCCCTTTTCATTGCCCTCCACCAGAAAGTGCGTTTGGTATCGTGGTACATTTTACTCACACCTAGATGGATGCAAAATTTGGATTTATGGCATTCATCTAGGACTTCTCTTTTGAGCTCAGGGATGTTGGGAACACATATTCTTCTATTCAACCTTAGAACTTCTTCTTTATCTACCTGAAAACTTGAGGGCTCTCCCTTCTGGATTCTCCCTTTGATCCTTTGAATGAAATAATCATTCCTCTGGATAGCACATATCTTATCGATCAAGCTAGGTGTAATTATAAGATTGGCAATGATTGCGGTTTTTCTACTAAGTGCATCCGCTACAACGTTAGCCTTCCCCGGCGTATACAAGATATCAAGATCATACGCTGCAAGAAATTCTAGCCAACACCGCTGTCTCAAATTCAGATCTTTCTGGGTGTATAAATACTTCAATGATTGATGATATGTATACAGTATAAATTTCTCGCCCAATAAATAATGCCTCCAGATTTTCAAAACAAAAACGAGGCTAGCAACTCAAGATCATGAGTTACATAATTCTTCTCATGTGGTTTCAGTTGGCGGCTTGCATAGGCGACTACTTGGCCTCTTTGCATTAACATTGCACCAAGACCTCTAATAGAAGCATCTGTCCAAACCGTCAAATCCTGATTGCCAAAAATAATGGTTAACACTGGAGCAGTTGTCAGTTTCGATTTCAATTCCTGGAAAGCTTCTTCACAATCAGAAGTCCACTTGAATTTCTCATGCTTCTTAGTGAGCTTCGTTAACGGACCGGATATCTTCGAAAAATCCTTAACGAACTTTCGATAATAACTAGACAACCCCATAAAACTTCTAACTTCTGTGGGAGTAGTGGGTTGTTTCCAGTCTTGAATCGCTGTTATTTTGCTTGGGTCAACAGAAATCCCATTCTCTGACACGACTTGGCCAAGAAACTTGACTTCTTCTTGCCAGAAGACACATTTAGAGAATTTGGCTTTGACGACGTTCTTTCTTAGAATCTCCAATACTTGTTCTAAATGTTTTTCATGCTCGGGTTTTGATTTGGAGTAGATTAAAATATCATCGATGAATACGAGGACAAATTTATTCAGAACTCCCCTGAACACTCTATTCATTAGATCGACAAAGTATGCTGGAGCGTTGCACAGGCCAAACGCATTACTAACCATTCATAAAATATGTCTGGACCTCTGAAAGCTGTCAAAGGAACACACTCTTCTGCTATTCTCAATTGATGAAAACCTGTAGCTAGGTCCATTCGGGAAAACACTCTCGCCCCATTCAATTGGTCTAGCAAATCATCGATGCGGGGTAATGGATACTTGTTTTTTAGCGTCTGTTTGTTGAGGTCTCGGTAATCAACGCATAATCGAAGAGTACCGTCTGACTTTGGGACAAACACAACAGCTGCACCCCAATTAGAAAAGCTAGGTCTGATTAGACCCTTCCATAATAGTTGATGAGTTTGATCGCTTAATTCTTCTTTTTTCCTTCGGAGTCATTCTGCGAATTGGATGTACCACTGGTCTGGCATTGGGAATTAGATCGATTCTGAATTCTATTTCTCTTTGCGGAGGTAAGTTTTCAACTTCTTCAAACACATCCGCATAGTTTCTAACAATTGGAATCTTTTCCAAGGAAGTGGGGATAAGTTCTAATGCCGACCAAAATTCTTCTCTATTTGGATTCGAACTATGGCATGGTACAGCAATATACCCAAGCTTCGTTCGAATTTTAACGATTCTTTCCGCACAATCCACTTCGGCTTCATATTTCATTAACCATTCTAACCCAAGGATAACGTCAAATTCGGGAAAATCCATAACGATCAAATTAATGGGAAATTTGTACGAAGAATAAGAGATTGGCACTCTACAACATGAAATGAGAGTAATAGAACCCCCTATCGGGTTATGAACTTCAGCCGATTCTTTAAGCTTCCTCTGTTTTAACTTTAATTTGTGCACTGTGTTACTAGCAATAAAACTACGTGATGCACCCGTGTCAAACAATACAGAAACAGGAATATTTTTAATTGTAAGGGTACCTCCCAAAACATCGGGTTTACCTGCTCCATCGAAAGCAGCAGGCGGGCTCGACCCGTCATAGACGTGAGCTACTGCGGCCTTCTTCAGCAAAGGACAGTCTTTGACTAGATGATCGGTCTTGCGGCAATTAAAGCAGGAGTGAGGGTTCTGGGAACCCTGGCTTGAACCTTGTGAATTTGTCTTCTGCCTCTTCGGGGCTGTGCACACATTAGAGTAGTGCCCCACTTTGCCACAGTTATAGCAGCTTCCTCTTGGCGGCTTGCCAGTCTGAGGTTTTGAAGATGCTGCCAGGCTTGACTCAGCTTGATTCGCAGTAGGCTTGCGTTTGTTCCCGGCTTGGCTTCTAGCGCGATCCTGCTCCAGATGCCTATAGTCAAGGTCTTCGTAGTTGCATGTCATTTCCACCAGTTCGTTAAATTCCAGCTTGACATGGGCCATGGCTCTATCATGATACTGTCGCTTTAGCCCAAGGATAAACCTCTTATTTTTGGACTTTTCAGTGGCGACGAGCTCCGGAGCATAGGCCGACAACAGTGTAAATTTATTCAGATAATCCTGCACTGAAAGATCCCCCTGCTGGAGGTTGGCGAATTCATCGTGCATTCGTTCCAGTGCTTGTTCCGGGACATACTTCTCCTTGAAAAGTTCTTTGAATCCATCCCATGTTCTTCCAGCTTCTCTATTCCTGGCGGTAAGAGATTCCCACCATAGTTCAGCTTGTTCCTGCATAAGCCAGACACCCATAATAGCTTTATCTTGGTCTCCAAGCCATAGGCCTTCAAGAATTTTCTCGCATGTTTTGAGCCATGCAAGGGCCTCTATTACTGTGCCAGTTCCCGAGAACGTCTTGCCTCCTAAGTTTTTATATCTCTTAGCTACACGGTCTAGCTCGAAGTACTGAGCGGCCGGGGGTTGTATCAAAGGTCCTTCTTCTACTGGGACTTCTCCCCGTCCTCTGCCATGGCCGGCACGGCCTCCTCTAGCGGCTGCTGCTCTGGTAGCCATTTGTCAAATTCTGTATAAGCAAGGAAAGATTCAGCTAACAGAAATGATAGTTTACTGCATAGTTAAGCAGAAAATTTACGGAAAGAAAACGATGGACTGATCAATTTGTTTTTGCTATTCTGCTCGGCTCATTCTAGGACTTTACTAGTCCTATCTCTAATGAGCGACTCGCCTTAGAATACTACTGATTCTATTTTGATGAAGTGTTTAATGTGTTAGACTCCAGAACTAAGGTTAACCAAAGCTCTGATACCAGCTGTGACGACCCCAAAACCCCGTGACACGGTGTTAAGGATAATCATTGGAATATAACACATTAATCATCATTAGCAGATCACAGATAATAGCATAAACAGAAAATAGAATAAGTTACACACATATGACAGCGGAATCATATAGATATCATCACATCAGAGAAGCACAGTACAGGATACAACTTAGTGCATAATGATACATAATCAGTCACCATCGCCTGAGGCGGAATCATACATAAAGAGTACACAAAATAAATATCAGTCTACATCGCCAATGGCGGAATCATAATATAGATACAATAATGGCGGAGAAAATCCAAGTCAGCACGGTGTAGTCAAGCCTCGCCATGAGCCAAAAGTGCGTCAGAAACCTGTAACTAGGCTGCTCGTGTGAAAATGAGGGCACCCGAGTTTGCAAGGTGAAACAAACTACGAGTCAGTCATGGGACTGGTATGAGAAATCTACTTAACTTATTAACAACAATAATAAGGCAAATCAAAGGACCACGCCACTTTCGCGGAACGGGTTTACTCCAATGAGTGCTAGTGCATGAAATAAAGTAAATGATTAAATCATCGCAATGCTTTTTATAAAATGAAGCCATTATAAGACTCAGGTCTCATCACACAATGCAACGCAAGCCGGAGGATAGAGTTTTACCTTATAATGGCCAAAAATGCTTCATACGTATAAAACAAAAGTGTTTGATATTAATACTAGTGCATATATGTTTAAAAACCAAATTCAATCATAAATATCAATCCTAGGCGGCATGGGTACCATATATCATGTCGCCATACTAGTAATACAATCACGTCCGCATATTTCGTATTGGAAATTGTATTCCTTCATGAGTCGAGGCAAGGGGCAAGCTCCTCTCCGATTCGAGATACTCTAGCAAATGTCCCAGGACCCCACTATGATCCTTGGATCTTCAGGGCCGGTCCTCTCTTAATTTTGAGGATTAATTATTCCTGAACACACGTTTCCCGGTCCTTACAGACCTATATCGAGGCGCCTCGCATTCCAACAACCACACAGGTGAAAAGTATATATAATGTCAGGGCTGGTAGGTCACTGACACCACCTTAGCTAGAAAGAAACGCCGTGCTCTCCCTGCAGTCACTCTCCCGTTTTTGACTCATACCGAGGGGTGAGGCTCGCGAATTCACGTTATACACAAAGCTACGTCACACAGACCATGCTCTGATCATCAACCACCAGACTTTGCTTTGCAACAGAAGCCTTTATCATATGCCACTTAGGCGTGCCACATAGGCAATCCACTCCATGCGACTGATTTCTGTCAATACATAACCTCTGAGCTCGTACGTCTCAGAGAAGGGCGTTAAGCAAGAGAATAAATTCTCCGCCGCCAAACAGATATATATTTAACAGAGATCAATCAGCACAGAACAAAATCCAATGTCAGACACACAGTCCATTTACAAGTCCGTTCTGGGTTTGAACGAAACCGAAGGCACCAATTCCTCGCATATCCGTACAATCAACAGTATGTTTAGACGGCTACTACTTCAGTTCCTTCATGGTAGCTACTCCAATCAAAAGCATCAGTAGCGCCCATCCATCCAATGTGAAGATCGTCGGTCTTTAACCGTCTTCGACTCTTCGACTCTTCGAATTCTCAACGTCGATCGATTATTTGAAATGAGATGAACCCAGCCTTTTCAAATAACCCACGTATATTTAGATATTCAAATCAATTAATCACATGGTTGGACTATTCAACATTTACATTCCTGTTCTTTAGTTATAATTCTCATGTTAAATACATTCAACCATCACATATCAAGAAAACACAACGAAATTGGCTTATTTCCACTCTATATCGTCTATAGTATTTTATAACGATATATCGCCATTTTTATTTAATTTAAAACGGCCATATTTAATTAAACGACGTTTCAGGTCGTGTCGATGCACTGGCGCTGTTTTTCACTAATTTTGTTTTACACATATCTGAAAATCTAACCGTTGGATCTTCACAAATTTTATATCATTAGGAAGGTCATTTCAAAACGAATCCAACGGTTTCAGTTTTGGGAAAATCCGACGGTCGGATCTTCCACACTAGCCATTTGAAGTTACAATTTCAATTTACGAACTACAGCGTCATTATTCAATTTAATTATATATATATATATATAATCGTTTCTGGCGCTGTTATTCTTCAGATTTGAATTAAACATTCCAGACAATCCAACCGTCGGATCTTCACAAAGTTGGTGCCGTTGGAAAGATATTTCCAAGGCGAACCCAACGGTTGCGGTTTCGGGAAAATCCAATGGTCGGATTTCCCGCACTAGTCGTTTGAAATCACGGTTTCAAAACACGAACTGCACGGCCACGTTTCGTGTTAATTTTATTTATATTTATATAAATATAGTTCATTCAAAAATTCCTATATCGTTTTCACTTCAATTATTTCACTAACGCCTATAAATTTTGGAAAATTTCGCCATAACCTCCTTTGTACGGGAGGGGCTGGGAAAATTCCCAAATAGCCACATGGGCATCTCATGTCAAAAAGAAAAAGAAAAAGCCAAGCGGCTAGCCAACATGCTCATAAAATCATCACCCAAACAAAACAGTAAATGTGTACCTATTTGTCGGGCACAAAATTTTATTCCTCTTCTCTAGCCCCTTTGCTATAACCTGTTCAATAAATATGCATGTACATATATATGCAATTTTTGTCACTTATCATTTTCCATTCAACTTCATATTTGATTTACTTTGGTTTAAAAACACCATTCATTCTAATGTTGCATGCATAGGCTAAAATCATATCATTTGCTAATTAATGTATATTTCAAGGCATGCATATTTTATTTGAACAAGTGGCTATTTTTAACACTTCACATTTCAAAGATGATAATTTTGGCGAACTAAAATAGGTTTCAACACATGACTATTTTTTTTAGTTCCTATGCATGTTAAAAATAATATTTCTTCACAAATATTTATTTCAACGTCCGCATATCTTTAGCATATCACATATATGATAAAAATGATATTTTTATCATTTAAAATATTTATTCGACAAATGGATGTTTTTAACACTTCATAGTTTCAATAAAAATGTAATTTTTATTGTTCGATCTTTTTATTCAACACATGAATTTTTCCACTACACACACTTTTCAACACATGAGCATTTCCACACATGGATATTTTATTTATATTGTTCATATTAGAAAGATGGAATTTTTATTGTTGAAACTATTTATATATAAGGCGAATATTTTTCATACTTCATATATATTTTAAAAATGTGATTTTTATTGTTTAAACACTTCATTCATCCACAAATGAATTTAATTTTCACACATCACTTTTCAACACATGAACATTTCTACACATGGATATAGTTTCAACATATGACTTTAATTTCAACGCATGAAAATAATTTCAACATATGAAAATAATTCTAACACATAAAGATTATTCAAAATTTCGGCAGCATAACGACAGGGTAGTTAAAACCGGCACCGTCCCTAGTACGACTCCTCGCTCTACCTTAAAACCTCGCGGTTTTTGATAATGGGGATTCATGCATCTAATTCGCATGCAGGCGGCATGTTTTATTTTTATTTCCACAAATATTTCTAATTCATTTCAATCACCAATTGGGTATTTTTCAACCACAACCATACAATATCAACCACAAACAATTATTCAACCATTCGTATTTTTCATCCAAAATTTCACATCAATTCACAACAATAAATATCGTCCATGGTTTGTGGACGAGGGGAGTATATATATATATATATATATATATATATATATATATATATATATATTATAATTGCTATATTTCACTTGCATTTCAACGCATATATCAATTATTTTATGCATGTATAATTCATACCTCGCTTATATAGCTTACACTACGCATGTACAGGAGGTATACAACACGTGTGTAATTTATATTTCGCTTATATAATTTATACACGACATTTTCCATTCAAATTCTATTAATTTAGATTTCTCACATTGGTTTTCGGAGTGCTAAAAATCGTGGATGGCTCAGAAAAATCCGCGCCTTCTTCTATGAGGTAGAGAGCTTCCTTGCGGTCCCGATGTTTCCTGTTTCATCAAATTTCGTCAACACACCAAAAAGATATGATTTTTCAAAGTGCAGACATCAAAAAGTACTCACCTTTCCATTTGGTTTGAAACTAGGTTTGAGGTTTTCGCGAAATCCGCTGGCCTAAACGACGATCAGGGAGTTGGACATGGAAGAGCTTCGAGCGGGCTTCCTATTGGTGGTGGTTTGGTCGTGGATGGTGGCAGAACGGAGCGGCGGCGGCGCTGGAAAGTGGCCGACTTTGGGCGCTCGATTCAGGCGGAGGAGGCGTCGAGGGAGGGGGTGCTGGGGTCGGATTTGAAGAGGAGGCGGAGACAAGGCGAACGGTTGTGGTGGCGTTGGCTAGAAGTGCCTGTAGCGACGGCGATCGGTCGGAGAAGAATCGAACGGGTTTCGCCGTTGGTTCGAGGGTTATGGGTTTTATTTTATTTTTTTAAATAATGAATGGAATTTTTGTTTCGCCGGAATATATAAATTTCAGAAAATTAGGGTTTTCACCAACGAACTCCTTTTCATGCCCAACGACTGTCGCCCTTAGCTAAATACCCCCATCCCGGACACAATGGGATATGTTTCGTTGGCCAATTCGACTGTCACAGTCAGTTATTTTTTAAATTAAAGTATAAAACATTTAATTTTAACTTTAAACGTACATTTCAATTTGCCAGGGCCACAAACTGATTCGAAAAATTCCAGAAAAATAATTGTAGCTATGTTTTGATGCTACGGTCCCAACAAAACTAGTTTCGTCGAATTCTGAGATCGTTTGAAAAATGGCCATTTTCTGGTCGATCCAATTTAACAGAAATTGACCAAACATATTTTCTTTTGCCACGCTCACATACTAGCTTCAAAAATTATGAAATTTGAAACCTAGCAATAGTTTGACATCCCGGACCCAACAAAAGTGGTTTCGTCGAATTCCGAGCTCGTTTGCAAAATATCAATTTTCAAGGGCTATATATTCTATATATCGACCTTTCTGAAAATTCATTCGGCCATAAATTTTGATTCCCGTTATGAATCTTTTATTGAAATATTCTATTTTAATTGTTCAAATTCCTTTGAAATCACCAATTTAAAAATTTTAAATTGGCTCGTATTTTCCGGGTTATTACATTGGGTGTACGACCCAATCAAGATCATCAGTAATTGTCCAAACGGCGTGAAGACCTCCAGTCTTTGACCACCGTCTTCATCTTCGACACCACGTCGAATCCGTTATTCAGAATGGGATAAACCCGGTCTTTCTGAATAACTCGCGTATATAATAAACAAGTGTTACACAAACACAACATACGCTTCATTCCAATTCAGAATATTCTTTTATTCAAATATTCTTATATTTTGGGAAAGGTTCCCATTAATTTTATCAAAGATAAATTCTTTAAATTTATTCTTTAATCTCCTTTTTGAATATCAATTCAAACTAGTCAGTATTAGTGAACGACACCGAAGTAATCATTTATTTTATTTCCCAATCCCAACCTATTAATCCGATGAAGTAAAACTGGTAATACTTCATATCTAACACCACGGTGCTATCGGTAAATTCAATTACCATTTCACGTTCAAATCTAATTAAAGATTTAATTATCGCCTGGAGTAAAACTGGTGATACTCCATTCTCGATCTTTTCAATCTAATTAAAGATTCATTAAAACTTCACTTAGTTTTAATCTTTAACTGGGTTAAAGAATCGGTGCATTTAAAACACGGTTCACGATAAACCCAAAATCACATTCCATTAATTATCGGGTTAAAGAACAAGTGTTATTTAAAACACTGTTCACGATAAACCCAAAATCACATTCCATTAATTATCGGGTTAAAGAACAAGTGTTATTTAAAACACTGTTCATGATAAACCCAAAAATCAACACCAATTCAATTCCAATTAAATATCATTTAATTGGTACACTTCATTAAATCTAAGTAAATAGATTTAATCTTTTTATCAACTGGGCTTAAGAACAGTGTTAATGAAGACATCATTCACGACAAACCCAAATCACATTTGATATTAAATACAAGGCTCTGAATAAAAAATATATCGGCTTATATTCAATATCAAATTCTACGACCAACAAATATCGTATTGGAAATAACGATATTAATATATCTTTCAAATTCCCATAACATTATCTGTATCATCAAGAAATCCAACATCGAAATATTCCGAAGACAATTTCGATTCAAATCCATTCCGATTCAATTATTGGAAATTCTGGTTACCTTTAAAACCATTTCAAATCCGCTGTATTTATTTTAAAAATAAATAGAATTATAATTCTAGTTCAGAAATAGTTCATTTCGATAAAAATCTATTTTTATCTTTTCAAATATGGATTTTTTCATCCCAATTCTTCACAGATCATTTCTTATGATTTTACACAAATTATCACTATTTTTAATAATTTTATCAAGGCCCGTACAGTCGATTTCCATCAACGGCCATCGAACTGCACTTACAACGACCTTTTTCAAATTTTATTTGGACATAATTCCAAATCCAACTGTTACATTTCCAATTTCTAATATTCGTTAGAAAGCTCTTTTCGATACGAACCCAACGGTTCCGGTTTTAGGAGAATCCGACGGTCGGATCTCCCGCAATGTCCATTCAAAGTCAATGGTCGAAATTCGCGAACTGCCGCGGCGCGGCGCGTTCTATTCAGGCCATTATATTATATTATATATATATATATATAATATATACTTCGTCGATTTCCTTTCGAAATGAATTTTATAAATCGTTTTAAATTCGTTTTCGAAACGATTTCAACTTCATATTCAATTTCTAATCAAAATTGAATATTCCAATATAAATTCGTTTTAATTTCATTTCAAAACGATTTCAATTCAATTTCAATTTAATTCGAATTTCAATTCATTTCAATTTAATTCGAATTCATTTTTATTCAATTTTAATTCGAATTCATTTCTATTCAATTCGAATTCATTTCTATTCACTTTCATTTTGAATTCAATTCTTTTCAATATAATTCGAATTTTGATTATTTTCAATATAATTCAAATTTCGAAATCACTTTCAATATAATTAAAATTTCGAAATCACTTTCAATATAATTTGAAAATTGAATAAAATCGATATAAATATCGTTCACGTCAAAATGGCGTCAATCTAATCAACACGGCTTCATATACTTCTATTTTCAAATATTCTCTTTCAAGTATTTCTATTTCAAAACTGGAATGAGGCCCAATCAATTACCATATAATGTTAATTATATGGATTTTCTACAACACATGTATAAAATAACAACGATAAATAATCAACCATCATCCAGAGTGCGTTCTACACTGTATAAGCATCAAATATAAATATTTAACGCTTATAACAACCTGTCAATCAATTGATCGACATACAGCCAATCATTATGACTAGTGTATGCCATATATCATTCAAATACCCGTGTGGGGTTTTCAAACAATCAAACACATATTTTATTTGTGCAGTTGGGCGATGTGTAAAATTTATCGTCCCAATCAATATCATACAAATGTGTGTATATAAACAAATCGCTCGATTTGTTTATATTAATCTATTTCATTTCATATACTAGTTAAAAATATTTTTAACTATATAATTATTTTATTTTATTTCACATCACATCACACAATCAACTACACATCAAAATCAAACAAACAAGCATACAAGCCGTCCATGGTCTGTGGACGACGGGTGTCGGGTGCTACTAAACACCGTCTGCATCCTAGTATATATTTTAACTAGAAAATTAAATTAAAAGTGAGAAGTTCTCACAGAGGGTTCCACTCCGCCGTGCTTTGCTTTTGAACTGATGAACCGTATGAATCTGTTTGAAATCCCACTGCAGTTCTTTTCACGCTATTCAAATAAAAATTATATTTTTATTGCTTCATTCAATAAATAAAAAATCATATTTTTATTTCTACTTCATATATATTTACAACGCTTCATTCTATATAAAAAATATATTTTTATATTTCTACTTCATATATAAAGATAATATTTTTATATTCTCTATTATATAAAAATCATATTTTTAATACTTCTACTTTATAAAAATTATATTTTTATATTTCACATATGATAAAAATCATATTTTTATTATTTTTATAATATAACAATCATATCTTTCCTACTTCAAAAATATAATCTTTTAGCTATTTCATTATAAAAATCATTTCTTTATCGCTTCTATATATTAAAAATCGAATTTTTACTTTATTAATGAATATATATAAATCGAATTTTTACATCATCGACAGAAAAATCACATTTTTATTTCAACATATATATAAGAAAAATCAGATTTTTATTCTGCTACATATATAAAGATTATATTTTTACTATCTATATAATATAAAAACCGTATCTTTGTTCTTTCTACAATATAAAAATCATATTTTTAACCTTTCTATAATATAAAAATCATATTTTTCTTTAATTAAAAATCTAATCTTTCCTCGTAAAAAAAAACATGTCTTTATTTAATTCAAGATCATATCTTGCCTCAACAAAAGATTATACTTCCCTTCTTTACTATGATAAAAATGTATTTTTATCACATTAAAAACCCTATTTACTTTAGCAAAATCCTAATGTTATTTAACCTAAAGAAAATTGAATCTTTAATATCATACATGAAGGAAAAACAAATGGAAGCTTACAAGGGCTGAGGAAGGAGCGCGTCGGGGTCTTGGTGTGGTCGGAGGTGTGTTGTACTGTCTGTAGCCTTCCTTCGAGCAGTGGGAATGTTAAAAATAATCTTTCTAATGAAGAGGGGGATCGAAGGTCGGAATGGATGATGGGGAGGCGACGCTGGGGTCTATAGGGGGCGGAGGCGTCGCATCAGGCGTCGCAGTGGCCCGGGGGTCGTCGGGCTAGGGTTCTGGGCGTTGGCGCGCTGATTGGGGGCGGTTTCGTGGTCTGGAGGGGGGCGATGGGAGGAGAGGCGCGAGGGGGAGGCTTTGGTGGTGGGCGGCGCCACCTGGCGACGGCGGCGGCGAGGGTCGGTGGGGCGCGATGGGCTACGGTTTTTTTTTTTTATTTCTGCATGTCGATTTGGTCAACGAGGGGAGGGAGATAAAGTAGGGGAGTGTAAGTATATAAATTTATAATTAATTAATTAATTTCTCTAAAAAGCAACTTTTTATTTCGACTTCGAAATCGAACTCACTGACTGTCATCCATAGCTAATTACCCCCATTCCGAATACAATGGGATATGTATCGTAGGCTGATTTGATCGTTTCGATCAGTTTTCGTCGAAATCAAAATATAACTATATATATTGAATTTGAACGCATATTTCAATTTACCGGGGTCACATACTAACTCGAAAAATTCCAGAAAAATATTTTCTAGCCTCGTATTGATGATACGGTCCTAACAAAACTAATTTCGTCGAATTCTGAGACCGTTGGAAAAATGGCCATTTTCCAGTCGATTAAAATCAACTGAAACTGGTCAAACGCGTTTTCCTTTGCCACGCTCACATATTGATTCGAAAAATTACGAATTTCGAAACCTAGCAATAAATTGACATCACAGATCCAGCAAAAGTGGTTTTGTCGAATTCCGAGGTTGTTTGCAAAATACCCATTTTTAAGGGCCAGAATTTCATAGCGACTATTCTGAATTTTCAACTGGGCATATCTTTTGATTCCCGCTATGAAATTTTGATTTTTCGGATTCGTTGGAAAGATATTCTCAATTAGATTCAAATATTTTTTGTTTTGCCAAAATCCGGTTTATTTTGAATCCTGTACATCCATTTGAAATTTGAAATCGAATTATCGAACTACCGCGCCACTTTCAATTCCTTTTATATATATAAAAATAAATATTTATATTCTAACGACGACGTATATAAATATATACGTTTGAATTCTATTCAAAATAAATTTCTCGTCGTTTTTATTTAAAATAATCTATTTTAAATATTCAAATTCACTAAAATTTCCAAAATAAAAATATTAAATCGGCTCGGATTTCCGGGTTATTACAGCTGCAGGGCCGGTCCACACATACAGCTTCGTGGATTGGCAATTCCTGAACACACGTTTCCCGATCCTATAGGACCTATCATCCGAGGCGCCTCATTCCATCATCCACATAAGTAAAATATCAGCCAGTTTAAGCACTGAAACCACTACTAGCTAGAAAGAAACGTGTTGCTCTCCCTGCGTTCCCTTCTCCCGTTTTTAAACTCCACCGGGTTGTGAGGCTCGTGAAGCTACGTAATACATAAAGCTATGCTTATTCAAGTTGTGCTTTGATCGTCACCACAAGGTTCTGCTTTTCAACAAGAAACCTTGATCATTGCATCTTAGTATGCCACACTGTCACTCCATATCCTACTATTAATCTTTTGCCAAAATATACAAAAGGGTGTTAAGCAAAAGAATAAATTCTCCGCCACCAAACATTCATACATTCGACAGAAAATCAATAAGTACAATATAAAGGAGCACAATGTCGGGCACACATTCCATTTATAAGCCCGTTCTGGGTCTGAACGAAACTGGAGATACCCTCGTCCCGTATGTCCAGTACGGAAAGGAGATACCCGCATATCCGTGAAATCAACACGTACGTTTGGGCAATTACCCCGACCCTTGAATTGGGAGCAAGTCAATTCAGGATCTTGATCGTTGTCCATTCGAGGGAAGATTTACGGTCTTCATACGCCGTCTTCATACTTCGAATCTTTACGTCATTTGATTATTTGGAAAGATAGTAACTCGGACTTTCCAAATAATCCTCGTATACATATATATACATATATATATTGAAAATCCTTCCTTATCGTTAATATTATTTTATAACAATCAATTCCTATTTCAATTATTTAAAATAGTTAAATCTTTATTTAACGATGCCACGGGTCAGTGGCGACCCTGGCGCTGCTTTCAACCAATTTTGATTTTCACATTTCTCGAGATCTGACCGTTGGTTTTTAACGTATTTTATATCGTTAGAAAGATCTTCCTAAGACGGTCCTAACGGTTCCAGTTTTGGGAAAATCCGATGGTCGGATCTTTTGGTATAGTCGTTTAAAGGTACGATTTCAAAACGCGAACTACCGCGCTCGATTCGTATAATATTAATTATATTTATATATATAAATATAATCGTTCAACCTTAATAACATCGTTCGATTTAACAACGAACTAAACAACTACCGATCTCCATTAAATTTTAATTCATTTAAAATGAAGACAATATTTCAACATTTTAAATACATTCTTTTATCCCTTTATTTACATTAAAAATGTAAATTATAAATTAAAGTCCAATTTCTCCCTTATTCTTTAATTTACGTTAGAAATGTAAATTTCATCCCTTAAATTACACTATAAAACTCTCTTTGTAATTACATTAAAATGTAAATTAACAGTGTAAATTTCTATCTTTTGATTTGTCTCTTAATTTACAATATAAAATCATACTTTTAATTACATTAAAAATGTAATTTATATTACATGTCAAATTTTGTCCTTTAATTTGCCCAGTAAAATCCTAGCTCTAATTTCATATAAAAATGAAAATTTATATTACATACCAATTCTCATTCTTAATTTACAAATAAAAGTGCACCTTCAATTTACAATGTGCATTTTCTCTTTAATTACATAATAAAAGTGTAATTTTAATTACAATGCAAATTCTCTTTCTTAAACTACATATAAAAATGAATTTTTTATTCACATGTAAATCCTACTCTTAATTTACATATGAAAATGTGTTTTTAATTCTAATGCCAATTCCTACATTTTATTTACATGTTAAAATGTAAATTTAAATGCAATGCATATTTCTACTTTTCATTTACATGTAAAAATGTAAATTTAAATACAATGCATATTTCTACTTTTTATTTACATGTAAAAATGTAAATTTAACTACAATGCAAATTCCTACTTTTTATTTACTTGTAAAAATGTAAATTTAACTATAATGCAAATTCCTACTTTTTATTTACATGTAAAAATGTAAATTTAACTATAATGCAAATTCCTACTTTTTATTTACATGTAAAAATGTAAATTTAACTACAATGCAAATTCCTACTTTTTATTTACATGTAAAAATGTAAATTGAACTACAATGCAAATTCCTACTTTTTATTTGCATGTAAAAATGTAAATTTAACTACAATGCAAATTCCTACTTTTTATTTACATGTAAAAATGTAAATTTAACTACAATGCAAATTCCTACTTTTTATTTACATGTAAAAATGTAAATTTAACTACAATGCAAATTCCTACTTTTTATTTACATGTAAAAATGTAAATTTAACTACAATACAAATTCCTACTTTTATTTACATGTAAAAATCATATCTTTTAATTATAATGTAAAAATATCATCTTTTTCTAAAAATATCATCTTTTTCTTTACAATGTAAAAATATCATCTTTTTATTTACAATGTAAAAATATCATCTTTTTATTTACAATATAAAAATATCATCTTTTTTTATTTACAATGTAAAAATATCATCTTTTTATTTACAGTGTAAAATATCATGTTTTTATTTACAATGTAAAAATATCATCTTTTTTCTTTACAATTTATAAAAATGTACTTTATATTTTACATGTAAATTCTATTCTTAATTTACAATATATAAAATGCAATTTATAATTTAAATGTAAATTCTATTCCTTAATTTACAATATAAAAATGCAAATTTGAATCTATTCACATCGTCAAATTCTCAATTTTAATTTTCAATAAAATATTGAATCTATTCACATCGTCAAATTCTCACTTTTAATTTTCAATAAAATATTGAATCTATTCACATCGTCAAATTTTCACTTTTAATTTTCAATAAAATATTAAATCTATTCACATCGTCAAATTCTCACCTTTAATTTTCAATATAATATTGAATCTATTCACATCGTCAAATTCTCACCTTTAATTTTCAATAAAATATTGAATCTATTCACATCGTCAATTTTTTGTTCTATAATTACATATAAGATGTCATTTTATATACGGTATAAATTTCATGCCTTTTTATTGCATATACAATTGCAGATCTAAATAAATCAATGACTAAAGGGGTAACCATATAACATCTCAAAACTAGTCCATTATCAATCGCAACATCACAGATCAGAACCAATGACAAACACAGCATGATACATAAGCAAACGAAATAGCTAGATTAAAATTAATTATTTAAATCAGAATACTCACCTCAATTTCAGATCTAGAACTAAAATGAAAAAGGTCCATAAATTGTTCCAGTCAGTTCTAAGTTGATGTATTTGCTATCACGATTCACACGGATATGAAAATTTCCAATTTGGAGTTCATATGAATTAATTATCAATTTTTAATTAACAATTTACTTTTTACAACTGCAGTTGCAACAGAAATAAGTTTCGTAAAATCTGAAATGTTCATACCTTTATATTTCAATTTGTTCAAAACTTTAAATCCAGATATCGAGAGCTGTGGTTGATGGTTTTCAGAATGGTTTGTTGGAGATTGAAGAGCTTGGAGAGGGGAGTCGGCGCCTGGAAGGTTGTCGGGTGCGGTTGGCAATGGTGGGGCTGAGGAGGGTGCGACGGCGGCGTGTTCGTGGGGTCGGGGCGTCGGTTACAGGGTACGGGAGGCTTTGATTTTGGTGTAGAATCAGAGAGCACTAAAATCTCTTCGAAACGTGTATTTCTGCGAAGGATTTCATTGAGAAACAAGAGAGAAATCGAAGTTTGAAATTTTGAAGTAAATGGGTTTGGTGGCGGCTTTGAAACGAACGGGGGAGGAGGATGAACAGTGATTTTATAATAAAATAATAGGGTTAGGTTATTTTTAATTAATTAATTAGCCCAATAAAGCCCGTTTTGCAACTTTCTTCTTTTTCAGCCCAACGACTGTTATTCCTACCTATTTACCCCTATTCCGAACTCATCTGACTATGTCCCGCAGGCCCAAATGATCGTTTTGGCCCCCGTTTCTCAGTCTTAAGAATATAAATCATTTATTTTAAATTCAAACGTACTTTCTAATTTACCGAGGACACATACGAACTCAGAAAAATCCAGAAAAATTATTTCTGGCTTTGTTTTAACGATACGGTCCTAACAAAACTAATTTCATCGAATTCTGTGACTGTTTGAAAAATGGCCTTTTTCAAGTCGATTAAAATTGACCGAAATTGACCAAACTGAAATCTTTTTGCCACAGTCACAAATTAATTCTAAAAATTATGAAAAATTAAACTTATCAATAATTTGACATTCTGAATCCAACAAAAGTGGTTTCGTCAAAAACAGAGGTAATTTGAAAAATGGCTATTTTTAATATTAAAATATATACAGAAATTCTACAGCGACTATTCTGAAATTTCAACCGGCCATAACTTTTAATTCCCGCTATGAAATTTCGATTTTTCAGATTCGTTGGGAAGGTATTTTTAAATAGATTCTAATATTTTTGGTTTCATCGAAATCCGATTTATCTTTCATCCTGTACAGTCAGTCAAAGTTCAAATTTGACTTTTCAAAATACCGTGCTATTTCTATTTTCTTTTACAATTAAATTAAATAATTCGTATTAACTTCGATCAAAATAAATTTCTAGTCATTATTATTTAATATAATTTATTTCAAATATTTACAAACCCTTAAAATCTCTAAAATGAAAATTTTAAATTGGCCCCAAATTCCGGGTTGTTACAATATATGTTAGTGCTGGTTCTTTGGTTCTCCACTTTGCTGTTGTTAATGGGGTTCAATGAATAGAGCTATGGGAGTACAGGATAATGAGAATGTTATACATAATATTAGGAAACCACGCTTATTTTTGAAATCTTTTAGATTATAGTCCCATTGAGCTAATACACATACTCAAAGTTAGCCTGGACCGTGAGCCAACTTTACTAACTAAACCTAATACCCATGAAAACCTTAATGAGATTGTTGGGAATATTTTCAAAGATTCAAAATGAAGCTGCAGCCCACGAAGATATTGTTCAAGTTCCTATGTTCATGAAGATCGATGAAAAAGGAAGGTTAAGGAACTATATCCACTTACCGACACAAGTCAATTACTGATTTCTATAGATATCTCTGATGCTTGGATCCATGTTGCACTGGCCCCTATAGCTTTTTTATTAATGTCGGTGTTGGAAAACTAATGGCTGAGTCACGTACAAAGTCGCTCTCTTGGAGAAGTTTAGGCGATCTTCTCAACAGTGCAAAGCAGTTTGTACCTTTCACCAGCCGCCTCTAGGATAAAACAACCTCTTTTATATTCTCAATTCGCTTGCACAATGAATTGAGTCTGATTTGCACTCAAATTAAAAATTATACCGCACTTTTTGTATTGTAGATTAAAAATAAATCAATGAAGACAAGATCTTTTTGAAGAGAGCGTAAGAGAAAAAGATTATTCTCATTTAGGCTTTGTTTATTCTATTCCTTATATAGACAGAAAAAGAAGAGTAACATTAGCTAGGTTAGTAGGAGGAAAATTGGACCGTAATAAATACCATTATTAAATAAAAGAATCTTCAAAAAAATTTGCAATTTTGACATGTAAATTGCATATGATTCAAAAGAGATAAATGATGATAAATCTCAATTAATTATTATTCATTGCAATATTTCAATACCATTTATTTTTGTAGCAGCTCCATAAAAGGTCACATGCATATATGACCATGACTGTTCAATCACAATAATGGCTCATAAATATATTTGCATATATGTAAATGTATTACCGTTATAACTTTCAACGACTCTATTGCATTACACTACACCAAAAAAGGCTTTTAACGGCATGTCAAAAATGCTGTTATATGATATTACAACGTTTTGATAAACACTGTATAACGACATGTTGTCGTAGGCCCTTTTTTTCAACAGCGAAAAATAAATGCTATTAAAAATTGAGTTTCACAGCATTTGTTCTAAGCTGTTAATACTTTATACACAGCGTTTTCCTTGGGATGTTAATATTTTATGCACAACGTTTATAGTGAGCGGTTATTGGGTTTCATGTGACGGCCCGCCCCGCACCAACCGACGTTTACTCCAATTGTGCGCTGTACACATGTCCAATTGGCATGGGACGGTCGCCAAAGAAGAGAAAGAAAGAAGATGAACCAAATACAGAACCTGTAATATGTCTCACAGCGCATGGAATAAAATATAATAGCCAACATATACTTGACATAAACAGATGAGACAGTGCATAAGCTGAAAACTTGAACTAACATCATCAGAGTAGCGGAAATATCAAATACAGCTTATTACAACTTCAAAATACTGTCTCTAAGATAAGCAAAATAGGTATGCTACTAATGCCCAAAGTAGATACCGATCATGACACAGGGAGAATAACTATATATCATACGTGGAGCCTCCTGCTCGTCTTCAGTCCATCTACCAAGCGCACTACCAGCTATCCCTGTCTCTAGTCTACTCGTGTGAGCACCCAGAGTAATAAGAAGAAACATAAAACTCTGGGTCAGACATCAGTCTGGTATGAGTGGTAGCAAGCATAAACAGAATAATAACAGGTATACTAAGTCATACCTGAACCTGGACCTGCAACCAAAGAGTTAGTACTACACGGTACAACACTCTATGATGTCACAAACACATAATATAAGTACACGGGGGTGGGGATGTGTGTGTCAAACAATCAAGCATAGCAACCATCCTTGCATCTCTCACTCAGTGCGTAAAGCATACGGTGACTACTTCTTTGATCACCATTTTCCCTTCCAGAAAACGACAGAACTCGACTTTGTACGACTATGTCCATTCCTACTACCACCAACGCCAAACCTATGGGATCACGCCCAACGTATCCATGATCCCACTCCATTGGTAGATAGCTCCCTAGTCGCACCATATCCAAAGCCCGAGTCCGTCCATACACCTCTAATACATAGTGATCCAAAGTCATAGACACCGACAACTCCTTAGCACACGTCCCGCAACAAAGCCCAATCACGAAGTGAACTCATTGGTTCCCGTCTGGATCCTGAGCTCGAACTTCCACTTGAACTACCTTTGCATTTCGGGTTATGGATCTCCATTGGATCGGTTCGGATTCCTTCCATCATCATTGGGATCGTGGTCTCCATCACCTCGGTTCGTGGCTGCTACCTCGGGTCGGATCGGAGTACACCATCGATTCGTGGCCTCCAGTTCCATCTGGATCGGATCGGTTCGCTGTAGCACACCAATTATCCAAGCGTATTGGTTCGGTTCGGGTATTTCTCGCCACGTCGGATCGGATCGTGTCGCGCCAGATGGATCGGATCGAATGCACCACTATATGCCCACGTGTATCAGCTCGGATCGGTAGTTATCACTCCAGGCGGGTCGGGTCGGAGTCTTCAATCACCAAGTCTTGGATCGCGACTTCTCGGATCGGGTCGGAGTGAATACTTCAAGCGGATCGGTTCGTGCTTTCCATTCGGGTCTTCATGCGAGAGTTCGGTCCGTGGCGCTAACTTCTGGCGGAACGGTTCGTGAGGGACGAGGCGGGTTGGTTCGTGACGTCTTCAGACGGTTCGTGACCTCTACCCCGATCCGATCCGGTTTCTGTACTTAAAACCTACAACTTTCCAGCACTGTTTATACGCCTCTCGACGGCGTTTTCAACCATTCTAACTATTGAAATCAATCTCAAAGCATGTCATAGAGTCATAGCAACACATACAAGTGACCTCAAACACCAAAACAACAATATGACATGGTAAAATGGATCAAACATGCCCAAAACCCCATATTTTCCCTTAAGCATTGTGAGCATAACTAATGACATGATTACCAAAACTTAACCAAATTAACCCAAACTCATATCAGAGGTCTAAAACATTATTTAAGATTTTATAAACGTTTTTCCAGAATTTATTTTCGTTTAAAAACGCTAATTAGCACTAATCACCCCGAATAACCATAATTAGTGCAAAAAGCAAGCTAATCACTCACCTTAGCCACAAATAAAACAAGATCTGAAATAAATCTCTGATTTGGTGAAGATAACAAGGTGTTGTAGCAGCTCTAATCCCGATTTGGTGTTGATTTGCCTTGATTTGTTGTTGCTAATCTCTTTTCTTCAAGTTTGGAGTGGTTTGGAGTGATTTAGAGGTTGGAGGCCATTAATAAGGTTCTATGAAATGAAGTGGTGGCTGGAAAAATGACTAAAAGGATGTTTTCTAACCCTAATCAGCCCTCATATAGCCCCAATCCCGAAATCCCCTTATGGGCCCAATTGCTAACTACCCGGTTTAGCCCAATTATGCAGTTTTTCTACTTCTGAAACTTAATTCAGCCCTACAGCCCAAACGGTAAGTCCGTTTTCCACATGTGACCACTCTACGGAAAGGTAAACCATCATTTGAAGCCAATGGAAGTGGTATCAGGTCAAAATTCTTTTCCAATCAAAAGTTATGGCCAAAACAGTACTGACTAGGGGCAAAATGGTCATTTAAAAATCGACAAAAATCATGAACAAGGGAAATGACTCTAATAAATGTTTCCCAAAGTTACATGACCATACAACTTCACATGGGAAAGAAATAAATATTCTACAATCCTATGATGTGTAGAACACGGGTCGTTACACTCTCCCCCCCTTAAGAAATTTCGCCCCCGAAATTCCCTAATCAAAACACACACAAGTGTCCCGCATGCCTATCAATCATAAAACAACCATCAAACATGCAAAACAAGCAAAACAAGTCTATCCTAGCATGCGGAATAACTAAATCGCAAAGTAAATCTTACCAGGCAAAGAGTTCTGGATAAGCCTTTCTAATGCTCTCCTCTGTCTCCCAAGCACAATCATTTTCGTCCTCGCCCCACTGAACTTTGACTAGCTTCACCGACTTTCTTCGAAGTTGCTTCGTATCATGCCCCACAATACGAATCGGCTTGCGGTTCTCAACCGCCTCAGGTTCTACTTCGAAGTCCTCTAACTGATCAGGTGAAATAGTCACATTTGAGTCGTGAACGAACTTCCTTAGTTGGGAAACATGAAACACATTGTGAACCCCTGCCATTTTCTCTGGTGAGTCAACTCTATACGCCAAATTCCCAACTTCCTCGAGAACTTGGAAAGGACCCACAAATCTTGGTGCCAACTTGCCTCTCCTACCAAATCGTATCACGCTTTTCAACGGAGAGATCTTGACAAACACCAAGTCACCAACGGAGAATTTCAAGTCTCTTCTCCTCTTATTAGCATAGCTTTTCTGCCTATCCTGAGCAGTTTTCATTCGTTGCTGAATGATCTTGATCTTATCGGAGGTTTCTCTCACCACATCTGGTCCAAGCACAAACTTCTCGCCAGTCTCTATCCAGCATGATGGTGAGTTGCACGGTCTTCCGTACAAAGCTTCATATGGAGCCATACCAATACTGGATTGGTAGCTATTATTATATGCAAACTCCACTAGATGCAAATGGTCATCCCATGCTCCACCGAAATCCAATATACAAGCTCTCAAGAGATCTTCCAATATCCGATTCACCCTCTCTGTCTGACCATCGGTTTGAGGATGATATGCAGTACTGAGATGTAATTCTGATCCTAAAGCCTCTTGTAAGCTCTTCCAAAATCCACTAGTAAACAACGGATCTCGGTCACTCACAATGCCTTTGGGTACTCCATGAAATCTCACCACCCACTTCATATATAGATCTGCTAACTTAGCTGCCGTTCTGTTCGACTTAACTGGTATAAATCTTGCACTCTTGGTCAGTCGATCCACAATTACCCAAATGCTATCATGTCCCAATCTAGTCCTCGGTAAACCATCGATGAAATCCATCGAAACTTGTTCCCATTTCCATTCGGGAATTTCTAATGGTTGCATCAACACACTAGGCTTCTTTTGCTCGGCTTTAACTAGCTGGCAATTCATGCATTTGGATATAAACTTCCCAACGTCTCTTTTCATCCCTTCCCAGTAGTAAGTCTGTCTCATGTCTCGATACATCTTATTACCACCGGGATGTATGGTCAGTTTTGAGTGATGACATTCTCTAAGCACTTCATCTCTCAAGCCATTCACGTTGGGCACAACTAGTCTTCCATTCTTCCGAAGCCATCCATCTTGATCAAGCCCATACACATTCATCTCCTCTTCGATACCCATCTCTAACTTGGAGATGATTTCTAATAGGTTAGGATCGTTCCTCTGGCTAGAACCAATCCGCTCCATCAAAGTGGGTCTGATCGTCAAGCTAGCTAGCATAACTGGATCCAATTCGCACCTTGGTCTGAAATCAAACCCCGCGATATACTCCAGCTGCTTCCATTCAAGAAACATTGCCCCTAAGCTGGCATGTCTTCTACTCAAGGCATCGGCTACCGCATTGCCCTTCCCAGGTGTATACGCGATATCAAAATCATACGAAGCCAAGAACTCTAACCATCTCTGCTGACGGAGATTCAGATCTTTTTGAGAGAAGAGATACTTTAGCGATTTATGATCGGTAAACAGCTCAAATCTTTCTCCCAAAAGGTAATGTCTCCACATCTTCAGCGCAAATACAATCGCTGCCAATTCCAAATCATGGGTAGGATACTTCTTCTCATGTGGCTTTAGCTGTCGACTGGCATAAGCTACAACCCTACCTCCTTGCATCAATACCGCACCCAGTCCGGTACCACAAGCATCCGTGTATACCGTCATCTCTTCATTTCCCTTAGGAATGACCAGCACTGGCGCACGCGTCAACTTTTCCTTTAGACTCCTGAATGCATTTTCACACCCTCCGTCCCAAACGAAGGCTTGATTCTTCTTAGTCAACTGAGTCAACGGTGCCGCTGTCTTGGAGAAGTCTTTGATAAACTTACGATAATATCCAGCTAACCCCAAGAAACTTCTTACGTCTGTTGCATTCTTGGGCGTAGACCAATCTTGTACCGTAGCCACCTTTGCAGGGTCCACGGCAATACCATTCTCTGTAACAACATGGCCCAAGAATCTCACTTCTCTCCTCCAAAAATGACACTTAGAGAATTTCGCTTTCAGCTGGTGTCTTCTCAACACCTCCAACACAATTCTCAAATGTTCCTTGTGTTCCTCTTCTGTCCTCGAGTAAACAAGGATATCGTCTACGAACACAAGAACGAACTTATTCAGTTGGTCTCTGAATACTCTATTCATAAGATCCATGAAGTATGCTGGTGCATTGGTCAACCCGAATGGCATGACCAACCACTCATAAAACCCAGACGGCGTCCTAAATGCCGTTTTAGCTATACTATCAGCTGCTACACGGAGCTGATGAAATCCTGTCGCGAGGTCCAATTGGGAGAACACTCTTGCTCCTTCCAGTTGATCAAATAATTCATCTATCCATGGTAGAGGATACTTATTCTTCCTCGTCACCTTATTTAACTCGCGATAGTCCACACACAATCGAAGGGAACCATCTGCCTTAGTAGCAAACACAACTGGTGCTCCCCACTCGGAAACACTTCTTCTAATAAATCCCTTCTTCAAAAGATCGCTAACTTGCACCTCGAGCTCACGCTGTTCTCGTGGTGCCATACGACGAAGTGGCATCACTATAGGTCTGGCATCTTTCACTAAATCAATACGGAACTCAATCTCTCGGTGTGGTGGAAGTCCGGTCACTTCCTCGAAGATATCCGGGTACTGGCCAACCACGGGCAAACCTGATAACTCATCATGCGGAATGTCGAGGGAATTTATAAAACTAGCCATTACCCCATCACAGGGTAGATTACCAAACACCACCCTCCGCCCATCATCCGCCCTAACTGTCACCAAAAAGCCCTCACAGTCTACCACCACCCCGTATCTTTGGAGCCAATCGACTCCCAAAATAATGCCATACCCAGTAAAGCCCAAAACAAAGCAATCACAAACAAACATACATCCATGACTCGATAAGACCACATTACGACAGATCATACTGAGGTTTGTTGAACCACCAATCGGGTTCGTCACAGCTAATGGTCTATCGACTAACTCGGGTTCCAATCCCAACCTATCTACCAGGTCACTAGATATGAAGGAATGGGAAGCCCCGGTATCGAACAAAACTCTAACAGGAAGATCATAAATGGAAAGCATACCTTGAATGACGACTCCCTTTCCTTTCTCCGCCGCAGTTGGGGCATTCGACGAAGAAGGAACAGCATTGATGGCATATGCTTTCACAATCTGATTCTCCTTCAGAGGTTGTGGACACTTATCCTTAAAATGTCCCTCCTGGCCACAGTTAAAGCACTTCTTTCCCACTGTCTTGGCCCTACATTCCCTTGCATAATGGCCCTTCTTTCCACATTTGAAGCACTCGACTTCTTTCCTGCTTTTCTTCTGGCCATCCTTAGCTTGGTTCTGCTTCCTCTTATTCTGAGAGTTATTCTTGCCTCCACCGCTTGCTTGCGGCTTTGACTCTTCAGCAGATGCAGCAACAACCCCAGTCTTCGGCTTAGGGTAAAGACTTTCTGACCTCAAAGCTTTTCCCACGATCGACTCAAACGTCTCATCGATGTGATTTATCATCCTCTCCCCTAAGTATTCATCCAAACCAGTGATGAACTTCTCATTTTTCTTTTCGGGAGTATCGATTAGAGATAACCCATATTTCGACAAAGTGTCAAACTCAGCAACATAATCCGATACTGCCCTTCCATTCTGCTTAAGCTCCAAGAACTTCCTAAACAATTCCGACTTCTGGGCAGCTGGGATATACTTGTCGCTAAAGCGAGCTTTAAACTGATCCCAAGTAACTTGATCTTCTGGTGTGGCTGCCCTAATAGCATTCCACCAATTCATCGCTCGTCCTTGCAGCTGACGAGACGCAAGCCTTCTCTTCATCGCATCCTCGATACCCAAATCGTCGAAGATAAGGTCGCAACTATCCAACCAATCTTGAACATCCGTGGCCGACTATGTTCCGTGAAACAGCTTTCCACCAAGATTAGTGTAATCCTTACTCAGCTTGGCGAAATCGAGCCTAGGTGCTTGCACCGCTGCACCTCCAGCATTGGCAACATTAGGAGCCTCCCTCTGAATATCCACAAGCATCTCTCTCATGAGGTTGGTAAACATGGCCCTCATGTCAGGGGGATTCCCATTATTAGTCCCTCTACCAGCACCTCTTCCTCGGCTCATCGTCAAATCTGTTAAAGAGAAAACGATTAACCATCTCCATAATGGTGCCAGTGCAGTGCAATGCGACTTCACTCTTAACTATACTAATACTATATATAGATATAGCTTTCGAAAACCAAAATAATCACAAATACACGCTCTCATATACGTACCATCTCTCCCTAGTGTCTTTCCCTAGGTGAATTACGCAACCTAGAGCTCTGATACCAAATGTGACGGCCCGCCCCGCACCAACCGACGTTTACTCCAATTGTGCGCTGTACACATGTCCAATTGGCATGGGACGGTCGCCAAAGAAGAGAAAGAAAGAAGATGAACCAAATACAGAACCTGTAATATGTCTCACAGCGCATGGAATAAAATATAATAGCCAACATATACTTGACATAAACAGATGAGACAGTGCATAAGCTGAAAACTTGAACTAACATCATCAGAGTAGCGGAAATATCAAATACAGCTTATTACAACTTCAAAATACTGTCTCTAAGATAAGCAAAATAGGTATGCTACTAATGCCCAAAGTAGATACCGATCACGACACAGGGAGAATAACTATATATCATACGTGGAGCCTCCTGCTCGTCTTCAGTCCATCTACCAAGCGCACTACCAGCTATCCCTGTCTCTAGTCTACTCGTGTGAGCACCCAGAGTAATAAGAAGAAACATAAAACTCTGGGTCAGACATCAGTCTGGTATGAGTGGTAGCAAGCATAAACAGAATAATAACAGGTATACTAAGTCATACCTGAACCTGGACCTGCAACCAAAGAGTTAGTACTACACGGTACAACACTCTATGATGTCACAAACACATAATATAAGTACACGGGGGTGGGGATGTGTGTGTCAAACAATCAAGCATAGCAACCATCCTTGCATCTCTCACTCAGTGCGTAAAGCATACGGTGACTACTTCTTTGATCACCATTTTCCCTTCCAGAAAACGACAGAACTCGACTTTGTACGACTATGTCCATTCCTACTACCACCAACGCCAAACCTATGGGATCACGCCCAACGTATCCATGATCCCACTCCATTGGTAGATAGCTCCCTAGTCGCACCATATCCAAAGCCCGAGTCCGTCCATACACCTCTAATACATAGTGATCCAAAGTCATAGACACCGACAACTCCTTAGCACACGTCCCGCAGCAAAGCCCAATCACGAAGTGAACTCATTGGTTCCCGTCTGGATCCTGAGCTCGAACTTCCACTTGAACTACCTTTGCATTTCGGGTTATGGATCTCCATTGGATCGGTTCGGATTCCTTCCATCATCATTGGGATCGTGGTCTCCATCACCTCGGTTCGTGGCTGCTACCTCGGGTCGGATCGGAGTACACCATCGATTCGTGGCCTCCAGTTCCATCTGGATCGGATCGGTTCGCTGTAGCACACCAATTATCCAAGCGTATTGGTTCGGTTCGGGTATTTCTCGCCACGTCGGATCGGATCGTGTCGCGCCAGATGGATCGGATCGAATGCACCACTATATGCCCACGTGTATCAGCTCGGATCGGTAGTTATCACTCCAGGCGGGTCGGGTCGGAGTCTTCAATCACCAAGTCTTGGATCGCGACTTCTCGGATCGGGTCGGAGTGAATACTTCAAGCGGATCGGTTCGTGCTTTCCATTCGGGTCTTCATGCGAGAGTTCGGTCCGTGGCGCTAACTTCTGGCGGAACGGTTCGTGAGGGACGAGGCGGGTTGGTTCGTGACGTCTTCAGACGGTTCGTGACCTCTACCCCGATCCGATCCGGTTTCTGTACTTAAAACCTACAACTTTCCAGCACTGTTTATACGCCTCTCGACGGCGTTTTCGACCATTCTAACTATTGAAATCAATCTCAAAGCATGTCATAGAGTCATAGCAACACATACAAGTGACCCCAAACACCAAAACAACAATATGACATGGTAAAATGGATCAAACATGCCCAAAACCCCATATTTTCCCTTAAGCATATGTGAGCATAACTAATGACATGATTAGCAAAACTTAACCAAATTAACCCAAACTCATATCAGAGGTCTAAAACATTATTTAAGATTTTATAAACGTTTTTCCAGAATTTATTTTCGTTTAAAAACGCTAATTAGCACTAATCACCCCGAATAACCATAATTAGTGCAAAAAGCAAGCTAATCACTCACCTTAGCCACAAATAAAACAAGATCTGAAATAAATCTCTGATTTGGTGAAGATAACAAGGTGTTGTAGCAGCTCTAATCCCGATTTGGTGTTGATTTGCCTTGATTTGTTGTTGCTAATCTCTTTTCTTCAAGTTTGGAGTGGTTTGGAGTGATTTAGAGGTTGGAGGCCATTAATAAGGTTCTATGAAATGAAGTGGTGGCTGGAAAAATGACTAAAAGGATGTTTTCTAACCCTAATCAGCCCTCATATAGCCCCAATCCCGAAATCCCCTTATGGGCCCAATTGCTAACTACCCGGTTTAGCCCAATTATGCAGTTTTTCTACTTCTGAAACTTAATTCAGCCCTACAACCCAAACGGTAAGTCCGTTTTCCACATGTGACCACTCTACGGAAAGGTAAACCATCATTTGAAGCCAATGGAAGTGGTTTCAGGTCAAAATTCTTTTCCAATCAAAAGTTATGGCCAAAACAGTACTGACTAGGGGCAAAATGGTCATTTAAAAATCGACAAAAATCATGAACAAGGGAAATGACTCTAATAAATGTTTCCCAAAGTTACATGACCATACAACTTCATATGGGAAAGAAATAAATATTCTACAATCCTATGATGTGTAGAACACGGGTCGTTACATTTCAAGTGTGCATTGCTTCCATTTTCAAAAGCGGATTATAAACGCTGTTAATATTATTTCACAGCGTTTTTCTTATGCAGCCGTTTGTTCCTGATATTTCCACTCCACCATTATATAAACGCTGTCGTTAGTTCCTGATATTTCTACTCTATTATTGTCACGTTCCATTGCAATATTTATATCAATAATCTACACTCATTTCATCGTATTTCAACTAAATAATATACATAACATCGTATCAAACTGGAAACTACCATATGAACATATAATTATTAGTCATCATTTTCAGAAAGTAATATGAATACAATATCCGTAGACAAAATTTACATAAATTCATAAACAAATGTCATACAACATTAGACAAACTTATGAAAACAAACCTATTTGTGACATGTTAAAAATATACATATTTATCCCTTCAACCTTTAGCTCTGATACATACCGCTTAAGCATGCCATTTATTGTTTCCTTTTAGTCCACCCAACAGATTGCTCCGTTGTTCGTCTCTGTAATGCTTCAAGTCCACTTAAGCTTTAACACTGTAAGTATAAGCTCAACCAATTCTCATTATTAATTATCTATTAGCAAAACAATGATGATTTCTTTTAATTATCGTTGTCATCGTCGGACATTATGCAATGGTGCTAATGGTGCACTGCATCAATGTAATGGTTCACATGTGCACCACTCTTGTGGTGCAAATGCACCACAGTGGTGAACTGCACCACATAGTGGTGTGCACCACTTTGTGGTGCAGTTCATCACTGTGGTGAATTTGCACCACTACAGTTGTGCACAGGTGCACCATTATTGTGGTGTAGTGCACCATTAGCACCACTGCATAATGTCCGCAAAGAGATGAAAAAAAAAATCCTAACTTACGAGATAAATTAAACTGCGTAAGAGCGGCAAACCAAAATGTTCATGCAATACTTAAGAGCAATGATACGCAACTAAACACACTAAAACCATGCCTCAGTTATAAAACTGAAGAAACTAAAGAAATGCTTCAGTTTGATAACTGAAGCCATACGTGTTTAACACTGAAGTTGCGCTTAAGTTTTAAACTGAAAAGATTTAGGTTTTAAGCTGAAGTAGTGCACTTACTATCCTCAGACAGGTGACGTACGTACGATATGTACACATATGATTACTTCCCAAAAGACATCGAAAACAAGCGTTTTCAATTTAAGTTAAAATCATATCCCATGTGGCTAGCGGTAACATCAAATTCGAGATGAGGGGATGGAAAAAAAAGCGAGATATTACCTAAAGTTTATATCAAATGCTCTGATTTTTCCTACTAAGTACCACGATAGAAATCCCAATCCAGCAAACCCTGCACTATTCTCAAACAAATGACTGCATAGTTTAAAGCAATCTGTATTAAGAAAAATACATCCTATATTACAGTAAACATGAAGAAAATACCATGATCAAAACAACATAAGCAGCAGCCTTCATAACCTATTTAGCTTAAATTGCCATCGAAATATTGCTTCTGGTTGTTTTTAAACTATACAATGTGAATGCAAGTGTTTTTAAGTTTGAAATTTAAGAGAAACCATTCTCAAAATCATCAGACGTACATATCAAACACACACTAGTATACAAATATTCTACAAGCAGAATCAGTTTCTTTTTTTAACCACCAGTGTTGCTCATGATCTAACAACTACAACTAACCTAGCAAATATATGTATTGAATATTTGCATTCGCATATTTTCCAGTATTTATACACAGATGTGCAGGTATGTAATGACCCGTAGAGCCGCAACATCAGAGTTGACTATATACATCATACGTCCAACCCAAATATCACGAAAATACGAAACATTTTTTTTAGAAGAAAAAGATAGAAGAAGAACAGAAATAACAACACAGAATCTCACATCGCAGCGGAACAAAATATAATATATCATTTCTTTGAAATAAAAAATCTTAATTGTATAACATACACTTATCAGAGTACAATACTTACAACACAGCGGAACAAAACTCTATATAACTAACGCTGAAGCCTCCTGCTCCAAGCTCCTTTAGATAGATCTGTAAAATCCTGAACTACTTGACTGCCCGTACAAATTTAGGCACCCAAGAGTTTAGGTAGAACAAAACAAATAAACTCCGGGTCAGTCATGGGACTGGTATGAGTAAACAGTTTAAAACAGTTTCAGAAACTAAATGATATCTCGTAAGACCACGCCGTATAACACGGAACGGGTTTTTCCCTTATGAAAATCCAAACATTTGATTTAACTTTCAAAATCCCTTTGAAAGGAACGATAATCTTTATATCAAACTCTTTTGATATTATAATAATGTCCAAATCAAGTAGATAACAATCTAGTGGAACGTTTGCATCTAACGTTCCACATATATAATATACAATCGTAAACCGCAAGCACTTATTGGATAATGGATTTCCAACTATGACAAGGTATGGAACCACCTTCCGCTGGTATATATCTAGAGGAGAATACACCGAGTTCAACAAGAACATCTTGCAACTCAGCCATACATGACCGACCACTCATTTCGCTTGAGTGTATCGAATGTATATCACCAACGGTTGGGATCAACAACCGTTTCCCGAATGGGACAACATCGACAATAGATTTTTAGAAGTAAATGAAATTCTAGATCAGGTGATTATACACCCTAATAGGTGCGACCTACATAGCCATGCTGCCTGTCCGATTTTTGTCATTTACCAGTTGATGAGGCTTGAGGTTACGCTTTATCATCACATCAAATTCACTTCGAATGCCACATTGCCAGATCCATCGAAAATCAGTAATTGACGTCTACAATAGTACATTACGTGTTAGCTAAAGAAGTTTCCTTCTCCGCTTCCACTCTTGGTACGGTTGAAGAAATCAATGTACGTGATCTTTCTGGAAATACTCTGTCAGACATTCATCCTTACAAGTCACCCAGGAACAGGATAAACCGAAGGCACTATTCAGTACATCCGTCTTAGGCACTGTTATCTAAGACTTATACAATAGCCCTTGCACTTTACTCCGTCTTCAATTATCCTTGGCATATATGATTCGCAACGCTTATGCCAATACAGAGTGGTTCATTGGATAATAATCCAACCGGTCTCTCCATATTGACAACGATGGTTAAAACTTCGATAGTCTGTGATTTAACTATCGAATAAAAACAAGTGTTTCGATAGTCGATGATTTAACTATCGAAGAAAACAAGTGTTCATCCAATTATCAAACAATCACTGATCCCTTAATTAATATTCCATTAATTAAATCACTTCTCTATTTCTTTATCAATATTTGTTAACCAAATATTTTCAATAACCATATTGGCCTTTTACGTTATTTGGAAAACATTTCCGATATCGCCTTCCTTTATTTTCTAAACATTTAGAAAATATGTGCTATTTATAATTGGAAAATATTCCAATTACTTATCTCTTTTCCGATCTCGTTTATTTCTATACTTAGGAAATATTTATTATTCTATTTCCAAGCTTACATTTATTTGGGTTAAAACGGATGTTGTGTAAAACATCGTTACAACAACCCAAATACTATATTCAACTAACTCTTATCCAACATTGATCTTCGAGCCTGGAATCTTACTGTTTATTTGTTAATAATGAAATCAATCAATTTGGGGTATAACTACCTCTCAAACCTTGACTGAATAACATTTATAACGTCAAAACAGATATGACTACTTACTCGAATAATCAATACCATACAACTACTTATTCACTTTTAAACACGTATACGCTTTCTCTTTCTATTCCTACTAGATTTTATTCTTATACATCCTTTTTGATTATACTATTCTATTTTTAAGTTCGTTTCCTTATCGACTTCTATATAAATCGATACGTTTATTTCTAACTATCAAATTATCCTAAAAATATTCTAACTCCTTAAATTCCCGGAAAAATTCGCCATAACCTCCTTTGTACCGGGAGCATCGGGATATTTCAAATAGCCTCCCATGGCCCTCACCAATCCAAAAGAAAAAGAAAAGGCCAAGCAGCTCGCCGATACGGCACATAAAATCTCATATATGAATTAAATACGTACCTTTTTGTCGAGCATTCTATTTATATACCTTCATTAACTTCATCCCAAACCTATCTCCTTTATGTCCTTACATTTCTATTTCATTTCAGCTTAATCCAATCGTTTTAACTTAATACAATCATTTTAACTTAGTTCGTTAATTGATTTGCAAATTAACTGGTTTGCCTATTTCACCTTCATATTTGAGTATAACATGTTCAAATATAACTTACTTATAAACCAAATCTAATTCTATTTTTAAGCTCGTTTCCTTATCGACTTCTATATTCAAATTCCAATTCAATTTTATTTGAATTCTCTTTTCAAATTCCATATTCAATTCTACTTGAATTCTCTTTTCAAATTCTATATTCAATTCTATTTGAATTCTCTTTTCAAATTCTATAGTTAAACTCCATTTGAATTCTATTTTCAAATTCTATAGTTAAACTCCATTTGAATTCTATTTTCAAGTTTCTATATTTTAAATTTCATTTGAACTTTCTCTATTCAAATCCATTTGAATTCCTTTGAATTCAAATTCTATTTCAATTCCTTTTTATGATATTTTTAAATATCAACACTTAGGCCTAGTGATATTTAAACACCAAACAACCAATTATTTATTTTAGGTTTCTCTAACACATCATATATGACTTTGTATATGCAAACAAATAAACAAACAGATAATATATATTTTGAGGAATCCAGTCGGATTCCTCCAAACTGTTTACCTGCATCCACAGACGTTAGTCATCATAGTAATACCCATCCTGCTTCGTGGCAGGATATCGCGATATGAAGGTCATCCACTAATATATATTTGTGGGGCGCATAGGGAAATCATCTGCTATGAAACTGCGGGCATCCGCTAATGAGACTGCGGGAATCCAACCAATCATCAACCCAATATATATATATATATAATATTCAACCCTAAATAAATAATATATTTAAAGCAACCAGAAAAATCCAAACAAGCAACAACAATTATTTTTAACGACATAAAAATAATGCTAATAAAGGTGAGTGAGAATTTACTCACTGAGATTTTGCGATTAAGTTGAAGAACGATCGATTTAGTTTTCATCTAACTCTCAAAACTCCAAATCTATTTTTGAATTGTAGATTTCACCACTACAATCGAACTTGTGTGTCTTCGGTCCATCTACATTGCAACTACACTTGCACTATAACTCATTTCAATTTTTCTTTTGGACCTTGTTGTAAATATTTATGGTTTACATAAGTAAATAATATTTGACAACATTCTTATTATAATTGAATTAAATCAAATTAAAAATTATTTATCTTATACCTTACTGGAAAAGACCCCGAACCTGATGCTTGCTACCGTATTCCTTCCTTACTGTTTTCAAGCTGTCGGCCACTTATACCTCAGACAATCCATTAGCGATGCCATCATCCTCTTCCCCAACTTTATGAATACTTAACAGACCGTGACTGTTTTACCATCAACACTGCCTGCTGTAGTATACTCCAGACTCGGCGCTTCACTTCGGTCTCCCCCATGAACTTGCGGTGGTCCCCTTCTGTTTTGAACTGCTCTCCGTCGATCCAAACAGTGTCCACCTTTTCTAGATATCGCAGCAGCCCCCTCATCACCATCGAACTCCATCACAGTCCATGCTTCAAAAAAAATCACAGTAAATCCTTTATCTAAACCCATCGCAAGTGCCTGCTCACAAATGCAAACCCATCGCAAATCTTCCATCTAAACCGTACCGCAACTCCTTTTCCCAGATCGAAATCTCCATCGCACCAGAATAGATCGCAAACTCTTCCTCCTGACAGTCTCACCTTTGACTGCTCCAAACCCAACGCAACTGTGCCACGACCCATCTCGTTTAAACGACAGCCACCTCATTACCAATTTGTGAAGCACGATCACCTTTTCCCCCAATTACTCGCGCCTCTATTAAAGACATCGAACACACTCACATCGCGATGTAGATTGGACTGTGATTTCTTTTAGGTTTTAAACTTCCGTTTGATTTTGATTTAAAGAAGGGAGCGGCCCTTTTAATATTGCTGAAACTTGATTTAAGTTTGTGGAAAAAAATGGTTCCACGGGTTTGGTTTAGTTGATGATAATAAGGGTGCCATGGGTTTGGTTTAGTTTGTGATAATAATGGTGACACGGGTTTGGTTTGATTTGTGGTAACCGTTATCCTTAAATTTAAATTATCACTTTGATTTCAAACTCCTATTTGAGCCCAACAACAGGCCATCCTATGGTTAAGCCACTATTCTGAACATGCTGGGATAAGTATCGAAGTCCAATTCGATCATCAGTAGAAGATATTAATTTAAATCAATAAATTAAGTTCAAAACAATTTAAATTCTATGATAATAAATTAGTATTATTATTCGTATTCAAACAGAAGTCTGACCTGTTTTTAATTCAGTTTTAAATCTCGAACTGAATTATAATTTTACATTACGATGATTTAATATATTCGATATGAAATCGAAATTGATTATTAAATTAATAACTCAATATAAATTTCCATTTATATTATCCACCCAATATTTAAATCCGTATTAAATATTTAAAATTAACCCATAAGAATCCGGGTCATTAAAATCTTCCCCACTTAAAATAATTTCGCCCTCGAAATTGCTAAGGTAGAAAAAGTGCTACAAACCCATTTACTTTTTTCAAAACTTATTTATGTTGATTCTCAACATTTCAAACTTCCTTACGTAACTCTCTTTCGAATAAATCCCTGTTCGATGACTCCTCCCTTCGAATAACTATATTCGATAATCTCTCTTTCGAATAACTAGATTCGAAAAACTTTCTTCGAATAAACTATGTTCGATTTACTCTATTCAATTTAATCTTATCAATTAACTCTATTGGATTTAACTCTTATCGATTAACCCTATTTGATTTTCTCTTTTCACTTAACTCCTTCCGAATAAGCTATATTCGATTTACTCCTTTAATTCTATTCGAATAACTAATATTCGATAACTCCTTTAATTCTATTCGAATAACCAATATTCGATAACCCCTTTTAACTTTATTCGAATAAACTATATTTGATTTAACTCCATTCGCTTGACTCTAGATCGCAGCGATCACAATGGTTACGCCTGATTCCCTCAGGAAACATCCGACCGCCCTAGGCTATCTGCAGCCCTGCGACTTACGCTAGCAGTCGTACGAAATGGCAACTTATCCTGACTAACTATGTTTGACTAACTCTATCTCAATAACTATATTCGATCAACTTTAATTGAATAACTAACATTCAATTAAATCTTAATTCGATTAACTATGTTCAGTTAACTCTATCTGGTTAACTCTTAATTTGAATAACAAATATTCGATAAATTCTAATTGAATAACTAATATTCAATTGACTCTACGGATTAACCCTAACTGATTAACTCTAACTGGTTAATTCTTACTCTAATCGATTCATTCTAACTCTAATTGATTATTTCTAACTCTAATCGACTTCTCCTATTCGAATAACTCCTATTGGATAATGTTTATTCATTTATAAAGATTTACTTTTAGTAATGGTTCTTCACTTTATAATTGTTCTCTTTAATAACGTTACTTTACTTATACAAGTGTTGTGTACCCCTTCTATTTAAAACTATCTGTGTTAAAAACCAATATCTCTTCTCTATATAAGTTCAGACTTATATATTCCATTTATCGAATGATAAATATTTAATTTAATTTATAAACTGTTATTTATAAATTAATCTTTTCTATTTATCTGTTAAAAACAGATTTCCATTTTCTATTCATCTTCTAAATATTCCTTTGATTAAATTATATTTATTTAACAAATAAATATCTCATTTATAACATTCTATTTATTTTCTATAAATAAATATTTCCATTTAATCTATTTGTAAATGTTTTACAAATATTTCCTTTTAAATTCTATTTGTAAATGTTTTTACAAATATTTCTCCTTCTATTTGTTTGCACATAACTTCCTTTGTATTTGTTTTACAAATATATTTCCTTTATATTTGTTTTACAAATATATTTTCTTTTTAACTCTTTTGGTTTTTCCTTTATTCACACCTAATTCATATTTCATTCACATTGATTTTATTCAATTTATTCATTTCGATCCATTTAACTTACTTAAGTTAAATTAAATTTCAATCATTCAAATTCCCAGGGTTTTATTTCAAAACTCCTTTGAAGTAATATAAATATATACATATATTTATATCCATCTCAAATTAAAAACATTTGAATTTTCAAACAACTTGTTTTCTTTTCAAATAAATTTTCATCAAAAACTTTTCTAAGGCAGCAATTCATCACTTAGGAACTCGAAAATGAACACTGATGATGTTGCGACCATCATCAGAGTTATTTCCCAGCCACTAACGTGAGTTCAGTGCTTTATCATATTCAAAATCCATTCAAATGATTTTTATTCAAAAAATCCTTCCTAAATAAAGCTATATTATTTTAATAAAATTCAGAAAATATTTTCCAACTTCCCAGGATTTTAAATTCTGAATTCTGGTTGGAATTCAATTTCAATTTATCACATTTGTATATTTGATTTCATATACAAATTCCATTGGTTATATATATAACTATTTCAGTTTTTATAATCTAATTTGATTATAATCCTAACAATTAACTCAACCATTTAAAACAATATCGTGTCCAATCTTCTGTTCAAGTGTTTATAAACTCCTATCGACATCGTGGTGTCCCACGATTCGATCAGAATTCGTAAGCCACTCAACAGACTAGTCAACACAATATAAAACAGTTTTTATATCAAATAACAAATACGCTCTCTCGTATATATACACACTCAACTCATTCTACGGTACTGCTGACCTTATCTCTAATGAGCACATTCCAACAAGCCTAGGTATTCACTCAACCTAAGCTCTGATACCAACTGTAATGACCCGTAGAGCCGCAACATAAGAGTTGACTATATACATCATACGTCCAAACCAAATATCACGAGAATACGAAACATTTTTTTTAGAACAAAAAGATAGAAGAAGAACAGAAATAACAACACAGAGTCTCACATCGCAGCGGAACAAAATATAATATATCATATCTTTGAAATACAAAATCTTAACTGTATAACATACACTTATCAGAGTACAACACTTACAACACAACGGAACAAAACTCTATATAACTAACGCTGAAGCCTCCTGCTCCAAGCTCCTTTAGATAAATATGTAAAATCCTGAACTACTTGACTGTCTGTACAAATTTAGGCACCCAAGAGTTTAGGTAGAACAAAACAAATAAACTTCGGGTCAGTCATGGGACTGGTATGAGTAAACAGTTTAAAACAGTTTCAGAAACTAAATGATATCTCATAAGACCACGCCATATAACACGGAACGGGTTTTTCCCGTATGAAAATCCAAACACTTTATTTAACTTTAAAAATCCCTTTGAAAGGAACGATAATCTTTATATCAAACTCTTTTGATATTATAATAATGTCTAAATCAAGTTGATAACAATCTAGTGGAACGTTTGCATCTCACGTTCCACATATATAATATACAATCATAAACCGCAAGCACTTATTGGGTAATGGATTTCCAACTATGACAAGGTATGGAACCACCTTCCGCTGGTATATCTCTAGATGAGAATACACCGAGTTCAACAAGAACATCTTGCAACTCAGCCACACATGACCGACCACTCATTTCGCTTGAGTGTATCGAATGTATATCACCAACGGTTGGGATCAACAACCGTTTACCGAATGGGACAACATCGATAATAGATTTTTAGATGTAAATGAAACTCTAGATCAGGTTATTATACACCCTAATAGGTGCGACCTACATAGCCATGCTGCCTGTCCGATTTTTGTCATTTACCGGTTGATGAGGCTTGAGGTTACGCTTTATCATCACATCAGATTCACTTCGAATGCCACATTGCCAGATCCATCGAAAATCACTAAGTGACGTTTACAACAGTACATTACGTGTTAGCTAAAGAAGTTTCCTTCTCTGCTTCCACTCTTGGTCCGGTTGAAGAAATCAATGTACGTGACCTTTCTGGAAATACTCTGTTAGACATTCATCCATACAAGTCACCCAGGAACAGGATGAACCGAAGGCACTATTCAGTACATCCATCTTAGGCACCGTTATCTAAGACTTATACAGTAGCCCTTGCACTTTAATCCGTCTTCAATTATCATTGGCATATATGATTCGCAATGATTATGCCAATACAGAGTGGTTCTTTGGATAATAATCCATCCGGTCTCTCCATATTGACAACGATGGTGAAAACTTCGACAGTCTGTGATTTAACTATCGAATAAAAACAAGTGTTTCGATAGTCGGTGATTTAACTATCGAAGAAAACAAGTGTTCATCCAATTATCAAACAATCACTAAGCCCTTAGTTAATATTCCATTAATTAAACCACTTCTCTATTTCTTTATCAATATTTGTTAACCAAATATTTTAAATAACCATATTGGCCTTTTACGTTATTTGGAAAACATTTCTGATATCGCCTACCTTTATTTTCTAAACTTTTAGAAAGTATATGCTATTTATAATTGGAAACTTTTCCAATTACTTATCTCTTTTCCGATCTCGTTTATTTCTATACTTAGGAAATATTTATTATTCTATTTCCAAGCTTACATTTATTTGGGTTAAAACGGATGTTGTGTAAAACATCGTTACAACAACCCAAATACTATATTCAACTAACTCTTATCCAACATTGATCTTCGAGCCTGAAATCTTACTATTTATTTGTTAATAATGAAATCAATCAAGTTGGGGTATAACTACCTCTCAGACCTTGACTGAATAACATTTATAACCTCAAAACAGATATGACTACTTACTCGAATAATCAATACCATACAACTACTTATTCTCTTTTAAACACGTATACGCTTTCTCTTTCTATTCCTACTAGATTTTATTCTTATACTTCCTTTTTGATTGTACTATTCTATTTTTAAGTTCGTTTCCTTATCGACTTCTATATAAATCGATACGTTGATTTCTAACTATCGAATTATCCTAAAATATTCTAACTCCTTAAATTCCCGGAAAAATTCGCCATAACCTCCTTTGTATCGGGAGCATCGAGATATTTCAAATAGCCTCCATGGCCCTCACCAATCCAAAAGAAAAAGCCAAGCGGCTAGCCGATACGGCGCATAAAATCTCATATATGAATTAAATACGTACCTTTTTGTTGAGCATTCTATTTATATACCTTCATTAACTTCATCCCAAACCTGTCTCCTGTATGTCTATACATTTCTAATTCATTTCAACTTAATCCAATCATTTTAACTTAATACAATCGTTTTAACTTAGTTCGTTAATTGATTTGCAAATTAACTGGTTTGCGTATTTCACCTTCATATTTGAGTATAACATGTTTAAATATATTTTAACTTACATATAAACCAAATCTAATTCTATTTTTAAGCTCGTTTCCTTATCGACTTCTATATTCAAATTCCAATTCAATTTTATTTGAATTCTCTTTTGAAATTCCATGTTCAATTCTATTTGAATTCTCTTTTCAAATTCTATATTCAATTCTATTTGAATTCTCTTTTCAAATTCTATAGTTAAACTCCATTTGAATTCTATTTTCAAATTCTACAGTTAAACTCCATTTCAATTCTATTTTCAAATTTCTATATTTTAATTTTCATTTGAACTTTCTTTATTCAAATCCATTTGAATTCCTTTGAATTCATATTCTATTTCAATTCCTTTTTATGATATTTTTAAATATCAACACTTAGGACTAGTGATATTTAAACACCAAACAACCAATTATTTATTTCAGGTTTTTCTAACACATCATATATGACAGTATATATGCAAACAAATAAACAAACAGATAATATATATTTTGAGGAATCCAGTCGGATTCCTCCAACCTGTTTTCCTGCATCCACATACATTAGTCATCATAGTAATACCCATCCTGCTTCGAGGCAGGATATCGCGGTATGAAGGTCATCCACTAATATATATTTGTGGGGCGCATAGGGAAATCATCCGCTATGAAACTACGGGCATCCGCTAATGAGACTGCGGGAATCCAACCAATCATCAACCCAATATATATATAATAGTCAACCCTAAATAACTAATATATATAAAGCAACCAGAAAAGTCCAAACAAGCAACAACAATTATTTTTAACGACATAAAAATAATGCTAATAAAGGTGAGTGAGAATTTACTCACTGAGATTTTGCGATTAAGTTGAAGAACGATCGATTTAGTTTTCATCTAACTCTCAAAACTCCAAATCTATTTTTAAATTGTAGATTTCACCACTACAATCGAACTTGCGTGTCTTCGGTCCATATACATTGCAACTACACTTGCACTATAACTCATTTCAATTTTTCTTTTGGACCTTGTAGTAAATATTTATGGTTTACATAAGTAAATAATATTTGACAACATTCTTATTATAATTGAATTAAATCAAACTAAAAATTATTTATCTTATACCTTACTGGAAAAGACCCCGAACCTGATGCTTGCTACCATATTCCTTCCTTACTGTTTTCAAGCTGTCGGCCACTTATAACTCAGACAATCCATTAGCGATGCCATCATCCTCTTCCACAACTTTATGAATACTTAACAGGCCGTGACTGTTTTAACATCAACACTGCCTGCTGCAGTATACTCTAGACTCGGCGCTTCACTTCGGTCTCCCCTTGAACTTGCGGTGGCCCCCTTCTGATTTGAACTACTCTTCGTCGATCCAAACAGTGTCCACCTTTTCTGGATATCGCAGCAGGCCCCTCATCACCATCGAACTCCATCTCAGTCCATGCTTCAAAAAAATCGCAGTAAATCCTTTATCTAAACCCATCGCAAGTGCCTGGTCACAAAAGCAAACCCATCGCAAATCTTCCATCTAAACCCGACCGCAACTCCTTTTCCCAGATCGAATTCTCCATCGCACCAGAATAGATCGCGAACTCTTCCTCCTGACAGTCGCACCTTTGACTGCTCCAAACCCATTGCAACTATGCCATGAGCCATCTCGTTCAAACGTCAGCCAACTCATTACTAATTTGTGAAGCACGATCGCCTTTTCCCCCAATTACTCACGCCTCTATTCCAGACATCGAACACACTCACATCACGATGTAGATTGGACTATAATTTCTTTTAGGTTTTAAACTTCCGTTCGATTTTGATTTAAAGAAGGGATCGACCCTTTTAATATTGCTGAAACTTGATTTAAGTTTGTGAGAAAAATTGGTTCCACGGGTTTGGTTTAATTGATGATAATAAGGGTGCCACGGGTATGGTTTAGTTTGTGATAATAAGGGTGCCATGGGTTTGGTTTGATTTGTGGTAACCGTTATCCTTAAATTTAAATTATCACTTTGATTTCAAACTCCTATTTGAGCCCAACAACAGGCAATCCTAGGGTTAAACCACTATTCTGAACATGCTGTGATAAGTATCGAAGTCCAATTCGATCATCTGTAGAAGATATTTGTAACACCCCGTAATTCTATTAATATTAATATTCACAAATTAAAGAATAACTAATCCCAGACGTGAGAATTGTGGGAAATGGGTTGTGCCATTGTGTTCATCTTGGAATTCTGGTTGAAATAGAGTCCGAGTTTGCGTGATTTGGACTTTGTATGAAGAAGTTATGGCCATCGGAAGTTCCTGAAAATTTAAAACAGCTCGCAGGAAATTTAAAATTCAAAATTCGAAGTCAAACAGGCTAGGCGGAAAATTTCCCGCCCAGCACCCCAGCTCGACTGGGGAGTCGACTGGGCATTCGACACCCCCCAGGTCGACTGGGGAGTCGACTGGGCAGTCGACACCCCAGGGACCAGGTCGACTGCGCAGTCGACCTGGGTGTCGACCTGGGTCTGGGGGCTAGGGTTTTTGACTGAGCCTGTTTTGACTGAGTAATGACCCATTAGGGTTTTTGACCTAATCTGGTTGGCTGGGATTAGTTCTGTGTTGATCTGACGGTCTAAAATAAATCCTAACTCTATAAATACCTAGGTAGTCTTTCACCCTAATTCATATGAAAAATAGAGTAGCTACCGTTATACCGCCGCCATGGAATTCAGTCTAGCCGCCGCTAACTAAGAAGGAAGAAAAGCTAATTCAATTCTAATTCTAATCAACTCTAAAGCAAAGCAAAACTCTTTTCTTCTCTAAATTGTGAGTATGATAGTCTTAAAAAGATTATTATCATTTTAATTAGGTTAAGTCATGAATGGATTATGAGTATATGGTGTGAATTATCATATATGTTGTTGTAAACCTTATGCTATCATGTATGTTATTAATCCTATGCTATGTGGTGATGATATCCTATATGTTGTAAATCATGCTATGATGATGTTATGTATGTTGAAATGTCTATGCTAAGTTGTGATGAATCATACATGTTAAAAAGCCATGATGTTACTATCTATGCTAGTTAGTTCATATTAATTGAATCATCATGTTTGGGCTATGTTGATCTATATGACAAGTCACATATGCAAGTTAGATTGATTAGAAAAGTTATGAACATATGCCATGACATCTATTATGACATCTAGAATTATGCTATGACATATGTGATATCCTATGCTAGTTCACTCCATCATTATGTTGCCTAAAAACCCCATATGCAAGTTTATGTATAGATTTGGGCTACGATCATATCATGTAAATTGAGACATTTAACAATTTGACACCTTTTGATCCTTAACATGTGTAGTTTATGCAAGTTTCACCCCTATTATGATTAGATTTATTTTAATTGTCTATATGTTGTGATAATTTAGCTTTGTGCTATGTGTTAGACTATTCATGTCTAGCCTATATTATGCGTTGAATAAGCGAACGTATAAACGTGGGGTAGGGGTAATATTAAGGATTTAATATTAAAAAGTTGGGGTGCAATTGATATGATTTTGCATGCCATAAGTGGATGGCCATAATTGAGTCAATTATGGACATCATTAAAATTGGAAGTAATTAATAATTTGAATAGGGAATTATTAAAACTGGGGTAAAAGATTATAAGTGTTAATCAATGCTTAGGACACGAGGTTGGACTCGTTTGTGACGTAAACCTGCCCGGACCCGCCCGGCAAATCCAATGGTCACAAATGTCAGCCCAATGTGAGAGGTCCTAGGCCTAAACTAAAGCATAACAGTTGTAAGGACACGAGGTTAGACTCTTTTATGGTGTAAGACAGCCTGGACCCGCCCGGCAAATCCAGCTGCCATAAATGCCAGTCTAATGTGAGAGGTCTTTATGAGGTTATGGCCTGAATGAATTAAGAAATACTTAACCAGATAAACATGTAAAGTGGGACATGGGGGTTAAGTAGGTGCCTTGGGTGGCACGAGGAATCTAGTGGGTGCCCTTAGTGGCATATGAAATACGAGTAGTAAGACTTAGCCAAACACACATGTAAATGAACATGACTAAGAGGGTTAAGTGGGATATACTAGTAGTGACAAGCTTAGGTGGGTAGCTTGTCGGGGCCCATTTCAACCAGTAACCCAAACGTATCTTTGTTGGCTCGACCCAAGTCGAGGACGGGACACGCATACTGGGCTTGACTGTAAGAGGCCAAAACGAGGAGCGGTGGCAACGCAAGTCCAACGGGTTTCATATTCGTGTCTGGACCTGGGCTAGTAGGTAAGACGTTGTTGCATCGTGTAGGTATAAGCCGTGCATTCTCAAGTTGTATCAGGTTGCCACTTTAGGGGAGTGATACACCCCACTATGGGGCCAGCACGGGTATCTACGAGTAGGGAGCCGATCGAAAGTGGCTTGTGGGGTACACCTAGTGGAGATAGGGGCAGACGGCACCTATGTAGTCAGCTAGGGATACGCAGGGCTATTTATAATGTTTCTGTGTGAAGCAAGTGGGATCAACCTTTAGGGTGACTGATGCGGTGTAGTGTAGTAATGTGCGGTGCAGTGTAGTAATCATTCGTTAGTAATTAGTTGTGCCTTTAACGTTATCTTTCACGTTATCATTATCTGCTCATTCCATACCTAATTGTTCATAGACATTTACTTGTCTTCCAGCTTATGCCTTTGTCTAGTTATTTTGATAATAGTACTGTTAGAATTATCATACTCGCCAGACTTTATGTCTGACCCCCTCTATTTCTATCCTTTTTCCCCCTCCAGGTCCTCAGGTTGGACCCAGCTCTAGTGGAGTTTGATTGGATTGCTTAATCTCTTTGGAAAGCATGGACCGTTGAAGTAAAGTCCAGTTTGTTATCTTTTTTTATGGCTATTTATGTAATGGGATTATGTATTTTATTTGATCAAGATGGATATTGTACTTGACTCTGATTTATGGTTTTTATGATATAATAAACATGTTTAATTTCCGCTGCAATAAAATGAAGTTTTAGATTTCCAAGTACTATTTATTATCTGTCTTATTGTAATTTTTCTGTTCTATATTCACTTATAACCTCCATGGAAGTTAATGCAATCCCTTTGTGAGTGACATTAATGGACGTGGGGTGTTACACGTGGTATCAGAGCTTAAGGTTACCAGAACAGATAAAAATTTTAGAAAATTTATTTTTCTAAAGTATTTTTGGAAGAAGTGCTTTCAAAAACATGTTTTAATGAGTAATTTAAATAGGAAAGTTTTTTTTAGAAAAACATAATCCCCAAAAGCCATACCTTTATCTTTCGAATTCTCCATTTTGAATCTTTCCTTTTTCCCTTCAGCATGGCTGAAGATCTTAATCTACCCGACGGTGTAACAATACCAGGATGGTATAGGAGGTTATTAGAGGCTAGGGCCGCAGCAGGTCCAGCTAATGTTCCTCCACCACCAGTTGCACCCGTTCCTCCTCCTCCTCCTCGCGTAGATACTTTTGCAAAGACGTGCAAGGAATTCAAGGCTATGGGTAGGAAACCTTTTCTAGGGTCAGAAACGTTTGTGGAAGCTAGAGATTGGCTTAAGGAGGTGGAAGAATTGCTAGAAATCTTTGAAGTAGATGATGGGAGGAAAGTTCGTTTAACAGCTTGGTTGATGAAGGGAGAGGCCTCGTTTTGGTGGGAGGTCACTAATGGGAGGTCCTGTTGACTCTTGGGCGGATTTCAGATGTAGGTTCGAGGCGAAGTTTCTCTCAAGGGCGGAAGAAAATCTATATATGGAAAGGTTCTTGACATTGAAGCAAGGAAGCTCATCAGTGAAAGAATATGTCAATAAATTTAATCAGTTAGCAAGGTTTGGATTGGACTTAGTAAACACGCCGGAGAAGAAGGCTCTGAGGTTCGTTAATGGGTTGAATGAACCTTTGCAAGGGTTGGCTATAACCCACATCCCTATGGGGGCCACCTTTGAGAAGTTAGTAGAAATGGCGCTCATGCATAAGGAGAAAAGCGCTAAAGCTGATAAGGCACCCGAGAAGAAGGAGGATCAGAAGAAACCACAACAACAAAACAAGAAGGGTGGTAAAGACAATAACGGCAAGGGAAAGAAGAAATGTTTTAACTGTGGTACACCAGGCCATCTCAGCAAGGATTGCCGAAAGAAAAAGAAGACTGGTTGTTTCCACTATGGCAAAGCAGGACATCTAGTGAAGGACTGCCCAAAGAAGGGGCAGAGGACAGGAGCTACCTCGGGAGGACAAGTGCAGGCTCTTATGGCACCAGGGTAGGCAAGGGGACAAGTTCAGGCTCTCGCGGTCCCACCACTGCAAGAACGAGGTAGAACCATTTCTGTTGAAAGATTAGTTTTTCTTTCTGATCATCCTGTCCGTACCTTATTCGATTCGGGCGCACCACATTTTTTTATCTCTACATCATTAGTTGAATCACTGCACTTAAACACCAGTTTAGTAGAGGATCCCTTAGTTGTTTCGAATCCAATTAGGGGCTCAGCTTATTTTTCCATGATGTGTTTGGATTTGAAAATTTCTATACTTAGCATTGAGTTTAGATGTGATGCTTATGTGTTGGGCTTCACGGGCTATGGGCTAATTTTAGGAATGGATTGGTTATCTAGAAATGGGGCTATTCTTGATTGTGAAAGGAGAGTAGTTAGGCTCGTGACTTGCCTTGGCAACACTCTCGAAATCTTTTGTAATCCCATAAATTCGGTTATGCTAAGTTATCTAGAATCGCTTGACACGTCTGAGGAAAATCTATGATCTGTTAGAGTGGTCCGAGATTATTCGGATGTGTTTGAGGAGGTGAAGGGCTTGCCTCCGAAGAGGGAGATAGATTTTCGAATATATCTTGTGGATAATGCGAAACTAGTATCTTTTTCAGTACGCCACATGGCTCCACGTGAAAGGAGGGAACTCGATAAGCAAGTGAAGGAGTTGCTTGAGAAGGGGTTCATAAGACGAAGTATATCGGAGTGGGGTGCTCCAGTAGTATTTGCCACGAAGGCGGATTGGTCCCTTAGACTTTGTGTGGACTATAGAGAACTTAATAAGCTTACTAAGAAGAACAGACACCCACTGCCGAGGATTGAAGATCTCTTCGATCAGTTAGTTGGCGCTTCAGTGTTTTCGCAGTTGGACTTAGCCACTGGTTTCCATCAATTGAGAGTGGCTGAGGATAGCATTGACAAGACTGCCTTTAGGACTCCGGACGGTTTCTATGAATGGCTAGTGATGCCCTTCGGTTTGACAAACGCCCCAGCATATTTTGTTGATTTGATGAGTAGGGTGTTTAGGGAGTACCTTAACAAATTCGCGGTAGTCATTGTAGATGACATGTTGATCTTTTCTAAGGATGAAGAAGAGCATGCCCTACATCTTAGGGAAGTGTTGGAGACTCTTCGAGCGCATAGCCTTAAGGCTAAATTTTCTAAGTGTCACTTCTGGAGGAAGGAAGTACGGTTCTTGGGGCACGTGGTTTCCAAAGAAGGGATAGCTGTGGACCCCGCGAAGGTGGTGGCCATCCAAGATTGGAAGGTCCCTAAAAATGCTACCGAAGTGAGAAGTTTCTTGGGGTTGGCTGGCTACTATAGGAAGTTTATCAAAGACTTTGCAAAGATATCAGCTCCATTGACACGCTTGACGAAGAAGAACCTAGTTTTCACATGGGACGTAGATTGTGATGATGCGTTCCAACGTTTGAAGAAAGCTTTGACTTCAGCCCCGGTCTTAGTATTGCCCGACGGGAGTAAGCCATTTACTGTTTATACTGACGCTTGTGGGACAGGACTAGGCGCAGTCTTAATGCAAGAGGGCAGGGTAATAGCCTATGGTGGAAGGCAGTTGAGAGCGCATGAGAAGAATTACCCCACGCATGACCTAGAGTTGGCCGCTATTGTTTTCGCGCTTAAGTCTTGGCGTCATTATCTTCTTGGTGAGAAATTCGAATTATTCACTAACCACAAATCTTTAAAATACTTATTCTCTCAGAAGGACTTGAACTTAAGGCAGCAAAGGTGGATGGAGTTCTTGGCGTCCTACGACTTTGAGATAGCATATACCCCTGGCAAGGGTAACGTGGTGGCCGATGCCTTAAGCAGAAAAAGATTATCCTTAAGTCCTTTGTTTGTTGAGCGGCGAAGTTTAGAGTTCATCTCTATGTTTGATTTTAGACCTTCCGTTGACTTCGTACCCGGTTTGCTAGCATCCTTGGAGGTCAGACCTACGCTTTTGGGACAGATTGGCGAGGCACAGTGAGACGACCCGCAGTTGGTTGAGTTAGTAGAAAAGCTCAAAAGAGGGGAGTCATCAAGCCATCTCCGTAGGTATACCCTAGATGATAAGGGTTGGTTACGTAGGGACGGAAGACTTTGTGTACCAAAAGACGATGACGTAAGGAAGACTATTCTTGACGAAGCACATCGTTCGAAGATGACCATTCATCCCGGCGGGGACAAGTTGTACATGGACATGAGACGGGTTTACTTTTGGGCCGGCATGAAGAAAGATGTGGCCGAGTATGTCGCTAGATGCTTGGTGTGCCAACAAGTAAAAGCAGAGCAAAAGAAACCCGGTGGGTTGCTTCACCCATTGGAGGTTCCACTATGGAAGTGGGAAAGTGTCTCGATGGATTTTGTGGATGGATTACCAAGATCAAGGAAGGGTAATACAAGGATTTGGGTTATAGTAGATAGACTTACTAAAACCGCCCATTTTATTCCCGTGAAGAGTAAGAGGACTGCTCCATGGTTAGCTTCTGTATATGTACGAGAAATAGTTTGTTTGCACGGTGTTCCTTCTAGCATAGTGAGTGACCGCGATCCTATTTTCACTAGCGAATTTTGGAGAAGCTTACAAGAGGCGGTAGGGACTTAGTTATGTTTGAGCACCGCATATCATCCTCATACGGACGGCCAGACCGAGAGGGTGAATCGTATTTTAAAACCTGTTGAGGCTATGTATCCTAGACTTTGGGGGAATGTGGGAAGAGCATCTTCCATTGGTGGAGTTCGCATATAATAACAAATTTCAGTCCAGCATTGGCATGGCACCTTTCGAAGCTCTTTATGGACGACCTTGTCGTTCACCTACATGTTGGTGGGAATCTACGGATAAGATCTTACTTGGGCCCGATATGATTAGGGAGACTTTGGAGAAGATCGATTTGATTCGAAGGAGGATGAAAGCAGCGCAAGATAGGCAGAAATCTTATGCGGATAAGAGGAGGACAGGTCTCGAGTTTGAAGTTGGGGACATGGTCTTTGTCAAAGTGTCTCCATTACGAAACGTTGTTCGCTTTGGATCCGTTGGGAAATTATCACCAAGGTTCGTAGGGCCGTTTCCTATTAAGGAGAAGATTGGACAAATGGCATATAGAGTGGAGTTGCCTGAGAGACTTAGTGGTGTACACGACGTATTCCATGTGTCACATTTGAGGAAGTGCTTGCATGAGACCGCGGAAGTGGTAGAGCCGAGCTTGCTTAGAGAGGTGGAGATAGAGCGTGATGCGACGATTCGACGAGCTCCCACGCGCATTCTTGGGTCAGAGATCAAGAAGTTGAGGAATCGAGAGGTCAGACTAGTCAAAGTACAATGGGGAGATGACGAGAGCAACGCTACTTGGGAGACAGAAGAGAAGATGCGTTCACGATACCCTTTTCTTTTTGAGGGTATGTATTTTAATTTCTCCTTTATCGCTTAGCTTGTACTTATCTTATCTTTAGTATATCCACTCGCTATTATCTTTGACCTTTAGCTAGGATAACCCTATGGTTGAAACATGTGTTTGAGACATGTTATGTATGATTGATGCAAAGTGGATGCAAGTGTTTGCTAGTGGTTGCTCGTGGACGCATATACACACACTATTAGGCATTAGATAGGCTCAGTCACTTCATACTGCATATTGCATATAAATGGCCGTATTTAGTAAAATGGATGTATAATGGTTGTGCTATCATATGGATTCTGTATTTTGGTGAATGGTTGTGCACGCATGTAGAAATAATATGTATCGATAGGGTTCTTTTGCATACATAATGGACGCATGGCACTATCATGGTTTGCATTAAGGAGGTCAACTGAATCAGTGGACCGCCTGATTTTGCATTAGACAAGGAACATATACACACACTGTGCATTTAAACATAAAAGCATTAGAAGTCTATAAGGACAATGGATGCCTATCTTTGATGGTTGAGTAGATGGACGATTGGATGTTAGGATATACATTCTTCTTAACTTGAAGATTTCGGGGACGAAATCCTTTAAGGAGGGGAGAATGTAACACCCCGTAATTCTTTTAATATTAATATTCACAAATTAAAGAATAACTAATCTCAAACGCGAGAATTGTGGGAAACGGGTTGCGCCATTGTGTTCGTCTTGGAATTTTGGTTGAAATAGAGTCCGAGTTTGCATGATTTGGACTTCGTGTGAAGAAGTTATGACCATAGGAAGTTCCTGAAAATTTAAAACAGCTCGCAGGAAATTTAAAATTTAAAATTCGAAGTCAAACAGGCTAGGCGGGAAATTTCCCGCCCAGCACCCCAGGTCGACTGGGCAGTCGACACCTCCCCAGGTCGATTGGGGAGTCGACTGGGCAGTCGACACCCTAGGGACCAGGTCGACTGCGCAGTCGACCTGGGTGTCGACCTGGGTCTGGCGGCTAGGGTTTTTGACTGAGCCTGTTTTGACTGAGTAATGATCCATTAGGGTTTCTGACCTAATCTGGTTGGCTGGGATTAGTTCTGTGTTGATCTGACGGTCTAAAATAAATCCTAACTCTATAAATACCTAGGTAGTCTTTCACCCTAATTCATATGAAAAATAGAGTAGCTACCGTCATACCGCCGCCATGGAATTCAGTCTAGCCGCCGCCAATTAAGAAGGAAGAAAAGCTAATTCAATTCTAATCAACTCTAAAGGAAAGCAAAACTCTTTTCTTCTCTAAATTGTGAGTATGATAGTCTTAACAAGATTATTATCTTTTTAATTAGGTTAAGTCATGAATGGATTATGAGTAGATGATGTGAATTATCATATATGCTGTTGTAAACCTTATGCTATCATGTATGTTATTAATCCTATGCTATGTGGTGATGATATCCTATATGTTGTAAATCATGCTATGATGATGTTATGTATGTTGAAAGTTTCTATGCTAAGTTGTGATGAATCATACATGTTAAAAAGCCATGATGTTACTATCTATGCTAGTTAGTTCATATTAATTGAATCATCATGTTTGGGCTATGTTGATCTATATGACAAGTGACATATGCAAGTTAGATTGATTAGAAAAGTTATGAACATATGACATGACATCTATTATGACATCTAGAATTATGCTGTGACATATGTGATATCCTATGCTAGTTCACACCATCATTATGTTGCCTAAAAACCCCATATGCAAGTTTATTATAGATTTGGGCTATGATCATATCATGTAAATTGAGACATTTAACAAGTTGACACATTTTGATCCTTAACATGTGTAGTTTATGCAAGTTTCACCCCTATTATGATTAGATTTATTTTAATTGTCTATATGTTGTGATAATTTAGCTTTGTGCTATGTGTTAGACTATTCAAGTCTAGCCTATATTATGCATTGAATAAGCGAACGTATAAACGTGGGGTAGGGGTAATATTAAGGATTTAATATTAAAAAGTTGGGGTGTAATTGATATGATTTTGCATGCCATAAGTGGATGGCCATAATTGAGTCAATTATGGGCATCATTAAAATTGGAAGTAATTAATAATTTGAATAGGGAATTATTAAAACTGGGATAAAAGATTATAAGTGTTAATCAATGCTTAGGACACGAGGTTGGACTCGTTTGTGACGTAAACCTGCCCGGACCCGCCCGACAAATCCAATAGTCACAAATGTCAGCCCAATGCGAGAGGTCCTAGGCCTAAACTAAAGCATAACAGTTGTAATGACACGAGGTTAGACTCTTTTATGGTGTACGACTGCCCGGACCCGCCCGGCAAATCCAGCTGCCATAAATTCCAGTCTAATGTGAGAGGTCTTTATGAGGTTATGGCCTGAATGAATTAAGAAATACTTAACCAGATAAACATATAAAGCGGGACATGGGGGTTAAGTAGGTGCCTTGGGTGGCACGAGGAATCTAGTGGGTGCCCTTAGTGGCATATGAAATACGAGTAGTAAGACTTAACCAAACACACATGTAAATTAACATAACTAAGAGGGTTAAGTGGGATATACTAGTAGTGACAAGCTTAGGTGGGTAGCTTGTGGGGGCCCATTTCAACCAGTAACCCAAACGTATCTTTGTGGGCTCGACCCAAGTCGAGGACGTGATACGCATACTAGGCTTGACTGTATGAGGCCAAAATGGGGAGCGGTGGCAACGCAAGTCCAACGAGTTTCATATGCGTGCGTGGACCCGGGCTGGTAGGTAAGATGTTGTTGCATCGTGTAGGTATAAGCCATGCATTCTCAAGTTGTATCGGGTTGCCACTTTAGGGGAGTGATACACCCCACTGTGGGGCCAGCACGGATATCTACGAGTAGGGAGCCGATCGAAAGTGGGTAGTGGGGTACACCTAGTGGAGATAGGGGCAGACGACACCTACGTAGTCAGCTAGGGGTACGCAAGGCTATTTATAAGGTTTCTGTGTGAAGCAAGTGGGATCAACCTTTAGAGTGACTGGTGCGGTGCAGTGTAGTAATGTGCGGTGCAGTGTAGTAATCATTCGTTAGTAATTAGGTGTGCCTTTAACGTTATCTTTCACGTTATCATTATCTTCTCATTCCATACCTAATTGTTCATAGACATTTACTTGTCTTCCAGCTTATGCCTTAGTCTAGTTATTTTGATAATAGTATTGTTAGAATTATCATACTCGCCAGACTTTATGTCTGACCCCTTCTATTTCTATCCTTTTTCCCCCTCCAGGTCCTCAAGTTGGACCCAGCTCTAGTGGAGTTTGATTGGATTGCTTCATCTCTTTGGAAAGCTTGGACCGTTGAAGTAAAGTCCAGCTTGTTATCTTTTTTTTATGGCTATTTATGTAATGGGATTATGTATTTTATTTGATCAAGATGGATATTGTACTTGACTTTGATTTATGGTTTTTATGATATAATAAACATGTTTAATTTCCGCTGCAATAAAACGAAGTTTTAGATTTCCAAGTACTATTTATTATCTGTCTTGTTGTAATTTTTCTGTTCTATATTCACTTATAACCTCTATGGAAGTTAATGCATTCCCTTTGTGGGTAACATTAATGGACGTGGGGTGTTACAATATTAATTTAAATCAATAAATTAAATTCAAAACAATTTAAATTCTATGATAATAAATTAATATTATTATTCGTATTCAAACAGAAGTCTGAACTGTATTTAATTCAGTTTTAAATCTCGAACTGAATTATAATTTTACATTACGATGATCTAATATGTTCGATATGAAATCGAAATTGATTATTAAATTAATAACTTAATATAAATTTCCATTTATATTATCCACCCAATATTTAAATCCGTATTAAATATTGAAAATTAACCCATAAGAATCCGGGTCATTACAAGGTAAGACCAATTCAAATGTGCAGGACTCCAAGCATGTATATAAAGGTATAATTGCAAAGTTCATAACTCACCAGCTTAAGAAGATGAGAATATACAATGGGCTATACAGTTTGAAAAATATCAATGGAAGGCGTACCTATAACAACCCGTAATTTTAAATATTAAAGTTAACGAATTAAAAACACTTAATTTCAAATGTGGGAAATAAGGGAAACGGGTTGCGCCAATGCGTTCGTCTCGGAATTCTGCTTGAGATAGAGTTCTAGTTTGTGTGAATTGGACTTCGTATAAAGAAGTTATGGCCTTCCGAAGTTTCAGAATTTAATTAAACTAAAAACTGCTCGAATCAGAAAATTCAAATTCAAATTCCAAACAGGGAAGTGAGATGGGCGGGAAAATTCCTACCCAAAGGCCAGGTCGACCAGGGGGTCGACCTAGGTGTCAACCTCCCCCCCCCCTTCGGCAAATCTGAAAGATGATGCTTTTCTGACTTGATGCTGAGTCATTAGGGTTGAGGTGTCATTCTATCTTGACTGGATGGTCTTGATTGATTCTAGGTTAATCAGACGGCTCTTAATTAATTAATCTTCTATAAAAACACTCCTAAACCCTCAACCCTAATCACATTAATTCATACCAAGAGCCGCCATGCCGTCAATGGAGAACCTAGAGTAACCGCCATACACTTTCAACACTAAAGCAAGATAGAAGCTTGAATCAATATCAAATCAAATCTAAGATTAGAATAACGATCAGTCTACTCAAAGGCGAGTAATTCAGTTCCAAAATACAGATCCCAGAAAGACAAGACTATTTTTTTGTTTATGCGTATAATAGCTTTCACAAATTAATTAATTAATTTAATTATGATAAGTTATAATTGGGATCATGAGAATATGATTTTGAATCATGTGATGTTGAATTATATGCATGTTTGAGATACTGAATCATGTGTTAGTTCTTATGTGAATCTTATGCAAGTTGAATCATATGATAGTTCTTATATGAATCTTATGCAAGTTTGTGATGTTGGATCATATGTTCTTATATGAATCTTATGCAAGTTTTTGGATGTTAAAACATATATGAATCTTATGCAAGTTTGGGTTGTTAAAATATATGTGAAACATGTATATACATTTGCTAGTTTATGTGACATTAATCTACATGTTTAGATCCATATGCAAGTTCACACCTTTATGTCTAGATCCATAGGCAAGTTCACACCTTTATGTTTAGATCCATATGCAAGTTCACACCTTTATGTTTGGATCTATATTTAGATCCATGGCAGTACATAGTTATGCAAATTTATGCCCATTGCCTATGCTAGTTTTGTATGTGAATCATATGCTAGAAATTCATATGCAAGTTATAGGAAAAACCATATCCATATATGCAAGATATTGGCTATGCAAACTTATGTCATGATTCTTAGATCTATTTCATGTGTTATGCAAGTTGTGATGTTCCTTTTCTTTTTATAAGTTAGACTATTGCGAGTCTAACATATGTCATACCAAAACATACGAATAGCGTGGGGATGATGGGATAATATTGAATATACATAAATTGTGAATTGGCATAAAATGGCCTTAAAAGGCATATAATTAATTTGAGGCATTAATTGGTATAATTATATACCTGAAATTATGGACATAATTTAGGTGACAATTATGGACATAAGTAAATTTGGAATTTATTGACAAATTAGAATAGGGATATTAATCCAATTTAGGGTTAAATAATTATGTGATAATTAACGGCCTAAGACATGAGGTTATACTCGTTTGTGGTGTAAGACTGCCCGGACCCGCCCAGCAAATCCAGCAGCCACAAATGTCAGTCTAATGTGAGAGGTCAAAGGCACGAATTAAATGTGTAACAATTGTAATGACACGAGGTTAGACTCGTTTGCGGTATAAGACTGCCCGGACCCGCCCGGCAAATCCAGCAACCGCAAATGTCAGTCTAATGTGGGAGGTCTTTACAAGGTTACGGTTCTAATGAATTAAGTAACACTTAACCAGTTAAACATGTGGTGGGACATGGGGGGTTAAGTGGGTGTCTTGGGTGGCATGTGAAATACGATTAGATGCACTTAACCAAGTTGAAACATGTAAGAAGACATGAATAAGAATACGGTTAAGTGGGGAAACCTTAGTGGGGACCAAGCATAGGTGGAAAGTTTGTGTCAAGCATGGGGACCCTTTTCAAACCAGTAACCCGTTAAGTATCTTTGTGAGCTCGACCCAAGACAAGGACAGGACATGCTTACTGGATTTGTTTGTAAGAGGTCAAAACGGGTTAGCGGTGGCAACGCAAGTCCAACGGGGTCATGTGCATGCGTGGGCCCGGGCTGGTAGGTAAGACGTTGTTGCATCGTGTAGATAAAAGTCGTGGTTTTTTGGTGGTATCGGGTTGCCACTTTGGGGAGTGATATACCCCACTGTGGGACCAGCACGGGTATCTACGAGTTAGGGAGCCGATCGCATAGGGGTAGTGGATACAACTAGTGGAGATAGGGGCAGACTGAAAGTGTGTGCGTGTACTTGTCAAGTAATAGTACACTCGGATCGTGTAATATGGAATAACACACAACTATTTGTCTAATACAATAGTTATGCAAATAAATATGAAATAGAGTAAGATCTCACAGAAACAGTGTCACAGATAAGTAAATGCAGTAATAGGAAAATCACACTAGGGATTTTTATACTGGTTCAGAGCACCGTCCTACGTCCAGTCCCAGACCTCTCTTTGGATTTTCACTAATCGACTACCTCGCTTCACCCGGAGGAACAGGTTCACAATACCCGAGCATCCGAACAGGATTTCATGCCTCTTACAACACGAGGACTTCACAACTTTGCCTCTCACAACACGGAGGACTTCACAAAAGATGAGTAGACTTGTAATTTGACAATGTGTGTTCTTAATAACACGAATTTGTCAATTCTTGTACAACCTTCCTTTAATCTTATCCTCAAAGAGAATTCGAATTCGTGAAGATTTGGAAGATGATATCGTGTTTGAATCAAAAGAATAGTATGTAGAATCTAGGATTCAACAGCGATATAAGAAGATTATGAGATTTTAAGTGCTTTGAAATCAGCAATAGATAGAATAGATAGAAAGAATTTGTTATTTTGAATTGATGATCTCATGTTGTTTTTATTGTAGATAAAAAGTTGCAATCATTGTTGAAGAGAAGTATTGAAAAGAAACGATTTTTGGTGAAAGGAAAAGGAAGCAACCATTGATGAATGAAGATGTCTGTATGAAGAGTTGCTTTTAGTTCGAAAACCAGTCGACAGGTCAAAAATAACCAGTGGACTAGTATTTGAATATATATACGTTATATACATGTGTGCACGTTCATTGTGCATTTCTGCCCAGAAACGGTCGATCGCCCATATTGAAACCGGTCGACTGGTTTCTGGCAACATGCACAATGAATGTGCATTCATATATATATACATATATATATATATATATATTCATAATACTGAGGTATATGATTATTTGAGGATAGATTTTAACAATTATAACACGACTAAATCACTAAATAATCAACCTCTAACTTTCAATACCATTGATTTTCTTCTTTTTGATGATCATGAAACTTTTCCTTGTCATTAATCAAAATGCCACGAATCCTTGATTCAACATTCTCCCCCTTTTTGATTGATGACAACATAGCTCTGAAAAGTGTTTCTAACTCCCCTTGTATATGTACTCCCCCTGAATCATATATTAAAAATCTACATTCCATAATGTTAGTAACATATTTCTCCCCCTTTGTCATCAACAAAAAGGAGTTGTGAGCACATAAATACCATAACTTAAGCATGAAATGCATAAGGATTGTATCATGCAATACACCAGACATACCCAAACAAGTTATGTAGCTAATAGTTAATAGGTACAAACCCAAAATGAAATACAGCACTATTTATGTACAAGTACTGAGTTTAAGTCTTGATTAAAAATAAAACATAATACCATAAGACGTGGATGAAAAGAACTATTGAGGTGGAGAGTCGGATTCAGTCGTATCCCAATCTATTTCTTTGTTTCCTTCTTCTTCCTTGTCTCCTTCGTCTTCTTTGTCTCCTTCGTTTTCCTCCTCAGTCTCAGATGCCCCACGACCATGTCCAAAAGTTGCTCCGGAACTTGTGCCTTCCTCTGAAGATGACCATGTAAAAGTAGGAGGCATTGGACGTTTGCCTGGGTTTTGTATTTGCGTAGAGGTGGATGATGATGCACATGAAATTGCATCCCAAAGAATACCAAAGAAAGACTTAAGTTTTGAGAATCGTTTGTCAAGCTTTGTATCCAGACGTTCGATTTTGTTGTTGGTACGCTGAAATCTTGCTTCAAGAAGGAATTGATTCCTTGCAATTTGTTCAAGTGAATCTTTAGTCGACGAGGATGGTTGAAGGAGTTTAACCTCTTCCGGTTTAGGTTTGGAGGCCTTTGATGAAGTGCTTTATTGGGGACCTTGTTGTTGATATTGTTCGAAGGGTATGATATTCAAACAAGGTTCATGAAGCTTCATTCTCTTTCTCGTTGCTTTGTCGATACATTTTGGTTTGGAGATTTTAGATTCGGGAGACTTGAGACCACAATCTAGTAGAAGTCACATGATATATTAATTGTAGAATAAGTGTGGTCTTGTACGATCATTCACAAGAAGAATCTCATCAAAGATCATGCTTATCCAGTTAATTTTTGTATCTCCATATATCATATACAACGCCTTAAAATTCACTTTATATATGGCATCGAAATTACCAACTCTCGGCAATAAAGAGTGTGTGATAGCATGTTGTAAAGTTCTAGCAGTAGGCCATAGGTTAATTGCTTTTGTACTGATTTTATGATCTTCAATAAAAAGATGATTGACCTTGTCTCGAGTATGAACAATACAAAAATCGGTAGAGAACTTTCTACCATTGTTAGGCTAACCGAGAACTGTGGCCATTCGTTCTTTTGAAATAAAAACATGCTCACCACACACAACATACCATATACAATGAGCAGCATTCTCTGGTTTGAACTTTTCTAAGTTAAGATTAGCGTAGAACCACTTAATCATGGTATGATTGATTTCCACGTTGTTCTTATCAAAGTCTAGGAGATTTTGAATACAAGCTTATTTTGCTAATTCTTTAACGTCGTAAAGAATAAAATCAGAGAAATAGATGAAATAACCTTCGTGAATCGTATAATCTTTCATAGCATTCCATCTTTTCACTGCTATTGGATCGATTAGCCAATGTTTGATATTGGAATCAATAGGTTGGAGTTGAGTAGAAGATGATTTCTTTAATCTCTTTTGTGGTGGAGCCATTGATTTTGAAGGAGAAAGAAATTTGGGAAATTTTGGTTTGATAAGTTTTGAGATATTGAGAGAAATAAAAAGGAAGTGAATGGGTGAGTTGATGGAACCGACGTGTTGATTTGGATTTTTAGTAAAAAAACAGAAAATCACGTAACCGGTCGACCGAGGAGATTTCACCGGTCGACTGGTTTCAAACAGAAATATTATCGGTCGACTGGTGAAATTCCAACCGGTCGACTGGTTGATGGAAAATTTGAAATTTTTCTAGAGACTTAAACAGTAGACCGTTAACTTTATACCGGTCGACCGGTATACGAAAAATATACTTTCCAGATACTTTGCCGGTCGACTGTTTGTTTTCTGGTGGTCGACTGTTTTTTCTGAGCTTTGTTTTTCTGTTTTTCTGAGATTTTTCAGAAGCCCTAGAACGTTGTATAAAAGAATTTATTAAAAAAAATTTAAATAAAATACATGAAAGGAAAAAAAAATCTCAAGAAATTGAGAACACTTATTAAACAACTAAGTAAAAACGATATAAGATCAATGGGAGGTGGATGACTTGTCTTCAGAAATTTCTTTGATATTGGTAAATCTTGGTGTCCATGGAGACCAAGTTTCCTTTGCTCCTTCATTTCGCATGTAGTTACGATCCCAGGAGTTAGGACTCCTAGATGAAGATGGAGCATGTAGCATTGGTTCATGAACGCCGTGTTTATCCGTGCTACAGAAAATTGACGCCATGCGTTCTAAGAGAGTTAAACGGTCGAACGTAAGTTTTTGTTCGTAATGAAGTTGACGCTGGAGATCCATCTGATGTTTCTGGTAGTGGTGAATCTCACTTATCTTTTCTCTAGTCCGTGGGGAGCAAAATAATGCTTTCTTAGCACGTTTAGACTTTGGTATATATCTAGGGGTATGCGAACATTCTGGTTTACTTTTAGGTGTCTCTGGAGAGTAGTATTCCTCCGGTTCAGAACTAGTGACCGAGATATGTGATCTCTGTGCACATTCATCGCAGATGTGTGCCATTTTGGATATAATTAAACTCGTTTACGAATAATAAAATGGACTCAAAGGTAGTAGATGCAGAAAAGAGAAGGAAAGAACACACACATATACTTATATATATATATATATATAGGATTTTCTAAATAAAGAGTAATGGTTAAAAACATTCAGAGCATATAAACCATAAAAATTTAAAGCTCATATTTTTTTTTTACCAATAATAGCTAAAGCTACTTAATAGCTAAGACATATAGAAATGAAAGCACCATTTCAAAAAGAACTTGACAATGTATTTTTTTCGTTTAGACTTTATACATCAAGTTCAGTTCTAGAGATCAATCCAAGCTCTCTACGCAGAGAAATAAAATTTGATTCCAGTAGAGGCTTGGTAAAAATGTCCGCTAGTTGATGTTCAGTCTGGAAATATTCGAGACATAATGTTCCTTTTTCAATATTATCTCTTAATAAATGATGTCGAATATCAATGTGCTTTGTTCGAGAATGATTTACTGGATTTTTCGATAAGTTGATCGCACTTGTGTTATCACAGTATATGATGGAGTTTGATAAATGAATATCAAAATCACGAAGTGTTTGTTGCATATATAGTACTTGAGTACAAGCAAGAGCTGCTGATATATACTCAGCTTCACATGTCGAGAGTGAAACGCAATTTTGTTTCTTACTAAACCAAGAGACAAGTGATTTTCCAATAAAATGGCACGTAACACTTGTACTTTTTCTATCCGTACGAGAGCCGCCGAAATAAGCATCACTATAGGACACTAATTCGAATGGGCAATCTTTTGGGTAGAAAAGACCAAAGTCTTTGGTTTTATTAAGATACCGTATTATACGTTTTACAGTTCGTAAATGTGATTCTTTAGGATTTGCTTGAAACCTTGCACACAAATAAACACTCATCATTATATCAGGACGAGTTGCGGTAAGATAAAGAAGAGAACCAATCATGCTTCGATATAACTTCTAGTCAACATTCTTACCATGTTCATCTTTTTCAAGATGTGTAGTCGTACTCATAGGAGTCGGTTTACCAGATGTATTTTCTAAACCGAAGCGTTTGATAAGATTTCCATAGTATTTTTCTTGATTAATAAAAGTACCGTTAGAAAGCTGTTTGATTTGAAGACCAAGAAAATATGATAGTTCTCCCATATGAGACATTTCAAATTCTTTGGTCATAATATTTGCAAACTCCTTGCAGAGTTTATCGTTTGTTGAGCCAAAGATAATATTGTCTACATATATTTGGATAACTAATATATCTTTTTGAGAATGTTTGATGAATAAAGTCTAATCGAATTTACCAATTTGAAATCCAAAATCAGCGAGATAGCTTCGTAAACGTTCATACCAAGTACGAGGTCCTTGTTTTAGTCCGTATAAAGCTTTCTTAAGTTTATATACGTGATCTGGATGTTTCTCATGTACGAACATGGGAGGTTATTCGACATATACATTCTCTTTGATAAACCCATTTAGAAAAGCACATTTGACATCCATTTGATAAAGTTTGAAATTATGATGACAAGCAAAGGACAATAAGATTCTAATAGCTTCTAGTCGAGCAACGGGTGCAAAAGTTTCTTTGTAATCAATACCTTCTTCCTGATTGTATCCTTGTGCTACTAATCTTGCTTTATTTCTGGATATATTTCCTTGTTCGTCGGCCTTATTTTTATAGACCCATTTTGTACAAATAACTGACTGATCAGTTGGTCTTGGAACAAGTTCCCAGACATCATTGCGCTCGAACTGATTTAGTTCTTCCTGCATGGCAATGATCCATTAATCATCAGTAGCAGCTTCTTTCAGATTTTTAGGTTCGATATTTGAATGAAACGCAACATGAACCATTTGATTGAGTTGACTCCTTGTTCTAATTTGTGATGTTACTTCTCCAATAACATTTTGAACCGGATGATCTCTTAGAATTCTCGGATGAGATCGAAATCTTCATGGAGAAGGTATCACAACAGGCTGAGGAATATCCTCAACAATTTCTGAGTCAGAGTCATTACTTGTGATGATAGGATTATCAGTGACTATAGTTTCTTCGTCATCTGATATATTATAAAACGGTTTAGAGAGTTCATCGAAAGAAACATGAAGTGATTCTTCAATAATTTTAGTTCTCTTATTAAATATACGATAGGCCTTGCTTCGTTCCGAATATTCGACAAATATACCTTCATCGGATTTTGGATCAATTTTTCCAAGATGGTCTTTCTTATAAAGCATTTAGAACCGAAAACTTTGAAGTATGAGATATTTGGCTTTCTTTGATTAAATAACTCATAAGATGTATTCTTGGTGAGAGGTCGAATGGATACATAATTCAAAACATAACAAGCAGTAGCGACAGCTTCTGCCCAAAAATGTTTTGGTAAGGTGGATCTATTTAATAATGTTCTTGCACATTCTTGTAAAGTCCGATTTTTCCATTCTACAACTCAGTTTTGTTCTGGAGTTCTAGGAAACGAAAAATTATGATATATACCTTTCTTTGTACAAAAATGTTCAAATTCATTATGATCGAACTCTCCGCCATGATCACTTCTTATATTTTTAACCTAAAGTCCCTTTGATTTTTGAATTTTCTTGATGAAGGATTTGAAATGATTGAAAGTGTCACTTTTGTTTCTTAAGAAAATCACCCAAGTATAACGAGAGTAATCATTAACAATTACAAACACATATCGACTATGATTTATTGACTGAACCTGTGTTGGTCCAAATAAATCCATATGTAATAGCTCAAGTGGTTGTAATGTTGATATGACTTTCTTGGATTTAAATGACAATTTAGTCAATTTTCCTAATTGACATGCATCAAAAATATTCTCAACCGTAAAACTCATTTTGGGTAGTCCTCTAACTAGATCATTTTTGGCTAGCTTGTCGATAGTTCAAAAGTTTATATGACAGAAACGTTTGTGCCATAGCCATGGATCATTATCATTTGCTACAAGACACATGTATGAATTATGATTGATGTTCAATTCAGAATATAAATATTTCTGTCTCTATATCCTTCAAAAACTAAATTACGATCTTTATCTAAAATACTACATTTGTTATTCGAAAAGGAAATGGTAAAACCCTTGTCGCATAGTTGACTGATACTAAGTAAATAGTGTTTTAAATTTTTAACTAGCATGACATTAGTAATAAGAGGTAAGTTAGATGTACCGCAATTGCTCACATCGCCTTTAACGATGATATAGCCTTTTGAATTATCTCCAAAAGTGACGAAGCCACCATCTGAATAAGTGATATTTGTCAATAAGCTCTTGTCTCCAGTCATATGCTTTGAGCAACCACTGTCCAGTATCCACTTTCCTCTTTTCTTAAGTGGGACCTGCAAAAAATAAAATTTAGTTTATGGTATCCACTTTTTCATAGGGTCCTAAGAGTTAGGTCTTAGGAGTCCGAACCCATACGGGTCCAGTATCCCCTTTATATAAATAATTGGAATTACGATGCAAATTATTCAAAAAATTCTGATGTATTTGTTCCTAATCAAATTGTTATTTGTTTAAGGAACCCATATTTTGATAGTCTTGACATATTTCTTTTGAAATTTCACAACCGGTTTTGGTTTGGAATATAATAAACTAAGATTTTTCTTAGCTTCAGTTTCTTGTACTTTTTTATTTTTTCTTCTTCTTTTATTGCCAAGATGTTTCTTGATATCTTGTTTCTTATATCCCAAACCTTGTTTATTCGTAGCAGATTGTGAACTTTCAATAATTTTTGTCAAATTTTCTCGACCTTTGTTGAAGTTAGAAACATTTTGAGTTATGTTGTCTAACTTAGTTTGTAAACTAGCTTTTTCTAGGTCTAGAATTTTGACTTTTTCCTTAAGCTCATGATTTTCAGTAGTAAGAGCATCATTTTTTTCTTTTTGAGTTTCAATTTCTTGACTCAAAAGAGATAATTGTGAATCAATATTAGATGATGATTCTTGAACTTTTTCAAGTTCCTCTTCTAATATTTTCTTCTCGTCTTTTAACATATCTCGTTCAAACTCCGCTCTACTTAAATCTGCTTGGGCTTTTTTGCATTGTCGTTTCATATCTTTAAATTTAAATATTAGTTCAGCATTTATATCAAGAACTTCTTCAAAAGAAGGAATTTGTACCTCATCTTCTGTTGCCATGAAACATACATTAGCTTGTTCATTGTCTGAGTCACTTTCACTATCAGATGAAGAGGAGTCTGAATCATCCCATGTTACTGAGAATGCTCGTTTCTTTGACTTATCTTTCTTGTATTTGAATTTGTAATTTTCTGCAATTTTCTTTTGCTTCGGACAACCCTTTTGCATATGTCCCTTTTTGTGACAATTGAAGCATTCTATATTTGATGATGATGGTTTGTTTGAACTGAACTTCTTTTTGTTGTATCGACAAGCTTTTCGTTGCTTTAAGAATTTATTGAATCCTTTTGCAATGAACGCTAGATCTTCATCTTCGGAATCTGAGATGTCTTCATCTTTTTCAGCATGAAAAGCTACAATTTTCTTTTCTTCTTTTTGTTCTTTTCTAGCCTGCAAGTTAGCTTCATAGGACAAAAGATTTTGTATCAATTCATCTGGCTTCATGGTGGAAAGATCATTAGCTTCTTCTATTGCTAATACTTTTCCGTCCCATTCATTAGTCAGAGAATGTAGGACTGTTGAAACTACATCAAAATCAGAATATTTTTGCTCTAATCCGATAAGTGCATGATGAATGGTTTAAAACCATGAATACATCTCATTGATTGTTTCATTCGACTTCATTTTGAAATTTTGAAATTGACTTTTCAACAATAATATTTTTGCTTGTTTTACCTTGTTAGTACCTTCATGAGTGGTTTTTAGCATTTGCCAAATTTGATATGCAGTGGTACAGATATTAACACGGTTATATTCTTTTTGATCTAATGCACAAAACAACATATTTATTGCTTTTGCATTTACAGCTGATGCTGATTTCTCAGCAGGTGTCCATTCTGAATACTCAGTTGTTGGATTCATTATTTCTTTCTGAGTAGCATTCCAAGCATCATAGCTAGTTGATTGCATGTAAAAAGCCATACGTGTTGCCCAATAGCTATAGTTAAGACCATTGAAGAAAGGAGGTCTTTGTGTCGATTGACCTGTTAGTTCTACTACTTGGGTTATTTTCCATATTACTAGAATATATCAAATTACTGTGTTATGGTTACAAGATGACCGTGCTCTGATACTAAATGAAAGTGTGTGCACGTACTTGTCAAGTAATAGTACACTCGGATTGTGTAATATGGAATAACACACAACTATTTGTCTAATACAATAGTTATGCAAATAAATATGAAATAGAGTGAGATCTCACAGAAAAGTAAATGCAGTAAAAGGAAAATCACACCAGGGATTTTTATACTGGTTCGGAGTACTGTCCTACGTCCAGTCCCAGACCTCTCTCTAGATTTTCACTAATCAACTACCTCGCTTCACCCGGAGGAACAGGTTAACAATACCCGAGCATCCGAACGGGATTTCACGCCTCTTACAACACAAGGACTTCACAACTTTGCCTCTCACAACATAGAGGACTTCACACAAGATGAGTAGACTTGTAATTTGACAATGTGTGTTCTTAATAACACGAATTTGTCAATTCTTGTACAACCTTCCTATAATCTTATCCTCAAATAGAATTCGAATTCGTGAAGATTTGGAAGATGATATCGTGTTTGAATCAAAAGAATAGTATGTAGATTCTAGGATTCAACAGCGATATAAGAAGATTATGAGCTTTTGAGTGCTTTGAATGATCAAGAATGAAATCAGCAGATAGAATAGATAGAAAGAATTTGTTATTTTGAATTGATGATTTCATGTTGTTTTTATAGTAGATAAAAAGTTGCAATCATTTGTGAAGAGAAGTATTGAATAGAAACGATTTTTGGTGAAAGGAAAAGGAAGCAACCATTGATGAATGAAGATGTTTGTATGAAGAGTTGCTTTCAGTTCGAAAACCAGTCGACAGGTCAAAAAGAACTAGTGGACTGGTATTTGAATATATATAAGTTATATACATGTGTGCACGTTCATTGTGCATTTCTTCCCATAAACGGTCGACCGCCCATATTGAAACCGGTCGACCGGTTTCCGGCAACATGCACAATGAATGTGCATTCATATATATACATATATATTCATAATACTGAGGTATATGATTATTTGAGGATAGATTTTAACAATTATAACACGACTAAATCACTAAATAATCAACCTCTAACTTTCAATACCATTGATTTTCTTCTTTTTGACGATCATGAAACTTTTCCTTGTCATTAATCAAAATGCCATGAATCCTTGATTCAACACAGACGACACCTATGAAGGCAGCAACGGGTACACGAAACTACCATTATCATTATTAAGTTCTGTAGGCGGGATCAACTTTTAGGGTGACTAGTGGTGGTGCAGTATAGTAATTATCCTATAGTGATTAGGAACGAGATTAACGCCAGAATATTCCTCTTATTTTCTTTGTCATGCCCACTTGTTTCATGGTCATATCTTATCTTACCAGTTTATGCCTTATCCTAGTTACTTTAGTAATTATATTGTTAAAGTTATTATACTGGCCAGACTTTATGTCCGACCCCCTTGTTTTCGCCTCTTTTCTTCCCTCCCCCCCAGGCTCTCAGGGTTGGACTAGTACTAGTGGAGCTTGACCTTGGATCTCTTTTTCTCTCTTTTGGAAGTGCTTGGATTGCTGAAAGTAAAGTTCAGCTCATCTCTTTTATGGCTACTTGTGTTTGGGGTTATGCTTTTTACTTTATGTACTCTGAAACAATTTGTCAAGATGGATATTAAGCGTACTTGGTTTATGAAGTTGTTGTAATCAAACTATTTCTCTGCTGCAATAAAAGTTGTTTTAAAATTTTCAAGTACCATTATTTGTATCTGTCTTGTTATATTCTATTCTATACACTAAATACGCTCCATGAAAGTTAATGCATTCCCTTTGTGAGTGACATTAATGGATGTGGGGTGTTACAAGTGGTATCAGAGCTGAAGGTTACCGGATCAAATATGAATTTTGAAAAACTGTTTTTCAAAAACATTTAATAAAGAAATACTTTCAAAATTATGCTTTAAGGAAAGTATTTTCAAGAGAAAAGTTTGTTTTAAAAACATAACCCCCAAGAGCCATATATCTTTCCTTCGATTCTCCGTTTTGAATCTCTTCCTTTTTCCTTTTCAACATGTCTGGGGAACCTGAAATACTGGAGGGCATACCGATACCAGGCTAGTTTAGAAGGTATCTGGAGGCTAGGGCCAATGCCGCAAGCCCAGCAAATGTTCCTCCTCCCCTAGTTGCAGTCGCTCCTCCTCCTCCCCCCCCCCCCCCCCCGGCCTCGCGTTGATACTTTTTCAAAGATATACAAAGATTTTAGGGAAATGGGCGGGAAACCTTTTCACGGATCAGAGACGTTTGTTGAAGCTCGAAATTGGCTTAAGGAGGTGAAAGATCTATTTGGTTTTTTCGAGGTGGAAGATGGAAGGAAGGTCCAATTGGCTGCTTGGTTAATGAAGGACGAAGCTTTGTTTTGGTGGGAGGTCACGAATGGAGAGCGTCCGGTGGAGACATGGATGGATTTCAGGCGTAGGTTCGAGATGAAGTTTCTCTCACGAGCAGAAGAGAATTTATATATGGAAAGGTTCTTAGCATTGAAGCAAGGGGATTTATCAGTAAAGGAGTACGTCAACAAGTTCAATCAGTTGGCTAGATTTTGCTTGGAATTGGTAAACACACCCGAGAAGAAGGCCCTGAGGTTCGTTAAAGGTTTGAATGAGCTGCTACATGGGTTCGCTATGACCCCCATTCCGATGGGGGCTACCTTTGAGAAATTGGTTGACATGGCGCTTATGCATGAGGAAGAGAAAGGTGCTAATGCTAATAAGGCACCAGAGAAGAAAGGGGACCAAAAGAAACCACAATAGCAAAACCAGAAAAGGCGGGAAGAACAATAATAGCAAGGGAAAGAAAAAGTGCTTTAATTGTGGGACATCAGGCCATCTGAGCAAGGACAGTTGGAAAAAGAAGAAGACTGGTTGTTTCCACTGTGGAGAGGCAGGACATCTAGTTAAAGACTGCCCAAGGAAACAGGGTCCACTTCTGGAGGGCAACTTCAGGCTCTCATGGCACCAGGGTAGGCAAGAGGGCAGATTCAGGCTCTCATGGCACCAGGACAGGAGAGAGGTAGAAATATTTCCGTTGAAAGTTTAGTTTTTCTGTTTGATCATCCTGTTCGTACTTTGTTTGACTCTGGCACTTCACACTCGTTTGTATCTGCTTCGTTAGTTGAAACACTGCACCTAAATACTAGTCTAGTTACAGATCCCATAGTAGTCTCAAATCCTATTGGTGGGTCGGCTCATCTTTCTATGATTTGTCGGGATTTGAGAGTGTCTATCTTGGGCTTTGGGTTTGAATGCAACGCCTTCGTTCTTGGCTTCATGGGCTACGGCTTGATTCTAGGCATGGATTGGCTAGCTAGATACGGGGCCATCCTAGATTGTGAAAGAAGGGTAGTTAGACTGTTGACTCGTTGTGGAAAGACCCTTGATATTTCTTATGACACTAGAGGTCCGGTAATGCTTAGCTACCTAGATCCCTTGACGCATCCAATGATGATTTGAAATCTGTTCGTGTGGTCCATGAATATAGTGACGTCTTTGATAAGGTTCGAGGTTTACCATCGAGGCGCGAGATAGACTTTTGAATATATCTAGTAGATAATGCAAAGCCAGTTGCATTACCAGTGCGCCACATGACTCCGAGAGAGAGAAGAGAACTCAGTAAGCAAGTGAAAGAATTGCTTGAGAAGGGTTTCATAAGAAGAAGTATTTCGGAATGGGGTGCTCCATTCGTTTTTGCTACGAAAGCTGATGGTTCACTTAGATTGTGTGTGGACTATAGAGAGCTGAATAAGCTAACAAAGAAGAACAAACACCGATTGCCGAGGATAGATGATTTATTCGATCAGTTGGTAGGTGCTTTGGTTTTCTCACAACTGGGTTTAGCTGTGGGGTTTCATCAGCTAAGGGTGGCTGAAGATAGCATCGATAAGACTGCATTTAGAACTCTTGATGGTTTCTTCGAGTGGCTCGTCATGCCTTTTGGTTTAACGAATTGACCCGCATACTTTGTTGACTTAATGAGTAGGGTGTTTAGGGAGTTTCTAAACAAGTTTGTGGTAGTCTTTGTGGACGATATCCTGGTTTTCTATAAAATGAAGAAGAGCATGCCCTACATCTTAGGGAAGTCTTAGAGACCCTACGAGCGCATCAACTTAAAGCTAAGTTCTCCAAGTGCCATTTATGGAGAAAAGAAGTGAGGTTCTTAGGACACGTGTTATCTAAGGAAGGGATAGCTGTGGATCCCGCGAAGGTAGTGGCAATCAAAGATTGGAAAACTCCTAATAACGCAACAGAAGTAAGAAGGATTTTAGGGCTGGCTGGTTACTATAGGAAGTTCATTAAGGACTTCGCGAAGATATCAGCCCCTCTCACTCGATTAACGAAGAAGAATTTGACTTTTACTTGGGACGTTGACTATGACGATGCTTTCCAACGTGTGAAGAGGGATTTGACGATAGCTCTAGTTTTAGTTTTGCCAGACGGGAGTAAGCCATTAACTGTATATACAGATGCTTGCGGGACCGGGCTTGGCGCATTTTAATGCAAGAGGGAAGGGTGATATGCTATGGTGGAAGACAGTTGAAAGCCCACGAGTAAAATTACCCTACCCACGACTTAGAGTTGGCTGCCATAGTTTTTGCGCTTAAGTCATGGCGTCATTATTTGCTTGGCGAGAGGTTTGAGTTGTATACAGACCATAAGTCGCTAAAATACTTATTCTCTCAGAAGGACCTAAACTTAAGGCAGTAGAGGTGGATTGGGTTTTTGGCATCCTACGATTTTGAGATCGCATACACCCCTGGTTAGGGTAACATTGTAGCTGATGCCTTAAGTAGAAAGAAGTTAACTTTAAGTCCTTTGTTCGTACAGTGGCAGAGTTTGGAGTATATATCTACTTTTGACTTCAGACCCTATGTCGATGATGTACCCGGATTATTGGCATCATTAGAGGTGCAACCTACACTTTTGGTTTGAGTTGGAGAGGCACAGCGAAATGACCCACAGTTGGTTGAGATAGTAGGCAAGCTTATAGGAGGGGAGTCCTCGAGTCATCTTAATAGATATGTTATAGATGAGAGAGGATGGCTACGTTGAGATGAGAGACTTTGCATACCACAAGACGAGAGTTTGAAGAAGGCAATTCTTGAAGACTCACATCGCTCTAAGATGACCATACATCCCGGTGGTGATAAGATGTATAGGGATATGAAGCGAGTTTTCTTTTGGGCCGGAATCAAGAGGGACGTGGCTGAGTTCGTTTCTAGATGCTTAGTGTGCCAGCAAGTCAAGGCGGAGCAAAAGAAGCCTGGAGGTTTTCTCCACCCCTTAGAGATTCCTCTATGGAAATGGGAAAGTGTTTCCATGGATATTGTAGATGGGTTACCAAGATCAAGGAAGGGTAATACGGGGATTTGGGTAATTGTAGACAGACTTACCAAAAGTGCCCATTTTATCCCCGTTAAAAGTAGAAGGACCGCCGCATGGTTAGCTTCAGTTTACCTTTGAGAGATAGTTCGTTTGCACGGCATACCCTCTAGCATTGTGAGAGTTAGAGATCCCATTTTCATAAGCGAATTTTGGAAAAGCTTACAAGAGGCGGTTGGAACGCAATTATTCTTAAGTACCACTTATCACCCTCAGACGGACGGCCAGACCGAGAGAGTAAATCGGATTCTAGAAGACCTTCTGAGGCTATGCATCCTAGACTTTGGACGAACATGGGAGGTACACCTTCCATTAATGGAGTTCGCCTATAATAATAGTTTTCGGGCTAGCATTGGCATGGTGCCTTTTGAGGCTCTTTATGGACGACCGAGTCGATCACCTACATGTTGGTGGGAACCCACGGATAAGGTTTGGCTTGGACCCGACATGATTAGGGTGACTTCGGAGAAGATAGACCTGATTCGACGGCGAATGAAGACGACGCAGGACCGACAGAAGTCATATGCTAATAGGAGGCGAACCGATCTTGAGTTCAATGTTGGGGACATGGTTTTTGTTAAGGTGTCACCGTTGAGAAACGTAGTCCGCTTTGGATCAGTAGGGAAGTTGGCACCTAGGTTCGTAGGACCCTTTCCAATTACAGAAAGGATTGGGCAGACGACGTATAGAGTAAAGTTACCAGAGATGCTCAGCGGAGTTCATAACGTGTTTCACGTTTCACATTTGCGCAAGTGTTTACATGATACGACGGAAGTGGTGAACCCGAGCACGCTCGAAGAAGTGGAAGTAGAGCGCAATGCCACGGTTAGACGAGCTCCTACACGCATTCTCGGATCGGAGGTCAAAAAGCTCTACAACAAAGAGGTCAATTTGGTCAAAGTGCAATGGGGAGATGATCAAAGAGATGCGACTTGGGAGATGGAAGATAAGATGCGTACGCTGTACCCTTTCCTTTTTGAGGGTATGTTTTATTTTCTCGTTTTTCTACCATTTTGTTGATACTTGTCCTATCTTTTAGTATTATCTTTGCGATGACATCCTCGATCTTTAGTTAGGAAGAACCCTATGGTTGCAAACATGTGTTTGAGACATGTTATGTTTGATGGATGCAAATGGATGCAAGTGGTTCCTAGTGGTTGCTCGTGGATGCATGTACACACACATTAGGAACTAGATCGGCTCAATCACCTTCATGTTGCATATAAATGTGTGTGCATATCTAAATTTATGGATGTATAATGGTTGTATTATCCTATGGATGTTGCATTTTGATGAATGGTTGTGCACACATGTAGAAATAATAGGTATTGATAGGATTCTTTCGCATACATAAGGGATGCATGACACTATCATGATTTTCATTAAGGAGGTCAACTGAATCTGTAGACCGCCTGATTTTTGCATTAGATAAGGAACATATACACACACTTTTTGCATATGTTCATACAACATTAGAAATCTTGTAAGGACAATGGATGCCTGTGTTTGATGGTCGAGTAGATGGATGATTGGATGTTAGGATATGCATTCTCCTTAACTTGGAGATTTCAGTGGCGAAATCCTTTAAGGAGGGGAGAATGTAACACCCCGTAATTTTAAATATTAAAGTTAACGAATTAAAGAATACTTAATTTCAAATGTGGGAATTAAGGGAAACGGGTTGTGCCATTGCGTTCGTCTCGGAATTCTGCTTGAGATAGAGTCCGAGTTTGTGTGAATTGGACTTCGTATGAAGAAGTTATGGCCTTCCGAAGTTTCAGAATTTAATTAAACTAAAAACAGCTCGAATCAGAAAATTCGAATTCAAATTCAAAACAGGGAAGCGGGTTGGCGGGAAAATTCCTGCCCAAAGGCCAAGTCGACCAGGGGGTCGACCTGGGTGTCGCCCTGCCCCCCCCCCCCCCCCGGCAGATCTGAAAGAAGATGATTTTCTGACTTGATGCTGAGTCATTAGGGTTGAGGTGTCATTCTATCTTGACTGGATGGTCTTGATTGATTCTAGGTTAATCTGACGGCTCTTAATCAATTAATCTTCTATAAAAACACTCCCAAACCCTCAATGCTAATAATATTAATTCATACCAAGAGCCGCCATGCCGTCAATGGAGAACCTAGAGTAGCCGCCATACACTTTCAACCCTAAAGCAAGATAGAAGCTTGAATCAAAATCAAATCAAATCTAAGATTAGAATAACGATTAGTCTACATCAAAGGCAAGCAATTCAGTTTCAGAATACAGATCCCAGAAAGACAAGACTATTCATTTTGTTTGTGAGTATAATAGCTTTCACAAATTAATTAATTAATTTAATTATGATAAGTTATAATTGGGATCATGAGAATATGATTTTGAATCATGTGATGTTGAATTATATGCATGTTTGAGATACTGAATCATATGTTAGTTCTTATGTGAATCTTATGCAAGTTGAATCATATGATATTTCTTATATGAATCTTATGCAAGTTTGTGATGTTGGATCATATGTTCTTATATGAATCTTATGCAAGTTTGGGATGTTAAAACATATATGAATCTTATGCAAGTTTGGGTTGTTAAAATATATGTGAAACATGTATATACATATGCTAGTTTATGTGACATTAATCTACATATTTAGATCCATATGCAAGTTCACACCTTTATGTTTAGATCCATATGCAAGTTCACACCTTTATGTTTGGATCTATATTTTGATCCATGGTAGTACATAGTTATGCAAATTTATACCTATTTCCTATGCTAGTTTTGTATGTGAATCATATGCTAGAAATTCATATGCAAGTTATAGGAAAAATGTAACACCCCACATCCGTTAGTGTCACTCGCAAAGGGAATGCACTAAGTTCTGTGGAGCATTTAGGGTAAAAGATACAGATAAATTACAAGACAGACAGAAATTAAACAACGGAAAATAAAATTTTGCTTTATTGATAAAATAGTTTGTACAATGATTTCTTTACAATATCAGAGTATCATCTATCTTACAAAATAAAGAACCATAAAAATACATTTATATTCCCCAATTTTAGCGAGAGCCAGCCATAGCATCTGAAAAGAGAATCCAAGCAAAACTTCGACAAATCTTCAAAGCTGGGAAAGAGTGACAGTCCAACTTCCCCTGAGCTATACTATTCCCTCCTTTACTACTTGGGGGGGGGGGGGGGGGACGGAAGAAAAGAAGACGAAAGAAAAACAGAGTCAGACATAAAGCCTGAGTAAGTTCAGTAACTTCTAGCATGTGAACATGGAAAAACAAAACGACATGAATTAACTGAATACAAGAAAACACCATGATGATAGGGTCAGCAAGATTAGACAAGATAATCACAAGATAAGCTAGGATAAGATAAACTGGACATGCTCTAATACTTTCGCCGCTTCACTATTTCCTCGTAATACTGGTTCCTATATCTCTGCACCACCTAACTAATGTCCCAGCTAGTAACGATAACGTGATCCCATTCCCTGTATTTTCCATCGCCTTCAGGCATACATTTATTATTTGTTACCTAGATTTAATCTAGGGTTTTCAACCAAGTGCCTTCTAGATTTAGAGTTTACGTTATCTGCGGAACGCTTCTCGGATTCAGGGTTTATGCCACCTAGTCCAACTAGTGCTACCTGTCGAATGATGCCCCCAAGTCTAGGACACACTACCTAGAATGGTATATGTTCCTATACTTCCCCACGCATGTATCGCGAATCGCTATCGCTTGTCTAGATGCACATGTCCTGTAATGTGCGGCCCGAGTCCTGTGGCAGGGCAAATCAAGAAACACAGAACTCGGTCGGGAGCTTTCAGATATCTGCCGATGCAGATGCTAAGGTTTTTTTTGTTCTAGTGGCTATGGTCCCACTTGACCTCTCCCTCAACTAGTGAAAGGCACACCTTGAAAAATGAGAACTATATGCATGCCCCCTATGCCCCACTGTCCTATGGCCATCCGCAACCATAACTAGATAGCAAGTATATGGTCTTTTGGAGTTCTCCGCCTTTCCGCTTCACGTATCTCGATTGACTGAAGATGGATGGTAGACGACGAGTTGCTATCACAGGGCTACCGTTTTCTCGCCGAATAATGATGGTCCATCCTAGTCTTTAGGTTGCCATATATTGCAACCAAGGCATACCCCTGGTTCTTCTACGCAGACCTAACAACTATTTGAGCCTTCCTCCCATCGTTTATCCAATAGATACCTACCAGTCCTCCTCCTTCTTGAACCAACTTCTAATCCGACTAACGTCTAAGTCCCTTGAAGTGGTTTTCCATCCTTATCTATCTTAGAAAGATCATCTATACGCGGAGGGGAAACTCAAAACGAGAGAAAGGGAGAGATTCAAAATGGAGAATTCGAAAGATATAGATATGGCTATTGGGGATTATGCTTTCCTTTCAAAAACTTTTCTCTTAAAAGACATGTTTTTGAAAATACTCCTTTCCAAAAATATTCTTAGAAAATAGTTTTTCTAAAAATTTTATCTGTTCCGGTAACCTTAAGCTCTGATACCACGTGTAACACCCCACACCCGCTATAGTCACTCACTAAGAGAATGCCATAGCATCGGTGGAGTATTTTTAGTGAGTATAGAACAGTAAAATTACAACAAGACAGATATAATGTAATACTTGAAAATTTAAAACATCATCTCATAGCAGCGGAAAGTAAAACATGTTGGGTTACATCATAAAACCATAACAAGAGTCAAGTACAAAATATCCATCCTGAATAAAATAAGTACATAATCCCACTACTCATAACAAATAGCTATAACAGAAAAGATAAGATAAGCTGAGCTCTACATCTACGGTCCAAGCTCCAAGAGATAGATAAAGCAAACTGATCAAAGCCCACTAGCACTAGGCCCAACCTGAGGACCTGAAGGAAATAGATAAAAACAACGGGGGTCAGACATAAGCCTGAGTGAACCCTATCTCCTTAATAATACAATTATTAAAGTAATTAGGGTGTGATATGAACTCGGTACATACCGGGGTGTGAGGCTCGCGATTCCGTGTTATACACAAAGCTACGCCACACAGGTGGTGCTTTGATCATCACCACAAGACTTTGCTTTTCAACAGAAGCCCTGATCATTTGCCACTTAGGCATGCCACACTAGCAATTCATGCCATGCGACTGATGTCCATCGATATACAACCTCTGAGCTCGTGCGTTTCAGAGAAGGGCGTTAAGCAAAAGAATAAATTCTCCGCCGCCAAAACAGATGTATATTTAATAGAGATCAATCGACACAGAATAAAATCCAATGTCAGACACACAGTCCATTTACAAGTCCATTCTGGGTCTGAACGAAACCGGAGGCACTAAATACCTCGCAAACCCATCGATCACCACGTACGTCTGGACGATCACCACTCATTATCCGTATTTCGGGATGCCTCCCAATCAGGACCTCGGTTACCATCCAAACGAGGTGAAGATATCCGGTCTTCGACCACCGTCTTCATCTTCGACTTTCAATCGTCGGTCAATTATTTGAAATGAGAATTAACTCAGCCTTTTCAAATAATTCACGTTTATTTAGAATTTCAAATCAATTTATTTTAATGGTTAAATCACTCGACAACACCAATTTTGTTCTTTAATGTAATTTTCACCCCAAACGCATTCAACCATCAAATACAACATAAATCGAGTAAATTCAGTTTATTTCCATTCCATATTGTTTATGATATTTTATAACGATTTATCGCTATTTTTATTTATTTTAAAATAGCCAATTTATTCAAAACGACGCTTCGGGCCACAACGCGGCCGTGGCGCTGTTTTTCTTCAGATTTGATTTACACATATCTGAAAATCTAACCGTTGGATCTTCACAAAATTTACATCATTAGAAAGGTATTTTCAAAACGAATCCAACGGTTCCAGTTTCGGGAAAATCCGACGGTCGGATCTCCCGGTACAATCGTTTGAAGTTTCGATTTCAAAATACGAACTACAGCGCCGTTATTCGATTAAGTATAATTATATATATATATATATAATCGTTTCTGGCGTTGTTTTTCTTCAGATTTGAATTAAACATTCTAGACAATCCAACCGTTGGATTTTTACAAAGTTGGTGCCGTTGGAAAGATATTTCCAAGGCGAACCCAACGGTTGCGGTTTCGGGAAAATCCAATGGTCGGATTTCCCGCACTAGTTGTTTGAAATCACGGTTTCAAAACACGAACTGCACGGCCACGTTTCGTTTTAATTTTATTTATATTTATATATTTATATAAATATAGTTCGTTCAGCAATTTCAATATCGTTTTCACTTCAAATATTTCACTAACGCCTTTAAATTTTGGAAAATTTCGCCATAACCTCCTTTGTACGGGAGGGGCTGGGAAAATTCCCAAATAGCCACACGGGCGTCTCATGTCGAAAAGAAAAGGAAAAAGCCAAGCGGCTAGCCAACAGGCTCATAAAATCATCACCCTAACAAAACAGTAAATGTGTACCTATTTGTCGGGCACAAAATTTTATTCCTCTTCTCTAGCCCCTTCGCTATAACCTGTTCAATAAATATGCATGAACATATATATAGTTCTTATCACTTCTCATTTTCCATTCAACTTCAGATTTGATTCCATTTGGTTTAAAAACACCATTCATTCTAAGGTTGCATGTATAGGCAAAAATCATATCATTAGCTAATTAATGAATATTTCAACTCATATATATTTATTTGAACGAGTGGCTATTTTTAACACTTCACATTTCAGCAATTCGTGTATATAATAAAAATGTGATTTTTATTGTAAAACAATTCATTTCAAAACACTATTATTTTATATATTTTATATAGTTGATAAAAAAAATAGAATTTTTATTATAAAACAATTTCTTTTAAAACGAGATTATTTTACATAGTCTCTATAGTTGATAAAAGGTGATTTTTATTATGAAACGATTTATTTCAAAATATGAATACCATTCAACACATGAATTTCTAATCAACGAATGAATATCGATTCAACACATGAAGGTTTTCTATAGTTTCTATATGTAGATAAAAATGTGATTTTTATATTTAAAAACACGAATACCATTCAACACATTAATTTCTAATCAATGAATGAATATCGATTCAACACATGAAGGTTTTCTATACAACGAATAAATATAGTTTCAGCAAATGAAAATAATTCAAACACATGAATATTATTCAAAATTTCGGCAGCATAACGGCAGGGTAGTTAAAACCGGGACCGTCCCTAGTACGGCTCCTCGCTCTACCTTAAAATCTCGCGGTTTTTGACAATGGGGATCATGCATCTAGTTCGCACGCAGGCGGCATGTATATATTTATTTCATTTCCACAAACTAATCCTATGTGGTTTCAACCAAATATTTCTCAACCACAAACGGGTATTTTTCAAGCACAATCAATCAATATCAACCACAAACAATCCCAAACAACAATTCGCTATCAATCAATTTTCACACCAATCACAATCAATAAATATCGTCCATGGTTTGTGGACGAGGGGCGTGTATATATATATATATATATATATATATATATATATATATATATATATATATATTTATATATAGCAATTCACTTTTAGTTCAACACATATATAATTTTTACAACGCATATATAACTTATACATCGAACGTACAACTTATACAACGCTTATACAAGAGGTGTACAACGCTTATATAACTCATACATCGACTATATAATTTATACATCGTCGTTTTCCATATTGTTTATAAATTAGAAATCTCACATTGGGTTCCACTCCACCAAAAATAGCAGAAGGCTCAGAAAAATATGTTGTCTCTTCTAAAATGTAGAAGACGTCCACACGGTCACGATGTTTCCTGTTTCATCGAATTTCGTTAATGAACGAAAAAGATATGATTTTTCAAAGGTTTGCAATGGTTTAAAGGTGTTAAAATCAAATTAAATAAAATCAGCCATATACCTTCCTTTTGATTCAAAACTAGGTTTTGAATTATCGCGAAATCCGTGAAGCTAGAGGACGATCGGGTGCTGCAGCGTCGAAGAGCTACGAACGGTGCTCAGATCGGTGGTAGGCACGGCCAGTTCGGTGGTCGGAGGCGGGAGATCGACGGCGATGTTCGGTAACTCTTCCCTGGCGCGATTCTCGAGGTAGACGAGGCGATAGGGGGCGAGGAAGGTATGGATTTGTAGAGGGGAGTGAGGGCTTCAAAGTTTGGGTGGTGGCAGGGTCTGGTTCGTCGTGGTGGCGCCGGAATTTGGCCAGGAAGTGGAGAGCGTTTCCGCCGTCGCGATTTTCAATCGGGGGAGAGAGAGAGAATTTGACCGTCCAATGAGAGTTTTTTATTTTTTTATTTATTTTAAAAATCCCAAAAATACCCTATGTTCCACACGAACACCAATCCAAACCCAACGACTGTCGCTCCTAGCGTTTTACCCCCATTCCGAACACAATGGGATATGTTTCGAAGGCCCATTCGAATGTTTCAGTCAGTTTTCCTTCAAATTAAAATATAAAACATTCAATATTTAATTTGAACGTACATTTCAATTTGCCAGGGCCACAAACTAATTCGAAAAATTTCAGAAAAATAAATCTAGCTATGTTTTGACGATACGGTCCCAGCAAAACTAGTTTCGTCGAATTCTGAGACCGTTTGCAAAAAGGACCATTTCTGGTCGATCCAATTTAACTATAATTGACCAAAACACATTTTCCTTTGCCATGCTCACACATTAGCTTCAAAATTTATGAAATTTGAAACCTAGCAATAACTTCACATCCCGGACCCAACAAAAGTGGTTTCGTCGAATTCCGAGGTCGTATGTAAAATGGCCAATTTCACGGGCTATATAAATTCCATAGCGACCGTTCTGAAAATTCATTCGGCCATAACTTTTGCTTTCCGCTATGAAAATTCGATTTTTCAGATTCGTTAGAAAGGTATTCACTAACATATTTAAATATTTTTGGTTTCGCTAAAATCCGTTTTATTTTGCACCCGGTACAGTCCGACAAAGTTTGAATTCAATTTTTGAAACTGCAGCGCCATTTCAGGCCTTGTTTATAATTATAATTAATTATATTCGTTTTCAGTTGTCGATTCAAGCTCACTTTTCATTGCCATTATTTAAAATATTTATTTTAAATATTTAAAATCCCTTATTTTAGCCAATTTAAAAAAGTTAAATTGGTTCAGATTTTCTGGGTCGTTACAATCTCCCCCACTTAAAACTTTTCGTCCCCGAAAAGGAACAAAGTCGAAAGTGGTTTGATAAATCTATAATCACACAGCACAACAACCAATCCAATTATTTTCGACCTTTCAAAAATATACTAATCAACTTCTATACTCTTTTAAAATCATTCAGACTATAGAATTAAAAGTGCACATCCATGAAAAGAAAATAACAATAGAGTAGAGAATTGAATGGTAATGCAAAGTAGGGTAAATGTACCTTGCATCAGAGTCAATCAGAGATATCCACTCGGCATCTAGGATAAGCTTTCTGAATGCTCTCCTCAGTTTCCCAAGTACAATCTCGTGGATCTCCACTCCACTGCACTTTGACTAAGTGAACCTTCTTGTTCCTCAGCTCTTTGGTTTCTTTGCCGATAATCTTTAGCGGCTCTCTCCTCATAGCCAATTCTGGAGTAATTTCAATATCCTGTTGAGATGCTTCTTCCATGATAAAGTCTGGATCATGAACGTGCTTTCGAAGTTGAGATATGTGAAATACATCATGCACTCCAGGCAACCAATCAGGCAGTTTGACCCTATAAGCGAGAGTTCCGATCCGTTCCAAAATAGGAAACGGACCAATAAATTTGGGCGCTAACTTTCCAGTTTCACCGAACCGGATTACTCCTCTCATCGGCGATACTTTCAAATATACATAGTCGCCAACAGCAAAGGATACATCTCTTCTTCTTCTATCGGCATAGCTCTTTTGTCGGCTTTGAGCGGCAAGTAATCGCTTCTTAATAAAATCGACCTTGTCGGCAGCTTCTCGAATCATATCAGGACCCAACACAAGTCTATTTCCAGGCTCGACCCAACAAGCAGGAGATTGGCACGGTCTACCATACAACACTTCGAATGGCGACATTGTCAGACTCGCATGGTAGCTGTTGTTATAAGAGAATTCAGCCAAATGCAGATGGTCTTCCCATGAACCACCGAAATCTATAACACAAGCCCGCAATAGATCTTCTAAAATACGATTCACTCTCTCAGTCTGACCGTCCGTCTGAGGATGATAAGCGGTGCTTAGATTCAGCTTCGTTCCTAGCTCGACTTGAAATGCTTCCCAGAATTTACTAGTGAATATTGTATCTCTATCACTGACTATACTGAGCGAAACTCCATGTAGTCTAACTATTTCCCTGAAGTATATCTGCGCCAGAATCTGAGCAGTTCTATTTGATCTGACAGGTATAAAATGGGCAGTCTTCGTGAAGCGATCTACGATCACCCAAATACTGTCATTCCCTTTTCTGGTCCTGGGCAGACCATCAATGAAATCCATAGAAATATGTTCCCACTTCCAACCAGGAACTTCTAGTGGTTGTAACAATCCAGCCAATTTCTGTTGGTCGCTCTTGACTAGTTGACAAGTAGGGCATCGGCTAACGTATATTGAAACGTCCCTTTTCATAGCCTTCCACCAGAATGTTCGCTTGAGATCGTTATACATTTTGGCCACACCAGGATGGATACTCAGCTTGGACTTGTGACACTCATCTAACACTTCCCTTTTTAACTCTGGGATGTCAGGAACACAAATCCTTCCTTTCAACCACAAGGTCTCGTCGTTATCTATTTGAAAACACGAGGGTTCGCCTTTCTGAATCCTTTTGATCATATCCTTAATAAAGTTATCCTCCTTCTGAAGAATAGATATTTTGTCAATCAAGGAAGTCGTGATAATAAAGCTGGCGATCATTACATTCTTTCGGCTTAACGCATCGGCCACGACATTGGCTTTCCCTGGAGTATATATAATTTCAAAGTCATATGCTGCAAGAAACTCCAGCCAACGTTGCTGCCTCAGATTCAGGTCCTTCTGAGTGAACAAGTACTTCAACGATTGGTGATCTGTAAACAGTTCAAATCTCTCACCCAGAAGATTGTGTCTCCAGATTTTCAAGGCGAATACTATAGCCAATAACTCAAGATCATGAGTTACGTAGTTCTTCTCGTGCGGCTTCAGTTGACGGCTAGCATGTGCAATCACTTGGCCTCTTTGCATTAACACTGTGCCAAGGCCTTCTCTAGAAGCATCAGTCCAGACTTTCAAATCCTGGTTGCCATCGATGATGGTTAACACTGGAGCAGTTGTTAATCTCAACATTAGCTCTTCAAAAGCCTCCACACTTTCTGGAGTCCATTTGAATTTAGATTGTTTCTTTGTAAGCTTCGTTAAATGACCAGATATCTTCGAAAAGTTTTTAACGAACTTCCGGTAATAGTGCCAATCCGAGAAAACTGCGGACTTCAGTGGGGGTACTGGGCGGTTTCCAATTCTGAATTGCTGTGATTTTGCTTGGATCCACAGCGATTCCTTCTTTCGATACGACGTGGCCCAGAAATTTCACTTCATCTCGCCAGAATTTACATTTGGAAAACTTTGCTTTCAATACATTCCTTCTGAGGATTTCCAACACTTGTTCCAAATGTTTTTCATGTTCGGCCTTTGATTTAGAGAAGATTAGAATATCATCAATAAAAACCAGAACAAATTTATTCAATACTCGTCTGAATACTCTGTTCATTAGATCGACGAAGTAAGCAAGAGCGTTACATAAGCCGAACGACATTACTAACCACTCGTAGAATAAGTCGGGGCCTCTGAATGCTGTCATTGGAACACATTCTTCGGCAATTCGAAGTTGATGGAAGCCTGTAGCTAGGTCCATTCGTGAAAATACTTGTGCTCCATTTAATCGATCCAACAAATCATCAATCCGCGGCAATGGATATTTGTTCTTTATTGTTTGTTTGTTCAGATCACGATAATCCACACATAGATGTAGAGTACCGTCAGATTTTGGGACAAACACCACTGCTGCACCCCAATCAGAGAAACTAGGCCTGATCAGACCCTTCCATACTAGCTGTCGTGTTTGAATGTCAAGTTCTTCTTTCTCTTTCAAGGACATTCTTCGAATAGCGTAAACTACCGGCCTTGCATTGGGAATCAAAGCGATCTTGAAATCTATTTCTCTCTGCGGAGGTAAGCGAACAACTTCTTCGAACACATCCGCATAGTTCTTGACGACAGGAATATCTTTCACCAGGTCGGGTATATTCTCTGTGATTTCAGGGACATTTTCCATTTGGGATGGAGAAACTTTCAAAGCTGCCCAGAAGTCTTTTCTATTTGAAGTCGGACCTTCGCATGGTATGGTTATATAATTCCCCGATTGTGCCTTTGCTTTAACAACTCTCTCGGCGCATCTAACCTCTGCTTCATATTTGGTTAGCCAATCTAATCCCAGAATAATATCGAATTCATTAAAATTCATGATGATAGAGATAATAGGGAATTTATAGCAAGAAAAAGAGACTGGTACTGCACAGATCCAACTGAGATTGATGGAACCCCCAACTGGATTTTGGACCGTCATTGGTTCTTTGAGCTTTTTCAACCTCAAATCCAACTTCTTGACCGCACTCTTTGCGATAAAGCTTCGTGACGCGCCTGTGTCAAACAGTACTTTAACTGGAATGTTTTTGACCTTGAGCGTGCCTTCTAAAACATCAGACCTTTCCTGAGTAGACGAGGATGCAGGTACTTCTACCACTTCATTTACATGTACTGCTTTAGGTTTCTGAGATAGCGGACAGTTTTTCGCAATATGCCCAGCCTGATGGCACTTATGGCATCCTCATTTCTCTTTTAACCTCTTACCGGATTTAGAACCATCCTTAGCTTGTTTCTTTAGAGATCTGCAACTTATCGAGAGATGTCCTTGCCTATTGCAGTTATTGCATATGGCGGTCGTTACTGGTTCTTTCCCAGATTTAGCCCTTTTCCTTTTGGCACTGGGCTTCTTACTGATCTCCAACGTCGTACTAGCTTCAGGAATATCAGTTTCCGACTCTGCTTTGTCACTAGAACTGACTTCTTCTTCGTCGCATAACATTCCTTTCTTATGGAGATCTTCATACTGATAAGCCATATATATCATTTCAGAAAAGGGGAGCTTCACGTTCCTCATTACACTGTTCTGATATTTTCTTTGAAGTCCGTGAATAAATCTCAGATTTTTCCTCTTCGGATTTTCAATTAGATGAGGGGTAAAGTGAGAAAGTTCATTGAATTTCTTATGATATTCTGGGATGGTCATATCACCTTGTATCGGACAAGAAAATTCATCACATAGTCGCTCTATTGCTTCCGGAGGGGTAAATCTTTCCAGGAATATCACTTTGAATCTATCCCAGGTGATATCACCTTCTGGATTATCTTTAACAACAGAATCCCACCAGAATAAAGCTTCGTCTTTGAGTGCCCAGGAGGCCAGTAATCTTTTCTGGTCATCCCTCAGCTTTAATCCTTCGAAGATTTTCTCAGCCGAACGAATCCAAGCTTGTGTTTTCATAATTACTTCTTCACCCGTGAAGGGTTTTCCACCCAGATTTCTATACTTCATAAATAGAGCTTCTATATCCGGGTCAGTATTACTTCTTCTGTTTCTGGCACTCATTTTCTAGTTCTTCTGCAAATAGCAGACCAAGTGTCAGGTCAACAGAAAAGATATTTCAAAATATAGAGACAAATACTTGAATGTAAATGTGTCTATCTAGGTGTTATTTCATTCTGCTACTCATACTAGGATACTACTGATCCTATCTGTATAGAGTTGCCCGTCCTAGAACACTACTGGTTCTATATTTGACGAGTTCGTTCAAATGTTATATTCCAGAACTAAGCTTAACCAAAGCTCCGATACCACGTTGAGACGACCCCAAGTCCCGTACTGACGGAGACAAGGGTTATCTTTGGAATATAACACAAAAACAAATAATAGCAGAACAGAAATAAATAAATATATCCGATAATGAACAATAGAATATACTGGATAAGAGTAATCATCAGAGTTACACAATATACAGGATCTTACTAAGTACAAATACAGTTCAGCTATACATAAATGTCTGCAGCGGAAATAAACAAAATATGTACAATAGGAGCTGAACAGCATAAAAAGAGATAAATAATAGAATCCATCTTCAGCTCCAGCTATCCAGAAAGAACCAGCTAAACCTGAATACAAGGTTGCCCATGTAGAAAAAGGGGCACCCGAGTTTGAAAGTGAAACAAACTACGAGTCAGTCATGGGACTGGTATGAGAAATCCACTCAACACATATATAATTGGCTAATCACAGGACCACACCACTTTCGTGGAACGGGTTTACTCCATCGGATTGCCAGTGCTTTAAAACAAATCTTTCTTTAAACAACGCAATGCATTTTATAAAAAATGAAGCCATTATAAGACTCAGTTCCCATCACACAATGCAACGCAAACCGAAGGATAGAGTTTTTACCTTATAACAACCAAAATATGCTTGATACGGATAAAACAAAGGCATTTGATATTATTGCTAGTGTTTATATGTTTTGAAAACAATTTCAAATCATAACTATCAATCATAGACGACATTAATGCCCCATACCACTATGTCGCCATATATAGGTATACAATCAAAACCGCACGATATCGTATTTGGAAATTAAATTTCCGTCATGAACCAAGGCAAAAGATAGTCCTTACCGAATTCGTGACTCTCTAGCCCGAGCCACAGGACCCAGACTCAGGTGGGCCCTTGGAGCGACAGGGCCGGTCCACCGATGTGGATTAAAATGCCTGAACAATACGTTTTCCCGCCCTTTGGGGCGTAAACGAGCCAACGAATGACTCCATCAGACCCGGATCGTCCGATCAAACCGAGGCGCCTCGCAACAGCAACAACCATATAGGTGAAAAGTATATAAATGTCAGGGCTGGTAGGTCACTGACACCACCCTAGCTAGAAAGAAACGCATGCCCTCCCTGAGGTCCTTCTCCCGTTTCTGGTTCATACCTGGGTGTGAGGCTCACGATTCCACGTTATACATAAAGCTACGCCACACAGGTGGTGCTTTGATCATCACCACAAGACTTTTCTTTTCAACAAAAGCCCTGATTATTTGCCACTTAGGCATGCCACACTAGCAATTCATGCCATGCGACTGATGTCCATCGATATACAACCTCTGAGCTCGTGCGTTTCAGAGAAGGGCGTTATGCAAAAGAATAAATTCTCTGCCGCCAAAACAGATGTATATTTAATAGAGATCAATCGACACAGAATAAAATCCAATGTTAGACACACAGTCTATTTACAAGTCCATTCTGGGTCTGAACGAAACCGGAGGCACTAAATACCTCGCAAACCCATCGATCACCACGTACGTCTGGACGATCACCACTCATTATTCGTATTTCGGGATGCCTCCCAATCAGGACCTTGGTTACCATCCAAACGAGGTGAAGATCTCCGGTCTTCGACCACCATCTTCATCTTCGACTTTCAATCATTGGTCAATTATTTGAAATGAGAATTAACTCGGCCTTTTCAAATAATTCACGTTTATTTAGAATTTCAAATCAATTTATTTTAATGGTTAAATCATTCGACAACACCAATTTTGTTCTTTAATGTAATTTTCACCCCAAACGCATTCAACCATCAAATACAACATAAATCAAGCAAATTCAGTTTATTTCCATTCCATATCGTTTATGATATTTTATAACGATTTATCGCTATTTTTATTTATTTTAAAATAGCCAATTTATTCAAAACGACGCTTCGGGCCATAACGCGGCCGTGGCGTTGTTTTTCTTCAGATTTGATTTACACATATCTGAAAATCTAACGTTGGATCTTCACAAAATTTACATCGTTAGAAAGGTCTTTTCAAAACAAATCCAACAGTTCCAGTTTCGGGAAAATCCGACGGTCGGATCTCGCGGTACAATCGTTTGAAGTTTCGATTTCAAAATACGAACTACAGCGTCGTTATTCGATTAAATATAATTATATATATATATATATAAATATAATCGTTTCTGGCTCTGTTTTTCTTCAGATTTGAATTAAACATTCCAGACAATCCAACCGTTGGATTTTTACAAAGTTGGTGCCGTTGGAAAGATATTTCCAAGGCGAACCCAACGGTTGCGGTTTCGGGAAAATCCGATGGTCGGATTTCCCGCACTAGTTGTTTGAAATCACGGTTTCAAAACACGAACTGCACGACCACGTTTCGTTTTAATTTTATTTATATTTATATATTTATATAAATATAGTTCGTTCAGCAATTTCAATATCGTTTTCACTTCAAATATTTCACTAACGCCTTTAAATTTTGGAAAATTTCGCCATAACCTCCTTTGTACGGGAGGGGCTGGGAAAATTCCCAAACAGCCACACGGGCGTCTCATATCGAAAAGAAAAGGAAAAAGCCAAGCGGCTAGCCAACAGGCTCATAAAATCATCACCCAAACAAAACAGTAAATGTGTACCTATTTGTCGGGCACAAAATTTTATTCCTCTTCTCTAGCCACTTCGCTATAACCTGTTCAATAAATATGCATGTACATATATATAGTTCTTATCACTTCTCATTTTCCATTCAACTTCAGATTTGATTCCATTTGGTTTAAAAACACCATTCATTCTAAGGTGGCATGTATAGGCAAAAATCATATCATTAGCTAATTAATGAATATTTCAACTCATATATATTTATTTGAACGAGTGGCTATTTTTAACACTTCACATTTCAATAATTCGTGTATATAATAAAAATGTGATTTTTATTGTAAATCAATTCATTTCAAAACACTATTATTTTATATATTTTATATAGGTGATAAAAAAAATAGAATTTTTATTATAAAACAATTTCTTTTAAAACGAGATTATTTTACGTAGTCTCTATAGTTGATAAAAGGTGATTTTTATTATGAAACGATTTATTTCAAAATATGAATACCATTCAACACATGAATTTCTAATCAACGAATGAATATCGATTCAACACATGAAGGTTTTCTATAGTTTCTATATGTAGATAAAAATGTGATTTTTATATTTAAAAACACGAATACCATTCAACACATGAATTTCTAATCAACGAATGAATATCGATTCAACACATGAAGGTTTTCTATACAACGAATAAATATAGTTTCAGCAAATGAAAATAATTCAAATACATGAATATTATTCAAAATTTCGGCAGCATAACACTAGGGAAGTTAAAACCGGGACCGTCCCTAGTACGGCTCCTCGCTCTACCTTAAAACCTCGCGGTTTTTGACAATGGGGATCATGCATCTAGTTCGCACGCAGGCGGCATGTATATATTTATTTCATTTCCACAAACTAATCCTATGTGGTTTCAACCAAATATTTCTCAACCACAAACGGGTATTTTTCAACCACAATCAATCAATATCAACCACAAACAATCCCAAACAACCATTCGCTATCAATCAATTTTCACACCAATCACAATCAATAAATATCGTCCATGGTTTGTGGACGAGGGGCGTATATATATATATATAGCAATTCACTTTTATTTCAACACATATATAATTTTTACAACGCATATATAACTTATACATCGAACGTACAACTTATACAACGCTTATACAAGAGGTGTACAACGCTTATATAACTCATACATCGACTATATAATTTATACATCGTCGTTTTCCATATTGTTTAGAAATTAGAAATCTCACATTGGGTTCCACTCTACCAAAAATAGCATAAGGCTCAGAAAAATATGCGGTCTCTTCTAAAATGTAGAAGACGTCCACACGATCACGATGTTTCCTATTTCATCGAATTTCGTTAATGAACGAAAAAGATATGATTTTTCAAAGGTTTGCAACGGTTTAAAGGTGTTAAAATCAAATTAAATAAAATCATCCGTATACCTTCCTTTTGATTCAAAACTAGGTTTTGAATTATCGCGAAATCCGTGAAGCTAGAGGACGATCGGGTGCTGCAGCGTCGAAGAGCTACGAACGGCGCTCAGATCGGTGGTAGGCACAGCCAGTTCGGTGGTCAGAGGCGGGAGATCGACGGCGATGTTCGGCAACTCTTGCCTGGCGCGATTCTCGAGGTAGACGAGGCGATAGGGGGCGAGGAAGGTATGGATTTGTAGAGGGGAGTGAGGGCTTCAAAGTTTGGGTGGTGGCAGGGTCTGGTTCGTCGTGGTGGCGCCGGAATTTGGCCAGGAAGTGGAGAGCGTTTCCGCTGTCGCGATTTTCAATCGGGGGAGAGAGAGAGCTTGACCGTCCAATGAGAGTTATTTATTTATTTATTTATTTTAAAAATCCCAAAAATACCCCATGTTCCACACGAACACCAATCCAAACCCAACGACTGTCGCCCCTAGCGTTCTACCCCCATTCCGAACACAATGGGATATGTTTTGAAGGCCCATTCGAATGTTTCAGTCAGTTTTCCTTCAAATTAAAATATAAAACATTCAATATTTAATTTGAACGTACATTTCAATTTGCCAGGGCCACAAACTGATTCGAAAAATTCCAGAAAAATAAATCTAGCTATGTTTTGACGATACGGTCCCAACAAAACTAGTTTCGTCGAATTCTGAGACCGTTTGCAAAAAGGCCCATTTCTGGTCGATCCAATTTAACTATAATTGACTAAAACACATTTTCCTTTGCCACGCTCACACATTAGCTTCAAAAATTATGAAATTTGAAACCTAGCAATAACTTCACATCCCGGACCCAACAAAAGTGGTTTCGTCGAATTCCGAGGTCGTATGCGAAATGGCCAATTTCACGGGCTACATAAATTCCATAGCGACCGTTCTGAAAATTCATTCGGCCATAACTTTTGCTTTCCGCTATGAAAATTCGATTTTTCAGATTCGTTAGAAAGGTATTCACTAACAGATTTAAATATTTTTGGTTTCGCTAAAATCCGTTTTATTTTGCACCCGGTACAGTCCGACAAAGTTTGAATTCAATTTTTGAAACTACAGCGCCATTTCAGGCCTTGTTTATAATTATAATTAATTATATTCGTTTTCAGTTGTCGATTCAAGCTCACTTTTCATTGCCATTATTTAAAATATTTATTTTAAATATTTAAAATCCATTATTTTAGCCAATTTAAAAAAGTTAAATTGGTTCAGATTTTCTGGGTCGTTACAAATAATTACTACACCGCACCACACCAGTCACCCTAAAGGTTGATCCCACTTGCTTCACTTAGAAATTATATAAATAGCCTTGTGTACCCCTAGCTGACAACATAGGTGTCGCATGCCCCTATCTCCGCTAGGTGTACCCCACTACCCACTTGCAATTGGCTCCCTACTCGTAGATACCTGTGCTGGCCCCATAGTGGGGTGTATCACTTCCCTAAAGTGGCAACCCGATACAACTTGAGGATGCACGACGTATACCTACACGATGTAACAACGTCTTACCTACCAGCCCGGGTCCACACACGCATATGAAACCCGTTGGACTTGCGTTGCCACCGCTAACCCGTTTGGCCTCTTATAGTCAAGCCCAATATGCGTGTCCAGTCCTCGACTTGGATCGAGCCCACAAAGATACGTTTGGGTTACTGGTTGAAATGGGCCCCCACAAGCTATCCACCTGTAATGACCCGTATCCTACGTATCGAGGGATCGTAGAATATTTATTTCTTTCTCATATGAAGTCGTATGGTCGTGTAACTTTGGGAAACATCCATCAAAGTCATTTCCCATGCTTATGATTTTTTTCGATTTTTAAATGACCATTTTGCCCCTAGTTGGTACTGTTTTGGCCATAACTTTTGATTGGAAAGGAATTTTGACCTGAAATCACTTCCATTAGATTCGTTTGATGGTTTGCCTTTCCGTAGAGTGGTCATAATAGCCAAATGGACTTACCGTTTGGGAGATATGGGTGAAAAAACTGCTTAACCGGGCCAAATCGGGTGATTAGTGAGTAGGCCCATAATCCATTTTGGGATTAGGGTTATGGGAGGGCTGAAATGAGATGGAGAATCATTCCATTTCAGGTTTCTAGCCTCCACTTATCACCAAGGATCCCTAAAAATGGCCTCCAACCTCTAAATCACCTCCAAATCATCTTTTGGTCAAGGATTAAGCTTAGCAACCCCTAATTAAGGAAGATCTTCACCAAAGTAACATAGGAGCTGCTGTTTGGCATAGAGATTCACATCAAATCAGAGAAATATTTCATATCTTATTTTATTTTGTGGCTAAGGTGAGTGATTTGCATAGTTTTACACTAATTATGGCTAGTTATGGGTGATTAGTGTTAATTAGCGAATTTAAGCATGATAAAATTCGGGAAAAATGTTTATAAATTCCTAAATGATGTTTAAGACCTCTGATATGAATTTGGGTTAATTTGGTTAAGTTTTGTTAATCCTATCATTAGTTTCACCTAAACATGCTTAAGGGGAAATATGGGATTTTGGGTATGTTTGATCCATTTTAATCTATCATATTGATGTTTTGATGTTTGTGGTTGATTATGCATGTTGCTATGACTATATGAAATGCTTTGTGATTGATTCCAATAGTTAGAATGGTCGAAAACGTCGTCGAATGGCATAAACACTTGCTGGAACAGTTCCAGAAAACAGTGCAGGGTTCGGATCGGATCGGACATAGGGCTCGGATCGGATATGTTGAACTGAGCAAGGAACCCGATCGGATCGGAACCCAACACTTGGGAAAAGTGGCAAAAAGGAAGGCCACGCTAGCCGAACTGGGATCGGATCGGATCGGATCGAGGAGGACGGATCGGATTGAGGAGGACGAATCGGATCGAGGGGGACGGATCGGAGCGGAAGCACGAAAATGAATCAGAGTGGGAGCATGAAAACGGATCGGATAGGAGCATATGAAGGGAGCACGAAGACGGATTGGAAGCACGAACCAAGAAGGGACACCCGACCCGACAAGAAGGGAAGCACCCGACCCGACCCGAAGAGAAGCATCTGACTCGAACCCAAAGGAATACCCGACCCGAACCGCACCAGAAGGAGACCCGACCCGAACAGATGAAGGACACCGACCCGAACCGATAACTTGAGGAGGAACCTGACCCGACCCAGTATTGACTAATAACCCGAGATGCAAAGGTAGTCCAATAGGGGAAGTTAGAGCTTAGGATCCAGTTGGGAACCAAGGAGTTCACTTCATGGTTGGACTTTGCTGCGGGACGTGTGCTAAGGAGTTGCCGACGTTCATAACTTCGATTCACCACCAAGAATGAGTGATGGCTACTTATCAGTGCAGTAGGGTCCTTATGACCTGAGGGGCAAAGTGATGGTAGCAAGACTACGTTATCAGTGCAGTAGGGTCATTATGACCCGAGGTGCAAGGTGATGCGTAGTAAGACTATGAGCTAGTGCAGTGGGGTTCTTGTGACTCCATGGGGGCAGAGTGGACATAGCAAGGATTAGTAAGGCTATGAGCCAGTGCAGTGGGGTTCTTGTGACTCCATGGGGCAAAGTGGACATAGCGAAGGATTTGTGGCTACGTTATCAGTGCAGTAAAGCCATTTATGACTTCATGGGGCAGAGTGATCGAAGCAAGGTATGTTGGGTGATCGAAGTGGTGAATATCGTACGCTTTATGCACTGAGTGAGAGATGTGAGGATGGATGCTATGCTTGATTGTTTGCCATCATTATGACATCCACACCTCCCCCACCTCCGTATCTTTACCCTGTTTGATATGTTACCTTAGAGTGTTGTACAGTATGTAGTACTAACTCTTTGGTTGCAGGTCCAGGTTCAGGTATGTTTTAGTCTACCTGTTATTGTTCACTTTAGATGCTTATCGCTCATACCAGGCTTTATGTCTGACCCAGAGTTTTATGTCTCCTCTTATTACTCTGGGTGCTCACACGAGCAGACTAGAGACAGGTTAGCTGGTGATGCGCGAGTAGCTGATTCGGAGGCGGGCAGGAGGCTTCAACGTATGATATATATATATATATATATATATATATATATATATATATATGTATGTATATACACATTCTCCCTGTGTCGTTGGTGGTTGCTACTTGGGCATTAGTAGTGTACCTCATTTATCTTACTTTTGCTTTGAGACAGTTTGAAAGTTGTAATAAGCTGTATTCTGAATTTCCGCTGCTATGATGTTTAGTTCTGATTTTCAGCTTGTGCATTGTCTCTCCTGTTTTATGTCAAGTATGTTATTATTATATTTTATTCGATGCGCTGTGAGACATTCTACAGGTTCTTTGTATGTTCATTTCCTTCTTCCTTTTCCTTCTTATGACCCGTTCCGTGCTAACTGGACACGTGTACAGCGCACTTTTGGAGTAAATGTCGGTTGGTGCGGGGCGGGCCGTCACACTTGGTATCAGAGCTCTAGGTTGCGTAGTTAACCTAGGGAAAGACACCAGGGAGAGATAGTACGTATATGAGAGCGCGTATTTGTGATTACTTTGGTTTTCAAAAGCTATGCATATATATATACTATTAGTAGTATAAAGATGAAGTCGCACTGCACTAGCACCACTATGGGGTCGTTAATCGTTTCCCTTTTTCAGATTGACGATGAGCCGAGACACGAGGGGTGCTGGTAGAGGGACCAACCAAGGGAATGCCGCTGACATGAGGGCTATGTTTACTAACCTCATGAGAGACATGCTTAGAGAAGTGCAAGGGGTAGTTCCCAATCCCGGAGTTGGTGTTGGCCTAGTAGTGCAGGCGCCTAGGGTCGATTTCGCCAAGTTGTGCAAAGATTACACTAATCTTGGTGGGAAGCCGTTCCACAGAACGGAGTCGGCCACGAATGTTCAAGATTGGATGGATAGCTGTGACCGTATCTTCGATGACTTGGGTCTTGAGGATGCGATGAAGAGAAGGCTAGCTTCTCGTCAACTGCAAGGGCGAGCGATGAATTGGTGGAATGCCATTAGAACGGCTACTCCAGAGGATCAGGTTACTTGGGATCAGTTCAAGGCTCGCTTTAGCGAGAAGTTTATTCCAGCTGCCCAGAAGTCACTGTTGTTTAAGAGGTTCTTGGAACTCAAGCAGAACGGAAGGGCAGTTTCTGATTATATTGCTGAGTTCGACACTTTGTCGAAGTATGGACTATCTCTTATCGATACTCCTGAAAAGAAGAATGAGAAGTTCATCACCGGCTTGGATGGATACTTGGGGGAAAGGCTTATCAACCACATCGATGAGACTTTTGAATCGATCGTGGGGAAGGCTTTAAGATCAGAGATTCTTTACCCTAAGTCAAAGACTGAGGCTGCATCTGTAGAAGGGCCAAAGCCGCAAGCAGGCGGTGGAGGCAAGAATAACTCTCAGAATAAGAGGAAGCAAGACCAATCAAAAGGTGGCCAGAAAAAGAGCAAGAAGGATGTTGAGTGCTTCAGCTGTGGAAAGAAAGGCCATTATGCTAAAGAATGTCGGGCCAAGCCAGCGGAAAGGAAGTACTACAACTGTGGTCAAGTGGGACATCAGAAGAATAAGTTTCCGCAACCTCTTAAGGAGAAGCAGATTGTGAAAGCATATGCTATTGATGTTGTTCCTTCTTCGTCGAATGCCCCAACTGCGGCAGAGAAAGGAAAGAATGTTGTTATTCAAGGTACGCTTTCTATTTACGGTATACCCATTCGAGTTTTGTTTGATACTGGGGCTTCCCGTTCCTTCATATCTAGTGACCTGGTAGATAGGTTGGGACTGGAACCCGAGATAGTCGATAGACCGTTGGTTGTGACGAACCCGATTTGTGGTTCGACTAGTCTTAGTATGATTTGCAAGAATTTGGTCTTATCGAGTCATGGATGTATGTTTGTATGTGATTGCTTTGTTTTGGGCTTTACTGGGTATGACATTATATTGGGAGTCAATTGGCTCCAAAGATACGGGGTGGTGGTAGACTATGAGGGCTTTTTGGTGACAGTAAGGGCGGAAGATGGGCAGAGGGTAGTGTTTGGTAGCCTACCTAGTGATGGGGTTATGGCTAGTTTTGTGAATTCCCTCGACATCCCGCAGGATGAGTTGTCAGATGTGCCCGTGGTTGGCCAGTATCCGGACGTCTTCGAGGAGGTGACCGGGCTTCCACCACACCGAGAGATTGAGTTCCGTATTGATTTAGTGAAAGATGCCAGACCTATAGTGATGCCACTTCGTCGTATGGCACCAAGGGAGCAGTGAGAGCTCGGGGTGCAAGTCAGCAATCTTTTGAAGAAGGGATTTATTAGAAGGAGTGTCTCCGAGTGGGGAGCACCAGTTGTGTTTGCCACTAAGGAAGATGGTTCCCTTCGTTTGTGTGTGGACTATCGCGAGTTGAGTAAGGTGACGAGGAAGAATAAGTATCCTCTACCGCGGATAGATGATTTGTTTGATCAACTGGAAGGAGCTAGAGTGTTCTCCCAGTTGGACCTCGCGACAGGATTTCATCAGCTACGAGTAGCGGATGAGAGTGTTCCGAAAACGGCATTTAGGACGCCGTCAGGATTCTATGAGTGGTTGGTCATGCCGTTTGGATTGACCAATGCACCAGCCTACTTTGTGGATCTTATGAATCGAGTATTCAGAGATCAGTTGAATAAGTTTGTTCTTGTGTTCGTGGATGACATCCTTGTTTACTCAAGGACAGAGGAGGAACACAAGGGACACTTGAGGATAGTGATGGAGGTGTTGAGGAAACACCAATTGAAAGCGAAATTCTCTAAGTGTCATTTTTGGAGAAGGGAAGTGAGATTCTTGGGTCATGTTGTTTCAGAGAGTGGTATTGCCGTGGACCCTACGAAGGTGGCTACGGTACAGGATTGGCCTACACCCAAGAATGCAACAGATGTAAGAAGTTTCTTGGGATTAGCTGGATATTATCTTAAGTTTATCCAGGACTTCTCCAAGATAGCAGCACCATTGACTCAGTTGACTAAGAAGAATCAGTCCTTCGTCTGGGACGGAGTGTGTGAGGATGCCTTCAAAAGTCTAAAGGAGAGGTTGACGCGTGCGCCAGTGTTAGTCATTCCTAAAGGGAATGAAGAGATGACGGTATACACAGATGCTTGTGGTACCAGACTGGGTGTTGTATTGATGCGAGGAGGTAGGGTTGTAGCTTATGCTAGTCGACAGCTAAAGCCTCATGAGAAGAAGTATCCTATCCATGATTTGGAACTAGCAGCGATTGTATTTGCGCTGAAGATATGGAGACATTATCTCTTGAGAGAAAGATTTGAGTTGTTTACCGATCATAAATCGTTAAAGTATCTCTTCTCCCAGAAAGATCTGAATCTCCATCAGTAGAGATGGTTAGAGTTCTTGGCTTCGTATGATTTTGATATCGCATACACACCTGGGAAGGGTAATGCGGTAGCCGATGCCTTAAATAGGAGACATGCCAGCTTAGGGGCAATGTTTCTTGAGTGGAAGCAACTGGAGTATATCGCGGGGTTTGATTTCAGACCAAAGTGGGAATTGGATCCAGTTATGCTAGCTAGTTTGACAATCAGACCCACTTTGATTGAGCGGATCGGCTCTAGACAGAGGGACGATCCTAACCTATTGGAAATCATCTCCAAGTTAGAGATGGGTATCGATTAGGAGATGAGGGTGTATGGGCTTGATCGAGATGGATGGCTTCGGAAGAATGGAAGGCTAGTTGTGCCCAACGTGAATGGTTTGAGAGATGAAGTGCTTAGAGAATGTCATCACTCAAAATTGACTATACATCCCGGTGGTAATAAGATGTATCGAGACATGAGACAGACTTACTACTGGGAAGGGATGAAAAGAGACATTGGGAAATTTATATCCAAATGCATGATTTGCCAGCTAGTTAAAGCCGAGCAAAAGAAGCCTAGTGGGTTGTTGCAACCATTAGAAATTCCCGAATGGAAATGGGAGCAAGTCTCGATGGATTTCATCGATGGTTTACCAAGGACTAGATCGGGATATGATAGCATTTGGGTAATTGTGGATCGATTGACTAAGAGCGCAAGATTTATACCAGTCAAATCGACCAGAACGACAGCCAAGTTGGCAGAATTGTATATGAAGTGGGTAGTGAGATTTCATAGAGTACCCAAAAGCATTGTGAGTGACCGAGACCCGTTGTTCACTAGTGTGTTTTGGAAGAGCTTACAAGAGGCTCTAGGGTCAGGATTACATCTCAGTACCGCATATCATCATCAGACCGACGGTCAGACGGAGAGGGTGAATCGTATATTGGAAGATCTCTTGAGAGCTTGTATATTGGATTTTGGTGGATCATGGGATGACCATTTGCATCTAGTAGAGTTTGCATATAATAATAGCTACCAATCCAGTATCGGTATGGCTCCATATGAAGCTTTGTATGGAAGACCGTGCAACTCACCATCATGTTGGATAAAGACTGGCGAGAAGTTTGTGCTTGGACCAGATGTGGTGAGGGAAACTTCAGATAAGATTAAGGTCATTCAACAATGAATGAAAGCTGCTCAGGACAGGCAGAAAAGCTATGCTGATAAGAGGAGAAGAGACTTGAAATTCTCCGTTGGTGACTTGGTGTTCGTCAGGATCTCTTCGTTAAAGAGCGTGATTCGATTTGGCAGGAAAGGCAAGTTGGCACCAAGATTTGTTGGCCCATTCCCTGTTCTTGAACTAGTCGGGAATTTGGCATATAAAGTTGGCTTACCAGAGAAGATGGCGGGAGTTCACCATGTATTTCATGTTTCCCAACTAAGGAAGTTCGTTCATGACTCAGATATGACTATTTCACCTGATCAGTTAGAGGACTTCGAAGTAGAACCCGAGGCGGTTGGGAACCGCAAGCCGATTCGTATTGTGGGGCACGATACGAAGCAACTTCGAAGGAAGGCGGTGAAGCTAGTCAAGGTTCAGTGGGGTGAGGACGAGAATGATTGTACTTGGGAGACAGAGGAGAGCATTAGGAAGGCATATCCAGAACTCTTTGCCTGGTAAGATTTACTTTGCAATTTAGTTTTCCGCATGCTAGGGTAGACTTATTTTGCATGTTTGGTTGTTGTTTTATGGTTGATAGGCATGCGGGAGCCTTTGTGTGTGTTTTGATTAGGGAATTTCGGGGGCGAAATTTCTTAAGGGAGGGAGAGTGTAATGACCTGTATCCTACGTATCGGGGGATCGTAGAATATTTATTTCTTTCTCATATGAAGTCGTATGGTCATGTAACTTAGGGAAACATCCATTAGAGTCATTTCCCATGCTTATGATTTTTGTCGATTTTTAAATGACCATTTTGCCCCTAGTTGGTACTGTTTTGGCAATAACTTTTGATTGGGAAGGAATTTTGACCTAAAACCACTTCCATTAGATTCGTTTGATGGTTTGCCTTTCCGTAGAGTGGTCATAATAGCCAAACGGACTTACCGTTTGGGAGATATGGCTGAAACAAGGTTTGGAGGGTGAAAAACTGCTTAACCGGGCCAAATCGGGTGATTAGTGAGTAGGCCCATAACCCATTTCGGGATTAGGGTTATGGGAGGGCTGAAATGAGATGGAGAATCATTCCATTTCAGTTTTCTAGCCTCCACTTATCACCAAGGATCCCTAAAAATGGCCTCCAACCTCTAAATCACCTCCAAATCATCTTTTGGTCAAGGATTAAGCTTAGCAACCCCTAATTAAGGAAGATCTTCACCAAAGAAACATAGGAGCTGCTGTTTGGCATAGAGATTCACATCAAATCAGAGAAATATTTCAGATTTTAGTTTATTTTGTGGCTAAGGTGAGTGATTTGCATAGTTTTACACTAATTATGGTTAGTTAAGGGTGATTAGTGTTAATTAGCGAATTTAAGCATGATAAAATTCGGGAAAAATGTTCATAAATTCCTAAATGATGTTTTTGACCTCTGATAAGAATTTGGGTTAATTTGGTTAAGTTTTGTTAATCCTATCATTAGTTTCACCTAAACATGCTTAAGGGGAAATATGGGATTTTGGGTATGTTTGATCCATTTTAATCTATCATATTGATGTTTTGATGTTTGTGGTTGATTATGCATGTTGCTATGACTATATGAAATGCTTTGTGATTGATTCCAATAGTTAGAATGGTCGAAAACGTCGTCGATTGGCGTAAACACTTGCTGGAACAGTTTCAGAAAACAGTGCAGGGTTCGGATAGGATCGGACATAGGGCTCGGATCGGATATGTTGAACTGAGCAAGGAACCCGATCGGATCGGAACCCAACACTTGGGAAAAGTGGCAAAAAGGAAGGCCATGCTAGCTGAACTGGGATCGGATCGGATCAGATCGAGGAGGACGGATCGGATCGAGGAGGACGAATCGGACCGAGGGGGACGGATCAGAGCGGAAGCACGAAAACGAATCAGAGCGGGAGCATGAAAACGGATCGGAGAGGAGCATATGAAGAGAGCACGAAGACGGATTGGAAGCACGAACCAAGAAGGGACACCCGACCCGACCCGAAGGGAAGCACCCGACCCGACCCGAAGAGAAGCATCTGACTCGAACCAAGAGGAATACCCGAACCGCACCAGAAGGAGACCCGACCCGAACAGATGAAGGACACCGACCCGAACCGATAACTTGAGGAGGAACCTGACCCGACCCAGTATTGACTAATAACCCGAGATGCAAAGGTAGTCCAATAGGGGAAGTTAGAGCTCAGGGTCCAGTTGGGAACCAAGGAGTTCACTTCATGGTTGGACTTTGCTGTGGGACGTGTGCTAAGGAGTTGCCGACGTTCGTAACTTCGATTCACCACCAAGAATGAGTGATGGCTACTTATCAGTGCTGTAGGGTCATTATGACCTGAGGGGTAAAGTGATGGTAGCAAGACTATGTTATCAGTGCAGTAGGGTCATTATTACCCGAGGGGCAAGGTGATGCATAGTAAGACTATGAGCCAGTGCAGTGGGGTTCTTGTGACTCCATGGGGCAGAGTGGACATAGTAAGGATTAGTAAGGCTATGAGCCAGTGCAGTGGGGTTCTTGTGACTCCATGGGGCAAAGTGGACATAGCGAAGGATTTGTGGCTACGTTATCAGTGCAGTGAAGCCATTTATGACTTCATGGGGCAGAGTGATCGTAGCAAGGTATGTTGGGTGATCGAAGTGGTGAATATCGTTTGCTTTATGCACTGAGTGAGAGATGTGAGGATGGATGCTATGCTTGATTGTTTGCCATCATTATGACATGCACACCTCCCCCACCTCCGTATCTTTACACTGTTTGATATGATACCTTAGAGTGTTGTACAGTATGTAGTGCTAACTCTTTGGTTGCAGGTCCAGGTTCAGGTATGTTTTAGTCTACCTGTTATTGTTCGCTTTAGATGTTTATCGCTCATACCAGGCTTTATGTCTGACCAAGAGTTTTATGTCTCCTCTTATTACTCTGGGTGCTCACACAAGCAGACTAGAGACAGGTTAGCTGGTGATGCGCGAGTAGCTGATTCGGAGGCGGGCAGGAGGCTTCCACGTATGATATATATATACACATTCTCCCTGTGTCGTTGGTGGTTGCTACTTGGGCATTAGTAGTGTACCTCATTTATCTTACTTTTGCTTTGAGACAGTTTGAAAGTTGTATTAAGCTGTATTCTGAATTTCCGCTGCTATGATGTTTAGTTCTGATTTTCAGCTTGTGCAATGTCTCTCCTGTTTTATGTCAAGTATGTTATTATTATATTTTGTTCGATGCGCTGTGAGACATTCTATAGGTTCTTTGTATGTTCATTTCCTTCTTCCTTTTCCTTCTGACGACCCGTTCCGTGCTAACTAGACACGTGTACAGCGCACTTTTGGAGTAAATGTCGGTTGGTGCGGGGCGGGCCGTCACACCACCTAAGCTTGTCCCCACTAGTATATCCCACTTAACCCTCTTCTTAGTCATGTTCATTTACATGTGAGTTTGGTTAAGTCTTACTAATCGTATTTCAAATGCCACTAAAGGCAACCACTAGATTCCTCATGCCACCCAAGGCACCTACTTAACCCCCATGTCACACCTCACATGTTTATATGGTTAAGTATTTCTTAATTCATTCAGGCCATAACCTCATAAAGACCTCTCAAATTACACTGGCATTTATGGCAGCTGGATTTGCCGGCCGGGTCCGGGCAGTCTTACACCATAAAAGAGTCTAACCTCGTGTCTTTACAACTGTTATGCTTTAATTTGGCCTAGGACCTCTCACATTGGGCTGACATTTGTGACTACTGGATTTGCCGGGCGGGTCCGGGCAGGTTAACGTCACAAACGAGTCCAACCTCGTGTCCTAAGCATTGATTATTACTTATAATCTTTTACCCCAGTTTTAAATATATCCCTATTCAAATCATTAATTAATTCCAATTTTAATGATGTCCATAATTGACTCAATTATGGCCATCCACTTATGGTATGCAAAATCATATCAATTGCATCCCAATTTCTTAATATTAAATCCTTAATATTACCCCTACCCCACGTTACACATTCGCTTATTCAACGCAAAATATACATTAGACTCGAATAGTCTAACTCATAGCACAAAGATCAATTATCACAGCATATAGAAAAATAAAATAGATCTAATCATAATAGGGGTGAAACTTGCATAAAACTACACATGTCATGGATCTAAAGGTGTCAACTTGTTTGGTTAAATGTCACAACTTACATAATATGATCATAATCCCAATTCATGTATAAACTGGCATATGTGGTTTATGCAACATAATGATGGTGTAAACTAGCATCTAACCCATAGAACTCACCCATGTCATAGCATAATTCTAGATCTAAATAGATGTCATGGCATATGTTCATAATCTTTACTAATCAATCTAAACTTGCATACATGATTTGTCATATAAATCAACATAGCCCAAATAATATCAACATTATGATTTGATTTACATGAACTAATTAGCATAGATAATAACATCATGACTTTATAACATGTATGATTTATCACAACTTAGCATAGAAAATTACAACATATATAATATCATCATAGCATGATTTACAACATATAGGATATCATCATCACATAACATAGGATTTACAACATACATGATAGCATAAGGTTTACAACAACATATATGACAATTCACATCATTTTCTTATGATCCATATCATATCTTAATCTAATTAGTTTACTAATAATCTTAATAAAATCATCATTCTCACAATTAGAAAAGAAAGAGAGTCTTGATTTGCTTTAGAGTTGAGTAGAATTAGGGTTTTGATTAGCTTTCTTCCTTCTTAGTTGGCGGCGGCTACACTGAGTTCCATGGCGATGGCATGACGGCGGCTATTCTATTTTCATGTGAATTTAGAGTGAGAGACTACCTAGGTATATATAGAGTTTAGGTTTTATTTAGACCGTCAGATCAACTCAGAACTAACTTGAACCGTTAAATTTGCCAACTCAGCCCTAAAGTCAAATCAGCAGCTCAAGGTTGGGTTCAGCCAAAACCTGGCCGACTGGACCAGGTCGACACCCAAGTCGACTGCGCTGTCGACCTGTTCCTGGGGGTGTCGACTACCCAGTCGACTCCCCAGTCGACCTGGGGGGGTGTCGACTGCCCAGTCGACTCCCCAGTCGACCTGGGGTGCTGGGCGGGAAATTTCCCGCCTGGCCCGTTTGACTTCGAATTTTGAATTTTCTGAAACTTCTGATGGCCATATCTCCTTCATACGAAGTCCAAATCACACAAACTTGGACTCTATTTCAACCAGAATTCCGATACGATCACAATGGCTCAACCCGTTTCCCACAATTCTCACGTCTGAGATTAGTTATTCTTTAATTTGTGAATATTAATATTAATAGAATTACGGGGTGTTACATCCTGTGTGCGTTGCATTGTGTGATAGGACTTGAGTCTTATGATGATTTCATTTTTCAAAAGTCATTTCACTGTTTTATATAAACTTTATAAAATATTGCAGTGGCAAACCAATGGAGTAAACCCGTTCCGCGTTCGCGGCGTGGTCCTGGTATTCGCCACGTTGATAGTTAACTTAGTTAAGAATTCTCACACCAGTCCCATGACTGACTCGTAGTTTGTTTCACTTTTGCAAACTAGGGTGCCCTCTTTCCATACGGGCAGCCAATTGACAGGTTTCTAGGTGATACATTTTGGTGGGAGCTTGCTTTGGAAGGAAGAAGAAGAAGACCTTTTCTCCATCTTTTATCCTGCTTTTAAGACATTTTTCTATCTTTCGCTTTTGATGTATGTAATGGGATTTGAAAACTTATTTCCTTTCATTTGAGACTTGTTTCTCTTTTGTTAAGACTTCTATTATGCTAAGTGGATCCTGTAAAACTGCATACTCTGATGTTCTGCTGTAATGTTGATAACATTTATTTCCGCTGCAATGGTTTATGTGTTATGATAATTATCTGAGATCTGTTTTTGTTGTAAATATGTTGTATTCCAAAATGATTATCCTTACTTTCGGTCTACGGAAGTTTGGGGTCATCACACTATTTCTCCGCTGCAATAAAAGTTGTTTTAAATTTTTTAAGTACCATTATTTGTATCTGTCGTGTTATATTCTGTTCTATACACTAAATACGCTCCATGGAAGTTAATGCATTCCCTTTGTGAGTGACATTAATGGACGTGGGGTGTTACAGTACCTTTCTACCAAAGCTGAGAGCTTGTAAGGCACTTGCAGTGCAAGAGACAAATCCGGTAAGATACAGTTGATGAGGCAAGAATTGAATAGCATAAAAATTAGGAATCTTCCCAATATTTATGCTACTCAACTTTGTGTCTTCAACATATACTTAAAACATAGAAGCAACAAGCTTGCAATGTAAGGCTTCCAACTTCAGCCCTGAAAAAGCTTAGAAAGTTAAACATAGGTTTATAAACAAACAACCTGCATTTTAAGAAAACAAAGAATGACTGCATCACGAAGGAAAGTGACCATGGTAATACTGCGTCATATTTGCCTTCTCTGCTATAAGCATGTTATGATGCCACACAGTAAATTACTGCAGAGTTCTAAACTCAATTTTTATCATGTGAAAACAAGGCATTATTTACAAAATTTGGATGCATAATATTTTTTTCGTATGGATATATACGATGTGGATATACAAATTACTTCATCCATACTGTGTGGCATCATAGCTCTATGGTACATTTGTTTAACATATCATAATTGAAGCCATACGTGTTTAACACTGAAGTCGCACTTAATTTTTAAACTGAAAAGCTTTAGTTTTTAAACTGAAGTAGTGCACTTACTTTACTCAGACAGGTGACATACGTGGGATATGTACATATGATTACTTCCCAAAAGACATCGAAAGCTCTAAGCTCATCACCCCATAGGTTCAACAAAAAGACGTAGAAAGCACGAATAATAAGTAAGAGTGTTCTAATAAGCAAGCATGTTAAGATATGAACAAGTAACAAAATCAAAAGCTAGAGTGACATTAAGTGATATGAACAAGTATAAAGAATTACCTGAACATAACGATACAAATTAAGAATAAGTTGATCTTCTTCACGACTCATACCAATTCTGAACATTTTAGAACATTCCTATTATGATGATAAATCTTTCACAAATTCGAAAGTTACTTGTAGTGCTTGATGGTTTCAATGGCGATCCAAAGTTTCTATTGTGCCCAAATTATTAAGATAGCTGAGAAAACAAACAAAGAAAAATTCATGAATTAACATATCATGTATCGTTAGCAAGAAATATTCATATATTAGTTCAGTTGAAACGACCCAAACTCGCCCTTTTGGGAAAGCCCAGATTGCTTGGAGAATAACACTCATCAGAATACAAACAGAAAAACATTTTTGTAATGACCCGGGTTTTTGTCGACTTTGATTATCCGATATACAATACATATCGAACATCCGAGGATCGAAAATACCGGTCATAAATGAAAGAAATTAGAGGGCGAGGAAAGATAAGATAGAAACTTAGAATAGAAGAAGACGAAGAACACAACATCAGAGTAACGCGAACCTCACATTGGAACAAATAACATATAATAGATAACATATCCTGAAATATACATCTGAACTTGAATATACATCATTATCAAAGTACAACACTTACAACACAACGGAAATAAATTATAGCTATATGATCCTGAAGCCTCCTGCTCTAGATCTTCAGGTATATCTGTAAATCCCGACTACTTGACTGCCCGTACAAATTTAGGCACCCAAGAGTTTAGGGAAAACAAACAAAATAAACTCCGGGTCAGTCGTGGGACTGGTATGAGTAGAACAGTTTAAAACAGTTCAAGCAGGTAAATGATATCTCATAAGACCACGCCGTATAACTGAACGGGTTTTTCCCTTATGAGAATCCAAATTATCTTTATATCAAAAACCTTTTGATATTATAATAATGTCTACCAACCACAATATAATAATCATCAAGCAGAAACGCTTTCATCTCACGTTCTACATATATGGTATACAATCAAAAACGCAAGCACATATTGGGTAATGGATTTCCAACTATGACAAGGTATGGAACCACCTTTCGCTAGTGTACCTCTAGAGGGGAATACACTGGGTTCAACAAGAACATCTTGCAACCCGGCCACACATGACCGACCACTCATTTCGCTTGAGTGTATCGAATGTATATCACCAACGGTTGGGATCAGCAACCGTTCCCGAATGGGACAGTATTGACAATAGATTTTTAGAAATAAATGAAACTCTAGATCAGGTGATTATACACCCTACTTCGGAGCGACCGACTTAGCCATGCTGCCTGCCCGATTTCTGTCATTTACCGGTTGATGAGGCTAGAAGCTACGCTTTATCATCACACCAGATTCACTTCGAATGTCACATCGTCAAATCCATCAAATCACCGATTGACGTCCTCAACAATACATTATGTGTTAGCTAAAAGAAGTTTCCTCCTCTGCTTCCACTCTTGGTATGGTTGAAGAAATCAATGTACATGACCTTTTTGGAAATACTCTGTCAGACATTCATCCATACAAGTCATCCAGGAACAAGATGAACCGAAGGCACTATTCAGTACATCCATCTTAGGCACTGTTATCTAAGACTTATACAATAGCCCTTGCACTTTACTCCGCCTTCAATTTTCTTTGGCATATATGATTCGCAACGCTTATACCAATATATAGTGGTTCTTTGGATAATAGTCCAACCGGTCTCTCCATATTAACAATGTTAAAATGGTCAAAACTTCGATAGTCTGTGATTTAACCATCAAAGAAAAACAGGTGCGCAAACAACGATATTATTTCCAAATGGAAATTCTATCAATCAATCATCAATCATATATATATATATATTCATATTTTCCTTATTTTCTATGCTTGATTTTGTTTCTGATTCTATTTGAAAAACATTTCCAAATCTTCTTTACTTGGATTTAAACAGATGTTTAAATCAACATTGCGACGACAACCCAACCCACTATACTTATTTACTAAACTCACTTAACCACTTTCACTCTCGAACCTTAACCATTTCTAAATTAATAACGAAGTCAATCAAGTTGGGGTATAACTACCTCTCAGACCTTAACTGAACAACATTTCAAATCTCGAAATAGGGTAAGTTCATCTTTTAACTCTTTAACACTTCCTTACGTGACTTTCGGATTCTATTTACGAGTCCAACTCCTTTAATTCTATTCGAATAAACTAGATTCGATTAACTCCTTTAATTCTATTCAATTAACACCTTTAATTCTATTCGAATAACTATATTTGATTAACTCCTTTAATTTAACTTAAATGATTAACTCCATCGAATAACTAAATTCGATAACTCCTTTCAAATAAACTATATTCGATAACTCCTTTCGAATAACTAAATTCGATAACTCCTTTCGAATAAACTATATTCGATAACTCACTTCGATTAAACTAATCGATAATCTTTTCGATTAAACTATAATCGATAACTCACTTCCTTTAACTCTATTTGAATAGACTAATATTTGATAACTCTATTTAACTCTATTCGAATAACTAATATTTGATTTAACGCCTTTTAACTTTATTCGAATCACTAATATTTGACTTAACGCCTTTTAACTTTATTCGAATCACTAATATTTGATTTAACGCCTTTTAACTTTAACTCTATTTAATTAACCCTATCGATTTAACTCTAACTGGTTAACCCTAATTGATTTACCCTACTGGTCAACTCTAACTCATTTACTCTCTTCGATTAACGCAAATCGAATAACTAATATTTGATTAACTCATTTGAATTAACTCCTTTTATTTAACCCTTTCTATTTGTTTACTTAACAAATAACTATTCCCTTCTCAATTCTATTTACTTAATAAATGAATATTTTTTTACCTTTCCTATTCATTTAACAAATAAATATTTCCTTTTAACTTTATCTATTTATTAACAAATAAATATTCCTTTTTGTTTTCTATTTATTCCCTAAATAAATAAATAATCCCATTTAATCTATTTGTAACTATTTTACAAATATCTCCTTTTAAATCCTATTTGTAAATGTTTTACAAATATTTTCTTTTTACCTCTATTCTATTTGTAAATGGTTTACAGATATTTCTCTTTCTGTTTGTTTGACAAATAATTTCCTTTTACATTTTGTTTTTACAAATATCTTCCTTTATATTTGGTTTACTAATATATTTCCTATATATTTGGTTTACAAATATATTTCCTATATATTTGGTTTACAAATATATTTCCTATAACTTTGGTTTACAAATATATTTCCTATTTATAAATATTCAAATTTATAAATATTTCTTCAATTCTATTTAACAAATAAATAATTTCTTTTATTCTATTCTATTTATTCTAACAAATAAATATTTCCTTTATTATAACTTATCCTTCGATTTTATAATTATTTTCTTTTAAAAAAACATTTTCCTTTTCTATATAAAATCCATCGATTTTATATAAATAATTCATTTTCAAAATACACTTTGAAAATCCCCTTTCCCACATCCAGTATTTCTTATGGTATTTAACATACCATATAACAACGATAAATATCGTCCAAACACACATAATCAACAACAGATTATGTATCACATCATATATCACAATATATGAATCACAGAAAAATAAATGTTGAGGAATCCAGTTGGATTCCTCCAACCTGTTTCCCTGCGTCACAGATGTTAAACAACATAGATAACATCACTTTCAGTTCAATATGATATATTCTGTTAAACAGAATCAATATAGAAATTCGACTAACTGACTAGTAGTTCAATCAAACAGTCAACACACAGTCAATCAGCCAATATTTAACAGTTCTAAAAATACAACATGAAATTATAAACTGTTCAGAGTTAGTGAGATTTACTCACATTGGACGATCATCGTTAATAACGATAACCATCGCTTGATTCAGACAGACAATTTATTTTTCCATAAATTGTAACGAGCTCTGATGGACTTTCAGTCTATTCCATCGTGTAGTGTCCGTCCATACGATCCCAACGGATTTTGTTTCGCTGAATTCTGTTACCGTATGGAAAAGATATGCTAGTTATAGATCAACGCACTTATTTAAAATTGAAATACTTGAATTAAATTTCAATTTGGGCATTTTTGTTACCAAGAATCTGCACTTTCCCTTAATTCACCAATTCCAGATCTATTCCTCACCTTATCAACCTAAGTAATTAGGTTTAATCTCCAAAATACCAGTATTATGTTCAGATCACTTTGCTAACGTGATCCCAGTACGTTCGAACGAATGAACCTTCTTCAACACAGATCATCGGCGATCCTCCCTATCGGTCAAACTCTACCATCAACGATACCCCTTTCCACGAGCTTCAACCCATGACCGTCTCAACCTCCAACGCCCCATCAATTCTCCAGAATTTCACGCTATAACCCATCGCGTTATCTCCCCATCACTACCTCCTACAGGCCATCGCCTGGGCCGCCGCCACCATCGAAGATAGCCCCGACCCCGAGCTTCCATTTGCCATCACCCTCGCCTAGTACGGTGCCTCCTTCCTCTCAAAATCATCAGCCCTAAATACCACTGTTCACCAACGGTCTGCTCAAAATTTGATCGAACTAAAGAATGGTCATACCAGATTGAAGCTTCTTAAATGAGGAGGTTAATGAATCTGGTTTCCAGTTATTCCATTGAGGGATCCATTTTTAATTGATTTTAGAAGTCTCCATTATTACTATTTGAAGAAAAAGGAAACGGTGGCAGAAGTTTTGACCAGAAGAAAGAAAGAGTTTGGTTAAACGATTGGTAGGGGTGTATTTATAAGGAAAATAAATATCTAGATATTTTAGTAGATATTTTTCTTTTATCATTTTATCCGTTTCTGTACTCTAAAAATTCGTGTGGTCACACATGATACCCAAACATTATGAAACTGGACATGCAGCTACAGTTCGCCATTACGGTCCGAACGAAACTAGTTTCGTCGAATTCCGACTTCGTATGCTCACACAGCCTATTTTTAACCATCAAAATACTAACTGTTTTTCACTCTAAAAATCTGTACGGCCACATACTGACTTCAAAAATCACGGAAATTGAAATCTAGCAATAATTCAATATTGTGGATCCAACAAAATTGGTTTCGTCGAATTCTGAGGTCGTTTGCAAAACTTGCTATTTTTAAAGCTCTGGATGACCCATTTAAATATATAAATATATAAATATATTTAAATATAATTAAATAAAAAAATATTAATAAATTAATATTATTGTATATATTCACAACATAATATCATACCGCTCCACTGGGATTTATAACTCGATATTCCAAATCAGGGTCAACCCGATATTTGATTTATGTTGAAATTCCTTTTTTAAAATATAAATAATTCCTTTATAAATTATAATGGAATTCCACAGCGACTTTTCTAAATTTGATTTGGACATAAATCAAAATCTACCCGACGAAATCCAGATTTTTCTCTTCCACTAGGAAGATATACTCCACCAGCTCCACACGTTTCTTGTTTCACAGAAATCCGGCTTAAAACGTATCCTGTACATTCAGTTGAAGTTCGAATCGCCAAATTACGAACTGCAGCACCATTTCGAGCTCGATTTTAATTATAATATAATTATACGTTCAAACTGTAGTTCAAATAATATATTCGTTATTCTAATTAAATTCTAAACTGAATTTAATATCTCAGATGATCCAGTTCACACCATATCGCCATTTCAGCCAATTCTGATTATTTCAGAATTAAATATATTATTTAATTTATTATTTTAATTAAAATATTCACCATTATTTAATTAAACCACCATTTAATTCACTATATCACTATATAAATAATTAAATAAATTAATTATTATACCTTTGCTAATGCGGGTCATTACATTCTTCCCCACTTAAAATAATTTCGTCCTCGAAATTACTAAAGTAGAGAACGACCCTATCGACTGGTTAGAACATATTTGTTCACTTCTTAACTTCAGTTTCAATTGAACCAATTTAATTTCAAATAAGTATTAGTTAATTCTTATCAACAAAAATTTTTGAAAATCCTGAAAATTTTCTAACGCCTTAACTTTTCGAAAAATTTCGCCAGCACCTCCTTTGTACTGGTCAATAGGTCAAACTCCAACTCACCTCTCTGGGCCTTCTCATCCCAAAAGAAAATCAAACAGCCAAGCGGCTTGCCAACTCGGCTCATAAATCTCATGCTTATATCAAATATAAATTTGTACCTTTTTGTCGGCATATCATTATATCCTTTCCACCTGTTATCAATTCAGCGGATACAAGGGTCATCCCAGTCAAATTCCAATCTGCTTTAATCCACAACACAACCATTCGCTTATACCCGAGCCAAATATCATTTCAACTCGAGTTTCTTCTCGATTCCCAACTCTTAACTTGATTATCACATTACACTTCAAATTTGAATCTCATAATCCAATTTGTCTTGATATCATTCCAATTCAATCTCTGTTACCACTTTACTGCCTTTACTTTAATTCAAATTTGCTTTCACAAATTTCTGTTAAATTGGTTTTTAATTCAAACAGTCTTTCCTGGGAGTTTTTTTTAAACAGTTTACTCTTTTCAAAAAATCAAAATTTTCTTTTTGAAATTCAACACAACTTGTTTTTCCCAAAACAAATTCAAAATAATATCTCTGGTAGTAATTCATCACTTACAACTCGAAAATGATTATTGATGATGCAGCTGTCATCATCAGAATCTATTTTCCAGCGATCGAAGTGAGTTCAATACTATAAAACCATTTCTAAACATTTCCACTTTGAAATTCATTTCAAAACATAATTCACACTGCTTGTAAAACAATTTAAAATCTCCCAGGATCTTAAATTTTCCTTATTTTTAATCCAAATCCATTTACAAACACTTTTCCAATTTTCCAGAGTTTGAAATTTCAATCTTGATTTAATTTCAGATTTAACTCATCTGATTTCACGTATTTCACTTATATGAATTCTGATTGGTTATTTACATAACCATTTAATTTATAATCTTACTCGATTATAACAACAACCAATATAAATCCTTTATATCAAAATAAAATTTGGGTAAAATTATTTTCATTTACCCTCTTTCAAAACATATCGTGCCGACCCATCGTATTTATGTGTTTATCAACTCCTACCGATACAATGGATCAAACTGATCGACCAGAACTCATAAACGACTCAACCAATAAATCTCGACAATATAAAATTATTTTTATATCAATAACAAATATGCGCTCATATATATACACTCAAACTCAATCTAGGGTATTACTAACCCTTTCTCTACCGAGTCACGCCACAGAGCCAAGGTAATTCACTTAACCTCACTCTGATACCAACTGTAATGACCCGGGTTTTTGTCGACTTTGGTTATCCGATATACAACACATGTCGAACATCCAAGGATCGAAAATACCGGTCATAAATGAAAGAAATTATAGGGTGAGGAAAGATAAGACAGAAACTTAGAATAGAAGAAGAAGAAGAACACAACATCAGAGTAACACGAACCTCACAGCGGAATGAATAACATATAATAGATAACATATCCTGAAATATACATCTGAACTTGAATATACATCATTATCAAAGTACAACACTTACAACACAGCGGAAATAAACTATAGCTATATGATCCTGAAGCCTCCTGCTCCAGCTCTTCAGGTATATCTGTAAATCCCGACTACTTGACTGCCCGTACAAATTTAGGCACCCAAGAGTTTAGGGAAAATAAACAAAATAAACTTCGGGTCAGTCATGGGGACCGGTATGAGTAAAACAGTTTAAAACAGTTCAAGCAGGTAAATGATATCTCATAAGTCCACGCCATATAACGGAACGGGTTTTTCCCTTATGAGAATCCAAATTATCTTTATATCAAAAACCTTTTAATATTATAATAATGTCTACCAACCACAATATAATAATCATCTAGCAGAAACGCTTTCATCTCATGTTCTACATATATGATATACAATCAGAACCGCAAGCACGTATTGGGTAACGGATTTCCAACTATGACAAGGTATGGAACCACCTTTCGCTAGTGTACCTCTAGAGAGGAATACACTAGGTTCAACAAGAACATCTTGCAATCCGGCCACACATGACCGACCACTCATTTCGCTTGAGTGTATCGAATGTATATCACCAACGGTTGGGATCAGCAACCGTTCCGGAATGGGACAGTATCGACAATAGATTTTTAGAAATAAATGAAACTCTAGATCAGGTGATTATACACCCTACATCGGAGCGACCGACTTAGCCATGCTGCCTGCCCGATTTCTGTCATTTACCGGTTGATGAGGCTAGAAGCTACGCTTTATGATCACACCAGATTCACTTCGAATGTCACATCGTCAAATCCATCAAATCACCGATTGACGTCCTCAACAATACATTATGTGTTAGCTAAAAGAAGTTTCCTCCTCCACTTCCACTCTTGGTACGGTTGAAGAAATCAATGTACGTGACCTTTCTGGAAATACTCTGTCAAACATTCATCTATACAAGTCACCCAGGAACAGGATGAACCGAAGGCACTATTCAGTACATCCATCTTAGGCACTGTTATCTAAGATTTATACAATAACTCTTGCACTTTACTCCGCCTTCAATTTTCTTTGGCGTATATGATTCGCAATGCTTATGCCAATATAGAGTGGTTCTATGGATAATAATCCAACCGGTCTCTCCATATTAACAATGTTAAAAAGGTCAAAACTTCGATAGTCTGTGATTTAACCATAAAAGAAAAACAGGTGTGCAAACAACGATATTATTTCCAGATGGAAATTCTATCAATCAATCATCAATCATATATATATATATATATATATATTCATATTTTCCTTATTTTCTATATTTGATTTTGTTTCTGATTCTATTTGGAAAACATTTCCAAATCTTCTTTACTTGGATTTAAACAGATGTTTAAATCAAGATTGCGACGACAACCCAACCCACTATACGTATTTACTAAATTCACTTAACCACTTTCACTCTCGAACCTTAACCATTTCTAAATAAAAATCGAAGTCAATCAAGTTGGGGTATAACTACCTCTCAGACCTTAACTGAACAACATTTCAAATCTCAAAATAGGGTAAGTTTGTAACGACCCGCATTCTCCGCATCATAGGATCGTAGAATATTTCTTTCTTTCACATATGAAATCGTATGGTCATGTAACGTTGGGAGACGACTATTGGGGTCATTTCCCATGTCCATGATTTTTGTCAATTTTTAAATGACCATTTTACACCTAGTTGGTACTGTTTTGGCCATAACTTTTGACTGGAAAGGAATTTTGACCTAAAACCACTTCCATTGGCTCCGGATGATGGTTTACAATTCCGTAGAGTGGTCACATTAGCCAAACGGACTCACCGTTTGGGAGATATGGCTGAAACAAGTTTCAGATAGTGAAAAACAGCTTAATTGGGCTTAACCGGGTAATTAGCAGCTAGGCCCAAAGGGGATTTCGGGATTGGAGATGTATAGGGGCTGATTAGGGTTAGAAAACATTCCTTTCAGCCGCCACTTTCATTCTTGAACCCTAACAATGGCCGCCAACATCTAGAAACATCCCCAAATCACTTTCTAATCAAGTTTTGGCTTAATCTACATCAAATTAAGGGGGGAAACACGAAAGCAAGGTTAGAGCTGTTGTTAGACATCAGTATTCACCCAAATCAGCGAGTTTTCAGTTCTGAGAATTTTGTTTGTAGCCAAGGTGAGTGATTAGCATTGTTTTGACACTAATTACAGTTAATTAAGAGTAATTAGTGAAGATTAGCGAATTTACACACTAATAAATTCTGGAAAAATATCTATAAATTCAAAAATAATATTTTATGCCTCTGGTAGAAATTTGGTTTAATTTGGTTAAGTTTTGTTAATCCTATCACCAGTTTCACTTAAACATGCTTAAGGGAAAATATGGGGTTTTGGGTATATTTGATCCATTTTGACATGTAATTTCATTATTTTGGTGTTTGTGGTTAGTTTGCTATGCTGCTATGACTGCTTGGAATGATTTGTGGTTGATTAGAATAGTTAGATTGATCGAAAACATCGTCAAATGGCGTGAACAAGTTGTTGGAAAAAGTTGCAGAAAGTTGTGCAGGGTTTCGGATCGGATCGGATATGGGGCTCGGATCGGATAAGTGGACGGGCAAGGAAATTCGGATCGGATCGAAACTTAACACATGAGAGGCTTGGCGAAAAGGAAGGCCATGTTGGTTAAGCTGGGGATCGGATCGACTTAAGGATGAAGAGCTCGGATCGGATCGACTTAAGGACGAAGTGCTCGGATCGGATCGACTGAAGGATGAAGAGCTCAGACTGGAGTAAGTCGAAGGGATCGGATCGGAGTAAATGAAGAACGAGGGAGGTGATTGGAGAGGGAGCACGAACTGAATGGGAGATGGCAACCTGACCCGACCCGAAGTGGGACACCCGACTCGAACCGATGCAACGCTGTGAACCCGAACCGAACCGCTACAGGGGAAGACTACGAACAGAACCAATTCAAAGTAGAGGACCCGACCCGAACTGATGGCTAGAGGGGGAAACCGACCCGATCCAGTATTGACCAATAACCCGAGATGCAAAGGTAGTCCAATATGGGAAGTTAGAGCTCAGGATCCAGTTGGGAACCAATGAGTTCGCTTCATGATTGGGCTTTGCTGCGGGACGTGTGCCAAGGGGCTATCGATGTCTATGACTTTGGATCACTATGTATGGGAGGTACGTGAACGGATTCTGGGCCACAGTGGCCTAGGTGCGACTAAAGGGCTATAAACCAATGAAGTGGGGTCATTTGTAAAGATTTGGTCATGACTCCATGTGGTAAGCTTGGTAGTAGCAGTAGTTGTACAAGTTGAACACCGTCACTACTTCGATGGGTCTAGTGATTGCCTGTGGTGGACATCGAACGCTTTATGCACTGAGTGAGAGGTGTGAGGATGGTTGCTATGGTTGATTTGTTTTCCATCATTATGACATGCACACCCCACCCCCCGTATTCTTTACACTATTTATTATGGCACCTTGGAATACTGTACGGTATGTGGTACTAACTCTTTGGTTGCAGGTCCGAGTTCAGGTATGGTTTAGTATACCTGTTGTTGTTCTGTTTAGATGCTTATCGCTAATACCAGGCTTTATGTCTGACCCAGAGTTTTATGTCTCTTCTTATTACTCTGGGTGCTCACACGAGCAGACTAGAGACAGGTTAGCTGGTGATGCACGGGTAGATGATCCGGAGACGAGCAGGAGGCTTCTACGTAATATATATATATATATAGAATTCTCCCTGTGTTGTTGAAGATCACTGCTTGGGCATTAGTAGTGCATCTTCTACTTTAAGCTTTCTTTTGTTTTAGAGACGGTAAATTTGGAAAGTTGTAATAAGCTGTACTTGGATTTCCGCTGCTCTGATGTTGATGTTGATTTTAAGTATCAGCTTATGCACTGTCTCACCTGTTTTATGTCAAGTATGTTATTATTATTATATTTTACTCCATGCGCTGTGAGACATTCTACAAGTTCCTCGTTAGTTAATTTCCTTCTTTCCTTTCTTCTGACGACCGTCCCGTGCTAGTCGGGCATGTGTACAGCGCACTTTCGGAGGAAATGCAGGCTGGTGCGGGGCGGGCTGTCACACTTGGTATTAGAGCTCTAGGTTGCGTAGTTAACCTAGGGAAAGAAACTAGGGAGAGATTGTATACGTATATGAGAGCGCGTATTTGTGATTATTTTGGTTTTAAAAAGCTATATATATACACACTATTAGTAGTATAAGAATGGAGTAGTACTGCACTAGCACCACTATGGGGTCGTTAATCGTTTCCTTTTACAGATTGACGATGAGCCGATATGCTAGAGGTACCCGTAGAGGGGCCAATAATGGGAGTACTGCTGACATGATTGTACTAGTAGAGGCGCCGAGAGTCGACTTTGCCAAGCTGAATAAGGATTATACTAGTCTTGGTGGGAAGCCGTTCCACGGAACGGAGTGGCCACGGATGTTCAGGATTGGTTGGATAGTTGCGAACGTATCTTCGAGGATCTGGGTATCGAGGATGCGATGAAGAGAAAGCTAGCGTCCCGTCAGTTGCAAGGGCGGGCAATGAATTAGTGGAATGCTATAAAGGCAACTACACCCGAAGATCAGATTACATGGGAGCAGTTTAAGGTCCGCTTTAGCGAGAAGTTCATTCCAGCTGCTCAGAAGTCAGTGCTACTTAAGAAATTCTTGGAGCTCAAACAGAATGGCAGAGCTGTCTCGGAGTATATTGCTGAATTCGACACTTTGTCGAAGTATGGGTTATCTCTTATTGATACTGCCGAGAAGAAGAATGAGAAATTCATAACTGGTTCGGATCAGTACTTGGGGGAAATACTTATTAACCACATCGATGAGACGTTTGAATCGATTGTGGGGAAATCATTGAGATCAGAAAGTCTCTACCCTAAGCCGAAGACTGAGGTTGCATCTGCAGAGGAGCCAAAGCCACATGTAAGTGGTGGAGGCAAGGGTGGTACCCAGAATAAGAGGAAGCAGAATCAGACTAAGGATGGCCAGAAGAAAAAGAATAAGCAAGATGTTGAGTGCTTCAGCTGTGGTAAGAAGGGCCATTATGCTAGCAATTGTCGGGCCAAGCCAGCGGATAGGAAGTGCTTCAACTGTGGCCAAATGGGACATCACAAGGACAAGTGTCCGCAACCCCCCAAAGAAAAGCAAATGTGAAAGCATATGCCCTTAATGCTATTTCTTCTTCGTCGAATGCCCCAACCGCGACGGAGAAGGGAAAGAATGTCGTCATTCAAGGTATACTTTCTGTTTATGATGTTCCTGTTAGAGTTTTGTTTGATACCGGAGCTTCCAGTTCTTTCATATCTAGTGACCTGGTAGATAGGTTGGGATTGGAGCCCGAGATTGTCGATAGACCTTTAGTAGTGACGAACCCGATTGGTGGTTCGACTAACCTTAACATGATTTGTCGTAATGTGGTCTTATCGAGTCATGGATGCATGTTTGTTTGTGATTGCTTTTTTTTGGGCTTTACTGGGTTTGGCATTATTTTGGGAGTAGATTGGCTCCAAAGATACGGGGTGGTGGTAGACTGTGAGGGCTTTTTGGTGACAGCTAGAGCGGATGATGGGCGGAGGATAGTGTTTGGTGGTCTACCCAGTGAGGGGGTATTGGCAAGTTTTCTAAACTCCCTCGACATTCCGCATAGTGAGTTGTCAGGTTTGCCCGTGGTTGGCCAGTATCCGGACGTTTTCGAAGAAGTGACCGGGCTTCCACTACATCGAGAGATTGAGTTCCGTATTGATTTGGTGAAAGACGCCAGACCTATAGTGATGCCACTTCGTCGTATGGCACAAAGGGAGAAGCGAGATCTCGAGGTGCAAGTCAGCAATCTTTTGAAGAAGGGCTTTATTAGAAGTAGTGTTTCTGAATGGGGAGCACCAGTTGTGTTTGCTACCAAGGCGGATGGTTCCCTTCGTTTGTGTGTAGACTACCGCGAGTTTAATAAAGTGACGAGGAAGAACAAGTATCCTCTACCGCGGATAGATGATTTGTTCGATCAGTTGAGTGGTGCGAGAATATTTTCTCAGTTGGATCTCGCGACAGGTTTTCATCAGCTTAGAGTGGAAGCTGAGAGTATAGCTAAAACGGCATTTCGAACGCCGTTTCGATTTTATGAGTGGTTGGTCATGCCATTCGGGCTAACCAATGCCCCAACATATTTTGTGGATCTTATGAATAGGGTGTTCAGAGATCAGTTGAATAAGTTTGTCCTTGTGTTCGTGGATGATATTTTGGTCTATTCGAGGACAGAGGAAGAACACAAGGAACATTTAAGAATAGTGATGGAGGTGTTGAGAAAACACCAATTGAAAGCAAAGTTTTCTAAGTGTCACTTCTGGAGGAGGGAAGTGAGGTTCTTGGGCCATGTTGTATCAGAGAATGGTTTGGTCGTGGACCCAGCGAAGGTGGCTACGGTACAGGATTGGCATACGCCCAAGAATGCAACAGAGGTAAGAAGTTTCTTGGGATTAGCTGGATATTATCGTAAGTTTATCCAGGGTTTCTCCAAGATAGCAGCACCATTGACCCAGTTGACCAAGAAGAATCAAGCTTTTGTCTGGGAGGAAAGGTGCGAGAATGCATTCAAGAGTCTGAAGGACAAGTTGACATGCGCACCAGTGTTAGTCATCCCTAAGGGGAATGAAGAGAAGACGGTATACACGGATGCCTGTGGTACCGGACTGGGTGCTGTATTGATGCAAGGTGTTAGGGTTGTAGCTTATGCAAGTCGGCAATTGAAACCGGACGGGAGAAGATACCCTACCCATGATTTGGAATTGGCCGCGATCGTGTTCGCGTTAAAGATGTGGAGACACTATCTCTTGGGAGAAAGATTTGAGCTGTTTACATATCATAAGTCGTTGAAGTATCTCTTCTCCCAGAAGGATTTAAATATCCGGCAACAAAGGTGGTTAGAATTCTTGGCTTCCTATGATTTTGACATCGCATATACACTGGGAAAGGGCAATGCGGTGGCTGATGCATTGAGTAGGAGACATGCCAATTTAGGGGCTATGTTCCTAGAATGGAAGTAACTGGAGTATATCGCGGGGTTTGATTTCAGACCAAAGTGCGAATTGGATCCAGTCATGCTAGCTAGTTTGGCGATCAGACCCACTTTGATAGAGCGGATTATTTCCAGCCAGAGGGACGATCCTAACCTATTGGAAATCATCTCCAAGTTAGAGATGGGTATCGATGAGGAGATGAACAAATATGGGCTTGATCGAAATGGATGGCTTAAAAAGAATGGAAGACTAGTTGTACCCAATGTCAATGGATTGAGAGATGAAGTGCTTAGAGAATGTCATCACTCAAAACTGACTATACACCCCGGTGGTAACAAGATGTATCGAGATATGAAGCAGACCTACTACTGGGAAGGAATGAAAAGAGAAATTGGAAAGTTTATATCCAAATGCATGAATTGCCAGCTAGTTAAAGCTGAGCAAAAGAAGCCCATTGGGTTGATGTAACCATTAGAAATTCCAGAATGGAAATGGGAACAAGTGTCAATGGATTTCATTGATGGGTTACCAAGGACTAGATCGGGTCATGATAACATTTGGGTAATTGTGGATCGATTGGCTAAGAGTGCAAGATTTATACCGGTCAAATCGACCAGAACGGCAGCCAAGTTGGCAGAATTGTATATGAAGTGGGTAGTGAGATTTCATGGGGTACCTAAAAGCATTGTGAGTGACCAAGACCCGTTGTTCACTAGTGGGTTTTGGAAGAGCTTACAAGAGGCTCTAGGGTCAGAGTTACATCTCAGTACCGCATATCATCCTCAGACCGACGGTCAGACGGAGAGGGTGAATCGTATTCTGGAAGATCTCTTAAGAGCATGTAAATTGGATTTTGGTGGATCATGGGATGACCATCTGCATCTAGTAGAGTTTGCATATAATAATAGCTACCAATCCAGTATCGGTATGGCTCCATATGAAGCTTTGTACGGAAGACCGTGCAACTCACCATCATGTTGGATAGAGACTGGCGAGAAGTTTATGCTTGGACCAGATGTGGTGAAGGAAACTTCAGATAAGATCAAGATCATTCAACAACGAATGAAGGCTGCCCAAGATAGGCAAAAGAGTTATGCTGATAAGAGGAGAAGAGACTTAAAATTCTTCGTTGGTGACTTGGTGTTTGTCAAGATTTCTCCGTTGAAGAGCGTGATACGATTTGGCAGGAGAGGCAAGTTGGCACCAAGATTTGTTGGCCCATTCCCTGTTCTTGAATCAGTCGGGAATTTGGCATATAGAGTCGGCTTACCAGAGAAGATGGCAGGAGTTCACAACATATTTCATGTTTCCCAATTCGTTCACGATCCAGATATGACTATTTCACCTGATCAGTTAGAGGACTTCGAAGTAGAACCCGAGGCGGTTGGGAACCTCAAGCCGGTCCGTATTGTCGAGCACGATATGAAGCAACTTCGAAGGAAGGCGGTGAAGCTAGTCAAGGTTCAGTCGGGCGAGGACGAGAATGATTGCACTTGGGAGACAGAGGAGAACATTAAGAAGACATATCCAGAACTCTTCGCCTGGTAAGATTTTATCTTCGATTTAGTTTTCAGCATGCTAGGATAGGCTTGTTTGCTTGTTTTGCATGTTTGATTGTTGTATGTGGCTGTTAGGCATGCAGGATCTTTGTATGTTTTAAGTTAAGGAATTTCGGGGACGAAATTTCTTAAGGGGGGGAGAGTGTAACGACCCGCATTCTACACATCATAGGATCGTAAAATATTTATTTCTTTCACATATGAAGTCGTACGGTCATGTAACTTTGGGAGACGACTATTGGGGTCATTTCCCATGTCCATGAATTTTGTCGATTTTTAAATGACCATTTTACCCCTAATTGGTACTGTTTTTGCCATAACTTTTGACTGGAAAGGAATTTTGACCTTAAATCATTTCCATTGGCTCCGGATGATGGTTTACAATTCCGTAGAGTGGTCACATTAGCCAAACGGACTCACCGTTTGGGAGATATGGATGAAACAAGTTTCAGATAGTGAAAAACAGCTTATTTGGGCTTAACCGGGTAATTAGCAGCTAGGCCCAAAGGGGATTTCGGGATTGTAGATGTATAGGGGATGATTAGGGTTAGAAAACATTCCTTTCAGCCGCCACTTTCATTCTTGAACCCTAACAATGGCCGCCAAAATCTAGAAACATCCCCAAATCACTTTCTAATCAAGTTTTGGCTTAATCTACATCAAATTAAGGAGGGAAAACATGAAAGTAAGGTTAGAGCTGCTGTTAGACATCAGTATTCACCCAAATCAGCGAGGTTTCTGTTCAGAGAATTTTGTTTGTGGCCAAGGTGAGTGATTAGCATTTTTTGACACTAATTACAGTTAATTAAGAGTAATTAGTGAAGATTAGCGAATTTACACACTAATAAATTCTGGAAAAATATCTATAAATTCGAAAATAATATTTTATGCCTCTGGTAGAAATTTGGTTTAATTTGGTTAAGTTTTGTTAATCCTATCACTAGTTTCACTTAAACATGCTTAAGGGAAAATATGGGGTTTTGGGTATATTTGATCCATTTTGACATGTAAATTCATTATTTTGGTGTTTGTGGTTAGTTTGATATGCTGCTATGACTGTTTGGAATGATTTGTGGTTGATTAGAATAGTTAGATTGATCGAAAACGTCATCGAATGGCGTGAACAAGTTGCTGGAAAAAGTTGCAGAAAGTTGTGCAGGGTTTCGGATCAGATCGGATATGGGGCTCGGATCGGATAAGTGGACGGGCAAGGACATCCGGATCGGATCGAAACTTAACACATGAGAGGCTTAGCGAAAAGGAAGGCCATGTTGGTTAAGCTGGGGATCGGATCGACTTAAGGACGAAGAGCTCGGATCAGATCGACTTTAGGACGAAGAGCTCGGATCGGATCGACTCAAGGATGAAGAGCTCGGACTGGAGTAAGACGAAGGGATCAGATCGGAGTAAATGAAGAACGAGGGAGGTGATTGGAGCGGGAGCACGAACTGAATGGGAGATGGCAACCCGACCCGACCCGAAGTGGGACACCCGACCCGAACCGATGCAACGCTGTGAACCCGAACCGAACCGCTACAGGGGAAGACTACGTACTGAACCAATTCAAAGTAGAGGACACGACCCGAACCGATGGCTAGAGGGAGAAACCGACCCGACCCAGTATTGACCAATAACCCGAGATGCAAAGGTAGTCCAATATGGGAAATTAGAGCTCAGGATCCAGTTGGGAACCAATGAGTTCGCTTCATGATTGGGCTTTGCTGCGGGACGTGTGCCAAGGGGCTATCGATGTCAATGACTTTGGATCACTATGTATGGGAGGTACGTGAACGGATTCAGGGCCACAGTGGCCTAGGTACGACTAAAGGGCTATAAACCCATGAAGTGGGGTCATTTGTAAAGATTTGGTCATGACTCCATGTGGTAAGCTTGGTAGTAGCAGTAGTTGTACAAGTTGAACACCGTCACTACTTCGATGGGTCTAGTGATTGCCAGTGGTGGACATCGAACGCTTTACGCACTGAGTGAGAGATGTGAGAATGGTTGCTATGGTTGATTTGTTTGCCATCATTATGACATGCACACCCCACCCCCGTATTCTTTACACTATTTATTATGGCACCTTGGAGTACTGTACAGTATGTGGTACTAACTCTTTGGTTGCAGGTCCAGGTTCAGATATGGTTTAGTATACCTGTTATTGTTCTGTTTAGATGCTTATCGCTCATACCAGGCTTTATGTCTGACCCAGAGTTTTATGTCTCTTCTTATTACTCTGGGTGCTCACACGAGCAGACTAGAGACAGGTTAGCTGGTGATGCACGGGTAGATGATCCAGAGACGAGCAGGAGGCTTCCAAGTAATATATATATATATATATATAGTATTCTCCCTGTGTTGTTGAAGATCACTGCTTGGGCATTAGTAGTGCATCTTCTACTTTAAGCTTTCTTTTGTTTTAGAGACGGTAAATTTGGAAAGTTGTAATAAGCTGTACTTGGATTTCCGCTGCTCTGATGTTGATGTTGATTTTAGTTATCAGCTTATGCACTGTCTCACCTGTTTTATGTCAAGTATGTTATTATTATTATATTTTACTCCATGCGCTGTGAGACATTCTACAGGTTCCTTGTTAGTTAATTCCCTTCTTTCCTTTCTTCTGACGACCGTCCCGTGCTAGTCGGGCATGTGTACAGCGCACTTTCGGAGGAAATGCAGGCTGGTGCGAGGCGGGCTGTCACAAAGTTCATTTTTTAACTCTTTAACACTTCCTTACGTAACTTTCAGATTCTATTTACGAGTCCAACTCCTTTAATTCTATTCGAATAAACTAGATTCGATTAACTCCTTTAATTCTATTCGAATAACTATATTCGATTAACTTCTTTAATTCTATTCGAATTACTATATTCGATTAACTCCTTTAATTTTACTTAAATCGATTAACTCCATCGAATAACTAAATTTGATAACTCCTTTCGAATAAACTAAATTCGATAACTCCTTTCGAATAAACTAAATTCGATAACTCCTTTTGAATAAACTATATTCGATAACTCACTTCGATTAAACTAATCGATAACTCTTTTCGATTAAACTATAATCAATAACTCCTTTCGAATAACTAAATTCGATAACTCCTTTCGAATAAACTATATTCGATAACTCCTTTCGAATAACTAAATTCGATAACTCCTTTCGAATGAACTATATTCGATAACTCACTTCGATTAAACTAATCGATAACTCTTTTCGATTAAACTATAATCGATAACTCACTTCCTTTAACTCTATTCGGATAGACTAATATTTGATAACTCTATTCGAATAACTAATATTTGATTTAACGCCTTTTAACTTTATTCGAATCACTAATATTTGATTTAATGCCTTTTAACTTTATTCGAATCACTAATATTTGATTTAACGCCTTTTACCTTTAACTCTATTTAATTAACCCTATCGATTTAACTCTAACTAGTTAACCCTAATTGATTTACCTGACTGGTCAACTCTAACTCATTTACTCTCTTCGATTAACTCTAATCGAATAACTAATATTTGATTAACTCATTTGAATTAACTCCTTTTATTTAACCCTTTCTATTTGTTTACTTAACAAATAACTATTCCCTTCTCAATTCTATTTACTTAATAAATGAATATTTCTTTTACCTTTCCTATTTATTTAACAAATAAATATTTCCTTTTAACTTTATCTATTTATTAACAAATAAATATTCCTTTTTCTTTTCTATTTATTCCCTAAATAAATAAATAATCCCATTTAATCTATTTGTAACTGTTTTACAAATATCTCCTTTTAAATCCTATTTGTAAATGTTTTACAAATATTTTCTTTTTACCTTTATTCTATTTGTAAATGGTTTACAAATATTTCTCTTTCTATTTGTTTGACAAATAATTTCCTTTTACATTTGGTTTTTACAAATATCTTCCTTTATATTTGGTTTACAAATATATTTCCTATATATTTGGTTTACAAATATATTTCCTATATCTTTGGTTTACAAATATATTTCCTATTTATAAATATTCAAATTTATAAATATTTCTTCAATTCTATTTAACAAATCAATAATTTCTTTTATTCTATTCTATTTATTCTAACAAATAAATATTTCCTTTATTATAACTTATCCTTCGATTTTATAATTATTTTCTTTTAAAAAAAAAACCCTTTTCCTTTTCTATATAAAATCCATCGATTTTATATAAATAATTCATTTTCAAAATACACTTTGAAAATCCCCTTTCCCACATCCAGTATTTCTTATGGTATTTAACATACCATATAACAACGATAAATATCATCCAAACACAATTAATCAACAACAGATTATATATCACATCATATATCACAATATATGAATCACAGAAAAATAAATGTCCAGTTGGATTCCTCCAACATGTTTCCCTGCATCATAGATATTAAACAATATATATAGCATCACTTTCAGTTCCATATGATATATTCTGTTAAACAGAATCAATATAGAAATTCAACTAACTGACTAGCAGTTCAATCAAACAGTCAACACACAGTCCATCAACCAATATTTAACTGTTCTAAAAATACAACATGAAATTATAAACTGTTCAGAGTTAGTGAGATTTACTCACATTGGACGATCATCGTTAATAACGATAACCATCGCTTGATTCAGACAGACAATTTATTTTTCCATAAATTGTAACGAGCTCTGATGGACTTTCAGTCTGTTCCATAGTGTAGTGTCCATCCATATGATCCCAACGGATTTTGTTTCGCTGAATTCTGTTACCGTATGGAAAAGATATGCTAGTTATAGATCAATGCACTTATTTAAAATTTAAATACTTGAATAAAATTTCAATTTGGGGCTTTAACCTTTCTTTTCCCTCCCGGCCCATACACTGTTATTTAGGCCCAAACCCGCATTGCCCTCATATTCTTCTTCGTCCCTTTTGTTACCGATAATCTGCACTTTCCCTTAATTCACCAATTCCAGATCTATTCATCACCTTATCAACCTAAGTAATTAGGTTTAATCTCCAAAATACCAGTATTAAGTTCAAATCACTTTGCTAACGTGATCCCAGTACGTTCGAACGAACGAACCTCCTTCAACACAGATCATCGGCGATCCTCATCAGCACCACCTATCGGTCAAACTCTACCATCAACGATACCAACTTTTCACGAGCTTCCACCTATGACCGTCTCAACCTCCAACACCAAATCAATTCGCCAGAATTTCACGCTATAACCCATCACGTTATCTCCCCATCACTACCTCCTACAGGCCATCGCCTGGGCCGCCGCCACCATCAAAGATAGCCCCGACCCCGAGCTTCCATTTGCCACCACCCTCGCCTAGTACGGTGCCTCCTTCCTCTCAAAATCATCAGCCCTAAATACCACTGTTCACCAACGGTATGCTCAAAAGTTGATCGAACTAAAGAATGGTCATACCAGATTGAAGCTTCTTAAATGAGGAGTTCAATGAATCTGGTTTCAAGTTATTCCATTGAGGGATCCATTTTTAGTTGATTTTAGAAGTCTCCATTATTACTGCTTGAAGAAAAAGGAAACGGTGGCAGAAGTTTTGACCAGAAGAAAGAAAGAGTTTGGTTAAACGATTGGTACGGGTGTATTTATAAGGGAAATAAATATCTAGATATTTTAGTAGATATTTTTCTTTTATCATTTTATCTGTTTCTGTACTCTAAAAATTCGTGTGGTCACACATGATACCCAAAAATTACGAAACTGGACATGCAGCTACAGTTCGACATTACGGTCCCAACGAAACTGGTTTCGTCGAATTTCGACCTCGTATGCTCACACAGCGTATTTTTAACCGTCAAAATACTGATTGTTTTTCACTCTAAAAATCTGTACGGCCACATACTGACTTCAAAAATCACGGAAATTAAAATCTAGCAATAATTTAATATTGCAGATCCAACAAAATTGGTTTCGTCGAATTCTGAGGTCGTTTGCAAAACTAGCTATTTTTAAAGCTTTGGATGACCCATTTAAATATATACATATATTTGAATATAATTAAATAAAAAAATATTAATAAATTAATACTATTGTATATATTCACAACAGAATATCATACCGCTCCACTGGGATTTATAACTCGATATTCCAAATCAGGGTCAACCCGATATTTTATTTATATTGAAATTCCTTTTTTAAAATATAAATAATTCCTTTATAAATTATAAAGGAATTCCACAACTACTTTCTAAAATTTGATTTGGACATACATCAAAATCTACCCGATGAAATCCAGATTTTTCTCTTCCACTAGAAAGATATACTCCACCAGCTCCACACTTTTCTTGTTTCACAGAAATCCGGCTTAAAACGAATCATGTACATTCAGTTGAAGTTCGAATCGCCAAATTACGAACTGCAGCGCCATTTCGAGCTCGATTTTAATTATAATATAATTATACGTTCAAACTGTCGTTCAAATAATATATTCGTTATTCTAATTAAATTCTAAACTGAATTTAATATCTTAGATGATCCTGTTCACACCATATCGCCATTTCAGCCAATTCTGATTATTTCAGAATTAAATATATTATTTATTTTATTATTTTAATTAAAATATTCACCATTATTTAATTAAACCACCATTTAATTCACTATATCACTATATAAATAATTAAATGAATTAATTACTATACCTCTGCAAATGCGGGTCATTACAATTTTCATTACTTATTACAACAATCACATCAGAGTACAAGAATATTCCAGAGTATGAATAAATATTTTACATTAGAAATACAATATCAGAGATTTAAAATTACATTTAAATAACAGTGGAAAAATAATACAAAATACAACTGAAAGAAATACACGGATATAGAGCTTTCCGAATATCGCTTCAGCTGTAAACCTGGATCCTGTGAATAAATATCTGCAAAACCAAAACTACTAGCTTCCCGTGTGGAAAATAGGGGCCCCCAGAGTTTAGGTTAAAAAAATAAACTCCAGGTCAGTCATGGGTCTGGTGTGAGAACAAAAAATAGTTATTAAATTTATTTTAAAGTTAGGTAAATCAAGGGACCTCGCCGCTAACGCAGAACGGGTTTCCTCCCAAGAATACCAGTCCATAAAATAAACAGCGCAATGCTCTTTAGAAAAATGAAACCATTATAAGACTCAACTTCCATGCAACGCAAGCCGAAGGATAGAGTTTTACCTTATAATGGTCAAAAAAATGCTTAATACGCTTTTATCTTTTATACTATAAGTGCACAGTGTAGAAATCAATTTGGAATATAAATGTATCAATCCTAGGTGGCATAATATATCATGTAAGCGGCATAATATATTATGTTACCATATAGGTATACAACTAAAACCGTAAAGGTCGTATTGGAAAATTGGATTTCCATCATGATGGCTGCTGATTCGAAAGATATATTGCGAATGTATCTCCACGGCTTACGTCTCGGCAAGATAAAACATCGTAATACATATACTATGCACTTTGGATGAGCACTCAATGTGCTTTATCCCCATGGGCTTCGGCTGAAATGACCTATCCCAATCTCCAGGTGTGGAGCGACCATCACCCAGCACAACTCGGCCGACCAAATCCATATATATATATATATAAAGTATATTGGTCAAACCTACTAATCAAACAAATCATTCACACTCATACCGGGGTGTGAGGCTCGCGAAGTAACGTCGCATATCATTGATCATCACCAATATATATAACCTCTAAGCTCGTACGTCTCAGAGAAGGGTGTTAAGCAGAGAATAAATTGTCCACCACCAAACAGATATATATATATATATATATATTTAGCAAAGATCAACGAAAACAATATAAAATAATACAATGTCAGACACACAATCCCTTTACAAGTCCGTTCTAGGTCTGAACGAAACCATATCCTGTAGATCTCCAAATACGTCTGGATGATCACCAATTATTCCCTCATCTTGGGTGTACGGTCCAATCAAGATATCAGAAATCATCCATATGATGTGAAAATCCCCGGTCTTCAACCACCGTCTTCGTCGCCGATCTTCAATCGTCGTATGAATTATTCAGAATGGGTTGAACCCGGTCTTTTCGAATAATTCGCGCATCTTAAAATCATGTGCTATAAAAACACAACCTACGTCTCATTCCAATCAAGAATATTCTTTGATTTATTTATAAACCAAATTAAGGTTCATTCAACTAGTCCGGAATAACGCCTTACCGAAGTAATCATTTATTATATTATCCTAGTCCCAACCTATTCATCCCATCGAGTAAAACTGGTGGTACCCCATATCTAACACCCAGTCTGTTCCGATAAATTTAATTACCGTTTATTGTTCAAATATAATTAAAGATTCAACTATCGAATGGAGTAAAACTGGTGGTACTCCATCCTCGGTTATTTCTGGAATTCAGTAAACTTAATTACTTTATTTCTATTCAATCTAATTAAAGATTCATTAAAGCTCCATTTAGTTTTAATCTTCTAAAATCATTATTTAATGATTATTCAACTTTAAGAAATTAATCTTGTCTTTAACTGGGTTAAAGAACAAATGTCGCTTAAAAACATAGTTCACGATAAACCCAAAATCCTATTCCATTTAAATCCAATTTAATATATATTAAATTGGAAAAATTCTCTTTAGAAAATTCTATTAAATCTTAATTAAAAGATTAATAAATTACAAATCATAATTTCATTTTTTGAGAACTGATGTCATTTAAAATATTGTTCACAATCAACCCAAAATCAATTTCCACTTTATTTCAATATTGGAAAATCTCATTTAAATATTAATTAAAAGATTTATTCTTTTCTCAAATAGGTTCAAGAATAGTGTTATTTAAGACACCATTTACGACAAACCCAAAATCTTATTTGATATTAAATTTAAGGCTCTGAATAAAAATTATATCAACTTATATTCAATATCAAATTCTGAAACCAATGGATATCATATCGGGAATAACGATATTATATATCTTCCAAATTCCCAAAACAATATCCGCGTAAATACGGAATCCAATATCGAAATAATCCGAAGATTATTTCTGTAACGACACGGATTTTGCCCGGAGCTAATCGATCGCAAAATCGACCAAGACCGTTCAAAACTCGCATAAGTTAACTTTGGGAATACAATTCATAATTACAAATAACAATTGACTTTTATAGACATTACAATAATGTTACATCAGAGTACAGAATATCAGAGTACATCAATTAAAGGAATGATACAGCGGAAGTTAAATTACAATACATAAATGCATTACACAGCGGAAGACTATAAATGCTATGGACACAGCTTTAAGCTTCAATCCAGGATCCTGCTAAAAGAATAGATATCTGCAAAACAAGCTACTCGACTGCCCGGGTGGAAAAATATGGGCACCCGAGTTTACCAGTGAAACAAACCACAGGTCAGTCATGGGACTGGTATGAGAAATCTTAACTAAACTAATCTAATGATAAGGCTAATCACAGGACCACGCCGCTAAAGCGGAACGGGTTTACACCATTGGATTGCCAGTGCATAAGTAAAGTAAATCGTTCAAATAACGCTATGCTTTTTAGAAAATGAAACCATTATAAGACCCAAGTCCCATCACACAATGCAACGCAAACCGGAGGAGAGGGTTTTACCTTATAATGGTCAAAAGATGCTTGATACGGTAAAACGGATTTAGTATTAGTGTGTATATATTCTAATAAAAACATTTCAATCATAATGTATTAATCATAGACGGCATGGGTACCATATATCATGTCACCAGACTAGATCTACATTCAAAACCGCAAGGTCGTATTGGAAATTGGATTTCCATCGTGAGTCGAGGCTAGGGGAAAACTCCTCTCCGATTCGAGACACTCTAGCAAATGCCTCAGGATCCCCCGCAGTGAACCCTTGGATGCGGTAGGGCCGGTCCCCAACTATCGGCAGTGGATTGGTTATGCCTGAACACACGTTTCCCGGTTCCTTTGAACCTATATTATGACCACTAACGGCCTATAAAAATCTGAGGCGCCTCAAAATCCATCATCCACATAAGTAAAATGCCAGGTCGTGTTAAAGCACTGACACTACCACTAGCTAGAAAGAAACATGTGCACTCCCTACGGTCCATATCCCCTTTTTGACTCATACCGGGTGTGAGGCTCGCGAAGTCACGATATACACAAAGCTATGCCGTAATAGGCTATGCTTTGATCATCCCACAAGGTCATGCTTTTCAACAAAATCCTTGATCATTTGTATCTTGGCGTGCCACATTGACAATTCACACCATGCGATCAATCACTATTAATATGTACCAGGGTGTTAAGTGGAGAATAAATCCTCCACCACCAAACAGACATACATTAATATAAATCGATTTAATTCACATGGAACGAAATCCAATGTCAGACACGCATCCATTTACTAGCTTATGCTCAGGGTCTGAGCGAAAACCAAATCCGAACAATCAACAATAGTCCGGACGACCACCACTGAAGCCCCTTCAAGGTAGCTACTCCCATCGAGGGTCTCTGTAGCAACACATCCATCCGATGTGAAGATCGTCGGTCTTCAACCACTGTCTTCATCTTCGACTCTTCATCGTCGTAGTAATTATTCGGAATGGGTTAAACCCGGTCTTCCCGAATAACTCATGTATTTTATAATTAAAAATCAAGTACTATAAAAACACATCCAACGCCACATTCCAATTCAGAATATTCTTCTAATAAAATATTCGTATTATTCTATCAAAGATAAATCCTTTAAGTTTATTCATAAATCTTTTCTTTTAAAGATTTATTAAAAACTCCAATTTGGTTTAAATATCAAAATCATTATTTAATGATTATTTAATTTTAAGAAATTAATCTTATCCTTATTTGAGTTAAAGAACTAATGTTATTTAAAACATTGTTCACGATAAACTCAAATTCATCTCCATTAAATAGGTGATTTTCATAGAAATCAGTCCAATGTATAATCGACATGAATTTCTGTATCGGGCTATTAATATAAATGGAATAACGGCAAAGCCTTTTAAATTCCATATATATTAACGGCCTTCTTTTATAGAAGCTCATCTCGAATATTATTAAATCAAATTCCATTCAATCCCAATTTAGTATATTAAATTGTAAAACTTTACTCTTGGAAAATATTCCATTTTAAATCTTAATAAAAGATTCATAAATCCCAAATTATATTTCACTGCAAACTGGGTTAAAGAACAAGTGTCGTTTAAAACACTGTTCATGATAAATCCAATTTACATTTCATTTTATTCCAATTATCAAATATGATTGAAACTCTAAAAATCTTAATTAAAAGATTTATTCTTTTCTCAACTGGGGTTAAGAACAGTGTTATTTAAGACACCATTCACGACAACCGAAAAATCCAATTTATTCTATTTAATTCCAAGTAAATATTAACTTATTGGAAAACTTTATTAAATCTTAATTATAAGATTTGTTCTAGTTAATAACTAGTTCATATCGATAAAATATATTTTTATCTCTTCACTATTGGAAATTTTCATCTAAATTCCCTTTAAATCATTTATTATGATTTTACATAATATTTCCATATTTTTAATAATTTTATTTTCACTCGTACAGTCGGTTTCCAATAAAGGCCACCGAACTGCATCAATAGCGACCTTTTCTAAATTTGATTTGGGCATAATTTCAAATCCAACTGTTAGATTTTAAAACTCTTATACTCATTGAAAAGCTCTTTTCGATACGAATCCAACGGTTCTGGTTTTAGGAGAATCCGACGGTCGGATCTCCCGTTACGTCCATTTAAAGTTAATGGTCGAAATTCGCGAACGGTCGCTGCACGGCGCGTTCTATTCAAGCCATTAAATAGATACATATTTATTTATTTAATATATATTATATCGTCGATTTCTATTTAAAACGCACTTTATAAAATATTTATAAATTCGCCTTAAAACAGTTTTAACTTTATTTCAATTTAAAGTCTAAATTGAATGTTTTATTTTCTTATCATATTAAAAATATTAATATTTCTAAAATATTAAGTTTACAAATCACTTCTTTTTAATATTCATTTTAAAATGAATACATTAAATCGGTAAACATGTTTGGTTTAAAACGGCGTTTCTATTTAAAACAGATTAAATAGGCCAATTCAATTTCTAATTCATTTGTATTTTATACTGGGCCAGACCACCCACATTAAGCCTGTGACTTATGGATGTTGGATATGCCGGTTGGTTCCGGGCAGACTTATCCCATAAGTTGGGCTTAAACTCGTGTCATGACCCGTTTCGTATTTTTAACTCAACCCTTTCCATTGTGACTTTTTAACCCATATAATAAAATCTTTTGAACTTTAAAAGATCAAAACCATTATTTGATTTATTTTAACTGAATATTATATTAAAATATTCTTTTAGACCCAACAATTACCATATAATTTAATTATATGGATTTCAAACACCGCAATGTATTCTACACTAATGATAAAAATCATTAATAACATCCAAACATCCAAAGTGAATATTAATACTGTATAAGCGTCAAATAAATAACACTTAAAACTAATCACAAGGGAGATGTGTGAATATCATCCCAAGACCCAGGTGGGGTTTTCAACCAACAAATAACATATAACAAATAATTAAATAAATTATTTGTGCACTTGGGCGATGTGTAAAAATTATCGTCCCAATCAACATAAACAAGTCAGGAAACTTGTTAATGGCAGTGTAACATATTTTTGAATTCCAACATAAATGTTTATTTCTAACATAAATGTTCTTTTAATTCTAACATAAATGTCGTTCTTTGAATGCTGACATAAATGATATTTTTATTCTAATTAACTATTCTTAACAAAATGACATATTAATACAACATTTGATAACTAAAAGGCATTTTTAATCAAATGCAACATTTTAAAATAAAAATGCGACTTTTCTATGTACTCTAACATTAAATTTAAAATGTGAAATTTTAAATGTAAACATGTTTTTATTTAAAACATGACTTTTTCTATATTCTGTTCATGACATTTAAAATATGAGTTTTAAATGAAAACATGTTTTTACATAACATGTTTTTATTTAAATGACATGTTAATTCTAACCTTAAACAAATGACTAGTTTATTTCTAGATAAACACTTTTAACGAAAGCGATGTTTTAATTCTAACTAAGCATTTTGACAAAAGTGTTCTTTTATTCTAATACTAACGTTTATGACAAAAAAAAATGTTCTTTTCATATATTGCATTAAACTAGAGTTTTTAATGTTACCATGTTTTACATTTTAAAACATGATCAAATTTTGTTAAACCATTCATTATATTAAAATATACGTTTTAATGTAAACATGTTTCATAAGTTTAAACATGGACAATTTATATTACGCCATTCATTACATTAAAATATGCCTTTTAATGTAAACATGTTCTATAAGTTTAAAACATGGACAATTTATATTACGCCATACATTACATTAAAATATACTTTTTAATGTAAACATGTTTTATAATTTTAAAACATGGAGAATTTATATTATTCTACTCCTTTTGTTAAATGACATAATGAAATATAGTCTCTTTATTTCATTCTTTATATTGTAAAACAAGTGACGATAAAAAGATATTCTTTTTGTTTTAATCCATTTTATGGTAACAAATGACAATAAAAATACATGTTTCATAATGATACTTTTACGTTGAAATATGAATTCCAATGTGAAAATAATTTAACATGACAATGATTCTTTTTAATGTCTTATTAACATTAAAAATGTAAAGTTAATGTGTGCACATTTTTATTTAGAAATGATCATCTTATTAAAAATAAAGTTTAATGTAAAAACATGCTTCATCTCATAACAAGTACAATTTTGTAAATCTATTCATTACACTAAAAATAAAGTTTTTGTAATGATGTTTCCTATGACAAAATTTGTTTACCTTAATAACATTAAAATGTAAATTTAATGTGAAACGTGTTTTCCTAATATGAACAAATTCTTATGTACATTCTTAACATTAAAATATAATTTAACGTGAAACTTATTTTCTAAATGCGAACAAATATTTATGTACATTCAATACATTAAAATATAATTTTAATGTAAACCTTATTTTCTAAACATGAACAAATGTTTATGTATATTCAATACATTAAATTATAATTTTAATGTCAAACAAGCTTTCTAACACGAACTATTTTATTAACATACTTTATATTTAAATGTGGTTTCCAATGTATTCATGTTTTACATTTTAAAACATAAACAAATTTATTCATAACACTAAAATATATTTCCACCACAATCACAATTCATTTTCATTATTATAACCAAAGTCAAACATACCAAAATTTCAATTCAAGCCGCATCACAACACAACAACATTTCAATAAAGATATACAACATCACATGAACTTTATGAAATAAATATAAATTTCACATTTTAGTAAATAATTAATTTGAATCATAAAATAGAAATCTCATAAATAGATTTCCATACAGATCAGTTCAGATTGGAATTTCCCTCAAATCATGATTTGCTCCATTTCAGTTCTGGACTATTTCATAGCAAAGCCCTTGTCCATACGAGTTCAACGAACTTTGTTTCGTTCGATTTCGTTTCTGTTTGAAGAAGTTATTGTATTATAAACATTTGATTTCAAAAAAAATGAAATAATTAAATAATTAATTAAGGATTAATTGCATTGGTTAATGGACTTAACCCCTTTCTTCTTCGTTCCTTTCTGTTGTACATTGAAACCCATATCGACCGCCAACTCCTCACTTGCTCACGCCGTACGAGGCATCAGACCTCGATCCGAGACCACCACACTGACCACCATCGAGCCACCATCCATCGTCCAGAAGGCCCCCCAGCACGCACCTCACCATTGGTTAGCAAGATCTCGAAGTGTTCTTCGATTTGTGGTTAGAGATTTGTTTTAATTCAAGACATTTAGGGAAAAAAAAGAGAAAAAAAATTAAGGGATTAAGTTTGGAGGAGTTCGGCCATTGATTCATAAGGAAGGCGGCTGGAAGAAGGTGTTTAGGGTTTCGTATTCTATACCGTATATATACCTTAGGTTATATATATATTAAATAATATTTAATTTAATGGGTGTTTATCTTATCTTTTCTTTCTTGTATTTAAAAAAGAAGAATAAAATATGGCATATTTATTTTATTCTGGAAAAATAGTCTTAATTCATGCGATTGATTTTGTTGGTGCAAACATTGATTACCTTTTTATGTTCAACATACCTCTCTTAATATTAATGTTTCCCTTACATGTTCATTATTTTCTAAATTTAAACTGTAACACCCCGAATTTTAGTTAATACTAAAATTCACTAATTATAGGATAAATAATCTCAGATGTGGGAATTGGGGGTAACGGGCTGCGTCATTGCGTTCGTCTCGGAAAAATACGCGAAATAGAGCCCGAGTTTTCGAGAATCGAAGTCCGTATGGCCCGGTTATAGCCCAAAGAAGTTTTCAGAAAATTCAAAGATAAAAACAGATTTAAAAATTTAAAATACAGAATTTGAAATAGAAGCAGCGGGTCAGGCGGGAGAAATTCCCGCCCTAGCCATGTCGACAGCGCTGTCGACAGGGCTGTCGACAGGGGTGTCGACTTGCCTGTCGACAGGGGTGCGACGCCCAGTAAAACTGGGTGCACCAGTTTGGGTTCTTGGGCTGGCTTGGAGGGCTGGTTCTGGAAGCTTCTTGGATCTGACGGGTCTAAACCAATCTAGGGTTAATCTAAGGGTCTAAAATGCAACCTAATCCTATAAATAAGACCCTAACCATATCCTAATTCATTCATAATTAGGTTTTGTAACTAAACTATGGCAAAATGAAATTTGAGCATGGCCTCCACAAATCAATGAAGAGAGTTGCAAGCTAATCAACATCTTCTTCAATTAAAGCCACTAATTCCACCTCATAAGTTTGCTAATCTTGGTTTTGGTGAGTTTCTATGGCTTTAATAATCAATTGTTAAATTGATTATGGTAGGATGTGATAAGACATGGCTATGTTTGTGGATAAATGTATTTATGCAAGTTTGTATGATATTGGATTTGCAAGTTTTATGTTAAATGCAAGTTTAAGGTCATGTTTTATGATGCAAAACACTATGTTAAACATTTATGCATATGTGACATGTTATGCAAACTATATGTGAGAATATATGCAAGTTATATGTAACATGATATGCAAGTTATGCATGTGATTTTATGCATGCTAAGTAGTTGGTGTTATGCATGTTAAGTATTTGATGTTATGCATGTTAAGTATTTGATGTTATGCATGCTAAAGTATTTGACGTTATGCATGCTAAGTATTTGATTGTATGCATACTAAGTATTGGGTTTTATGCATGATAAGTGTTTGGGTTTATGCAAGTTAAGTGGTGGGTTTATGCATAATAAGTATTTGATTTCATGCATGATAAGTAAGTGGTTTTATGCATGCTAAGTGTTTGGTATTATGCATAAATCATAACATGCAAGTTTACCCTTTTAAATATGATGCATACATATGCAAGATGATACCCTTATATGCTATGCATGTTTACCCTCCTTTAAGATGCAAGTTCATATGCAAATGGTGTTATGCAAGCTATGTGTATGAGATTATGCAAGTTATGTGCATGATGCTTATGCAAGTTATGTATATGCTTAAATGCAAGTTTAATGTGATATGCAAGTTATGCATGTTCATGCAAGTATGCGAATGTTCATGCAAGTATGTGAATGCTCATGCAAGTATGTGAATGCTCATGCAAGTATGTGAATGCTTATGCAAGTATGTGAATGCTTATGCAAGTATATGAATGCTTATGCAAGTTATGTGTATGCTTAAATGCATGTTTAACATGTTATGCAAGTTATGAGAATGCTTATATGCAAGTTCAACATGTTATGCAAGATATGTGTATGATAATATGCAAGTTTGGGTTATATGTAGTTGGGTTAATATATGTTCATATATGCAAGTTGACATCCTCTTAACCCATGACAAAGTTGTATGCTAAACCCATGATATTTGTGATGATCTTCCCCTTATTTATGTCATGAAATGAGAACGATTTACGTGGGGAACGATGGGGTTGGTAAATATGTTAATAAAAGTATGATTGGGTATGATTAAGCATACCATAAAAATAAATTAACATAAGTGGGAATTTACCTATTGAGTTAGGTCTACCCCATGGGAATTTACCTATTGAGTTAGGTCTACCCATGTTATGAAAAATGTGTAATTAATTAGGGATAATTAATTGTGGGGGTGATTAATTAGGCGTAATTAATCAACTAAGACACGAGGTTAGACCCTTTTGTAGCGGAAGTCTGCCCGGAACCGACCGGCCATCCAGCGGCTACAAATGATTGGCTCAATGTGAGAGGTCTTAGTCACAAACTAAATACGTGATTAACGTAAAGACACGAGGTTAGACTTGGTTATGACGTAAGGCTGCCCGGACCCAACCGGCTTAACCAGCGGTCATAAAAGATAGTCTAATGTGAGAGGTCTTTAGGAGGATCACGGTCTTAATTAATTAAGAAACACTTAACCAAATTAGCATGTAGTGGGACATGAGGGTTAAGTGGGTGCCTTGGGTGGCATGTAGTAACTAGTGGGGGTGCCTCGGGTGGCATGAGGAAACTAGTGGGTTGCCTTGGGTGGCAATAGAAAATACGATTAGAATACTTAACCAAAGTGGAACATGTAATTAAACATGATTAAAGGGTTAAGTAAGTGCCTTGGGTGGCATGTGGGAATCAAGTAAGTGCTTTGGGTGGCATGTGGAAATCTAGTGGGTGCCCTTAGTGGCAATTGGAATATGATTGATGACTTAACCAAAACTTAACATGTAAGTGGGCATGATTATAAAGAGGGGTTAAGTGGGATGCACTAGATAAAATTGCAAGCTTAGGTGGTAGCTTGTGGGGGCCCATTTCAACCAATATCCCAAACGTATCTTTGTGGGCTCGACTCTGGTCGGGTGACGGGACACGCATATTGGGCTTGACTATAAGTGGCCAAAACGGGTTAGCGGTGGCAACGCAGGATCAACGGGTTTCATATGCGTGTGTGGACCCGGGCTGGTTGGTAAGTCGTTGTTACATCGTGTAGATATAAAGCCGTGCACAGTGATATTATCTGGTAGCCACTTTGGGGAATGATACACCCCCTTTTGTGGGACCAGCACGGGTATCTACGGTAGGGAGCCGATCGCTTGGGGGTAGTGGGTACACCTAGTAAAGATAGGGGCAGACGGCACCTGTGTAGGGGTACAAGAAACTACCGGGTAAAAATTACTAAGTACACTTAGTGGGATCAACCTTTAAGTAGGAATTACTCTTGGTGGGTAGAACTGGTGTGGTGCAGTGTAGGAATTACCCTTGGGTGAATAAGTCTGGGGTGGCGTAAGAATTATCCTTGGGTGGATAAATGCGTCTTTTCGGATATCGTAGTACATCCGGTGTTTAGTTGGCTACTTAGTGTAGTCATTATCCCCAGAGGTACCGTACCTTATTTATGTCATACCCTAATTACTTTAATGGTTGTATTGTTAGGGTTATAGGACTCACTCAGACTTATGTCTGACCCCGTTGTTTTTATCTTTTTTTCCCAACCCTCAGGTTATCAGAGTGGGCCTAGCACTAGTGGGCTTGGATCAGACCGCTATATCTATCTTTTGGGCTTGGATCGTAGAAGTAAAGCTCGGTTTATCTTTTCTATTATGGCTATTGTCTATGTAGTGGGATTATGTACTTCTAGTTTATCAAGATGGATATTATGTACTTGACTCTTGTTATGGTTTTGTGATGTAACCAAACATGTTTTACTTTCCGCTGAAATGAAATGATGATTTAAATTTTCAAGTATTACTTATATCTGTCTTGTTGTAATTTTTCTGTTCTATATTCACTTAAAATACTCCACCAATGTTATGGCATTCCCTTAGTGAGTGACCGTAGCGGGTGTGGGGTGTTACACGTGGTATCAGAGCTTAAGGTTACCGGAATAGATAAAATTTTTAGAAAAACTATTTTCTAAGAATATTTTTGGAAAGGAGTATTTTCAAAAACATGTCTTTTGAGAGAAAAGTTTTTGAAAGAAAAGCATAATCCCCAATAGCCATATCTTTATCTTTCGAATTCTCCATTTTGAATCTCTTCCTTTCTCTCATTTTGAGTTTCCCCTCCGCGTATAGATGATCTTTCTAAGATAGATAAGGATGGAAAACCACTTCAAGGGACTTAGACGTTAGTCGGATTAGAAGTTGGTTCAAGAAGGAGGAGGACTGGTAGGTATCTATTGGATAGACAATGGGAGGAAGGCTCAAATAGCTGTTGGGTTAAAGAAGGATGAAATCTCATTGGTGGGAAGTTACGAGTGGGGAATAGGGAAGAGGAAGGCAAGTGGTTATCCTTTTGAGAGGAATAGGACACCTTATTAGGATTGTCCAAAGAAGCAAGGGCAAGGTATGGAATCTTCTGGAGGGTAGTTGTATTCCCTCACGACTAGGGTACCAGATGGGGATAAGACCGTCTAGATTGGAGGTTGGATTTCTTTATCATCCAATTTGAACTTTATTTGGTTCTGACACATCGAGTTCGTTTATCTCATCATTGTTAGTTGAGTCACTGCACTTAGACACCAGTTTGGTAGATGATCCCTTAGTTGTTTCAAACCCAATTGGGCTCCATGATGTGTTTGGGTTTGAAAGTTTCTATACTTAGCGTTGAGTTTAGATGTGATGCTTGTTGTGCTTCACGGGCTATGGGCTAGTTTTGGCATGGACTGGTTATCCAGTAAAGGTGCCGTTCTTGATTTTGAAGGGAGAGAGTTGTTAGGCTTATGACCCGCTTGGGTAACACTCTCGAGATCTTTTGTAATCCCATAGAATCTGTTATGCTAAGTTATCTAGAATCGCTTGACACGTCGGTCTAGAATTTGCGATCAGTTAGAGCGGTCCGGGAATACCCGGATGTGTATAAGGAGGTGAAGGGCTTACCTCCGGAACGGGAAATTGACTTCCAAATATATCTGGTGGGTAATGCTAAACCAGTATCTTGGCCAGTGTGCCACATGGCTCCTCGTGAGAGGAGGGAACTCCATAAGTAAGTAGGCGATTTGCTTGAGAAGGGGTTCATAAGACGAAGTATATCGGAGTGAGGTGCTCCAGTAGTTTTTGTCACGAAGGCGGATGGGTCCCTCAGACTTTGTGTAGGCTAAAGAGAACTAAATAAACTCACAAAGAAGAATGGACACCCATTGCCGAGGATTGATGATCTCTTTGATCAGTTGGCTGGCACCTCAGTATTTTTGTAGTAGCACTCAGCCACGGAAGTTCATCAGTTGGGAGTGGCTGAGGATTGCATAGAAAAGACTACCCTTAGAACTCCGGATGTTTTTTTTAGGAGTGGCTGGTGATGCCATTCGGTTTGACGAACGCCCCCGCATACTTTGTTGATTTGATGAGAAGGGTGTTCAGGGAGTACCTAAATAAGTTCGTGATGGTCTTTGTGGATGACATCTGGGTCTTTTCTAGGAGCGAAATAAGTTTTCGTATGTGCTCAATGGGGTGAGCAAAGCCAGTTATGGGAAAACGGTGGTTTTGGAGCGAGACTGGGGAGGACATCCAAAATTGGTCAAGGGCTTAATTATTTAGCCATTTTTATTAGTATCATCTCACGTAGGTCGTCTGAATTGAAGGAGGTATCCCTTGGGTGTTTGTCTGATATTGGTTTAGGCCTTTGGGGCTTGCATTTGGGGGATGCCGAATTCGACTAGGGTGGTCTGCGTGGGAGACAGTTATGATAATTTTGGATGATATCCTGGTGGAGAAGAGCATGCCCTACATCTTAGGGAAGTGTTGGAGACTCTTCGAGCGCATAGTCTTAGGACAGCAAAAGTGGATGGGATCCTTAGCATCCTATGAGTAAGGGTAACATGGTAGCGGACGCCTTAAATAGAAAAAGGTTGTCCTTGAGTTCATTGTTCGTTGAACGACGGAGCTTAGAGTTTATTTCTAAGTTTGACTTTAGACCTTCCGTTGACTTTGTACCCGGTTTGCTAGCCTCCTTGGAGGTTAGACCTACTCTTTTGGGGCGGATTGGAAGAGCACAGAGGGACGACCCACAGTTGGTTGAGTTGGTAGAGAAGCTCATAAGGGGGGAAGTCGTCCAGCCATTTGAGTAGGAACACCCTAGACGATAGGGGTGTTTGCGTAGAGACGGTAGACTTTGTGTACCGCAAGACGAGGGTTTGAGGAAGGCTATTCTTGATGACGCACACCGTTCTAGGATGACCATTCATCCCGGTGGGGATAAGATGTACCAAGACATGAAGAGGGTTTTCTTCTGGGCCGGTATGAAGAAAGATGTGGCCGAGTATGTCGCTCGATGTTTGGTGTGCCAGCAAGTGAAGGCGGAGCAAACGAAACCAGGTGGGTTGCTTCACCCATTGGAGGTTCCGCAATGGAAGTGGGATAGCGTCTCGATGGATTTTATTGACGGGTTACCCAGGTCGAGGAAGGGTAATACAGGAATTTGGGTGGTGGTAGATAGACTTACTAAGAGCGCCCATTTCATACCTGTGAAGAGCAAGAAGACTGCTCCATGGCTAGCTTCAGTATATCTTCGAGAGATAGTTCGATTACATGGGGTACCCTCTAGCATAGTAAGTGATCGAGATCCTATCTTCACTAGCGAGTTCTGGAAGAGTTTGCAAGAGGCGGTAGGGACTCAGTTGTGTTTGAGTACCGCATATCATCCTCAGACGGACGGCCAGACCGAGAGGGTGAATCATGTCCTAGAAGACCTTTTGAGGCTTTGTATCTTAGAATTTGGAGGAACATGGGAAGAGCATCTTCCATTGGTGGAGTTCGCGTATAGTAATAGCTTTCAGTCCAGTATTGGTATGGCACTTTTCGAAGCTCTTTATGAAAGGCCTTGTCGATCACCTACACGTTGGTAGGAATCTACGGATGAGATCTTGCTTGGGCCGATAAGGTTAGAAAGACTTCGAGAAAAGATTGATTTGATTCAAAGAAGGATGAAAGCGACGCAAGATAAACAGAAATCTTATGCGGACAAGAGGAGAACAGAGCTTGAGTTTGATATTAGGACATGCTTTTTTATCAAGATATCTCCGTTACGGAATGTGGTTCACTTTGGATCTGTTGGGAAGTGAGTACCAAGGTTTGTTGGACCGTTTCCTATTAAGGAAAGGATTGGACAGATGTCATATAGAGTGGAGTTGCCCGACAGGCTTAGTGGTGTACATGATATATTCCATGTGTTACATTTGAGGAAGTTCCTACATGAGACCGCAGAGGCGGTAGAGCCGAGCCTGCTTAGAGAAGTGGAAGTAGAGCGTGATGCGACGATTCGACGAGCTCCTACTTGCATCCTTGGGTCAGAGATTTGGAAGTTGAGAAACAGAGAGGTTCAACTAGTCAAAGTACGAAGGGAAGATGAAGAGAGCGACGCTACCTGGGAGACGGAAGCGAAGATGCGTTCGAGGTACCCTTTTCTTTCGGAGGGTATGTCCTTTTGCTTCTCCTTCATCGCATATCTTGTGCTTATCTTATTCTTAGTATGTCCTCTCGTTAGTACCTTTGACCTTTAGATAGGGTAAACCTATGGTTGAAACATGTGTTTGAGACATGTTATGGTTGATGGATGCAAGTGGATGCAAGTGTTTGCTAGTGGTTGCTCGTGGATGCATATACACACACTCTAGGCACTAGATCGGCTCAGTCACTTCATATTGCATAAAATTGTGTGTAGGAAAATATATTTATGGATGTATAATGGTTGTGTTATCACATGGATGATGCATTTTGGTGAATGGTTGTGCACTCATGTAGATATTGTATGTGTCGATAGGGTTTTCTCGCATACATAATGGATGCATGGCACTACAATGGTTTGCATATGTTCATACATTAGATAGGGAACATATACACACACTGTTTGCATATGCTCATACATCATTAGAAACTGTTTAAGGACAATGGATGCCCGTGGTTGATGGTTTGAGTAGATGGTTGTTTGGATGGTAGGATATGCGTTCTCCTTAGCTTAGAGATTTCGGGGACGAAATCCTTTAAGGAGGGGAGAATGTAACACCCCGAATTTTAGTTAATACTAAAATTCACTAATTATAGGATAAATAATCTCAGATGTGGGAATTGTGGGTAACGAGCTGCGTCATTGCGTTCGTCTCGGAAAAATACGCGAAATAGAGCCCGAGTTTTCGAGAATCGGAGTCCGTATGGCCCGGTTATGGCCCAAAGAAGTTTTCAGAAAATTCAAAGATAAAAACAGATTTAAAAATTTAAAATACAGAATTTGAAATAGAAGCAGCGGGTCAGGCGGGAGAAATTCCCACCCTAGCCATGTCGACAGCGCTGTCGACAGGGGTGTCGACTGCCCTGTCGACTTGCCTGTCGACAGGGGTGCGACGCCCAGTAAAACTGGGTGCACCAGTTTGGGTTCTTGGGCTGGCTTGGAGGGCTGGTTCTGGAAGCTTCTTGGATCTGACGGGTCTAAACCAATCTAGGGTTAATCTAAGGGACTAAAATGCAACCTAATCCTATAAATAAGACCCTAACCCTATCCTAATTCATTCATAATTAGGTTTTGTAACTAAACTATGGCAAAATGAAATTTGAGCATGGCCTCCACAAATCAATGAAGAGAGTTGCAAGCTAATCAACATCTTCTTCAATTAAAGCCACTAATTCCACCTCATAAGTTTGCTAATCTTGGTTTTGGTGAGTTTCTATGGCTTTAATAATCAATTGTTAAATTGATTATGGTAGGATGTGATAAGACATGGCTATGTTTGTGGATAAATGTATTTATGCAAGTTTGTATGATATGGGATTTGCAAGTTTTATGTTAAATGCAAGTTTAAGGTCATGTTTTATGATGCAAAACACTATGTTAAACATTTATGCATATGTGACATGTTATGCAAACTATATGTGAGAATATATGCAAGTTATATGTAACATGATATGCAAGTTATGCATGTGATTTTATGCATGCTAAGTAGTTGGTGTTATGCATGTTAAGTATTTGATGTTATGCATGTTAAGTATTTGATGTTATGCATGCTAAAGTATTTGACGTTATGCATGTTAAGTATTTGATTGTATGCATACTAAGTATTGGGTTTTATGCATGATAAGTGTTTGGGTTTATGCAAGTTAAGTGGTTGGTTTATGCATAATAAGTATTTGATTTCATGCATGATAAGTAAGTGGTTTTATGCACGCTAAGTGTTTGGTATTATGCATAAATCATAACATGCAAGTTTACCCTTTTAAATATGATGCATACATATGCAAGATGATACCCTTATATGCTATGCATGTTTACCCTCCTTTAAGATGCAAGTTCATATGCAAATGGTGTTATGCAAGCTATGTGTATGAGATTATGCAAGTTATGTGCATGATGCTTATGCAAGTTATGTATATGCTTAAATGCAAGTTTAATGTGATATGCAAGTTATGCATGTTCATGCAAGTATGTGAATGTTCATGCAAGTATGTGAATGCTCATGCAAGTATGTGAATGCTCATGCAAGTATGTGAATGCTTATACAAGTATATGAATGCTTATGCAAGTTATGTGTATGCTTAAATGCATGTTTAACATGTTATGCAAGTTATGAGAATGCTTATATGCAAGTTCAACATGTTATGCAAGATATGTGTATGATAATATGCAAGTTTGGGTTATATGTAGTTGGGTTAATATATGTTCATATATGCAAGTTGACATCCTCTTAACCCATGACAAAGTTGTATGCTAAACCCATGATATTTGTGATGATCTTCCCCTTATTTATGTCATGAAATGAGAACGATGGGGTTGGTAAATATGTTAATAAAAGTATGATTGGGTATGATTAAGCATACCATAAAAATAAATTAACATAAGTGGGAATTTACCTATTGAGTTAGGTCTACCCCATGCGAATTTACCTATTGAGTTAGGTCTACCCATGTTATGAAAAATGTGTAATTAATTAAGGATAATTAATTGTGGGGGTGATTAATTAGGCGTAATTAATCAACTAAGACACGAGGTTGGACCCTTTTGTAGCGGAAGTCTGCCCGGAACCGACCGGCCATCCAGCGGCTACAAATGATTGGCCCAATGTGAGAGGTCTTAGTCACAAACTAAATACGTGATTAACGTAAAGACACGAGGTTAGACTCGGTTATGACGTAAGGCTGCCCGGACCCAACCGGCTTAACCAGCGGTCATAAAAGATAGTCTAATGTGAGAGGTCTTTAGGAGGATCACGGTCTTAATTAATTAAGAAACACTTAACCGAATTAGCATGTAGTGGGACATGAGGGTTAAGTGGGTGCCTTGGGTGGCATGTAGTAACTAGTGGGGGTGCCTCAGGTGGCATGAGGAAACTAGTGGGTTGCCTTGGGTGGCAATAGAAAATACGATTAGAATACTTAACCAAAGTGGAACATGTAATTAAACATGATTAAAGGGTTAAGTAAGTGCCTTGGGTGGCATGTGGGAATCAAGTAAGTGCTTTGGGTGGCATGTGGAAATCTAGTGGGTGCCCTTAGTGGCAATTGGAATATGATTGATGACTTAACCAAAACTTAACATGTAAGTGGGCAAGATTATAAAGAGGGGTTAAGTGGGATGCACTAGATAAAATTGCAAGCTTAGGTGGTAGCTTGTGGGGGCCCATTTCAACCAATATCCCAAACGTATCTTTGTGGGCTCGACTCTGGTCGGGTGATGGGACACGCATATTGGGCTTGACTATAAGTGGCCAAAACGGGTTAGCAGTGGCAACGCAGGATCAACGGGTTTCATATGCGTGTGTGGACCCGGGCTGGTTGGTAAGTCGTTGTTACATCGTGTAGATATAAAGCCGTGCACAGTGATATTATCTGGTAGCCACTTTGGGGAATGATACACCCCCTTTTGTGGGACCAGCACGGGTATCTACGGTAGGGAGCCGATCGCTTGGGGGTAGTGGGTACACCTAGTAAAGATAGGGGCAGACGGCACCTGTGTAGGGGTACAAGAAACTACCGGGTAAAAATTACTAAGTACACTTAGTGGGATCAACCTTTAAGTAGGAATTACTCTTGGTGGGTAGAACTGGTGTGGTGCAGTTTAGGAATTACCCTTGGGTGAATAAGTCTGGGGTGGCGTAAGAATTATCCTTGGGTGGATAAATGCGTCTTTTCGGATATCGTAGTACATCCGGTGTTTAGTTGGCTACTTAGTGTAGTCATTATCCCCAGAGGTACCGTACCTTATTTATGTCATACCCTAATTACTTTAATGGTTGTATTGTTAGGGTTATAGGACTCACTCAGACTTATGTCTGACCCCGTTGTTTTTATCTTTTTTTCCCAACCCTCAGGTTATCAGAGTGGGCCTAGCACTAGTGGGCTTGGATCAGACCGCTATATCTATCTTTTGGGCTTGGATCGTAGAAGTAAAGCTCGGTTTATCTTTTCTATTATGGCTATTGTCTATGTAGTGGGATTATGTACTTCTAGTTTATCAAGATGGATATTATGTACTTGACTCTTGTTATGGTTTTGTGATGTAACCAAACATGTTTTACTTTCCGCTGAAATGAAATGATGATTTAAATTTTCAAGTATTACTTATATCTGTCTTGTTGTAATTTTTCTGTTCTATATTCACTTAAAATACTCCACCAATGTTATGGCATTCCCTTAGTGAGTGACCGTAGCGGGTGTGGGGTGTTACATAAACCATTATTTTCTTTTGCCCAATATTCATTTAGGCCATTAGTGTTTACCATATAAGACTTGTATCCATTTATAACAATCTGTTTAATTTACATAACGTTTCCATTCATCTTTTATTCTCACGTCTATTCACAGTTGATTATTCTCTCAAAATTTCTTTCTAATTTTTGTCCTTCCCTAATCCTCGCAAGCTTCATATTAAAACATTTTTTTTATATATAATCGTTTGCAAAAGAGAGATATCAAAGAAACAAAAGGAAATAAATTATTCTTTATTTAAAAACGCATGCAACATGTATTATTCTCATTTTTCTTGTATTTAAAAACGCATGCAAAATGTATTATTATTGTTGTCCTTATGTTTCTGATAAGGAAGTGATGATTCAATACTTAATGCATAAATGGAATTCAAAGTATTTCATTTGATGTTGAAATAGGTCAGTTAAGTGCTTAGAGATTTTAGACACACATTTAGCGAACGTTTCCAATTCTGTAAGAAAATGTAATAAATGAACTTTTAGCCTTAATGTTGTCTCACTTTTGTCATTTGAAAATATTTCTATTGATGCCTGTAGTATTACTAGATTATTTTTTATATTTTAGCGAACGCGTACTGCGTATAAGCAACGTTGTTCATTTTAAATTCTAATATTATGAAACAAATTATATTAATGTGAACGAAGCAGCGCACGTTTCTTATTTCACAATTATAGAAGAATATCATATCTAATTACAAATAATTGTTTATTAAAAACAAATTTGAAATCATTCATTAATCATAAAATTTATATACAAAGTCATTCAATAGTTTAATAAAAAATATGAAAATTTTAAATTCTGACGCATTTTTCATTAAAATTTGTTAAAATAAATTTTTTAAATTGGTCCTTATTTTCCGGGTTGTTACAATCTCCCCCACTTAAAAACCTTTTCGTCCTCGAAAAGGAACGAAGCTAAAAGTTGTTTAATTAGCTAACTTAATTAAATTTTTATTTATTGGTTTCAATAATTTTATTAGTTAATCCAATAATCAAATATCTCAACCAACAATCAATTAGATGATTAACTTTTCGAATATATATAACTTTTACATATATAGTCAAAAATCATATTTTTAGTGCAAATCACAACAATGTGTTCTAACTAAGTTTTGGTTCTCATACCAGTCAATTGGAAATATATAGATCTCTCACTCCGAACTCGAACATAAACACTGATGATGATGCCTCATCATCAGAATCATCTCCGGGCTATTAGAGTGTGACTCTATATCTATCTAATATGTTGGAGCTTCTTATACACGCTTGCAAGGTGTATATTAAAATCTCTATATACTCGATTGTCCAAATCTAAAATATAATAGTATCTCAAATACGTATTTTAAGATAAATTTTCAAAACTAAATTTATTACCACTTTTGTTTATTTTTAAAACAACACTCTTCGGACTCATTCTAGGATACTACTGATCCCATCTCTAATGAGTATTCTTATTGGATATTACAAATCCAATCTCGGATGAGTCTTTGTTCAGTTCTAACGAGTTGTACCCCAAAGATTTGAGCTAACCAGAGCTCTGATACCAACTGTAACGACACAGATTTTGCCCGGACCTAGTCGATCGCAAAATCGACCAAGACCGTTCAAAACTCGCATACGTTAACTTTGGGAATGCAATTCATAAGAACAAATAACAATAGACTTTTATAGACATTATAATAATGTTACATCAGAGTACAGAATATCAGAGTACATCAATTAAAGGAATGATACAGCGGAAGTTAAATTACAATACATAAATACATTACACACCGGAAGACTATAAATGCTCTGGACACAACTTTAAGCTTCAATCCAGGATCCTGCTAAAAGAATAGATATCTGCAAAACAAGCTACTCGACTGCCCGTGTGGAAAAATATGGGCACCCGAGTTTGCCAGTGAAATGAACTACAGGTCAGTCATGGGACTGGTATGAGAAATCTTAACTAAACTAATCTAATGATAAGGCTAATCACAGGACCACGCCGCTAACGCGGAACGGGTTTACTCCATTGGATTGCCAGTGCATAAGTAAAGTAAATCTTTCAAATAACGCTATGCTTTTTAGAAAATGAAACCATTATAAGACCCAAGTCCCATCACGCAATGCAACGCAAACCGGAGGAGAGGGTTTTACCTTATAATGGTCAAAAGATGCTTGATACGGTAAAACAAATTTAGTATTAGTGTGTATATATTCTAATAAAAACATTTCAATCATAATGTATTAATCATAGACGGCATGGGTACCATATATCATGTCGCCATACTAGTTCTACATTCAAAACCGCAAGGTCATATTGGAAATTGGATTTCCATCATGAGTCGAGGCTAGGGGAAAGCTCCTCTCCGATTCGAGACACTTTAACAAATGCCTCAGGATCCCCCGTAGTGAACCTTTGGATGCGGTAGGGCCGGTCCCCACCTATCGGCAGTGGATTGGTTATGCCTGAACACACGTTTCCCGGTTCCTTTGAACCTATAATATGGCCACTATCAGCCTATAAAAATCCGAGGCGCTTCAAAATCCATCATCCACATAAGTAAAATGCCAGGCCGTGTTAAAGCACTGACACTACCACTAGCTAAAAAGAAATGTGTGCACTCCCTACGATCCATATCCCGTTTTTGACTTATACCGGGTGTGAGGCTCGCGAAGTCACGATATACATTGTGACGGTCCGCCCGCACCAACCGACATTTACTCCAAAAGTGCGCTGTACACATGTCCAGTTAGCACGGAACGGGTCGCCAGAAGGAAAAAGGAAGAAGGAAACGAACATGCAAGGAACCTGTAGAATGTCTCACAGCGCATCGAACAAAATATAATAATAACATACTTGACATAAAACAGGAGAGATAGTGCATAAGCTGAAAATCAGAACTAAACATCAAAGCAGCGGAAATCCAAAATACAGCTTATTACAACTTTCATACTGTCTCAAAGCAAAAGTAAGATAGATGAGGTACACTACTAATGCCCAAGTAGCGACCACCAACGACACAGGGAGAATGTGTATATATGTATATATCATACGTGGAAGCCTCCTGCCCGCCTCCGAATCAGCTACTCGCGCATCACCATCTAACCTGTCTCTAGTCTGCTCGTGTGAGCACCCAGAGTAATAAGAGGAGACATAAAACTCTGGGTCAGACATAAAGCCTGGTATGAGCGATAAGCATCTAAAGTGAACAATAACAGGTAGACTAAAACATACCTGAACCTGGACCTGCAACCAAAGAGTTAGCACTACATACTGTACAACACTCTAAGGTATCAAATCAAACAATGTAAAGATACGGAGGTGGGGGAGGTGTGCATGTCATAATGATGGCAACAATCAAGCATAGCATCCATCCTCACATCTCTCACTCAGTGCGTAAAGCATACGATATTCACCACTTCGATCACCCAACATTCCTTGCTACGATCACTTTGCCCCATGAAGTCATAGATGGCTTCACTGCACTGATAACGTAGCCACTAATTCCTCGCTATGTCCAGTTGCCCCATGGAGTTATTCACCCCATCTGCGCTGGCTCATAGTCTTACTACGCATCACCTTGCCCCTCAGGTCATAATGACCCTACTGCACTGATAACGTAGTCTTGCTACCATCACTTTGCCCCTCAGGTCGTAATGACCCTACTGCACTGATAAGTAGCCCATCATTCCTTTTAGTGGTGAATCGAAGTTATGAACATCGACAACTCCTTAGCACACGTCCCGCAGCAAAGTCCAACCATGAAGTGAACACACTGGTTCCCAACTGGTTCCCAACTGGTTCCGGGGTCCTGAGCTCTAACTTCTATTTGGACTACCTTTGCATCTCGGGTTATTGGTCATCGCAATCGAATCGGATCGGATCAACCTTCACATTCTTCATCGGATCGGATCGCGCCTCCTACGTCGGATCGGGTCGTGGTCCTCCTTTTCTTTGCTTCGGATCGTACTCCCCTTCTCGGTTCGGATCGGAACACCCCATACGGATCGGATCGTGGTTCTTCAAGCGGTTCGGATTGGACGCCCTTCTCCAGGTTGACGGATCGTGCTCACCCTTCATCGACGGATCGGGTCGTAATGCTTATTCGCAATCCGGATCGGAGTACTTCAGTTTGGCACGGCGCAGCATCGATTCGCTTCGTGGCCTTGCACAGACGGTTCGGTTCAGAGGAGGTGACTCGACTCGTGGGGATGCCCCCACGATCCCATAGGGCGATCCGATCGTCCCTCAACCCCCTATGCGATCCGAACCCCTGCACTTTGTCCAACGAGCTGTTTACGCCCCTCGACGGCGTTTTCGACCATTCCAACTATTCTAAACAGTCACAAAGCATTTCATACAGTCATAGCAACATGCATAATCAACCACAAACATCATTCACATCCATATCATAGGTTAAAATGAATCAAACATACCCAAAATCCCATATTTCCCCTTAAGCATGTTTAGGTGAAACTAATGATAGGATTAGCAAAACTTAACAAAATTAACCCAAATTCATATCATAGGTCTAAAATATCATTTAGGAATTTATGAACATTTTTCCCGAATTTTATCATGCTTAAATTCGCTAATTAGCACTAATCACCCCTAATTAGCCATAATTAGTGCAAAACTAAGCAAATCACTCACCTTAGCCACAAAATAAACTAAGATCTGAAATGATTCCCTGTTTTGATGCGAATTTCAATACCAACCAGCAGCTCCTTTGTCGATTTGGTGAAGATCCATCTTGATTAGGGGTTGCTAAGCCAAATCCTTAACCTAAGGGTGATTTAGAGGTTAGAGGCCATTTTTAGGGACCCTTGGTGATAAGTGGAGGCTAGAAAACTGAAATGGAATGATTCTCCATCTCATTTCAGCCCTCCCATAACCCTAATCCCGAATTGGGTTATGGGCCTACTCACTAATCACCCGATTTGGCCCGGTTAAGCAGTTTTTCACCCTCCAAACCTTGTTTCAGCCATATCTCCCAAACGGTAAGTCCGTTTGGCTAATGTGACCACTCTACGGAAAGAGAAACCATCAAACGAATCAAATGGAAGTGGTTTCAGGTCAAAATTCCTTTTCAATCAAAAGTTATGGCCAAAACAGTACCAACTAGGGGCAAAATGGTCATTTAAAAATCGTCAAAAATCATAAGCATGGGAAATGACTCTAATAGATGTTTCCCAAAGTTACATGACCATACGACTTCACATGGGAAAGAAATAAATATTCTACGATCCTATGATGTGTAGAATACGGGTCATTACACTCTCCCCCCTTAAGAAATTTCGCCCCCGAAATTCCCTAATCCAAACATACACAAAGGTTCCCGCATGCCTATCAATCATAAAACAACAATCAAACATGCAAACAAGCAAAGCAAGTCTATCCTAGTATGCGGAAAACTAGATTGCAAAGTAAATCTTACCAGGCAAAGAGTTCTGGATATGCCTTCCTAATGCTCTCCTCTGTCTCCCAAGTACAATCATTCTCGTTCTCGCCCCCACTGAACCTTGACTAGCTTCACCGCCTTCCTTCGAAGTTGCTTCGTATCGTGCCCCACAATACGAATCGGCTTGCGGTTCCCAACCGCCTCAGGTTCTACTTCGAAGTCCTCTAACTGATCAGGTGAAATAGTCACATCCGAGTCGTGAACGAACTTTCTCAGTTGGGAAACATGAAATACATTGTGAACTCCTGCCATCTTCTCTGGTAAGCCAACTCTATATGCCAAATTCCCGACTAATTCAAGAACAGGGAATGGGCCAACAAATCTTGGTGCCAATTTTCCTCTCCTACCAAATCGTATCACGCTTTTCAAGGGAGAGATCTTGACAAACACCAAGTCACCCACGGAAAATTTCAAGTCCCTTCTCCTCTTATCGGCATAACTCTTATGCCTATCTTGAGCAGCTTTCATTCGTTGTTGAATGACCTTAATCTTATCCGACGTTTCTCTCACCACATCTGGTCCAAGCACAAACTTCTCGCCAGTCTCTATCCAACATGATGGTGAGTTGCACGTTCTTCCGTACAAAGCTTCATATGGAGCCATACCGATACTGGATTGGTAGCTATTATTATATGCAAACTCTACTAGATGCAAATGGTCATCCCATGATCCACCAAAATCCAATATACAAGCTCTCAAGAGATCTTCCAATATACGATTCACCCTTTCCGTCTGACCATCGGTCTGAGGATGATATGCGGTACTGAGATGTAATCTTGACCCTAGAGTCTCTTGTAAGCTCTTCCAAAACCCACTAGTGAACAACGGGTCTCGGTCACTCACAATGCTTTTGGGTACTCCATGAAATCTCACTACCCACTTCATATATAATTCTGCCAACTTGGCTGCCGTCCGGGTCGATTTGACTGGTATAAATCTTGCGCTTTTAGTCAATCAATCCATAATTACCCAAATGCTATCATATCCCGATCTAGTCCTTGGTAAACCATCGATGAAATCCATCGAGACTTGCTCCCATTTCCATTCGGAAATTTCTAATGGTTGCAACAACCCACTAGGCTTCTTTTGCTCGGCTTTAACTAGCTGGCAATTCATGCATTTGGATATAAACTTCCCAACGTCTCTTTTCATCCCTTCCCAGTAGTAGGTTCGCTTCATGTCTCGATACATCTTATTACCACCGGGATGTATAGTCAGTTTTGAGTGATGACATTCTCTAAGCACTTCATCTCTCAAGCCGTTTACGTTGGGCACAACTAGTCTTCCATTCTTCCGAAGCCATCCCTCTCGATCAAGCCCATACACATTCATCTCCTCATCGATACCCATCTCTAACTTGGAGATGATTTCTAATAGATTAGGATCGTCCCTCTGGCTAGAACCAATCCGCTCTATCAAAGTGGGTCTGATCGTCAAACTAGCTAGCATAACTGGATCCAACTCGCACTTTGGTCTGAAATCAAAACCCGCGATATACTCCAGTTGCTTCCATTCAAGAAACATTGCCCCTAAGCTGGCATGTCTCCTACTCAAGGCATCGGCTACCGCATTACCCTTCCCAGGTGTATATGCGATATCAAAATCATACGAAGCCAAGAACTCTAACCATCTCTGCTGACGGAGATTCAAATCTTTCTGAGAGAAGAGATACTTCAACGATTTGTGATCGGTAAACAGCTCAAATCTTTCTCCCAAGAGATAGTGTCTCCACATCTTCAGCGCAAATACAATCGCTGCCAATTCCAAATCATGGGTAGGATACTTCTTCTCATGCGGCTTTAGCTGTCGACTAGCATAAGCTACAACCCTACCTCCTTGCATCAATACAGCGCCCAGTCCGGTACCACAAGCATCTGTGTATACCGTCATCTCTTCATTCCCTTTAGGAATGACTAGTACTGGCGCACGCGTCAACCTCTCTTTTAGACTTTTGAAGGCATGCTCACACGCTCCGTCCCAGACGAAGGACTGATTCTTCTTAGTCAACTGAGTCAACGGTGCTGCAATCTTGGAGAAGTCTTGGATAAACTTACGATAATATCCAGCTAATCCCAAGAAACTTCTTACATCTGTAGCATTCTTGGGCGTAGGCCAATCCTGTACCGTAGCCACCTTCGCAGGGTCCACGGCAATACCACTCTCGGAAACAACATGACCCAAGAATCTTACTTCCCTTCTCCAAAAATACCACTTAGAGAATTTCGCTTTCAATTGGTGTTTCCTCAACACCTCCATCACTATCCTCAAGTGTCCCTTGTGTTCCTCCTCTGTCCTTGAGTAAACAAGGATATCATCCACGAACACAAGAACAAACTTATTCAACTGATCTCTGAATACTCGATTCATAAGATCCACAAAATAGGCTGGTGCATTGGTCAACCCAAATGGCATAACCAACCACTCATAAAATCCAGACGGCGTCCTGAATGCCGTTTTCGGAACACTCTCATCTGCTACTCGAAGCTGATGAAATCCTGTCGCGAGGTCCAACTGGGAGAACACTCTAGCTCCTTCCAGCTGATCAAACAAATCATCTATCCGCGGTAGAGGATACTTATTCTTCCTCGTCACCTTATTCAACTCGCGATAGTCCACACACAAACGAAGGGAACCATCTGCCTTAGTGGCAAATACAACTGGTGCTCCCCACTCGGAGACACTCCTTCTAATCAATCCCTTCTTCAAAAGATTGCTGACTTGCACCCCGAGCTCTCGCTGCTCCTTTGGTGCCATACGACGAAGTGGCATCACTATAGGTCTGGCATCTTTCACTAAATCAATACGGAACTCAATCTCTCGGTGTGGTGGAAGCCCGGTCACCTCCTCGAAGATGTCCGGATACTGGCCAACCACGGGCACATCTGACAACTCATCTTGCGGGATGTCGAGGGAATTTACAAAACTAGCCATAACCCCATCACTAGGTAGGCTACCAAACACTACCCTCCGCCCATCATCCTCCCTCACTGTCACCAAAAAGCCCTCACAGTCTACCACCACCCCGTATCTTTGGAGCCAATCGACTCCCAATATAATGCCATACCCAGTAAAGCCCAAAACAAAGCAATCACATACAAACATACATCCATGACTCGATAAGACCAAATTCCTGCAAATCATACTAAGGCTAGTCGAACCACCAATCGGGTTCGTCACAATCAATGGTCTATCGACTATCTCGGGTTCCAGTCCCAACCTATCTACCAGGTCACTAGATATGAAGGAACGAGAAGCTCCAGTATCAAACAAAACTCGAACTGGTATATCATAAATAGAAAGCATACCTTGAATAACAACATTCTTTCCTTTCTCCGCCGCAGTTGGGGCATTCGACGAAGAAGGAACAGCATCAAGAGCATATGCTTTCACAATCTACTTCTCCTTAAGAGGTTGCGGACACTTATCCTTCTGATGTCCCACTTGACCACAGTTGTAGCACTTCCTTTCCGCTGGCTTGGCCCGACATTCTTTAGCATAATGGCCCTTCTTTCCACAGCTGAAGCACTCAACATTCTTCTTACTCTTTTTCTGGCGACCCTTAGATTGGTCCTGCTTCCTCTTATTCTGAGAATTATTCTTGCCTCCACCGCCTGCTTGCGGCTTTGGCCCTTCTGCAAATGCAGCCTCAGTCTTTGACTTAGGGTAAAGGCTCTCTGATCTCAAAGCTTTTCCCACGATCGATTCAAAAGTCTTATCGATGTAGTTGATAAGCCTTTCCCCCAAGTACCCATCCAAACCAGTGATGAACTTCTCATTCTTCTTTTCAGGAGTATCAATGGGAGACAGTCCATACTTCGACAAAGTGTCGAACTCAGCAATATAATCAGAAACTTCCCTCCCATTTTGATTGAGTTCTAAGAACCTCTTGAACAACACTGACTTCTGGGCAGCTGGAATGAACTTCTCGCTAAAGCGAGCCTTGAACTGAACCCAAGTAACTTGATCTTCTGGAGTAGCTGTTCTAATGGCATTCCACCAATTCATCGCTCGCCCTTGCAGCTGGCGAGACGCTAGCCTTCTCTTCATCGCATCCTCAAGACCCAAGTCATCAAAGATACGGTCACAGCTATCCATCCAGTCTTGAACATCCGTGGCCGACTCCGTTCCATGGAACAACTTCCCACCAAGATTAGTGTAATCTTTGCACAACTTGGCGAAATCGACCCTAGGCGCCTGCACTACTGGGCCAGCACCAACTCCGGGATTGGGAATTGCCCCTTTCACTTCTCTAAGCATATCTCTCATGAGGTTAGTAAACATCGCCCTAATGTCAGCGGCATTCCCATTATTAGCCCCTCTACCGGTACCTCTAACATGTCGGCTCATCGTCAATCTGTAAAAGGGAAAAGATTAACGACCCCATAGTGGTGCTAGTGCAATGCGACTTCATTCTTATACTACTACTAGTATATATATACATAGCTTTTGAAAACCAAAGTAATCACAAATACGCGCTCTCATATACGTACTAACTCTCCCTAGTGTATTTCCCTAGGTTAACTACGCAACCTAGAGCTCTGATACCAAGTGTGATGGCCCGCCCGCACCAACCGACATTTACTCCAAAAGTGCGCTGTACACATGTCCAGTTAGCACGGAACGGGTCGCCAGAAGGAAAAAGGAAGAAGGAAACGAACATGCAAGGAACCTGTAGAATGTCTCACAGCGCATCGAACAAAATATAATAATAACATACTTGACATAAAACAGGAGAGACAGTGCATAAGCTGAAAATCAGAACTAAACATCAAAGCAGCGGAAATCCAAAATACAGCTTATTACAACTTTCATACTGTCTCAAAGCAAAAGTAAGATAGATGAGGTACACTACTAATGCCCAAGTAGCGACCACCAACGACACAGGGAGAATGTGTATATATGTATATATCATACGTGGAAGCCTCCTGCCCGCCTCCGAATCAGCTACTCGCGCATCACCAGCTAACCTGTCTCTAGTCTGCTCGTGTGAGCACCCAGAGTAATAAGAGGAGACATAAAACTCTGGGTCAGACATAAAGCCTGGTATGAGCGATAAGCATCTAAAGTGAACAATAACAGGTAGACTAAAACATACCTGAACCTGGACCTGTAACCAAAGAGTTAGCACTACATACTGTACAACACTCTAAGGTATCACATCAAACTGTGTAAAGATACGGAGGTGGGGGAGGTGTGCATGTCATAATGATGGCAACAATCAAGCATAGCATCCATCCTCACATCTCTCACTCAGTGCGTAAAGCATACGATATTCACCACTTCTATCACCCAACATTCCTTGCTACGATCACTTTGCCCCATGAAGTCATAGATGGCTTCACTGCACTGATAACGTAGCCACTAATTCCTCGCTATGTCCACTTGCCCCATGGAGTTATTCACCCCATCTGCGCTGGCTCATAGTCTTACTACGCATCACCTTGCCCCTCAGGTCATAATGACCCTACTGCGCTGATAACGTAGTCTTGCTACCATCACTTTGCCCCTCAGGTCGTAATGACCCTACTGCACTGATAAGTAGCCCATCATTCCTTTTAGTGGTGAATCGAAGTTATGAACATCGACAACTCCTTAGCACACGTCCCGCAGCAAAGTCCAACCATGAAGTGAACACACTGGTTCCCAACTGGTTCCGGGGTCCTGAGCTCTAACTTCTATTTGGACTACCTTTGCATCTCGGGTTATTGGTCATCGCAATCGAATCGGATCGGATCAACCTTCACATTCTTCATCGGATCGGATCGCGCCTCCTACGTCGGATCGGGTCGTGGTCCTCCTTTTCTTTGCTTCGGATCGTACTCCCGTTCTCGGTTCGGATCGGAACACCTTATACGGATCGGATCATGGTTCTTCAAGCGGTTCGGATCGGACGCCCTTCTCCAGGTTGACGGATCGTGCTCACCCTTCATGGACGGATCGGGTCGTAATGCTTATTCGTGATCCGGATCGGAGTACTTCAGTTTGGCACGGCGCTGCATCGATTCGCTTCGTGGCCTTGCACAGACGGTTCGGTTCGGAGGAGGTGACTCGGCTCGTGGGGATGCCCCCACGATCCCATAGGGCGATCCGATCGTCCCTCAACCCCCTATGCGATCCGAACCCCTGCACCTTGTCCAGCGAGCTGTTTACGCCCCTCGACGGCGTTTTCGACCATTCCAACTATTCTAAACAGTCACAAAGCATTTCATACAGTCATAGCAACATGCATAATCAACCACAAACATCATTCACATCCATATCATAGGTTAAAATGGATCAAACATACCCAAAATCCCATATTTCCCCTTAAGCATGTTTAGGTGAAACTAATGATAGGATTAGCAAAACTTAACCAAATTAACCCAAATTCATATCAGAGGTCTAAAATATCATTTAGGAATCTATGAACATTTTTCCCGAATTTTATCATGCTTAAATTCGCTAATTAGCACTAATCACCCCTAATTAGCCATATTTAGTGCAAAACTAAGCAAATCACTCACCTTAGCCATAAAATAAACTAAGATCTGAAATGATTCCCTGTTTTGATGCGAATTTCAATACCAACCAGCAGCTCCTTTGTCGATTTGGTGAAGATCCTTCTTGATTAGGGGTTGCTAAGCCAAATCCTTAACCTAAGGGTGATTTGGAGGTGATTTAGAGGTTAGAGGCCATTTTTAGGGACCCTTGGTGATAAGTGGAGGCTAGAAAACTGAAATGGAATGATTCTCCATCTCATTTCAGCCCTCCCATAATCCTAATCCCGAATTGGGTTATGGGCCTACTCACTAATCACCCGATTTGGCCCGGTTAAGCAGTTTTTCACCCTCCAAACCTTGTTTCAGCCATATCTCCCAAACGGTAAGTCCGTTTGGCTAATGTGACCACTCTACGAAAAGAGAAACCATCAAACGAATCAAATGGAAGTGGTTTCAGGTCAAAATTACTTTTCAATCAAAAGTTATGGCCAAAACAGTACCAACTAGGGGCAAAATGGTCATTTAAAAATCGACAAAAATCATAAGCATGGGAAATGACTCTAATAGATGTTTCCCAAAGTTACATGACCATACGACTTCACATGGGAAAGAAATAAATATTCTACGATCCTATGATGTGTAGAATACGGGTCATTACATACACAAAGCTATGTCGTAATAGGCTATGCTTTGATCATCCCACAAGGCCCTGCTTTTCAAAAAAATCCTTGATCATTTGCATCTTGGCGTGCCACATTGACAATTCACGCCATGCGATCAATCACTATTAATATATATCAGGGTGTTAAGTGGAGAATAAATCCTCCACACCAAACAGACATAAATTAACAGAAATCGATTTAATTCACATGGAACGAAATCCAATGTCAGACACGCATCCATTTACTAGCTTATGCTCTGGGTCTGAGCGAAAACTAAATCCGAACAATCAACAATAGTCCGGACGGCCACCACTGAAGCCCCTTCAAGGTAGCTACTCCCATCAAGGGTCTCTGTAGCAACACATCCATCCGATGTGAAGATCGTCGGTCTTCAACCACCGTCTTCATCTTCGACTCTTCATCGTCGTAGTAATTATTCGGAATGGGTTAAACTCGGTCTTCCCGAATAACTCACGTATTTTTATAATTAAAAATCAAGTACTATAAAAACACATCCAACGCCACATTCCAATTCAGAATATTCTTCTAATAAAATATTCGTATTATTCTATCAAAGATAAATCCTTTAAGTTTATTCTTAAATCTTTTCTTTTAAAGATTTATTAAAAACTCCAATTTGGTTTTAAATAACAAAATCATTATTTAATGATTATTTAATTTTAAGAAATTAATCTTATCCTTATTTGAGTTAAAGAACTAATGTCATTTAAAACATTATTCACGATAAACTCAAATTCATCTCCATTAAATAGGGGATTTTCATAGAAATCAGTCCAATGTATAATAGATATGAATTTCTGTATCGGGCTATTAATATAAATGGAATAACGGCAAAGCCTTTTAAATTCCATATATGTTAACGGCCTTCTTTCACAGAAGCTCATCTCGAATATTATTAAATCAAATTCAATTCAATCCCAATTTAGTATATTAAATTGGAAAACTTAACTCTTGGAAAATATTCCATTTTAAATCTTGATAAAAGATTCATAAATCCCAAATTATATTTCACTGGAAACTGGGTTAAAGAACAAGTGTCATTTAAAACACTGTTCACGATAAATCCAATTTACATTTCATTTTATTCCAATTATCAAATATGATTGAAACTCTAAAAATCTTAATTAAAAGATTTATTCTTTTCTCAACTGGGGTTAAGAACAGTGTTATTTAAGACACCATTCACGACAACCCAAAAATCCAATTTATTCTATTTAATTCCAAGTAAATATTAACTTATTGGAAAACTTTATTAAATTTTAATTATAAGATTTGTTCTAGTTAAGAACTAGTTCATATCGATAAAATATATTTTTATCTCTTCACTATTGGAATTCTTCTAAATTCCCTTTAAATCATTTATTATGATTTTACATAATATTTCCATATTTTTAATAATTTTATTTTCGCTCGTACAGTCGGTTTCAAATAACGGCCACCGAACTGCATCCATAACGACCTTTTCTAAATTTGATTTGGACATAATTCCAAATCCAACTGTTAGATTTTAAAACTCTTATATTCATTGAAAGGCTCTTTTCGATACGAACCCAACGGTTCCGGTTTTAGGAGAATCCGACGGTCGGATCTCCCGTTACGTCCATTTAAAGTTAATGGTTGAAATTCGCGAACAGTCGCTGCGCGGCGCGTTCTATTCAGGCCATTAAACATATATATATATATATATATATATATATATATATATATTTAATGTATATTATATCATCAATTTCTATTTAAAACGTACTTTATAAAATATTTATAAATTCGCCTTAAAACTGTTTTAACTTTATTTCAATTTAAAGTCTAAATTGAATGTTTTATTTTCTTATCATATTAAAAATATTAATATTTCTAAAATATTAAGTTTAAAAATCACTTCTTTTTAATATTCATTTTAAAATGAATACATTAAATCGGTAAACACGTTTGGTTTAAAACGGCGTTTCTATTTAAAACTGATTAAATAGGCCAATTCAATTTCTTATTCATTTGTATTTTATACTGGGCCAGACCTCCCACATTAAGCCTATGACTTATGGATGCTGGATATGCCGGTTGGTTCCGGGCAGACTTATCCCATAAGTTGGGCTTAACCTCGTGTCATGACCCGTTTCGTATTTTTAACTCAACCCTTTCCATTGTGACTTTTTGACCCATATAATAAAATCTTTTGAACTTTAAAAGATCAAAACCATTATTTGATTTCTTTTAACTGAATATTATATTAAAATATCTTTTAATTCAAAATTGGAATGGGACCCAACAATTACCATATAATTTAATTATATGGATTTCAAACACCGCAATGTATTCTACACTAATGATAAAAATCATTAATAACATCCAAACATCCAAAGTGAATATTATTATTGTATAAGCGTCAAATAAATAATGCTTAAAACTAATCACAAGGGAGATGTGTGAATATCATCCCAAGACCCGTGTGGGGTTTTCAACCAACAAATAACATATAACAAATAATTAAATAAATTATTTGTGCACTTGGGCGATGTGTAAAAATTATCGTCCCAATCAACATAAACAAGTCAGGAAACTTGTTAATGGCAGTGTAGCATGTTTTTGAATGCCAACATAAATGTTTATTTCTAACATAAATGTTCTTTTAATTCTAACATAAATGTCGTTCTTTGAATGCTAACATAAATGATATTTTTATTCTAATTAACTATTCTTAACAAAATGACATATTAATACAACATTTGATAACTAAAAGGCATTTTTAATCAAATGCAACATTTTAAAATAAAAATGCGACTTTTCTATGTACTCTAACATTACATTTAAAATGTGAAATTTTAAATGTAAACATGTTTTTATTTAAAACATGACTTTTTCTATATTCTGTTCATGACATTTAAAATATGAGTTTTAAATGAAAACATGTTTTTACATAACATGTTTTTATTTAAATGACATGTTAATTCTAACCTTAAACAAATGACTAGTTCATTTCTAGATAAACACTTTTAACGAAAGCGATGTTTTAATTCTAACTAAGCATTTTGACAAAAGTGTTCTTTTATTATAATACTAACGTTTATGATAAAAAAAATGTTCTTTTCATATATTGCATTAAACTAGAGTTTTTAATGTTACCATGTTTTACATTTTAAAACATGAACAAATTTTGTTAAACCATTCATTATATTAAAATATACATTTCAATGTAAACATGTTTCATAAGTTTAAACATGGACAATTTATATTACGCCATTCACTACATTAAAATATACTTTTTAATGTAAACATGTTTTATAAGTTTAAAACGTGGACGATTTATATTACACCATTCATTACATTAAAATATACTTTTTAATGTAAACATGTTTTATAATTTTAAAACATGGAGAATTTATATTATTCTACTCCTTTTGTTAAATGACATAATGAAACCTAGTCTCTTTATTTCATTCTTTATATTGTAAAACAAGTGACGATAAAAGATATTCTTTTTGTTTTAATCCATTTTATGGTAACAAATGACAATAAAAATACATGTTTTATAATGATCCTTTTACGTTGAAATATGAATTCCAATGTGAAAATAATTTAACATGATAATGATTCTTTTTAATGTCTTATTAACATTAAAAATGTAAAGTTAATGTGTGCACATTTTTATTTAGAAATGATCATCTTACTAAAAATAAAGTTTAATGTAAAAACATATTTCATCTCATAACATGTACAGTTTTGTAAATCTATTCATTACACTGAAAATAAGGTTTTTGTAATGATGTTTCCTACGACAAAATTTGTTTACCTTAATAACATTAAATTGTAAATTTAATGTGAAACGTGTTTTCCTAATATGAACAAATTCTTATGTACATTCTTAACATTAAAATATAATTTAACGTGAAACTTATTTTCTAAATGCGAATAAATATTTATGTACATTCAATACATTAAAATATAATTTTAATGTAAAACTTATTTTCTAAACATGAACAAATGTTTATGTATATTCAATACATTAAATTATAATTTTAATGTGAAACAAGCTTTCTAACACGAAATATTTTATTAACATACTTTACATTTAAATGTGGTTTCCAATGTATTCATGTTTTACATTTTAAAACATAAAAATTTTTATTCATAACACTAAAATATATTTCCACCACAATCACAATTCATTTTCATTATTATAACCAAAGTCAAACATACCAAAATTTCAATTCAAGCCACATCACAACACAACAACATTTCAATAAAGATATACAACATCACATGAACTTTATGAAATAAATATAAATTTCACATTTCTGTAAATAATTAATTTGAATCATAAAATAGAAATCTCACAAATAGCTTTCCATTCAGATCAGTTCAGATTGGAATTTCCCTCAAATCATGATTTGCTCCATTTCAGTTCTGGACTGTTTCATAGCGAAGCCCTTGTCCGTACGAGTTCAACGAACTTTATTTCGTTCGATTTCGTTTCTGTTTGAAGAAGTTATTGTATTATAAACATTTGATTTCAAAAAAAATGAAATAATTAATTAAGGATTAATTGCATTGGTTAAGGGACTTAACCCCTTTCTTCTTCGTTCCTTTCTGTTGTACATTGAAACCCATATCGACCGCCAACTCCTCACTTGTGCACGCCGTACGAGGCATCAGACCTCGATCCGAGACCACCACGCTGACCACCATCGAGCCACCATCCAACGCCCAGAAGGACCCCCAGCTCACACCTCACCATTGGTTAGCAAGATCTCGAAGTGTTCTTTGATTTGTGGTTAGAGATTTGTTTTAATTCAAGACATTTAGGGGAAAAAAAGAGAAAAAGTAATAAGGGATTAAGTTTGGAGGAGTTCGGCCATTGATTCATAAGGAAGGCAGCTGGAAGAAGGTGTTTAGGGTTTCGTATTCTATACCGTATATATACCTTAGGTTATATATATATATTAAATAATATTTAATTTAATGGGTGTTTATCTTATCTTTTCTTTCTTGTATTTAAAAAAAAAAGAATAAAATATGGCATATTTATTTTATTCTGGAAAAATAGTCTTACTTCATGCGTTTGATTTTGTTGGTGCAAACATTGATTACCTTTTTATGTTCAACGTACCTCTCTTAATATTAATGTTTCCCTTACATGTTCATTATTTTCTAAATTTAAACCATTATTTTCTTTTGCCCAATATTCATTTAGGCCATTAGTGTTTACCATATAAGACTTGTATCCATTTATAACAATCTGTTTAATTTACCTAACGTTTCCATTCATCTTTTATTCTCAAGTATATTCACAGTTGATTATTCTCTCAAAATTTCTTTCTAATTTTTGTCCTTCCCTAATCCTCGCAAGCTTCATATTAAAATATATTTTTTATATATAATCGTTTGCAAAAGAGAGCTATCAAAGAAACAAAAGGAAATAAATTATTCTTTATTTAAAAACGCATGCAACATGTATTATTCTCATTTTTCTTGTATTTAAAAACGCATGCAACATGTATTATTATTGTTGTCCTTATGTTTTTGATAAGGAAGTGATGATTCAATACTTAATGCATAAATGGAATTCAAAGTATTTCATTTGATGTTGAAATAGGTCAGTTAAGTGCTTAGAGATTTTAGACATACATTTAGCGAACGTTTCCAATTCTGTAAGAAAATGTAATAAATGAACTTTTAGCGTTAATGTTGTCTCACTTTTGTCATTTGAAAATATTTCTATTGATGCCTGTAGTATTACTAGAATTCTTTTATTTTATTTTATATTTTAGCGAACGCGTACTGCGTATAAGCAACGTTGTTCGTTTTAAATTCTAATAATATGAAACAAATTATATTAATGTGAACGTAGCAGCGCACGTTTCTTACTTCACAATTATAGAAGAATTTCATATCTAATTACAAATAATTGTTTATTAAAAACAAATTTGAAATCATTCATTAATCATAAAATTTATATACAAAGTCATTCAATAGTTTAATAAAAAGAACGAAAATTTTTAATTCTGACGCATTTTTCATTAAAATTTGTTAAAATAAAATTTTTAAATTGGTCCTTATTTTCCGGGTTGTTACAATTTCCATTCAAGCCCATTCCAATTCATATATTGGAAAACTCTGGTTATACTAAAATCATTTTAAATCCTTTTATTTATTTGAGAATAAGTAAATCAATCATTTTAATAAAATATCTTTTATCTTTATAGCTTGGAATTTTTCATCCAAAACCCCTTTTAAATCATTTATTATGATTTTACATAATTTTTCCCTATTTTTATTTATTTAAATGACGTTTAAACATTTCTACTGTTTTTATTCCAATTTTTCCCTATCTTTATTTATTTACATAATTAAATGACGTTTCAGGTCATTTAACTACATTGGCACTGTTTTTATTCCAACTTGATTTAAACATTTCTGGAAATCTAACCATTGGATTTTAAATATCCTAATATTATAAGACGTCCCAAACTTCCCCGGTAAGGAAAGCCCGGATAGAATTGAGGACAAGACAAAATAGAACGCAAATGGAAGAACATTTCATTGTTATTACAACAATTCCATCAGAATACAAGAATATACAGAGTATAAATGAATAAAATACATTCGATGAACATCAGAGATTACAATAAATTACATAGCAGCGGAAAAATATACAAAACACAACTGAAAGTGATACACGGATACAGAGCTTTCTGAGCATCGTTCCAGCTGTAAATCAGGATCCTGTGAATATAAATCTGCAAACCAAAACTACTAGCTACCCGTGCGGAAAATAGGGGCACCCAGAGTTTAGGTTAAAACAATAAACTCCAGGTCAGTCATGTGACTGGTGTGAGAACTAAAACAGTTATTTAAAACTTTACTTTAAAGATAGTAATTCAAGGGACCACGCCGTATAACACGGAACGGGTTTCCTCCCAAGAATACCAGTGCATAGAACAAACAACGCAATGCTAAATAAAGAAAAATGAAGCTGTTATAAGACCCAGGTCCCATCACACAATGCAACGCAAGCCGGAGGATCGGGTTTTTACCTTATAACAGCCAAAGCATGCTTGATACATTTAAAACACATTATTTGATACTATTATAGGTTTATAGTGTCAAAACAATTTCAAATCATAAATATCAATCATAGGCGGCATGGGTACCATCTATCATGTCGCCATACTAGTTCTACAATTAAAAATGCAATATCACGTATTGGAAATTGGATTTCCGTCATGAGCCGAGGCAAGGGGCAAGCTCCTCTCCGCGTTCGAGACACTCTAGCAAATGTCCCAGGACCCCACTATGATCCTTGGATCTTCAGGGTCGGTCCTCTCTTACTTTTGAGGATTAATTATTCCTGAAAACACGTTTCCCGGTCCTTACAGACCAATATCTGAGGCGCCTCCTATCCAATAACCACACAGGTGAAAAGTATATAAATGTCAGGGCTTGTAGGTCACTGACACCACCCTAGCTAGAAAGAAATGTCGTGCTCTCCCTGCAGTCACTATCCCGTTATTGACTCATACCGAGGTGTGAGGCTCGCGAATTTACGGTATACACAAAGCTACGTCACACAGACCATGCTTTGATCATCAACCACAAGACTTTGCTTTTCAACAGAAGCCTTGATCAACTGCCACTTATGCCTGCTACACTGGCAATTCACTCCATGCGACTGATGTCCATCGATATACAACCTCTGAGCTCGTACGTCTCAGAGAAGGGCGTTAAGCAAGAGAATAAATTCTCTGCCGCCAAACAGATGTATATTTAATAGAGATTAATCAACACAGAATATAATCCAATCAGACACACTATCCATTTACAAGTTCGTTCTGGGTCTGAACGAAACCGGAGGCACTTTCCTCGCATATCCATCCATCTCCAAGTACGTCTGGACGATCACCAACTGTTTCCCTCATCTTGGGTGTACAGCCCAATCGAGATCATCAGTAATCACCCAAACGACGTGAAGACTTCCGGTCTTCAACCATCATCTCATCTTTGACATCTCGTCGAATCGGTTATTCAGAATGGGTATAAACCCGGCCTTTCTGAATAACCACGTATATGATAAACAAATGTTACTCAAACTCAACAAACGCCTCATTCCAATTCAGAATGTTCTTTTATTCACAAAATCACATTCTTAGGGAAAGGTTCCCATTAATTTTATCCAAGATAAATTCTTCTAAATTTATTCTTTAATCTTCCTTTGGATATCATTTCAAACTAGTCCGGATTAGCGAACCACACCGAGGTAATTATTTATTTTATTTTCCAATCCCAACCTATTCATCCCATGGAGCAAAACTGGTAATACTCCATATCTAACACCAAAGTATTATCGGTAAAATTAATTACCATTTCACGTTCAAATCTAATTAAAGATTTAACTATCGCTTTGGAGCAAAACTGGTGGTAATCCATTCTCGATCACCTTCCAAATTTGATAATTTAAATTATCAATTCACTTTTTAATCTAATTAAAGATTCATTAAAACTCCACTTAGTTTCAATCTTTTCAAAAATCAATATCCTGCCTTTAACTGGGTTAAAGAACCAATGTCATCTAAAACACGATTCACAACAAACCCAAATCATATTTGATATTAAATACAAGGCTCTTAATAGAAAATATATCGGCTTATATTCAATATCAAATTCTGAAACCAACATATATCGTATTGGAAATAACGATATAAATATATCTTTAAAATTCCCATAACAATATCTGTATAGTCACGAAATCCAACATCGAAATATTTCGAAGATAATTTCGATTCAACTCCAGTCCAATCCACGTATTGGGAATATTGATTATTTTTAAAATCACTTTCAAATTCAATTTATTTATTTCAAAAATAAATTGATTTTAATTCTAGTTCAAAACTAGTTCATTTCGATAAAAATCTATTTTTATCTTTTCAAATATGGAATTTTTCAGCCCAATTTTTCCCAAATCATTTCTTTTGATTTTACACAAATTATCAATATTTTTAATAATTTTATCAAGGCCGTACAGTCGATTTCCAACAACGGCCATCGAACTGCACTTACAGCGACCTTTTCTGAAATTGATTTGGACATAATTCCAAATCCAACCGTTAGATTTCAAATTTCTAATATTCATTGGAAAGCTCTTTTCGATACGAACCCAACGGTTTCGGTTTTAGGAGAATCCGACGGTCGGGTCTCCCGCAACGTCAATTCGAAGTCAATGGTCGAAATTCACGAACTGCCGCGGCGCGTTCTATTCGGGCCATTATATATATAATATATATTTATATATATATTATATATATTTCATCGATTTCCTTTTTAAAACGTATTTTATAAATTGTTCTGAATTCGTTTCAAAAACAATTTCAACTTCATCTTCAATTTCAAATCGATTTGATTTCAATTCAATTCGAATTCATTTCAATTTTACTTAATTCGAATTCAAATTCGTTTCAATTCAATTCAAATTCTAATTCGTTTCAATTCAATTCAATTTCTAATTCGTTTCAATTCAATTCAATTTCTAATTCATTTCAATTTCTAATTCGTTTCAATTCAATTCAATTTGAATTTACCTTCTATTTACTTCAATTCGAATTCAAATTCAGTTTCTATTCAATTCGAATCGAATTCATTTTCTATTCGATTCGAATTCATTTCAAATTGATTCAATAAAATTTCAATTTGAATATTAATCTAATTTAATTTTAATTTCATTTTAAAATATTAAATTTTGCAATCACTTCTCAATATTCATTATAAAAACGAATATAATCGATATAAATATCGTTCACGTCAAAATAGCGCAACTCTAATCAACACGGCTTTATATATTTCAATAAATTCATTATTCCATTCAACAAATGAATATTTGTACCATTCAACACATGAATCTATATTTCTTTCAACACACGACTAATCTCAACACATGAGTACTGTCAACACACGACTATTTTTGTTATGTAAAATATTTTATAAAACTATGGTATATATCGTTTGATTTTCAATCAGACTCCACCGTGAAGTAGTTCTAATTTTAAATATGATAAAGACGTAAATTTTATTATTAAAATATTTTACTCAACACACGAATATTTTCAACACATGAACATCGTCAACACATGACCATTTTTATTTTCAACACATGAATTTTCTTTTATAATATTCATTATTTTCCCGATTGGAATGAGGCCCAATCAATCACCATATAATGTTAATTATATGGATTCCATACAACACATGTATATAATAGCAACGATAAACAATCAACCATCATCCAAAGTGCACCACACAACTGCATAAGCGTCAAATATAAATAATCAACGCTTACACAATCTGTCAACCAATCGATCGACACACAATTAAATAATTGGGATTAGTGTACGCCGAATATCATCCCAACACCCGTGTGGGGTTTCAAATCAACAAACACTGAATATTATTTGTGTAGTTGGGCAATGTGTAAAATTTATCATCCCAATCAATATGACTCAAATCAGTGTATATAAACAAATCGGCCGATTTGTTTATAAATATTTATTTATTCACATTCACGTTAAAAATTATATTTTTAACGATAAAATATTTTTAACTATATAAATATTTTATTTCCTTTCAACACAAGAATATTTTATTATTCAATCATTCCACAACATAGTCAATTTTCACAACACCTCAATCAAACAAACAAGCCATCCATGGTCTGTGGATGACGGGTGTCGGGTGCTGCTAAGCACCGTCTGCATCCTAGTATATATATATAACTAGAAAAAAAAGAAATTGAAGAGTGAGAAGTTCTCACCAAAGCTAATCCAAACGCCACGATTCTTCTATTGTAGGAATCTTTGTCGTTCTCGCCTTTCGTCACTTTCGTTACCCGTAGCCACTACATATATAAAAATCACATTTTTATATTGTTGCTATGTATATAAAAATCGAATTTTTACTTTGCTATTTGATCGTCGCTAATCTATGAATTAGAAAAGCGCGAAATTTAAATTAAATTCTGCAAGCATACAGGTGTGTAGCATACAGGTTGAACACAGGGAGGTGAATTAAATCAAATTATTTGTCAAATCTCTTGGGCGAGTTAGACAAAACTTTGGAGGTTGATTTTGAAAATAAAACAAAACAAAATTAAAACTGTAATTTGATTCAGAACAGATCTAACTGAACCAACGATCAAATCACAATTTCAATGGAAAAGCAATGAAATTATGAATCAGATTCAAATCTAATAAAATCCAATTTAACCTATGAACGCGATTAAAATACAGAAAATAAAAGTGCAGAATATAAATAACAACAGGAAATAAAATTAGGATTACCGCTGAATCTAATCAGACGGTCAATCACTAATGAAAAGAAATGCAAAATACAAATAGTGTTCTACCGAATCTAATCGTGTAGACAACACTAATTGCTAAGAAATAGAAAATTGCATAAAAAAAATGAGTTTTATTAATGAAGAAGAGAATAGAATGAGATATAGGGATGGTGGCTACAATGACATTACAAGGGTATTTATAGGATAGAAAGCCAAACCCTAACCCTAATATAATGATAAATGGGCCTTAGGGAAATCACAAGAGAGTTTACAATAAGAAACATAAATGGGCCTTAGATAAATAAAGCAAATTTGGGCCTTTTCTCTTTTCCTTTTGGTTCTTTGACACTTCTTCATTGATTTGTGATGTGCAAAGCCTTTTTATCAATCCTTTTTTTGTCCAACAGCAACTAGATGTGAGATCTTCATCTACAATTCTTCAAAATGTAAATATATATCAATTTAATCTCTATTTCTCTACTTTTCTGTTTGCATGCGGGCTGGGTTGGAATATCTGTAAAAGTAACAAAACAATACCCAAGTAATATTTATTTATATACAAAAGATAAGATATAAGAGCATAAAATAAACACATTTCTATGTCAACCAAATACCCCCACACTTATCTTTTACTCGTGCTCAAGTAAAACAAAAATGAAAAACTAACTAGGTAGGTCACACTTTCGTAGGAAACACGATTGCATTGAGCGTATGCAACAAGCCGTTAAACCTCTAGGTGTCCCTAGTAGGACGAGTGGTGTCTCGTGAGGGTGTTCAGTGGATACTACCCACAAAATCCAAATGCAGTTTGTTATGGTTCAAATGAAACACATGAATGCAATGGACATATGCGAAATAAAAACAAACATGAAAACAAGATTTGTTTCTGAAGTGGTACAACAAATTAAGTTAACAGTTTCTAATCAGTTGATTGTACTTTAAATACCTAAACTTGTCACAAAATTTCAATATAAATCAAGTTTTCAAATGTTAAATTCCAGTTTGGCCAGTTAGTTCGATCGATAACATAGTGCAGCCATGAAATAAATTCTTAGTTTGCTTGGCACAGTTTGTAAAGTGGTATTATTATTTTCTCATGTATGGCTAATCAAATCAGTAAGGCCAAGAAGTGTTTGGGCATCATCGCTTATTCTTTATTCTATACAATTTTAAAATTTATGATTAAGTACATACACCTAACTTAGAAGACCAAGGTTTACCACCCATGCACTGCCTCGCGGATTAACGGAGAGTGGGTAAAGAGCTTGGCGGATTGTGCAGGCCGACTTTGACTTTGTCAACAACGTGTCGGTAATCCTTAGGTGTCCAATCTCATAAAATGAGACCAAGATATTCCAACGCTGACTTTGTCAACAACATGTCGGATAGAGCTTGGCGGGTTTGCACACCAGCGCTCGATATACGAGCAATGTTGGATACCCTTGGATTACTATTATTATTATTGGAAATATAAGCACAAAAGAGAGTTACGCGAATTCAACTTAACACAACTTAGTTTTTAAAAATTCGAAAAGCCAACATAAGTCTTTTAAGTCCTCCACTTATTTAAACAAAGTCTACAATATAGAATAGATTTCATGGCCATCACCTAAGGATCTCCCTATGTACCGGTTACACTATTATCCCTCAAAATTAAACTTTTCATTATATTTCATATTCGATCTTAGCTGAGCGAAAAAAATACTATCAACTGATTAACAATCCTTAACTTATTTTGTTGTATCAAATCCAAAATGAGTCATATTTTCAAAAAAAATGGCATGTTACTACAGTCTAAAATGCATGATGGTCCTATTTAAATGGCTGAAATTGAAAAGAAAGAAAAATAAAGAAAAAAAAAACGAAAAGGAGTGAAATGTAGACTCCCCCCCCACACTAGAACTAAACAGTGTCCACACTGTAAATGTTTCCTAAATTTGAGAGATCGTACCCAAAGGTGAATGAGATGCAAAATTATTTGAAGAATGAAATGCAGTCTAACTATATGTAAGAATGGATCATATGTACAATTATACATGTGTTTACGATGCACGTGATGCAAAGAATGCCACCAACTTTTTCCCCCATACTTGGTTCTTGCACTATGAGTCCCATTCCCACTAAGTCTAGGCATGTTTTCTAACAAGCAAAAGTTTTTGAAAACCATCTCGTGTTTATACCTCGATTTATAGTCCAGTAAATGAATATTCAGGGTCGTCCTAACACGAAGTTTTTCAACAAAGCTAACATTCCAAAAATAGTTCATGTGTTCAAAAAATTTGTCAGTGTAATTTTTCAAAAATTTGTGATCGTATATAAATTCAGTGAAATCTGAAATCTGAGTGTTGTTCAAGAGTATGTGATCACATTTCTCATCATTAATTGACAACGTATTTTCAACACTGACAATTTCAAGTTCGTTTGAAATTTTCTCAAAGTTAAAATTTTCGAACTCGTGACGTGATTCCACTTCTTCCTCATTTGGCAACTCATCCTCATACAATCCAAAAAATTCATGTTCATTAACATCCATCTTCGAATTTGAATTGAAAAATTCAACATCTTTATTCTGTTCAATTTCAAAAATTTCAAATTTCTCACAGCATGAAAAAGAAAGGTCAAAATCTAAGCTTAAATCTTTCTTCTGACAAGAGTTGAAGTCCAAATCATTTATCGAATTTTGAACAACTTCATCAAGATGATTATTCTCAAATTCCAAAGTCGTTATTTGAAAATTTTCAATGTCAGTAGAAATTGGATTATTTTCTGATTCATCGCTTGTTTGAATTTGATTTTGTTGCTCGAGTTGTTCTTTATAAGACGCCATTAAGCAAAGAAGTTCATCCATCTTTTTATTTAGCCTTTCCGCCCTCTCATCAAAATTACATTCTTCAGAGTCGTTGATTTGAGAGCTCTCGCTTTGGATTTCTTGATTTTCAAAATAGTTTGAATTTTCAGAAAATTGAAATTGAGATTGGAAATCATTTTGATTTTGAAAATTATGTTCGAAAACTGTCGAAATTCGAGGGAAAATTACAATTTTGGTCATATTCAAAATGGGGATATGGGTTGTAATTTTGAAAATTTTGATCGATTTGAAAATCATTTTCAGAATTATTTCTGAATTGGTTTCCCACCCCATATTGATTTTGATCAAAGGTATGTTGCGATTCAAAGCCGTTTTGATGTGGATGTGGCCCATAATCGAAATTATTGAAATTTGAATTGAAGTCGTCATTTCAATCATAACTTTGAAAATGTTGGTCATTTTGAAAATTTTGAAAATTGTTGACATTGGCTTCACCAAATTTTGGAAAATTTTGCTTCATGAGTTGTAATTCAAAATCATACTCTTCAAGCGGACGTCTACTTCGACTATTATCCCACAATTCTCTCAAAGATTTTTTTGAATCAGACATTTGAAATGAAATCACGGCAAGACAGAAATTATTCTCAATTCAAAATAATAAAAAATGATGAGTTGTGCTCTATTAATTAACTGACTCAATTGGAAGGGGGAAGAGGGTCTTATGGCCGTTCACGTATAGTATAAATACTAAGGGATACGACCAATGTTTTATGGGTAGTATGCAACCTCTTTTGCTAAAAGTTCAATAAATTGAACTAATATATATCCGCGATCCAATTATACGAGAGAGTCAACTTCACAAAACACCACTTTTCAATTATATTATTTTGAAAAATCAAAATTTTATTGTTGAAAAACGATGAGATTGATGATAGTAGCAATGGAAATTCGTTCCTCACCACACAACTTCAGATATTTCAGCAACAGAACAGTCACGGAATAGTAACAGAAAATTAAAATATTATACAAGCAAGCCGCTGCCCCTGCAGAAGATTTTTACAAGCAATTCCTATATTTTTCTTTGTAGCACAGTACCTGTAGAGTTCAAAAAATTTACAGTGGAGTATGGCAGTCCTTCCAGAAAATTTGAGTCAACTAACAATTCAAATCAATTGTTTGCAATTCGCTTGTTATCTGAATTCTCTGTTTGTTACTTGAATTCTCCTTCGCTTGATCCTTTGAATGAATATTTTTTTTTGGTAAACAAAACAAAGCAAATCCCAAAAAAAATGGACACTCAATAATAAGAACGAGTAAACAAGAAAAGACAGACTAAGTACCCCTAATTTAAACCAAACAATTAAATGGAACGCACCCTAACAAATTTCACACACCACCTAACACAAACCAACTAGTTGCACTCACATTCCTTCTATAAAGAGGCCCCTCCACCAATGAATCAACCCCTAGGAAATTTCAGCAAAGCAAAACGAAATTCAAGCCCCTCTTCTTTTTTTTTTGGTTTATTCGAAACAAAGATAATACCCTCAGAACCTTGGAATTCAAAATTGGTTTAAGAAATTCGATTGTGGAGAATCAGGTTATCAGCCTTAAAAGCGATTGGAAGAGTTCAGGGTTGGTTCGACTCGAAGTGGGTTTCAGGATTGTGTTTCGAATCGGACGGTTTGGATCTCAATCGTTTTTTTTTTCTTTTCGAATTTGGCTTGGGTGTGCGTGATTGCTTGCGTTTTGGGTTGCGATTTGGGTTGAAGGCTTCGGCAATGTAATGGATTGTATGGTGGAGGGGCTGTCTGTGGATTTTTGTGATGGGGGACGGTGATCTCTGTTTGACAGTGGTAGGGGCAGAGGATAGTATTGGTGTTGAATTGCGTTACTTGGATGATGGACTTAACTGGGAAGTATGGTCTGATCAGAGGTGGGGAGAAACGCCTGTTTGTAATGGATGGAGCGTTGGATGTATGGCGTTGTGTAAAGTTTGTTGTTGAAGTCTGCGTAAAGGGGTATGGTTGCGGATAGTTGCTGTAGGAGTTTCGAACTGAAGCAGGTTGTGGCGTTCTGGGTTGTCTCAGCTTTTGAACGTGAAGATGGATTAGGAACCGTGAGGCAAGATGTTTGTGAGGTTATGGTGGACCGTTGATTTGTGGCTAGAGGAGATGTGGCACGGGTGCAGATTATGGTGGGAAAGTGGAGGTTTCTGAAGGAGAAGTCGAATTGGGAAGGGGGTGGCTTTATTGATTGTCGTTTGCAGGGTGGTCTGAGATTTTTGGTACGTGGAGTTCGGTGTGGTTTTCTGGTTGCTGTTCGGAATGAAGTATTGATTGGGAGGCAGATGATTCTTTTCAAAAGTGGTGAACTGTCTTTTGACAGAGATGATGTAGCCGCTGTGGTAGGGATTGGTGGAAAGGGGATGGTGTAGTGAACGCGAGGCAGGAGAACTATGGACGTTGAGGATGTGGGATAGTGGTTGGTTGATGGTAGATGAAAATTTGGTTGGAGTTTTGGTGAAGATGGATTGGGTTTCTAAATCGATGTGGGTCTCGGTTTTGAGGAGATCTAGGTGTGATGACGAAGTGGGTCGATGCTAGAAGACTATGTGATGGAATTGGAGGACTGGTTTATGGCATTGTGTACGGAGATGTGGATGATGTTGAAGATGATTTTTTTTTAAAGAAAGAGAGAGATTGTAAAAGAAAGAATGAATTTGTAAGAAGGGAAAAAAAATTGAAAGCAAGGAGAGAGAAGTCAAAAACCAGAAAGAAATAAAAGAAGATGGCAAGACACTTTTTTTTATTGTTGTAAGAGTAGAAGAGAGAAAAATAAATAAAAGGAAAAAAATTGAAAAGGGTAAAGAAATAAATAAGAAGAAAAAGAAATAAAATCAAAGAAACTTTGGTAAGAATTTTTTTGTTTAGAAGACAACAGTATCAGCAGTTAATACCAAATATCAAATGTAGGAAGATTAAAAAAAATGGAAAGAAATAATTGAAAATAGAAAAAGAGATTGGAGGAAAACAAAGGTGGCAAGATTTTTTTTTCTCTTAGTTCATGACGGTTGATACGCTAAATCACTAATTGAGATTTTTTTTCTATATATACAGATAAACAAAAAGAAGAAAAATAAAATAAAAATAAAAACTAACGCGAATCAGAAATTAAATAAAATTTAATCATTACCTCCCCGGCAACGGCACCAAAAACTTGATCGTCGCTAATCTATGAATTAGAAAAGCGCGACATTTAAATTAAATTCTGCAAGCATACAGGTGTGTAGCATACAGGTCGAACACAGGGAGGTGAATTAAATCAAATTATTTATCTAATCTCTTGGGAGAGTTAGACAAAACTTTGGAGGTTGATTTTGAAAATAAAACAAAACAAAACTAAAACTGTAATTTGATTCAGAACAGATCTAACTAAACCGAGGATCAAATCACAATTTCAATGGAAAAGCAATGAAATTATGAATCAGATTAAAATCTAATCAAATCCAATTTAACCTATGAACGCGATTAAAATACAGAAAATAAAAGTGCAGAATATAAATAACAACAGGAAATAAAATTAGGATTACCGCTGAATCTAATCAGACGGTCAATCACTAACGAAAAGAAATGCAAAATACAAATAGTGTTCTACCGAATCTAATCGTGTAGACAACACTAATTGCTAAGAAATAGAAAATTGCATAAAATAAAAAGAAAAATGAGTTTTATTAATGAAGAAGAGAATAGAATGAGATATAGGGATGGTGGCTACAATGACATTACAAGGGTATTTATAGGATAGAAAGCCAAACCCTAACCCTAATATAATGATAAATGGGCCTTAGGGAAATCACAAGAGAGTTTACAATAAGAAACATAAATGGGCCTTAGATAAATAAAGCAAATTTGAGCCTTTTCTCTTTTCCTTTTGGTTCTTTGACACTTCTTCATTGATTTGTGATGTGCAAAGCCTTTTTATCAATCCTTTTCTTGTCCAACAGCAACTAGATGTGAGATCTTCATCTACAATTCTTCAAAATGTAAATATATATCAATTTCATCACTATTTCTCTACTTTTCTAGTTGCATGCGGGCTGGGTTGGAATATCTGTAAAAGTAACAAAACAATACCCTAGTAATATTTATTTATATACAAAAGATAAGATATAAGAGCATAAAATAAACACATTTCTATGTCAATCACTATTCAATATATAAAAATCGAATTTTTACTTCGCTATTCAATATATAAAAATCCCATTTTTACACCGCTACTATATAGATAAAAATTCTATTTTTACATCGTTACTCTCTATATAAAAATTTCGCCTTTTCAATTATAAAGATTTCGCCTTTTCAATTATAAAGATTTCGCCTTTTCAAAAATAAATATTTCGCCTTTTCAAAAATAAATATTTCGCCTTTTCAAAAATAAATATTTCGCCTTTTCAAAAATAAATATTTCGCCTTTTCTTTAACATCACTATAAAGATGATATTTTTACTATCTTACCAATATAAAAATTATATTTTTATACTTCTACAATATAAAAGTTTATATTTTTATACTTCACATTTGCTAAAAATCATATTTTTATTCTTTTTATAATATAAAGATTATATCTTTAACCTTTCTAGATAATAAAAATTTCATCTTTAATATTCCTACTATAAAAAAATAATTTCTAAAGCGATGGAAAATAAAAACTCACCCTGCTTTGGGAAAGAAATCGATTTTGAATGACGGAGGATGCTTGGGGTGGCTGTCTCGCGGGTCATGGGGGGTTTAGGGCGTCGGCACGGAGGAGAGGGAGGTTGGAGGGGTGGAGATGCGGTGGTCGGACCAAAGGTGGCGGCGGCGGTTGCGTTCCAGGCGGAGGAGGGGGCTGGGGGTCACGTCCGTCGATGAGAAAAGGAGGAGAAGGAGGAAGAAGAGGAGGGGCGCGAGGTGGAGAAGGGGGAGGGGCTCCGCCCTAGTGGCGGCGCGCGGTGGAGCTGCTGGGAGGAGCGGCGGCTCCTCCTGCTGCTTCGTCTTTTTTTTTCTTTCGCCGATCTGAATGAACGAAGGGGGGCCAGAATGAATAAAGGAAGAGGAGAGAGGAAGTTTTATTATTTTATTTATTTAATTTCAAAAAGCAACTTTTTTTATTCGGCCTCGAAACGAGGCCCACTGCCGGTCACCCATAGCTAATTACCCCTATTCCGAACACAATGGGATATGTACCATAAGCTAATTCGACCGTTTCGATCAGTTTCCGTTAAAATCAACATATAACTCTATATATTGAATTTGAACGCGCATTTTAATTTATCGGGGTCACATACGAACTCTAAAAATTCCAGAAAAATATTTTCTAGCTTCGTATTGACGATACGGTCCTAACGAAACTAATTTCGTCGAATTCTGAGACCGTTGGAAAAATGGCCATTTTCCAGTCGATTAAAATCAACTGAAACTGGTCAAACGCGTTATCCTTTGCCACGCTCACATATTGATTCGAAAAATTATGAAATTTGAAACCTAGCAATAATTTGACATCACGGACCCAACAAAAGTGGTTTTGTCGAAATCCGAGGTCGTTTGCAAAATCTCCATTTTTAAGGGCCTGAAATCCATAGCGACTATTCAGAATTTTCAACTGGACATATCTTTTGATTCCCGCTATGAAATTTTGATTTTTCGGATTTGTTGGAAAGATATTCTCAATTAGATCCTATTATTTTTTGTTTCACTAAAATCCGGATTGTTTTGCACCCGGTATGTTCAATTGAAGTTTGAAATCGAATTATCGAACTACCGCGCCATTTTCAATTCTATTTATAATTATATATAATTATTTATATTCTAACGATGACGTATATAACATATACGTTCGAATTCTGTTCAAAATAAATTTCTCGTCGATATTATTTAAAATAATTCATTTAAAATGTTCAAAATTCGCTAAAATTGCCAAAATAAAAATTTTAAATTGGCTCGCATTTCCGGGTTGTTACAATCTCCCCCACCTAAAACTTTTCGTCCCCGAAAAGGAACAAAGTCGAAAGTGGTTTGATCAATCAACTCTACGTTCGATCTGGCTTCCATTCTCCAACTTTTCATTTTCTGAGAATTTTCAAATTCTTCAAAAATTTGGCTAACACCCAAAATTTTCGAAAAATTTCGCCATAACCTCCCCTGCACTGGGAGCCACGGGGAAATCCCGAAATTGCCATACAGGCCCTCTGATCTCAAAAAGAAAAAGAAAAAGCCAAGCGGCTAGCCAATCGGCTCATAAAATCATCATCACCAAACAGAACAGTAAATTATAGTAAACATGTACCTATTTGTCGGGCAAACAAATTTTATTCTCTACTCTAGCCTCCTTGCTATGACCTGTTCAATGTAAGTGCATGTATAAGCAAGCAAATGCGACCAATTTTCAATACAATTCAATATTTGATACTATTAGGCTAATGGTTCAAAATTATCAAACAAATAAACAAACAACACAAACATCAATCAATTAGTGAATTAGAGTTTCAAAATCATAATTTTGATACATATACAAAAATCATGTTTTGGTGCCAATTCACAACAATGTATTCTAGCTATATTAGTTTTGGTTCTCACACCAGTCTGGAAATATATAGAAATCACACCTTCGAAACACGAACACAATTAGTGATGATGTTGCAATCATCATCAAAATTGTCCCCGGGTGTCTAGAATGTGATTCTATATCTATCCAGTATATTAAAACTTCGAATATACGTTCATGACTCTTATACGCGAAATCTATATATACTCGATTGTCCAAATTCAAAATAAATAAATATTCAAATACGTATAATGCGATTTAAATTTTCAAAACTAAATTGTTTTCATTTTAAAAATATACTCTTCACACTCGATCTAGGATACTACTGATCCTATCTCTAACGAGTCATTCTAATTGGATATTACTAATCCAATATCTGATGAATTCTTTCGTATGGTTCTAATGTGTCTTGTTCTCGAGCTCTGTAAACCAAAGCTCTGATACCAAACTGAGACGACCCAAACTTCCCCGGTAAGGAAAGCCCGGATAGAATTAAGGACAAGACAAAATAGAACGCAAACGGAAGAACATTTCATTGTTATGACAACAATTCCATCAGCATACAATAATATACAGAGTATAAATGAATAAAATACATTCGATGAACATCAGAGATTACAATAAATTACATAGCAGCGGAAAAATATACAAAACACAATTGAAAGTGTTACACGGATACAGAGCTTTCCGAGCATCGTTCCAGCTGTAAATCAGGATCCTGTGAATATAAATCTGCAAACAAAAACTACTAGCTGCCCGTGCGGAAAATAGGGGCACCCAGAGTTTACGTTAAAACAATAAACTCCAGGTCAGTCATGTGACCAGTGTGAGAACTAAAACAGTTATTTAAAACTTTACTTTAAAGATAGTAATTCAAGGGACCACGCCGTATAACACGGAACCGGTTTCCTCCAAAGAATACCTGTGCATAGAACAAACAACGCAATGCTAAATAAAGAAAAATGAAGTTGTTATAAGACCCAGGTCCCATCACACAATGCAATGCAAGTCGGAGGATAGGGTTTTTACCTTATAACAGCCAAAGCATGCTTGATACGTTTAAAACACATTATTTGATACTATTATAGGTTTATAGTGTCAAAACAATCTCAAATCATAAATATCAATCATAGGCGGCATGGGTACCATCTATCATGTCGCCATACTAGTTATACAATTAAAAATGCAATATAACGTATTGGAAATTGGATTTTCGTCATGAGCCGAGGCAAGGGGCAAGCTCCTCTCCGCGTTCGAGACACTCTAGCAAATGTCCCAGGACCCCACTATGATCCTTAGATCTTCAGGGTCGGTCCTCTCTTACTTTTGAGGACTAATTATTCCTGAACACACGTTTCCCGGTCCTTACAGACCTATATCCGAGGCGCCTCGTATCCAACAACCACACAGGTGAAAAGTATATAAATGTCAGGGCTGCTAGGTCACTGACACCACCCTAGCTAGAAAGAAATGTCGTGCTCTCCCTGCAGTCACTATCCCGTTTTTGACTCATACCGAGGTGTGAGGCTCGCGAATTCACGTTATACACAAAGCTACGTCACACAGACCATGCTTTGATCATCAACCACAAGACTTTGCTTTTCAACAGAAGCCTTGATCAACTGCCACTTACGCGTGCCACACTGGCAATTCACTCCATGCGACTGATGTCCATCGATATACAACCTCTGGGCTCGTACTTCTCAGAGAAGGGCGTTAAGAAAGAGAATAAATTCTCTGCCGCCAAACAGATGTATATTTAATAAAGATCAATCAACACAGAATAAAATCCAATGTCAGACACACTATCCATTTACAAGTTCGTTCTAGGTCTGAACGAAACCGAAGGCACTTTCCTCGCATATCCATCCATCTCCAAGTACGTCTGGACGATCACCAACTGTTTCCCTCATCTTGGGTGTACAGCCCAATCGAGATCATCAGTAATCACCAAAATGATGTGAAGACTTCTGGTCTTCAACCACCGTCTTCATCTTCGACATCTCGTCGAATCGGTTATTCAGAATGGTTATAAACCCCGCCTTTCTGAATAACCACGTATATGATAAAAAAATGTTACACAAACACAACAAACGCCTCATTCCAATTCAGAATGTTCTTTTATTCACAAAATCACATTCTTAGGGAAAGGTTCCCATTAATTTTATCCAAGATAAATTCTTCTAAATTTATTCTTTAATCTTCCTTTGGATATCATTTCAAACTAGTCGGGATTAGCGAACCACACCGAAGTAATTATTTATTTTATTTTCCAATCCCAACCTATTCATCCCATGGAGCAAAACTGGTAATACTCCATATCTAACACCACAGTATTATCGATAAAATTAATTACCATTTCACGTTCAAATCTAATTAAAGATTTAACTATCGCTTTGGAGCAAAACTGGTGGTACTCCATTCTCGATCACCTTCCAAATTTGATAATTTAAATTATCAATTCACTTTTTAATCTAATTAAAGATTCATTAAAACTCTACTTAGTTTCAATCTTTTCAAAAATCAATATCCTGCCTTTAACTGGTTTAAAGAACCAATGTCATCTAAAACACGATTCACGACAAACCCAAATCATATTTGATATTAAATACAAGGCTCTGAATAGAAAATATATCAGCTTATATTCAATATCAAATTCTGAACCCAACATATATTGTGTTGGAAATAACGATATAAAATATATTTTTAAAATTCCCATAACAATATCTGTATAGTCACGAAATCCAACATCGAAATATTCCGAAGATAATTTCGATTCAACTCCAGTCCAATCCACGTATTGGGAATATTGATTATTTTTAAAATCACTTTCAAATTCAATTTATTTATTTCAAAAATAAATTGATTTTAATTCTAGTTCAAAACTAGTTCATTTCGATAAAAATCTATTTTTATGTTTTCAAATATGGAATTTTTCAGCCTAATTTTTCCCAAATCATTTCTTATGATTTTACACAAATTAACAATATTTTTAATAATTTTATCAAGGCCCGTACAGTCGATTTCCAACAACGGCCATCGAACTGCACTTACAGCGACCTTTTCTAAAATTGATTTGGACATATTTCCAAATCCAACCGTTAGATTTCAAATTTCTAGTATTCATTGGAAATCTCTTTTCGATACGAACCCAACGGTTCCGGTTTTAGGAGAATCCGACGGTCGGATCTCCCGCAACGTCAATTCGAAGTCAATGGTCGAAATTCACGAACTGCCGCGGCGCGTTTTATTCGGGCCATTATATATATATAATATATATATATATATATATATATATATTATATATATTTAGTCGATTTCCTTTTTAAAACGTATTTTATAAATAGTTCTGAATTCGTTTCAAAAACAATTTCAACTTCATCTTCAATTTCAAATCGATTTGATTTCAATTAAATTCGAATTCATTTCAATTTTACTTAATTTGAATTCAAATTCGTTTCAATTAAATTCTAATTCTAATTCGTTTCAATTCAATTCAATTTCTAATTCGTTTCAATTCAATTCAATTTCTAATTCGTTTCAATTCAATTCAATTTCTAATTCGTTTCAATTAAATTCAATTTGAATTTACCTTCTATTTACTTCAATTCGAATTCAAATTCACTTTCTATTCAATTCGAATCGAATTCATTTTCTATTCGATTCGAATTCATTTCAAATCAATTTAATAAAATTTCAATTTGAATTTTAATCTAATTTAATTTGAATTTCATTTCAAAATATTAAATTTTGCAATCACTTCTCAATATTCATTATAAAAACGGATATAATCGATATAAATATCGTTCATGTCAAAATAGCGCAACTCTAATCAACACCGCTTTATATATTTCAATAAATTCATTATTCCATTCAACAAATGAATATTTATCCCATTCAACACATGAATCTATATTTCTTTCAACACACGACTAATCTCAACACATGAGTACTGTCAACACACGACTGTTTTTGTTATGTAAAATATTTTATAAAACTATGGTATCTATCGTTTGATTTTCAATCAGACTCCACCGTGAAGTAGTTCTAATTTTAAATATGATAAAGATGTAAATTTTATTATTAAAATATTTTACTCAACACACGAATATTTTCAACACATGAACATCGTCAACACATGACCATTTTTATATTCAACACATGAATTTTCTTTTATAATATTCATTATTTTCCCGATTGGAATGAGGCCCAATCAATCACCATATAATGTTAATTATATGGATTCCATACAACACATGTATATAATAGCAACAATAAACAATCAACCATCATCCAAAGTGCACCACACAACTGCATAAGCATCAAATATAAATAATCAACGCTTACACAATCTGTCGACCAATCGATCGACATACAATTAAATAATTGGGATTAGTGTACGTCGAGTATCATCCCAACACCCGTGTGGGGTTTCAAATCAACAAACACTGAATATTATTTGTGCAGTTGGGCAATGTATAAAATTTATCATCCCAATCAATATGACTCAAATCAGTGTATATAAACAAATCGGCCGATTTATTTATAAATATTTATTTATTCACATTCACGTTAAAAATTATATTTTTAAAGATAAAATATTTTTAACTATATAAATATTTTATTTCCTTTCAACACAAGAATATTTTATTATTCAATCATTCCACAACACAATCAATTTTCACAACACATCAATCAAACAAACAAGCCATCCATGGTCTGTGGATGACGGGTGTCGGGTGCTGCTAAGCACCGTTTGCATCCTAGTATATATATATATATATAACTAGAAAAAAATAAATTGAAGAGTGAGAAGTTCTCACCAAAGCTAATCCAAACGCCACGATTCTTCTATTGTAGGAATCTTTGTCGTTCTCGCCTTTCGTCACTTTCGTTACCCGTAGCCACTACATATATAAAAATCACATTTTTATATTGTTGCTATGTATATAAAAATCGAATTTTTACTTTGTTATTCGATATATAAAAATCGAATTTTTACTTCTCTATTCAATATATAAAAATCCCATTTTTACACCGCTACTATATAGAAAAAAATTCTATTTTTACATCGTTACTCTCTATATAAAAATTTCGCCTTTTCAATTATAAAGATTTCGCCTTTTCAATTATAAAGATTTCGCCTTTTCAAAAATAAATATTTCGCCTTTTCAAAAATAAATATTTCGCCTTTGCAAAAATATATATTTCGCCTTTTCAAAAATAAATATTTCTCCTTTTCAAAAATAAATATTTCGCCTTTTCAAAAAAAAATATTTCGCCTTTTCTTTAACATCACTATAAAGATGATATTTTTACTATCTTACCTATATAAAAATTATATTTTTATACTTCTACAAGATAAAAGATTATATTTTTATACTTCACATTTGCTAAAAATCATATTTTTATTCTTTTTATAATATAAAAATGATATCTTTAACCTTTTTATATAATAGAAATTTCATCTTTAATATTCCTACTATAAAAAATTAATTTCTAAAGCAATGGAAAATAAAAACTCACCCTGCTTTGGGAAAGAAATCGATTTTGAATGACAGAGGGTGCTTGGGGTGGCTGTCTCGCGGGTCAGGGGGGTTTTGGGCATCGGCACGGAGGAGAGGGAGGTTGGAGGGGTGGAGATGCGGTGGTCGGACCAAAGGTGGAGGTGGCGGTTGCGTTCCAGGCGGAGGAGGGGGTTGGGGGTCACGTCCGTCGATGAGAAGAGGAGGAGAAGGAGGAAGAAGAGGAGGGGCGCGAGGTGGAGAAGGGGGAGGGGGCTCCGCCCTAGTGGCGGCGCGCGGTGGCGCTGCTGGGAAGAGCGGCGGCTCCTCCTGCTGCTTCGTCTTCTTTTTTTTTCTTTCGTCGATCTGAATGAACGGGGGGGGGGGGGGGGGCAGAATGAATAAAGGAAGAGGAGAGTTCCTCTCTTATTTATTTATTTATTTTCAAAAAGCAACTTTTTTTATTCGGCCTCGAAACGAGGCCCACCGCCGGTCGCCCATAGCTAATTACCCCTATTCCGAACACAATGGGATATGTACCATAAGCTGATTCGATCGTTTCGATCAGTTTCCGTTAAAATCAACATTTAAATCTATATACTGAATTTGAACGCGCATTTCAATTTACTGGGGTCACATACAAACTCTAAAAATTCCAGAAAAATATTTTCTAGCTTGGTATTGATGATACGGTCCTAACAAAACTAATTTCGTCGAATTCTGAGACCATTGGAAAAATGGCCATTTTCCAGTCGATTAAAATCAACTGAAACTGGCCAAACACATTTTCCTTTGCCACGCTCACATATTGATTCGAAAAATTATGAAATTTGAAACCTAGCAATAATTTGACATCACAGACCCAACAAAAGTGGTTTCGTCGAAATCCGAGGTCGTTTGCAAAATCTCCCTTGTTAAGGGCCTGAATTCCATAGCGACTATTCATAATTTTCAACTGGACATATCTTTTGATTCCCGCTATGAAATTTCGATTTTTCGAATTCGTTGGAAAGATATTCTCAATTAGATACTATTATTTTTGGTTTCACTAAAATCCAGATTGTTTTGCACCCGGTATGTTCAATTGAAGTTTGAAATCGAATTATCGAACTACCGCGCCATTTTCAATTCTATTTATAATTATATATAAATATTTATATTCTAACGACGACGTATATAACATATACGTTCGAATTCTATTCAAAATAAATTTCTCGTCGATATTATTTAAAATAATTCATTTTAAATGCTTAAAATTCGCTAAAATTGCCAAAATAAAAAATTTAAATTGGCTCGCATTTCCAGGTTGTTACATATTATATGAAAGCTCTTTTCAATACGAACCCGTAGGTTCCAGTTTCAGAAGAATCCGACGGTCGGATCTTCCGCTATGTCCAATCGAAGTTAATGGTCGAAATTCGCGAACGATCGTTGCGTGAAACGTTCAATTTGTTGTATATGACGTAGTTGTATACACAATTATATATTTTTGATTCATGATAACAACCAAATAAATAATATTTTAAATGTGTTTGTTACTGTAATGTTCTATATATACATCACAGATAGGAATATAATATTTATATTTAAATAGAATACGACTGTACAGACATTCATTAATTCATACAGTATTGTATTTGAGTATAAATATTCTATTTCAACATTCAAACAGTATAGCTATTTAATACTCCACTATTTAAACACTTCACAGGAATTTGTACTTGTAAATAATCTGAATAAATTAGACAAGTTTGTTTGACAACAATAAAATGATATTTTATTTCAAATAGATTTTGTTTATTACAAATAATCTATACAATCACTTCTTCATATACATTAGCTCCTCACCATGTCACTCAACACTTAGTACTTTCTCACTCTGTACAATTTCATATTTACAGACACACACTCACACTCTCATTCACTATCTTTAGTCTTCTGCCTTCACAGCTCTTAGTCAGTCCAGTCACCGTCTGCTTACCTGTCACAATAGAAACACACACACAGTATCTAGAACAAAAATAACAGTCTAATTTCTAGCAAATATTATTTTATTTTTAAAATTTTATTTGCCTCAGTTTTCTGGTGTGTTTCTCATCACTTTTCATGACTTGATCTGATTCATCAGTGTCTAGGCAGACAGTATGTATATTTACAGGGACAAGAAATTTTCTGAATGGCTGCATATACACACGTGTATATATATATATATGTGTGCACTGCCACGCCAATTCAGTGTGCAACTGAGGAGTAGCCACGTGGACCTTCTCAACTCAGTGCAACAATACAAAGTCAAAGCAGAAAATTCAAAACAATGCAAATGAACACAAGCAAGCCAAAGTGTCAAAATTAAACTGCTACAAGTCGGGTTTCAAGTTCAATGGCATCAACAAAATGATTGGTCATAGCAGATCACAAATGAAAGCAGCAAACTCAAAGTGCAGATCAGACATATGTACATGTGCAACATGAAACATAATAAGAAGCAAGAAGGATCAAGTGAAACTAAACAGAACTGGATGCAAATAGATGAAACAACATTTCTGAATGTTCACTTAAGCATACATGAAGAATGAGGTTAAAAAAAAAACATATCAACAAGCAAGTGGCAGTTCAGCTCAGCAAAAATACAAGTGCAACTATACAGATCAGATCATGCACAAATGCAGCAGCTAAAATGTGTTCAAGCATGTGACAGGAGTGGTGGGACAAGGTAGATCAACACAAAGATCAATACATGCAAAGGTGGAAATCAAGCATCCAAACAGCATGGATTTCTTATGCAATACAGATTTTTCATACATGGGACAAGCTGAAATACAAATCTGGTCCATGCCTTAGCCAAAAGTGGTTCAGTTCAAGTCATAGTGTAGTGTGCAACTGTTCGGCTGCATGTATAATGGTGTACACAGTCAGGATGTGTGGTCGAGACAAGGTTCATATCATGGTGCATGTGACTGGATACACATTTCAGTTATCATGATGCTAAAATTCAAATGTAATGCTCACAGTTAAACAAGTGTACAGCTCAGTTTCAAGTTCAAGTGTGAAGTATAAGTGACCAACATTTGCTGTATGATCTACAATACAACATAACATGAAGATGACATGGCATAGCATTTTTTTAAGATGATTCAAGTGAAGCATAACATGTGAAACAAACAATGGTAAAGTCAATACATAACAAACAACTAGGTGATGATAGAGCTACACAGTGCACATATTCACAAAACAACATAGGCCAAACAACTAAGTGATGATGGAGCTACACACTGCTAAAGCAAGATTGTCTCAGTCTTAAATCTTTTCAGAAAATCAAAATTTTCAAATTAGGAATAATCTTTAATGTTTTGAGAATTCAAAACTCAAGCATTATCGGCAGCTTTCTTTTGAAGGAAAATGAATCAGTTTTTTCCAGAAGATCAAAGAGAACATATCACATTTGGCAAACCGTGGAATTCAATTCAAATCAAGCAACAAATATATTTCTAGAATTTGTCTGAGCAAAAGAGGAAAGCAGTTATCTTTTGGAAAACACAGTGGATTCAAATGGTTCATGTTTCAAATCGGTGTGAAATTGGCAAGTTTGAAATCAAGGAGGACCACATAATCATGTCATTCAAGACAGTGTTAAGTCGAGGCACAAAAGGGAATTTTTTTAGTAAGAATTATTTGGAAATCCAACATGTTTTCAAAACAAAATTCAGTCCAGGAATCAAAGTTTTATCTTAGGCAAGAAATCAATTTTCGATTTCCAAAATTAAACCATAAGTCGTGGCAACAATAATACAACAAACCAATCAAGGGGCAAATATATGTTTCATCATTCATTCAAAGGGAAACCAGCAAACTTCTGATTCATCAAAGGCGAAGAATCTTTCTAAATTCATCAAATATCACACAATCAAAGCCGAGATTTTTTTTCACAATCAAAAAGGGGAAACACAAAAAAAAAATCAGTCAAGTCATTTAAATTAGAAATCAGAGTGGTTAGGGTTTTATATAACCCTCTATTAGCACACCCATATCATCATCGGCAAAAAAAAAATAAAAAAATCAACAACAACTCGAGAGCAAAAATCAGAAAAAATATTTCCAGAGAAACTTACAGGATTTTCGATCGAGCAAGTTCCCAAATCATAGAGAAGAAAGCCGCAAGTGTTTAATCCATCACAGATTCAATTTCTTCATTAAGTATCAATTCGGATTTGGGGAAGAACAGAGAAACCCTAGATTGAGACCGCCGCCATTTTCAATACTCAGAAGACAAGAGATCGGGTGAACTCAAATAAAATAGGCCGACACTTCTAACCGTTGGCTAGGCCATGTTTTAATACAAAGGGGGTTGTTTTGAATCATTTATTTAATCTAGGGTTTCTCCTTTTTATTTCCTTGTGTTTTGTTGTAATTTCTTTTGTAAACCAATTTGAACAGTTTACTAGTCCGTCAAACTAATGGTTACTGACTACGGGGTTATAGCCAGGGGAAATCTGATATTGGGGACAAAGATCAGTCAGGGTTTTTAGTATAGGGTTAGTACAACAGCAGGTATTGCGAGTGTACAAAACTGTATAGGCGGTTAGCGAGGGTCGCGAGTCTGTAGGTTTGTGTATGCGGGAGTCTGTATAATTCTATAATAAAAACCTTGGGGAATGCAGCAATAGGCAGGGTTGCCGAAGCTGGGCATATCTATATGTTATTTATTTACAGCATTTATTTACTCTGATCATTATTTGTGCTGTGATATTTTTAATATTATATACTCAGCGATAATCTGCGATAAACCCTAATCACCCCCTCTCTAGGGTTAATCTAGATCCAACAAGTGGTATCAGAGCAGGTATTCTGTTAACTCTAGAGTAATGGTGATTCCTAGTTGTCAGTCGATAGAAAGTTAGTCCAGTTCATCTCCAACTATTTTCAATGGAACTGATTTTTTAAACTGGAAATCCAAAATGGAATTTTATTTAAAATCTGTTAATATTAAATATTGGGATGTTGTTATCATCGGATTTGATAGTGTAGATATTACTTTCAATACCCATGCTATGAAAATTATATTTGATTATCTTAGTACTGAACAATTTAATCTTATCTGCCATTGTTTATCTGCACAGGAAATCTGGGATACTCTCAATACGAAGTATAGAAGATCTGACAATGGTAGCTCAAAACCCGAGAAAGTCAACTCAAATTCAGAGTTCTGTTTAATAGGATTTACAAATGAAAATTCAGAAGGATCATCGGATGGAGAATCAACAGATGTTGAAACAGAAAATTTCTCATACGAAAATTTAGTTTATATGTGCGTTGATTTGACTAAATCTGTAGATAAACTCCAATCTAAAAACAAATCTCTGAAATCTAAGAATTTTGAGTTAACCAGCAAAATGGATGATTTGGAATTACAACTAGAACATTTTAAAAATTCTTCAAATTCAGATTGCAATAATTGTTTGAAATTGAAAACCAATCTTGTTCATCTCAATAAAAATATTCAAATGTTTGAAAAGGAAATTCTAATCTTAAAACAATACAAGATTGAGTTGTCAAGTTTGAACAATTTTCTACAAAAGGAATTTGAAATTTTCAAGACTGATATATATTCCAAATGTGAAATTGCTGAAAAGGAGAATGTGTTGAAATCTGAGTTGATTTTGAAAGAACTTGAAAACGAGATTGAAAAATCCAAGGTTTTTGAGATTGAAAAAAAAAACAGTTTGATACTGAAATTGTTGAGTCCAAAATCAATACTGAGAAGCTTCTAATTGAGAATGATTTTTTGAAATAAAAAATCAATAGTCTTGAGTTGAGTTTGAAACGTTTTTCTAATGGAGAAAAATCTTTGAATATGCTGTTGAAATATCAAGCTTCTTCTGGTAATGGGAATGGTCTCGGTTTTGGGAAAACAAATGATTTTTAAAATTTGAATTCTTGTGATTTACCTTTAAGGGGCTTCAAAAAGGATCTTTCTGAAAAATTGAATTTTGAAAATTCCAAAAGGTTTTTAAATCACAAACGAGACAAGAATTGGTTTGATAACAGTCCAGTTGAACAGTTGTGGACCCCAAAAAGAAATAAAATGATTTTTGGAAAAACTAAATGAATTTGGGTTCCAAAGGGTACTCTAGTTGATTCTAACGGAGTGTTATACAAACAGATTTGGGTACCAAAAGATGTGAATAAAATTGTGAGTGGTTTTACTACTTTCGTTAGACCACTCAATTGTAACAACCCGAAAATCTGGGCCAGTTTAAAAATTTTATTTTGGCAATTTTGGCGAATTTTGATTATCTAAAATATATTATTTTAAATAATATCATCGAGAAATTTATTTTGTATATAATTTGAACGTATATATTATATACGTCGTCTTTAGAATATAAATAATTATATATAATTATAAATAGAATTGAAAATGGCGTGGTAGTTCGATAATTCGATTTCAAACTTCAATTGAATGTACCGGGTGCAAAACAATCCGGATTTTAGTGAAACCAAAAATAATAGGATCTAATTGATAATATCTTTCCAACGAATCCGAAAAATCGAAATTTCATAACGGGAATCAAAAGATATGTCCAGTTGAAAATTCTGAATAGTCGCTATGGAATTCAGGCCCTTAAAAATGGACATTTTGCAAACGACCTCGGATTTCGACGAAACCAGTTTTGTTGGATCCGCAGTGTCAAATTATTGCTAGATTCCAAATTTCATAATTTTTCGAATCAATATGTGAGCGTGGCAAAGGAAAACGCGTTTGACCAGTTTAAGTTGATTTTAATCGACTGGAAAATGACCATTTTTCCAACGGTCTCAGAATTCGACGAAACTAGTTTTGTTAGGACCGTATCGTCAATATGAAGCCAGAAAATATTTTTCTGCAATTTATAGAGTTCGTATGTGACCCCGGTAAATTGAAATGTGCGTTCAAATTCAATATATAGAGTTATATGTTGATTTTAACGAAAACTGATCGAAATGATCGAACCAGCCTGCGATACATAACCCATTGTGTTCGGAATGAGGGTAATTAGCTAGCGACGACAGTCGGTGTGTTCAATTTCGAGTTGAAAATAAAAGGTTTCTTTTAGAATTTAAAATGAATTAAATATATATTAATATAAAGGGTCAACCCTTTACTTCTCTCCTCACTCAGTCAAAACGAAGAAAAAAAAAACCCCCGTTATCCCTCTTTCAGCCCATGATCCACGTTCCTCCTCGAATTCACCGCCGCCGCTGGCACTGTAACACCTCGCCTCCGCTAGGGTCACTCGCAAAGGAATGCACTAGCTTTAGAGGGGCATTATTGGTAAACATGCACAGAAATATCACAAGACAGAACATATAAAATAGCGGAAGTAAAATCGAACTTTCATAAACATGAATACATAAGGTCTAAAGCCTTTTACATCAGAGTACATCAAAACCTGTCTTGCAATAGTAAAGAAGCATAAAGACTTTTTCATAAATTATTCCCCAAATAAAAACAGTAAAGTAGCCATAGCCGGGAAAAGTCCAAGCCATCCATGATGACCTTCAAGCAGAAGAAGTCCGAACTAAACAGCAGTGTTTCCTCCCTGTAACCTGGGGGGGGAAACGGAAGAAAAGAGGCGAAACAAAACGGGTCAGTCAAAAAGACTGAGTAAGCCCTATCTACTATTAGTATAAAAACTAGTAAAGTTAACTGACATGAGAAACTGAGATGAACATAAGCATGATAACAAGATAGATAAGCTAAATCAAAATAACAGGATGAACTACTGAACTCAGATAAACTAGGGTGTCGTGATAAACTACGGTGTCAAGATAAAACAAGGTATCACATTGTCAGGTTTCTATCAAGTATAATATCCCAAGATATCTATCGCGTATAACGTCCCATGGCATCTATCATGTATATCTGCTCTGCACCTACCGTACTAGTACCCCAACTGTATTACGTGTTATCCGTGAATGACCCTTACTCAAAAGTCGTGTAATGGTCCATGTCAACCTAATATGCCGCATATATAGGTTACTCAACTCATATGTTTCTTTCCATGTATAAGTTCAGTCCTTTGCCGTAGGCTGTACGGGCTTTCCCATGTAAACGGTTTATCCTTGAAGTTGTTTTGGACTGCAACCCTTGATCTAGTTGTGTTTCCTTACCATGAACTATCGCGCGTCCACTTAGGATTTATGCCACCTAGGACCGCTAGGGATTATGCTACCTAATGAACGTTTCCGTGTCTCGGTTTGGGTTTTGGCCACCTAGGACCACTAGGGATTACGCCACCCGTCAACCGCGCCCTTGATCCCACGTATGTATCGTGAATCGTTTTCCATGTCTAGATGCACATGTTCCCCAATGTGCCATCCGAGTTCCGTGCCAGGGCAAATCAAGAAATACGGAACTCGGTCGGGAGCTTTAAATCGTCTGCCGATGCAGATATCAAGGTCTGTTTTTGTACCCGTGGCTATGGTCCCACGTGACCCCTCCCTCAACTACTGAAAGGCAATCCAAGAAAAATCATGTATAAGAACCACTCCACGGCCCCACTATAGCCCACTTTCCTACGGGCCAACCTCACCCATGACTCGATAGCAAGCACATGGTCTGTTGGGGGTTCCCTGCCTTTCCGCACGTACACGATTGACTAAAGATGGTAGGTAGTCGGCGATGCGCTATCCAGGGCAAAAACAAGAATCGTCGACTCCACGCTAATCCATCCCAGTCTTTAGGTTGCTCGCATAGCAACCAAGGCATACTCTTGGTCCTTCTAACGCAGACCTTAACCTCTCATGGGCCTAGTATAATTACCTGGCAGCCCACAGAGGGATCCCAAGAATATCCTCACGTCCCCCGAAGCTTCCACTTCGGCACCCAGTGCGCTGGAGCTTTTATCCAAGTCAGATAACTTGCTCCCCCTCGTATACTAAGCGATGACCTACCGTATCAGGTTACTCATCGTTTTGAGAATTAGTCCTATGTCCTTAGCTAAGAATTATTACTTAGTTACCCTTAACTAAGGTTTACCACTTAGCTTCCTTTCCCGTTATCCTTGATTAACCACGGTTTTCTACCTAGTTCTTCTAGCTAGGGTTTGTCTATTGGGTTAAGTGTTATCATTCAAGTCCATGACTTAACCCGCCCACGAATCACGTCAAAGATTGACTAAGTATTTAAGTTCAAGACTTAGTCCCACAAGTTGGTTAAGTGTACCCAGAGGCTCATGACTTAACCCTATCAAGTCAAATTGGTCAAGTACTAGCTTACCTTAATCCTATCGGATTATCTTGCTAGATCGATTAAGCATAGATTATCTTAATCCCATCAAATTATCGAGTCGGATTGGTTAAGTATAGGTTGGCTTAACCCCATCCTCTAATCGTACTACAATGGTTAAGTATATTCTAAAAAGGTCTTGTGACTTAACCTTATCAGGTCCGCGTATTAGATTGGTTAAGTGTAAGTTACTTAACCCCATCAAATCATCATGTATAATTGGTTAAGTATAAGTTGCTTAACCCCATTAAATTACCACGTTAAGTTGGTTAAGTATTGGTTACTTAACCTCATTGAATTACCGAGTTTAAATTGGTTAAGTGTTTAACTTAACCCCATCGAATTACCGTGTTTAGATTAGTTAAGTGTGGATTACTTAACCCCATCTAATTACCGTGTCGGATTAGTTAGGTGCAAATTACTTAACCCCATCCCCTAATCATCTTGTATGGTTAAGTGTCATTAAGAAAACTTACTTAACCTTGCCAAATTATCATGTTGGATTGATTAAGTGTTGGTTAACTTAATCCCCGTCCACTAGTCGTATAAAAATGGTTAAGCGTCATTAGGCAAATCAAATCACTTAACCTACCCATCCTTGTCATGTTTTGTTAAGTATCATTAGCCTAACCAATTTACTTAACCCATTTACCCATGTCATATTTGGTTAAGAGTCATTAATCAAATTAACTTAACCCTATCATGTGGCATTAATTACTTAATGCACCCCAACCTCTCACATTAGACTTTGTTGTGGTTACTAGTTAAGCCGGTCGGTTCCGGGTAGCTTTACACCACAACTTGGTCTAACCTCGGGTTCTAGCACAACATGACCAACTTCTCACATTGGGTCCTATTGTTTGCAACTACTAGTTAGGCCGGTCGGTTCCGGGTAGTTTTACGTTGCAAACTCAACCCAACCTCGAGTTGGCCACTTTCATGTTTAGTCTAGTGTCATGTTCATAGTCAAGTTTTCAAGCAATTGGGTAGACCTAACTTAATAGGTAAATTCCCAATGGGTAGACCTAACTTAATAGGTAAATTCCCAAGCTTATGTTTTTATGCATACTTACATGTCAACTTTCATGTTATACTTCAAGTCATGTTTTCAAGTATAAACACATGTCATATTTAACGTTACATGTTGTCATGTTTATACCCATTTACCCAAGTCATATTCATGTCATTATGTTTCCCCATAATGTGACCCCAACGCTTTTTAAACTAGCATATACGTTCGCAACAACGTGATGGATTAAAAGAAGAGACATGGCAAAGGAATGACAAAAATGGGTATTAAGCCACAAGTTAATCATGGTGGCAAATGAGGCACAAATGTGTTCATTAGCTTGCATGTTACATTTTTAAGCCTCAAAAACATGCATCAACCCAAACTTGGTACATAAGCGAATCATGGTGACAAAAGACATGGAATGATGGCTAGAAACTCGCATATATCATCATATAAGGATTATGACTTCATATGCAAGTTGACATAATGATTATGAAGATTCTCATGTTGCATAATGCAACATTTCAACATAAAGGTTATGGCTTTTAGTTCATAAGATCAAGATAATGACTTCATAAACTTGCATAACATGATAGCATGCATCATTCTAATTAATCAAACCCAAACTTTCAACATGAACATTTAACTTCATAGTTAATATCTAAGAGTAGGGAAGGGCTTACAATGCTTATGTGGACTCAAATGAGTATAGCAAATGTAAGAGACCCCTTATGCAACAAATTAAAACCCCAAAATGCAAGCAAACTTGATCAAGACTCCTCCTTTATGATGCCAATAGAGAAACAAGACTTTAATGCAAGCTAAAGAGGATCATACAAGCCTAAATACACTTGTATGCATGGAAATCTCTTAGAAATTTGATTTAGGAATTTATGAAGAGAGTGGAGGCCATGAGAGGATTGATTTTGCCATAGTTTAGTTGCATGAATGAATAATGAGGATTTAGGATAGGTTAGGGTCTTATTTATAGATTAGGCAAGTGTTTTAGGCCATAGGATTAAACCTAAATTCAATCCAAGCCATCAAAGCATGTCTTGGGGAAGAAGTCAAGTGTAGGAACCATCTAGGGCCTTTAGATTAAAGATGAACCATGAGAACCATCCAAATGCAAAATCTGCATTTGAGCGAATCGGCCCACGGGTTGACAGCCAAACTGTAACAACCCGTATTTTCAATAACCTGTAATAACATAAATCGAGGCAGAATTTAATTCTAAAATGGGAATCAAGGGAAACGGGCTATGCCATTGTGTTCGTCTCGGAAAAATACGCGAAATAGAGTCCGAGTTTTCGAAAATCGGAGTCCGTATGACCAAGATATGGCCTCGCGAAGTTTCACGAAAATTCCCAAATTAAAGTATACTTAATTAAGTGAAATGGGTTGTGTAGATATATATATATATATATATATATATATTGATATATATATATATATATATAATTGAAAATTTAATAAATAAATATGCAAAAATGCTCAAAACAGCGAATTGGGAGAGGGGAATAACCGAACCGGCCGATTTTTGAAGTCGACCCGAGCCCGCTGGGTCGACTAGGGGTTAATCCAGGGTGTTTGGCTGTCAACCCGTGGGCCGATTCGCTCAAGTGCAGATTTTGCATTTGAATGGTTCTCATGGTCCATCTTTAATCTAAAGGCCCTAGATGGTTCCTACACTTGACTTCTTCCCCAAGACATGCTTTGATGGCTTGGATTGAATCTAGGGTTAATCCTATGGCCTAAAACACTTGCCTAATCTATAAATAAGACCCTAACCTACCCTAATTCATTCATAATTAAACCTAGTGACTAAACTATGGCAAAATGCTAGCTCTCATGGCCTCCACTAATTTTATGAAGAGGGTTGCATACTAATCACTCTCTAATCAACTTCTAATCCCTTCTTAGCATCTTAATCTTCTTCATTTGGTGTTCAAAGTTGCTAGTTGTGAGTTTCTATCACTTTGATGATCTTTTGGTAAACTAATTAGATGAGATGTGATGAGATTTATGGTTTTGTATGTGGGTTAATGAGCTTTGAATCATATGATATGATGTTAGCATTAATCTTATGTTTATGCATGTTGAGTATGTAAGCTTATGCAAGTTTAATATGATGTATGTTATGTTTGCATGATGCTAAATATGCAAGTTGTGGGCTATGTAATCATATGCATGTTATGCAAGTTCATGGTAATATGCTATGCAAGTTACATGTTTGTTAATATGCAAGTTACATGTATGTAAATATGCAAGTTACATGTTTGTTAATATGCAAGTTACATGTTTGTTAATATGCAAGTTACATGTATGTAAATATGCAAGTTACATGTTTCTTTATATGCAAGTTACATGTTTGTTAATATGCGAGTTACATGTATGTAAATATGCAAGTTACATGTTTATTAATATGCAAGTTCATGATGACACATTATGCAAGTCTATAAGCTAATATGCAAGTTTGTTATGCAAAATGAATATGTAAGTTATGTGACATATTATATGCAAGTTATGTGACATGTTATGCAAGTTCATATGCAAGTTATGTGTTTGTTAATATGCAAGATGGCACCTTTGAAACATGTTCATTCATATGCAAGTTGACACCTTTTATATGTGTTATATCATGAACGAAATTACGTGGGAACGATGGGGTAATTAAATGCATAAGTTAATAAGATTGTGTGAAATTAATATAATTATGCATAACACAAAATAAATAAACATAGTATGGGAATTTGCCTATTTGGTTAGGTGTACCCATACTATGTGTTGGGAATTTACCTATTGAGTTAGGTCTACCCCATGGGAATTTACCTATTAAGTTAGGTCTACCCATGTTAAGAAAACTTGATTAATTAGGGATAATTAATATAAAATTATGAGGGTGATTAATTAGGTGTAATTAATTGACTAAGACACGAGGTTGGACTCAGTTGTAGCGTAAAACTGCCCGGACCCAACCGGCTTAACCAGTTGCTACAAATGTTAGCCCAATGTGAGAGGTCTTAGGCACAAACTAAATACGTAATTAATGTAAAGACACGAGGTTAGACTCTGTTATGACATAAGGCTGCCCGGACCCAACCGGCTTAACCAGCGGTCATAAAAGACAGTCTAATGTGAGAGGTCTTTACAAAGGTTACGTTCTTAATTAATTAATTAAGAAACACTTAACCACATTAGCATGTAGAGGGACATGAGGGGTTAAGTGGGTGCCTCGGGTGGCATGAGAAAATCTAGTGGTTGCCTTGGGTGGCAATAGAAAATACGATTAGAATACTTAACCAAAATAGAACATGTAATTAAAACATGATTAAAGGGTTAAGTGGGATATACTAGAAAAAGGGACAAGCTTAGGTGGGTAGCTTGTGGAGGCCCATTTCAACCAGTAACCCATACGTATCTTTGTGGGCTCGACCCATGTCGAGGACGGGACACGCATACTGGGCTTGACTGTAAGAGGCAAACGGGTTAGCGGTGGCAACGCAAGTCCAACGGGCTTCATATGCGTGAGTGGGCCCGGGCTGGTAGGTAAGCCGTTGTTGCATCGAGTAGATATAAGCCGTGCACCTTTAGTTTCATCAGGTTGCCACATTGGGGAATGATACATCCCACGGTGGGGCCAGCACGGGTATCTACGTTAGGGAGCCGATCGAATGGGAAGTAGTGTGTACACCTAGTGGATTGTAGGGCCCCGTGGCGCCTACTTGGTCACCTAGGGGTACGCAGGTACTAATTAGTAAATTTTATAAGTCCTTGGGTGGGATCAACCTTTAAGTTAGGAACGACTGGTGTGGTGCAGTTTAGTAATTTACCTTAGGGAGGGTAGATGCGTCTTTATCCTTTATCTTCGTTTAGTTGACTGCTTAGGGTAGCCATTCATCCCTATATGTTACCGTATATCAGTTTATGTCTTCTCTGGTTACTTTAACGATTGTATTGTTAAAGTTATAGGACTCGCTCAGACTTATGTCTGACCCTGTTGTTTTTATCTTTTTCCCAACCCTCAGGTCCTACGGTGGATCCTAGCAGTAGTGGAGCTTGATCGGATTGCTGTTCCAGTCTTTAGGAGCTTGGATAGATGTAAAGCTCCAGTTATCCAGTTATCTTTTCTTTTGTTTGGCTATTGTATGAGAGTGGGATTATGTACTTCTTTATTTTGATGGATATTGTACTTGACCTTTATTGTGGTTTTATGATGTAACCAGACATGTTTTACTTCCGCTGTTATGAGATGATGTTTTAAAATTTCAAGTACTATTTATATCTGTCTTGTTGTAATTTTTCTGTTCTATATTCACTAAAATACTCCACCGATGCTATGGCATTCCCTTAGTGAGTGATCATAGCGGGAGTGGGGTGTTACACGTGGTATCAGAGCTTAAGGTTACCAGAACAGATAAAATTTTTGAGAAAAACTACTTTCTAAGAGTATTTTCGAAGAAAGTATTTTTTAAAAGCATGTCTTCTAAGAGAAAAAGTTTTTGAAAAAGAAAAGCATAATCCCCAATAGCCATATCTTTATCTTTCGGAATCTCCTTTTTGAATCTTTCCTCTTTCGTTTCAGCATGGCTGAAGATCTTAACATCCCGGAGGGTTTAGTTATACCACTATGGTATAGGAGGTTGCAAGAGGCTAGGGCCGCGGCTGCGGGTCCGGCCAATGCTACTACACCAGAGACAACCGCTCCTCCTCCTCAGCCTAGAGTGGATAATTTTGCTAAGGTTTGCAAGGAGTTCAAGGCTATAGGAGGAAAACCTTTTCTTGGTTCAGAGACTTTCGTAGAGGCTAGAGATTGGCTTAAGGAAGTGGAAGAGTTGCTAGATATCTTTGAAGTGGAAGAGGGAAAGAAAGTCAAGTTGGCGGCTTGGTTAATGAAGGGAGAGGCCTCATTCTGGTGGGAGGTCACTAATGGAGAACGCCCTGTTGACTCTTGGGCAGATTTTAAGCAAAGGTTTGGGGCTAAGTTTCTCTCAAGGGCGGAAGAGAATCTGTTTATGGAGAAGTTCTTGAATTTGAAGCAAGGGAATCTCACGGTGAAAGAATATGTCAACAAATTCAATCAATTAGCAAGGTTTGGCATAGAGTTGGTGAATACACCGGAGAAGAAGGCTTTGAGGTTCGTTAGAGGCTTGAACGAACCATTGCAAGGAATAGCTATGACTCACATTCCTATGGGGGCCACTTTTGAGAAGCTTGTCTACATGGCACTTATGCATGAGGATGATAAGAATTCTAAGGCACCAGAGAAAAAGGGGGATCAGAAGAAACCGCAACAGCAACAACAAGGCAAGGGCGGAAAAGGCAATGGTGACAAAAAGAAGACGAAGAAGAAGTGCTTCAGTTGTGGAACACCAGGACACCTCAGTAAGGATTGTCGCAAAAAGAAGAAGACCGGTTGCTTTCATTGTGGTGAAGCAGGGCATCTTGTGAAAAACTGCCCAAAGAAGGGGCAGAAGACGGGGTCTACCTCAGGAGGCCAGGTGCAAGCTCTTATAGCACCACCTCAGTCAGGGGGGCAAGTTCAGGTTCTCTCAGTTCCACCGATTCAGCAGAGAGGTAGAACTATTTCCGTTGAAAGTCTGGTTTTTCTGTTTGATCATCCAGTTCGTACTTTGTTTGACTCTGGCGCATCGCATTCTTTTATCTCATCATCGTTAGTTGAGTCACTGCACTTAGACACCAGTCTAGTTGATGATCCCTTGGTTGTCTCAAACCCAATTGGGGGCTCCATATATCTGTCTATGATATGTTTGGGTTTGAAGATTTCTATACTTAGCGTTGAGTTTAGATGTGATGCTTTTGTATTGGGCTTCACGGGCTATGGGTTGATCTTGGGCATGGACTGGTTATCCAGTAATGGTGCCGTTCTTGATTGCGAAAGGAGAGTTGTCAGGCTCATGACCCGCTTGGGTAACACTCTCGAGATCTCTTGCAATCCCATGGAATCTGTTTTGCTAAGTTATCTTGAATCGCTCGATGCTTCGGTCGAAAGTTTGTGTTCTGTCAGAGTAGTCCGGGAATATCCGGATGTGTTTGAAGAAGTAAAGGGTTTGCCTCCGAAGCGGGAGATAGATTTCCGAATTTATTTGGTGGATAATGCCAAACCAGTGTCTTTGCCAGTACGCCACATGGCTCCTCGTGAGAGAAGAGAACTTCATAAGCAAGTAGGGGAGTTGCTTGAGAAGGGGTTCATAAGGCGAAGTATATCGGAGTGGGGAGCTCCAGTAGTGTTTGCCACGAAGGCGGATGGGTCCCTCAGACTTTGTGTGGATTATAGGGAACTTAATAAGCTCACGAAGAAGAATAGACACCCATTACCGAGGATAGATGATCTCTTTGATCAGTTGGTTGGCGCGTCAGTATTTTCGCAGATGGACTTAGCTACAGGGTTTCATCAGTTAAGAGTGGCGGAGGACAGTATAGAGAAGACTGCTTTCCGGACTCCGGATGGTTTTTATGAGTGGCTAGTGATGCCATTTGGGTTGACAAACGCCCCCGCATACTTTGTTGATCTCATGAGTAGAGTGTTCAGAGAGTATCTGAATAAGTTTGTAGTAGTTTTTGTGGATGACATCTTGGTCTTTTCCAAGAATGAAGAAGAGCATGCCTTACATCTCAAGGAAGTGTTGGAGACTCTTCGAGCGCATAGTCTTAAAGCTAAATTCTCTAAATGCCATTTTTGGAGAAGAGAAGTGCGATTCTTAGGGCATGTGGTCTCTAAGGAAGGGATAGCTGTGGATCCCGCAAAGATAGTATCTATCCAGGATTGGAAAGTTCCTAGAAATGCTACCGAGGTAAGAAGTTTCTTGGGGTTGGCAGGATATTATAGGAAGTTCATCAAAGACTTCGCGAAGATATCAGCCCCATTAACCCGCTTGACGAAGAAGAATCTGGTTTTCTCATGGGATGTAGATTGTGATGATGCTTTCCGACGGTTAAAGAGAGCTTTGACCACCGCTCCAGTTTTAGTGCTTCCAGATGGGAGTAAGCCGTTTGTTGTTTATACCGATGCTTGTGGAACAGGATTAGGCGCAGTCTTGATGCAGGAGGGAAGGGTAATAGCCTATGGAGGGAGACAATTGAGAGTGCATGAGAAGAATTACCCTACCCATGATCTAGAGTTGGCCGCGATTGTTTTCGCACTTAAGTCTTGGCGCCATTATCTTCTTGGTGAGAGATTCGAGTTGTTCACCGACCATAAATCATTGAAGTACTTATTCTCTCAGAAGGATTTAAACTTAAGACAGCAAAGGTGGATGGAGTTCTTAGCATCCTATGATTTCGAGATAGCGTATACCCCTGGTAAGGGTAACGTGGTGGCGGACGCCTTGAGTAGAAAAAGGCTATCTTTGAGTCCATTGTTTGTGGAACGGCGAAGCTTGGAGTTTCTTTCTTTGTTCGACTTCAGACCTTCTGTTGACTTTGTACCTGGTTTGTTGGCATCCTTGGAAGTTAGACCTACCCTTTTGGGACGGATTGGCGAAGCTCAGCGAGACGACCCACAGTTGGTTGAGTTGGTAGAGAAGCTTATAAGGGGGGAGTCGTCCAGCCATTTGGGTAGATACACTATAGATGATAGGGGATGGTTGCATAGAGACGGTAGACTTTGTGTACCGCAAGATGAGGGTTTGAAGAAGGCTATTTTGGATGACGCACATCGTTCCAGAATGACTATTCATCCCGGTGGAGACAAAATGTACCAAGACATGAAGAGAGTTTTCTTCTGGGCCGGTATGAAGAAAGATGTGGCCGAATACGTAGCTAAATGCTTAGTATGCCAACAAGTTAAAGCGGAGCAAAGGAAACCCGGTGGGTTGCTACACCCATTGGAAGTTCCGCAATGGAAGTGGGATAGTGTCTCGATGGATTTCATCGATGGGTTACCGAGATCGAGGAAGGGCAATACGGGAATTTGGGTTGTGGTGGACAGACTTACCAAGAGTGCCCATTTTATACCCGTAAAGAGTAAGAGGACCGCTCCATGGCTTGCTTCAGTCTATGTTAGAGAGATTGTTAGATTGCATGGCGTACCATCCAGCATTGTGAGTGATCGAGATCCTATTTTCACTAGTGAGTTTTGGAGAAGTTTGCAAGAGGCGGTAGGGACTCAGTTGTGTTTGAGCACCGCATATCATCCTCAGACGGACGGTCAGACCGAGAGGGTGAACCGTATCTTAGAAGATCTTTTGAGGCTTTGTATCTTGGATTTTGGAGGTACATGGGAAGAACATCTTCCTTTGGTGGAGTTCGCATATAATAACAGCTTTCAGTCCAGTATTGGTATGGCTCCTTTCGAAGCTCTTTATGGAAGGCCTTGTCGATCTCCTACATGTTGGTGGGAATCTACGGATAAGATCTTGCTTGGGCCGGATATGGTTAGAGAGACTTCAGAGAAGATTGATTTAATTCGAAAAAGGATGAAAGCAGCGCAAGATAGACAGAAATCTTATGCGGATCGGAGAAGGACGGATCTTGAGTTTGAGGTTGGGGACATGGTTTTTGTCAAAGTATCTCCATTGAGAAATGTTGTTCGCTTTGGGTCCGTAGGGAAGTTAGCACCGAGATTTGTTAGGCCGTTTCCTATTAAGGAAAGGATTGGACGGATGGCATATAGGGTGGAGTTGCCCGACAGACTTAGTGGTGTTCATGATGTATTCCATGTATCACATTTGAGGAAGTGCTTACATGAGACCGCGGAGGTGGTAGAGCCGAGCTTGCTTAGAGATGTAGAGGTAGAGCGTGATGCGACGATTCGACGAGCTCCTACTCGCATCCTTGGGTCAGAAACTAGGAAGTTGAGGAACAGAGAAGTTCAGCTAGTTAAAGTGCAATGGGGAGATGACGAAAGCAATGCTACTTGGGAGACGGAAGCAAAGATGCGTTCTTTGTATCCATTTCTTTTTGAGAGTATGTCTTTTAACTTCTCCTTTATTGCTTGTCTAGTACTTATCTTATCTTTAGTATATCCTCTCGCTAATACCTATGACCTTTAGATAGGGTAAAACCTATGGTTGAAACATGTGTTTGAAACATGTTATGGTTGATGGATGCATATGGATGCAATTGTTTGCTAGTGGTTGCTCGTGGATGCATATACACACACATTAGGCACTAGATCGGCTCAGTCACTTCATGTTGCATATTGCATAAATGGATGTGGTAGTTAGATTGATGGATGTATCATGGCTGTGTTATCATATGGATGATGCATTTTTGTGTATGGTTGTGCACGCATGTAGAAATTTGTATGTGTCAATAGGGTTTCGCATACATATTGGATGCATGGCACTATCATGGTTTGCATTAAGGAGGTTTACTGTATCAGTAACCGCCTGATTTTCGCATTAGGTAAGTACATATACACACACTTTTGCATATATCCATCCAGCATTTAGAATCTTGTAAGGACAATGATTGCTCGTGGATGATGCTTTGAGTAGATGGATGATTGGATGGTAGGATACGTTCTTCCTAACTTGAAGATTTCGGGGACGAAATCCTTTAAGGAGGGGAGAATGTAACAACCCGTATTTTCAATAACCTGTAATAACATAAATCGAGGCAGAATTTAATTCTAAAATGGGAATCAAGGGAAACGGGCTATGCCATTGTGTTCGTCTCGGAAAAATACGCGAAATAGAGTCCGAGTTTTCGAAAATCGGAGTCCGTATGACCAAGATATGGCCTCGCGAAGTTTCACGAAAATTCCCAAATTAAAGTATACTTAATTAAGTGAAATGGGTTGTGTAGATATATATATATATATATATATATATATATTGATATATATATATATATATATAATTGAAAATTTAATAAATAAATATGCAAAAATGCTCAAAACAGCGAATTGGGAGAGGGGAATAACCGAACCGGCCGATTTTTGAAGTCGACCCGAGCCCGCTGGGTCGACTAGGGGTTAATCCAGGGTGTTTGGCTGTCAACCCGTGGGCCGATTCGCTCAAGTGCAGATTTTGCATTTGAATGGTTCTCATGGTCCATCTTTAATCTAAAGGCCCTAGATGGTTCCTACACTTGACTTCTTCCCCAAGACATGCTTTGATGGCTTGGATTGAATCTAGGGTTAATCCTATGGCCTAAAACACTTGCCTAATCTATAAATAAGACCCTAACCTACCCTAATTCATTCATAATTAAACCTAGTGACTAAACTATGGCAAAATGCTAGCTCTCATGGCCTCCACTAATTTTATGAAGAGGGTTGCATACTAATCACTCTCTAATCAACTTCTAATCCCTTCTTAGCATCTTAATCTTCTTCATTTGGTGTTCAAAGTTGCTAGTTGTGAGTTTCTATCACTTTGATGATCTTTTGGTAAACTAATTAGATGAGATGTGATGAGATTTATGGTTTTGTATGTGGGTTAATGAGCTTTGAATCATATGATATGATGTTAGCATTAATCTTATGTTTATGCATGTTGAGTATGTAAGCTTATGCAAGTTTAATATGATGTATGTTATGTTTGCATGATGCTAAATATGCAAGTTGTGGGCTATGTAATCATATGCATGTTATGCAAGTTCATGGTAATATGCTATGCAAGTTACATGTTTGTTAATATGCAAGTTACATGTATGTAAATATGCAAGTTACATGTTTGTTAATATGCAAGTTACATGTTTGTTAATATGCAAGTTACATGTATGTAAATATGCAAGTTACATGTTTCTTTATATGCAAGTTACATGTTTGTTAATATGCGAGTTACATGTATGTAAATATGCAAGTTACATGTTTATTAATATGCAAGTTCATGATGACACATTATGCAAGTCTATAAGCTAATATGCAAGTTTGTTATGCAAAATGAATATGTAAGTTATGTGACATATTATATGCAAGTTATGTGACATGTTATGCAAGTTCATATGCAAGTTATGTGTTTGTTAATATGCAAGATGGCACCTTTGAAACATGTTCATTCATATGCAAGTTGACACCTTTTATATGTGTTATATCATGAACGAAATTACGTGGGAACGATGGGGTAATTAAATGCATAAGTTAATAAGATTGTGTGAAATTAATATAATTATGCATAACACAAAATAAATAAACATAGTATGGGAATTTGCCTATTTGGTTAGGTGTACCCATACTATGTGTTGGGAATTTACCTATTGAGTTAGGTCTACCCCATGGGAATTTACCTATTAAGTTAGGTCTACCCATGTTAAGAAAACTTGATTAATTAGGGATAATTAATATAAAATTATGAGGGTGATTAATTAGGTGTAATTAATTGACTAAGACACGAGGTTGGACTCAGTTGTAGCGTAAAACTGCCCGGACCCAACCGGCTTAACCAGTTGCTACAAATGTTAGCCCAATGTGAGAGGTCTTAGGCACAAACTAAATACGTAATTAATGTAAAGACACGAGGTTAGACTCTGTTATGACATAAGGCTGCCCGGACCCAACCGGCTTAACCAGCGGTCATAAAAGACAGTCTAATGTGAGAGGTCTTTACAAAGGTTACGTTCTTAATTAATTAATTAAGAAACACTTAACCACATTAGCATGTAGAGGGACATGAGGGGTTAAGTGGGTGCCTCGGGTGGCATGAGAAAATCTAGTGGTTGCCTTGGGTGGCAATAGAAAATACGATTAGAATACTTAACCAAAATAGAACATGTAATTAAAACATGATTAAAGGGTTAAGTGGGATATACTAGAAAAAGGGACAAGCTTAGGTGGGTAGCTTGTGGAGGCCCATTTCAACCAGTAACCCATACGTATCTTTGTGGGCTCGACCCATGTCGAGGACGGGACACGCATACTGGGCTTGACTGTAAGAGGCAAACGGGTTAGCGGTGGCAACGCAAGTCCAACGGGCTTCATATGCGTGAGTGGGCCCGGGCTGGTAGGTAAGCCGTTGTTGCATCGAGTAGATATAAGCCGTGCACCTTTAGTTTCATCAGGTTGCCACATTGGGGAATGATACATCCCACGGTGGGGCCAGCACGGGTATCTACGTTAGGGAGCCGATCGAATGGGAAGTAGTGTGTACACCTAGTGGATTGTAGGGCCCCGTGGCGCCTACTTGGTCACCTAGGGGTACGCAGGTACTAATTAGTAAATTTTATAAGTCCTTGGGTGGGATCAACCTTTAAGTTAGGAACGACTGGTGTGGTGCAGTTTAGTAATTTACCTTAGGGAGGGTAGATGCGTCTTTATCCTTTATCTTCGTTTAGTTGACTGCTTAGGGTAGCCATTCATCCCTATATGTTACCGTATATCAGTTTATGTCTTCTCTGGTTACTTTAACGATTGTATTGTTAAAGTTATAGGACTCGCTCAGACTTATGTCTGACCCTGTTGTTTTTATCTTTTTCCCAACCCTCAGGTCCTACGGTGGATCCTAGCAGTAGTGGAGCTTGATCGGATTGCTGTTCCAGTCTTTAGGAGCTTGGATAGATGTAAAGCTCCAGTTATCCAGTTATCTTTTCTTTTGTTTGGCTATTGTATGAGAGTGGGATTATGTACTTCTTTATTTTGATGGATATTGTACTTGACCTTTATTGTGGTTTTATGATGTAACCAGACATGTTTTACTTCCGCTGTTATGAGATGATGTTTTAAAATTTCAAGTACTATTTATATCTGTCTTGTTGTAATTTTTCTGTTCTATATTCACTAAAATACTCCACCGATGCTATGGCATTCCCTTAGTGAGTGATCATAGCGGGAGTGGGGTGTTACACAAACACCCTGGATTAACCCCTAGTCGACCCAGCGAGCTCGGGTCGACCTCAAAAATCGGCCGGTTCGGTTATTCCCCTCTCCCAATTCGCTGTTTTGAACATTTTTGCATATTTATTTATTTAATTTTCAATTATATATATATATATATCAATATATATATATTTTTCTGCGCAACCCATTTCACTTAATTAAGTATACTTTAATTTGGGAATTTTTCGTGAAACTTCGCGAGGCCATATCTTGGTCATACGGACTCCGATTTTCGAAAACTCGGACTCTATTTCGCGTATTTTTCCGAGACGAACGCAATGGAATAGCCCGTTTCACTTGATTCAGAATTTAAAATTAAATTCTTCCTTGATTCTCGTCTTTAATCATGTTATCGAAATACGGGTTGTTACATTCTCCCCAACTTTTAGGATTTCGTCCCCGAAATCTCCAAGTTAGGAAGAACATATCCTACCATCCATCATCCATCTACTCAAAACATCATCCACGAGCAACCATTGTCCTTAGATGATTTCTAATGCTGTATGAATATATGCAAGACGTGTGTGTACATGTTCCTTAGCTAATGCTAATGATCAGGCCTGAATAATCTTTCTAATGCAAAATATGTATAGTGCCATGAATCCAACATGTATGCAAATAGTCCTAGTCATATTGATACTATATGCGTGCACAATCATTCATTCATATGCAACAACCGCATGATAATACATTCGATTTCATCCATAAACAAGTATAAATACTCGTGCATATGCAATATGAAATGTGACTGAGTCGAGCTAGTATCTAATGTGTATTCGCGCATCCACGAGCAACCACTTGCAACCACTTGCAACCATATCAATCATAACATGTTTCAAATACATGTTTACATCCATAGGGTTCTACCTAGGATTCCCTGAAACAGGGTCGAGAAGATAAACAAGACAAACTCCTTACGGGGTTTGTAACAGAAAATAGGACCAAGAAGATGTCCACAAAAGATAGCCTACAAGTAAGCTCTACAGAAAACAGGGATCAAGGACATACTCCCAAAAAGAGATATCATGCGCGTATCTAGTCTTTGACCATCAGAGTCGTATTTCCTTGAGTTTAATTCTATTGTGCCTTGACCGTCTTTTAACTTCGCGATTTCGTAGCTTCTTATTTCCTGTTTCCATAGCATGAGCTGGAACTCATTTCTTCGTCGCCTCTCGTTCCACTTGCACTTATCCTTTTCCTAGAATACTTGGAGCAAACATGACTGCGTACTCATGATCTCATGCAAGCTTTCCAAAATTCACTAGTGAATCTTGGATCTCGTTTATATACTATAAGGCATTCCATGTAGAAGAACTTTCTCTTGAAAGTAAACAGATGTCAATCAGGTTATCATGCGCACTTACTGGGGTGATCTCTATAACCCATGCATAAATGAAGTAAACCATCCGTCTTATTGGCGAACACCACTTGATCGGGCTTCAAATTTCCAATAAAGGCATCAAGGGATTCTAAGTAACTAGTCATGACAGAACCTCAAAAAGGTTACCCGATACTTCGAGGGCATTACCAAGGCTAGTCAAAAGGTCTAACTACCCTCCTATCAAAACCGAGAGTGGCACCCCCTACTGGATAACCACTTCATCCCTAGAATCCATCCATAGCTTATAAACATAAGCATTATTTCCAAACTCAACACTTGGCATAGACATTCCCAAATCCAAACAAGTCATGTATAAATGGACTGATTCTCCAATAGGACTTTGAGACAAAAATGGGATTCTCTATTACGCTAGTACTTAAGGTGCAGAGACTCAACTATCAAAGCAGACTTAAATGATACGAACAACGAAGTCCTAACGGGATGATAGAGAAGAAAAGCTAAACCTTTAACAAGATCGTTACCCTCCTTCCGAGGTACTCTAGAAATGAGAGCATACTACTGCCCTCCCGATGATCTTGTCCTTGTCCCATAATACTTAAATATCCGTCCCATTTTACCATGCCAAAGGTACTCTCTCGTCATGGGTTTCATTGTTCATCTTTCTCCCTCCTTTGAGGACTAAGCCATACCAACAAGTTGCTCATCCTTAAGCTTGTATCCTTTATCCTTCTTTCTCACGATCCTTTCTTATAACGCGGCCACTGGTCTCTCGAGAACCACCTCCATCGTATGGAAAGCACTTTCGTAGGTAGAAAAGACTAGTCGCAGTTAAAACTACTGTGACTACAGATGGAGGAAAGAAAGGAAAAGAGACTCAATTAAGGAAACAAGGATAGTGCTAATGGCCTTTGGGGAATAGCCTTTTTCTTTTAAAAGAAAATTTTCTTGAAAAATGCTTCTTTGTAAACGGTTTTTTTCAAATAGTTTTCAGAAGGTCTTTAAAAACTTTTGCCCAGTCTGGTAACCTTCTGCTCTGATACCAAATGTAACACCCCGCCTCTGCTAGGGTCACTCGCAAAGGAATGCACTAGCTTTAGAGGGGCATTATTGGTAAACATGCACAGAAATATCACAAGACAGAACATATAAAATAGCGGAAGTAAAATCGAACTTTCATAAACATGAATACATAAGGTCTAAAGCCTTTTACATCAGAGTACATCAAAACCTGTCTTGCAATAGTAAAGAATCATAAAGACTTTTTCATAAATTATTCCCCAAATAAAAACAGTAAAGTAGCCATAGCCAGGAAAAGTCCAAGCCATCCATGATGACCTTCAAGCAGAAGAAGTCCGAACTAAACAGCAGTGTTTCCTCGCTGTAACCTGGGGGGGGGGGGGAAACGGAAGAAAAGAGGCGAAACAAAACGGGTCAGTCAAAAAGACTGAGTAAGTCCTATCTACTATTAGTATAAAAACTAGTAAAGTTAACTGACATGAGAAACTGAGATGAACATAAGCATGATAACAAGATAGATAAGCTAAATCAAAATAACAGGATGAACTACTGAACTCAGATAAACTAGGGTGTCGTGATAAACTACGGTGTCAAGATAAAACAAGGTATCACATTGTCAGGTTTCTATCAAGTATAATATCCCAAGATATCTATCGCGTATAACGTCCCATGGCATCTATCCTGTATATCTGCTCTGCACCTACCGTACTAGTACCCCAACTGTATTACGTGTTATCCGTGAATGACCCTTACTCAAAAGTCGTGTAATGGTCCATGTCAACCTAATATGCCGCATATATAGGTTACTCAACTCATATGTTTCTTTCCATGTATAAGTTCAGTCCTTTGCCGTAGGCTGTACGGGCTTTCCCATGTAAACGGTTTATCCTTGAAGTTGTTTTGGACTGCAACCCTTGATCTAGTTGTGTTTCCTTACCATGAACTATCGCGCGTCCACTTAGGATTTATGCCACCTAGGACCGCTAGGGATTATGCTACCTAATGAACGTTTCCGTGTCTCGGTTTGGGTTTTGGCCACCTAGGACCACTAGGGATTACGCCACCCGTCAACCGCGCCCTTGATCCCACGTATGTATCGTGAATCGTTTTCCATGTCTAGATGCACATGTTCCCCAATGTGCCATCCGAGTTCCGTGCCAGGGCAAATCAAGAAATACGGAACTCGGTCGGGAGCTTTAAATCGTCTACCGATGCAGATATCAAGGTCTGTTTTTGTACCCGTGGCTATGGTCCCACGTGACCCCTCCCTCAACTACTGAAAGGCAATCCAAGAAAAATCATGTATAAGAACCACTCCACGGCCCCACTATAGCCCACTTTCCTACGGGCCAACCTCACCCATGACTCGATAGCAAGCACATGGTCTGTTGGGGGTTCCCTGCCTTTCCGCACGTACACGATTGACTAAAGATGGTAGGTAGTCGGCGATGCGCTATCCAGGGCAAAAACAAGAATCGTCGACTCCACGCTAATCCATCCCAGTCTTTAGGTTGCTCGCATAGCAACCAAGGCATACTCTTGGTCCTTCTAACGCAGACCTTAACCTCTCATGGGCCTAGTATAATTGCCTGGCAGCCCACAGAGGGATCCCAAGAATATCCTCACGTCCCCCGAAGCTTCCACTTCGGCACCCAGTGCGCTGGAGCTTTTATCCAAGTCAGATAACTTGCTCCCCCTCGTATACTAAGCGATGACCTACCGTATCAGGTTACTCATCGTTTTGAGAATTAGTCCTATGTGCTTAGCTAAGAATTATTACTTAGTTACCCTTAACTAAGGTTTACCACTTAGCTTCCTTTCCCGTTATCCTTGATTAACCACGGTTTTCTACCTAGTTCTTCTAGCTAGGGTTTGTCTATTGGGTTAAGTGTTATCATTCAAGTCCATGACTTAACCCGCCCACGAATCACGTCAAAGATTGGCTAAGTATTTAAGTTCAAGACTTAGTCCCACAAGTTGGTTAAGTGTACCCAGAGGCTCATGACTTAACCCTATCAAGTCAAATTGGTCAAGTACTAGCTTACCTTAATCCTATCGGATTATCTTGCTAGATCGATTAAGCATAGATTATCTTAATCCCATCAAATTATCGAGTCAGATTGGTTAAGTATAGGTTGGCTTAACCCCATCCTCTAATCGTACTACAATGGTTAAGTATATTCTAAAAAGGTATTGTGACTTAACCTTATCAGGTCCGCGTATTAGATTGGTTAAGTGTAAGTTACTTAACCCCATCAAATCATCATGTATAATTGGTTAAGTATAAGTTGCTTAACCCCATTAAATTACCACGTTAAGTTGGTTAAGTATTGGTTACTTAACCTCATTGAATTACCGAGTTTAAATTAGTTAAGTGTTTAACTTAACCCCATCGAATTACCGTGTTTAGATTAGTTAAGTGTGGATTACTTAACCCCATCTAATTACCGTGTCGGATCAGTTAGGTGCAAATTACTTAACCCCATCCCCTAATCATCTTGTATGGTTAAGTGTCATTAAGAAAACTTACTTAACCTTGCCAAATTATCATGTTGGATTGATTAATTGTTGGTTAACTTAATCCCCGTCCACTAGTCGTATAAAAATGGTTAAGCGTCATTAGGCAAATCAAATCACTTAACCTACCCAACCTTGTCATGTTTTGTTAAGTATCATTAGCCTAACCAATTTACTTAACCCATTTACCCATGTCATATTTGGTTAAGAGTCATTAATCAAATTAACTTAACCCTATCATGTGGCATTAATTACTTAATGCACCCCAACCTCTCACATTAGACTTTGTTGTGGTTACTAGTTAAGCCGGTCGGTTCCGGGTAGCTTTACACCACAACTTGGTCTAACCTCGGGTTCAAGCACAACATGACCAACTTCTCACATTGGGTCCTATTGTTTGCAACTACTAGTTAGGCCGGTCGGTTCCGGGTAGTTTTACGTTGCAAACTCAACCCCACCTCGAGTTGGCCACTTTCATGTTTAGTCTAGTGTCATGTTCATAGTCAAGTTTTCAAGCAATTGGGTAGACCTAACTTAATAGGTAAATTCCCAATGGGTAGACCTAACTTAATAGGTAAATTCCCAAGCTTATGTTTTTATGCATACTTACATGTCAACTTTCATGTTATACTTCAAGTCATGTTTTCAAGTTTAAACACATGTCATATTTAACGTTACATGTTGTCATGTTTAGACCCATTTACCCAAGTCATATTCATGTCATTATGTTTCCCCATAATGTGACCCCAACGCTTTTTAAACTAGCATATACGTTCGCAACAACGTGATGGATTAAAAGAAGAGACATGGCAAAGGAATGACAAAAATGGGTATTAAGCCACAAGTTAATCATGGTGGCAAATGAGGCACAAATGTGTTCATTAGCTTGCATGTTACATTCTTAAGCCTCAAAAACATGCATCAACCCAAACTTGGTACATAAGCGAATCATGGTGACAAAAGACATGGAATGATGGCTAGAAACTCGCATATATCATCATATAAGGATTATGACTTCATATGCAAGTTGACATAATGATTATGAAGATTCTCATGTTGCATAATGCAACATTTCAACATAAGTGTCATGTCATTCTTACCCCGTTGTAACTTGTACTATTGTTATTGTTGTTGTTATTGGAATTCCACGTGCTAGGATAAGACTATAGACGCAAGGCTTGAAGGATTATAGCTTAGATAGTAAATTGGCTGCTCATGGATGATAGGCATGAAGAATTGTTTTGGTTGCTTATGTTTGCTTGGAATTTCGGGGGCGAAATTCGTAAGGGGGGAGAATGTAACAACCCGCATTTTATGTATCAGAGGATCGTAAAATATTTTTATTTAATTCCCTAAGGGCTGTATTATTCTCATATTTTGATATGTTGGTTTTGGGGATGTGGGACATGTCCATATTTTTACCAATTTTATTAGTGACCATTTTGCCTCTGTTTGTCTTGTACTGGGCACAACTTTTGACTGGGATCGAACCAGGTGCTGAGATCGGTCTCATTGGAAAGGAATTGGTGTTGCTAATTCCGTAGAGTGGTCACACTATAGGTTTGGTTCAGCGGTTTGGGAGAAATCAGTGTTTTATTGTTTCACAATTTCTGTTCAGGTTTTCGAAACCATTGATGGGCTGATTTGGGCATGGCCCATTAGTGGGCTGATTTGGTGTGGCCCGTTAGTGGGTTGATTTGTTGTGACCCATTAGTGGACTGGTGGGAGCCTATAATTAGAGGGTTGGGGGCATAGAGAATATGTTACTTTCTTTACTCTCTCATTTGGTTGAGCTCGCGATCCTTCTTACTCAATCAAATACACCTTTTGATCATTAAAATTATAAATCTACATAAGAGAATCGAATATCTACATCGTTTGAAGCTAGATCTATGTTAAGTAAAGAGAGATCGCATCAAATCAATAGTTTAAAGCATATTCTTCGCTGCTCGGATTGTGAATTTAGCGATTACAAGTTAATTCAAAGAATTGGTGAGGGATATGCATCTCTCACACGGATTCAATCAATTATACAAGTGTTTGATCTTATTTTCATCATTTTCGAGTTGTTTTCACCTTGATCTACATCATGCTGAGTACATTTTCATTTAAATCACCATTGGATCTAATCTTGTAACTTAAAACCGTTAATTCTTATGCTAATTCATATGTTTATGCAAGCTAGATCCATTATTTTAGTTTTGTCACGATTTAGTGAATTTTATATGTTTATTGATGAATAATTGTCATTTTGATGATGTTGATAGTTTCATAAAGTATTAATTGTGGAATTGGATGATCCGGATAAGTTGTTTGCATCGATGTTGTCGTTTGGTGATGATTTAGTCAAGATTGGAGCTATTTTGTTCAGATCTGGAGTCGGCTCGTTTTCCTTAGGTGATTGATGACAGGTAAAGGAGTTTGGGTCGTGTGGCTTATTGCTCAAAAAATGGATGAAGGTCGGGCCATTGGTTTTAGGTTATTTTTAAGACCTAAGGTGTTAGGTCAATTTTAAGAACTAAGGAGTTAGGTTGTTTTTAAGATTTAAGGAGTTGGGTCTTAGGTCTTAGGTCTTAGGTCGTTTTTAGTACCTAAGGAGTTGGGTCTTAGGTCATTTTTAAGATCTAAGGAGTGATGTCTTCGGTCTTAGGTCATTTTTAAGATCTAAGCAGTTGGGTCTTAGGTAGTTTTTTATACCTAAGGAGTGAGGTCTTAGGTCTTAGGTCTTAGGCCGTTTATAAGATCTAAGGAGTTGGGTCTTAGGTCTTAGGTCGTTTTTAAGACCTAAGAAGTTGGGTCATAGGTCCTAGGTCATTTTTAATACCTAAGGAGTTGGGTTTTAGGTCTTAGGTCGTTTTTAAGACCTAAGGAGTTGGATCTTAGTTTGTTTTTAAGTCCTAAGGAGTTGGGTCTTAGGTTGTTTTTAAGATGTAAGGAGTTGGGTCTTAGGTCTAAGGAACAAGACCTAAGGAGCAAGATTTAAGTAGTAAGACCTAAGGAGCAAGACCTAAGAAGTTCAAGACCTAAAGAATGTCGATCAAACAAAGCTTAGTTTTGAGTATGGCTGTCAATTTCCTACACGACTCGAAACCCGATCCAAAACCTGCACGGAAATTAATAGGTCAACACGACCTGTTTAGTTGGCCGGTCATTTTCGGGTCAACCCAAATTTGACTGGTTTATAAACGGGTGGGTTTCGGGTTGACCCGCTAACACTACAACAAAAGAGTCATTTCACAACTGCCAAAAACAGTTGTAACAGATCTATTACAACTGACATCCGCCAGTCCTTATATCCGGAGTTGTAATAGCATCAGAATTTTTTACAACTATTTTTGATTGTTGTAAACGTTATGTTTACAACTGCTTCTAACAATTGTAAAATGCTTTTATACAACCGTTTTTAGCAGTTGTAAAAATCTTCTTCAAAATTGTTTTGTTTGTTGTGCCAAATTCTGCAACTAATTTTGGTCACAGTTCAAAAAATGCAAAAACAAAAGGAATTCTAAAAACATTATGAAAAATAAATAAGCATAAACAATGTAATATGATCAACAATATGACCAACTACCCACATTGGGTCCTATTGTTTGTAGCCACTAGTTAAGCCGGGCGAGTCCGGGTAGATTTATGCTACAAACTCAACCCAACCTCGAGTTGGCCACTTTCATGTTTGGGCTAGTGTCTTATTACACTTACAACCCATAAGTGTCAAGTTTTCAAGTCCCATGTTCATAGCCAAAATTACATGTTGTCATGTTTATACCAATTTACCCAAATCATGTTTCATGTCATTAAAGTTTACCCATAACGTAACCCCAACGCTTTTAAACTCGCATATACATTCGCAACAACGCATAATGGATTAAAAGAAGGAACTTGGCGAAGGTATGACAAAAGGGGTATAAGGCCGCAAGTTAAACATGGTGGCATATGAGACATAATGTGTTCACAAACTTGCATGTTACATTATTAAGCCCCAAAAACATGCATAACCCCAAAACTTAGCATATAGGTGAATCATGGTGATAGATGACATAGAAAAATGGCTAGAAGTTCGCATCTAGCATTCTATGCAAGTTAACTTAAGGGATAAGAGAGTTCTTATGTTGCATAATGCAACATTTCAACATAAAGCTTATAGCTTTTAGCCCACAAAATCAAGGTGATGACTTTACGAATATGCATAGGATAAATCTACACATAACATGATAGTTTCTAAGCATGTAACCTACTCAAGTTCGAACCCAAAACTTGCAACATGAACATTTAACTTCATAGTTAATATCTAAGAGTAGGAGGGGGCTTACAATGCTATGAAGGCATAAATCAATATATAAAAAGATTGAGACGAACCCACACTAGCAAAAACCCCAAATCAATAAGCTCCAATAAAACCCTTGAGAAAATAATAAGAAAGATCCTTGCTTTGATGAAGATTTTCCTTGAAATCAAGTTTAGAAGCTCTCATATGAACATAGAAACTCTCATACACTCATATGATCATGTAATCTCTCATGTGAATGAATATAGAATTTATGACAAGAGGATGGAGGTCATGACTAAACATTTTGGCATAGTTTAGTTGTAGGATCAATTTATGAAGGTTTTAGATTAGGTTAGGGGTCTTTTTATAGAGGATTAGGATAGTTTAGGCCATAGGATTAACCCTAGTTTAGATCCTAGCCACTGAAATTCGTCACAAGCTAACAAACCAAACCAAAAGCATGTCTTGGGGAAGAAGTCAGGTGCACCAGGCCAAAACTGGTCTGGCCACCTGTGTCGACTCCCAAGTCGACTCTAGAGTTGACTTGGGGGGTGTCGACTCTAGAGCCGACACCCCTTTGACTAGGGTTGACTTTTTGAATCTGAATCTATTTTAAACTCTGAAAATTCTGAAAACTTCGACTGACCATATCTTGGTCATACGGACTCCGATTCTCGAAAACTCAGACTCTATTTCGCGTATTTTTCCGAGACGAACGCAATGGCGTAGCCAGTTTCCCTTGATTTAGATTTTAAAATTAAATTCTGCCTTGATTCTTGTCTTAACACGTTATAAAATTCGGGTTGTTACAGAGCAGTTTACAGAACAAGGAGAAGCTGATGGAAACAAAAAGGGGATCGACCAAATTCTTTCATTGTAAAATGTAATTATATGGGCCTAATTGGTGATTATAGGCCAAACAAATAATTAGTTTTAATAATTAAATTCATAGAATAAGTTATCAAGGAAGTATTGGCCAATAAAGCAACGCAACAATATATGAAAACGCCTGTGTATTTATTAACATCTGAAGTTAGTTGGCCCTGTTGTTAGGATATTAACATTTAGTTAAGTTATTAAAATGATTACAATATAATTTAGAAGATCGTTGTTTTAAACAAATCCTGAACATGCCGACATTTGTATGTGGTATTTTGAACTATTCTAAAACAAAACAGGAATGAACATATAGAAATATAGGGCGGGCGGACAGTTTGTGATGTGGCAGAAAAATAGTGGGGGCCGTGTTTTTCAAATATAATGAGTCATACCACATTTCGATCCAAACTGAAGAACTGAAGCTAGACAAACCGGTCTTACAAATGCAAAACTTAATTAATATTTGTATTAGTTAATAATTATGGTTTAACTAGGAGTAAGTAATTATATATATTATTTATTTTATTTTAAAAGTTAATTAGTTTCAAATCAAAATCGTACGCTAAAACATTAACAACTCATTCATATGTTAACAGAATGGGACGAGATAAATTGCGTTAAGATCGTCTTGATAAGATCTCTACTATGGAGCTAATTTGGACAGAGTTGGGTACAGTGGGGATTTACAGTTAAATTAATTTAACTGTAATCAAACCGTCTCAACGACAAATCAAAACAAGGTGAATTAAACTCACTCGGTACTTCCCATTTATATTTTATATAAATTGGGTTTTTATTTTATGTGTTATGGTTGCTAATGGTTGACTGTTTGCTAATTATATATTATTTGTTGATTTAATTGATGAAATTAAACCGTCGTTTAATTTCAGTGAAATACCAGATCGTTATTTTAACGATTTGATCCAATGAAGGTAACTTACCTTATTGGTCACATTTATTTACAAACGTGTTTAATTGTTTCAATTGTTTGTTAATTGGTTGATACTAAATGGTTGTTATCTATTGTTATAGAAATTATCAGTTAAATGAAATTGAATGATCTGATTTGAGATAACCATTTGGGATACAGGGAAGAACAGGTTAGAGGGATCCAACGGGAGTCCTCAAAAATATTAGACATTATTTATTTTCATATTATCAATATATGAACTGTTCTGATTTGGTGATTAATTGTTTACTGATAGTTGACTGAAAATCCGACATTTGTTTTGTTAAACCAATGGGCAATATTGGTTGAGTAGTTGGCAGCATATGGCCGATAAAATCAATTGTTTTGTTTATATTGATTTACTATCAAGTGGATCGAACCGAAGTTATAAACAATTATTTTATAAATGGAGATATATTTTGAAATATATTATTTTGAATAAAGTTTATAAAATGGAAATAAATAATTATTATTTATTATTTAAGTTTAAAATTAATTATTAATTAATGTCAATTTTGAGGTAAATCGGACTTATAAATATGAGAATAGGTAATCAATCTAACGGTTAAGATTTGGATAATTGCTTTATTAAGAAACAATTAAATGGAATTACTTAAATTAATTATATTATTAATTATTTTAAATTGAGAACTAATTGGAATCGATTAACGAGATAACCGTGTTTTAAGTTGGCAAAATCGACCTTTTTTAATTGGAATTGATTATTAAATTAATATGGCTTGAATAAAATAGTTTAATGAATATTGTTTCAATTTTAATAAGATTGTTAAAAAGGAATTTACCATTTATTTTAATAAAGAAAATTTCTACTTAAGTAGTTAATGATTAAAGTGAATGATTAAATGATAATAATTTAGGAGATTCTTTTTAATGGAAATTCATTTAAAAAGTAATCGAAGTTGAAATGGAATTTAATTGATTGGTGAAAGGAGTTTATGAACGGGTTTTATATTTAAAACCCGAATTTTTATAACAAAGTTATAAAGAGAATTTTAAGCAAAAACGATTGTTTAATTAAATGGTACTTGAATTAAGTAAAAGGAGAAAGAGATCAAAAGGGTTTATATTAAATCAGAGTTATATAAACGGGATTTAAAGTGTTAAAAATGTTAATTTTACATTAACGTTACTTAATAATGAGATTAAGTAAGAAGGGGAAATTAAAGTAAGATTTCCAAAGCGGGAAATAGTTGAATGGATTTGAAAAGGGATTGGTAAAATTGAATTTGGGTAAAGAAGTGGGTTGTAGGATTTTGTAAACAAATCCGAATTATAAATTGAATTTTTTTAAAGAGGTAGAGGTTAAAAAGTGGTGTGTTACGAAGAAGTTACTTAATTATTGAATTAAGGAAGGTAAAGAAATTACTTAATTATTGAATTAAGAAATAATGAAGGAGAGATTTTTAAAAAAGGTAAGAAGGTTTTATGACACTGTATTTTAAATAAAATAGTTAAATGAAATTGGTATTGATATTAGAATGAAATAGGGGTGTTGGATTACAGCTTATATTTACATGAAGATTGGAACGTTGTTGATCAAGGTCTGTGAGGTAATTAAATAACCCAACTTGAACGACTTCCGGATTATTTGAGGATGATATAAGTTATAATGGTAAAAGAGATTAGTAAAACTTATTATTTCAGTAGAGAAATAATAATGCAACATTTTTTATGAAGATGTGGAAAATATATATAATGAGGATTTAAAAGTTAAAGGGAAATAAAAAGGGGTTGCCGAAAATGTAACGATATTTTCGAATTAGAAAGGAAGCTTAAAGCTGAGTTCTATTCTATGAGAATAAGCATAGATTATTGTTTTCAAGTAATGGACAAAGATATTTTATAACTTTGTTTTACGAATAATAAATTGAATTGATTTCTGAATTTAAATAACGGGAAATGATGTAGAATATGAAAAGTTATTTTTCCTAAATATAAAGATGGATTTGTTTAAAGGAAATCTTATGTTAAATAAGAAGCAAAAACTATATTCATAATATCAGAATATTTAAGAGTTTTAAATTTACATTTGTTTTAATTAAAAGGCCAATTGATGCTGAATACTGAACCAATGAACTCATTGGATTTTTATGATTGAATCACTGTTTATTTTGATAGTTAAATAACCGACTATCAAATCTGTCTAATATGATTGTTGGTACGGAAAGACCGGGATCGAATTTATATTCGAAAACCATTCTGACCAACAAATACGGGAAGATATTATAAGATGATTGAGATGGAGCATCTAAGACCATAAGTTTTCATAAGTGGAATAACTGCTAACAATCTCCGATCTACAGCCAAAGAGATACTGTGGTTCTTTCGTCGTTGGAATCTACGGATTGCAAGGACTACTTGCTACTAATCTATAGGGTAATTCCTAGGATTTGGTAGGGGGTGCCTTCGGTTCATCCTGTTCCTGGATGACTTGTATGGACGAATGTCTGGCAGAGTATTTTCAAAGGAGTCACATACGTTGGTTTCTTCAAACGTATTTCTGTTGATGGCTGAGAAGGCCGTACGCCTTCTCTTTGCTAAACCACAGAGTATCTTTGTGGACGCCAATTAGTGATATTTGGCGGATTTAATGATTTGGCATTCAAAGTGAATGATGACCCGATGTTCAAATGTTAATCTAAACCTCAAGCCTCATCAACCAAAAAATGACAAAAATCGGGCTGGCATCATGGCTATGTGGGTCGCTCCCATTAGGGTGTATAATCACATATCGAGAGAAATTTCATTTGCTTCTTTAATCTATTTCGATGCTGTCCCTTTTCGAGAAACGGTGGTTTGAGCCCAACCGTTGGTGATAACATTCGATACACTCAAGCGAAATGAGTGGTCAGTCATGTGTGGGCCGGGTTGCAAGACATTCTTGTTGAACTCAGTGTATTCACCTCTAGAGATCACTATCGGCAGGTGGTCCCATAACTTGTCATAGACGGAATCCCATCTCCAATAAGCGCCCGCGGTTTTGATTGTATACTATGTATGTGGAGCGTGAGATGCAAGCGTTCCGCTAGATTGATATTTACTTGTATTTAGACACTATTATAATATCAGAAAAGATATTGATTTCAAAATGTTTTGGGTTATCATAAGGTAAAAACCGTCCGTATTTATGTGTGGATTTGGTATTACGATTATCCTTTTCTTTCGAAAAGATTTTTGAACTTTAAAATCAAGTTGGATGATCCCCCTTAATACTGTGCGAGTTTTTCTCACTTTGGTTGACCAGACTGACCCGGTGTTTTGTAAATGCTCAGGTTAGACCAGGTTATACAGGTCCAGGTTATCGAATGTTGCGAAGAGACGAGCCGGAAGAGTTCAGACGTATGATATTATATAGCTACAACGCAGCTGTGTGATTGTATATAAGGATGGGTTATTATAACTGTCCAGATGTGTGATGTACTCTGATGATTGTAAGTATTTTTAAAAAGCTCTCAATAAAGATTTATTTCTGTATTATATTTTGTTCCGTTATGATGTGAAGCTCTATGTTGGTTCTTCTTCTTCTTTTATTCTAATATTTCTTTCTTATATCACCCTCTAATTTCTTTCTAATAACACTCCAGTGTTTTTGGTGCTTGGAAGGTCGTCATGAGGTACAGTAAATGTATTTATGTCAATTTTCGGGGCCGAAAATCATTGGGTCGTTACAGCGGTATCAGAGCGAGGTTTAGTAATAACCTTGGCTCTATGGTATAGCTCGATAGAGATTGGGTTAGTAATACGTTATGTTGAGATTGAGTGTATATGTATATGAGAGCGTATTTGTAAATTTTATATATAAATGTTTTGTATTATGTTGTTGATCGGTTCAAGTGTTGGAGAAGCATTGAACAGGCAATGAATACAATATTTTTGTAAAGGGGGTAAATGAAATAATTTTACCCAAATTATATTTTTGTATAGAAAAGAAATAATTTTATCAAATTACGGAAATATTAGTGTGTTTGATTGATTTGAATGGAATTCAAATCGGATTGAGAATTTGAATTGAGACTTAACCTAGTTAAGTGTAATTTAATTAAGAATGGTATCGAAATTAAATAAAACAGATTTGGGAACTAGAAATTTGATGAATAAATAATAATCAAATAGAAATCAATCGTATATTAATTGGTTGATGTTCAAATATGTGAAACTAGACTAAAATATTAATATTGAATGTAAATTCAATTGATTTGGTGGTGTACTGGTTGTTGATTGTGAACTGTTTGTTATTGGATGATAGTATGTTTAAATGGAATAATCAACAATTTAATGGAGCTAAATGAATTATAAAATATTGAATAATTTCCTATATAATTAAACTGCATTTGAATTTGAATTTATGATTTAACCTTATATTTGATAATGAATTATGCTATCCATTTAATTTTGGAATTGGTGTAGCTATCCTTGTTGAGTAGTGAAATATTACTTAAGAATTTCATATATATATATACTACTCATATGGGGATTGAGTTACATACAGGTGCCAGATGACTAGGCAGATTGATATTGGTTGAGTAAATCGCATACACGTTAAGCAATTATCTTAATAACGCTCGTAAAAGGTACGCCTACGCGAAAATATGAATTTTTGGATTTTGATTTTTCTTTTCCTACCGTGTTGGTCGATGTATATATATTATTTGTTCCTACGATATCGCAGATGTAACTCCAGATAGGGAAGACTCTGTCGATTTTTTTTGGGAATTTAATGTGTTAGAAAATTTTAGATATTTTTGAATATATTTATTTATGGTAATGAATTGTTTTTTGATTTAAAATAAATTGTATTTGGAAATTAATGGGATTCGTGGCATTTTTCTTACCTTAGCAATTTCGAGGACGAAATTATTTTAAGGGTTGAAGAATGCAACGACCCGTATTTTTGGGTAGTCAAATATTTTATTTAATTCATTATTTTAAATATTTTATTTTAAATATTAATGAATTTTAATATTGAACTCATTACTAAAACGAAGTTTAATGTTATATAAATATATAATATAAAACGACCTCGAAATGGCGCTGTACTTCGTAATATGGAGTTTGAATTTCAACTAGATATACAAGATCCGATATAAGTCAGAAATATGTGAAACAAGAAACGTTGGAATTTTATTGGTGATAAATTTCAAATGGAAGAGGAAAATCCAGATTTCATGTTATAGATTGTTAGTTATGGTCAAATCAAATTTTGAATTAGTCGCTATGGAAATCGTTATTTAATTATTGGCCTTTAAAATAGCCATTTTGCAAACGGACTCCGTTTTCGATAAAATGAGTTTCATTGGAACCGTAACGTTAAATTATTGCACGGTACTAAATTGCATTGCAAATCGATGTCGTATGTGACCACGGTAACCGTAAACACCCAATCAATTTCTATAGTGCGTAATTAAATTAAATTAATTTAATAAAGAGATATTTGAGTGTAACTTGAATAGATGATTGAATTAAGCCACGAAACCAATTCTGTTGAGTTCGTATCATCGATTAGAGTTAGGATAGGTATATGGTTTGTTATTTTTGGAGACCGGGTAATTTGGTGTCCAAAATGGCATTTTGGTGACCAAAATGGCATTGTGGTGTTATAAAAATAGCGTACCGGGAAACAGTCTCGGAATGCGACGAAACTAGAGCCATTGGATTCATATTAATTAATTATTTAGAATTTCCGATTTTCGTATCAATTGGACTTACCGTTTGATTGTGGCAACGATAAACGCCCAAAGCAATTATATTATTTTGGTCAATTCAGACAGGAGTAACTTTAAACGAATAAACGACTGGTCAAATGAACTCTGATTTCAACGAAACAAGTTTCATTATATCCCTAAAGAGGAGGTCTACTAAATTTTTTAAGGTTTCAAATTTAATGGATTTTTCCTGTAATTTTAGGGATTTTAAACACTTGATTTTTCATCGATAATTATGTAGGACTTTTTACAAACGATGTCGAAATTCGACGAAACCTATCCCATCAGGTCCGGAATATTCTTTTACGCTAGGATTACCTTATTTTGTCAAGAACAAAGGTTGTATGTAACAACCCGCAATTTTTATATAAATAGAAATGTTTGTATGCATGGAAATATATATAATGGCGATGTGCAATTTAAACTAGTGGAAGAGACGGAAAAATTAATACATTAACGATATACGTAACAGAAGAGGTAATAAAATAAAGATACTTAATTTAAATATCAGAAATTAAGTAAAATGGACATCACCATTGTGTTCGTCTCGGAATTCTGCTTGGGATAGTGTGCAAGTTTGTGTAAAACAGATAACGTATGAAGAAGTTATGAGCTTTAGAAGTTTGTATACATATAAGGCTCGTATATATATGTATGTATATATATATATATAGAAAATATCCCCAGAATTAAAAATATATTCAAAAACAATCAAAAGCGGGTCAGTGGGAAAAATCCCGCTCGAATGGTGTCGACCCCCCCAAGGGGCGTTGATATAGGTGTTGACCTGCCTATAGGATGTCGACCTCCCTATAAGGGGGAAGACACAGGTGTCGACCCCTCTGTATAGGAGTAGACCCCCTCCCAGATCCGAGCGAAATACATCGTTTTGTATGTAGGCAAGTTTTCTGACCAGGTTCGTTGGCTTAGAAGCTATATAATGGATCCTAACCCTATTGTTTTCATGACCTAAACTAATGGCGACGCCACGACGCTGCTCCAATCAAAAATAATTTAGAATCTTCTTCTTCTTCCCCAAGAAATTCTTAGATCTAATCTCTTCTCTTCCTCTCCAAATCTGTTCTTAAAATAAAAAGATAGATCTAGGATTCCTCTACTCCAAAATAAGAGAAAAGAATTCAAATGCTTGGATGTATGCTACGCAAAAAGGGAGAAAACCATGGATCAGATCTAGAATCGGAAAGCATATAAGTGAGTGGATTTAAAATACATTTTTTGTATAATAGATCTATCGTTCGCCATTCCCCATTTGCACACGTAATAACCCTATTGAAAGATCTAATCTGATAAAGTTTACCTATGCCTAATATTGTTGTCATATGCTTAATTATGATCAGTCATTTTATGCCTACATTGGGTTTCCTCCTTTTATTCTTCCCTTTTTATTTTTATATAGCTAGGCTACCTTTGAGCCTATGCCTATTGTGGATTTATGCGATTGAACGATATTGAGAATAAAAGGGAAAAGGTGGATTTGGGAATTATATGTGATTGGGAGGTTTGGGGACATAACTTAAAATGGGGTTTTGGGCATAACTATACTTGGAATTATGAATAAAACTATGGTGGGATTTATGTATATAAATCAAACTGAGAATATAAGACTGTAATTTGGGGCAAAAGCTGATGGTTGGAATTTGGGGAATTATTGCAATAAAATATGAACTATTAGAAAAGTTTGGGAAAATATGTAACAAAATGAAAGTTGGTATAAATTGTGGAAATTGATTTGGGGATAATTAGGCATAATTTGTATACGTAGGATTATAGGTATAAATTGGATTAGAATTATAAGCATAAATTTGAATTGGAATTTATGGGTAACTGGAAATCATAATAATCCAAGACTTGATATTAGGCATGAATTAAGAAAAAGATATTGAATGCCTAAGGCACGAGGTTAGATTTGGTTTGCGGTAGAAGTCTACGCGGAACCGCCCGGCATATCCAGCAACCACAAACGGTAATCTAATGTGAGAGGTCTTAGGTGGAAATTGGACCCGTAATGGTGTCAAGACATGAGGTTAGATTCAGATGCGGTAGAAATCTGCCCAAAACCGCCCGGCATATCCAGCAACCGCAAATGGTAATCTAATGTGAGAGGTCTTGCACGTTTACGGACATCATAAATAATAATGAACACTTAACCAAGACGACACATGTAAGGTTGATATGGATATAATAAAAGGGGTTAAATGGATAACATGGGTAGCATGGATAATTTGATAAATTAGAATAGTTAACCCAATTAAATCTGTAGTGGTGTTACAAACCAATTGAATTGAGTAGGGGTTAAGTAAACGTGTTAAAAAAGTGGGGAGGGTTAAGTTAATCTTAATTAATGCCAAATGGGGAATGATAACAATAACCTATTATTAATGAACTTAAGAAAAGGAATCGATAATAGGTAGGCCTGCCTTAGGGACAAGTGGGAATTATAACTTATGGAATAAGGTAGGTTATAATGAACGATGGAGAAAACATAATAAATTATGGAATAAGGTAAGTTAAAAGGAACGATAAGGGAAGATGAAATAACTTATGTAACAAGGAAAGTTGTACTTAATTGAAAATTAAGTAATCTGTAAAGGCAAGAATAAACCTACAAATGAAAATAACATAAGTTATATGAATGACATAACAGAAGATTGGTTGAGTTGAGTAATTCTCTGAGCGTCAATCTGACGTTGATTTCGGTCTTCGAGGTTGATACTTAGGAAGTAATTCTCTTAACCAATGTATATGTGAATTAAGATGTACTTAATTATAAATTAAGTAAAACATGTTATTATAACCATAAGAGGGATAATTATTGGATTATGAGAATAACATGTCGTAGGCTTATTAATGAACTTAAAAGGATTAAGTTATTAATGGAATTAATAAGCAAGGATAACTTGATAAACTCGAAAAGGAAGTAAATGTGAATAACCAAGTTAAATGAAGAAACTGACGAGGTGGTGCAAGCGCGTAATTATTGATTAGACGTAAGGTCCAATGACAGATAAAACTAAGGTGCTTGAAGTAGTCCGTACGTTATAGGATGAATAGCCCAACGAGGTAGATCATCACGTGTCAAAAGGCATTAGTGGAGCGCACGTTCATTATTCTGGCAGCACCAACGGACAGGAAGGGAAGACAGACGGATTCCTGAGACGTTAAAGGTGCTCCTAGTAGTCCTTTGTAGTTGTTTAGCTTCAAGCTAGGATTACAGAGGTTGGGTCTGCGCAAAACTACCAGGTGGGTGGGCCTTGACTACACAAGAAGGGGGCGGTCAGAATGTTGTACGCGATGGCATTAATTGTGTTTCGGCGGTTGCCTCAGGCGGAGGTGGAGGGTCAAGACCAAACCATAGCAAGATCATCGGATGCCTGTCACCAGCAGCCTAAGGAATGCGAAAAGACAAGAGCTAACCCCTAGAGATCGTTAACCTTTGCTATCAAGGGGTGGGTGCGGGGAGACCCCACATGGATGTTTAGATTGTTTGCTTGTTAGGGGTGGTCGCTTAGCTCGTATGGTCTATACTAGTTGAGGGAGGGGCTGAGGTGGGGCCATAGCCACCATAGAAAACCAGACCTGAGGGATATCTGTACATTGGATACTATTAGAGGCAGACCAGTACAGATATAGAAAAGCTCCCGACCGAGTTCTGTGTTTCTAGTATAGCCCTACCATGGAACTCGGGTGCACAGGTAGAGGTTTCGTGCAGTAGAAAAATTGAGAACGATTGATGATACGTATGTGGGAAAGCCTAGGTACAACCACATCTGCTTTGAGTGGTATATCGTGGACTAGAGGGCATTATTCAGTGATGGAACCAATGTAACCCCATATTTTCTGTTAACGTTATAATAACGAATCAAAGAATAATTAATTTCAAATGTGAGAATTAAGGAATACGGGTTACGCCATTGCGTTCATCTCCGAATTATGCTTGAGATAGAGTCCGAGTTTTCGTAAAACGGACAACATATGAAGGAGATATGGACGAACGAAGTTAAGCAGAAAACCAGAAGAAAAAAAGAAAAAAAAAGAAATTGCACTGGCGCACCTGCCAAGTACGCCGAGGCCGAGCTGAGAGCCTACACAGCTTTCTGGTGTGTTCTGATCCATACTGTGAGTCATTGCTGAGTCCTTTCTGACTCCTTGCTGAGTCATTAGGGCTGAGGTGTCACCCTATCCTGACTGAATGGTTGTGGTTAACTCTAGGATCATCCGACGGCTCTAATTAAATTGAAATTATATATAAACACCCAATGCTCAACCTAAAATCACACAAAAATAATCCTGGAACTATCATGCCATCAATAGAGAACTTGGAGTAGCCGTCACCGTTTTCAATTCAAAGACAAGATAAAAACCTGAATCAAAATAAAAATAAAAGTAATCAAATTCAATGATCTACATCAAAGGCGAGCTTACTAACTTCTGAATTCAGATTTTAGAAATCAAGAATTCCTTTTTAGTTTTAAGTTGGTTATTATGTAGATTTAAACGTTCTTTTAAATGAATCATGACATGTTGTAATTCGAATCACTACAACAAAATATATTATTTATAACGCTTTTTTATAACATACTATTCTAAACTGTTATTGATTAGACTTGATTATTTTTTTCAACCTGAATTTGCTTTGTAATTAGAGAGTACGCTGGCTTTTTTTCACGTAACTAGAGTGTAACGCTGGCCTCTTTTCAAGGCCGCCACTTCACAAATATTTTTTCAGTCTTCCCCCCGATAATCCATTCTTCTTCCCCCAAAACTAACACCGTACCTCACAAATCATCAACTCCAATCTCCAATCTCGTCAACTCTTATACACGGTGTCCCTTCAAAACTTTTTCCATCTCCAATCTCTGTCGAATCTAGGGCGCGGCGCGATTTGGATCTAATATTCGATTGGATTTTGGTAAGCGATCCCGATTCTTTGTTTGTGTGTTCTGTAGATCTGAATTTACGATTATGCATTTACGATTTTGGATTTACGATACTGTTTTAGGGTAAACATCTTGTGTAACGACCCGAGAAAAAATGACCTTGGTTATCCGATATATAACACCTATCGAACAATCAAAAGTCGAAATTACCGGATAGTCCAAGAAAGAAATTAGAGGGTGAGGATAGATAAGATAGAAAATTAGAACAGAAGAAGAAGAAGAACACAACAACATCAGAGTAACACGAATCTCACAGCGGAACGAATAAAATATAACAGACAACATATCTTGAAATCAAAGTAGTATATGTATATCATACCATTATCAGAGTACAACACTTTCATCACAGCGGAATAATCAATAGCTAGAAAAATCTTGAAGCCTCCTGCTCCAAGCTCTTCAAGCATACCTGTAAATCCTGACTACTTGACTGCCCGTACAAATTTGGGCACCCAAGAGTTTAGGGAAAACAAAACAAAATAAACTCTGGGTCAGTCATGGGACTGGTGTGAGTAAACTCAAATCATTTGGTTTAACTTTCAAAATCCTTTCGAAAGAAAAGATAATCGTAAGACCAATCCACACATAAACACGGACGGTTTTTACCTTACGATAACCCAAAACACTTTGGAAATCATATATTATCTGATATTATAATAATGTCTAATCACAAGTAATTAAAATATAGTAGAACGCTTGCATCTCACGCTCTACATATATAGTATACAAATCAAACTCGCGGGCACTTATTGGAAATTGGATTCCGACTTTGACAAGGTATGGGACCACCTGCCGATAGTGTATCTCTAGAGGCGAATACACTGCGTTCAACAAGAACATCTTGCAACCCGGCCCTTACATGACCGACCACTCATTTCGCTTGAGTGTATCGAATGTATATCACCAACGGTTGGGATCAGCAACCGTCTCCCGAATGGGACAGCATCGATAGATTAAAGAAGCAATTGGAATTTCTCTAGATAGGTGATCATACATCCTAATGGGTGCGACCCACATAGCCATGCTGCCTGCCCGATTTTTGTCATTTCCCGGTTGATGAGGCTAGAGGTCATAACGTATCTTTTGACAGATCACACCTCCATTACTTTGAATGCCACATCGTCATACCCGCCAAATCACAAATTGATTTCACCAAAAATACCACGGGTATACAGCTAAGAGAAACGAATTCCTCCGCCACCAAACGTAAGTACGTTTGAAGAGATCAACTTACGCGATCCTTTGAATATACTCTGTCAGACATTCGTCCATTCACGTTTGTCCTGGGACTGGACAAACCGAAGGCACTATTCTGTAAATAGGATAGCCCTTGCATAACTCCGTCTTCAATATATTCAGCCTACTTGATTCGCAACGCTTATGCCGATACAGAGTGGTTCTCTGGATAATAATCCAACCGGTCTCTCCATATTAACAACGTTAAAATGGTCAAAACTTTGATAGTCGGTGATTTAACTATCAAATAAAAACATGTCGGTGTGCAAACAACGATATTATTTCCAGATGGAAATTCTATCGATCAATCATCATTCATCATCAAATTATCATAAATTTACCCTTTTCCTTATTCTTGTTTTCCTATATTTCTTATTTACTATATTTAGAAAATATACGTTATTAACAATGGAAAACAATTCCATTTCTCATTTTCTATATTCAGAAAACATTTCTGATTTTCATTTGGAAGACATTTCCAAATCTCCTTCATTGGGTTTAAACTGATGTTTGAATAAACATCGCTATGCCAACACCAACCATTTCGCTCATTAACTAAATTCACTTAACCCCTTTCACTCTCGAACCTTATCCACTTCTTAGTTAAAACGAAGTCAATCAAGTTGGGGTATAATTACCTCTCAGACCTTAACTGAACAACATTTCTAACTTCGAAATAGACAAAGTTCAAACTTTACTCTTTAAGAAACTTCCTTGCGAACTCTCGGATTCTATTTATGAATCCACTTCCTTTACTGAATCATTTGATTATAACTATAAATGTTATAATTCCATGCTTTCAAAATATGTCAACTTAAATATATTTCCATATCTTAATTTGGATAAATAAACAACCAACTACTTTATTAACAGATAATTAAAACTTGATTTGAAATGGAAAGTAAACATTACTTCCCTTGATTCGATATAATCGAATTTCCATGTATGATTCACTCTCGAATAATCACTATCCGATAATTCTCTTTCGAATAAACTATATTCGATTCCCCTGTTCGAATAACTAATATTCGATAATCCTTTTCTTCGAATAACTAATATTCGAAAAATCTCACTTCGAATAAACCATATTCGATAATTCTCTCCTTTGAATAACTATATTCGATTTAACACACTTCGAACGAACTATATTCGATTACTCTTCTCGAATAAACTATATTCGGCAACTCTACTTCGAATAGGTGATATTCGATTAATTCCCTTTTTGACTAACCCTACTTAATTTACTAATACTCGACTAACTCGACTTAATTAACTTCTATTGATTAATTACTATTTGATTTAACACCATTTGCTTGACTCTAGATCGCAGCGATCACAATGGTTACGCCTGATTCCCCCAGGAAACATCCGACCGCCGTAGGCTATCTGCAGCCCTACGAATTACGCTAGCAGTCGTGCTAAATGGAAATTCATCCTTAAATAACTTTGTCTATTTTTAACTCTATCTCGAATAATTAGATTCGATCAATTCTAATTGAATAACTAATATTCAATTAACCCTTATTCGATTACTATATTTGAATAACTCTAGTTCGATTTGACTCAAAACGATTAACTCTAACTGATTAACTCTAACTGGTTAATTCTAACTGAATAACTCTAACTGGATAACTCTAACTGAATAACTCTAACTGGTTAACTCTAACTAACTAACTCTAACTGTTTAACTTTACGGTTTAACTCTGACAGTTTAACTTCAACGGTTTAACTCGAACAGTTTAACTCCAACTGTTTAACTCTAACAGTTTAACTTCAACTGTTTAACTCTAACAGTTTAACTCCAACGGTTTAACTCTAGTTGATTAACTCTTTTGAATTAATCCCTTTGACTTTTCTCTTTTGAATAATTCCTTTGGAATAATTCCTTTAAATTACCTCCCTTGAATAGATTCTTTTTCTATTCGTTTACTCAACAAATAACTATTCTCTTTTCACTTCTATTTATTTAACAAATAAATATTCCCTTTAACTTTTTTATTTATTCAACAAATAAATATTTCTTTTAACTTTTCTATTTATTTAACAAATAAGTACTTCTTTCAACTTTTCTTTATTCCCAACATGAATATCCCCTTTCAATTCCATTTGTAAATACTTTTACAAATGTTTCCCTTTTTATTTCTATTTGTAATCGTTTCACAAATATTTCCCTTCTATTTGATTTCACCAATATTTTCCCTTCTATTTGATTTCACCAATATTTGTTTTTTAACAAATGCTTTGATTCTATAATCATTTTCTCTCATGAAATTCTCTTCCTTTTATATATAAAATCTATTGATTTTATATAAATAATTTATTTTCAAAATAAACTTTGAAAATCCCTTTTCACTTTCTAGTATCACTTATGGTATAAAAATACCAAATCAAAAGGTTCAATCATCATCCAAACACACAGGTTCAACAACAGATGATATAACACATCATATACCAGAATATATGAAAAACGGTAAATAAATGTTGAGGAATCCAGTTGGATTCCTCCGACCTGTTTCCCTGCATCCACAGATGTTACACAATATAATTCACATCAATTTCATTTCAATATGAGGTATTCTGATAAACAAAATCAACATCGGTTAACGATATATATAACTATATCGGTATTTTCAACCAGCTGACTAGCAGTTCAACCAAACAATCAACACTCAGCAATTCAACCAATATTTATCAGTTCTAAAAATACTTTATAAAAATATAAAGTGTTCAGAGTTAGTGAGATTTACTCATCTTGGACGGTTTATCGTTGAATAACGATAATTGGTCATTGATTTGGTTCAGACGTTAAATTTCACCGTAAATCCAAACGAGCTCCAATCCACTTGCGGTCAGTTCCCTTGCGTAGTGCTCGTCCATACGATCCCAACGGATCCTGTTTCGTTAAATTTCGTTAATGTATGTAAAAGTTATGCTATTTACAATATTTACCTAATTTAAATGAATATTAAATTAATTTAATTAATTAAATTATTTTTATCTTAATTAATTTCTAATTGAATTATTAGCCAAATTACCTTCCCTGCCCTTCTAAAAAATCCTACTTTCCCATCTCTAGCCATATCCAATTTTTTTTAAAATTGAAAAACCATTTTAATATTAATTTAATTTAATTTTCAAATAAAATATTTAAAAATATTCATTTAATTATAACTTAAAAATTTTAACCCGGATCAAAAATCTGCTTCCACTCATTTTAAAGTATTTTTCGATAAGAATCCAACGGTCCTTGTTTCGTGGAAATCCGACTTGTTTTGAAAAAATTATAAGCTTTTAAAGTTTATGGTTAAAAATTACGAAAATGCCCCTGGTCTGTTTTAAATTCAAATTAAATTTAAAATTTAAAATTTAAATTAATCATCTCATTCGTCGGATCAGTTAGGGATAGCCAGGGAGAGCAGGAAACTATATTTTCCAAACTCAAGCCTTAGACACTATCCTCTCTGTCACCCTTAGAATGTTCTGATATTTATTTTTACAAATTCTATTTTAATTATAATATATATACATATATATTATACACAAATAAATAAATAAATAAATATTATTTAAAAACTTACCCCGCGAAGCCCAAGCCTCTACCTAAGAGTCCCTAGCTCCCCGTCTGGCCCTCCTTTCTCCCTTCCTTCCCTTTTCCCTATTTCCTAATATTTTATTATTATTTCTGCCATTGCCAAAGCTTGAAAGAGGAGGAGGAGGAGTGAGTTTAAAATGAAGGGGGGGGGGGCTATTTATAGCCGAAGGAGTCACATGGATTGCTGAGGTGGCGCGAATCCAACGGTCGAAAATGGATGGCTAGGATTAATCCTTAAATTTATTAAATTATAAATAAATTTAATAATTTATGAATAGTAAAGTGTGTTTTCTCAACCCTATTCGGACGTTAATTTAACTTACTTATTGATACCTTATCCAAAATCTTTTTCAACCATGTTGTTCAATTTTTCTTGCTCTTCAATAATATATAAAAATATTTAAATTTTGAATTCGTTTGAACTTTCAAATAATTTAAATTCAAATTCAAAATAGTGTTTTGTGTTAGTTTCAACACCTTCCGGTCTCATGTTGGAGTATCAAACGATAACGGTTTTCAGAAATTCTTCCACCATCTGGTCCGGTTTTTAACGTACTTCAATCCTATGTATTCAAATCAAAAATCGGAGTTCGTTTAGATTTTCAAATAATTTATTTAAATTTTGTTTCCTTAATAACTTTCTATATACGTTATAGGATTTTCCCAGATTTCATATATAGCTAATATCCTATGTTTAGAATATTCCTGGATAGGTCTCAGGTTCCAGTATTGCCGTTAGCATTAGCAAATTCCAATTACCGTCAAAATTTAGTTCAAATTTTGGCCTTTTATTTTTTTCTTTTCCACATACGGATACCATTTTTGACGTAACTTGGTTGGTTACCTAATTTCATCATTTCGGATTTAATGAAACTGATTTCATCGAAATCCGAGTTCGTTAGATTCTACTTCCTTTGTAAACGTACTATTTTAAATTAAAAATTTATCCTTTTATACTGCCAGTTCACATTATATTGCAGATCCACTAAAATTCTACCATTTCGGAATAAAATAAAATATTCAAAATTATTGAAATTAAACCATATAAAATTCCAAAACAATAAAAAAACATTTTTAAATATTAAACTAAATGGTCAAAAAACTGGGCCGTTACATTCTTTCCCCCTTAAAAATAATTTCGTCCTCGAAATTGCTAAGGTAGAAAAATGAACTTTATAACTAGGTTAAAATTATTTGGTTACTCTGATTTCACTAAACCAATCTATTCTAATTAATTTATTAATTTATTTCTATAAACGAAAATTTTCAAAAATTCTGAAAATTTTCTAACACTCGAAATTTCTGAAAAATTTCGCCAGCATCTCCTTTGTACTGGTCAATAGCTCAAACTCCAACTCGCCTCCCTAGGCCTTCTTCAACCCAAAAGAAAATCAAACAGCCAAGTGGCTTGCCCAATAGGTTCATAAATCTCATCAAACTCATATGAATATATACGTGTACCTTTTTGTCGACATTCAATTCTGCTATCAATTTAGCATATACCACTATCATCCCAATCAAACTCCCAATCACTTTTATCTTCAACACGACCATCCTCTTATAACCAAGCCAAATTTCAATCAAACTGCAATTCCAATCTCAATTCAAATTTCTTGCTTGACCATCCATTTCTATCCCATATTATCTCTAATCCAGTCCAATTCTACTTGATACCATTCTATTTCAATTCAACTCAATTTCCACTGAACTGCCTTTAATTCAATTTCAAATTTACTTTCACAAATTTCTATTTAATTTGTGTTTATTTCAAACAATCTTACCTGGGAGTTTCAAATAGCTTTGCCTTTTCCAAAAATCAAATATCCCTTTGGAATATCAAAACAACATGGTTTCTCAAAACAATTCAAAAACAAAATCTTTGGTAGTAATCTGTCACTTACAAACTCGAAAATGAACACCGATGATGTCCGGATCAACATCGGAATTTATTTTCCAGCTATCGAAGTGAGTTCAATACTATGTCACTTTCAAAACCATTTCTAAACACTTTCATTTTGAAATTCATTTCAAAATATCCCTTTTTAATGCTTGTAACAAATTTAAAATCTCCCAGGATTTTAAAATTCACATATATTCAATTTAATTCCATTTACAATGCTTATTCAAATTTTAGCAATTTTAATTCCAATTCAGAACTTAAATTCAGATTTAATTCATCTGATTTCATATATTTCACTAATATGAATTTTGATTTGTTATTTACATAACTATTTCACATTTTATAATCTTATCCGATTATAATCACAACCAACACATCCAACATATAATAATTTCAAATATCCTTACTTTGCTTATATCAAAATATAATTTGGGTAAAATTATTTCATTTACCCCTTTTTCCAAAATATATCGTGTCGACCCATCGTATTCAAGTGTTTATAAACTCCTATCGATACAGTGGATCAAACTGATCGACTAGAACTCATAAACAACTCAACCAATAAATCTCCACAATATAAAACCATTTTTATATCAAATAACAAATACGTTCACTCGTATATATACACTCAAACTCAGTCTAGGGCATTACTAACCCTATCTCTACTGAGTCACCCCACAGAGCCAAGGTAATACTTAATCTCGCTCTGATACCACTGTAACGACCCGGGAAAAAACGACCTTGGTTATCCGATATATAACACATATCGAACAATCAAAAGTCGAAATTACCGGATAGTCCAAGAAAGAAATTAGAGGGTGAGGATAGATAAGATAGAAAATTAGAACAGAAGAAGAAGAAGAACACAACAACATCAGAGTAACACGAATCTCACAGCGGAACGAATAAAATATAATAGACAACATATCTTGAAATCAAAGTAGTATATGTATATCATACCATTATCAGAGTACAACACTTTCATCACAGCGGAATAATCAATAGCTAGAAAAATATTGAAGCCTCCTGCTCCAAGCTCTTCAAGCATACCTATAAATCCTGACTACTTGACTGCCCGTACAAATTTGGGCACCCAAGAGTTTAGGGAAAACAAAACAAAATAAACTCTGGGTCAGTCATGGGACTGGTGTGAGAAAACTCAAATCATTTGGTTTAACTTTCAAAATCCTTTCGAAAGAAAAGATAATCGTAAGACCAATCCACACATAAACACGGACGGTTTTTACCTTACGATAACCCAAAACACTTTGGAAATCATATATTATCTGATATTATAATAATGTCTAATCACAAGTAATTAAAATATAGTAGAACGCTTGCATCTCACGCTCTACATATATAGTTTACAAATCAAACTCGCGGGCACTTATTGGAAATTGGATTCCGACTTTGACAAGGTATGGGACCACCTGCCGATAGTGTATCTCTAGAGGCGAATACACTGGGTTCAACAAGAACATCTTGCAACCCGGCCCTCACATGACCGACCACTCATTTCGCTTAAGTGTATTGTTAGACCCAAAAGTGGTTCTAACACCCAAATTGATTAAAAGCAAGATGAAATGAGATAAAAATAAAAATGAACACGCAGGATTTATAGTGGTTCGGCGAAGAAATGCCTACGTCCACTTATCTTTCACTATACTCAATAATTCAGTTGCAGATACAATGTAATTGTCACTTGACTTCACTCACAACTCACTTATATTCACTCAATAGAATAAAACAAATAATGAAAGAAGATTTTGATTCTCCGGGAGTAATGGAGTTCGGGTTATGGAGGTAGTTGAATTCTCAAAGTGCTGAAAAAAGATCCTTCTCTTTGTCTTCAGACGGGGTATTTATAGGTGTGAATTTGCTTGAAACTTGATCCGGGTCGGGGCCACATGTCGTCCATCCCACCATCTTCGGGTTCGGATGAAATATTATGTTGACAACGCATCAAAGAAACAGACGTTATGGGTAGGAACTGGTCATAGCCGGTCCGGATATCCAGGCGCTTTTGCAGGAGAATAACAGGGAGCATGGGTTCGGGTCGGAGACGCGCAGATAAGGGGTTCGGATCGGGATACCCGATCCGAACCGGATTGGCTTGGATGCAATGCTTTCTTCTTCTCTAATCTGCTCCGCTCCGATCCATTTTCGTGGCAAACAGGTGGCTTTCCGATCCAATCGAGATTTAGTTGCCCTCCGATCCGGTTAGATACGCCTTACCAATTTACTCAATAGGAGCTCACCGATCCGAACAGAGGACTCTTTCCGACCCGAACCGATGGTTTGCTCTGACCCGATCCGAACAGCTGCTGCTATCTAATCTAGATTGTAGTGTTCTTCTCCAATCCGAACCGAAGTCTTCTAATTAAAAATGCCCTTCAATGTTTGGTTTCTTGACTTTGTGTTGCCTAGTTCACAAAGTAGGCTAACATTTTGCCCCCTCAAAGGATGCTTCTGTTGTATACGAAGCGTGCTTTGATGTCGTTTGAATGCTAGTCCTTGAATCAGAACAATCAGAAAGTCACTTCTGTTCGTTTGCGATGTTCTTTCCTAGTTTTTCTTTTAAATCCAATTCGAATGCTAGAGGAATGCACAGATTTCTACCCGGTTCGGTGGCGCGACTCGGTTCGGTGTCCGACTCGAGCACCTTTTCTTCCTGTTTCGCTTTGCAATGGGTTGATGGGCCAGAAGATGTGGGTTGGCTTGGACTCGGTCCGAACGGAGTGAAATACGGGGAATACAAAGAGCCATCTCAAGTCTTATATAAACTCACTCACTTAAACTCTTCTACCTTTCTTTTACTCTCAGCTTTATACCGAAACCTTATTTCTTAAAATTTCCAAAAACTCTAAAACTTCTCGTTTCAATCTTCGAATAAAAACATCTAGGTATTTTGAATCTTCTGATTATTTATGTAATAACTAACTTTAGCTAGAATTTGCGGTTAAGTCGAGCGATTGGAGTGTGGTATTTGTTGAACTCCGACGCCTGGATCTCCTCCACCGTTTATCATCGTCGTTGATGGCGTCTTCGCCGTCTCGAGGTAGCAACGGGGGTCATTGGGATCCAGCGTTAAACATTCAAGCATATAAACGCTTAACTTCATTTGGGTCTAGTGAAATTTGAAGACGAGAAAGGGGAGGACAGGAACTGGGTTCGGTTCGGGTAAGGAAGTGCTGAAGCAGCGGAGGGGAGGACGGGTTCATATGTTGGGACCGGGTCGGAATGAAATGCAATGTGGAGAAAGCCATGCTTGCCCGACCAGGTCGGATTGGAGGAAGAGATAGAGAAAGGAAAAGAACGTATGGATCCTTTCGTTTGCTGAACCGCTCCGAATGCTTATTCCGATCCGGTTTTAAATTGCCAAATACGAACGTTTTCTCCGAACCAAAACACATGCAGACCCGAGCCGATCCCAGCTTTATGCACGTCCGATCCGAACCCAACAATAAGCACACCCTACCCGACCTGAATGATATGCATATTCCGACTCAAAGCACAAGACTTTATCCAACCAGGGTTAATCAATGCTTGACATAATCTTCAACTCAATAAACAGTTTGGGTAGTGCCTTATGAACGTAAATGATCATCAAGATTTATTCTGAACATCGCCGCTCCGTTAGAACTTCGCATTATGCTTTTAAGTGTTTTTCTTCTCATGTTTTGCGCACACCACACACACTTTAGCTCACACATATGCACAGGGGGGCACGGGATGATTTACTCTAATCCGTGCTATTGCTTCTTCAATAGTTCTATGACAATGAGGCCCAGACGCTCTTCCCGTCTTGCTGAGAGGAAAGAAGCCCCGGAAACTTCTAACAAAATCACTCTTGAGGATATATCTTCTTCGTCTGATCCAGAATGGGACAGTGAGGGTCCAGATTACGGGGTTGGTCATCGGGAAAGCGACGAAGTGTCTTCAGAGAATGAAGTTTCTCTGGGTTTTGAGGAGGAAGGAGGGATTGGTGACAATCGAGCACCCGATGAATTTGAATCAGCCATCATATTGGAATCACCCTCGGACTCTGTTGAATCAACAGTGGACAACGATCGACTTGTTCGAATTTGCCTAAAATATGGAATAATGAAAAGGGACACCCTAGTGCCCTCACGCTCTGACCGTCCCCACAACCCTCCAGAAGGATATATGACGGTCACTCGATTGATGTGCATGGTCGGCGCCATTCCTCCATTCTCTCCTTTCATCGTTGATTTCTTAAGACAAATGCGGATTGCCCCCATGCAGTTGCATCCCAATTCATATGCCTATCTGCACACCTTGTACATAGCATATCGTGAAATCCTAGGCATAGAGCTCACGTTCGATGAAGTTCACTTCTTCTATAATTTCAAGCATCGGACTCGAGAGACTCCATCCTTCTGCTACTTTGAATCAGTCCCAAAAAGGAAGATAATCTCTGCACCATTTAGCAGTAAAGCTGGAGATTCCAGACTAGAATGGTTCTACATAAAGCAACAGTCCGGATGCGCTAGGAGATGGACAAAATCAAGTAAAACGTTGATTTTCTGAACCCGGACTCTGTACACTTGAATCATCACCCTGACCTGTTTTCCTTTTTGTTTGCAGTCGACAATCCCAAACAGATATCAGATCAGGTGTTCTTTGATCGGATGCACCGACTTCTTAATGGCGATCAAAAATTATTGACTATCGACGAGGTCCTTAAAGATGAATACCTTCACTTTCATGGGCTGCTATCCGTTTTTCGTAGCATCGGCCATGGGACGGTCCCTTACGCATACATTCCTCCAGTGGAGATAGTTCTAGAGACAGGAGAAGGCTCGGGAATTCCTACAGCTCCTCTTCAAACTTCACCTTCTCCCTCTTCCACACAAGATGATGAATTGGCTAATCTGGCCGAAAAGCATCGTGAAGGGTATATTGCCCCCGAGGAAACTACTTCTCTAGACAAGTCAAAATCTTCCCAAGAGTCGCCACTTCATGCTTTCGAAGGGGATGTTCCTAGTACCGATGAGCACATATTTCAGGGTTTGGGGGATCTCCCCTTACCTGAGACTATATATACTTCAGAGGATTTCAGGAAGGATCCTTTAGTCTTCACCTCTTCAGAAGAAACCACTCCCACTAAGGCCAAAGAGCCTGCCCGCACTAGTCTAGCTTCAGACTCGGGTTGGTCGGGGGGAAACACACCACTTAGGATACACTTTACACCACAGCATTAGCATTCATTGCACTTCTTTCTCCATGAATCCACTAATTCTAAACTTCGTTTATTTTATCGTGCAGGTACAATGTCTCGATCCTACTACGATATAAGAAAACTTCGTCGCAGCATGTCCAATCCTCCTCAGGATGTCGAGTATGATCGTCGGGATGATCGTGGTAGGGAAGAGAGAAGACCTTATGATCCCTATCGTTCTCGACCCTCACGTTCCCGCTCACCAGTCCGATCGGAACAAGAGAAATATAAAAGCTATCAAAGCCGTAGGGAGGAGGACAGACCACAATCCAAAGACTCCTCCTCTTCCTATGAGAAACGCAGTAGAGAGAAAAGTCCTCTAAAGGAAACCGGGTCTCGGAGTAAGCAAAAGGTCCCTGCTACTAAACGACCTAGGACAGACAAAGAGACTACAGAATCCTCTTCAGGAAGGGACACCGAATTGACAATCCTCGCTCCTCCCCCACCAGATGCGGGAACTGCATTAAAACGGGCATATTTGAAAGAGCAATTTCCCGAACACTACTTCGAAACTCTGACTATTTTACCTGCCCTTGAACCTATTTCGTCTAATTGGGCAGATGAGGCCAAAGCAAAGATTGATGCGGTGCAAAAACAATATACTGAGATGTTCAAATATTCGCGCAATCTTTCTAAAATCATCCGCACTCTAATCACAAATACTGATTCAATGAAAAAGACCGCGGAGGAGGATACTAAGGCCTTAAAAGCTCTAGGAAAAGATTTGGAAGACACTCAAGCTCAGCTAGCGGTCGCTCAAAGGGACGCTTCTAATTTCAAACAACAATTCGAGGACATGCAAAAACGTTATCACGATTTGCTTGAATCTCATACTCAGGAGCGTTCTGAATTAAAAAAGCAAGCTGACGAGGCCAAGTCAGAGGCTGCTAAGACACGCATTGCTTATGCTGAGCTTGAGCGGAAAAACGCCGAGTTAGCAAAGAGGAGTGTTGAATTAGAAAGGAAGAACGCTGACTTGGCTTCAAAGCTGTTGGAGGCAGAGAATAGGGCTGCTCTGGCCGAGGGCAATGTGGAGTGTGCTATTAAATCTGCGGAGGAAGCCCGCAAGCAATTATCAGAGGCGGAGGCTGATATTCAGGGCTTCGGCGAGCTAATGATTGAATTCTTCGCACACATTATTCGTCGTCGAAACCTTTCTTGGATCGAGGACTATCCATCCACTCTGGTTCAAGTATGGAATCAAATCGTTGAGTGGGAAAAAGAAGAACTTAAGGTTGATTCCTTTGATGAAGATAAACTGATGGAGAAATACTTGAGAGATGATGAACCGGAGCATCTAGCTGAAGGGCGCCGCCTCATTGCTGAGGCCATGGAAGAAGAGAGACGGCAGTCTAAACAAAAAACCATTCTCAAAGCTGGTTCCTCTTCTTCTGCCCCTACAACCTCCGAAGTAGAAGGGTATGATCCCGAAAATCCGGGAATTCCTCGAACAACCCTGCTATCCCCTATTCCTGAACTAACCCCAGAGGTAGTGGTCACCCCCGCTGATAAGTCTTCAGAAGGTATCGCTATCTTTTCTCCTCAATTTGCCAAAGCTATTTCTACCTTTCGCCATGTGATTGAACAATCGATGAGAGACCCTTTGTTTTCACCTGAGTTGATAACCGTTGCTTCTCATTCTGTAGGTGTTGAATCATCCGAAAAGACAGATGTAGCTCAAGGAGCTGTCGCTGGGACAAAGCCCGCTGATAGGGTCAAAGAAGGGGAAGACAAGGCTGCTTCTATAGACTTGGGGGAAGGAAGTGAGCCAACTAAGGTCACCACTCCCCATGATGACGAAATGATAGCAGCTTTAAAGGACGACGGAGGAGACGGGGGGCATGAAGAGGAACCGGAAGTTGCAATAACTGGGGAGTCAAAAAGCGCTGATGACGTTACCTTGGCTGCCATGAAGGCTGATCAAGATAAGCGCCTGCAATTAAAGGCCGAAGAACTAGACCCTGAGGTCCTCAAGCCCCTCGCAGTTGTGGATGCGGGATCAAGGTTAGTTGTTAAGCTCTCAACTAGATCTATTACAGAAGAACTTGCTAAAAAATCTTCTCTTGATTCCAGTGCCCCGCCCTCCGGGAAGAAGTCTACTGGCTCCAGTACCGCATCTTTAGGGAAAAAGAAATCGAAACGAATCTTGACTGAAGCCGAGAAGGAAGCAAAGGATGTGGAAAAAGCCGCCAAGAAATCTAAGGCTCATTCCAAACCCAAATAGTGGGTTCCCCTGTATCTTTTTAGCATCTTTGTGAACCAATAATTGCTGCTACAAAAGCAGCTCCTGCACTTTCTTTTTTAGTTATTTCCCTGTACAAATTCATTCATTTGTAAATAAAAATAATTCACTTTTTGCAATGTTTATTTGTTAGTAGTTCTGCACTTATGTAAAAATGCATGTCTATAGTTATGAAACGAAGTTGTGGAGGGGGGAAATATGTGTATGCATATGTGTCCCCAGTCAATTTCCACAAGTTATTCAATGCTTAACCAAGCAATCTGAATGCTCCCAACTTTCTGACGGGATAGCACTTCCTGTGTCGTCAATACCTGTCGTTTTTTCTGGCATTTCTTTTATACTCTCTCTCTTTCTCTTGAGAGTTAGATTTTGAGCTTAGTCATCTATTCATTCCCCGGTCCTTCAACGGGGAAAGACTTCTTTCTCGGCGCTCAGTCGGAGACGCCTTTATACTCTCTTTCTCTCTGGAAAGTTAGAGTTAGGAGGAGAATTTCTTTTTCAGCGCTCAGTCGGAGACGCTTTTATACTTTCTCTCTTTCTCTGGAGAGTTAGAGTTAGGAAGAGAATTTCTTTTTCAGCGCTCAGTCGGAGACGCTTTTATACTCTCTCTCTTTCTCTGGAGAGTTAGAGTTAAGAATGTCGTTTTCTCATTCTTTTATGTCTTATTGCACAAACAATCGTTGTGCTTCTTTTTATGTCTAAACTATTTTCAACCTTTTTAGGCTCCGAGTTATCCTGTATTTTATAATCACAACGGAATAACTAATGAATGTAAATGCATAAAAGTAAATAACACACAATATTTTTATAGTGGTTCAGCTAAGTCGTAGCCTACATCCACTTTATAGTCCTTTATTCACATCATCAGATTTTCCCAAGGCAAGGCGTGCCTTATTACAGAGTTCACATGAAAAATAACAAAAAGTACAGCATTTCTAATCCAAATATCGCATTAAGTGTTGGGCATTCCATGCTCGAGGGACTTCTTCGCCATCTACGGTCGTTAACTTGAAGGTTCCTTTTTCAAGTTTCCGTTGGATGACAAAGGGTCCTTCCCATTTTGGGCCAAGGTGAGGAAGGGATGGAAAAACTCTCTTTAGCACCAAATCTCCTGGTTTAAAAGTTCTGAGGCGAACTTTTTTGTCATAATAGTGTGCCATCTGACGCCGATGTCTTGCTGCACGCAAGTCTGCTTCGTCCCTTTTCTCTTCAACTTCATCAAGAGACTCAAGTAAAAGTGCTCGATTTGTCATCGGGTCATAATATGTCACCCTGTGGGAAGGAACTTCTAGTTCAACTGGAATTACAGCTTCTGAGCCAAAGGAGAGAGAGAAAGGAGTATGACCGGTGGCCGTTTTAAATGTTGTTCGATATGCCCACAAAGCTAAGGGCAATTCATCAACCCACTTTGCCTTTGCACGCTCTAATCGCTTTTTGAGGATGGATTTTATTACCTTGTTTATTGCCTCTACTTGCTCATTCGATTGCGGATAGGCAACTGCAGTATATCGTTTGTCTATCTTATACTTCTGGCAAAAATTTCTGAATTCAATGCTATCAAATTGGGTCCCGTTGTCAGTTATAATCGTCCTTGGGATCCCGAATCGGCATATAATATTTCTGACCACAAAACTTATCACCTTTCTTGTTGTGATCTTGGTCAAGGGTTCAGCTTCCACCCACTTCGTAAAATAGTCCACGGCCACTATTGCATACTTAGCTCCTCCTTTAGCAATCGGTAAAACTCCAATGATATCAATTCCCTACGTGGTAAATGGCCAAGGACTCACCATTGATTTAAGTTGGGTCGACGGTGCCCTGGGGATTTTGGCGAATCTCTGGCACTTATCGCAGCGTCGTGAATAATCAGCTGCATCTTTATTGATCGTAGGCCAGAAGTATCCGTACCGCAATATTTTCTTTGCTAAAGTTTGACCTCCTGTATGATCTCCACACTCACCTTCGTGTACTTCTCTTAGTACACGCTTGATGTCGTCGTGTGCGATACATCGTAACAGGGGCATAGAAAATCCTTGTCTATAGAGAGTATCATCTTGTATAACATATCTGGTAGCTTTACGAACTACAGCTCTATTCTCACTCTTCTTCGATGGGAGTGTCCCATTCTTAAGGAAATTCTTAATTGGAGTCATCCATGACTCCTTCTCTGGTTCCGTTTCAAAAGCAAATTCAATTTCCATTGACTCAAAGCTTGGTGACTCCAATGTTTCAATTAGAATTACTTCAGTCTCTTCTGGATTGTCGGAACTAGCCAGCTTTGCCAATCTATCCGCTTTCTGGTTTTCAATTCTGGGAATATGTGTTATGTTGTACCGCTCTAAGCTATTCAATAGCTCTTTCACTTTCTTGAGGTAGGCGATAAGCCGAGGTCCTCGAGCCACGAATTCCTCTCGCACTTGACAAACAACAATTTTAGAGTCACAGAATATATCTAACATTTTTACTCCAAGGTCTTTAGCAAGTTTCAGCCCGGCAATCAGGGCTTCATATTCAGAGTCATTGTTAGTTGCCGAAAATTCTAATCGCAGGGCGTAATATAACGACCGTCCCTCGGGAGTGACTAAGACAATTCCAGCTCCGGACCTTCGGTCATTCTTAGCCCCATCTGTATGTAATTTCCACGGATTCATCTCTAGCTCATCCTCGGACTTAACCACTCGGTCATTGATTATTTCCTCCTCTGGAATGGTGAACTCCGCAATAAAGTCTGCTAGAGCTTGCCCCCTGATTGACTTTCGTGGTTGAAAATTCAAATCAAACTGACTTAGCTCTATGTTCCATTTGATCAACCTTCCTGATGCTTCGGGTCTCTGCAATACCTGCCCTAAGGGCTGGTCGGTGTATATGGTTATTGGATGGGCTTGGAAATAGTGACGAAGTTTTCGGGATGCGATCAGGAGGCTGTAAGCGAGCTTCTCAATTTTTGGGTAATTGCGCTCTGCCGCTGCTAATTTCTTACTTACATAATACACTGGCCTTTGTACTTTGTCTTCTTCTTGAACCAGAGCCGTGCTGACAGCATGAGCCGAGACTGCCAAATAAACAAATAATTCTTCGTGATCTACGGGCTTTGATAAAATCGGCGGTTTCTCTAGCAGTTCTAACAGATTTTGAAAGGCCTCAACACAATCCGGAGTCCACTGGAAGTTCTTCTTTCCCCTTTTTATCAAATCAAAAAACGGAACACATTTATCTGTGGCTTTGGAGATGAATCTACTCAGCGCCGCTACTTTCCCTGCCAGACTTTGGACGTCTTTAATTCTACTCGGTTCTTCGATGTTTCTAATCGCTGCTATCTGGCTAGGGTTGATTTCAATTCCTCGGGAACTCACAATGAAGCCAAGGAACTTTCCCGATGCCACTCCAAATGAGCATTTCAGAGGATTCAGTTTCATCCGGTACTTTCGCAAGATACCAAACATTTCCGCTAAGTCTTGCGTATGACTGGAAGACTGCTTTGATTTGACAAGCATATCATCCACATAAACTTCCATAGTTTTTCCTATTTGATCATAAAACATTCTATTTACCAAGCGCTGATAAGTAGCTCCAGCGTTTTTTAACCCGAATGGCATTACAACATAACAATATAGCCCCAAATTCGTAATGAAACTCGTATGTTCTTGGTCTGGTATGTGCATAGGAATTTCGTTGTATCCAGAATATGCGTCCATGAAAGAAAGAAGTTCATGACCTGCTGTCGAGTCTACAAGCTGGTCAATCCTGGGAAGTGGGAAACTATCTTTCGGGCAAGCTTTATTTAAATCTGAAAAGTCAATGCAAGTCCGCCACTTTCCGTTTGGCTTCTTTACTAATACGGGATTCGATATCCAGTCGGGATAAGTCGAATCTCGAATAAATCCATTCTGCTTCAACTTCTCTACTTCCTCTTTGAGAGCAGCCGACCTCTCTGGGCCCAGCATGCGTCTCTTTTGCTTCACAGGCGGATGCTTCGGATTTACATTCAATTTGTGACTTATAATGGATGGTGATATCCCACACATGTCAGCATGGGTCCAGGCGAACACGTCTAAGTTTGCCTTTAAGAGGTCCGTTAGTTCTTCAGCACGACGTGGATCCAATTGAGAACCAATCTTCAAAACTTTCGTCGGATCAGCTTTATCAATGGGAATTTCCACTATCGCTTCATTAGGAGTTGCATTCCTAGCCTCTGGTTCCTCGTCTTTTCTGGGATCCAGGTCTTCAGGCGTTCCTTTGGGCAACTCCTTCGGGGTCAATCTCTCTAGTTGCTATGCCGAGTCCCCCTTTGAGGGAGACGAGGCATCCTTACTCTCAACGTTAAGTCCTTTCATCAACATCTTCAACTCGGCCACATAGCAGGCCCGCCCGGAGACCTAATCCCCTCTCATTACTCCAGTTCCGGCTTCGGTTGGGAACTTAAGTAACAAGCACCAAGGGGCGATACAAACTCTAAATTCAGCGAGGGCAGGTCTGCCCAAAAATGCGTTATAAGGCGAATCTACGTCCAATACTACGAACTGAAGCATTCGCACTCTTCTACGTTCTCCTTGCCCCAGGGTCACGGGCAACTCTATGTATCCCATGGGAGCTGTCATCGCCCCGTTGAAGCCTCTGATCCATCCTTCACAAGGTTTCAGATCTTCGGACTCAAGCTTCATCTGATCAAATGAATTCTTGAACAAAATATTAACGGAACTTCCATTGTCTACTAATACCTTATGGACCAAGGCCGGCCCAATGGTGGTAGTAATAACCAACGGATCATTGGTGGGCGATTGTATCCCAGTATTGTCTCGGCTACGAAATACCACGTCGTCAAACATGGTCTTCTGTTGTTTTATGGGGGTGACATCTTCCAAATCATCTCCTTCATTCACGTCTAGATGCTTGGCAGCGTTCACATATTGATCCATCGATCTGAAACTTCGGATTGCTGGGTGAGGTCCGCCTACTATGGAGTTGATAACAATTCCTTTACCTTTCTGCTGCGATGTAGGCTTGGGAGCAGGTAGGATCTGTTTTGGAGCCTGCTCTCCTTGCCCCCTGTCCCTCGGGGCAACCTTGTACTCATCCAACTTTCCTTCACGCAGCAACTTCTCTATCACATCCCTCAAATGCCGACATTCATTGGTCGAATGCCCATGAGTTCCGTGAAACAAGCAAAATTTCCCTGTCGCCATTTCTTTCTCGGTCGAATCACGAGGTGGCGGTCTTTTGTACTGCAACACATTGTACGTATCCAGGTAAATATTTTCCAGGGTGTCGTTCAATGGTGTATAATTCTCGTAGTTCTGGAACCGGGGTCTTTTGTTAGGATCACTTCCCCTATTTCTGTTTCTTCTGTTACCGCTCGAATTACGGTTATTGTTGTTGCTTCCCCCACTTCCAGTATTGCTGTTTCCACCCTTGTTTCCTACATTTACCTCAACCTTGCCAGAATTCTCCCCCGACTGCTTCACGGCGATATTACTCTGCACATTCTCCTTTGAAGCCGTCTCAGACTTTCTTTTTCGGTTTGCCCTGGCCTCCTCTCGCCTTAAATAAATATCGGCTTTTTCGTAGAATATCTCCCTTGTGGAGGGTGTCTTCCCAGAAAGGTAGTCTCCAAACTCAGATTCAGGATCGACTCCTTCCTTCAATGCCATCAGAATAGTGGGCTCATGCGGGTCACTGACCTCAGTCACAGCTTGGTTAAAACGATCAAGATATGCCCTTAAAGATTCTCCTGGTGCCTGTTTGATTCTCGATAATTCAATAACACTCTTGGACTTTCGGGCATGTAGTCGGAACTGGTTCATGAAACGCTCGCTTAGTTCCTTGTAATTAGAAATCGAACGAGGAGGAAGTCGGGTAAACCAGAACAATGCCACATCTTCTAGGTAGATTGGGTATGCTTTGCACTTCACTTCATCTGGGGCAGCAGCAGCATTCATGAGCCACGAATACCGCATCAAGTGCTGTCCCGGATCAGTCCTTCCGTTGTACTTGTCCATTTGTGGCAAGTTAAAGCGTCGGGGAAATTGGAAGTCGAGGATATCGTCGGTAAATGGAGTATGGCTTCGCTCAATGCCATAATCTTCATTCGTATAATTTCGGCTCTCTGACATGATCTGGCGAACCATTGCCTGTACATCAGCATTAGTTAGGGGCCGCTCAGGTTCCCTGGCCCTAGCATCCGAGTTCCTTCTGGGCTCTCGTTCAGGAGATGGCCTTCTTCTTCGAGCTGCCTCTGCTCGATTCCGTTCCCTGCGTTCCCGGTCGATCTCGGGAAGAGGGGACTGGAGTCTTTGCCCCCGAGTGGGGTCATCGTTTCCTAATGCTCGTGCGATAGCCTCACGAGATCCCAAAGATCCAAATGTCAGCTGCTCCACGTTCTGAGGTCGTTCGAGTGGCCTTCGTTCACGAGGCCTCTCTTCCTCGGAAGATGAAGATTGATCTACTGGTGTGTGACGAACCGGTGATGGAGTTCTCTGTCGACGGAGTTCACTAATCTCCCGACTCATGAGCCTCATATTTTCCTGCATCATGAGATTAGTGCGCTCGTGAACTTTCATGGCCTCCCTCGTGCTCTCAAGCATGTCAAGCAAGCGCGAGAAATCTCCTTGGGTGATGGGCGCAGATGGATTGACCTGATCACCAACCCTGGTAGCTGGAATTGGAGCATTCGTAGGGACTCGAGTAGAGGTTCCAGCTTCACAAAGCATCGGGTCGGATCGGAGGTAGGAAGTCGGATCGGTTCGGAGCTGGGGAGCCTGGTCGGATCGGTGTGCAGCGAGCAGCTCGGGTCGGTTCAGATTGGGGGAATGCACTGCTTCAGAGTCTCCTACCTGGATCGGATCGGAGCTCTCCCCTGCTGTCGGCTCGGATTTCCTGCATTGATTCTTCCTGCTGCTGAACTCTGCCCCCGAGACCTTGTTACAACAGCATTTTGCTGATCTTCGCCAGCTCCATTTCCTCGAACAGACTGAACTTCCTTGCCTTTTCCTTTGGCCATGAGTCTTTGACAATCTCTTCAACGAATGTAAAAAAGCGGAGAAACTTAAGGATTCACTTCTTTGAACTCAACGGTCCAAAAAGTAGAAAGAGATCCCGGAAAATAAAGAATTTAGATGAGGATTCTCAGTGAAAGCACCAAAATGTTAGACCCAAAAGTGGTTCTAACACCCAAATTGATTAAAAGCAAGATGAAATGAGATAAAAATAAAAATGAACACGCAGGATTTATAGTGGTTCGGCGAAGAAATGCCTACGTCCACTTATCTTTCACTATACTCAATAATTCAGTTGCAGATACAATGTAATTGTCACTTGACTTCACTCACAACTCACTTATATTCACTCAATAGAATAAAACAAATAATGAAAGAAGATTTTGATTCTCCGGGAGTAATGGAGTTCGGGTTATGGAGGTAGTTGAATTCTCAAAGTGCTGAAAAAAGATCCTTCTCTTTGTCTCCAGACGGGGTATTTATAGGTGTGAATTTGCTTGAAACTTGATCCGGGTCGGGGTCACATGTCGTCCATCCCACCATCTTCGGGTTTGGATGAAATATTATGTTGACAACGCATCAAAGAAACAGACGTTGTGGGTAGGAACTGGTCATAGCCGGTCCGGATATCCAGGCGCTTTTGCAGGAGAATAACAGGGAGCATGGGTTCGGGTCGGAGACGCGCAGATAAGGGGTTCGGATCGGGATACCCGATCCGAACCGGATTGGCTTGGATGCAATGCTTTCTTCTTCTCTAATCTGCTCCGCTCCGATCCATTTTCGTGGCAAACAGGTGGCTTTCCGATCCAATCGAGATTTAGTTGCCCTCCGATCCGGTTAGATACGCCTTACCAATTTACTCAATAGGAGCTCACCAATCCGAACAGAGGACTCTTTCCGACCCGAACCGATGGTTTGCTCTGACCCGATCCGAACAGCTGCTGCTATCTAATCTAGATTGTAGTGTTCTTCTCCAATCCGAACCGAAGTCTTCTAATTAAAAATGCCCTTCAATGTTTGGTTTCTTGACTTTGTGTTGCCTAGTTCACAAAGTAGGCTAACATGTATCGAATGTATATCACCAACGGTTGGGATCAGCAACCGTCTCCCGAATGGGACAGCATCGATAGATTAAAGAAGCAATTGGAATTTCTCTAGATAGGTGATCATACATCCTAATAGGTGCGACCCACATAGCCATGCTGCCTGCCCGATTTTTGTCATTTCCCGGTTGATGAGGCTAGAGGTCATAACGTATCTTTTGACAGATCACACCTCCATTACTTTGAATGCCACATCGTCATACCCGCCAAATCACAAATTGATTTCACCAAAAATACCACGGGTATACAGCTAAGAGAAACGAATTCCTCCGCCACCAAACGTAAGTACGTTTGAAGAGATCAACTTACGCGATCCTTTGAATATACTCTGTCAGACATTCGTCCATTCACGTTTGTCCTGGGACTGGACAAACCGAAGGCACTATTCTGTAAATAGGATAGCCCTTGCATAACTCCGTCTTCAATATATTCAGCCTACTTGATTCGCAACGCTTATGCCAATACGGAGTGGTTCTCTGGGTAATAATCCAACCGGTCTCTCCATATTAACAACGTTAAAATGGTCAAAACTTTGATAGTCGGTGATTTAACTATCAAATAAAAACATGTCGGTGTGCAAACAACGATATTATTTCCAGATGGAAATTCTATCGATCAATCATCATTCATCATCAAATTATCATAAATTTACCCTTTTCCTTATTCTTGTTTTCCTATATTTCTTATTTACTATATTTAGAAAATATACGTTATTAACAATGGAAAACAATTCCATTTCTCATTTTCTATATTCAGAAAACATTTCTGATTTTCATTTGGAAGACATTTCCAAATCTCCTTCATTGGGTTTAAACTGATGTTTGAATAAACATCGCTATGCCAACACCAACCATTTCGCTCATTAACTAAATTCACTTAACCCCTTTCACTCTCGAACCTTATCCACTTCTTAGTTAAAACGAAGTCAATCAAGTTGGGGTATAATTACCTCTCAGACCTTAACTGAACAACATTTCTAACTTCGAAATAGACAAAGTTCAAACTTTACTCTTTAAGAAACTTCCTTGCGAACTCTCGGATTCTATTTATGAATCCACTTCCTTTACTGAATCATTTGATTATAACTATAAATGTTATAATTCCATGCTTTCAAAATATGTCAACTTAAATATATTTCCATATCTTAATTTGGATAAATAAACAACCAACTACTTTATTAACAGATAATTAAAACTTGATTTGAAATGGAAAGTAAACATTACTTCCCTTGATTCGATATAATCGAATTTCCATGTATGATTCACTCTCGAATAATCACTATCCGATAATTCTCTTTCGAATAAACTATATTCGATTCCCCTGTTCGAATAACTAATATTCGATAATCCTTTTCTTCGAATAACTAATATTCGAAAAATCTCACTTCGAATAAACCATATTCGATAATTCTCTCCTTTGAATAACTATATTCGATTTAACACACTTCGAACGAACTATATTCGATTACTCTTCTCGAATAAACTATATTCGGCAACTCTACTTCGAATAGGTGATATTCGATTAATTCCCTTTTTGACTAACCCTACTTAATTTACTAATACTCGACTAACTCGACTTAATTAACTTCTATTGATTAATTACTATTTGATTTAACACCATTTGCTTGACTCTAGATCGCAGCGATCACAATGGTTACGCCTGATTCCCCCAGGAAACATCCGACCGCCGTAGGCTATCTGCAGCCCTGCGAATTACGCTAGCAGTCGTGCTAAATGGAAATTCATCCTTAAATAACTTTGTCTATTTTTAACTCTATCTCGAATAATTAGATTCGATCAATTCTAATTGAATAACTAATATTCAATTAACCCTTATTCGATTACTATATTTGAATAACTCTAGTTCGATTTGACTCAAAACGATTAACTCTAACTGATTAACTCTAACTGGTTAATTCTAACTGAATAACTCTAACTGGATAACTCTAACTGAATAACTCTAACTGGTTAACTCTAACTAACTAACTCTAACTGTTTAACTTTACGGTTTAACTCTGACAGTTTAACTTCAACGGTTTAACTCGAACAGTTTAACTCCAACTGTTTAACTCTAACAGTTTAACTTCAACTGTTTAACTCTAACAGTTTAACTCCAACGGTTTAACTCTAGTTGATTAACTCTTTTGAATTAATCCCTTTGACTTTTCTCTTTTGAATAATTCCTTTGGAATAATTCCTTTAAATTACCTCCCTTGAATAGATTCTTTTTCTATTCGTTTACTCAACAAATAACTATTCTCTTTTCACTTCTATTTATTTAACAAATAAATATTCCCTTTAACTTTTTTATTTATTCAACAAATAAATATTTCTTTTAACTTTTCTATTTATTTAACAAATAAGTACTTCTTTCAACTTTTCTTTATTCCCAACATGAATATCCCCTTTCAATTCCATTTGTAAATACTTTTACAAATGTTTCCCTTTTTATTTCTATTTGTAATCGTTTCACAAATATTTCCCTTCTATTTGATTTCACCAATATTTTCCCTTCTATTTGATTTCACCAATATTTGTTTTTTAACAAATGCTTTGATTCTATAATCATTTTCTCTCATGAAATTCTCTTCCTTTTATATATAAAATCTATTGATTTTATATAAATAATTTATTTTCAAAATAAACTTTGAAAATCCCTTTTCACTTTCTAGTATCACTTATGGTATAAAAATACCAAATCAAAAGGTTCAATCATCATCCAAACACACAGGTTCAACAACAGATGATATAACACATCATATACCAGAATATATGAAAAACGGTAAATAAATGTTGAGGAATCCAGTTGGATTCCTCCGACCTGTTTCCCTGCATCCACAGATGTTACACAATATAATTCACATCAATTTCATTTCAATATGAGGTATTCTGATAAACAAAATCAACATCGGTTAACGATATATATAACTATATCGGTATTTTCAACCAGCTGACTAGCAGTTCAACCAAACAATCAACACTCAGCAATTCAACCAATATTTATCAGTTCTAAAAATACTTTATAAAAATATAAAGTGTTCAGAGTTAGTGAGATTTACTCACCTTGGACGGTTTATCGTTGAATAACGATAATTGGTCATTGATTTGGTTCAGACGTTAAATTTCACCATAAATCCAAACGAGCTCCAATCCACTTGCGGTCAGTTCCCTTGCGTAGTGCTCGTCCATACGATCCCAACGGATCCTGTTTCGTTAAATTTCGTTAATGTATGCAAAAGTTATGCTATTTACAATATTTACCTAATTTAAATGAGTATTAAATTAATTTAATTAATTAAATTATTTTTATCTTAATTAATTTCTAATTGCATTATTAGCCAAATTACCTTCCCTGCCCTTCTAAAAAATCCTACTTTCCCATCTCTAGCCATATCCAATTTTTTTTAAAATTGAAAAACCATTTTAATATTAATTTAATTTAATTTTCAAATAAAATATTTAAAAATATTCATTTAATTATAACTTAAAATTTTTAACCCGGATCAAAAATCTGCTTCCACTCATTTTAAAGTATTTTTCGATAAGAATCCAACGGTCCTTGTTTCGTGGAAATCCGACTTGTTTTGAAAAAATTATAAGCTTTTAAAGTTTATGGTTAAAAATTACGAAAATGCCCCTGGTCTGTTTTAAATTCAAATTAAATTTAAAATTTAAAATTTAAATTAATCATCCCATTCGTCGGATCAGTTAGGGATAGCCAGGGAGAGCAGGAAACTATATTTTCCAAACTCAAGCCTTAGACACTATCCTCTCTGTCACCCTTAGAATGTTCTGATATTTATTTTTACAAATTCTATTTTAATTATAATATATATATATATTATACACAAATAAATAAATAAATAAATATTATTTAAAAACTTACCCCGCGAAGCCCAAGCCTCTACCTAAGAGTCCCTAACTCCCCGTCTTGCCCTCCTTTCTCCCTTCCTTCCCTTTTCCCTATTTCCTAATATTTTATTATTATTTCTGCCATTGCCAAAGCTTGAAAGAGGAGGAGGAGGAGTGAGTTTAAAATGAAGGGGGAGGGGGGGGGGGGCTATTTATAGCCGAAGGAGTCACATGGATTGCTGAGGTGGCGCGAATCCAACGGTCGAAAATGGATGGCTAGGATTAATCCTTAAATTTATTAAATTATAAATATATTTAATAATTTATGAATAGTAAAGTGTGTTTTCTCAACCCTATTCGGACGTTAATTTAACTTACTTATTGATACCTTATCCAAAATCTTTTTCAACCATGTTGTTCAATTTTTCTTGCTCTTCAATAATATATAAAAATATTTAAATTTTGAATTCGTTTGAACTTTCAAATAAATTAAATTCAAATTCAAAATAGTGTTTTGTGTTAGTTTCAACACCTTCCGGTCTCATGATGGAGTATCAAACGATAACGGTTTTCAGAAATTCTTCCACCATCTGGTCCGGTTTTTAACGTACTTCAATCCTATGTATTCAAATCAAAAATCGGAGTTCGTTTAGATTTTCAAATAATTTATTTAAATTTTGTTTCCTTAATAACTTTCTATATCCGTTATAGGATTTTCCCAGATTTCATATATAGCTAATATCCTATGTTTAGAATTTTCCTGGATAGGTCTCAGGTTCCAGTTTTGCCGTTAGCATTAGCAAATTCCAATTACCGTCAAAATTTAGTTCAAATTTTGGCCTTTTATTTTTTTCTTTTCCACATACGGATACCATTTTTGACGTAACTTGGTTGGTTACCTAATTTCATCATTTCGGATTTAATGAAACTGATTTCATTGAAATCCGAGTTCGTTAGATTCTACTTCCTTTGTAAACGTACTATTTTAAATTAAAAATTTATCCTTTTATACTGCCAGTTCACATTATATTGCAGATCCACTAAAATTCTACCATTTCGGAATAAAATAAAATATTCAAAATTATTGAAATTAAACCATATAAAATTCCAAAACAATAAAAAAACATTTTTAAATATTAAACTAAATGGTCAAAAAACTGGGCCGTTACATCTTGAATAATTTTAGGGTAAGCTAGGTTTAAATTTTAGGGTTGCTGTTTGGTAAACTAGGGTTGTTGTTTGGTAAGCTAGGGTTTCATCCACCATATTCTTGAGTTCATCCACACCTAATTTGTATATTTACACGGTTTCTCGTCCTATCGCAAAAAAGATGTTAATAGGAACTGTTAAATTAATGATTAAATTGTTATTCAAAATGCTTGTTTGAGGATAGTATGTATGATGTATTGCTTTATTGTATGCTGAGTGTAAAAGTCAGTTTAATTAGCTACTAAATTTGGAGTGATGTTATGTAATGCTTGTAAAAATGGTGGTGCTTAACCTACGAATTTCTAAACTAAATTGGAGGTTTAATCAAGTTTGAGAGAGACCATTGATTAGTTTTTAACGTATTGTATAGACACTCAGTTTTATACCTGATATATATAATATCTTAGGTATGTATTTCAAGAAGCTTGAGAATTAGATATAAACTGAGCCTGGAAGTTTATGTATTTATAGGAGCAACACCTGAATTTCAGTAGTAAATATATAAAATAATTTGTATGAATCTGTTTGTAAGTGTTCATATATATAGAAAAAAACAGATTATTGAATGACATGAAGTAATATGTAGATAAGATATAACTTGTTATTTGAGATTAGCGATAAATAATGCTTGTAAGTTTATTTGAACTTAAGTAGAATCTTTAACCTCATGATCATTGGAATTATATGTGGCATATTAACGAAATAGCCTGAGTATAAAAAGTAAGAAAACATGAGTCTTTTGGTTTTATACATACATATATATATATATATGTGTGTGTGTGTGTGTGTGTGTGTATATATATATATGTATGTATGTGTGTGTGTGTGTATGCATGTATTCGTAGTATGTGTACATCTTCATGCCAATGTACACTTTGGACCACCTACCCCTACAAAGGGTACTGGCCATTCTTTGAAATGCAAGACAATAAGGAGTAGTATAGAGAGAAGCAAGTGCAAATATTTTTGAGTATGTGTTCCTTTATATAAATTCCAGATGTTTAAATCTTAGAAATGTAAGTTGTAAAATGTATACCCCCTTACAAGGTAATGATGTTTGTGAGCTTGTTTTGATTTAAAAGGGATATCCTGCCGTAGAAAAAGCTTTGCTCGATCTGTCTTCGCATAAGATGTAATGTATGTTTTACATAAAGCTATTTGTGACACTGCCTTTATAATGCAAATATGATTTGGTGAAGCTCCTTGCACCATTTCAAAAGATAAGATTTCTGCTCATATATTTGAATTATATTCATGGTCACTAGGCAATGGATATAAGACATTTGTTTTAAACTGTTAAAATAATATGTTTGTTGCCTTGCTATAACTGATAGATTATAACATAAATTTTACTTACATTTGATAACATGCTATGTGTTTAATTCAAATGGTAAGCCAGTGGTGTTCATAATTGTAACAACCCGTATTTTCAATAACCTGTTATAACATAAATCGAGGCAGAATTTAATTCTAAAATCTGAATCAAGGGAAACGGGCTATGCCATTGCGTTCGTCTCGGAAAAATACGCGAAATAGAGTCCGAGTTTTCGAAAATCGGAGTCCGTATGACCCGATTAAGGCCCAACGAAGTTTTCAGAAATTTCCATGTCCAAAACAGATTTGAATTTCAAGTTCAAAGTTGGAAATTAGGGCAAACTGGCGCAGGCGGGAAAATTCCCGCCAGGACCCCCATGTCGACAGGCATGTCGACAGGGTCCCCAGGGTGTCGACAGCCCTGTCGACAGGGTCCCCAGGGTGTCGACAGCCCTGTCGACAGCCCTGTCGACACAGGGTGGCCGGGCAGTTTTGCCTGGCGCACCATTTTGGGTCTTGGTCTGGTTTGTGGCTTGGTTCTGGAGAATTCCGAAATCTGATGCACCTAATTCAACTAGGGTTTAATCCTATGGTCTAAATCACTAGCCTAATCTATAAATAAGACCCTAACCTACCCTAAATCACCCATTATTCATTCTAGCAACCAAACTATGTCAAATTGATTTCTCAAATGGCCTCCACTTAAAAACCCTAGCCTCCACCCTCTTCAAAAATCATTCCTATGAAGATTTTGATGTTCATACAAGCATTTCTAAGTTGTATGAATGATCATTAGCTTGCATACATCATCAAGTTGCAAGCTTTATTGGCTAAGCTAGAGTTTTTGGAATTTTTGTTAAGAGTTTTCTTGTTGGAGCTTTGTTTTGGGTTTTTATATGCTTGCATAAAGGGCTTCTCAATCTTTATTAGTAGATTTGTGTCTTCATAATATTTGTAAGCCCTCTTACCTTCATTTTAGAAACTCTAAAGTTAATATGTGATGAAAGTTGGGATTTATGCATGTTTAATAAGTTATGCATGCTTATGCGAGTTCACTATGCTATGTTACACATGTTTAACAAGTTATGCATGTTTATGCAAGTTCACTATGCCATGATTTGCAAGTTTAACAAGTTATGCATGTTTATGCAAGTTCACTATGCCATGATTTGCAAGTTCAACAAGTTATGCATGTTTATGCAAGTTCACTATGCCATGATTTGCAAGTTTAACAAGTTATGCATGTTTATGCAAGTTCACTATGCCATGATTTGCAAGTTTAACAAGTTATGCATGTTTATGCAAGTTCACTATGCTAAGTTATGCAAGTCCAACATGTTATGCATGTTTATTATGATATGTAAGATTCATCATGTATGTTGTGCCAAGTTCCCTCTTTCTATCCTTTATGCGTTATGACGAATATGTAAGCGATAGAATGACGTTGGGGGGGTTTGGGGTAAAAACTTAAAATACATGAAAACATAAGATTGGGAATTTACCTATTAAGTTAGGTCTACCCCTTGGTAATTTACCTATTAAGTTAGGTCTACCCAAGTATTTGTTAAACTTGTAATTATGTTTTGAAAATAAAGTGGACATGACACTTAGAAAACATAAGTGTGGCCAACTCGAGGTTGGGTTGAGTTTGTAGCGTAAACCTACCCGGAACCGACCGGCTTAACTAGTTGCTACAAACAATAGGACCCAATGTGAGAAGTTGGTCATGTGTACCTTGGACCCGAGGTTAGACCAAGTTGTGGTGTAAAGCTACCCGGACCCGCCCGGCTTAACTAGTAACCGCAACAAAGTCTAATGTGAGAGGTTAAGGCACAATTAAATTAATTAATGTCTCATGATTAGGGTTAAGTCATGGCCCACTAATACTTAACCAATTTTGGGGATACGAGGGATTAAATGGGGTTAAGTGGTGAACTGTTGGTTACACTTAACTAATTTAATCCATGATTAGTGAGGGGTTAAACCACACTTAACCCTCTTAGAAAACCCTAGCAACGTGGTCTGTTCCAGCAGTAATCCCAGTTTGGTATCATTCACAACCCTAGAGGCTAGGCTAGGGCGGGGCACGATTACTGGACTGATGTAAGCGACCAAAGCGACGGCTGAGTGGTACAGCGGTGCGGGTCCAGGCGGGCTACGGACGTGCACGTAGTCCGGTGTTGGACAAACTCGAGGCACGGGTACCAGTAGGTTTAGACTGTGCATTATTGCTTAGGTGTCTGGGGTTGACACTCGAGGGCTTGATACACCCGAAGGTGGACCCAGCACAGTCTGACTACAACCATATGTGGGCCGTATGGACACCAACACTTGATGTGTTAGGTTTATAGGGAGCCGATCGACTAGACCGTTGGGCTGGACCTTGTATTAAGGTCACCTCATGTTATTGGGCCAAAGTTTGGGCTGAGGGATCAATACCTGTTATGTTAGTTTGCTAGTACACTGTGGTGCAAAGCTTAATCTTCTTTATGTGATGACACCTTTATCTATTGCCAGTATGTTCATCTCAGTTTCCATCATGATGTTAACTTTATCAGTTTATAGACTGATCGTAGTAGGGCTTACCAGTCTTTTTGACTGACCTGTTTTCTTTCGCTTCTTTTCTTCCGTTCCCCCCCCCCCCAGGTTCTCAGGGAGGGAATAGTGGTGCTTAGCTTGGATCGCTTGCTTGTTTGCTGGATAGCTCATGTATGTCTGGACATTGAGCTCGCTATGGTTTATCATCTTTATTTTGGGGATAGCACTATGTTTTTCAGTATTTCTGTTTATGATGTACTAGACATGTTTATTTTGGCAGTTGACTTTATGATGTACTAGACTTGTTTTGAGATGGTTTGAGATATTCCGCTGTTTTATTCTCACTTACTCTGTTTTACATATATATTTATGTTCTTGTTCTGCCTTGATATATCATTATGCATGCTTACCCAGTTCTAACGCCCCCTAGAAGCTAGTGCCCCCAAAAGAGTGACCCTAGCGGAGGTGGGGTGTTACAAATTTGGTATCAGAGCATATGGTTTACAAGAAAGAACAAAAAGTTTTTAAAAGACTTTTAAAAAACTATTTTCAAAACAAGTATAAAGTATTTTCCAAAGAAAAGTCTAGTATTTTAAAAGGCTATTCCCCAAAAAGCCATTAGCGTTATCCTTCGTTCCCTTGACCTAATCTTATCTTTCGTTTCAGTATGGCTGAGAATCTCGCCGTCCCGGATGGAGTAAACGTACCACTCTAGTATAGGAGACTTCTAGAAGCTAGGGCGGCAGCTGGCCCCGCAAACCCTACTCCCACTCCTCCTCCTGTAGTTGAGAATCCTCCCCCTAATGTCCCTCCTCCGGTGGTTCCTGTTCCTCCTCCTCCAGTAGTTAATATTCCTCCTCCCGTTGCTAATGTTCCTCCTCCTCCTGTTGCTGAGGCTCCTCTTCCTCCTCCTCCCCCTCAGCATCCTCAGGTTGAGTTCACGAAGGTTTGTAAAGACTTCAAGGCGATGGGAGGCAAGAATTTCCTAGGCACGGAATCTTTTGTTGAAGCTAGGAATTGGCTGAAAGACACTGAGGACTTGTTTGCTATCTTTAGGATTGATGACGAGAGGAAGATCTTATTGACAGTGTGGCTTTTGAAGGACGAAGCAGCCTATTGGTGGGAGGTCACCTATGGGACGAGACCCGTCGAGACTTGGGCCGATCTGAGGGCTAGGTTTGTGGCCAAGTTACTATCTTCTGCTGAGGCGAATTTACAGATGGAGAAGTTCATTGCATTAAAGCAAGGTGATATGTCTGTCAAGGAGTATGTGAACAAGTTTAATCAGCTGGCCCGTTTTGGTTTGGATATGGTAAACACTCCTGAGAAGAAGGCTCTTCGATTTGCTAGAGGGTTGAATGAGCCGCTGCAGGGTTTGGCGATGTCACATATTCCGCATGGGGCTACTTTTGAGAGTTTGGTCGATATGGCTCTACTTCAGGGAGATGGAAAGAAAGAGGTCAAGTCAAGTGATACTCAAGCAAAGAAGACTGATTCTCAGGGTAAAGGCAATCAAGGTGGTCAAAGCAGTCAAGGGAATCAGAGCAAGAACAAGAAGGGGAACAACAACAAAGGCAAGGGAAAGTGCAATTACTGTGGTGCGCCTGGACACTTTGCTAAGGATTGTAGGAAGAAGAAAAGGAAGCTTAGTGGTGGATGTTTTTCCTGTGGTGAGGCTGGACACTTCAACAAGGAATGCCCGAAGAAGAAAGGGCAGGGTCAGACTCAGCATGCTGGATCTTCAGGAGGGCAAGTTCATGCTCTCAATACCGCTCCAGTTCCCGATCGAGGTAGTGTTTCTGTTGAGAACCTTGTTTATGTTTCCGATCTTCCAGTTCGTACCTTGTTTGATTCTGGTGCATCACATAGCTTTATTTCATCTGATCTTGTTGATAGTTTGCACCTTAGTACTAGCTTAGTGGATGATCCCGTTTGTGTTTCGAATCCCATTGGGGGTTCTGCTCATCTATCTATGATATGTGAGGATCTGAGGATCTCTATACTCAATGTAGAGTTCTTGTGTAGTGCGTATGTTCTTGGTTTCAGGGGATACGGATTGATTTTGGGCATGGATTGGCTGTCTAGACATGGAGCCATTCTTGATTGTGAGCATAGGGTTGTGAGGCTTGTGACTCGCCTTGGCAACACCTTAGAGATTTCATGCAATCCGAAGGATCCCGTCATGTTGTGCTATCTTGAATCTCTCGACTCGTCATAGGAAACCCTTTAGTCTGTAAGGGTGGTCCGAGATTATCCAGATGTTTTTGAAGAAGTTAAGGGGTTGCCCCCCAAAACGAGAGATTGATTTTCGCATTTATCTGGTGGATAATGCTAAGCCTGTTTCTTTGCCCGTTCGGCACATGGCTCCGCGTGAAAGGCGGGAGCTGAGCAAGCAAGTGAAAGAGTTGCTTGAAAAGAACTTCATTAGACGAAGTATATCTGAGTGGGGAGCGCCTGTGGTATTTGCTACCAAGGCGGATGGTTCTCTCCGACTATGTGTTGACTATCGAGAGTTGAATAAGCTGACTAAGAAGAACAAACACCCGTTACCGAGGATCGATGATCTCTTTGACCAGCTTGTCGGTGCTTCTGTTTTCTCTCAGCTTGATCTTGCTACTGGATTTCATCAGCTCAGAGTGGCTGAAGATAGTATAGACAAGACTGCATTCAGAACTGCAGATGGATTCTTTGAATGGCTTGTTATGCCGTTCGGTTTGACGAATGCACCCGCGTATTTCGTGGACTTGATGAGTAGGGTGTTCAGGGAGTTCTTGAACAAGTTTGTCGTGGTCTTCGTGGATGATATTTTGGTCTTCTCTAAGGATGAGGAAGAGCATGCAAGGCACCTCGGGGAGGTGATGGATACGCTTAGAGCGCATCAGTTGAAGGCCAAGTTCTCCAAGTGTCACTTTTGGAGAAGGGAAGTTAGATTCCTTGGGCATATCGTATCCAAGCAAGGCTTAGCGGTGGATCCCGCTAAGGTGGTTGCAGTTCAGGATTGGAAGACTCCAAGGAATGCAACCGAGGTGAGAAGTTTTCTAGGTCTTGCGGGTTTTTATCGGAAGTTCATCAAGGACTTCGCGAAGATTTCTGCTCCTCTCACTAAATTGACAAAGAAGAATTCAGTTTTTTCTTGGAGCTTAGAGTGCGAGCTTGCTTTTCAGAAGCTCAAGAGAGCTCTCACATCAGCACCCGTTCTAGCTTTGCCCGATGGAGGGAAATTATTTACAGTATACACCGATGCGTGTGGTACGGGGTTGGGAGCTGTTCTGATGCAAGAAGGAAGGGTGATATGCTTTGGCGGTAGACAACTCAAAGTGCATGAGAAGAATTATCCCACTCATGACTTAGAGTTGGCAGCAATAGTATATGCACTGAAGGCGTGGCGCCATTATCTTCTGGGAGAAAGATTTGAGCTTTATACCGATCACAAGTCTTTGAAGTATCTCTTTTCTCAGAAAGATCTGAATCTGAGGCAGCAAAGATGGATGGAATTCTTGGCGTCCTATGATTTTGAAATAGCTTATACCCCCGGCAAGGGGAATGTGGTGGCTGATGCATTGAGTAGAAGAAGGTTGACCCTAAATCCTTTATTCGTTGAGATGAAGAATTTAGAGTATGTGGCAACCTTTGATTTCTTTTTGGCGATGGAGTCGATGACCGGTTCTTTAGCATCTCTGGAACTCAGGCCTACCCTTCTTGATCAAGTTGGGGCTTCACAGAGAAAAGACCCTCACATAGTTGAGATTATGGATAAGCTGACTCGAGGAGAGACGTCTAGCCACCTCGCTCGATATTCTGTTGATGACAAGGGTTGGCTGAGGAGAGATGGAAGGTTATGTGTTCCCATGGTAGAAGATTTAGTAAGAAAAGTTCTAGAGGAAGCGCATCGCTCTAAGTTGACTATACATCCAGGCGGTGATAAGATGTATAAAGATATGAAGCGTATTTTCTTTTGGCCTGGGATGAAGAAGGATGTGGCAGAGTTTGTCTCTAGATGTATCATTTGCCAGCAAGTTAAGGCCGAGTCAAAGAAGCCCGGTGGGCTATTGCATCCTCTAGATGTTCCACTTTGGAAGTGGGAGAGTATCCCCATGGACTTTATTGATGGGCTTCCAAGGTCAAGGAAAGGGAATACGAGCATTTGGGTTATTGTAGATAGACTTACGAAGAGTGCTCATTTTATTCCAGTAAAGAGCAAGAGGACCGCATCTTGGCTAGCGTCTGTATATCTTCGTGAGATTGTGAGACTTCATGGAGTCCCTTCTAGTATTGTTAGTAACCGTGACCCAATCTTTACAAGTCAATTCTGGAATAGCTTGCAAGAGGCTATGGGCACGAGGTTAAATCTGAGTATTGCTTATCACCCACAGACGGACGGCCAAACCGAAAGGGTGAATAGGGTACTCGAGGATCTATTGAGGCTTTGTATTCTGGACTTTGGTGGTACTTGGGAAGACCATCTTCCTCTTGTTGAGTTTGCATATAATAATAGTTATTAGGCAAGCATAGGGATGGCACCATTTGAAGCTTTATATGGGAGGCCGTGCAAGTCGCATACATGTTGGTGAGAGACTACAGAGAAGCTCATACTTGGGCCTGATATGATCAGAGATACGTCTGAGAAGATCGAGTTGATTCGGAGACGAATGAAAGCGGCCCAAGACCGACAGAAATCCTATGCTGATAAGCGAAGATCCGATTTGGAGTTTGATGTTGGGGATATGGTTTTCGTAAAGGTTTCTCCTTTGCGGAATGTGGTCCGATTTGGAGCCGTCGGGAAGTTAGCACCGAGATTTGTTGGACCCTTCCCTATCATAGAGAGAATTGGGAAGATGGCTTATAAAGTGCAATTGCCCGAGAAGCTGTCCAGAGTGCATAATGTCTTTCATGTCTCGCATCTCCGAAAGTGCCTACATGAGTCCGCTGAGGTGGTTGAACTTAGCATCCTTGAAGACGTGGAAGTAGAGAAAGAGGCAACTTTGAGGAGAGCTCCGATTCGTATCTTGGGGACGGAGACCAAGAAGCTAAGGAATCGAGAGGTCAAGTTGGTGAAGGTTCAATGGGGTGAAGCCGAAGAAGACGCAACTTGGGAAACCGAGGAGAAGATGCGTGGGCTTTATCCATTCCTTTTTGAGGGTACACTCTCAATCTCTTTCCTTTGTTAGCATATCTTTCTCTTTGCTATCCATGTTTATCTAGTTATCGTGCTAATCTTGTCATGAGAACCTTAGGTAGAAACCCTTTGGATGAAACATGTGTTTGAGACATGTTATGTTTGATGGTTGCAAGTGGTTGCAAGTGTTTGCAAGTGGTTACTCGTGGATGCATGATACACATTAGGCACTAGATCGGCTCACACACTCCTCATATTGCATGTGCATGAGTGTTTATGCTTATTCTTGGATGAAATTTGTATGCAATCACATGGATGTTGCATATGGATGTATGATTGAGCACGCATGTAGATATTATACATTATGTTAGGGATTTGCATACATATGGATACATTTCACTAACATATTTTGCATTGATCTTTGCATTAGATAAGTACATATACACACACTTTTGCATATGTTCATACAGCATTTAGAATCTTTTAAGGACAATGATTGCTCGTGGATGATGCTTTGAGTAGATGGATGATTGGATGGTAGGATACGTTCTTCCTAACTTGAAGATTTCGGGGACGAAATCCTTTAAGGAGGGAGAATGTAACAACCCGTATTTTCAATAACCTGTTATAACATAAATCGAGGCAGAATTTAATTCTAAAATCTGAATCAAGGGAAACGGGCTATGCCATTACGTTCGTCTCGGAAAAATACGCGAAATAGAGTCCGAGTTTTCGAAAATCGGAGTCCGTATGACCCGATTAAGGCCCAACGAAGTTTTCAGAAATTTCCATGTCCAAAACAGATTTGAATTTCAAGTTCAAAGTTGGAAATTAGGGCAAACTGGCGCAGGCGGGAAAATTCCCGCCAGGACCCCCATGTCGACAGGCATGTCGACAGGGTCCCCAGGGTGTCGACAGCCCTGTCGACAGCCCTGTCGACACAGGGTGGCCGGGCAGTTTTGCCTGGCGCACCATTTTGGGTCTTGGTCTGGTTTGTGGCTTGGTTCTGGAGAATTCCGAAATCTGATGGACCTAATTCAACTAGGGTTTAATCCTATGGTCTAAATCACTAGCCTAATCTATAAATAAGACCCTAACCTACCTTAAATCACCCATTATTCATTCTAGCAACCAAACTATGTCAAATTGATTTCTCAAATGGCCTCCACTTAAAAACCCTAGCCTCCACCCTCTTCAAAAATCCTTCCTATGAAGATTTTGATGTTCATACAAGCATTTCTAAGTTGTATGAATGATCATTAGCTTGCATACATCATCAAGTTGCAAGCTTTATTGGCTAAGCTAGAGTTTTTGGAATTTTTGTTAAGAGTTTTCTTGTTGGAGCTTTGTTTTGGGTTTTTATATGCTTGCATAAAGGGCTTCTCAATCTTTATTAGTAGATTTGTGTCTTCATAATATTTGTAAGCCCTCTTACCTTCATTTTAGAAACTCTAAAGTTAATATGTGATGAAAGTTGGGATTTATGCATGTTTAATAAGTTATGCATGCTTATGCGAGTTCACTATGCTATGTTACACATGTTTAACAAGTTATGCATGTTTATGCAAGTTCACTATGCCATGATTTGCAAGTTTAACAAGTTATGCATGTTTATGCAAGTTCACTATGCCATGATTTGCAAGTTTAACAAGTTATGCATGTTTATGCAAGTTCACTATGCCATGATTTGCAAGTTTAACAAGTTATGCATGTTTATGCTAGTTCACTATGCTAAGTTATGCAAGTCCAACATGTTATGCATGTTTATTATGATATGTAAGATTCATCATGTATGTTGTGCCAAGTTCCCTCTTTCTATCCTTTATGCGTTATGACGAATATGTAAGCGATAGAATGACGTTGGGGGGGTTTGGGGTAAAAACTTAAAATACATGAAAATATAAGATTGGGAATTTACCTATTAAGTTAGGTCTACCCCTTGGGAATTTACCTATTAAGTTAGGTCTACCCAAGTATTTGTTAAACTTGTAATTATGTTTTGAAAATAAAGTGGACATGACACTTAGAAAACATAAGTGTGGCCAACTCGAGGTTGGGTTGAGTTTGTAGCGTAAACCTACCCGGAACCGACCGGCTTAACTAGTTGCTACAAACAATAGGACCCAATGTGAGAAGTTGGTCATGTGTACCTTGGACCCGAGGTTAGACCAAGTTGTGGTGTAAAGCTACCCGGACCCGCCCGGCTTAACTAGTAACCGCAACAAAGTCTAATGTGAGAGGTTAAGGCACAATTAAATTAATTAATGCCTCATGATTAGGGTTAAGTCATGGCCCACTAATACTTAACCAATTTTGGGGATACGAGGGATTAAATGGGGTTAAGTGGTGAACTGTTGGTTACACTTAACTAATTTAATCCATGATTAGTGAGGGGTTAAACCACACTTAACCCTCTTAGAAAACCCTAGCAACGTGGTCTGTTCCAGCAGTAATCCCAGTTTGGTATCATTCACAACCCTATAGGCTAGGCTAGGGCGGGGCACGATTACTGGACTGATGTAAGCGACCAAAGCGACGGCTGAGTGGTACAGCGGTGCGGGTCCAGGCGGGCTACGGACGTGCACGTAGTCCGGTGTTGGACAAACTCGAGGCACGGGTACCAGTAGGTTTTGACTTTGCATTATTGCTTAGGTGTCTGGGGTTGACACCCGAGGGCTTGATACACCCGAAGGTGGACCCAGCACAGTCTGACTACAACCATATGTGGGCCGTATGGACACCAACACTTGACGTGTTAGGTTTATAGGGCGCCGATCGACTAGACCGTTGGGCTGGACCTTGTATTAAGGTCACCTCATGTTATTGGGCCAAAGTTTGGGCTGAGGGATCAATACCTGTTATGTTAGTTTGCTAGTACACTGTGGTGCAAAGCTTAATCTTCTTTATGTGATGACACCTTTATCTATTGCCAGTATGTTCATCTCAGTTTCCATCATGATGTTAACTTTATCAGTTTATAGACTGATCGTAGTAGGGCTTACCAGTCTTTTTGACTGACCTGTTTTCTTTCGCTTCTTTTCTTCCGTCCCCCCCCCCCCCCCCAGGTTCTCAGGGAGGGAATAGCGGTGCTTAGCTTGGATCACTTGCTTGTTTGCTGGATAGCTCATGTATGTCTGGACATTGAGCTCGCTATGGTTTATCATCTTTATTTTGGGGATAGCACTATGTATTTCAGTATTTCTGTTTATGATGTACTAGACATGTTTATTTTGGCAGTTGACTTTATGATGTACTAGACTTGTTTTGAGATGGTTTGAGATATTCCGCTGTTTTATTCTCACTTACTCTGTTTTACATATATATTTATGTTTTGTTCTGCCTTGATATATCATTATGCATGCTTACCCAGTTCTAACGCCCCCCAGAAGCTAGTGCCCCCAAAAGAGTGACCCTAGTGGAGGTGTGGTGTTACAATAATAATAAATGTTCTAATATGTACTATTATTTAAAAACAAGTGTGACTTACTTTATTATTTTCATGAACACACTGAATCTGGGTATTGAACATTATTATAAAAACTGAATTTGGGTATTGGACATACATATATGCACCAAGACAAGAATTGGATTTAAAAGACCAATTTTCATCTTATATCTTGCATCATATACTTGACAGATCATGTTTAGTAGATTAGGATATCAATGAGTTGTTTGTATATTTTTGTTGATAAATATACATGATCCAAATTAGATTGAAAAGTTCTGCGAATGTAACATGATATTTGCCTTTATACTGCATGTATAAACAATTATATCAAAATTGAATTGGTTTTAGATCAATTCATAAACTTCTAATTTGGTCCATATATGAACATTACTGAATGATTTTCATGTTTATATATATGCATCTCCATTACCATATATTTTAATACATATTTCATTAACATAGCAATTATTCCTGTACTTGTATATTTACAAGAATCAGTTTTGAACTGATTTTTTTTGTCTGTAACATCATACTATGTAGATAATAAATTCTGATCAGCCATCATAATTAATGACATGCATATATATATATATATATATATATATATTTGTATATATATATATATATATATGTGTGTGTGTGTGTGTGTGTGTGTGTGTATGGTTATGTTTGCACACTGATGCAACAAAATTCACTGTACTTTTATAACATGGGAAAGGGCTCTTGCACACTGATGCACCAAATTTTTTATAACATGCTGGCATTTTTACAACAAAATAAAATATATGTGTACTACATGCAACAAAATCCTCTGTCATTGCACATATATAATTAGAAATATGCTGGCATTTTGCTATTTTTTTAACCTAATTCTTAAGTTTATTTTGGTGGTAGGTCTACCCATTGTTTGTTGCTGTTGGCTCAGCTGTGGGTACCTGCGTGTATTCTCTTTATAGTAACATTACCGTCAATCCTGAAGTCAGGTAATTTTATGTTATCATTATTTTTGCTTTATTGGTTAGATTAATGTTTTGGTTAGTTGGTTATGAATATTTTGTGAGTAGAACGATATTTTTTTTCCAACTAATGACCTGTAGAACCCTGTTTTTAGAACATTATACCACTTGTATTTTCACTTTTATATTTTAGTGCAAATAATTTCTTTTTTGAAAAGAAATCCATACCTTTTTTGAAAAGAAATCCATACCCTGTTTTTAGAACTAGTGACTGCATGTGGATTTGTTTTTAATCCTGTCAGACTCTAACAGTCAACCTTATCATATGCATACATACTAAAGTGGATATGTTACTCAATTTTTTGCAAACCTATGTGAATATTGAAAATTATGACTAGTTATAATATTTATAAACTAAACAATTACTACACACACACATAAACATATATACATATATATATATATATATATATATATTACTGCGATTATATTCTTTAACAAAACTTCTGGTTGTATCAAACTCACGTCCATTTGACTTTACAAGGAAGTCATTTTCCAATCTAACCAACTAGGTTGACCGATATTCTTTAAGAAAACTTCTGGTTGTATACAAATTTCATCCATTCAAAGGAAAAAAAAGGTGGTCAAATTATATTTATCCTTATACCACATTCGGATTTAAGCAAATATTCAAATATCAAGTAAAGAAGACAGGACACTGATTAGTCTGTGTTCTAACCATCCTACTAGATCACCGAAGTTAGTTAGCTCGAATCATTGTATTTAACTCGTGCCATGTCAGTGCATTAGGATAGGCCAATGCATACTTACTGAAAATAGCGTCAAAATTGGTTGCATCAAATCTGCGAAAGCAAAAACAGATTCAAGTAGTTACAATTTATAACCACTGTAACTGTTCGTCTGTTCGTAGTCCATTTCAAGCTAACAAAGGGACACTGACCTTCCTTCTGTATCATAACTCTCCGTATCACTACCATGCTTAGTTTTGTGGATGTTCTCGATATGAATCGATAACAGAGGCGAAGGAAGCCACCCCTGCAAACAGTTGTATTTGTCAAAACAATGTGTTCCACAGTATAGAACTAGGCATAATTTGATATCAATATTTTTAACCTTTCGGGTTGGGTAAGTGAAGAAAATGCCAAGTCCAATAACAATAATAAACGACGCAATGACACCAATCCCTATTGCTCTAGAGCCTGCAAAAAGAAATGGAAATTTCATTAAATGGTTAACCAACGAAATCTTTTTATTTGAAAGATATAATTATTTGCGTTGGAAAGTTTCCCAGGGATAAATCTTTCCATCGTTATTCCTATCAAATAAGGCGACGTGCTGCTGCAGAACGCTCATGTTTTTGCTGTCTCTTCCTTCTGTTCCATTTGGATGTGCACAATCCACTGCCACCAGCGCCCGCGCTAAATCTGCATTGAAATAAAATAATAACTGTTTTAGTAATAAATACATGTTTACATAAGAATTATAAATTGTATAGAACTTTCTTCGGAATGTTTTTTCAAACAATTTCAGAATTCAGCACTTAAAACTACCATATTTGCATTTCACGCTGCAAATAATTAAGGTAACCTGCAAATATTCACACTGCAAAAAATTGTAAACTAAAAATAAGCATAAAAGGGTAAAACTAAACCGTCAGTACAGAACCTAACAGCGCAGATTGATAGACTCGACTTTGTTGTGCTCTAGGTATTGCTTGATTCCAACAAATCTCATCACATTTTGATAAATTCATAACATGCATTAGACTCTAATGACATCTTAGGTAAATAAAAAAAAGTTGTAACTAATGTTTTTTGTTCGCTCGATTAGTACCAGCAAGAAAAACTTGAATGACAATCATCATTGAATTAACATTTAAACATGGAAATTATATTAAACAAAATCACTTCAATAGCAAAAGCATTTTCTACTGCCTAGGAATGAGATCTCACCAGGGTTGAATTAACGAGGTTTATTACCAACATATCATTCGCTTAAAGTAATGATAATATATATAGTAAAAAAATAAGCGTACACAAGAGAGTATGTAGACTTTTCTATTGCCTAGGAATGAGATCTCACCACGGTTGTTACCATTTGGTCTGAGATTAATAACAATAATTGAGGAGTGTAGGAATAGCAAATGAGCAGCTGAGGTTGATGACGTTGATATGAGTTTAATGTACTTTATGCTGTAGCAATCTTTTTTCTATGTAGTTTTGGAGCTTGAGCACTCTTTCTTCCCGTGTGTATCCTAAATTGTATGTCGATGGAAAAAGATTGGGTTTATTTACACAGGTAAATAGATAATTCAATATTCTCAACTGTGTTTAATTTCAGAAAATAAAAATATTTGACGTTAAAACTCAACTATTTTGTTGATTTTTTTTCATTATAGAACTTCCAAAGAGTACTCGCAAGGGGCAAGAAGCTTCGTAGATGCTGCAAAGAGAAATATAAGAAATGTAGAGAAACTTTTATGCCCTTGTTTAGATTGCCGAAATCTTAGTCGACAAGATGATGACGTTATTGTTGAGCATTTAATTATAAGGGGTATGGATCCTACGTACAAGAGCAGTACTAAGTGGTATCATCGTGGCGAACAATTAAATGTGGGCGTAGACATGAAGTTGGACAATACATTTGATCTACTTAATGCTATTCATTTTTGTTAGATCGAAATTTGGACCTAACACCCAAATTGTTATGAATGTTATAGAATTTCAAATGAAGAACGAGAAAAAAGAAAATAACACTCAGAATTTATAGTGGTTCGGCGTTAACGAGCCTACGTCCACTTTATATATTATTGTTTATGCTTTGAAAGCTAATACAACAAGGATTTCTCTCAATATTTCAATGGTTTGACAACAATGGCGGATTCAGTACTTAATATTGCCAAAAGATCCCGAAAAATGCCAAGCTCTGGGCTATTTATAGCTGATTTTGTCAGGCGGGTCGTGATAACACGTGGCACAGATCCCGAGAACATCGGATCGCATCGCCATCGTTGAGGAAATGGTCAAATTAGCCGTTGTGGACAGGTGTCGCGATCTGCTTGAAAATCGGATCGTGCAGATGGAGAGATTTGGTCCAGATGACAGTTAGGGACACGTGTCGCCAGATCCGTGCGATCCGGATCGCTGAAGACTAGCTCGCGCTTGAACGGGTCAGAAGGTTCGCCATGCACCAAGGGATCGGATCGGTTCGCTCTGGGCAACAATATAAGTTTGAATCAGATCGCTTGAATGTGCCATTCGCTGATGAGATGGGGGCGATCCGTCGAGACGCGATCTTTCGTGGGCGAGTCGATAGAGTGCGATCCGTTTCTGGGCGAGTCGATAAAGTGCAATCCGTTTCTTCATACTCTTGGGGAATGTGGTTTCTTGCTTTCCTCTTACGAATGATCCTGGGTGGCTTGGTCAAAAAGCGAGCCAACATTTTGCCCCCTCGAAGTATGTTTTATCGATGATGGAACATGCTTCGAAGATTCTGATCTGCCTTTTCCTGAAAGGACGTAAATCAACAGTCGCATTGGTTCAAATCAACGTATGCATGAATCGGATCGCCATAGAGCGCCACGGTCCGAGTGGTCACGTGCTCGTCTCGAGCTGAGTATCTAGGCTTTTGTGCGAGACGCGGCAGACTTTTCTTCGAGCCGTGTTGGGCTTCGAGCTTGGTGGGCCATCGTTTGAGGCGGTCCGTGGGCTTCTATGCGACACGAGCTTTGGATCGTGGCCTGTATGGTGTTTCGTGGACCGAATAGGACAAAGAAAGGGAGACAAACGGTCGCCCTCTTTGCCTATATAAGCCGACCCTCTCCTCTTCATTCTCCTTCTTCTTTCTTTCTGCCGAATCGTTTTGCCTGCTCCTTCGAGGAACGAACCCCAGTATTTCGAACCTTCAAGTATCCGATCATTTTCCCAATTTTTTAGAAAGGTAATTCCACGGAAGACATCTTTACTTGTTAACGCTACCGTTTCATGAACTTTTTCGAATAATTTATGGAGAAAAACGATGGAAATTTGCGATCTTTGGAGAAACCATCGAGACGCCATGGCTGATGGGCGTGGAGCTTGGAGTTCGAGGGTGAGAAGAAGAGATGGAAACCAAAAGACGAAGAAGAAGAGAGGAGGCCGGTTCGGATCGTGGGCAAGGAGAGAAGACGAAAGCGAGTGGCGAGACAAAAGATCGTGGTGGCAACAAAGGGACGTATCATGGGGGTCGCAACGGTTTGTGAAGGAGCGATCCCTTCACCCGGCGATTCGATGGGGGCGATTCCTCTACCATGCGATCCGAAAGGCGCGATCCTTCTGCCATGCGAGTCGAAAGGGGCGATCCCTCTGCTTTGCGATCCGACTCATAGCTGACGATACGAAGAAATTTCAGACTTTAATCAACGTCTTGTCACTATAAAACTCTGAATAGTTAGGATAGAGCCTTGACGTTGGACTTTCTGGACTAAATGACCTCATAATTTGACTGCATACGACGACTAATGTTTTGATGATCTTGATTGCTTTCATGCTTTATTTTTAATGCACTCACGAGTACACACACCAGTACTTGCACACACGGGGGACGGGTAGTGTTAATCTTATTGTTCATATTTTCTCGTCCTAGCAGCAATGTCGAATGATCACTCTTCTTCAAGATCCGTGACAGAAGCGGAATCCGAGATCCCTGAGCAGTACAACCCTGAAATTCCTCCAATCAATCCGGGAGGTGAAGATTCTGGATCTGAGTACGAAGCCACAGAATCTGATCCGTCAGAAAGTACTTCATCCAGCAACGATTCTGAGACTGATGAGCGAGCTCCTGACGAGATCCCAGGTGCACTCGGGATAGATAAATTTTCTGATTCCTTAGCATCCAAGCTTGACGAGATAAAACTTAAAAGAATCTGCTTAAGACACAGAATTCTTTGGGACGATGTTTTGACTCCTGGAAGCGAAGATAGACACCACCTAGCACCGGAAGGGTATATGGCGATCAGTCGAACAATGTGTCTAGTAGGAGCTATTCCTCCGTTTCCTCCGATCGCCATCGAAACTTTGAGACGACTAGGTATTGCTCCGATGCAGCTTCATCCAAACGCCTACGCATCTCTACACTTGTACTATTAACCTCGTGTCTCTACACTTGTCACGTATTTAGTTTATGACTAAGACCTCTCACATTGGGCCAATCATTTGTAGCCGCTGGATTTGCCGGTCGGTTCCGGGCAGTCTTATGCTACAAAAGGATCCAACCTCGTGTCTTAGTAGATTAATTACACCTAATTAATCACCCCCATAATTTGTATTAATTATCCCTAATTAATTACAAATATTTAAGAATATGGGTAGACCTAACTCAATAGGTAAATTCCCAATTCCATAATATGGGTAGACCTAACTTAATAGGTAAATTCCCAATTATGTCCATCCACTTTATGGTATGTTTAATCATACCCACTTCACACAATTTTATGTGTTCATTAATTTTTACCCCATCGTCCCCACGTAAATACGTTAACATGACATACTTCAAAAGAGAAGATTCATCATACACACAATGGGTTCAACTTAGCATATCATTAGCATTATCATGGGTTTAAAAGGTGTCAACTTGTATATATGACCATAAACCCATCTTGCATAAATAACCAACCCAAACTTGCATGAATCACATATGTCATAAAGATGGTAACTTGCTTAAATGTTCATGTCATAGACCTATCATAAAGGTGTCAACTTGCATACATGTCATAGGTCTAAAAGGGATGAACTTGCACATGTACTTATGTCATACATAGAGGCAAACATGCATATATTATGCATATCATAAAAAGAGACAAACTTGCATATGAACTTGCATCATAACTTGCATATGAACTTGCATCATAACTTGCCTATGAACTTGCATCATAACTTGCATATGAACTTGCATCATAACTTGCATATGAACTTGCATCATAACTTGCATAAAACCAAACACTTAGCATGCATAAAACCAAATACTTAGCATGCATAAAACCAAATACTTAGCATGCACAAAACCAAATACTTAGCATGCATAAAACCAAATACACAACTTGCATAACATGTTACCTATAACTTGCATATAATTTCACATATAGTTTGCATAACATGTTACATATGCATCAATGTTCAACATAGTGTTTTGCATAGTGAGCATCATAAAACATAGCATTAAACTTGCATATAGCATAAAACTTGCAAAACACACAACATACACTATACTAAACTTGCATAAGCACATTTATCCACAAACATAGCCATATCTTATCATATCCTATCATAATCAATTTAACAATTGATTATCAAGGCTATAGAAACTCACCACTAAACTCCAATAAGCAAACCCTTGCCAAAAATCACCCAAAAACTCTAGCCTTGAACATAAAGCTTGCAACTTGATGATGAATGCAAGCTAATGATCACTCATACAACTCAAAGATGCTTGTATGAACATGAAAGCTTTCATAGAAATAGTATATGAAGAGGATGGAGGCTAGGCTTTTGAGTGGAGGCCATGATCATAGAAAATTTTGGCATAGTTTAGTTAGGAGATAGGATTATGATCATTTAGGGCTAGCTTAGGGTCTTATTTATAGGATTAGGCAAGTGTTTTAGGCCATTAGATTAACCCTAAATTAGATTAGGGCCATCAGATCCCGGAAGCTTCCAGAAACCAGCCCCAAAACACAGCCCAAACACTAAAATGGTGCACCAGGCCAAACTGGCCGAGCACCCCCTGTCGACACCCAAGTCGACAGGGCTGTCGACTTGGTCCTATCCAAGTCGACTGCCCAGTCGACAGAGCTGTCGACTTGGGTAGCTAGGCGGGAATTTTCCCCGCCTGCGCCCAATGGCCCCAATTTTGAATTTTGAACCTGAATTTTAAATCTGTTTTGAACTTTGAATTTTCTGTAAACTTCATTGGGCCATAACCGGGCCATACGGACTCCGATTTACAAAATTTCGGACTCTATTTCGCGTATTTTTCCGAGACGAACACAATGACGTAACCCGTTTCCCCTGATTCTCACATCTGAGATTATTAATTCTGTAATTAGTGAATTTTAGCATTAACCGAAATTCGGGGTGTTACGCCCACCCTGAGAACTTTGGGGGGAAATGGAAGGACGAAGAGGAAACAAAAAGGATCAGACGTAAAGTCTGGCGAGTCCAATTACTTTTAACAAGTAAATAAGTAAGAGTAGAATGACAGACATATAAAGTGGATAAGAAAGGTAACATCATATAAGGCAGGTATGACAAGGTAAACATGATAGAGTGTGCACGCTTCTCTAATGATTGCTTTGCACTAATACTGGTATAATCCAAAAATGAAATGATCCCCAACATGTATAAGCTGGTAGACTTAGGCGTACTTCTGGTGAGAGGTGTTAACCCCATACAATCCAACAGGCAGTCGAACCTAACGGGCTCCTAAACTTTTTACCAGTCTATATGTACCCAAACTACTACCCCAATCGATCGGCTCCCTAACCAGCGTAAATACCTTATGCCCGCCCCATAATAGGAGATATCACTTCCTAAAGTGGCAACCCCACGTATAATGTTCACAACCATATCTATAGGTGTCACGTTTGTCTTATCCCCCTCTGCCCGGCCCAAGTACGCACATGACCCGGTCGGTTTGCGCCGCCCACACCGTCCTCCACGTTTGGATCTCTTATAATTAGCCTAGTAAGCGTGCCCCAACTCCGACCTAGGACGTAGTACTCGTTTTGATACTATTATATGGGTTATTGAATGAAACGGTTCCCCCATACAAGATGATCCAAGCTCTCCCCTTGTCTTGTATCACCACTAGGATTTCCACAGGTTATACTTGCCTAACGGTGCCTTTAATTACATAACCCCAACCGGTTAAGTTTTTTGGGCCTATATAAATATTACCCACCAACCTAGATATACATAACCCTCCCACTGTTCCAACCAAGCTTACTTAACCCATTTTCAAGTTAACATGTCCATACAATCCTTATGGATTCAACTAGGTTAAGTATTACAGACTAACAGGTTATCCCTGTTCACATTGACTTCTTTTCACTTGCCAAAGTTCCACTTGATTATTAATTCCATATAAATATAGCTTAATCCATTTAATTTTATTAATAAGACCCATTACATGTTATTCTTTAAATTGTAATTAACGGAAGTAATCTTACAGTCTTTCACCCTTGGATTGTATTTAACGGGAGTAATCTTACAATCCCTTTTTGTATTATTCATTATCTGATTCCGTAGTTACAATAACATGTTTTACTTAATATTTAATTAAGTATATTACATTTCAATTCACTTGTTTTTTGTTTAACATATCACTACAACTTGACGTTGTTTACTTATTAACTTAGTTTTCTTAACTAAGGTTTACTAATATGCTTCCTTTCCTTTTTATTATAACTTATGTTGTAATTTCCACTTGTCCCTAGGACAAGCCTAACTATTATATACAACATTTTCATCAAAGTAATTAATCATAATAGGTTACTATCATTCCTTGTTTACTCCAATTCATTACCATTTATCCATCTATGGTTATAATGCTATAGATCTCCCACATTAAGCCTACAACTTGTGGATGCTGGATATGCCGGGCAGGTCCGGGCATACTTATTCCACAAATCGGGCTTAACCTTGCGTCTTAGCACTTCTCATATTTGTGCACTTGGACCTCTCACATTAGATTCACCACTTGTGGTTGGTGGATATGCCGGGAGGTTCTAGGCAGACTTCCACCACAAATGCAATCTAACCTCATGTCATAAGTACCGTTATAGTTTCTAATTACTCTAATCCTAGGTGTTTCCAATTGTTAACCAGTTGTTCCTATGTCTTTATAGGTTTCGTGCCCCTTTTTCCTAATTATGTTCATAGTGAATTATATGTCCAAATTCATGTTCATGTTCATTATTCAAGTTATGCCAAATTTCCCATTTTTAAGTTATGTCCAATATTAACGCTTTTTCCCTCGTTCCCAAACTAACGTATTCGCATATTTTAGTGACCCGCCTAGGCTCAAAAGTAGACTGGCTATAAAAATATAAAAAAGAAAAAGGGTGAAGGGAAGATGATAGAACTGGTTATTCTAACAAAATTGACATAAACACATAATGGCTTAGTGATAAGATGGACATATAAGAGTAGATCAGGTGAACATAAGATATTAAAACTGGTTCTAACATAGTGGGATGTCATAATAGGAATGAATAGATCTAAATAAGAAATTAGATGTCTAACTAGTAACAGATCCAAATTATCCACAAACATGATTGTACAATATGATCTAAATAGTGTATTAGATCTATAATTAAAAGTGGATCCGACATGATAAAGGTTAAGATCCAAATCAACCACAAACATGATAGGTACAATATGATCTAAATAGTTATTTTAGATCTATAATCAAAAGTAGATCTGACATGATAAAGGTTAAATCCAAATCAACCACAAACATGATAGTACAATATGATTTAAATTGTGATTTTAGATCTATAATCAAAAGTAGATCTGACATAATAAAGGTTAAGATCCAAATCATAGCTATGTTAGAATATCATAGATTCACAAGTTACAATAGATTTGGTATGATTCAATCACAAGGCTAGATCCAGATTACAGTCATATCATGTTTTACTTTTATTTATTTTAAATCTAAAGGCAGCTTAAACTCACAATGATCAGATCTAGAAAAATAGAAGGAGAAAATCGGAGGTTGAATCACTAATCTACACTTGAAACTCTAAACTTGATTTATTTGATTGCAGAAGAATGGAAAAGGATTTGATTCAGTCAAGCACTGACAGCATTTGGCCTCCATTAATTTTTAGTGAAGAAAACAAGAGAAATGAGCCTGTATTTATAACTTCCAGCCTCCTAACCGACCTAGCCACGTCATCCCTAGGGGGGTCGACCCTGGTGTCGACACCTCCTTTGGGGGGCCAAACTAGAGGTCGACACCCCCTTAACGGATTGACTCACCTAGGCGGGAATTTTCCCGCTCACCCCGAATTCTGAAATTTGAACGATTTTGAACTTTCTAGACCTGATTTTTGAATTCTTGGACCCTATATATATATATATATATGTGTGTGTGTGTGTGTGTGTACATATATAATTATCTTGCGTGTATACAAACTTCAAACCCTCATAACTTCTTTATACGGTGTTCGTTTTACGCAAACCAAATATCTATCTTGACCAGAATTTCGAGACGGGCGCAATGGCGCAATCCGTTTCCCTTAATTCCAAATATTAAATTAATTATTATTTAATTTATCCTCCTTTAGTGTTGTTAAAATACGGGGTGTTACAACATACATTTCTTTCCATACCTAACTTCATCATTACAAATACTTTTAACTTACTGTCATACTCAGGTAGGTAATGATATGTCAATGATTGTTTTTGCTTTTGCACTTATTGTATAATTAATCTCACATTTTACTATCTTGATTTTCGTTTCTATAAATCATCCTTTTTATACTTCTATATTAGTTTACCACTGTCTAAATCTAATACATATATCCACATACATCAATCATTTTAATTAGATGTAACATAGCGCTATTTTCGAAATAATATCATTCTTTTCTGCAACATTATCAATTGCTGATTGAATTTACTTCAACCTTTCCTTATTTTCCTACATTTTATTACAATTATAGTCTAGTTTATGCTGATTTTTTACTTTCCAAATATTATTTTATTTAATGAACAAATTAATACCTTCAAACCTGTAATGACCCGGATATTTGACGGTGTAATAATTAACTTATTTAATTATTTAAAACAAGTAATATATTATTTAATCGACGATGTTAGAACGTATAATTATATTATAATTAAAATCGAGCTCGAAATGGCGCTGCAGTTCGTAATTTGGCGATTCGAACTTCAACTGAATGTACAAGGTTCATTTTAAATCGAATTTCTGTGAAACAAGAAATGCACAGAGATGGTGGAATATATCTTTATAGCGGAAGAGAAAAATCAGGATTTTGTCGTGTAGATTTTGAGATATGTCCAAATCAAATTTTAAAATAGTCGCTATAGAATCGTTTATCGACCATAATGGATTATTCGATATAACTAGAGATCGGGTTTGAATTTAGACAAGGTTCTTTTGGGAAGTAGTGATAATTTAATTTTTAGAATTTTATGGTAATTTTTAATTAATTAAATAAGCAACTTTTTATTTGGAGTATTTGGCACCCTACATCGACATTTCGGGGTTCCACAATATGAGCCCATCTACCGGTATTATTACATTTTTGGGACCAGAGCACGTCACTCATTTCAATGGTATTTTTGTTTCTGTCCATAATAGTCCCTACGTGAACAAAATATTTCACAGTACGGTACACTATGGTTTTAACTTAAAACAAACTAAAGTGAATGGTTAACTGGTCAAACGAACTCAAAATTCAACGAAATAAGTTTCATACGAAACCTTAGGAAGAGGTCTAGTGAAACGTCAAGGCCTCATATTTTTAGGATTTTTTCTGTAATTTGAAGGAATTAATGCTCGGTGTCTTTCATCGATATTTTCTAAAGGATTTTCGCAAACGGTGTCAGAATTCGACGAAACTAGTCCCATTTGATCCGGAATATTTTTCTATGCTAGGATTGACTTAGTTTGTCAAAAACAGAATTCGTATGGATTGGTTTCAAGACAAAACTTCACGAGTAAGTTTAATTTATTTAATAAATAAGAAAAATGGATCAAAACTTCATCCTTATAAATAACTCCTCACAATTCCTTATAACCTAATTCTATCGGCTGCAAAAAAGGCGCCGCCATCTCTTTTATCCCAAACGAGAAATCCCTCTTCAAAAAAATCAAGGATAATCCAAATAAAATCCTATAATTCACCATGTATACATATTCGAATTCCTCTGGTAAACCGCTTCAAGTTCATGTCCTATTCAAGTGGTTCGAATTTTGTAACACCCCACCTCCGCCAGGGTGACTCTTGCAAGCACTCTGACTTTAGAGGGGCGTTTGAATCAGGTAAACATGCATAATGATATATCAAGGCAGAACAAGAACATATGTATATATGTAAACAGAATAAATAACATAGATAAAACAGCGGAAGATTTCAAACCATTTCAAAACCAGTCTGGTACAACATAATGTCAAATTTCCAAATAAACAAGTCTAGATAAAACAACATCAACTGAAAAACTGAAATACGTAAGTACTAATCCCCAAAAGAAGTGATAGCCATAGCTAGCTTCATGTCACCGTACGTGAGCTAAATCCCACAAGCGAGCAGTCAGAAATCCAGCTAAGCTCCAATATTCCCTCCCTGAGAACCTGGGGGGGGGGAACGGAAGAAAAGAGGCGAAAGAAAACAGGTCAGTCAAAAAGACTGAGTAAGCCCTACTACAATCAATGTAAACTGATAAAGTTAACTGGCATGATGAAAGCTGAGATGAACATAAGGATAACTACATACTAGCATGATGATTAACTAACAAGGTAGATAAAGGTGTCATCGCATAATCAGGATTAAGGGTTTTGCACCACAGGTGTACTAGCAAACTAACATGACTTGAATAAACAAGTATTGATCCCTTGGCCCAAGCTTTGGCCCAATAACATGAAATGACCCTAATACAAGGTCCAACCCAACGGTCTAGTCGATCGGCTCCCTAAGCCTAACTCGTCACGTGTTGGTGTCAATACGGCCCAAACATAATTGTAGTCAGACTGTGCAGGGTCTCCCGTCGGGTGTATCAAGCCCTAGGGTGGCAACCCCTGGACACCATAAACATGAGTGCACAGTCTCGATCTACTGGTACCCGTGCATGATTTCCCCGGCTTCGGACTATGTGCACGACCATGGTCCGCCCGGAACTACAGCGGCGTACCCTCTGCCGTCGCTTTTGGTCACTTACCTCCAGTCCAGTAATCGTGCCCCCACCCTAGCCTAGTCCATAGGGTCATGATGATACTAACTTGGGATTACTGCTGGAGTGGGCCCCCATTGCTAGGATTTTTCTAGTGGGTTAAGTACGGTTTAACCCCCTTGCTAATCATGGATTAACTTGGTTAAGTGTAATGATGAGTTCACGACTTAACCCCGATTAATCTACCGAGCCTAAATTGGTTAAGTACTAAGTGGACCATGACTTAACCCTAATCATGAGGCATTAATTAATTTAATGCGCCTTAACCTCTCACATTAGACTTTGTTGCGGTCACTAGTTAAGCCGGGCGGGTCCGGGTAGCTTTACACCACAACTTGGTCTAACCTCGGGTTCAAGGTACAACATGAACAACTTCTCACATTGGGTCCTATTGTTTGTAGCAACTAGTTAAGCCGGTCGGTTCCGGGTAGGTTTACGCTACAAACTCAACCCAACCTCGAGTTGGCCACACTTATCTTTTCTAAGTGTCATGTCCATCATGTTCCCAAAACATGTTACAAATTTTCAAGCAATTGGGTAGACCTAACTTAATAGGTAAATTCCCAATGGGTAGACCTAACTTAATAGGTAAATTCCCAAGCTTATGTTTTTATGTCTTTTACTTTTACCCAACCCCAAACGCAATCCCATCGCTTACATATCGCAATAGCGCATAAAGGATAGAAAGAGGGAACTTGGCATAATCATGACATAAAGGTGTTAAGGCCACAAGTTCAACATTGTGGCATAAGAAATGTACATATGTTCATATACTTGCATATTACATTTATAGGCCTCAAAAGCATGCATAAAACCAAACTTGGCATATTGGAGATACATGGTGCTAAATGACATGTAGACATGGCCATAAGTTCGCATTTAGCCTCACATGCAAGTTATCATAAGAGATATGATAACTTACATGTTGCCAAAATGCAACCTTTGGCATAAAGCTTGAAGCTTTATGTTCATAAACCCAAGATAAGCTTGCATAACATGATAGCATGAACAAAATGTTCAAACCAAACTTGCATAACACAACTTGCATATCATATGACAACTTGCATATCAAACTTGCATAACATAACATGATGAACTTGCATGTCATATCATAGCATACTTGCATAACATGATAAACTTGCATATTACATCATAGAAAACTTGCATAACATGATAAACTTGCATATTACATCATAGAAAACTTGCATAACATGATAAACTTGCATATTACATCATAGAAAACTTGCATATCATACATTTAACTTTAGAGTTTAAGTATGAAAGTAGAATAGGGCTTACAATGCTTAAGAAGTCACAAAAATATGACAAAGCCCTTATGAAATCAATCAAACCCAAAATGCAAGCAAAACCCTTGAGAAAAATGATCAAAACTCTTTCTTTATAGAAACTTGACTTGAATGCAAACTAATGATGCTCATACAAGTCTAAAAACACTTGTATGCATGGAAAATCACTTAGAAATTTATTTAGGAATTTTATGAAGAGAGTGGAGGCCATGAGAGGATTGATTTTGCCATTGTTTAGTTGTAGGATAGATTAATGATGATTTAGGGTAGGTTAGGGTCTTATTTATAGATTAGGCAAGTGCTTTAGGCCATAGGATTAAACCCTAGTTCCCATCTCAGCCCTTAAAATCGCATCTGGCCCCCAAGCTCAACACAATCTCAAAATGGTGCACCAGGCTAAACAGCCCGGCTGGACCAAGTCGACAGCCAAGTCGACAGGGCTGTCGACTTGGATCCAACCAAGTCGACTCCCAAGTGGGTGCTCTGGCGGGAATTCTCCCGTCTGGCCCAAACTGGCCCAATTTTCCAAATTCAAGTTTGAATTTGAAATCTGTTTTTACTTAGAAGTTTTCTGAAAACTTCATTGGGCCTTAATCGGGTCATACGGACTCCGATTTTCGAAAACTCGGACTCTATTTCGCGTATTTTTCCGAGACGAACGCAATGGCATAGCCCGTTTCCCTTGATTCAGATTTTTGAATTAAATTCTGCCTCGATTTATGTTATAGTAGATTATTGAAAATACGGGTTCTTACATTCTCCCCTCCTTAAAGGATTTCGTCCCCGAAATCTTCAAGTTAGGAAGAACGTATCCTACCATCCAACATCCATCTACTCAAAATATCATCCACGAGCAATCATTGTCCTTACAAGATTCTAGATGTTGTATGAACATATGCAAAGGTGTGTGTATATGTCCTTATCTAATGCAAATATCATCAATGCAAATTATGTTAGTGAAATGAATCCATATGTATGCAATTCCTAACATAATGTATAACATCTATATGTGTGCACATAACATACATCCATATGCAACATCCATGTGATAACACAGAAATTTTCATCCATGAATAAGCATAAACACTCATGCATATGCAATATGAAGAGTGTGTGAGCCGATCTAGTGCCTAATGTGTATAATGCATCCACGAGTAACCACTTGCAAACACTTGCAACCACTTGCAACCATCAAGCATAACATGTTTCAAACACATGTTTCATCCAAAGGGTTTCTACCTAAGGTTCTCATGACAAGATTAACACGATAAACTAGATAAACATGGAGAGCAAAGAGAAAGATATGCTAAAGAAAAGAGATTGAGAGTGTACCCTCAAAAAGGAAGGGATAAAGCCCACGCATCTTCTCCTCGGTTTCCCAAGTTGCGTCTTCTTCAGCTTCACCCCATTGAACCTTCACCAACTTGACCTCTCGATTCCTTAGCTTCTTGGTCTCCGTCCCCAAGATACGAATCGGAGCTCTCCTCAAAGTAGCCTCTTTCTCCACTTCTACATCTTTTAGAACACTTGGCTCAACAACCTCTGCTGATTCATGTAAACACTTCCGGAGATGCGAGACATGAAAAACATCGTGTACTCCAGCAAGCTTCTCAGGCAACTTCACTCTATAAGCCATCTTCCCGATCCTCTCTATAATAGGGAATGGTCCAACAAACCTCGGTGCCAACTTCCCAACATCTCCAAATCGGACCACATTCCGCAAAGGAGAAACCTTCACGAAAACCATATCCCCAACATCAAACTCCAAATCCGTTCTTCGCTTATCAGCATAGAATTTCTGTCGGTCTTGGGCCGCTTTCATCCGTCTCCGAATCAGCTCGACCTTCTCGGATGTATCTCTGATCATATCAGGCCCAAGTATAAGCTTATCTGTAGTATCCCACCAACATGTAGGCGACTTGCACGGCCTCCCATATAAAGCTTCGAATGGTGCCATCCCTATGCTTGCCTGATAACTGTTATTATATGCAAACTCAACAAGAGGAAGATGATCTTCCCAAGTACCACCAAAATCCAGAATACAAAGCCTCAATAGATCCTCGAGTACCCTATTCACCCTTTCGGTCTGACCGTCCGTCTGTGGGTGATAAGCAGTACTTAGATTCAACCTTGTGCCCATGGCTTCTTGCAAGCTATTCCAGAATTGACTTGTAAAGATTGGGTCACGGTCACTGACTATACTAGAAGGGACTCCATGAAGTCTCACAATCTCACGAAGATATACAGACGCTAGCCAAGATGCGGTCCTCTTGCTCTTCACCGGAATGAAATGAGCACTCTTCGTAAGTCTATCCACAATAACCCAAATGCTCGTATTCCCTTTCCTTGACCTTGGTAGCCCATCGATAAAATCCATGGAAATACTCTCCCACTTCCAAAGTGGAACGTCAAGAGGATGCAATAGCCCACCGGGCTTCTTCGACTCGGCCTTAACTTGCTGGCAAATGATACATCTAGCGACAAATTCTGCCACATCCTTCTTCATCCCCGGCCAAAAGAAAATGCGCTTCATATCTTTATACATCTTATCTCCGCCCGGATGTATAGTCAACTTAGAGCGATGCGATTCCTCAAGAACTTTTCTTACTAAATCTTCGACCATTGGAACACATAATCTTCCGTCTCTCCTCAGCCAACCCTTGTCATCAATAGAATATCGAGCGAGATGACTAGACATCTCTCCTCGAATCAGCTTATCCATAATCTCAACTATCTGAGGGTCTTCTCTCTGCGAAGCCCCAACTTGATCAAGAAGGGTAGGTCTGAGTTCCAGAGATGCTAAAGAACCGGTCATCGACTCAACCGCCAAAGAGAAATCAAAGGTCGCCACATACTCTAAATTCTTCATCTCAAAGAATAGAGGACTTAGGGTCAACCTTCTTCTACTCAATGCATCAGCCACCACATTCCCCTTGCCAGGGGTATAGGCTATCTCAAAATCATAGGATGCCAAGAATTCCATCCATCTTTGTTGCCTCAAATTCAGATCCTTCTGAGAAAAGAGATACTTCAATGACTTGTGATCGGTATAAAGCTCAAATCTTTCTCCCAGAAGATAATGGCGCCAAGCCTTGAGTGCATATACTACTGCTGCCAACTCTAAGTCATGAGTGGGATAATTCTTCTCATGCACTTTGAGTTGTCTACCGCCAAAGCATATCACCCTTCCTTCTTACATAAGAACAGCTCCTAACCCCGTGCCACATGCATCGGTGTATACTGTAAATAACTTCCCTCCATCGGGCAAAGCTAGAATGGGTGCTGATGTGAGAGCTCTCTTGAGCCTCTGAAAAGCAAGCTCGCATTCTATGCTCCAAGCAAAAACTAAATTCTTCTTCGTCAATTTAGTGAGAGGAGCGGATATCTTCGCGAAGTCCTTGATGAACTTCCGGTAAAAACCCGCAAGACCTAGAAAACTTCTCACTTCGGTTGCATTCCTTGGAGTCTTCCAATCCTGAACTGCAACTACCTTAGCAGGATCCACCGCTAAGCCTTGCTTAGATACTATATGCCCAAGGAATCTAACTTCCCTTCTCCAAAAGTGACACTTGGAGAACTTGGCCTTCAACTGATGTGCTCTAAGCGTATCCATCACCTCCATGAGATGCCTTGCGTTCTCTTCCTCGTCCTTAGAGAAGATCAGAATATCATCTACGAAGACCACGACAAACTTGTTCAAGAACTCCCTGAACACCCTACTCATCAAGTCCACGAAATATGAGGGTGCATTAGTCAAGCCGAACGGCATGACAAGCCATTCGAAGAATCCATCTGGAGTTCTGAACGCAGTCTTGTCTATACTATCTTCAGCTACCCTGAGCTGATGGAACCCCATAGCAAGATCAAGCTGAGAGAAAACAGAAGCACTGACAAGCTGGTCAAAGAGATCATCGATCCTCGGTAACGGGTGTCTGTTCTTCTTAGTCAGCTTATTCAACTCTCGATAGTCAACACAAAGTCGGAGAGAACCATCCGCCTTGGTAGCAAATACCACAGGCGCTCCCCATTCAGATATACTTCGTCTAATGAAGTTCTTCTCAAGCAACTCTTTCACTTGCTTACTAAGCTCCTGCCTTTCACGCGGAGCCATGTGCCGAACGGGCAAAGAAACAGGCTTTGCATTATCCACCAGATAAATGCGGAAATCAATCTCTCGCTTAGGGGGCAACCCCCTAACTTCATCGAAAACATCCGGATACTCTCGAACCACTCTCACAGACTGAAGAGTTTCCATTGACGAGTCGAGTGATTCCAGATAGCACAACATGACGGGACCTCTCAGATCACAAGAAATCTCTAGGGTGTTTCCGAGGCGAGTCACGAGCCTCACAACCCTATGCTCACAATCAAGAATGGCTCCATATCTGGACAGCCAATCCATGCCCAATATCAATCCGTATCCCCTGAAACCAAGAACATAAGCACTGCACAAGAACTCTACACTCAGTATAGAGATCCTCAAATCCCCACATATCATAGACAAATGGGCGGAACCCCCAATAGGATTTGAGACACAGACGGGATCATCTACCAAGCTAGTACTAAGGTGCAAACTATCAACAAGATCAGATGAGATAAAGCTATGCGATGCACCAGAATCAAAAAAGGTACGAACTGGAAAATCAGAAATATATACAAGGCTCTCAACAGAAATACTACCTCGATCGGGAACTGGAGCGACATTGAGAGCATGAACTTGCCCTCCTGAAGGTCCAGCACGCTGAGTCTGGCCCTGGCCTTGCCCTTGCTTCCTCGGGCAATCCTTACTGAAATGTCCAGTCTCATCGCAGAAAAAGCATTCACCATTCTTCCTTTTCCTCTTCTTACAATCCTTGATAAGATGCCCAACTGAACCGCAATAATGGCACTTCCCCTTGTTGTTCTTGCCCTTGTTGTTATTGCCCTTGTTGTTGTTCCCCTTGTTGCCTTGACTCTTGTTCTTGTTCTGATTACCTTGACTGCTCTGACCACTTGGATTACCCTGATTTCCTTTTCCCTGGGAATCAGTCTTCTTGGCTTGAGTATCATTCACCTTGATCTCTTTCTTGACATCTCCCTGAAGTAATGCCATATCAACCAAACTCTCAAACGTGGCCCCATGGGGAATATGTGACATAGCCAATCCCTGCAACGGCTCATTCAATCCTCTAGCAAAACGAAGAGCCTTCTTCTGAGGAGTATTAACCATATCCAAGCCAAAACGAGATAACTGATTGAACTTGTTCACATATTCTTTGACAGACATATCTCCTTGTCTTAGAGTTATGAACCTCTCCATTTGCAGATTCTCCTCAGCAGAAGACAGAAACTTAAGCATGAACCTTGCCCTGAAATCAGCCCAAGTCTCAACAGGCCTAGTACCATTGGTGACCTCCCACCAATAAGCGGCTTCATCTTTCATAAGCCATACTTCCAACAAGAGCTTCCTCTGATCGTCTAACCCAAAGATAGCAAATAAATCCTCGGTCTCTTTCAACCAATTTCTGGCCTCTACAAAAGTCTCAGTGCCTTGAAAGTTCTTGCCACCCATTGCTTTGAAATCTTTGCAAGTCTTTGCGAAGTCAACTTGAGGATGCTGAGGGAGAGGAGGAAGAGGAACCTCAGCGACAGGAGGAGGAGGAACATTAGCGATAGGAGGAGGAATATTAACTACTGGAGGAGGAGGATTAACTACTGGAGGAGGAGGAGGAGGGACATCTGCGGGGCCGGCTTCGGTCGCCCTAGCCTCCAAAAGTCTCCTATACCAAACAGGTACGTGCACTCCCTCCGGAATAGCAAAATTATCGGCCATGCTGAAAACGAAGAAAAAGACAGATTCAGAATGGAGAAAAACGAAGGAATTTTGCTAATGATTTTTGGGGAATAGCCTTTAAAATAAACTAGACTTTTCCTTGGAAAATACTTTATACTTAGTTTTGAAAATAGTTTTCCAAAAAGTTTTCTAAAAACCTTTTTGTTCCTTCTCGTAAACCTCGCTCTGATACCAAATTGTAACACCCCACCTCCGCCAGGGTGACTCTTGCAAGCACTCTGACTTTGGAGGGGCGTTTGAATCAGGTAAACATGCATAATGATATATCAAGGCAGAACAAGAACATATGTATATATGTAAACAGAGTAAATAACATAGATAAAACAGCGGAAGATTTCAAACCATTTCAAAACCAGTCTGGTACAACATAATGTCAACTTTCTAAATAAACAAGTCTAGATAAAACAAAATCAACTGAAAAACTGAAATACATAAGTACTAATCCCCAAAAGAAGTGATAGCCATAGCTAGCTTCATGTCACCGTACATGAGCTAAATCCCACAAGCGAGCAGTCAGAAATCCAGCTAAGCTCCAATATTCCCTCCCTGAGAACCTGGGGGGGGGGGGAAACGGAAGAAAAGAGGCGAAAGAAAACAGGTCAGTCAAAAAGACTGAGTAAGCCCTACTACAATCAATGTAAACTGATAAAGTTAACTGGCATGATGAAAGCTGAGATGAACATAAGGATAACTACATACTAGCATGATGATTAACTAACAAGGTAGATAAAGATGTCATCGCATAATCAGGATTAAGGGTTTTGCACCACAGGTGTACTAGCAAACTAACATGACTTGAATAAACAAGTATTGATCCCTTGGCCCAAGCTTTGGCCCAATAACATGAAATGACCCTAATACAAGGTCCAACCCAATGGTCTAGTCGATCGGCTCCCTAAGCCTAACTCGTCACGTGTTGGTGTCAATACGGCCCAAACATAATTGTAGTCAGACTGTGCAGGGTCTCCCGTCGGGTGTATCAAGCCCTAGGGTGGCAACCCTTGGACACCATAAACATGAGTGCACAGTCTCGATCTACTGGTACCCGTGCATGATTTCCCCGGCTTCGGACTATGTGCACGACCATGGTCCTCCCGGAACTACACCGGCGTACCCTCTGTCGTCGCTTTTGATCACTTACCTCCAGTCCAGTAATCGTGCCCCCACCCTAGCCTAGTCCCTAGGGTCATGATGATACTAACTTGGGATTACTGCTGGAGTGGGCCCCCATTGCTAGGATTTTTCTAGTGGGTTAAGTACGGTTTAACCCCCTTGCTAATCATGGATTAACTTGGTTAAGTGTAACGATGAGTTCACGACTTAACCGCGATTAATCTACCGAGCCTAAATTGGTTAAGTACTAAGTGGACCATGACTTAACCCTAATCATGAGGCATTAATTAATTTAATGCGCCTTAACCTCTCACATTAGACTTTGTTGCGGTCACTAGTTAAGCCGGGCGGGTCCGGATAGCTTTACACCACAACTTGGTCTAACCTCGGGTTCAAGGTACAACATGACCAACTTCTCCCATTGGGTCCTATTGTTTGTAGCAACTAGTTAAGCCGGTCGGTTCCGGGTAGGTTTACGCTACAAACTCAACCCAACCTCGAGTTGGCCACACTTATCTTTTCTAAGTGTCATGTCCATCATGTTCCCAAAACATGTTACAAATTTTCAAGCAATTGGGTAGACCTAACTTAATAGGTAAATTCCCAATGGGTAGACCTAACTTAATAGGTAAAATCCCAAGCTTATGTTTTTATGTCTTTTACTTTTACCCAACCCCAAACGCAATCCCATCGCTTACATATCGCAATAGCGCATAAAGGATAGAAAGAGGGAACTTGGCATAATCATGACATAAAGGTGTTGAGGCCACAAGTTCAACATTGTGGCATAAGAAATGTACATATGTTCATATACTTGCATATTACATTTATAGGCCTCAAAAGCATGCATAAAACCAAACTTGGCATATTGGAGATACATGGTGCTAAATGACATGTAGACATGGCCATAAGTTCGCATTTAGCCTCATATGCAAGTTATCATAAGAGATATGATAACTTACATGTTGCCAAAATGCAACCTTTGGCATAAAGCTTGAAGATTTATGTTCATAAACCCAAGATAAGCTTGCATAACATGATAGCATGAACAAAATGTTCAAACCAACATTGCATAACACAACTTGCATATCATATGACAACTTGCATATCAAACTTGCATAACATAACATGATGAACTTGCATGTCATATCATAGCATACTTGCATAACATGATAAACTTGCATATTACATCATAGAAAACTTGCATAACATGATAAACTTGCATATTACATCATAGAAAACTTGCATATCATACATTTAACTTTAGATTTTAAGTATGAAAGTAGAATAGGGCTTACAATGCTTAAGAAGTCACAAAAATATGACAAAGCCCTTATGAAATCAATCAAACCCAAAATGCAAGCAAAACCCTTAAGCAAAATGATCAAAACTCTTTCTTTATAGAAACTTGACTTGAATGCAAACTAATGATGCTCATACAAGTCTAAAAACACTTGTATGCATGGAAAATCACTTAGAAATTTATTTAGGAATTTTATGAAGAGAGTGGAGGCCATGAGAGGATTGATTTTGCCATAGTTTAGTTGTAGGATAGATTAATGATGATTTAGGGTAGGTTAGGGTCTTATTTATAGATTAGGCAAGTGCTTTAGGCCATAGGATTAAACCCTAGTTCCCATCTCAGCCCTTAAAATCGCATCTGGCCCCCAAGCTCAACACAATCTCAAAATGGTGCACCAGGCTAAACAGCCCGGCTGGACCAAGTCGACAGCCAAGTCGACAGGGCTGTCGACTTGGGTCCAACCAAGTCGACTCACAAGTCGACAGGGCTGTCGACTTGGGTCCAACCAAGTCGACTCCCAAGTCGACAGGGCTGTCGACTTGGGTGCTCTGGCGGGAATTCTCCCGCCTGGCCCAAACTGGCCCAATTTTCCAAATTCAAGTTTGAATTTGAAATCTGTTTTTACTTAGAAGTTTTATGAAAACTTCGTTGGGCCTTAATCGGGTCATACGGACTCCGATTTTCGAAAACTCGGACTCTATTTCGCGTATTTTTTCGAGACGAACGCAATGGCATAGCCCGTTTCCCTTGATTCAGATTTTTGAATTAAATTCTGCCTCGATATATGTTATAGCAGATTATTGAAAATACGGGTTGTCACAAATTTCCTTTTTCCGTTGGTTTGTACGGCGGTAAACTAGGGTTCATTCTTTTGGGTTGTCGAGTTTGTTTTAGGGGATTCGAAGGAAAGATTTGGGTTTAGCGAGGAGTACAACTCTCGATTGGGAGTATTTTTGTGGAATTCGATCCAAACAAGTGATGGATTCGTCACTGTACAGGGCGTCGTGAGTCCAAGTCGCGCGACAAGGAAAGGGTTCGAGTTGAGTGTTAATGAGGTGGTTATGTAGAGTATTCAAAGTAGATTTTGATGTCCATGATTCCTGTAGCAGGTAGGGGTCTGACCCTTATTGTTCTTTTTGAAATGATGGGATGACAGACTGTTATTTGGTTCGAATGGAAAGGGAGGAGGAAAGGCTACAGTGGGTAATCGAAAATGGTAGTGAATGAACGGTGTGAAGGGTGCTGTGTATTTTGTGTGTGGAGTCAGTATTAGGAATGGGAGTGCGGGTGTTTACGAGGAAAGATGAATGTGAATGTGAAGATCGGATGGGAAAAGATGCATTGAAATAATTTGTTGTCAGGGGTGCGAGCTGTACGTTTTGTACATGGCAATGGAGTGGCTGCGAAAAAGGAACAGCATGGTTTGGAAATGGTGGTGATGGTTGACGGGTAATGTGGGAGGATATGGCATGGTATTTTAAAAGAGGCAGTGGGTTTTTCTTTTGTGAAGTCTAGTAAGAAGAAGTAATGGGCCGGACATTGGTAATGGACTGAAGATGTAAAGTGTTGGTAAGGGTTTGAAGTGCAAAAGGAACGGCAATGGAGTGAAGCAGCCTTCGACTATAACGAAGGGGAAGAAGCATTGTTCAGTGCGGGAGCAAAGGTTGGTGGGCTAATAGTGTTGAGGAATCACGAAAAATCAGACCCGACAGGATTGTATGAACAAGGACAACATTCTGGAATTTAGTTTGGAATGGATTGGAGCTCATCACAATTTATAGCGAAATAAATTGCCTGATCTAAAACAACGACCGTAACGCATTATTTAACGGTTAACGGACAATGTGAGTAAAACTCACCAACTCTGAACAGTTATATTTTTATAACGTACTTTTAGAACTGTTAGATATTGATTAACTGTTGTGTGTAGATTGGTTGATTGAACTGCTAGTCAGTTAGTTGAAATTATATATACATATATATATACCATTAAATATTGATGTTGCTTATCAGAACATTTCATACTGAAATGAAGTTGATGTTAATTGTATGGTTTAACATCTGTGATGCAGGGGAACAGGTTGGAGGGACCCAACTGGGTTCCTCAATATATAAAATACTGTTTTGTTCATATATTATGATATGTGATGTGTTATATAATCTGTGATGATTATGTATGCTTGGTTAATAGTAATCATGGTTATACGGTATTTTAAATACCCAAATGAATACTGAAAAGTAAAAAGGGAAATTTCAAACTGTCTATTGAAATAGAAGTGTCAAACTCTTATTTACTTAGCAAGTAAATAAGAGTACAAAGGAAGATACTCACTTAGGAAGTGAATAGAATTTATAAAGGAATATTTATTCAGAAAATAGAATAAATGTAAAAAGGGAAATATTTAGGAAATAAATATGATATTATAAAAGGAAATTTATTTAGGAAATAAAAGGGGTTTTATATAAGGGATATTTATTAAGGAATCATTATAAGTGATTAAAACGCTGTTATAGGAAATCATTATAAGTGATTAAAACGCTGTTATAAAAAATCATTATAAGTGATTAAAACGATGTTATAGGAAATCATTATAAGTGATTAAAACGCTGTTATAAGGAAACATTATAAATGATTAAACGTTGTTATAAAGGAAATCTTTATAAGTGGAGAAACGTTATAAGAAGGACATTTTTAAAGTGAAGAACCGTTACTAAAAGTAAATCTTTATAAATGAATAAACGTCATTTAAAGGGGTAAATCGAATATAGGTTATTCGTATTTGAGTTAATCAGTTAGAGTAAATCAGTTAGAGTAAATCAGTTAGAGTTAATCGAATAGAGTTAAAGAAATAGAGTTAAGAAATATTAGAAACTGACTAGAGATTAGTAAGTTGAATCGTTTTCTGAGTATCGATCTGATGTTGGTTTCGGCCTTCCGGATTTATACTTAGAGAATTGTTCTCTTACTAGTTTACAGTTAGGGACTGATGGTTGTGGAAGAATAGTGATACGTGAATAAGCTATGGAAATGTTTTCCAGTGTAAATAACGTATATTTTCTAATCACAGAAAATAAGGAATATGGATATATATATATATATATATATATATATATATATATATGTTTTGATGATTGGATCGATAATTCCATTTGGAATTTAGATCGTTGTTTGTACACCGACTTGTTTTCATTGATAGTTAAATCACAGACTATCAAAGTTTGACCATTTTAACGTTGTCAATATGGAGAGATCGGTTGGATTCTTATCCAAAGAACCACTCTGTATTGGCATAAGCATTGCGAATATGCCAAAGAAAATTGAAGACGGAGTAAAGTACAAGGGCTGTTGTATAAGTCTTAGATAACAGTGACTAAGATGGATGTACTGAATAGTGCCTTCGGTTTCGTTCGGTCCTAGAACGAATGTATATAGACGAGTGTCTGACAGAGTATTTCCAATGATCGAATATGATTGGTCTGTACAAATATATATGGTGGCAACGGATTTATTCCCTTTGCATAACGTCTAGAATATTTGTGCAAATCAATTAGTGATTAACGGATTTGACAATGTGGCATTTAAAGTAATCGTGTTATCAATGATTGGAAAGTAGTCGTAAACTCTGGCCTTAACATCCAGTAAATGACAAAAATCGGGCAGGCAGCATGGCTAAGTCGGTCGCACCGAAGTAGGGTGTAAAATCATCTATCTAGATAATATTCATTTGCTTCTTTAATATATCAATGATGTCCCATATATATACGGGAAACGGTTGCTGATCCCAACCGTTGGTGATGTACATTCGATACACTCAAGCGAAATGAGTGGTCGGTCATGTGTGGCTGAGTTACAAGATGTTCTTGTTGAACTCCAGTGTATCGTTCCTAGAGTACACTAATCGGAAGGTGGTTCCATACCTTGTCATAGTTGGAAATCCATTACCCAATACGTGGTTGCGGTTTTGATTGTATACTATATATGTAGAACGTGAGATGAAAGCGTTTCTGCTAGATGATTATTATATTGTGTTGGTAGGCATTATTATAATATCAAAAGGTTTTTGATATAAAGATATTTTGGATTCTCATAAGGGAAAACCCGTTCCGTTATACGGCGTGGTCTTATGAGATATTGTTTACTTGTTCAAACTGTTTTAAACTGTTTTACTCATACCAGTCCCATGACTGACCCGGAGTTTATTTTGTTTTGTTTTCCCTAAACTCTTGGGTGTCTAATTTGTACGGGCAGTCAAGTTGTCAGGATTTTACAGATACACTTGGAGAGCTTGGAGCAGGAGGCTTCAAGATTCTATAGCTATTATTATTTCCGCTGTTGTTGTAAGTGTTGTACTCTGAAATGTTATTGTATACATATGTTGTTTGTATTTCAAAATTTATGTTATATTTTATTCGTTCCGCTGTGAGATTCGTGTTTCCTCTGATGATGATGTTCTTCTTCTATTCTAATAGTTCTATCTTATCTATCCTCACCCTCTATCTTCTTTCTATTAATTTCTTGAATTTCCAGTGCAAATTTGGGGTTGGACTTGTGTTATTTGGTCAGCTCAAATTGGATCGGATGTTTGGGTCATTACTGTTGGTATCAGAGCTTAAGTTAAGAATTATCTTGGCTCTGTGGCGAGACTCAGTAGAGATAGGGTTAGAATACCCTAGACTAAGATTGAGTGTATACATACGAGTGAACATTTTTGTTATTTAATATAAAAATTTGTTTTATATTGTGGAGATTTATTGGTCGAGTAGTTTATGAATTCTGGTCGATACAGTAATGCAAACTGTGTTGATAAGAGTTACTAAACACTTGAATACGATGAACCGACATGGTATGTTTTGAAAAGAGGGTAAATGAAATAGTTTACCCAAGTATATATTGGAAATATTATAATGTGTTGGTTGTTATTATAATCGAATAAGATTATAGAAAGTGGAATGGTTATAAATAACCAATCAGAATTCGTATAAGTGTTACGAATGAATTAAATCTGAAATTAAAGTCAAAATTGAAATTTGAAACTGGAAATTCAGACCGGTGTTTGTAATTGAATCTAGATTTAAGTATACGTGAATTTTAAAATCCTGGGAGGTTTTAAATCTGTTTTGATAAGGATATCTGGGATTGATTTCAAAATGAGAAGTGTTTAAAAGTGGTTTTGCAAGGAATATAGTATTGAACTCACTTTGATCACTGGGAAATAATTCCGATGATGGATCGATACATCATCGGTGTAATTTTCGAGTTGCTAAGTGACGGATTACTACCAAAGATTTTGTTTTGAAATTGTTTTGCAAAAACAAGTTATTCAGGACTTCAAAGGATTTTGAATTGTTATTATGATTTCAAGTGATTTGAATAAACCCAGGAATTTAAATTCGAAAATTTAATTAACTTATGAGTTAAATAGATGAACTGGTAAAAGTGATTTATAAATTGGGATTTAACTTGAAATAAGTGAATATGAAATTGAATTGGTAAGTTGAGAGATTGAAATTTGAGATTAGAGTTTGAATGGAATTTTACTTGAGTACAAACCAATAATTGTGTTGAGAATAAAGACAGATTGGAGCTTGATTTGGATGGCATGGTATATGCAAAATTGGTAACCAATGGGGATGATATAATGATATACCCGACAAAAAGGTACAAGTTTACAATTGATATGAGTTGGAATTTATGAGCCAAATTGGCAAGCCGTTTGGCTGTTTGAATTTCTTTTGGGTTGGAGAAGGCCTAGAGAGGCGAGTTGTGATTTGATGTATCGACCCGTACAAAGGAGGTTATGGCGAAATTTTCCAAAAAATTTAGGCGTTAGAAAATTTTCAGAATTTTTGAAAATTTTAGTTAGTCGGAATGAATAAATATTTTAGTCGATATTAATTGGTTCAGTGAAACTGAAGTTAAGGGGTAAACCGATAAATATTTACCCAATAGATAGGGTCGTCCTCTACCTTAGCAATTTCGAGGACAAAATTATTTTAAGTGGGGAAGAATGTAATGACCCGGATATTTGACGGTGTAATAATTAACTTATTCAATTATTTAAAATAAGTAATATATTATTTAATCGATGATGTTAGAACGTATAATTATATTATAATTAAAATTGAGCTCGAAATGGCGCTGTAGTTCGTAATTTGGCGATTCGAACTTCAACTGAATGTACAGGGTTCATTTTAAATCGAATTTCTATGAAACAAGAAACGCACAGAGCTGGTGGAGTATATCTTTCTAGTGGAAGAGAAAAATCAGGATTTCGTCGTGTAGATTTTGAGATATGTCCAAATCAAATTTTAAAATAGTCGCTATAGAATCGTTTATCGACCATAACGGATTATTCGATATAACTAGAGATCGGGTTTGAATTTAGACAAGGTTCTTTTGGGAAGTAGTATTAATTTTATTTTTAGAATTTATGGTAATTTGTAATTAATTAAATAAGCAACTTTTTATTTGGAGTATTTGGCACCCTGTATCGACATTTCGGGGTTTCACAATATGAGCCCATCTACCGGTATTATTACATTTTTGGGACCAGAGCACGTCACTCATTTCAATGGTATTTTTGTTTCTGTCCATAACAGTCCCTACGTGAACAAAATATTTCACAGTACGGTACACTATGTTTTTAACTTAAAACAAACTAAAGTGAATGGTTAACTGGTCAAACGAACTCAAAATTCAACGAAACAAGTTTCATACGAAACCTTAGGAAGTGGTCTAGTGAAACGTCAAGGCCTCATATTTTTAGGATTTTTTTTGCAATTTGAAGGAATTAATGCTCGGTGTCTTTCATCGATATTTTCTAAAGGATTTTCGCAAACGGTGTCAGAATTCGACGAAACCTGTCCCATTTGATCTGGAATATTTTTCTATGCTAGGATTGACTTAGTTTGTCAAAAACAGAATTCGTATGGATTGGTTTCAAGACAAAACTTCACGAGTAAGTTTAATTTATTTAATAAATAAGAAAAATGGACCAAAACTTCATCCATATAAATAACTCCTCACAATTCCTTATAACCTAATTCTATCGGTTGCAGAAAAGGCGCCGCCATCTCTTTTATCCCAAACGAGAAATCCCTCTTCAAAAAAATCAAGGATAATCCAAATAAAATCCTATAGTTCACGATTTATACATATTCGAATTCCTCTGGTAAACCGCTTCAAGTTCATGTCCTATTCAAGTGGTTCGAATTTCCTTTTTCCGTTGGTTTGTACGGCGGTGAACTAGGGTTCATTCTTTTGGGTTGTCGAGTTTGTTTTAGGGGATTCAAAGGAAAGATTTGGGTTTAGCGAGGAGTACAACTCTCGATTGGGAGTATTTTTGTGGAATTCGATCCAAACAAGTGGCGGGTTCATCACTGTACAGGGCGCCGTGAGTCCAAGTCGCGCGACAAGGAAAGGGTTCGAGTTGAGTGTTAATGAGGTGGTTGTGTAGAGTATTCAAAGTAGATTTTGATGTCCATGATTCCTGTAGCAAGTAGGGGTCTGACCCTTACTGTTCTTTTTGAAATGATGGGATGACGGACTGTTATTGGGTTCGAATGGAGAGGGAGGAGGAAAGGCTACAATGGGTAACCGAAAATGGTAGTGAATGAACGATGTGAAGGGTACTGTGTATTTTGTGTGTGGAGTCAGTATTGGGAATGGGAGTGCAGGTGTTTACCAGGAAAGATGAATGTGAATGTGAAGAGTGGATGGGGAAAGATGCATAGAAATAATTTGTTGTCATGGGTGCGAGCTGTACGTTTTGTACATGGCAATGGAGTGGCTGCGGAAAAGGAATAGTATGGTTTGGAAATGGTGGTGATGGTTGACGGGTAATGTGGGAGGATATGGCCATGGTATTTTAAAAGAGGCAGTGGGTTTTTCTTTTGTGAAGTCTAGTAAGAAGAAGTAATGGGCCGGACATTGGTAATGGGCTGAAGATGTAAAGTGTTGGTAAGGGTTTGAAGTGCAAAAGGAACGGCAATGGAGTGAAGCAGCCTTCGACTATAACGAAGGGGAAGAAGCACTGTTCAGTGCGGGAGCAAAGGTTGGTGGGCTAATAGTGTTGAGGAATCACGAAAAATCAGACCCGACAGGATCGTATGAACGAGGACAACATTCTGGAATTTAGTTTGTAATGGATTGGAGCTCATCACAATTTATAGCGAAATAAATTGCCTGATCCGAAACAACGAACGTAACGCGTTATTTAATGGTTAACGGACAATGTGAGTAAAACTCACCAACTCTGAACAGTTATATTTTTATAACGTACTTTTAGAACTGTTAGATATTGATTGACTGTTGTGTGTAGATTGGTTGATTGAACTGCTAGTCAGTTAGTTGAAATTATATATACATATATATAAATATATATATACGATTAAATATTGATGTTGCTTATCAGAACATTTCATACTGAAATGAAGTTGATGTTAATTGTATGGTTTAACATCTGTGATGCAGGGGAACAGGTTGGAGGGACCCAACTGGGTTCCTCAATATATAAAATACTATTTTGTTCATATATTATGATATGTGATGTGTTATATAATCTGTGATGATTATGTATGCTTGGTTAATAGTAATCATGGTTATACAGTATTTTAAATACCAAAATGAATACTGAAAAGTAAAAAGGGAAATTTCAAACTGTGTATTGAAATAGAAGTGTCAAACGATTATTTACTTAGCAAGTAAATAAGAGTATAAAGGAAGATATTCACTTAGGAAGTGAATAGAATTTATAAAGTAATATTTATTCAGAAAATAGAATAAATGTAAAAAGGGAAATATTTAGGAAATAAATATGATATTATAAAAGGAAATTTATTTAGGAAATAAAAGGGGTTTTATATAAGGGATATTTATTAAGGAATCATTATAAGTGATTAAAACGCTGTTATAGGAAATCATTATAAGTGATTAAAATGTTGTTATAGGAAACCATTATAAGTGATTAAAATGCTGTTATAGGAAATCATTATAAGTGATTAAAACGCTGTTATAAGGAAACATTATAAATGATTAAACGCTGTTAAAAAGGAAATCATTATAAGTGGAGAAACGTTATAAGAAGGACATTTTTAAAGTGAAGAACCGTTACTAAAAGTAAATCTTTATAAATGAATAAACGTTATTTAAAGGAGTAAATCGAATATAGGTTATTCGAATTTGAGTTAATCAGTTAGAGTAAATCAGTTAGAGTAAATCAGTTAGAGTTAATCGAATAGAGTTAAAGAAATAGAGTTAAGTAATATTAGAAACTGACTAGGGATTAGTAAGTTGAATCGTTTTCTGAGTATCGATCTGATGTTGGTTTTGACCTCCGGGATTTATACTTAGAGAATTGTTCTCTTACTAGTTTACAGTTAGGGACTGATGGTTGTGGAAGAATAGTGATACATGAATAAGCTATGGAAATGTTTTCCAGTGTTAATAACGTATATTTTCTAATCATAGAAAATAAGGAATATGGATATATATATATATATATATATATATATATATATATATATATGTTTTGATGATTGGATTGATAATTCCATTTGGAATTTAGATCGTTGTTTGTACACCGACATGTTTTCATTGATAGTTAAATTACAGACTATCAAAGTTTGACCATTTTAACGTTGTCAATATGGAGAGACCGGTTGGATTCTTATCCAAAGAACCACTCTGTATTGGCATAAGCATTGCGAATATGCCAAAGAAAATTGAAGACGGAGTAAAGTACAAGGGTTGTTGTATAAGTCTTAGATAACAGTGACTAAGATGGATGTACTGAATAGTGCCTTCGGTTTCGTTCGGTCCCAGAACGAACGTATATAGACGAGTGTCTGACAGAGTATTTCCAATGATCGAATATGATTGGTCTGTACAAATATATATGGTGGCAACGGATTTATTCCCTTTGCATAACATCCAGAATATTTGTGCAAATCAATTAGTGATTAACGGATTTGACAATGTGGCATTCAAAGTGATCGTGTTATCAATGATTGGAAAGTAGTCGTAAACTCTGGCCTCAACATCCAGTAAATGACAAAAATCGGGCAGGCAGCATGGCTAAGTCGGTTGCACCGAAGTAGGGAGTAAAATCACCTATCTAGAGAATATTCATTTGCTTCTTTAATCTATCAATGCTGTCCCATATATATACGGGAAACGGTTCCTGATCCCAACCGTTGGTGATGTACATTCGATACACTCAAGCGAAATGAGTGGTCGGTCATGTGTGGCTGAGTTACAAGATGTTCTTGTTGAACTCCAGTGTATCGTTCCTAGAGTACACTGATCGGAAGGTGGTTCCATACCTTGTCATAGTTGGAAATTCATTACCCAATACGTGCTTGCGGTTTTGATTGTATACTATATATGTAGAACGTGAGATGAAAGCGTTTCTGCTAGATGATTATTATATTGTGTTGGTAGGCATTATTATAATATCAAAAGGTTTTTGATATAAAGATATTTTGGATTCTCATAAGGGAAAACCCGTTCCGTTATACGGCGTGGTCTTATGAGATATCGTTTACTTGTTCAAACTGTTGTAAACTGTTTTACTCATACCAGTCCCATGACTGACTCGGAGTTTATTTTGTTTTGTTTTCCCTAAACTCTTGGGTGCCTAATTTGTACGGGCAGTCAAGTAGTCAGGATTTTACAGATACACTTGGAGAGCTTGGAGCAGGAGGCTTCAAGATTCTATAGCTGTTATTATTTCTGCTGTTGTTGTAAGTGTTGTACTCTGAAATGTTATTGTATACATATACTGTTTGTATTTCAAAATTTATGTTATATTTTATTCGTTCCGCTGTGAGATTCGTGTTCCCTCTGATGATGATGTTCTTCTTCTTCTATTCTAATAGTTCTATCTTATCTATCCTCACCCTCTATCTTCTTTCTATTAATTTCTTGAATTTCCAGTGCAAATTTGGGGTTGGACTTGTGTTATTTGGTCAGCTCAAATTGGACCGGATTTTCGGGTCATTACAAAACCAGTATTAGAAATCCTTCACATACAGGACTTCATCATTAATTTTTTTTATTCACCACTATTATGCTTAGGCAGTTAATGGTATGATACTGATTGTTTTTCCCTTTACAGTCATTGTTTCCATTTTTGTTTTATAATACATACATGTTGCTTTTAATATTTTATTTTTTGTAAGTTGTTCCACGTATCCTTCGACATTAATTTTTCACTGCGCGTATCTAATACATAAATCCATTTCCACTTATCTAGAAACTCTTCTAATTTACTTATAACATAACACTATATTTGTAGTAGTATCATTATTCTTTCTGAATTTTTTCTCTTCTAATTTCCCTTGATTGTTGTTCAAACACATTCCCCTTTTATAGGTCATTTGTTTTTACTATCCCTTTCGCATTTATGTATTTTCACTAGATTACACCAGCAAATATGCAATGAATATTTATTATATTGTTCCTGCCATTAATAAGATGCTTATTGCTCAGACTTTCTTTCAAACTTTGTTCAATTTTCCCTTTAAAAAAAAATTCATGTTCGTCCACTACGTCTACTAGCTTTTGCTTCTACAGGACAACATCTATATGAAAGTTTACAGTTCTACATTATTCAACCATCACCAAATTTGACGCTTAAATGTTCCCATTCTTCACCTTTTGCGGTTTCTCCGTTTCCACATGCTTCCTTATTACTCCTCTAATCGTGAGATCCATGGTTAAACCCGCCTTCGACTTTCCACTTTTCCTTCAGATCTACCACTGGACGAGTCCGTGTTCAGCCTCCACGACGACATCAATGGTTAAATTGTGTACGCTTTACCAACCGAATCCTCTTCATAGCTGGCAGTGAACGAGCTTGTGTTTCCGCCTCGACGACGACAACAGAGGTAAAATTGTTTTGTACTTCTTGCTAATTCTTATTACCAGTTCGTTGTATTTGTTCTACGTCATGTTTTACCACCAGAATAAACACTTCGTTCTTTAGATATGACATTATAGTTACTAGAAACTTGCCGTTATAAGTTTGTTAACTTCTTACTATTGTTACTTTCACGCTGTTGTTACTCGAACTGAAGCTAAAAATTATGCACAATCAATTCAAGCATTTAGGTGATTATCAGCATTTAGCAATCGGTAATTATTAGCATTTAACATAATCATATGAATAATCAACTTGGCTGTTACCATGAATAGCAGACATGAGCCATATGTTGTCCCTTGCATCCTTTAGGATGACGCTATATGTATTCATCTTTTAAACATTCAATACTAGATCTTTCACATATTTTTACTCTTAGTCTGTGGTATTTATTAGTGTGCATCGCTTTCAATTTTGATTTTGAATTATTTTGCAATGATACTCATATTTAATATCTCCATTTTTGCGGTCTGTGGTATCCAGTCAAGGCTGCAACAAAGACAAATTAAATCATATAGAAGGTTAGCAAACAAGTCTCAATACATCATTACTAGCTGCAGCAAATAAATGGTAAGTAAATTATGTTGAGATGTTTGTGCATCAATTTTTAATTTGCATATGTTTAGAAAAAAACCATACTATAGGTTAGCTCGAGCAGCACTGCGGTTATATTCCTTAATGAATGAATGGTATTTGTACTGACAAGCAGGGAGTAGATAAATATCAGTCTTTAGCCCTGCGAATCTAAGTGGTACACCACACCTATAAACCCGAACAGAAATTGTGGGTTTATTGTGTCCTTGAAGAGTTAAGGATCACCGTTGGTATGGTTATTTTCATTGTCTGAAAACCGGGCATTGATTAGGATCCCAATTCAACATCGTATATAGGCATTATAAGTACCATAATTTTGTAACCCAAATACAGTAGGCCCTTCAGGTTTGACAATAATTTTCCATTGAAATGATGGAAAATCCCCATGATAATATGCAGATTCCATTTAAGTATTTATTTCATGTGTCATTTCCATTTGTTTCACTACAAGGTTGATCCAATCGGTGATAATATGCGAGATTTTTCCATTGGATTTATGTGCAAGATTGTTCCAATCGCATAGAATTTGATGTAAAGAGTTTTACTCATGGTTTTGGTTTGCCTGACCAATGTGGGTTTAATTAGGAAAATTTATAGCTGATGCTGACTAAATTTTTGCTAGAAATGCCTAAGTTGATGGGAGTCTCATTATATGCGAGTAATTATTGGGTGGTTGCTGAATAATTCAGGGTGCCATTAGCAATGTGTGAGCCTATGTTACTGTTTTGCATGGCCATTATTTTGTTAAGTGTGGTCATATGATCAACTTGCACGTTTTATGCAGGGATAATATGCTCGGATTCCGACTTTTCTGGAAAGGCAGACGAGGATATTTCTTCGGACTCTCTATTAATGAATTGTAAGCATCAGTAGACTATTGGAAAGGGAATATTATAGCCATAGTAATTTAAAATTGTTGAAAAATTAATTACCTACGGCTCCAATTTTGTTTTCATTGCTGAAATCGATCAAGTCTTTCATTCTATTTACAACCTTCGATATCTGTTAAGTAAAGAAGACTACACATGTAATGACTGTTTACAACCTTCGATATTAGAGCCAATTTATTTTGATATTTTTCATGTTTTTCAGGTTTCAAGTAGCAGGCACATAACATACATGTTATTGAAATGAACTTTTGTCTACCGTGACTTGAATTAGCAATACATAATTATTAGCATTTAGCATGAATATATGAATAATCAATTTGGCTGTTACCAGGAATATCACACATGAGATATATGTTGTCCCTTGCATCCTTCAAGATTATGCTACATGTATTCATCTTTTAAACATTCAATAGTGGATCTTTCACATATTTTTGCACTTAGTCTGTGGTATTTAATAGTGTGTGTCATCTTCACTTTTGATTTTGAATTGTTTTGCAACGATCCTCATATTTAATATCTCCATTTTTGCAGTCTGTGGTATCCAGTCAAGGCTTCAACAAAGACAAAATTAAATCACATAAAAGGTTACCAAATACGTTTCAACACATCATTACTAGCTGCAAGTAAATGGTAACCAAATTTTGTTGGGATGGTTCTGCATCCATTTTTAATTTGCATGTGTATAAAAAACAATACTGTAGGTTAGCTCGGGCCTGCACTACGGCTATATTCCTTGGGCATGCACTGCAGTTATGTTCATACAGTTTTCAGATATGATAAAACTGATCATACATGCCATGGTTAAATACCGAATGTGTTTATCCATACTTTTTAAGTTATTTACTATTACATGTACACATTTGTTTTGTCAGTTGGGAAACACTTTAACACGTATTTGCAAAAAAATGGGAATAAGAAACAACATGTTTCCCATATTTTTGTCATTCAGTTAGTACGCTAAATGCTATTTTTGACATTTCTATTATTTCCGCAACTTGCAGAAGCTGACAGGATCGAGGCAGAGTATCCGGCCAAACAATCAACTTAATATTCATGCAGCTTCCTCCTACATGCATTTCCATTTTTTCAACACTGTTTATTTCTGTTTGTATTATGACTTAATAAGTAACCATTGTTTCTGATTTGTATTTGAGATAAACGTATCTTCCAATGTTTTGTATGTACCTATTACATTATACAACTGTTACACCCCGTAAATTTTTAATATTAAAATAATTAATTTTAAGAATACTTAATTGTTAAAATGAGAATTAAGGGAAATGGGTTATGCCATTGCGTTCATCTCGAAATTCTGCTTGGAATAGAGTCCAAGTTTTCGAAAATCATACTTTGTATGAGGAAGTTATGGCCCTCAGAAGTTTCAGTAATTTTATATAAATTTAAAACAGTTCAGAATAAAAATTCAAAATTCAAAATTCAAACGAGAAGCGGGCAGGGCGGGATTTCTCCCGCCCAAGGCCAGGTCGACCAGGGGGTCGACCTCCCCTATAAAAGTCGACCAGGGAGTCGACCTGGGGGTCGACCTACCCCCTGGGGCAGATCTGAAATGTGGCGATCCTGACTTGTTGCTGAGTCTTACCTGACCTGTTGCTGAGTCACTAGGGCAGAGGTGGCAATTCTAGATAACTCTATCTAGTCTAGATGATTGTCATTGCTCCTATGATAATCTAACGGCTTAGGTTGATTTAAACTTCTATATAAACAAGCATAGACTCAAGCTCTAAAGCTGAACCAAATTAGTCACTTGGCCACCATGTTGCTGCTAGAATAGTTCTACTTCCTAAAGCTTAGGGATTGGCAAATCAGAATTCTAATACAAACGACGAACAAATTATTCTCTTCTCTAATCCGTCTTTGTGAATACAATTTCTTTCACAAAATAATTAATAAATTAATTATGATGGGTTATAATTGGGATTATGCGAATATGTCTGTTGAATCATGTGATGTTACTTAACTTTTTATCGTCTGTTGGTGAACATATGACAGTTTTGTTAACTTATGTTGGTAGATCCATTTCATATGTCCAATCACATATGTTTAACTTGATTCATTTTAGGACATCAGTTTATATGCAAGTTTGGGATGTAAATTATATGTTAGTTTGTATGTGAATCTTATGCAAGTCTGTTTTTGCATATGCTAGTTTGTATGTGAATCTTATGAAAGTATGTTTTTACATATGCTAGTTGTATGTGAATCTTATGCAAGCCTGTATGCGAATTATACACAAGTTTATATGTGAATCAAGTATATACATATGCTAGTTTATATGCAAAACATGTGATAAATTCATATGCAAGTTTGTAGAAATTCATATGCAAGTTTAGGTGAAAACTATATTCACATTTTTAGATGAAAACTATATTCACATATGAAAGTTTAGGTGAAAACCATATTCCATATATGCAAGTTTAGGTGAAACCTATATTTATATATGCAAGTTCATAATTTCATGTTTAGCTCTATATTTAGATCAATGGCGGTAGATACTTTATGCAAAATTATGTTCTATATGTTCATTGCCTATGCAAGTTATTTGTTATGCAAACTTATGTTATAATTCTTATTTGCAAGTTAGATCTATTTTATGTGTTATGCAAGTTATGACGTTTCTTTTCTTTTTTATGAGTTAGACTATTTGCGAGTCTAACATATTTCATATGAAAACGTACGAATAGCATGGGGGCGATGGGAAAATATTAATTATGCAAATGGTGAATTGGCATAATATATCTTTAAAGGCATATAAAAAAAATTTGAGACACTAAATGGTATAATTTATATACCTAAAAAATATGGACATAATTTAGGTGACAATTATGGACATAGATTAATTTGGAAATTGTTGACAATTTGAATAGGGATAATTAATTCATTTTGGGGTGAATTAATTATGTGTAATAATAAATGCCTAAGACACGAGGTTAGACTCGTTTGTGGTATAAGACTGCCCGGACCCACCCGGCAAATCCAGCAACCAAAAACGGTAGTCTAATGTGAGAGGTCGAAGGCATAAATTAAATGCGTAACAATTGTAAAGACACGAGGTTAGACACGTTTACGGTATAAGACTGCCCGGACCCGCCCGGCAAATCCAGCAACCGCAAACGGTAGTCTAATGTGGGGGGTCTTACAAGGTTACGGTTATAATGAATTAAGTAACACTTAACCAAGATAAACATGTGGTGGGACAAGGGGGTTAAGTGGGTGACATGTGAAATACGATTAGAAGCACTTAACCAAATTGAAACATGTAAGAAGACATGAATAAAAAGGGGTTAAGTGAGAAATCTTAGTGGGGACCAAGCATAGGTGGAAAGCTTGTGTCAAGCATGGGGGACCCTTTTCAAACCAGTAACACATTAAGTATCTTTATGAGCTCGAGTTAGATCGAGGACGGGACACGCTTACTGGGTTTGATTGTAAGAGGTCAAAACGGGCTAACGGTGGCAATGCAAGTCCATCGGGGTCATGTGCCTGCGTGGGCCCGGGCTGGTAGGTAAGACATTGTTGCATCGTGTAGACATAAGCCGTGCATCTTTAGTGGTATCGGGTAGCCACTTTAGGGGGTGATACACCCCACTGTAGGACCAGCACGGGTATCTACGAGTTAGGGAGCCAATCGCATGGGGGTAGTGGGTACAACTAGTGGAGAAAGGGGTAGGCGGCACCTATGAAGACAGCTAGGGGTACACGAAACTACCATTCTGATTATTATATTCAGTACCCCGGATCAACTTTTAGGGTGACTAGTAGTGGTGCAGTATAGTAATTATCCTATAGTGATTAGGAGAGAGATTAGCGCCAGAATATTCCCCTTTGTTTGTTTTGTCTTGTCCACTTGTTTCACAGTCATTCCTTGTTTTACCAGCTTATGACTTATCCTAATTACTTTAATAATTATATTGTTAAAGTTATTGGACTCGCCAGACTTTATGTCTGACCCCCTTTGTTTTTGCCTCTTTTCTTCCTTCCCCCCTTCAGGTTCTCAGGGTGGGACTAGTGCTAGTGGAACTTGATTTGGATCTCTTTCTCTCTCTTTTGGAAGTGCTTAGATTGCTGAAAGTAAAGATTAGCTTATCTCTTTTATGGCTACTTATGTTGGGGTTATGATTTTTACTTTATGTACTCAAAAAACAATTTTTCACGATGGATATTAAGTGTACTTGGTTTTATTGTTAGTTTTTGATGTTGTTGTAACCAAACTATTTCTCCGCTGCAATAAAAGTTGTTTTAAAAATTTTCATGTACCAATATATGTATCTGTCTTGTTACATTCTGTTCTATACACCAATAATACTCCATGAAAGATAATGCATTCCATTTGTGAGTGACATTAATGGACGTGGGGTGTTACACATGGTATCAGAGCTGAAGGTTATCAGAACAGATAAGAGATTTTGAAAAACCGCTTTAAAAAGCATTTTTATAAAGAAGTACTTTCAAAAATATGTTTTAAGGAGAGTTTTATTAAGAGAAAAGTTTATTTTGAGAAACATAACCCCCAAGAGCCATATATCTTTCCTTCGATTCTCCATTTTAAATCTCTTCCTCTTTCCTTTTTGAATTTCTTCCTCCACGTATAAATGCTTTTTCTACGATGGGCGGAAAACTGCTTCATAGGACTGGGACGTTTTTCAAAGCTAGAAGGAAGTGGAGGACTTGTTGGTACCTTTAAGATGGACGATGGGAGGAAGGTTCAATTAGCTTCTTGGTTAATTAAGGACGAAGCCTCATTTTCGTGGGAGCTCACGAATGGAGAATATACAGGAGAGACATGGATATGACACACAATAAGAAAGTAGATCCAAAGAAAGGCGGTAAGGATAAGAGAAAAGGAAGGTCCACACTTGTGAAATACCTGACTACTTAAATAAAGACGTTAGAAAGAAGAAGAAGAAGAAGAAGACTAGTTGTTATCGTTATAGAGAAACAGGGCATCTTATTAGGATCATCCAAAGAAGCAAAAGGCGAAGGTAAGGACAAAGTACAGGATCTTCTGGAGGACAAACGCATTCCCTCATGGCTGGCATACCTGAAAGAGGTAGAAATATCTTGGTTGGAAGTTTGGTTTTTCTTTTTGATCATCCTGTTCGAACCTTGTTTGAATTCTGGTGCTTCACACTCGTTTATATCTGCTTCGTTAGTTAAAACACTGCACTTAAATACTAGTCTAGTTACGGATCCCATCGTAGTCTCAAATCCTATTGGTGGTTCGGATCATCTTTCAATGATTTGTCGGGATTTGAGAGTATCTATCTTGGACGTTGGGTTTGAATGCAACGCCTTCATTCTTGGCTTCATGGACTACAGCTTGATTCTAGGCATGGATTGGTTAGCCGGATACGGTGCCATCCTAGACTGTGAAAGAAGGGTAATTAGATTGTTGACTCGTTGTGGAAAGACCCTTGATATTTCTTGTGACCCTAGAGGTTCGGTGATGCTTAGCTACCTAAAATCTCTTGACGCGTCCAACGATGATTTGGAATTTGTTCGTGTGGTCCGTGAATATGATGACGTCTTTGATGAAGTTCGGGGTTTACCCCCGAGGTGTGAGATAGACTTTTGTATATACCTTGTAGATAATGCAAAGCTAGTTGCATTATCGGTGCGCCACATGGCTCCGAGAGAGAGAAGAGAGCTCAATAAGCAAGTCAAAGAGCTTCTCGAAAAAGGGTTTATAAGGCAGAGTATTTCTGAGTAGGGTGCTCCAGTAGTATTCGCAACCAAAGAGGATGGTTCACTTCGCCTATGTGTTGATTATAGGGAGCTAAACAAGATGACCAAGAAAAATAGGCACCCACTTCCAAGAATAGACGACTTGTTTGATCAGCTTGAAGGTGCATCGGTTTTCTCCCAACTAGATCTGGCTACCGGGTTCCATCAGCTAAGAGTGGCTGAAGACAGCATTGACAAGACCGCGTTCAGAACCCCAGATGGTTTCTTCGAATGGTTTGTCATGCCTTTCGGCTTGACAAACGCACCCGCTTACTTCGTTTACTTGATGAGCATGGTGTTCAAGGAGTTCCTTAATAAGTTTGTGGTGGTCTTCGTAGACGACGTTTGATTTTCTCAAAGAATGAATAATAGCATGCTTTGCATTTAAGGGAAGTCATGGATACTATTCGTGCACATCAGCTGAAAGCCAAATTCTCCCAATGCCATTTCTGGAGAGAAGAATTGAGGTTTCTTGGACATGTGGTGTCCAAAGAGGGGATATCTGTGGACCCCGCAAAAGTAGTTGCGGTGCAAGATTGGAAGGTTCCACGGAATGCAACCGAAGTCCGAAGCTTTCTTGGGCTAGCGCACTTTTACTGAAAGTTCATTAAAGAATTTGCAAAAATCTCAGGCCCACTCACAAGATTGACAAAGAAGAACCTAACATTAGCTTGGGATTTGGATTGCGATATTTCTTTCCATGATATTGCTTTCCAACGTTTGGAAAGGGCTCTAACAACAGCCCCGGTTCTGACATTGCCTGATGGAAGAAAAATGTTTACCATATACACAGACGCATGCGGTACAGGGTTAGGCGTTGTCTTGATGCAAGAATGCAAGGTAGTTTGTTATGGGGGAAGGCAATTGAAGGTACATGAGAAGAACTACCCAACGCATGATTTGGAGCTAGCTGCCATTGTTTTTGCTCTAAAGTCATGGCGTCATTACCTACTAGGAGAAAGGTTTGAATTGTTTACTGACCATAAATCATTAAAGTATCTTTTCTCACAGAAAGATCTTAACTTAAGACAATAAAGGTGGATGGAATTTCTGTCCTCATATGATTTTGAGATTTCCTATACCCCTGGCAAGGGCAATGTGGTAGCGGATGCCTTGAGTAGAAAGAAGCTGACATTGAGTCCTCTCTTTGTAGAAAGGCAAAGCTTGGAGTACATAGCAAACTTTAACTTTAGACCCTCCTCTGAAATTGTACCTGGTCTACTAGCATCGCTGGAGGTGCGGCCTACTCTTTTGGACTCAATAGGAACCGCGCAACGAGAAGACCCTCAGCTAGTTGATGTAATGGATAAGCTAGTTAGGGGTGAGACTTCTAGTCACCTCAATAGATACTCCATCAATGATAAGGGTTGGTTGAGACGAGATGGAAGGCTATGCATCCCACAAGTAAGGGATTTAGTGAAAACGGTTCTCGAAGAAGCACACCATTCTAAGCTGACCATACACCCAGGCGGCGACAAGATGTATAAAGATATAAAAAGGGTTTTCTTTTGGAGTGGCATGAAGAGGGATGTAGCTGAGTTTTTCGCTAAGTGCTTGATATGCCAGTAAGTCAAAGCGGAGCAGAAGAGGCCTGGTGGTCTGCTTCATCCTCTGGAGGTCCCACAGTGGAAGTGGGATAACATTTCAATGGACTTTGTTGATGGGTTGCCTAGGTCAAGAAGGGGCAATACCAGTATTTGGGTAATAGTAGACAGGCCTACTAAAAGCGCTCACTTTATACCGGTTAAGAGTAGAAGGACTACCTCGTCCCTAGCATCCATTTACCTTCAAGAGATAGTTCGACCCCATGGGATACCCTCTAGCATAGTGAGTGATCGAGATTATTTCTTTACGAATGAGTTTTTGAAGAGTTTGCAAGAGGCTGTAGGCACACAATTATGCTTAAGCACGGCCTATCACCCCCAAACAGATGGTCAGACGGAAAGGGTGAACAGAGTGTTGGAAGACATCTTGAGGTTGTGCATTCTTGACATTAGAGGGACATGGGAGGATCATCTTCCTTTGGTGGAATTCGCTTACAACAAAAGCTACCAAGCCACCATAGGCATGGCGCCCTTCAAAGCTTTATATGGAAGACCATACCGATCACCAACTTGTTGGTGGGAGTCTACAGAAAAGCTCGTACTTTGGCCAGACATGATTAGAGAAACCACAGAAAATGTGGACGATAAGAAGACGAATTAAGGCTGCACAAGATAGACAGAAGTCCTACGCAGACAGAAGAAGGACCGACCTTGAGTTTGAGGTTGGAGATAGGCTGTTCCTTAAAGTATCTTCTTTGAGGAATGTCATTCGCTTTGGGTCCGTAGGAAGGCTAGCACCAAGGTTTATAGGACCATTTCCTATCATTGAAAGGATTAGGATGATGTCTTACAGAGTAGAGCTACCCGAAAAACTGGCTGGAGTTCATTATGTTTTTCATGCTTCTCAACTACGAAAGTGCTTACATGAGTCTGCGGAAGTGGTGGAGCCAAGTCTACTAGAGGAAGTAGAAGTGGAACAAGAAGCAGGCGTGAGAAGAATTCCAACTCGTATCTTGGGAACAGAAGTCAAAAAGCTACGCAACAGTGAAGTCAAGCTTGTTAAAGTTCAATGGAGTGACGCTGAGGAAGACGCGACTTGGGAAACTGAGAGGAAAATACGCGAAGCCTACCCTCTTCTTTTTGAGGGTACCTCCTTGATCTCTTTTTCCATAAGTTTATTCATGCTTATATCAATCTTTTAAGTATATCTCCTCAGTCCTATTCTTTATCCTTAGGTAGAAACCAATGGATGTAAACATGTATTTGAAACATGTTATGATTGATGGTTGCGAGTGGTTGCAAGTGGTTGCTAGTGGTTGCTCGTGGATGCATGTACACACACATTAGGCACTAGATCGGCTCTATCAATTTCATATTGCATATAAATGTGTGTGCATATTTAAATTAATGGATGTATATTGGTTGTGTTATCATATGGATGCTTCATTTTGATGAATGGTTGTGCACATGCACACATGTAGAAATAATATGTATCGTTAGGATTCTTTCGCATACATAATGGACGCATGACACTATCATGATTTGCATTAAGGAGGTCAACTGAATCAGTGGACCGCCTGATTTTGCATTGGATAAGGAACATATACACACACTTTTTGCATATGTTCATACGGCATTAGAAATCTTGTAAGGATAATGGATGCCTGTGTTTGATGGTTGAGTAGATGGATGATTGGATGTTAGGATATACACTCTCCTGAACTTGGAGATTTCGGGGGCGAAATCCTTTAAGGAGGGGAGAATGTAACAACCCGTAAATTTTAAATATTAAAATTAACAATTTTAAGAATACCTAATTGTTAAAATGAGAATTAAGGGAAATGGGTTACGCCATTCCGTTCGACTCGAAATTCTTCTTGGAATAGAGTCCAAGTTTTCGAAAATTGGACTTTGTATGAGGAAGTTATGGCCCTTAGAAGTTTCAGTAATTTTATATAAATTTAGTATAGTTCAGAATAAAAATTCAAAATTCAAAATTCAAACGAGAAGCGGGCTGGGCGGAATTTCTCCCGCCCAAGGCCAGGTCGATCAGGGGGTCGACCTCCCCTATACAGGTCGACCAGGGGGTCGACCTACCCCCCGGGGGCAGATCTGAAATGTGACGATCTTGACTTGTTGCTGAGTCTAACCTAACCTGTTGCTGAGTCACTAGGGCAGAGGTGGCAATTCTAGATAACTCTATCTAGTCTAGACAGTTGTGATTGCTCCTACGGTAATCTAACGGGTTAGGTTGATTTAAACTTCCATATAACCATGCATAGATTCAAGCTCTAAACCTAGACCAAATTAGTCTCTTGGCCACCATGCTGCTGCTTAAAATCATTCTTCTTCCTAAACCTTGGGGATTGGCAAATCAGAATTTTAATACAAACGACGAACGAATTATTCTCTTATCTAATCCGTCTTTGTGAGTACAATTTCTTTCACAAAATAATTAATAAATTAATTATGATGAGTAATAATTGGGATTATGAGAACATGTCTGTTGAATTATGTGATGTTACATAACTTTGTTATCGTCTGTTGGTGAACATATGACAGTTTTGTTAACTTATGTTGGTAGATCCATTTCATATGTCCAATCACATATGTTTAACTTGATTCATTTTATGACATCAGTTTATATGCAAGTTTGGGATGTAAATTATATGCTAGTTTGTATGTGAATCTTATGCAAGTCTGTTTTTGCATATGCTAGTTTGTATGTGAATCTTACGCAAGTCTGTTTTTACATATGCTAGTTGTATGTTAATCTTATGCAAGTCTGTATGCGAATTATACACAAGTTTATATGTGAATCAAGTATATGCATATGCTAGTTTATATGCAAAACATGTGATAAATTCATATGCAAGTTTGTAGAAATTCATAAGCAAGTTTAGGTGAAAACTAGATTCACATTTTTAGGTGAAAACCATATTCCATATATGAAAGTTTAGGTGAAACCTATATTCACATATGCAAGTTCATTATTTCATGTTTAGATCTATATTTAGATCCATGGCGGTACATACTTTATGCAAATTTATGTTATATATGTTCATTGCCTATACAAGTTATTGGTTATGCAAACTTATGTTATAATTCTTATTTGCAAGTTAGATCTGTTTTATGTGTTATGCACTTTGTGGTGTTTATTTTCTTTTTTATGAGTTAGACTATTTGTGAGTCTAACATATTTCATATGAAAATGTACGAATAGCGTGGAGGCAATGGGAAAATATTAATTATGCAAATGGTGAATTAGCATAAAATGGCTTTAAAGGCATATAAAAAAAATTGAGACACTAATTGGTATAATTTATGTACCTGAAAAATATGGACATAATTTAGGTGACAATTATGGACATAGATTAATTTGGAAATTATTTACAATTTGAATAGGGATAAATAATTCATTTTGGGGTGAAATAATTATGTGTAATAATAAACGCCTAAGACATGAGGTTAGACTCGTTTGTGGTATAAGACTGCCCGGACCCGCCTGGCAAATCCAACAACCACAAACGGTAGTCTAATGTGAGAGGTCGAAGGCATAAATTAAATGCGTAACAATTGTAAAGACGCGAGGTTAGACACGTTTGCGGTATAAGACTGCCCGGACCCGCCCGGCAAATCCAGCAGCCGCAAATGGTAGTCTAATGTAGGAGGTCTTACACGGTTACGGTTATAATGAATTAAGTAACACTTAACCAAGATAAACATGTGGTGGGACATGGGGGTTAAGTGGATGACATGGGTGACATGTGAAATACGATTAGAAACACTTAACCAAATTGAAACATGTAAAAAGACATGAATAAGAAAGGGTTAAGTGAGAAATCTTAGTAGGGACTAAGCATAGGTGGAAAGCTTGTGTCAAGCATGGGGCACCCTTTTCAAACAAGTAACCCATTAAGTATCTTTGTGAGCTTGAGTTAGATCGAGGACGGGACACGCTTACTGGGTTTGATTGTAAGAGGTCACAACGGGTTAACGGTGGCAACGCAAGTCCGACGGGGTCATGTGCGTGCGTGGGCCCGGGCTGGTAGGTAAGACGTTGTTGCATCGTGTATATATATGCCGTGCATCTTTAGTGGTATTAGGTTGCCACGTTGGGGAGTGATACACCGCACTATGGGACCAGCACGGGTATCTACGAGTTAGGGAGCCGATCACATGAGGGTGGTGGGTACAACTAGTGGAGATAGGGGCAGGCGGCAACTATGAAGACAGCTAGGGGTACATGAAACTACCATTATGATTATTATGTTTAGCAGGCGGGATCAACTTTTAGGGTGACTAGTAATGGTGCAATATAGTAATTATCCTATAGTGATTAGGAGCGAGATTAACGCCAGAATGTTCCCCTTTGTTTGTTTTGTCTTGCCCACGTGTTTCACAGTCATTCCTTGTTTTACTAGTTTATGCCTTATCCTGATTACTTTAATAATTATAATGTTAAAGTTATTGGACTCGCCAGACTTTATGTCTGACCCTCTTTGTTTTCGCCTCTTTTCTTCCTTCCCCACCCCCCCTCAGGTTCTCAGGGTGGGACTAGTTCTAGTGGAACTTGATTTGGATCTCTTTCTCTCTCTTTTGGGAGTGCTTGGATTGCTGAAAGTAAAGATCAGCTTATCTCTTTTATGGCTACTTATGTTGGGGTTATGCTTTTTACTTTATGTACTCAGAAAACAATTTGTCAAGATGGATATTAAATGTACTTTGGTTTTATTGTTGGTTTTTGATGTTGTTGTAACCAAACTATTTCTCCTCTGTAATAAAAGTTGTTTTAAAATTTTTTAAGTACCAATATATGTATCTGTCTTGTTACGTTCCGTTCTATACACCAATAATACTTCATGAAAGTTAATGCATTCCCTTTGTGAGTGACATTAATGGACGTGGGGTGTCACAATAACACTTAGAAACTGATAACACCATGTACAAAATTGTGTTGCAAATTTTACACAGTTGTACGTTATTTAATTTCCTGCATATTTAATGTTTCCACTTTTTCCCTATAGTTGGGCTGCCCAACATCGAAATGTACACGTTTCTTCTATGTTTGGTGGTCTTATTTCTCCACCCGTCTTTGCACAAAAACCCCTTTTGCTTTAGGTGTTTATGCACACGTCCAACAGACGTGCCTTTGTACTGGGGTGTGTGTGTGTGTGTATGTATATAATACCCGCCCCCACAAATTTAGCAAGATTAACTTAACCCGCACTGATTTAAGCAAGTCTACTTAAACCATAATCAATTTAACAGGTTCATGTAACCCCCCACAGAATTAAACATGTTAAGTATTACAGGTTAACAAGTTATCCAATTATGACTTATTAATGGAAAAGACCTCTCACATTAAGTCTACTATTTGTGGATGTTGGATATGCCGGGCGGTTCTAGGCCGACTTCTACCATAAGTCGGACTTAACCTCGTGTCTTAGTACCATTACTTGTACATTTATGCACTCGACCCCTCACATAATATTAACCACTTGTGGACGCTGGATTTACTGGGCAGTTCCGGGCAGGCTTCTACCACAAGTGTAATCCAAACTCGTGACTAAGTGTGGTTGCAGTTTCTAATTACTGCAAATCTAGGCATGTTCATTATTAACCAATTTTTATGTTTATCCAGGATTATGCCCCAAATCATAGTTTGTTTCACAATACAAGTTATGCCCCAAATTAAAGTTTTAGATCAAGGTATAAATTTTGCCCAAATCCCAATCATGTTTTAATATAAGTTATGCCCCAAACTAACATTCCATACTATTCCCAATTTCATGCGCTCGCACATTTCTACGATAGGGCTAGGCTCGAAGGTAGCTTAGCTATAAAAATAAAAAGGAAAAAAATGATAGAAGAGAACAAGAATAGGCATAATAACAAGACATTCATATGATGGCAGAAGTAAGCAAACTAACAAGATAGGCATATGGTGACATGATTAGGCATACTAACCGAATGAGCATAATAAAGATAGGCATGTAAGAACTAAACAGAGGATCAGGTGTACAGGTAATGGAAGATCTATTTAGTTATGATTTAGGTTACTAACGGGCACAGATTTAAGTCCAACTTATAAACATGTCAAGGTTACTATTAATTGTTTATATCTAAAAATAACATGAACTCACTATGACTGGATCTAAAGAACATAGAATCGACTGTTGTTGTTGTAGCAGAGATTCTTGAATACGTATAACTCATTGTTGCAGAAGAATATGCTATTTTAATCGGGGTTGGGGCAACACCTTGTTGCCTCCATTGTTTTTGGTGAATAAAAGAATGAGAATGAGGCCCTATTTATAGCCTAATGTCAACGAAACTTGTTCAGAATTGTGTCCAGGTGCAGGGGGGTAAATCTGCCTAGATCTCGGTGGGGTCGATCCCGGGGTCTTACCCCAATAAGAATAATAGGTAGCCCAAAAGGAATGACAGGTGTTACCCCCAACAATAATAACATGCTCCCAACAAGCAAGACTAGATGTATCCTAATTACTACCCCTAATCGCTCAGCTCCCTACAGCGTAGATACCCGTGTCGGCCCCATTGTAGGATATATCACTTCCTAAAGTGGAAACCCTGTTATTTTCAAGATGCACGGCTATATCTACTGATGTTGCATCATCTTATCTTCCCTAGCAAGCGAACCCATGCATGCACATGACTCCGATGGAATGCGCCGTCAACACCCTCACTCAAGTGACCTCTTATAATCAACTCGGTAAGTGTGCCCCAACCCCGACCTAGTTCGGAGTAATCGTTTGATACCAAGATGTGTTACTGACTGAAACGGGTCCCACACAACAGATGATAAAAGTTTTCTCCTAGGCTTGCATCCCCACTACTAGGAGTTTAACAGGTTATGCCTAACAGTTTAACAAGGTTATATACATACATACATAGATACATATGTGTGTGTGTGTATATATATATATATAAACCCGCCCCCACAGATTTAACAAGATTAACTTAACCCTCATTGATTCATGCAAGTTTACTTAACCAGTAATCAATTTAACAAGTTCATGTAACCCCCCACAGATTTAAACAGATTATGTATTACAGGTTAACAAGTTTTCCATTTATGGCTTATTAATGGACTAAACCTCTCACATTAAGTCTACTACTTATGGATGTTGGATAGGCTGGGCTGTTCCGAGCAGACTTCTACCACAAGTCGTACTTAACCTCGTGTCTTAGTACCGTTACGTGTACATTTATGAACTCGACCCCTCACATTAGACTAACCACTTGTGGATGCTCGATTTGCCGGGCGGTTTTGGGCAGACTTCTACCACAAGTGTAATCTACCCTCGTGTCTAAGTGCGGTTACAGTTTCTAATTACTGTAAATCTAGGTATGTTCATTATTAACCAATTTTCATGTTTATCCAAGATTATTCCACAAATCCAAGTTTGATTCACAATACAAGTTATGCCCCAAATTAAAGTTTTTGATCAGGCATAATAACAAGACAGGCATATGATGACGGAAGTAAGCATACTAACAGGATAAGCATATGGTGACATGATTAGACATACTAACATAATAAGCATAATAAAGATAGGTATGCAAGAACTAAACAGAGGATCACGTGTACAAGTAATGACATATCTGTTTAGTTATGATTAAGATTACTAACAGGAACATGTTTAGATCCAACTTATAAACATGTTAAGGTTACTATTAATTGTTTATATCTAAAAATAACATGAACTCACTGTGACTGGATCTAAAGAACAGAGAACTGACTGTTGGTGTCACTATGCCATAAACGGCCTAACACAATGGAAAAAAATGTTGGCTGTAACGGCTGGAAATTTCCGACTCCTCGAGAGTCGGAAATTCCGAGGACGTTAGTGAAAGAATTTAGAAGGTGAGAAAGAAAAGATAGAACTAATAGAATAGAAGAAGAAGAAGAAGAACATCAGAATCATCAGAGTAACACGAATCTCACAGCGGAACGAATAACATATAATATATAACATAACTTTGAAGCATAACAGTTATATATATACAATAGCACTTATCAGAGTACAACACTTACAACACAGCGGAAATAACTATAGTTATAAAATCTTGCAGCCTCCTGCTCCAAGCTCTCCAAGTATATCTGTAAATCCCGACTACTTGACTGCCTGTACAAATTTAGGCACCCAAGAGTTTAGAGAAAACAACAAAGTAAACTCCGGGTCAGTCATGGGACTGGTATGAGTAAAATAGTTTAAAACAGGTATAGGATATCTCATAAGACCACGCCGTGAATACGGAACGGGTTTTTCCCTTATGAGTATCTGAACAACTTTGACAAGCAATATCATTGTGATATTATAATAATGTCTAAGTACAAATAGGTATCAATCTAGCAGAAACGCTTGCATCTCACGTTCTACATACATAGTATATAATCATAAACCGCAGGGCGCTTATCGGAGAATGGATTCCATCAGACAAGGTATGGGAGCACCTTCTGAATAGTGTACTCTAGAGGTGATACACTCAGGGTTCAACAAGAACGTCTTGCAACCCGGCCACACATGACCGCTCACTCATTTAGCTTGAGTGTCGCGAATATATTGCCACCACGGTTATAGGCCATCAAACCGTCATCCGAAGATACAGAATCAAAAAGAAGTATAAATATGAATATTCTCTAGATCGGTGACAATACACCCTGCTTGGGAATGACCAAACTAGCCATGCTGCCTAGCCCAACTTTTGTTACTTCCTGGTGTGAGGCTAGAAGCTACGTCTTTCTTCAGAACATCTGATCACCATTCACTTTGAATGCCACATCGTCATACCCGCCAAATCACAAATTGACTTATACAAAAATAACACGGGTATATAGCTAAGAGAAACGAATTCCTCCGCCACCAAACGTGAATACGTTTGAACAGATCAACTTACGTGATCCATTGGATATACTCTGTCAGACCTTCTTCCATATACGTTGTCCTGGGACTGGACAATCCGAAGGCACTATTCAGTATATCCATCTTAGTCACTATTATCTAAGACTTATACAACAGCCCTTGCACTTTACTCCGTCTTCAATTTATCTTTGGCATATATTGCTCGCAACGCTTATGCCGATACAGAGTGGTTCTTTGGATAATAATCCAACCGGTCTCTCCATATTAACAACGTTAAAATGGTAAAAACTTTGATAGTCTGTGATTCAACTATCAAATGAAAACATGTCGGTGTACAAACAACGATGTTATTTCCAAATGGAAATTCGATCGATCAATCATCGTATACATATATATGTTCATATTTCCTTATTTCATATATTTAGAAAATATATGATATTAATCATTGGAAAACATTTCCATAGCTTATTTTCACATCACTATTATTTCGCAACTATCAGTCCCTAACTGTAACTAGTATGAGAACAATTCTCTAAGTATCAATCCGGAAGGTCGAAATCAACATCAGATCGTCACTTAGAAAACCGTTCAACTTACCCTCTCCAGTCAGTTTCTGAATTTGCTTAACTCTATTTCTTAAATTCTTATCATGAAAACATTTCATTTTCTATGTTTAGAAAACATATCTGACTATATTTGGAAAACGTTTCCAAAACTCATTTACGGATTTCCAACGGACATTGTATAAAACATCGTTACGCTTAATCCATTAATCGCTTATTACTTAACTATATTTCAAATCAACCTTTCCTATCGAACCACAACTATTCCTTTGTCAATTCTGAAGTCAATCAAGTTGGGGTATAATTACCTCTCAGACCTTAATTGAACAACGTCCTTTACTGTGAAATAGATGAAGCTCATCACTCACTTTTTCCAATCATCTGTTTACGCAAATTCTCGGATTCAGGTTACGAATCCACTTCTTATATGACAACATTTGATTATAACTATAACGTTATAATTCCTACCCCTAAAATATCCAACCTAAATTATGAATTTATTTCCTAACTCAAATAATTTAACTGACACCTAATTTCTAAATCAATAACTAAATCTTGATTTAAACCCTGGAAAGTAAATAGTACTTTCCTGAATTTGCTATAATCGAATTTGACGTATAACTCTCTTTCGAGTAATCTCTATTTGATTAACTCTTCTTCGAATAACCTATATTTGATTATCTCTCTTCGAATAACTCATATTAGAAATCTCTCTCTTTTGAATAAACAATATTCGATCTCTTTCTTTCGAATATGCTATATTCGAAAATCTCCTTTCGATTTACAAATCGATAACTCCTTTCGATCAAACTAAAATTGATAACTCCTTTAACTCTATTCGAATAACTAATATTCGACTAACTCCTGTGGATTAACTAACTTCGAATAACCAATATTCGATAACTACTCTTCGAATAAATAATATTCGGTAACTCTTCTCAAATGAATAACATTTGATTTCTCCACTCAAATAAACTATATTCGATTACTCTTCCCTCGAATACACTATATTCGATAACTCTACTTCGAATAAGTGATATTCGGCAACTCTACTCGATTAAATCCCCTTGGATAACTCTAACTGGTCAACTCTAACTAAGTAACTCTAACTGATCAACTCTAACTGGTCAACTTTAACTGATCAACTTTAACTGGTCAACTCTAGCTGTTTATCTTTAACTGGTAAACTTTAACTGGTTAACTCAAACTGTTTGTCTTTAACTGGTAAATTTTAACTGGTTAACTCAAATGGTTTAACCTAATTTGATTTACTTTGTGTAACTCTATTCGAATAAGTAATTCGAATCACTCTTATGTGTTTAACTCTATTCAAATATCTAATTCGAATAACTCATTTCGAATAACTAAATTCGATTAACTCCTTTTATTAACGTTTATTCATTTCAAAAGATTTCCTTTTTACAACGTTTATCCATTGATAAAGATTTACTTTTTACAACGTTTATCCATTTATAAAGATTTACTTTTAGTAACGGTTCTTCACTTTCTAAATGTCCTTTTAATAACGTTTCTACTTCTCTATATAAGTCCAGACTTATATATATTCCATTTATCAACGATAAATAATTTATTTAATTTATAAAACATTATTTATAAATTAATCTACAACAATTTATCTGTTTAAAACAGATTTCCTATTTAATATCTCATTTAAATCTATATCGTGTTATACCGTGTGCGAAACACGTGCTTAAATCTATCCTTGTATAATTCTATTTATATTCCGAACAAGTGTTCCTTTATTTATTCCCTAAATAAATATTCCTTAATTACATTTATTTATAATCTAAATAAATGTTCCTTTATTTATTTCCTAAATAAATGTTCCTTTATTTATTTCCTAAATAAATATTCCTTTATTCCATTTATTTATAATCTGAATAAATGTTCCTTTATTTATTTCCTAAATAAATAAATGTTTTCATTTTATAAAATCCTATCGATTTTATAAATAAGATTTATTTTCAATATAAACATTGAAAATTCCCCTTTTACATTCTAGTATCACCTACGGTGTTTAACGTGTCGTATAACAATGATCGGTATCATTCAAACATATGAAATCAATAACAGATTTCATAACACATCATATATCACAATATATGAAAAACGGTAAAATAAATGTTGAGGAATCCAGTCGGATTCCTCCAACCTGTTTCCCTGCATCACAGATGTTAGACAATATAGATAACATCACTTTCAGTTCCATATGATATATTCTGTTAAACAGAATCAATATAGAAATTTAACTAACAGACTAGCAATTCAATCAACACACAGTCAAACAGACAAATTTTAACAGTTCTAAGAATACGTTGTAAAAATAGAACTGTTCAGAGTTAGTGAGATTTACTCACCTTTGCACGTTAACCATTAAATAACGATTTGCGTTCCTTTGATCCCATCGAACGTTGTTGCTCCCAGACCAACCCGATACCACCGTATTTGAAATGACCGATACCCTTGATTGAACCCGGCTTCACCCAACAAACCAATACCCAACATTCAATGGTTTCTTGTTGAATGTACTTCCGCATTCATCTCGTTGAAGTCCTTCACTTCCGTAAACTATGCACCCACGTTACTCATGTAACTAGCACATGTACCCTAGTCAAATCCATATCCGCAACCACTACTTCCACTTCGGTATATTTTGGAACACAGCTCCGGCTTAATGCCGTTCTTTTCTTTACACCGAGCTCTCAGAAAAGGAACCCCCCGTCACTCCCTTCCAGCTCCTTCTGCCAATTTCTACCTCACCCATGCAAGACAGTAGCCTTCGCTCCAGTCACGCACTTACACACCCACTTAAACCCACATCACCTTTGTTTCTTTCCATTGCTTGAGCTCCATCAGTTCGAACCCGAACAACCCCCATCGATCTTCACTATTCAGGACCTCGTCTCCGCGCCCATGCTACTGACCAACGTCAGTTTTTAGTTTCCGCATCCACCCAGAAAATGCCATCGAGCTTCCCTTTACGTATACTACCATACTATCACCTTCAGGTGAAACTCGCACCACCTTGTTCGAACCGACCTACTGCCCTAGACTGTGACAATCACTGTCGCATCTCGCTACCAAGCACCGGAGACCCCCTTACCAACTTCCGCCATTTCCCACTTAAAGCTCCAAACCCGTAGCTCCTCCTTGCTGTTGAAGACACCACCCTCAGTCCAGATTTGCCTCTTGTTCCATTGCTTCGCCGGTAACCCCGTGGCTGAGATCTCCTGGAAGGCCTGCTCATGCCAAACAAATCCGAACACATACCACCTTTCAACGCCGACTTCACGTTCCTGCTTTCGTTTCAGACTTTTGAATATTATAATTTTTTTCTTTGAACGCATTCAGACAGTTCAAACTCCCCACTAGTACATCGTGTCTTCTTCTAGTGGTTCATAGGAGAATGTGCGCATCTCAACAGTGACACCGAGTTTCTGCCTGTGGTTCAAGAATCGGATTTCATCAATGAACAGCTCGCCCATACTCCTCTGTACAGTCTTCACCGCACATGCTTCTTTCTTCATGAAAGCAAACATTAGTTCCAACTACAGTCCCCTTTATTCTCCGATCTGCACTGCTCTCCCCACCATACACGCAGCGCCACTTCGGAACCCACTTCATCTTCTCTTTGTTCATGAAGTCTTTGGTCTGCTTTGCACACAGCACACACAAAAAGGGTGCGGTACTCTATGTCAGTGAAGCCACCGAAGGTAGCAGATGAGCTGTTACTTCTAAGCTAGCAAGTACTATATATTATCATGTGTTTCCTATTTTACTTTTAGATCTAAGATCTCGTTTGAAGAAGAAAACGAAGAGTAAAGAAATGTTTATGGATGGGAGAAAGATAGGACGATGGGTTTATATAGGAAACACATATATTAGTTTAATAGGTTGCCAATTCCCAGAAGTCATGCGCAATTTTAGTGATAGAGCGCGATTTTTCTTACTTAGGAATGTAGATTAGCCATACCGCTTTAGCTATAGGAGAATGGGATTGGAGATTTTTCCTTCCATAGGTCATGGACTAATATTAATGAGACGTGCATATTTGACGTAGGTTTTGTCGTTTTAGGGTAGGTAAGGAAAGATATTTCATAGAAAGGAGTGGGGCAGTTAAATCTTAGGGTATGGGATGGTTGTTCCTTTCATTTTCCGTGAAGTGTAAGTGATCATTTATCTTGTTTTTATATAGTTTGATTTTAAGGTTATCGCATCATATAAAATATACCATTTAGGGACCTCTATCGACCGAAATAAAAATACCGTTATAATGACCAACGCCCCACGATCCCAAAAATATAATAATATCGGTAGTTTGACTTATATTGTGAAATCCCGAAATGCTGATACGGGGTAAAAATTACTCCAAATAAAAAGTAGCTTATTTTACGAAATTACAGTAAAATTCTAAAAATTAAATTATCACTACGCCTCAAAAGAATCTTGTCCGAATTCTAATCCGATATTTAAATATATTAAAATAACCGTTATGGCCATAAATGAATATGCCGCTATTTTTCTGAATATTTAATTTGGACATATCTTAACATCTATACGATGGAATCCCAATTTTTCTCTTATATTAGAACATTATCATCACATAGATTCTAGCGGTTCTTGTTTCACAGAAATCCGGCTTAAAATGAATCATGTACATTCAGTTGAAGTTCAAATCGCCAAATTGCGAACTGCCGCGACGTTTCAGGTTCGTTTTAATTATAATTATAAATTATAAGTTCGAACGTTGTACTTTAAGTTATCGATATCGCCAAATCGATATATAAATAATTAAATAAATTAATTATTCGACAGCTAACAAAACGCGCCATTACAGACTTCCCCCCTTAAAATAATTTCGTCCTCGAAATTGCTAAGCTAGGAAAATGCTATCAACTTTACTAACTGGATTAAAATATCTTTTAGTTTACTTCTCAACTCTAGTTTCAACTGAACCATTTAATTATCAATTAAATTATTAATTCATTTCCAACCAACTAAAATTTTCAAAAATTCTGGAAATTTTCTAACACCTTAAATTTTCGAAAAATTTCGCCATAACCTCCTTTGTATGGCTCAATACGTCAAACCACAACTCGCCTCTCTAGGCCTCCTCCAACCCAAAAGAAAATCAAACAGCCAAGCGGCTTGCAAATTCGGCTCATAAAATCCAAACTCATATATAATATAAACTTGTACCTTTTTGTCGGTCGTATCATTATATCCTTTTGATCTGTTATCACTTCTGCATATATCATGGTCATTCCACTCAGTTTATATCCTCAAATCCAAATCGAATTTCATTCGAACTCTAATATCAAATTCCAAATTATTGACTTATCAATTTGGTTCCATTCTAGATTATCTCTAATCCAATTCAATTTTATTTAACTCGGTTCAAGTTAAATTTCAATTTATTTTTACCATCTCATTTTATTTAACTTCATTAGTTAAATTTTAATTCCAGAACTTAAGTTCCTGGGTTTCTTTCAAATCAATTTGAAATCATAATGCAAATTCAAAACCTTTGAATTTCTAAACAACTTGTTTTCTCAAAACAATTCAAAAACAAAATCTTTGGTAGTAATCCGTCACTTAGAACTCGAAAATGAACACTGATGATGTCTAGATTCATCATCAGAATCTATTTTCCAGCTATCGAAGTGAGTTCAATACTATATCATTTTCAATTTGAAAAACATTTTCAAAATCTCCCAGGAACTTAAAATTTCCTTATTTTTAATTCCAAATTCTGATTTAAATTCGTATTTAATTCAAACTATTTCATATATTACATTCATATGAATTTTGATTGGTCATTTATAACCATTTCACCCTTTTATAATCTTATTCGATTATAATAACAACCAACAGAATCAATATACTATAATAATTTCAAGATATATATTTCTTCTATAAACAAATATATTTTTGGAAAAATTATTTCATTTACCCTCTTTCAAAACATACCATGACGGTTCATCGTATTCGAGTGTTTAGTAACCCTTATCGATACAGTGGATCAACTGATCGACCAGAATTCATAAGCCACTCAACCAATGAGTCTCCACAATATAAAACCATTTTATATTGAATAACAATTACGCGCTCATATATATACACTCAAACTCAATCTAGGATATTACTAATCCCGTCTCTATCGAGTTATGCCACAGAGCCAAGGTAATCACTTAACTTAAGCTCTGATACCAACTGTAACGGCTGGAAATTTCCGACTCCTCGAGAGTCGGAAATTCCGAGGACGTTAGTGAAAGAATTTAGAAGGTGAGAAAGAAAAGATAGAACTAATAGAATAGAAGAAGAAGAAGAAGAACATCAGAATCATCAGAGTAACACGAATCTCACAGCGGAACGAATAACATATAATATATAACATAACTTTGAAGCATAACAGTTATATATATACAATAGCACTTATCAGAGTACAACACTTACAACACAGCGGAAATAACTATAGTTATAAAATCTTGCAGCCTCCTGCTCCAAGCTCTCCAAGTATATCTGTAAATCCCGACTACTTGACTGCCCGTACAAATTTAGGCACCCAAGAGTTTAGGGAAAACAACAAAGTAAACACCGGGTCAGTCATGGGACTGGTATGAGTAAAATAGTTTAAAACAGGTATAGGATATCTCATAAGACCACGCCGTGAATACGGAACGGGTTTTTCCCTTATGAGTATCTGAACAACTTTGACAAGCAATATCATTGTGATATTATAATAATGTCTAAGTACAAATAGGTATCAATCTAGAAGAAACGCTTGCATCTCACGTTCTACATACATAGTATAAAATCATAAACCGCAGGGCGCTTATCGGAGAATGGATTCTATCAGACAAGGCATGGGAGCACCTTCTGAATAGTGTACTCTAGAGGTGATACACTCAGGGTTCAACAAGAACGTCTTGTAACCCGGCCACACATGACCGCTCACTCATTTAGCTTGAGTGTCGCGAATATATTGCCACCACGGCTATAGGCCATCAAACCGTCATCCGAAGATACAGAATCAAAAAGAAGTATAAATATGAATATTCTCTAGATCGGTGACAATACACCCTGCTTGGGAATGACCCAACTAGCCATGCTGCCTAGCCCAACTTTTGTTACTTCCTGGTGTGAGGCTAGAAGCTACGTCTATCTTCAGAACATCTGATCACCATTCACTTTGAATGCCACATCGTCATACCCGCCAAATCACAAATTGACTTATACAAAAATAACACGGGTATATAGCTAAGAGAAACGAATTCCTCCGCCACCAAACGTGAATACGTTTGAACAGATCAACTTACGCGATCCATTGGATATACTCTGTCAGACCTTCTTCCATATACGTTGTCCTAGGACTGGACAATCCGAAGGCACTATTCAGTATATCCATCTTAGTCACTATTATCTAAGACTTATACAACAGCCCTTGCACTTTATTCCGTCTTCAATTTATCTTTGGCATATATTGCTCGCAACGCTTATGCCGATACAGAGTGGTTCTTTGGATAATAATCCAACCGGTCTCTCCATATTAACAACGTTAAAATGGTAAAAACTTTGATAGTCTGTGATTCAACTATCAAATGAAAACATGTCGGTGTACAAACAACGATGTTATTTCCAAATGGAAATTCGATCGATCAATCATCGTATACATATATATGTTCATATTTCCTTATTTCATATATTTAGAAAATATATGAAATTAATCATTGGAAAACATTTCCATAGCTTATTTTCACATCACTATTATTTCGCAACTATCAGTCCCTAACTGTAACTAGTATGAGAACAATTCTCTAAGTATCAATCCGGAAGGTCGAAACCAACATCAGATCGTCACTTAGAAAACCGTTCAACTTACCCTCTCCAGTCAGTTTCTGAATTTGCTTAACTCTATTTCTTAAATTCTTATCATGAAAACATTTCATTTTCTATGTTTAGAAAACATATCTGACTATATTTGGAAAACGTTTCCAAAACTCATTTACGGATTTCCAATGGACGTTGTATAAAACATCGTTACGCTTAATCCATTAATCGCTTATTACTTAACTATATTTCAAATCAACCTTTCCTATCGAACCACAACTATTCCTTTGTCAATTCTGAAGTCAATCAAGTTGGGGTATAATTACCTCTCAGACCTTAATTGAACAACGTCCTTTACTGTGAAATAGATGAAGCTCATCACTCACTTTTTCCAATCATCTGTTTACGCAAATTCTCGGATTCAGGTTACGAATCCACTTCTTATATGACAACGTTTGGTTATAACTATAACGTTATAATTCCTACCCCTAAAATATCCAACCTAAATTATGAATTTATTTCCTAACTCGAATAATTTAACAGACACCTAATTTCTAAATCAATAACTAAATCTTGATTTAAACCCTGGAAAGTAAATAGTACTTTCCCGAATTTGATATAATCGAATTTGACGTATAACTCTCTTTCGAGTAATCTCTATTTGATTAACTCTTCTTCGAATAACCTATATTTGATTATCTCTCTTCGAATAACTCATATTCGAAATCTCTCTCTTTCGAATAAACAATATTCGATCTCTTTCTTTCGAATATGCTATATTCGAAAATCTCCTTTCGATTTACAAATCGATAACTCCTTTCGATCAAACTAAAATTGATAACTCCTTTAACTCTATTCGAATAACTAATATTCGACTAACTCCTGTGGATTAACTAACTTCGAATAACCAATATTCGATAACTACTCTTCGAATAAATAATATTCGGTAACTCTTCTCAAATGAATAACATTTGATTTCTCCACTCAAATAAACTATATTCGATTACTCTTCCCTCGAATACACTATATTCGATAACTCTACTTCGAATAAGTGATATTCGGCAACTCTACTCGATTAACTCCCCTTGGATAACTCTAACTGGTCAACTCTAACTGGTCAACTCTAACTAAGTAACTCTAACTGATCAACTCTAACTGGTCAACTTTAACTGATCAACTTTAACTGGTCAACTCTAGCTGTTTATCTTTAACTGGTAAACTTTAACTGGTTAACTCAAACTGTTTATCTTTAACTGGTAAATTTTAACTGGTTAACTCAAATGGTTTAACCTAATTTGATTTACTTTGTGTAACTCTATTCGAATAAGTAATTCGAATCACTCTAATGTGTTTAACTCTATTCAAATATCTAATTCGAATAACTCATTTCGAATAACTAAATTCGATTAACTCCTTTTATTAACGTTTATTCATTTCAAAAGATTTCCTTTTTACAACGTTTATCCATTGATAAAGATTTACTTTTTACAACGTTTATCCATTTACAAAGATTTACTTTTAGTAACGGTTCTTCACTTTCTAAATGTCCTTTTAATAACGTTTCTACTTCTCTATATAAGTCCAGACTTATATATATTCCATTTATCAACGATAAATAATTTATTTAATTTATAAAACATTATTTATAAATTAATCTACTACAATTTATCTGTTTAAAACAGATTTCCTATTTAATATCTCATTTAAATCTATATCGTGTTAAACCGTGTGCGAAACACGTGCTTAAATCTATCCTTGTATAATTCTACTTATATTCCGAACAAGTGTTCCTTTATTTATTCCCTAAATAAATATTCCTTTATTCCATTTATTTATAATCTAAATAAATGTTCCTTTATTTATTTCCTAAATAAATATTCCTTTATTCCATTTATTTATAATCTAAATAAATGTTCCTTTATTTATTTCCTAAATAAATAAATGTTTTCATTTTATAAAATCCTATCGATTTTATAAATAAGATTTATTTTCAATATAAACACTGAAAATTCCCTTTTTACATTCTAGTATCACCTACGGTGTTTAACGTGTCGTATAACAATGATCGGTATCATTCAAACATATGAAATCAATAACAGATTTCATAACACATCATATATCACAATATATGAAAAACGGTAAAATAAATGTTGAGGAATCCAGTCGGATTCCTCCAACCTGTTTCCCTGCATCACAGATGTTAGACAATATAGATAACATCACTTTCAATTCCATATGATATATTATGTTAAACAGAATCAATATAAAAATTTAACTAACTGACTAGCAGTTCAATCAACACACAGTCAAACAGACAAATTTTAACAGTTCTAAGAATACGTTGTAAAAATAGAACTGTTCAGAGTTAGTGAGATTACTCACCTTTGCACGTTAACCATTAAATAACGATTTGCGTTCCTTTGATCCCATCGAACGTTGTTGCTCCCAGACCAACCCGATACCACCGTATTTGAAATGACCGATACCCTTGATTGAACCCGGCTTCACCCAACAAACCAATACCCAACATTCAATGGTTTCTTGTTGAATATACTTCCGCATTTATCTCGTTGAAGTCCTTCACTTCCGTAAACTATGCACCCACGTTACTCATGTAACTAGCACATGTACCCTAGTCAAATCCATATCCACAACCACTACTTCCACTTCAGTATATTTTGGAACACAGCTCCGGCTTAATGCCGTTCTTTTCTTTACACCGAGCTCGCACATCAGAAAAGGAACCCCCCGTCACTCCCTTCCAGCTGCTTCTGCCAATTTCTACCTCACCCATGCAAGACAGTAGCCTTCGCTCCAGTCACGCACTTACACACCCACTTAAACCCACATCACCTTTGTTTCTTTCCATTGCTTGAGCTCCATCAGTTCGAACCCGAACAACCCCCATCGATCTTCACTATTTAGGACCTCGTCTCCGCGCCCATGCTACTGACCAACGTCAGTTTTTAGTTTCCGCATCCACCCAGAAAATGCCATCGAGCTTCCCTTCACGTATACTACCATACTATCACCTTCAGGTGAAACTCGCGCCACCTTGTTCGAACCGACCTACTGCCCTAGACCGTGACAATCACTGTCGCATCTCGCTACCAAGCACCGGAGACCCCCTTACCAACTTCCGCCATTTTCCACTTAAAGCTCCAAACCCGTAGCTCCTCCTTGCTGTTGAAGACACCACCCTCAGTCCAGATTTGCCTCTTGTTCCATTGCTTCGCCGGTAACCCCGTGGCTGAGATCTCCTGGAAGGCCTGCTCATGCCAAACAAATCCGAACACATACCACCTTTCAACGCCGACTTCACGTTCCTGCTTTCGTTTCAGACTTTTGAATATTATAATTTTTTTCTTTGAACGCATTCAGACAGTTCAAACTCCCCACTAGTACATCGTGTCTTCTTCTAGTGGTTCATAGGAGAATGTGCGCATCTCAACAGTGACACCGAGTTTCTGCCTGTGGTTCAAGAATCGGATTTCATCAATGAACAGCTCGCCCATACTCCTCTGTACAGTCTTCACCGCACATGCTTCTTTCTTCATGAAAGCAAACATTAGTTCCAACTACAGTCTCCTTTATTCTCCGATCTGCACTGCTCTCCCCACCATACACGCAGCGCCACTTCGGAACCCACTTCATCTTCTCTTTGTTCATGAAGTCTTTGGTCTGCTTTGCACATAGCACACACAAAAAGGGTGCGGTACTCTATGTCAGTGAAGCCGCCGAAGCTAGCAGATGAGCTGTTACTTCTAAGCTAGCCAGTACTATATATTATCATGTGTTTTCAATTTTACTTTTAGATCTAAGATCTCGTTTGAAGAAGAAAACGAAGAGTAAAGAAATGTTTATGGACAGGAGAAAGATAGGACGATGGGTTTATATAGGAAACACATATATTAGTTTAATAGGTTGCCAATTCCCAGAAGTCATGCGCAATTTTAGTGATAGAGCGCGATTTTTCTTACTTAGGAATGTAGATTAGCCATACCGCTTTAGCTATAGGAGAATGGGATTGGAGATTTTTCCTTCCATAGGTCATGGCCTAATATTAATGAGACATGCATATTTGACGTAGGTTTTGTCGTTTTAGGGTAGGTAAGGAAAGATATTTCATAGAAAGGAGTGGGGCAGTTAAATCTTAGGGTATGGGATGGTTGTTCCTTTCATTTTCCGTGAAGTGTAAGTGATCATTTATCTTGTTTTTAAGGTTATCGCATCATATAAAATATACCATTTAGGGACCTCTATCGACCGAAATAAAAATACCGTTATAATGACCAACGCCCCACGATCCCAAAAATATAATAATATCGGTAGTTTGACTTATATTTTGAAATCCCGAAATGCTGATACAGGGTAAAAATTACTCCAAATAAAAAGTAGCTTATTTTACGAAATTACAGTAAAATTCTAAAAATTAAATTATCACTACGCCTCAAAAGAATCTTGTCCGAATTCTAATCCGATATTTAAATATATTAAAATAACCGTTATGGCCATAAATGAATATGCCACTGTTTTTCTGAATATTTAATTTGGATATATCTTAACATCTATACGATGGAATCCCAATTTTTCTCTTATATTAGAACATTATCATCACATAGATTCTAGCGGTTCTTGTTTCACAGAAATCCGGCTTAAAATGAATCATGTACATTCAGTTGAAGTTCAAATCGCCAAATTGCAAACTGCCGCGACGTTTCAGGTTCGTTTTAATTATAATTATAAATTATAAGTTCGAACGTTGTACTTTAAGTTATCGATATCGCCAAATCGATATATAAATAATTAAATAAATTAATTATTCGACAGCTAACAAAACGCGCCATTACATTGGCACAGGCCCAAAAAATATTAGCATAGATCTTTGGCAATGTTTTTAGGGTGATGCAATTTTCATCGTTGTTGCAGACCTCGAATGCAACATTTTGACTGTCTATGGGAACACAACAAATATTGTTACAGTAGAACCCTATTTAAGTCTATAGCAACATCCTTAGGTGTCTGTAGCAACATTCCAAAATGTTGCTATAGATATTTATTTTACTATATATATATAATAATAATATAACAAAAAGGAGAATTAAATGCTACTACATAGAATTAAATATTCAAAAGGTATTTTTATTCAAATAAATATTTTATTCCAACATTTGAAATAGTACATATTTCTAACTCCACTATTTACAATTTACTGTTAGTAACATAGTGAATCACCTACACAAATGTTCCTCGCTACATCACTCGATTCACTCATTGCATATGCAATTTTAATTTATACAGACACTGACATTTACAAATATATGACGAGCCGAGTTCAAGACGAAGGCGAGCCGAGAAGCAGGCCCAGGCGCAGCGCCGGTGGGGGTCCGAGGCCCCATAGTCCCAGTGGTGAATGACCTAGCTAGTTAGGTCGAAAAACTAGGCATCGCCCGATTCATCCGATTTTGGAGGACCAAGCCTTCTTTGAAACGACGTTTTTTGTTTCAAACTTCCACTTCTACAATACAATTAAATCATCTCAGACCACAAACACAATCGCATCAGTCTAACATCACAGCCTAACATAAACATAAACAATGCAATGCCCTAAATTCATATCAATCTATCATAAACATGAAAAATGCAACACACTAAATTTACTCACCATCGTACTCTGAAAAGATGACGCAAAGAGCAAGTTTAGTTAAATTAGATCCATAAACGTCCATCAATCTTCCTTCTCGAGCAAACTTTTTCACGGCTTCGTTGATCACAGTATCAATAGTATCATTTTCATGACTTCTTTAATGCATGTCCATGCTTTTCTTTTCAACGCACCTACAGTAAAGAAGGGAAAATAATAAAATTTATTTTATTAGATAATAGACATATACAGACTACACTTGAGTGTACAAACTACAAAGGCATTGTTGATTTGTTGATTCGTAAAAGCTTCTTCATAAGTAAGGTTAAAACAACCATTAGAATTTGAAGAGGAAAAGTTAAAACTTTTTTTTTTACATTAGTCAAGAAACTGAAAAAAGGTTCTGAATCAAAATTTTATTTCTGTTAATGGTATTATCCAGATTCTTTATAAATTATCGAATATGGACCTATTTTGCAAATAGAAGTAATCGAATTTTTTATCTTACAAAATAGGTAGTTAAATCATGAATTTTCCCGTTTAAGGTCTACATATTGAACCAATAGTAGTGTGAAATGGATGTAGTGTATGTAGTGCGAAATAACCAACATAGTAAAAATATTTTGATGGCCAGGATTAGTAAACTTATACAGAGTGAAGCCTATTATCAAAACTGACAGTGTAGATGGGCAGGATTAGAAATCAAGATGAAGAAGGATTGGAATCTATGAATTTTCCATATATTGTAAAGGTCTAACACCAATAGAGTAGGAGTAGAGCTTATTATCATCGTTTGCGATGTAAACATGACAACAAACTTAGCCGTATTAAAAGACATCATAATATAGTGAATGTCAAAATATAGGAAAAACATTAAATTGGAGGAAGATGTAAAAGGAAGATATAGGCTGAAGGTGTGATAATATCAATTATGAAGAATAAATTACGTACAGTGTTCGACCAAGGTAATTCAGTTAAAAAAACATACTGTCGGTGGTAGTTCAACCATCGGGTAAGATAGTCTAGTGTATAAATTGTTATCAAATTGAAGGATCGCAAACTACGTGAGCACAGATTTAATTGTAGAAAAAAATATAAAGGGATTAATTTTTCAATGACAAGGTTTTGCTATTGAGGTTAATGAGTTAAATGAGGCAGTTGGGAAATCGAAGGGAACAAATTAGTGGAAAAAATGGGAAAAGTGTTTAACTATGAGGTATTTCAAAACTTACCCATCAAGTCTTTCGCATATCGTTGAGGTGCTACCCAAGATGATATCAGACTTATCATGCCCTTAGCTAATACGTAGTCGTAGAAGAAACCGCATCATGATGAAATAGGAAAAGCAGTGTAAATGATTGCTAGATTCAAAAATATGAGTAACTGAAACATGAAAATTTTCATTCAAGTAACAATCAGCCATAATAAAGGACAATATAATGCGCAAAAAATAATAATTAAAACACCAAAGTTTCCACTCTAGATCCAGTCATGCATCCTCTTTCAGTGTTAGCAGCATCGTTAACAGCCGACACAACGATGTTCTAACATTGGAAATAGGTAGGTGTAAAAATCAAAAATCAGAGTTGGTTGACATTTCCTCCTCAACAATGTTCTAACATTAACCAAATTTGTAGGACATGTAATGAAAAATACGATGAAAGTATAAAAGTGTATAGATAACGTTACCAACATATGATGAAGCCATGAACCATGGGCACCATCGTCAGTCGTAGCCGTTTGCAATCGCATAGCAGATTTGCAGTTTCAATTGACCTAAAACAATAGTCGTCGAGGGAAGCAAGCATCAAAAGTTATGAAATCACACACAGTTTCATATCCAACGAACTTCGTAATGGGTGGCGAAAAGGAAGCACTTAGGTTGGTAGATTGAGGATGGGAGGATTTGGTCGGAGTAAAAATCAAAGTTGGACAAAGGTGTATGGTGGAGAGAGATACCTCCAGGTGGGCGAACAAGGTAAGGGGTCGAACGACACTCATGAAGAAATGAAGTTCAATTGACAAAATAATGGAGCGATGAGTATTCACCATTCACAATTGATTCGAGAAATCAGATCTAGGGTTTTCACAATTGATTTTGAGAACCAACAGATCTGAGAAGTTGAGAAAAGAGAAATTGAATGGTTAGGGAAGTTGATTTCCTATTACTGGTGTGAGATTTTAACGGATTACTGACGTGTCAACTATAGATGTGGTTTTTAAAAGGTAAATTGATGGATAGATATACATGTTTCTGTAGGTGCAGATTGATGATATGGCAACAAATGTTTATGACTATGGGCTAAGGTAACACTATATCAAAATGTTGCATTGTGTTACATTTGTTTAGCTAGAGCAACACATTTTTATGGTTAATGTAACACAAAAAATAGAACGTTGCAGCAGGACCAAAATAGTATAGTCATCGTCATATTTTGGCTGGCAACACCTTGCAAATTTGTTGCATTAGGCCGTTTTGGCGTAGTGTGTTGTAGCAGAGATTCTTGAATACGTATAACTCGTTGTTGTAGAAGAATAGGCCATTTTAATCAGAGTTGGGGAAGCACCTCGTTGTCTCCATTGTTTTTGGTGAATAAAACAATGAGAATGAGGTCCTATTTATAGCCTAAGGTCAATGAATCTTAATAAGAAACGTGTCCAGGTGCAGGGGTTAATCTACCCAGATCTCGGTGGGGTCGATTCCGGGGTCGACATAGGGCTTGACACCCCCGTTATGGGGTCAACCCATGGGTCTACACCCATGGGGAAGCGATCGACCACTAACATGATGATTTCCCCCTCCGTTTCCACTTCATAGATTTGATTTTTTTGAATATTTTGGTTAGTTTGTATATATATATTTCCATCGTGTGCATACAAACTTCTAGGCTTAATAACTTCCTCATACGATGTCCGTTTTACGCAAACTCGAGGCCTATCTTAAGCAAAATTCCGAGACGAACGCAATGGCATAGCCCATTTTACCTAATTCCCAACATTTAATTATTTATTCTTTATTTTATCATTATAGTGTTCTTTAAAATTACGGGGTGTTACATTGCAATTCACTCTTGCCGCATACCTCTTGAGCCAATCCATGCTCAAGATGATCCCAAACTCAGCGGAGTTCAAAACAAAGCAATCACACACAAAATAGCAACCATAACTCGATAACATAAGACCACGACAAAGCATACAAAGGCAAGACAAACTCCGAACTGGATTAGTCACAACTAAAGGTCTATCACAAATTTTGGGTTCCAAACCCAAGCGGCACATAAGCTCATTAAAATGAAAGAATGCGATGCTCTAGTATCAAGCAACACACGAACTGAAACACCTTTAACTGAAAGAGTGCCTTGAATGATGACAACGTTTCCTTTCTCCTCTGCAGTAGGAGCCCTTGAAGACGACGGGACAACTCCCAATGCATACGCCTTCACAACCTGGTTTCCCTTGGCTTGTCTTGGACAATCTTTCTTGTCATGCCCTGGCTTTCCACACCTGAAGCACTTCCTTGCAGCTTTTGGATTTTTACAATCTTTATATAATGGCCCTTCTGCCAACAGTTAAAGGAAGTCACTTTACCCTTTTGCTTCTTCTGATAATCTTTTCCTTTATGTTGTTGCTGCTTTCTCTTTTTGTTATTACCACCCTGCTGTGGTTTTAAAGATTCCTTGGTCGCAACAACAACAGTTTCTTCTTTAGAAAACAAGCTTTCATGCCTCACATCTTTTTCCACTATCTTCTCGTATGGGTCATCCAGATGATTAAGCAACGACCTCCTAATACATGCCGATTTCTTTCTGGTCAACTTGCTAACGCGCTATGTTCATTTCTTATAGCCTTCCGCCAATTGCTTGTCGTTATTTGTTTGTTCGATTAAGGAAATAGCAACCTAACCATCTCTTTGTAAACCCACTCCTTAGCTAAATACTAAAGCAAAGCAAGTAAATATCTTGTCAAATCCCCATGTGCGTAGCGAAGCCTAATAAGTATCAACAAAGGGTGCATGGGAAGATTTCAACGAGTGCAATTATAACCCCAAAAGAACCAAATTTCATAGGTATACAAACCCATAATAAAAAATTTGTTCTTCTGATAAGGTATGTCAATATATGAACGAGCATACTTGGACAAGGCCTCAAAACAAGAAACATAATCCAATACCGGTTGACCATTCTGCTTCAACTTCACAAACTTCTTGAACATAACAGACTTTTGAGCAGTAAAGATATACATCGTATCAAACTTGACTCGAAAATGATCCCATGTGATCTCATCTTCCAGAGTCACCAAAGTAACAGAGTTCCACCAATCGATGGATTTGCCTTGCAGTTGTCTCGACGCAAGCTTCCTCTTTGTTGCATCATCTATACCCAAGTGTCCAAAAATCCGTACACAAGCATCCAACCACCTTTGAACCTCTTTAGTCGGCTCTGTCCCCTTGAATGGTTTTCCTCCCAGAGATGTGAAGTACTTTCACAGCTTTACGAAATCCACAACTCTAGGTACCTGCACCTGAACCCCGACATCTACCACGACTGTATTTGGAGTGGGAGCCCTCCTTATGATCGCTACCATCATGGCTCAAACATAGCTGGGTAGTCTGGTACACCGCCATTTCCCCTTCTAGAAACAGTCTCCTCCCTAGTAGCGTGTCTCGATGGTCGACGACTCGTTCTAAATTGCAATATAGAATGATTAGCCCCTTATGAGAAAAACTGCTATAGAGTTCAAGCGTTGTTACTATATACACTAATATATAGTATGCATCCAATAGAAATCTACAAGTACGTCTCTTTTACGTTACAACGTCTTTGAACTCTAGCTAAAACCGATAACCTAAGCTCTAATACCAAATGTCACAACTGCCCATAACTCCTACACTAAACAAGAGGAATAATGCACTGAAAGGTGTGCCAAGCAGCTATGGATGATCATCAAGATAAGATAACACATGTGGAACCTGTCGTATAACTCACAACGCAATGATAAAATATAATAGAATATATACAATAGGCAATAATAGTGAAGCATACTTGGGTAGAAACTTAAGACTTTCATAGTAACTAGAAAGAATATCCATATATATTGGGATTACAGCATAAGTGTATGTACAAATTGACCTCACTACAACCCTCATCAAACAGCGGAAACGGAAATACTAAATAGTAGGAAAATAATATGCCAGCCTCCTGCTCGCCATCGCAGAACAACATCGTCCTCATTAATCACCTGCCACCTAGTCTACCCATTCATAACACCATGGATTAACATGCCAAGGTAATAAGAGGAAATATAAAACCTTGAGTCAGACAACAGTCTTAATGAGCGATAAAACAACTATGTAACATCACCAATAAAATATATGAGAACAAGTAGATTAAACAACCAATCTACAAGATACCAGAGAAGAACCCAAACCTGTCTTCGCCACATATGACAGTGATAGCCCTTACAAGCAAGCATTAAGAAACAACAGTACATTCATGGCAAACAGTTATCAAATGTAGACCATTCCAATCGATATCGACATCCCCAAGCACAATCCCCAAGGCCTAAACTAACATCAGAGAAGCACCTAAGAGATATTTCCTTCGACATCGAATAATCTACACAAGACGATACAAGCAAAATAGATATCACTCATAACTCTGGCTATCACCGCCAATCCTTCTTTGAAACCATCGTTAATCATATGACCGACTAAACACCTTGCCATCAACTGTCAAGGGCTAGTGGTAAACCCCAGTTCTAGCAAAACTCCATATGTCATACGACGAAACGTATCTAGGCATGTCGAGCTGCCTAGGGTACTTGACTAGTCACTTCTAGTCTTTTAGGCGTCCCTACTATACCCCTTCTTTGAGTCCGCTAAAACTTACGACAACGATAATTCCTCGGCCTCCGATATCTCTATCTCTAGCCATCCAACCTGTTGACTGTTCATAAGCTCAATCCCTTTCTCGAGCAACCATTATCCATGAACTCACCACCTTGAGTCGTCTTCACATTTGTTGCATTACAGTGATCAATGAACACATCACAACACTTCGAACATTTCTACTTGAATACACTTTGAAGTCACATTCATTCTCGAACCAAAAATATCACCAATAATGGTCCGCATCAGTCAGGTCGTCCTTCCCTGAAACCGACCCATCACAAGGTCGTTCCAATCTTCCCACGACCTGACTCTTCCAAGTCGTGAACGACCTGACATCCCCCTCTGCGACCTGACACACTAGCCGATCTGCTTTAACACATTTCGGCTGACCTGATGCACCACGATCTGGTGCCAGCGATCCACTTAGCATGACTCGCCTTTATACACTCTATTGACCCAATCTGTGGAGGCCACAACCTAAAGCCTTCGAACGACCTGAGTTTTGCAAAACGACCCGAAGCCTTTCCATGCCCCCCAAACACCTGGAGCTCTCCAATGACCCAAAGCTTATTCCGCTATCTCCATTTCAGGCCGAACGATCCACACTCCGGAATTTATTCCTGGTTCATGCTCTAAAACTTTTGCCTGGTCCATCAAACTGTCGGTCCATCAAACTGCCCAGTCCATCCATTGTCCATTTCTTGGGGAATAAGACACACGACCTAACATAAGAAAAACGACCTAACCAAAGAAAAACGACACGACTCCAGATTTGACCAAAAATAGCTCCAATCTTGACCAAATCATCACCCAAAGGCAACATCGATGCGATCAATTCATCCAAATCATCCAATTCAACCATAAACACTTCATGAAATCATTAATAACATCAGAATGACAATTATTCATCGATGATCATATAAAATTCACCAAAATCATGATAAATGAATGAATAAACAAAACAATGGATCTAACTTGCATAAACATATGAACTAATGTAAGAATGACCGATTTTAAGCTGCCAGATTATATCCTATGGTGATTCAAATGAAAATATACTTACCATGCTGTAGATCTAGGTGAAAACAACATAAAATGGTGAAATTAGGATTTGACAATCCATATACTTGATTGAATCCGTGTGAGAGAGGCTTATCACTCACAAAACCTTAGATCTAGTTCAAAAACGATGAATCATGAATCCGAACAGCAATGAACAACCTTCAAACCTCTTGATTTGAAGAAATCTCCCTTTAATTGATGTAGATCTAGCTTTGATTAATGTAGATCTTCAATCTTTTTCCTTATATCTAGATTTTAATGGTGGAAATGTGTTGATTAAGAAAGGAGGATCACGAGCTCAACCAAATGAGAGAATGAAGAAAGTAATCTATTCTCCATACCTCTAACCCCCTATTTATAGCCTTCCATCAGCTCACTAATGGGCCTCTTCAAATCAGCCCATCAATGGCCGAAAACCTGAACAGAAAAATGTGTAGAACTAAAATAGCGATTCCTCCCAAACTGCTAAACCAAATCTTTAATGTGACCACTCTATGGAATTGGCAACACCATTTCCTTTCCAATAAAATTGACCTCAACACCTGATTCGATCCTAGTCAAAAGTTATGCCCTGTACAAAACTGACAGGGGAAAATGGTCACAAATAAAATTGGTAAAAAATATGGGCATGTCTCAAATCTCCATAAACAACATACCAAAATATGGGAATGATTCAACACTCAGGGAATTAAATAAAAATATTTTACGATCCTCCGATGCGTAAAATGCGGGCTGTTACAATTTGGCTCCGTCTTTGTGCACAGTGTACTAACTCTCGCTATTATCTTCGTGCTTTAACCCTGTTTCTCTTGGAGTCGGCTTTCTTGTTTTTTTTTTTGTTTAATCCCCTTTTTGGTGCCAACTCTATGGGCTTTCTCTTTATATTTTTTTGGTATTGGTTTCATAGCTTTCAACCCTAACTTTTGGTTTTGACTTCGTGTTACTAGATCCCGAAACTTGGTGTCGGTTTAGCTGTTCCCAAAGCCTTTACTTCTTCGTTTCAGTTTCGATATCTCAAGCCATCTGTTTTCAGTATCGTCTTCTGGTTTCGAAGCTTCTACTTCTTTCCATTAGACCAGTCCAAACTTTTGTGATAACAGTAGCATTTACAACGCTATGTTTTGAGCCTAGGAATGAGGGATGTTAACATAACTGAAATTTAACTACTGAGATCATTTGATATTATGAGTTAATACTTAAATAGTGATTTAAATTTTACAATTCTAAATTCAATGCTTTTATTTGTTTCATTTAAATTTATAAATCACAACAGGAAATTCAATTAATAAACGCAATTAAAGTGATAAACATTTTAGATAAATAATAAGGAATTCACAATTAATATTTCAACTCGATTTCTATTGACGTATTTTATATTTGATGTTTTTTAATTTTTAATTTAAGAAGTACTTCAAATTTAATTCAATGGGTTTAAGTAAAATAGATGTGTTTTTGTTATTTTTCAAATTTCAATAACTACTATATGTTAATTTTTTCAGGAGTTGCGTCGCTGTTCCAAGCGAGACCAAACTTTTTGTTGATTTGAATGAAATCCGCACATTATCAAGATCTATGCAGTGGAATGCTAGCAGATTATAATTAGGTTTTACATGTTTAAAATATGGAAAGTTGAATGCTCAACGCCGAATGTAAAATGCTGAATTATGAAAGGTTGTTCGTTCCTATTTTTGAAGCTTTTGATTGGAACTAATGAAAATATATATTTTGATAATATCGTCGTTTGCATTAGTTGGTTAATTATACAATAAATATTAAATTGAAAACATTGAACCATAAATTTAATTTTTAGTAAGCCAAATTTTTTAATTTTTAATCTAAAAAATACTCGAGTTTGGTGGAAATTCTAGTAACGGATAATTATTTGAAAAATATAACATTTTGAATGATTTAAATATTTTTTATTGTTTTCAAGATTTCAAGTTTCAAAGAAAGAATCATGAATTAATTTTCCAAAAATCTAATTTAAAAATTATTAACAACAAAATGGAATTTAGAAATTTGTACTTTTGGACCCTATTTCAAAAAATTTAATATTATGTTACTTTGTTCCTATTTTTTATTTTATGATCATAAATCTAAATTATGAAAGTTAAAAAAAAAAAAAAAAATTGTTTGAAACTTAAGTACAATAGATTTTCAATTTTTACTTTTTTTTTTTTTGGACATTTAGCATGGTTTCAAGACAATGTAAAAAAGTAAAACTAAAGCAACATATGGAAGAAACTTTTATTAAGCATTATGAAAGTGTTTAAAACTTTTTCATTAAATAAGTGTCCACCAGTTGCTTAAATCAACCAAAAAATCCGGAATTCATGAAATACATTGCCTAACAGATGACATTTACCTGAATATTCAGACAAATATTAAGGTGCTAATTTGCCTTGAAAAAGAATATATTAAGGTGCTAATTTTGAATTTAAATTAGCCTCGAACGCTGATTAAATCAACGTCCAATTTCATGATACTAACAACAGCTCTGTATTCAAAGTTGAGGAATACACATGATACACACGCAAGGGATAGTTTGAGCATGTAGTCAAATTGTAAAATTCATATTTAGCTAGAAACATATTTTTCAACACGGCAAGGTTGTGTGAACTAAAATATAGCAGTCTAGTACTCTTCTTTCAATGACATGACTCAACGTTCTGCCCCAGTGTTCTTCTTTCAAAATTTATAAAAAAGCCCGAAGATGGGTCGGGCAAAATTTTGCTTAGCCCATCACTTACTTATTTTATGGGCTTATTATTTTTCCCGCATAGCGTCCACACAATTTGCCTTGATTTGCTGGAATCCAAACAAAACCCTAATCCACCTGTTATAAATACGCTTGCACCCAACGTTGCCTTCGTCCTTTCCGACTCCATTGATTCCTCCTTAAAAAATATTCTGAAAATAAGATTCCATCGTTATTTATATTATTGTTTTTGTTCGAAATCGGATTGAATCGTAGATTTTAGATACCTGATCTATTCGTTCCATTGAAGCTAAAGTAGAAGGTCAGTTTGCTTTTTCAGGCCTCCGCCAGTGATCTTAGTAGATCTGCATTTGGTTTTTCTACAAAATTAGGAGGTACAAGCACATACATATCTCTGATTTCGTCCTTTTCGATCAATAATAATGGGCAATTTGCTGTATGATCTGGTCGTTAGGGCAATCGATTCCTAATGAGATGTCTGCTTGAATTTTCATATATATATATTTTTTTTAATTTCTTTTGATTCACATACAAATTTTAGCTGTTTAATTGTTGTTTTATAGCTGGAAGACAGCCATATTTTACACTTTCGATTTTGAAACTATCCTATTCACAGCAGATATAATTCTAGATTAAGGTTCGTTTCGTTCAACTCATGCTTCTTCTTCCGTCAAGTAAATAAAAACATCTTTGTTTGCTTTTCCTGGCATATGCAGTTGTTTTGTTCCCTTGAATTCATTAAGGTAAATCTTTTATCTTTGTATCATTTTTCATATTATCTTAATGCCTATTGTTATCATTTATTCGGCAAACTTTTGTATTTTTAACATTACGGCATTGTTCTGCTTTGGTGAGTATGTGATAGACTTTGCTTCCAATTAGAGTAATCTTTTAGTGCCTTTTTTGTTTTACCTTGAAGTAAAAACTTGAACTGTTCCATTAACGTAGTATGTATATGAGCATGAATACTATTGAGTTAGATTAAATGTTCACATTTTGATTTTTGCTTCATTTTTTCTACTTTTTGCAGGATAGTCAAACAGTTCATATTACTCCACTTTATTGATTTGGGAGAAAATATTGACATATTTTATACCGTCTTTGTTTCTAAACCTGCAAAGAGTTATGCACATCCATTTACTTTTTTTTAAGGGTTGAAATTTCCATGAAATTAGACCATGCCGTATTTCAACCGCAGTTCCTTATGTATTCATTCAGAAACTATATTAAATTTCGTTCTTAATGTAATTAGGAATGTGCTATATTTACACAAACAACCCTCCCGCTATTTATTTATTACATAGGAATATAATTGGCAAGTGCAATAAATTTATTATTTTTTAGTAAACAAACCTGATTCTTAATGTGTGCTGTTAAGGCACTCATTAACATAACCCAAATGATTATCGTAGTTATATTGCAATGTTGATTTCATGTGTTTGAGGCTATAGGTTTGACAAAGTTGTTACTGGAATATAATGTGTGTAAATTAATGACTTAATTAAGTCCTTAATATTAAAATCAATATATCTTTCAAAATTTGCAATTATGGGTTTTATTGTGTTTAGCGCAAATGTACTATTTTGCGGCTTATTCAGTCAGTTTGTATTCGTTCGTCATTAATTATTTTACGTACATACAAAAATTTATGTTTTGCATTCCACTTTGAAGCTAAGACTTCAAACCCTCCCATTAACGCTAAGAATTTTATTCAAACTTGACGCCTAGCTATTAGATGCCGTTATTTTATCTTCATTGCACCTCTTTGTCTACCTTTCTTTAAGATGGAAATCTATCATTATATTGTTATATTATATATGAAAGTTGAATTTAAATATGCCTGGCCCACTCTTAATTTTTTCAAAGATCCATTATGTTTTCATGTGCCTAGCTTATTTATTATGCAAAACGTTTTCTTCATTGTCATTAATTCTTAAAAGAATAACAGTGGGGGCAAACTGAAATTTCATAACTTATCTTTATATTATATTTCTTCGACCCTTTTTTATTATAAAATCGCATCTTCATTTAGTATTCGTTAACTAATAGTTTCTTTTATGTATTCTTTCATGTTCTTCTATCTATCTAATTAGATTATAAGGAAGCTGCATTATCTTTTCCTCTTTTTGTGGCATTGATTTAAATACCACATATAAGTCATGAGATTAAACATCTAATTATGAAAATTTGACGGCACTACTAAAATTAATGCATAGTTGGTTGTTTGCTCCTTTATTTCAATTTTGGCTTCGAAGACTGCGTGTAAATTTATTTAGGAAATGGAGTATAAGATGATATATAAAACTCCTATGTCATGAGGTAGTTACTCTCATAAGTTCTCATATGTTTCGTTATTTTATTCTATTGCCTAATTACTATTTGTAGTTTTTTGGTATCATCCAGTCATTTGTTAGGGAAAAGGTTGAAAATGTCATGCATCGGATTAGTCTTCATAAGATGCTATTCATAGGAAAATTCAAATCAAGCAGATTTGCAAATTAGATGCAATTTTTTTAAAAGTTAAAATGATAACTTAAAGTATTTGAAGAAAATTTAGAAGAAGAGGGAGGGAGAAAAATTCTAATGTTAGTTAGGGGGATGAATTTTTTTTTTGCTTATTTACATATTATATAATGTACTGAGATAAATGAAACATAAACTTGTGTATATAAATTTTTATGCTATTTATATTTCCATTTTCGAATCAAAAATTAAACCTTTTTCGTTATTTTTAGTAAAAATGTTGTTTTCATTTTGAAATTGCTATTTTTATGATTTGTTGATTGAATTAAGGAATATTAGCTAGCTGGTTTTATTTATTTAGTCTAAGTTTAAGATATTTAATTAATTTATATGTAAAGGCTTAGTGTAGAATAGTTACATGCTATCATGAGAGAAAAGAATGGAGTAAAAAAATGCTAAACTATTTCACTTCACTTCATTTTATAATAATGTATCATAAAAGAATCAAAAAGAGAGGAGAGAAGGGGAAAATTGCTTAAATTAAACGAGAGCCTTCGAATTTTTTTCACTTTAGTGTTACACTGAATATACTGAAAGTGAGTCGTGATTCTTTGTTTTTTGATTTTCTCATTTTCACCTTTTCTCTCGTAACATTATATGTCATCGACTTTGTAGTGTTATTTACATTTATGTAGCATTATTATTTGTCTTTTTATGCATTATAAGACCTTCACCGTTCCAAGTAGAGACTGCTACGTATTCATCTTTCCAATAAAATAAATGCAATCTGCTCAAATTAATTCAATTTTCTACATTAGAATATCTTATCTTTAATAACAATTAAAGTAGTATATATATCAAATTTGTTATTTACTTTGGTTTATTTTTATATTAAATTTATAAAACTAAATTTAACTATTTAGACTTAAAAGCAATATGTTATAGCAGAATGAATGGAAACTTTGCAACTAATTTTGGCAATTAACGTTGGTAACCAACTTAAATTAAATTCAAATTTCCCTATTAGTGTAAATCTATTTCAGCTTTCTATGAAGAATACCAACCTTAAATTAGCAACTAATGTTATATGCATATCTTACGTACAAAATATCTAAAGCCTCATTACTCGTAAATTAAACATATCAATCAAATTTAATCAATTTTTGTTATTATTTTTTGTAACGATCACAAAACTTCGAGAATTGATGAATTGATGTTAAATTAACATTAAGTATTATATTTATGGATTTATGTTAATTTTCTATACAAAAATTGATGAATATACAACATCACTCATTTATTTATTTGTGGTTAGCATTTATTATTTCTACGTAAATTATTGCAAGCATGAGATTTGGGTAATCAAATTAGTAAGTTGGAGAATCATTTTTTTTAAGTTAGGGCAGGTTATCTTTATTTCTCCTTATAGATTATTTTATTTTAAATGAAGGTTAATTCTATAATTCAGTCTAATCAATCACCTTTCGGTAATTTAATTCTATTTGATTTTACTTCTTCATTTTAAAAATATATGTCTACTTAATGTTAATAAATGTTCAATGATTTTTTGCTCATTTCTTTTTTTTTTAATTGTCTTTTAAGGATTGACATTTCCTATGATATTGATATTATTATAGGTTTTAGGTGAATTTGTAGAATCTAATTTCTTGTTTTACACATTTTGAATGCTTCATTATTCTTAATTTAATGTGTAAAATGCTCCAAGCCATTTTATTTTAAAAGAGAAACTCAAATTCCATAAATCATTTCGTAAGTTTTTCGTATTAAAATTGCTTAAACCCCTTCCATATATTTAGTTCGAATTTTACTTTTTTTGGTTTAAATTAAATGCGACTTGCTTTTCTTTTTTATTTTGGTTTGAGTTTTACATTCCAAACGTATGTTGTTACGACTCTTCTTGAAAACAAAATAGAAATATTTTATAATTTATGCTTTCTCCTAGAAAGTTTATATAATATGCATATTACATGGTAGTTATTTTTGAATCGGTTATTGAATTTCCATTAACTTACAAATTCAAAAATTACTTATTTTACTAGGATAAAGTTAAAAGTACATGGAAATATTTTTTATCTCACAAAGTGTTAAATATCTATTATTTGGTACGATATAGAGAAACATTGCCCTTGCACAAGGATGACACACAAATCGAGAAATGGTCCAGATTTTCTAAAAAATAATTTACAATGTTTCAATTTCTATGTCACATCGTATTGAATATATATTATTTGGTACTAAAGCTGTAGCTAAAGGATATGTTACCAATGATTACTTCTTTGGAGTTAGTTTTGTTACAATATTAGTGTTGAAGTAGTAAATTCTTATTATAATTTGTACTAGTGGAAAACATACCATGTTATTGTATGTCAGTACTTTTGTTTTCTTCCTATATTTATTTTTGTTAGTATGCTATTTATTTAGTTTCCATTTTTCTTCAGAGTAGGTTGTTAGTTTTATTAAAATGTTAATACCATAGAATCTTATTAGTTTAGTAAAATCCATTACACTTACGTTGGACCATCTTTTCAACTTTAACTTTTGTATATAGTCACTTATATTCAATTACTTTTTTACGACTATGAATGGGTTTGTTTTCCACTTATTTTGTTTGTAGGGTTTAACTTTCTATTTAATCATAAACACAAAACAATCTTCAAATTGTTTTGTAGTTTACTGTTGCTAAAGTTGATTAATTTCGTTCTTAAATTAAGTACATATAAAAAAATTCAAGCTATAAGAACAGATTCTGTAAAATATTCAAATAATATATTCATATCATATTATATAATAAATGTGTTAAGTAGCTCAATTTTTTGCTATAGTTGAATCTTTTGTTATTTTATTGCTTGTATATGTGTTCTTTATAAATTTATAACTTTTATGTAAATGATTTACGAGATCCCACTATGACAAAGTTATTATGAAATCGAATGCTCTGAATCTTGATTAATCTATGGTTTAAAATATTTTATTATGGTTTTATTTAGCAAGCCATGAGATATCCATAGGCAAGATATGTTTTGCATTGATGCATGGTAATCGCCAATTTTATGGAGACCTTATGAAATCGTAAGATAATATTTCTCTTACAAACTGTGCTTGATGCTATTTGATTTTATCATCTAGAGATATTTATGGATAATTATTGATTAGAAATGCAATTATTTATAGTATTTATATGTAAATCAACTTAAATCTAAGAGGGTTATATTAAACTACATTTGGTAGATAAAAAAATTACTTGCTTTTTTAAGAAAAAATTGGGTGCTTATATACAAATTTGGATTGTTTGAACAATACTATCATTTTCTTAATTTATTTAATATGAATTCATACTATAGGACATTAACTAGTAATAATTACTTATTGAAAAATGTACTGCATTTGATTTTTATGTGGATCAAAATTACTATTTAATGTCACTGACCGCTACCATATGTGGGAATTAGCTTGATATTTTTGGCTTTATTTATAGAGGTCATAGGTTTGAACCGTCTTAGCATGCTTAGATGTAATACCACCATTTTTTGTCGAAAGAATATTAATTTCTGTTTTGCTCAATAACATTTTTTCGCTGGTTTCATTTAATCAAGTTGTGTGGTTTTTAATCATATTTGCACATATTGTGACAAAATAAGATCATGTCTAAGTGTTTGAGAACATTTCACTAGAAAAATGCAACAATTTTAAAGTTAAGTTTTTAAGAAACATAATGTAGTGAAGCTTATACGAAGGTACAAAAGTGTAAAAAATTGTTAGTTTGTAATCTAAGGTGGTTTTATAATACAATTTGATTTTTTGGTATTAGTATCATGTCACAAAAATAACAAGGAAAAACTATATTGTACTTAATAATACCATTAATGGTGCTTTGGACCACAAATATTCATTTACGATTAAAAGTTTTTCAATATTTTTCAAACAAATACCTAAGTAAGTTATTCTTCTCCCTCCAAATTTCAAAAAAAAAAAAATTGAATGTGCTAGTAGTCAGTTCACTTAATCAACAATAATCTCAAACCACGATAATGTGTATTAAAGAATCTCTAAACTTGTATAAAGAGTTTCATAAAAGAGAACAATTTTTTTTCTAATTTTTATTGTATTCACCAAATATTATTCAGATATGTTGTTATTAATGAGTACTTTGATAAAATTAGTGTTAGTGAACTATTTTTAGAAACTCCACTAGAAATTGGTAAGTAATGACAATGTTACATCAAACATTGTCAAATTTTACTCAAAATGTTCCACTTATTGATGGACTGTTGACCATCAGTTTAGGTTAGTAAAATTGTATTTCACAATTTATTTGTTAATTATTCAACGATGAAGTAAATTTATGGTCTTAATAAGAGTTAATATCTCGATTGATATATTTGAGTATGCACATAATTTTTTGCATGATATGTAAACATAAATAGGTAGTTAACTTCCATGTTCGAAGGTGAAATGGTGAAAATTAAGCATCTTTGGTTTCATTTTCAGTTAAGTTTGAATAACTTTATGTTGTCAGTTTAAATCTAATTTTATAAGTTATGGAAAAATAAACTAATAAAAGAAAATTCATTTCTTGCTTTGGTTGTTGATTATATTATCTACAGATATTATCACATTTTCTCATTTTTTTGATATTGAGTTAATTTATTTTTATTGAAAGAATATGCCAATTGATAATAATAGATTAACTTAGCATCAAAAAGTACTAATTCAGGTATAATACATAATTAGTCGCCTAACACGTAAAGGAATAAAGCTGGAAACATATAAATTATAATTAACGAAATGTAAGTGTATTTCATTATACATTTAGTTTTAACTCAAATTTAAGTAATAAATTTATTTACAATAATTTATTCATGTTGCATATAAAAGAACATAAATTTGTCTTGAGATGATACGTTATTTAACGTTGATTAATATTTAACTTCTTTTATCTATATGAATAATTATAAGAAAACTAAAGTGAATTTTGTATAATTTATTTCACACCTTAAATTATGATAAACAAATTCATCATTTCAAATTTTGGCTCTTAGTAATTATTATTTTCAACTCTCTAACTCTATTCCAATTTAAACTATGGTCTTATCATGTAAAATTACCAATTAATTTGAAAAAAGAACTAATTGTTGTTAACACTTCAATTTGGAAAGTTACATTATTTTCAATGTAATGCTCTAGACGTAGGAATGACTTACGTTAACGTTAATGCTTATTGTATAAGAAAACTACATCCAAAATAATTAATAATACTTTATGAGAACTCCAAAGTTATCTAAGCATATTTATCATATAAGCTTGGTTAATAGCTTATAAAAGAGAATTCCAATTCAATAGAAATTATAGTTCAAAAACATACGTTTCACCTTCATGTAACTAAAATTTTTTTTGAAAAATGTTCAACCAATAACTAAGTGAACCCCGTGTGCGTAGGACGAGTTCAAACATGTATAGTATAAGATGATGAGCTTTCCCTTTCATTGGTGAAAAGTTGAATTTATTCAAGAGAAAAATAAGGGTGGATACGGAAAATTTCCGTATGAGTCCTATTTCCGTTTTCTTCCGACTGTCAATGGAATGATGCTTAATTTTCCAAATTTCGTTTCCGTAGCCCTGGAATTTTGATAGGCGAAAATCGAAAAAAGTGGAATGGAACATGGAATTCAAATTTTCCAACTAAAGCAAAAGTAACATAATTGGTAGATGGTATAAAAAATGAACTAAAATCTATTATGGACAGAACATAGCTGAGTTACTTTACACTGAATACACATAGTTCGATAAAATGCAATGTTATAACTGGAAATACATGGAATGCAATTGTATAGAAAAAGAGTAGTGCTTTAAAAAATACAGTGAAAATACCCTAGAATTTTACAAACATGAACAAAATAGGTTGAGAACATGAACAGAATAAGCTTACAAACTAAATATTAATAAGAAACTGGAACTGTAATATAATATATGTTGAGAATTCATAAAAAGACTTAATTCACAATTTGAATTGGTGTACATAACCTGTAAGTATAAATGTATAATCGCCCAACACCTCAAGTCTTACATATTTATCCTAAGTTGATAAAACCTCATATTCACTTTTCAGCTCGTTATCACATACGAATACAAAATGTAAGTATCGAAAACCCATTCGAATTTTAGGGACAAATTATTATTTTATTTCTAAATGATGTATGCTTATAAATTGTATTTTTAACAGGTAACCAGAGCGTATTCAGACCTTCTATACGGTTACCAAACAAAATCGTAGGAGTAATTATAATTTGTAATTTTATTGTATCATTGTGCATTTTAATAATATGATAAGAAAATAACATTAGAAGAGCAACTTCCCTTATCCTTTTATTTTAGATTTTACTCTGTATCTTGTTTTTTCATATAAAGGAGTTCCAATTCACTAATAGGTTAGTATTTAGCAATAATCTCTTCACAACTCGTGAAATTTACCAAATGCAACAAAACCAATATTACCTAATGCAACAAACCAATATTACCTAATTTTGGTTTTTACTGATATGTCTGGTCTTATCAAGAATCGGTCGTTTGAGCAATTTTTGGTAAAATTTTTGAAAAGTTTATGTTACCATATAAAATATAACTTTTACTGCTTTAATTTTAATATATTATTTATATAATTTAAAATTGTTATACATAAAATGCATATATGGACACTTGACACTTTATTGGCTGAATTGAGAAAACCTTGGGAACTGAAATGTTCTATATGGTATAGATTAATCATATCTCGAATGAAGAAGAGCAACAAGAAGATTCATTGCATCAATAGGACGTTTGCCAACAGCTAATCGATTACTGGGGCAAACAGTAAGTTAGGGCCCGCACGGTAACGAATGCATCCAACAAACATCTAAACCCTAAGCCAGGTAGATGTGGCTCCAAGGCAATGTCTCAATGGTTAACCAGAATGATATTTTTTTATGTTATCGTTTATAAAATGGTATGCAAAATAGATTGCTGAAAGTTTTTTAAAATCTGATTTGCATAATAAACTTTTAGGTTAGAGAGGTCAATCAATTCTCTTTGCTTCTTTTGCAAATCGGGGATTCAACATGAATGTCATTTAATATGGATATATGCCACTTCGATCAGTTTAACATCTAGTTAAATGACATTCATGTTTATGCATGTTGAATCCTCAATTTGCAAAAGAAGCAAAGATCAAACTAGTTTAAAAAATCATTTCTTTTAGAAATCCATTTCGCATAACACTTTACGAGCGATAACATGGAAAAAACTTACCATCCCTTTTAACCACCGAGACATTGTCTTTGATCCACATCTATGGGGCTTGGAATTTCGATGTCTATTGGCTGTATTTGTCATTGCGCATGCCCGAACTTTCTGTTTGCCCCGGTAATCGATGAACTATTGCCAAACATTCTCACTGATGCGATCAATCTTCTATTTGCTCTTCTTCATTCATGATATGATGAATCTATACCTTAGAGAACATTTTTGTTCCCAAGCTTTCCTCAGTTTCGCCAATGAAGTATCAGGCGTCCATCTATGCGTTTTCTATACAGTAATTTTGAATAAATTTTATAAGTAATATATTAAAATTAAATTAGTAAAAGATATATTTATATGGTAAAATGAAAATTTTCAAAAGATTTTACCCAAAATTGCTTAAATGATTGGTTCTTGACAAAAGCAGGCACATCGATAAACCAAGGCCAAAATGAGGTTATATTGGTTTGTAGCATTTGGTAAATTTTACGAGTTGTGCAGCGACTAACGCTAAATTCCAACCTACTAGTGAATAATTATGTTATATTCTTACCATATTATTAAAGTGCACAACGATACAATAATATTACAAATTATACTTACCCCCCGATTCTGTAAGGTAAACGTAAAGAAGAACACGATGCTGTGCTTACCGATTAAAAATACAATTATAAGCATATATTATTTAGAAATAAAATTAAAATTTTACCTTAAGTAACAAGTGAACACTCTGTTTATCCCATGTTAGCTTTGAGAAAAACATTCTCCAATGATTAAAGATGTAAAAATTATCCCTTACCTGCACATTTGAACAGTGAGAAATGAAGAAAAAAAAGAAAATGAGAAAAGTAAGAAAAAAAAAAAAGGAAAAAGGAGTATTGAAATAAACTTAATTAGAAATATTTTGCATTTGAAACCATTTACTAACATAGTCTGACGATTACCTTACATAAATTTTCCAAAACGTATTTATTCTATTACATTAGAAAGAGGATATAACCCTCTTATAAATAGGGGATTTTTCCCATTAGGACAAACTCACCAAATTATTTGCCCAAAAGGACAACCACAAAAAAACTTGTCCAAAAGGACAAATTTTAGTGCAAATGGTGAATTTCAGGGGGGTCCCATGTTTTTTCACTTTGCACTAAAACTTGTCCTTTTGGACAAGTTTTTTGCCCCTTGTCCTTTTGGGCATTTTTTTTGGTTTTTTTGTCCTTCACAATTTTTTCGCGTTATTATTATATAATTATACTTAGTTAAGGAAAAAATCATTCGGATTCATAGGAAAATCAATAAAATTATAGTATTTGTGAATTTAAAATTTTATTTATATATAAAATTGTAAAAATTAAAGTAAGAAAAGAAAATAAACATGGAACATTTTAGAATATAGATAAAGAACATGATTTATTTTAGGTTAGAAGTTTTTAAAGATTAAGCAATATATTATTTAGCGTATTAATTTTAGTTCCAACAAAAAGCCACTGCTATTCTTATTGACCAAAGTTTTAAAGAAAAACTAAAAGCTTGAAATATACCACACATTTGTACATGTATACACACATACACATGCACATACATGTGTGTGTTATATATAAATCTGGAATAGCATTAAGAGATTTCTTACTAATATAATAAGCATTTCATGTATATTTTATTAATGATAATCTATTGATTTAGTCTGAAGGTCTTTTTTTTATTCTAAATCCTTAAACACTCTTTCTTATAGTAACGAAGAAGTTCTTTAGGCTCATTTTTGCGAAGATTCTAAACATGTTATCATTTGAAATCAAACAATATAGCTCATCAGTTTTCAAACTTCATAATCAAAATCTTTTACATATTACAAGTTGAAATAGAAAACGATTATATATTTGTATTTGTTTATGGTTATGAAAAGTATATTGGCAAGATTAAAGTAGGAATTTTATTTCGTTATGAAATATGCCCAACTCTACATGTTTCAAATAGGTAGTTTTTTATGTCTACATGGTCAATTATAATGAACTTTAAAACGAGGATACTTTATCTCTTATCTCGCATCGTGTAAAAAAAAGTTTAAGAAAAAACCCAAATTTGTAAATTTCATCCCTATTATTATTTATTAATTAACAAAATTAATCTTGAATTCATTGTCTTTTATCATAAAAAAGAGACCTATAGAGCAATTGCGGCTGTAATTCCACGAATTCGTTGAAAAAATTGGCCCTAAGTAGGGATAATGAAGAAACTAAGCTTGATCATAGAAAATGATATGCTTAACTAAAGAAACAATAATATGCTTAAGGAATAGGGCATGACATGCATGTAAGAGAAATTTATAAATGGCTTGAAGCATAGTCCAACTAATAAAAGAAAAGACTGAAATGTTCAAGAGGAACGAAACAAGACATAAACTTCCAAAAATTGGAGTTTTTCAAGAATGTGATAGAGGCGAGAAATTTACTAGAGTTGGCGGTTTATTATAGGTAGCTCATTATGGACTTTGCAAGGATACCAGCCCCGCTCACCCGACCGACGAGGAAGAATTTGGCTTTCGCTTGGAGCATTGATTACGAGGATGCTTTTTAGATACTAAAGAGGGCTTTGACATTAGCCCATTTTCTTACTCTTCCCGGTGGTCGCATGGTATTTACTGTCTACACAGATGCTTGTGGCACATGATTAGGTGCCACATTGATGCAAGTAGGGTAATGTGCTATAGTAGCAAGCAGTTGAGAGTTCGCGAGAAGAACTACGCTACCCATGACTTAGAGTTGGTTGTTATAGTGTTCACACTTAATTCTTGGGGACACTATCTACTTCGAGAGAGAGTTAAGCCAAACATGGATCACACGTCACTCACATATTTGTTCGCTCATAAGGATCTCAATTTAAGGTAGCAACAATAGATGAAGTTCTTGGCGTCCTACGATTTTGAGATAGTTTATACCCCAGGCAAGGGTAATGTGGTTATGCACGCGTTGAGTATGCGTAGGATGACCTTGAGTCCTATATTCGTAAAGAGGCAGTGTTTGTAGTTTATATCGACATTTGATTTTAGGCCATCTATAGATCTTACTCCTGACTTATTGCCATCGTTGGAGGTGCATCCTATTCTTATGGAGCGCATTGAATCCACACAGCAAGACGCCGGCAGGTAGCAGATATCTTGGAAAGGCTTACTGGAGGAGAGACCTATAGTTACCTGAGTAGATATTCTGTGGATGAGAAAGGATGGCTATGTCGAGATGGAAGGCTTTGTGTTCCCCGAGTTAGGGAATTGTTGAGGACAATCCTTGAGGAGGCTCATCACTCCCTGATGACCATCCATCCGGGCGGTGACAAGATGTACCGAGATATGAAGAGAGTTTTCCATTAGACAAGTATGATGAAGGATGTTGCAGAGTTTGTGGCCCCGGTGTTCGAATTGCTAGAGAGTGAAGGCTAAACAAAGGGAACCTGGCGGATTACTTCAGCCCTTGTATGTCCCACATTGAAAATGGGAGAGCGTCTTTGTGGACTTTATTGATGCATTGGTCAGATCAAGGAAAGGCAACGCCGGTATATTGGTGACAGTAGACAGGCTGACTAAGAGCGCTCACTTTATTCCCGTTAGGAGTAAGAGGACAACAGCTTGGCTAAAATCGGTATACCTTTGAGAGATTGTCCGACTTCGTAGGGTTTCTTCTAGTATAGTAAGTAACCGTGACTCCATCTTCACGAGTGAGTTTTGGAAGAGTTTGCAAGAGGCACTAGGTACACAGGTACGATCGAGCACAAATTACCACCCTCAGATCGATGCGCATACTGAGAGGGTTAATAGGGTTCTTGAAGTTCTACTGAGACTGTGTATTCTAGACTTCGGAGGGACTTGGGCGGAGAATCTCCCATTGTTTGAGTTTGCCTACAATTACAGCTACTAGTCAAGCATAGGTATAGCCCCCTTCGAGGCACTATATAAATGATCCTTTAGATCGCCGACATGTTGGTGGGAGTCTACGGTAAGACATCTACTTTTGCCCGAGATGATTCGAGATACTTCTGAGAAGATTGACCTTATTTTCCGACGAATGAAAGAAGCTTAGGATAAGCATAAGTGATATGCTAATAAGTGCAGGACTGATTAGGAATTTGAGGTAGGAGACATGGTCTTTATCAAGATATCGCCTCTAATGAATGTTTTCACTTTGGCTCGGTAGGGAAGTTGACACTGAGGTTTGTAGGGTCATTCCCTATAGTTCAAAGGATATGACAGATGACTTATAGGGCTAGGTTCCCAGAGAGGTTGGCGGGAGTTCATGACGTGTTCCATGTTTTCCAGTTAAGGAAATGTCTACAGATTTAGCAGAGGTAGTGGAGCCAAGCACGCTTAAGGATGTTGAGGTGAAGAAAGAGGCGTTAGTGAGGAAAGCTCCTACCCATATTCTTGGATAGGATGTTAAGAAAGTACGCAACAAGATCAAGTTAGCAAAGGTGCAATGAGAGGAAGACTGGGACGATGCGACATGGGAACCCGAAGAAAAGATTCGTGCTTCTTACCCTTTTATCTTTGTGAGTACGTTCTTAATTTCCTTTTTTTGAGCTTTTAGTCCGCGTTTGTTTATATCAATCGAGTATGTTTCTTCTATTGTTTAAATCTTTATCCTTAGGTAGAAGTCAGTGGATGGAAACATGTGTTTGAGACATGTTATGTTTGATGTTTACAAGTAGATACAAGTGTCTGCTAATGGTTGTCAGTGGATGCATACACACACACATTAGGCACCAGATGGGCTCAAGCACTTACATATTGCGTGTGGATGTCTGTGCATTTTAATTTTTCAACGGATGAAATTGGTTGAATCATCACATGGATGTCACATTTTGGTGAATAGGTGTGCACACATATAGAACTTATATATATTGTTAAGATATTTTTGCATACATATTTGATACATGGCACATATGTATATTGCATTAAGGAGGTCAACTGAATTAGTAGACCGCTTGATTTTCGCATTAGTGTTGGGATATATACAAAACACCTATGCATATGTTCATATAAAGCATTAGAATTTTAAGGACAATGGATGCCAATGGTCGATCAATGAGTAGATAGTTGTAGGTGGTTGTTAAAATAATAACATTCTTCTTAATTTGCAGATTTCTGGGACAAAATCCTTTAAGAAGGGGAGAATGTAACACCCCATAATTTAATACCCCATAATTGTACAATAAAGACAATAAAATGAATATTAGTTAATTAAATATTCAAAATTGAATAAAACCGACTATATTGTTACCTTCGTTACAAAATTCTGGTTTAGATAGACCACTGGTTCGCGTAAATCAGATAATGTATGAAGAAGTTATGTACTAATGAATTTTGAATTAAAGTTTAAAATTCAAATAAATAAATAAACCTGTGAACCAATGGTAAGTGAGTAAACCAACCCAAACTCGGTCGACACAAGGGTCGACCCAGGTCTAAGGCAGGTCAACCCATGGTTCGAAACAGTTAGTAGTTGGGTCGACCCATCTACATGCAGGTCGGATTCATTACGTGTTCAATGTTTTCCAGTTAAGGAAATGTCTACAGATTCACCATATTCTTGGATCGGATGTTAAGAAACAACGCAAGTTCAAGTTAGCGAAGGTGCAATGAGAGGAAGACCGCGACGATGCGACATAGGAACCCGAAGAAAAAATTCGTGCTTCTTACCCTTTTATCTTTGTGAGTACATTCTTAATTTCCTTTTTTTGAGCTTGTAGCCCGCGTTTGTTTCTCTCATTCGAGTATGTTTCTTCTATTGTTTAAATCTCGATCCTTAAGTAGAAGCCACTGGATGGAAACATGTGTTTAAGACATGTTATGTTTGATATTTGCAAGTAGATACAAGTGTCTGCTAATGGTTGCCAGTGGATGCATATACACACATTAGGCACTAGATGAGCTCAAGCACTTACATATTGCATGTGGATGTGTGTGCATTTTAAATTTTCAATGGATGAAATTAGTTGAATCATCACATGGATGTCGCATTTTGGTGAATAGGTGTGCACACATATAGAACTTATATGTATTATTAATATACTTTTGCATACATATTGGATACATGGATACATGAGACCGATATCCCCTCTCTCTTTATCACTGCCCAAGGAGGCGAGAGCTACCCCCTCCTCGCCTAAATCATCCGAAAGTCTATCGACATATAAAAGGTCCTCGACTATGGAGTCACCCCTTTGCGACGCCTCAACTCCGTCCTCACCCAGCTTAATCCTTTTCATAACCAGATCCAGGGTGAAGGAAGGAATGAGGTTCGGAGTTCAGAAAGATTCTTAAGGTTGTCAAAAAAAAGATGGAATAAGGCATTTTCATAGTAGTCAAACTTAATCCGTGGGAAGTGAACTTGCAAGAAATCAGAAATACTATTTTGAGCTGCATAAATGATCTGTGCGGCACGCGAAAGTTTTTCATCCTTCTTCCGAAGCTCATCAGCATGGGTAACCACATCCTCCGCCATCTGATGCTCTAAAGTTGATACCCTGTCGGGAGTTACATCCCTAGCCCGCCTCTCCTTTTCCAAGGCCAATCAGCATGTTCCAAGGAAGCCTTTAGCCTCACACTCTTCGCTCAAAATTGTGTTAGCCTCCCGAAGCCAAGTAGTTTCCGTGATAGAAGAAGAAGGGATGAGCTGAGACACACGCCAGTTCTTAATAGCCTAGGAAGATATAAATACTTAGCATATAGTTGCGGTAGGTGGGAAGCCCAGGAGTAAAAAGAAAAGATCATACCTTAAGTTGCTGAGCAATCAGACACCAATAAAACTCCATCATGTCGGAAGAGGTGGGGGGCGACGAAATATCAGAAAATTCGGGTCTCGAAGGAATAAGTTTCACGAGATCAGTAATATCTGATGGGAGATCAAGGGGTCTCAAAGGACCGACGGCCTGGGAAGCATGAGTAGGCGGCATAGCACTTACACCCTTTCCGGATGTGCTGGAAGAAAACGGCGAGAGGACCCCACTTCTCATTTCCTTACCGAAGACACTTCCAGAAATCATGAAGGTAGAGGTGTCGAACCTCAATCTCTTAGTTGACGAATCGGCAGGAGATTCAGCTAACCTCTTAAGGGCGGAAGCGGTAGTCCGGTTTAAGGCATCAATAAGAGTTGGGGCTTCCGAACCCGGAACCCGTAGCAAAACAAAAGGTTAGGAAAAGGTCGAAAGCGTGAAGCATTAATGTCAAAAAGAGATCTCAACATAGAAACTGTTGAATCAATAAAACGTACTTGGGGATAAAGGAGCAGAAGGAGCGAACACCTCTGAACCTGCCAACAAGTGATTAGTATCAATAAGACAGACATGTGGGCGCCCCAGTATCTTATGGTCATGAGGGAGGAGGTTATTAAGACGTGGCTTATCCTTGATTAGTAGAGCAGACCGACTCGACGGCTCTTCGAGCAACTCCAAGATAAGCTTGGACATGCGAGATTCGCTCTCGGTTAAAGACACTCTCTCAGAAGTAAAATCTGAAGGAGGGGAAATAAGGATACATTACAAATGAAAAAATAACCACCTACGAAAGGTTAAAGGGGCTTACTATGATCAACGATTTGACCTGAAACACTGGTGGGACATTTAAAGAAAAAGAATTGGTCTTCCCATAGCATAGCTTTGCCTGCACCATCACTGGCAATCTTTTGCAAAGGGATAACATGGAATAAGGGAAGGTCGTCATCCCTTGAAAAGCGCATCAAATGACGAGCGAGATTTAACGTAAGAGAAACCTGACCCAATTCCAGAGCAAGAACTTCCAAGCATAAGAGTAATGTGTAGGTGCTCGGTGGAAATTGAATTGGTGCGACTCCCAAATCCTGCAGAAGTCGAAGCACAAAGGGGGGAAAGGAAAGAAGCCCCCGTGCCAGACATGAATGGCTAAGTAGGCAAAATATCCCTTAGGAGGATGCATGATATCATAACGGTCAGTAGAAGGAATAGCCTCCACATCATCCATTCCAAAGCTAGCAAGGATGGAACTAACGTCATCCTGGGAAGTAACCAGCGATTTCTTCAAAAAAGGAGATTTTCCCCTCCGAGAAAGACCACAAGCATCAACGGGTAAATCAGACATGACACTGCCAGGTGATATCATTTCATGAACATATAAAGTTTATATCCCATTCATTAGAACATTGGGAAGAGATTATGCTTAAGCCTATTAATAATGAGCATTCGGAATAATGAATGTTGTGGTTAATCCAACACACTATTCCAGTCAAAAAAAATATGATCTGATACAATTGCATGACCTTAACCCTAGAATTAATATTAGGGGAAAAGGGCTTATAGATTAATTGCCATGAATTTCCCCTTAGATTGTTAAGGTACGAACAATTCGTATATGATTGGCAGAATCCTAAACAAATTCAAGCAAACAACTCAACCCCTCAATTAGAAAAATAAAACGGGGCACTTACCAAAGGCTTAAGCAGAGAGCGTCCTACGATAAGCTTCAAATCCTCAATGAACGAACAACCTGGCTCAAGAAATCAATGTTGTAGGTAGAAGTGAAGAAGAAGCAGTGATAATTGTGCAAGGATATTTACCTAAATCCCCACCGCACAAACGGAGAACAGTCAACGTTCTCTTGCTAAGGAAGATAAGAGGACTCCGATTTGACGCTTCGAGAAAGACAAAGAGTTTTACTTGAAAAGTCGAAAACACCCCTTCACAAAAGGGGGGAAAATGTTACTACCAAAAATCAACAACAGAGTGAGCTGGCGGTGAAGGGGTATCGGATGACCGAAGGCTCGCAGGAGGCCCAATAGAAAGTGGGAGCTAGATACCAAGAAGGACAAGAATAAGAAAAAATAATCTGAAAAGTTGCATCATCCGAAGTTTTCTTTCCTCTTTCTCCAGGGAAAAGATTGTAAAGAACTGTGGGATATAACCGACAGGGTCTATCCACCAGGGTTAATCCGACAAGACCCTTCCGATAGTATCAGCTCAACGAAAGACTCTGTGCGAGGAACCACCCATCTCCTAAAACCAAGTGAGCCAGAAGCGATAAACTCGATAAACAAAGCCCAAAGAAATCTTCAATAATGACTAGCCCTACTGCCGACACACCCGAAGACGGAAAGCATTGAAGGCACTAAACCTGAAGAACGTTAAGGCCATCCAGAACCAAATTTCGGAGCACCTACTGCATGGAGACCAAAAGGAAGAATTCACAAATAACAGGAAAAGACACCAGGAGCCATCCCCTGGGAATCCAGGCTACCACAAAAGCCCCACCAAAAGGCTAACCGAGACCCAAGTGGATATACAGGCTACCCATACTAATTCACTTAGTACTAGAACCCGTGGCGGCTTCGAACCGACAGTTATTAACATACTACGTGAGAGCCAACCTCTCTAAGTATTCACGATAAGGCCGGAGGCCTACATCCGAGAGCTTGTATCCGAGAGCCTATATTCAAGGCCGTTGCTGAAGGCTCAAATTTCATCAAGGACCACGGCTGATACTCTTAGAATGACCGAAAGGCTAGCGCCCGAAACTCAGGAAAAAAGCAACTGGCAAGGACTTCCGTAGGCCTAATAGCCCGTCAACGGAAGGAGCCCTGAACCACTATAAATAAGACCCAGAGGTCACATTCAAGGGGGGATTCTCGGCCTCCAAAAACAATTGTACTCTTGAAATTAACTTAGAAAAGAGATCAATGGGGAAAACCCCCTATGATGTTCATGTACACTCAGTGAAAATTGAATAAAAGGGAATCTATTACGGGAAAGTTGCTCTGTAAGTGTGTACTACTATTTTCTGATCATTACCATTGTGGTTGTTTGTTTTATTTTTTTTGATTAAAACTGAATTTCCTCTTCGATACACCCTTGATAAGGAAAACACGCTTCATCCCTCTGGGTCTAAACCCATTCTGATTGCCCTTGGAATAACCCTCTTTCTCTGATTCTCCTTCCAGGGCGATAATCCGATTTAACCCATAAGACATCCCACCAACCATTCCCTCCTTTAGATGCACCCCAGTCGACCTGTCTGCGGTGTTGACGAAAAAAATCGTTAACAAGAACAATTATTGTTTAAAAGGGAAATCTTTTTTTAAACTAGATTGATTATATGATAATCTTCAACAATTACAACATAATCCTTGCTGGCCAGAGTTTTATATTATGATTACTTGAGTCATAATCAAAATTCACTCAGATCATAAATTTGATCAAAAGAATATTTTCCTGTTTGTTGATCAAATAGATAATTAACAGATTCATTGTTAAGAATTTGGGTTTTACATATACATGATATTGATCATGAATTTAAGATAATTTGAAAATCATAATGATGATTTCAAATCATATTAAAATGGAAGAATTTTTTTCTTAATTCTGATATTAATTTATACATGCAAGGCCTCTAAAAGATTGGAACAATTCTTTTTGGTTATTGTAACTTTTGTACTAATCCACCCTTTCTTAAATGTGTTGAAGCATGCCAATATGCAAGATATATATATATATATATTGTATATAATATATATACATATATGATGAGCTATGGTAAGAAACTGGATGCATTCGAATATAGGAATACCGATTCCATGTTCATAGTGATAACCAGAATAATGCAAAACTGTTTAAAAGTCTATAGCTATTATAGTTTGCTGCTAGCTTTTATGCAAACGGTATATATATTATAAACCTAGTCAGTATATTATATTAAAAGTAAATTTAAAACATATAACCATTGTTTAAAGCTGATAGTAATATTTACATATGATTTGCTAAAAGGTTTCCTGAAATGAGTTCAGTATTACTTACTTTAATATAGGTAACCGGTGATATATATATATATATATATATATATATATATATATATATATATATATATAATACAAATTTTTTATGGGTTTGCAGTAAACAAATGAAATGGCAAATATGATTTGCTATTTAAAACCCCAAGTCGTGCACATTTGAAAAGTTCTCACGCTTACGTCAACATATATGCATAATATATGGTGACTTATATTTTTTTTGTGTGTGTGTGTATTGGCATGATTTACTAGTATACTAGTGTACATATGCATTCGATGTATGTACATATGTATTAGCATAAACATGATGCATTTGTTAATTTATACAACAATAACAATTGCAAATATGATTTGCAATAAAGTCACCTAATATTGGATATACATTTGGGTTTTTGATATTCAAATATGATTTGCAAATGTGAATTTGTTAATATGATTGATTAATTCCTAATACTGTACATACATTTAGGTTTCTGATATTCAAATATGATTTGCAAATATGAATTTGTTAATATGATTGATTAATTCCTAATACCGTACATACATTTGGGTTTATGATATTCAAATATGATTTGCAAATATGCATTTGTTAAAATGATTGATTAATTCCTAATACTGTACATACATTTGAGTTTCTGATATTCAAATATGCATTTGTTAATATGATGGATTAATTCCTAATGCAGGATATACATTCTCAACCCAGACTTGCTGTTGTAAATGAATTATGGTTCATGCACCCAGAACAACATTTACCATGTTTTATTTGTATAAATGTATCCTTAAATATATATATATATATATATATATATATATATATATTGAAAATTGGTTCACTTTATTATCTACTAAAAACCGTACAAGAGAAAGGTTAGCATACTAACCGACATAAGGAAAAGCAAAAGAAAACAATATGAAAATACAAGTAACTATAAACCTAAACTAACAACTATCGGCCCATGATGAGGCCACCATCCCGCTTGCGTGCTTCTCTCTGCACTTCACCCGAGCCCAAGGCTCCACTTGAACTCAACATCTAAATGACTACCATAAAAGATACACTTCAAAACAGCATTTTACTTCAGTATATAAGCAAAAATTCTCTTTGAATCCATTAATAAATTTCTTAGCAGTTCTCCCCATTTCATCCAAAACAAACTACCAAGAAACTACTGATCAATTTCATCCAAGTGCCAATTTCATAAGATCCGAATCAGGCTGTTGGTTCCGGATGAAACATAAAAGCATGAAAACCAAAACAAAAATTAACAGCACCATCTAAAAGCAGGTCAAGCATCCTGAATAAATCCGCTCATGCAAATCAAGAATCCGAAAATGAAAAAGACTGCATTCTTACATAAACAAAACCAACATTATTGGTTTTCATTTAAGTTTACTTCAGATTATATTAATCTAGCATGCCCAAAACATAATCAAACTTAGAAATACCATATTATAGTAGAAAGCAGAAAATTTTCTAATCCCATTAAATCTAAACTGCATTGGAGCATGAATAATATATCTTAGATTCATTGAATATTCTTTAGTGTAGCAGCTCCCATTAAGCCAGAATGCAAAATCATTTTTTCATACATCAAACTGGTAACTATTCTGCATTCAGGAAACTATAAGCCATATCAAAACCTAATACAGTATTTAACCCCAAAAACCATAAAACTTCTGATGATATGAATCTGGTATTCACCCCCAAATCCATTCAAAAAACAGGATAAGTACTGTATTTACCATAATCATGTATGGACTCACCCCAAATCGTCACTACTTAACCTAGAAGCACATGTGAAACTGTAACACGTTCCCTTCAGAATTGAATCAGAACTAAACATAGCTTTGTTGGAGTTTGGGGTGGAAATACATGGAGACACATATGAATATCCGCTGAAATCATCTCCACATATATATTGGGGAAAATCATGTTGAATGCCATAAAACTAACTGCTTTAGTACATTAGCCTTCGATAAAACTATATCTTATACGGACACATATATAAACAGTAGATGTAAAAAATAATCTGCTAACAGAGATTAAATCAGAAACCAAAAGAAACCCTAAGTCCATTAACTCGAGAAACTGAATAAATATCACCCACTTCGAAATGAATTCATCTAGCTCAAAATAATGGAAGATCGTTTGGATAAATTGGAACTGAAGCTAGTTCAGTTGCGCTGGCAATGCCGAAACCAAAATTAACAATGGCTTGATGATCTATAATCACTACAACTAAAAACGCTTTTAACAGCGTTTCAAAAACGCTGTAGTAGGATATTACAGCATTTTGATAAACATTGTATAACGACATGCTGTCGTAGGTCTGTATTTTTCAACAGCAGATAAAAAAAACTATTAAAAATCGAGTTTCATAACGTTTTAGTCTACCTATCAATGCACTATACACAACGTTTTTTAGTTGCTGTTTTAAAAAATACATAGCGTTTGATACCTGCTGTCAAAAATGCACACTTTCAAACTTAGATTTTCAACAACCAAGAAAATAAATGTTGTTATTTCTTTCATAACAGCGTTTTTTAAACATTGTACAAACATATAACTTCGGTTTTATCAGCAATTCAAAAATGCCATGACTAATATTTGCACAACAATTTACAACACGTTTTAAAAGTTGTCGTTTGTTGGTGCTAATTTTACAACATTCATATCATGTTGTCTCATTGTTACATTTGCACATATCATTGCACTAAACTATAATTTTATCATATTTCAACTGCATTACATATGCAATCAAACGAAAAATAATTATATAAAAACATAACTAGTAGTCACTTCCATTAGTTAGTTGAACACGATCCGTAAACAAAATTTACATACGTTCATAAACAAAGATGGTACTTACAAACTAATTTCATACAACATTAGACAAAGCCATAGTACCTAAAAACAAGTGTGCACTAAATATTAGACAATGTACAATCAAAAGCTTTCATGTGCTTACTGGACGATGCCAAAATAAACTTGAACACATTACGTCATCTTGTGCATCTTTTTACATCTTCGCCTACATACAAGGATGAAATTTAACGGTTAGTGATCAAATTTAAAATAACATATTTAGCTCATAACTACTACAAAATAATATCATGTTTAAAACAGCAAGCTGCTCAGGTTTGCTATTTCAAAACAGCAAGCCATTGCTTAAGCGTGGGCCTGCTGTTCGGAACAACAAGCGCGGGCATACTGTTCCGCAACAAGCCAGAAGTTCACAGGCTTACTATTTAGAACAGCAAGCTCCCATGCTTGTTGATCCGAACAACAAGCCATTGAAGTTCAAAAAAAGCAATGGCTCTTATTTCGGAACAGCAAGCCCAAGCTTGTTGTTCTGGAACAACAATCTCGCACGAGCTTGTTGTTAGGCTTAAACAGAAAGCTCTTGGGAGCTGGCTGTTTGGGAACAGTAGCCAATGTTGTTCCGAACAGCAAGCTCTCAAGCCTGTGAATCATATATAATGTACAATTATAATGTAATACCTAAGGTTACCCATGTTCACAGCATAGAACAGACAATCTCATAGACAAAATAGCGCATAATAGAACATACCATCTCACAGCCAAATGTTTAAATATAATGTACATGATAGAATTAGAAAAATTAGAAGAAAAAAAGTAGAAAAAACCAAAACCAAAAAGGAGATTGCAAGCACTGGCTTGTTGTTTTGAACAGCAAGCTCTCAGGGGCTTGTTGTTTCGGATCAACAAGAGCTTAGGGGTTTGCTGTTTCGAAACAGCAAGCTCTCAGGCTTGTTGTTCGAAACAGCAAGTGCTCAGGCCACAAGCAAAACCTAAATGACCATCATCCCCACTGGAGACTCGCTTGCATTTCATATGGAATTCTAACTGGAGATTCGCTTCCATTTCAAACCACATATACATTATTAATTTCAAAACATATTGAAATCCAACATATAACGATCTTACCCTTTATTTGAAATTTAAGCTGGTAATATTCCACATAGCAAAGTAACAGGTTGTGTACTTACAAAATCCAAATCCAACCACAGTCCATCAGTTAAGCAAATACATAATGATCTAATATATATTTCGTAATAATTTACCTTTCTCCAAGAATGAGACGAAGTTCTAATGCTCTCAGGTTACAAATGGCCAGTAAAAAAGGTAGCAGTCTCCTGAAATAAAGTCAACAGAATATTTTGTTAAAAAGCTCAATCTTGTAGTCATAATGTATTTCTTTGCAAGTCTCTCATAATGGACAGTATATTCTGAATCTTTAAAAATAAAAAAAACATCACAAAAAATGTAATAAAAACATTCAACTATCTGCCTCAACTGACACAAAAGACCTTAAACAGGAAAACCTCCCATCATTTTGTGTAAAATAATTCCAAAAAAAAAATCCATGCTGTAACCATTAGCGTGGTCATCTATGTACAATTGCATATCGAAATGAAACCTTTAACAGTCATCAATACTTCGTATTTGTTCGTGATTAGAAGTTATTTAAAAAAAAATCGTACTTGTTCGTATTATTATTACTATAACATAAGATATAGTTTTATTTTATATTTTCATATACTTTAGTTAAACCGAGTCAGTGCATTAACCCAGTCACTGAGAGTAGTGCTAATTTACGTAAGTCTAATGTTATAATACAAAATGTAAATTTATGTGGAAAACGCCTATATGATCATGCAAGCAACAAAAACAATTTAGATGGAGCCAGACTAAATTAGAACAGCCATAATTTCACTGGTGTTGTAAAAAAATTACTCCAATCAAATTAAACATATGATACACATACCCATAAATACATTCTGTTACTAGAACTAATAATAAAATAGTTACCTTTCCATAGTTTTTTGCTTTTAGGCTTCAGTGAATCATTCAAAGCAGCAACAAATGAGAGGAGGAAGTAACACATCAACAAGCCTACCTCACTGCCAACTCTAATTATCAAACCTTTGGGGCATCTAGTTTGCAGGATTCAGGATTTTTTTTTCTTTCGCTACAAAGCCAGCAGATTCAATTTCAGACTTGGGGTAATCTAGTTCTCAGAGCTCAAGTCTATTTTCTATGAAATAGTCACCTGTTATTGGAGGAGCACAAAGTTCTACAGCCAAAAAAGTTGAAGCTCCAGTGAAGATCCATACAAAGAAAAGGTTAAATCTTCGGGACGAGCTTTTCATTATTGCATCTACCAATATAAAATTTGACATTAGTCAATCCTTTCTTAAATAACATCCACAAATTTTCAAACTGTCTGCTTGACTACAAATTTTTTACTTACTTCTAGATTGTGAATCCCCTTCAATGCATATATAAACAAACAGAGAGGCATCTAGCCGCCAAAAGGAATGCATGGCTTGCCATATCCAATTATACTAGGATTAGGAATTTCACGATGAAAACACAACAAAACAAAAAAGTTAGAAGGAAATGATATGAAGAGAACTGCAACCAACTTGATGATCCATCAATTACATTATTTTCATGATGCTACATAACAAAATTAAACTCTTATTTTATAAATGGACTGATGGTGTAGTTCCAAGTAGTTTGTTCCCTTAATTTTACTGTTAATCACATGCCAAACTTAGCTACCCATACAGTAATCTAAGTTTGATGTATATCAGTTTATCATGTGTGATAAGGGCAGTAATCTAAGTTATATGTACACAAGCCTATTACTGAATTGATTCGAAAACACTCACACTCATCATTGATTGGAACATCCAATCCAATGGCCACTGCAAAGGTGTAGATGCACCACTATGTGGTGCACTTCACCACAGTGGTACATCTGCACCACTGCAGTGGTGCGCAGGTGCACCACTCTTGTAGTGCAAATGCACCACAATGGTGAACTACACCACACAGTGGTGCGTCTGCACCACTGTGTGGCGCAGTTATCCACTGTGGTGCATTTGCACCACTATAGTGGTGCACAGGTGCACCATTACTTGGTGCATTTGCATCACTAGTGATGCACAGGTGCACCATTACTGTGGTGCATTTGCACCATTACAATGGTGCACAGGTGCACCATTGATGTGGTGTAGTGCACCATTAGCACCACTGCATAAGGTGTGCCTAAAGTAATTAGCAAGTGCACGTTCAGACACATGCCTTTTTTCCTTCAAGTAAATATAAAGCTTTTTTGCTCTGCTTTCTTTGAATTTTGTGTCAGTTTTCTCCTGTTAAAGACACATTTAATTGGTTAATGTTACTTTTCTTCTGCATTGTTCATTCCACTAAAAAAATAGGCATTAGTTTTCATAAGTATTTGTTTGTGTGTTTGTGCAGTTGTTAGCATTGGTTTTCTATGTCCAATTACACTGTTTTACATTTGCACTGCTCCTGCACATCCTTTTACACTTGTGTTGTGCAACCTTTATTTTACTTCTCTGTTTTTGTTACAAAATTTTTATGCATTCTCTTCTTTAAATGTCAAAGGAACAAATTTAAAGGATATGATATTTGATTTATAATTAGAAATGTCAAAAGTTACATAAAACTTGATTAGCTAAAATATGCATAGTACTAGTTTCAATAACCAAAAAATGTAGAGTGTACAAACCTCCATACTTCCACAGTTGCGACTTCATGGTGTAGAATCTACTGCTATTTGCACTGGCTTGCTCTGAATCAATTCTGCGAAGATTAATAATAACTATAAATTTGGTATTTGCAGCTGCATGAGGAAAATATATAATCAAAAATAAAAATCTACTGCTTTGCTATCTACAAATTTAAGATTGTTAGTTATGCTAACTTCAAGTAATAAACTGCCGCAGTAGCATAGTCTAAAACCCAAAATTTTAATGTTCTTTGGTAAATACAAAGTATGTTATTGAAATGAAGATCATTTTAGATGCATACAGCATGCTACACTTTCACTTCAAGTTAATAATGTCAACTTCGTGAATAGGTAGAGGAGTACAAAACTTCTATTTAAATTGGAGCCAAGGTTACAGAAAAACTGCAGTTTTATAATACTTTGTCAAGTTCCTTACGTTTATCACAGAAGTAGTAAGTTTTATAATACTCTGCCAAGTTTTATAAATCCATATACTGAAGACATGTCAGGTACTCTAAACCTATTATGTATTAATGATAGATTCTGAGAAATTATTGTATCTGGGTTATTTATATTTACTTCTTCCAATAGCTACCAGTTGCTTAATCTAATAGAACACACACTTATTGGACATTTTAATTTTTATCTTGAAAACTGTAGCTTAACTCTTGCCGAAAACGTAGTATATCATTTAGCATCACACCTAAGTTCCTCTTTGTTTAAGGAACCAGACATGTAGCTATAGTTTAACATAGAAACTGATGTGAAAATTATCAAATTTACATTCGGAAATATTAACCATTGGGAATGATTGAATATTAATTATATTTATGCAAAATGCTAATCAAGAAAAAAATAGAAACACTTGATTCTTGAACGTGCAAGTCAATTTTTATTGTTCATGTATGACTACGGCGTTTAATTACATACCATAAATGGCTATCTTAAATTACCAATTATATAAAGCACAAAATAAGTGAAATATCCAAAGCACAACGAGGCAGCATGCAAGCATGCAGCATGCAAGCATGCAGCATGCAAGCAAGCTCAAGTTCCGAGAGATTGTCCCCAGGTCCGAGGCTTTGCTTAGTTTCTATGTCAATGTTTGCAGATTATCTTAATTAATTAAATCATGTTGTAAAGAATAAAAATATGAATTTCTTGATTAAGATAACATATTAATATATAGTCCAATTTTGTTGATTGTAGTTAATAATAACAACTTGTGGTTGCTGAATAGCGCCTGTCAAAATTTGGCAGTTAGAAAAATAATATGTTTTCAATATGAATTTGAAATTATAAAATATAATTGATTTTCGCTCCTAGTTTCTGCAATTCACTAATTTTTTGTAGATGCATGTGAATCCACAGAATGAATCACACTTATTACTGGAAATTTAATTGAAGTCAAAGTTTGAATACAGTGTTAGAAGTAGTGGGTCAATATAATGAACAAACAGACAAGTAAATTAGTTCGAATTGCCATAACTTTCACATGTCAAACTATGGGAAAAATGGTCCCAGTCAAAATCATGAATACAGTTGTAAGTCAATATAATGAAAATGGTTCTAGTTAAAATATGCGATATATCTTGCCAATTACTCCAATGATTGTGAATAATAATTTTTTAGCATCACTAGGTTAACTTAATCTAATAGAGGTGATTGTAGATTTTTGAAAAGAAGCATACAAAATAAAGGAACGTTTACAAGAAAACCACCGGACCAATTTGGTTTTAATTTCATTTAGTGAAAACACTAATCTGCTACTTGACATTTCTTGATATTTTTGTGTCTAATTTATCTTTTGAAAAAATAGCATTATTGTTAATAAATAAATGATCAATGAAGCAAGCAAAAAAAAAAAAAAAAAAAAAAGAATCACACACAAGATTTAATGTGGAAAAACCGTTTTTGGGAAAAAAAACACGGGAGAAAGGCAAACTTTATTAATTAATTGATGGAGTTTTTACAAGATGCTTACATACAAACCATAGCAATCAAAATTTATATTCTACTTTCATGCAGCTAAATAAGGAGAGAAAGAGTAAATTAAGGATTTCCTTTATCCTTTAAATGAAGTTGCTGAAAATATCTCAATCATGAGAGTAAATTAAGGATCTCCTTTATCCTTTAAATGAGGTTGTTGAAAATATATCAATCATGAGAGTAAATTAAGGATCTAGATGAGATCCTTTAGGTGACATCAGCTGGACCAATTCTAATGAGAATTTCAAATCACAAATTAACAATCTCCACCTTGAGACGAATTCTCATCTTGAAGTAGAAAAAAATGAACTACAAAAATGAACTCCTTCAACAAATTAATATTTGCCATACTCCAATAGTCCCTACAGACTATACTATAACACCAACCAAGCTTGAGCAAAGCTCAAACTTAGTAATTGGAACTGGCTTTGTCATCATGTCAGCGGGATTGTCATGAGTACTTATCTTGCAAACTTTAACATCACCTTTAGCAATAACATCTCGAATGTAGTGATACCTAACATCTATATGTTTAGTTCTCTCATGAAACATTTGATCCTTTGTAAGGCATATAACACTTTGGCTATCAGAAAATATAGTAATGCAAGATGCATCTCCACAAAGCTCAAAATATAAACCACTAAGCCAAATAGCTTCTTTACATGCTTCAAAAATTGCCATATATTCGGCCTCAGTAGTAGATAATGCTACGGTAGTTTGCAAGGTTGCTTTCCAACTCACAACACAACCACCAATGGTGAAAGCATAACCTGTTAATGATCTCCTTTTATCCAAATCACCAGCAAAGCCAGAATCCACATAACCAACAAGTTCATCTTTAGATTTACCAAACTACAAACAAGCATTTGCAGTTCCATGAAGATATCTGAAAATCCATTGAACTGCTTTCCAATACTCTCTTCCAGGATTGGCCATGAATCTACTGACAACACTCAAAGCATGTGATAGATCAGGACGCGAACAAACCATGACATACGTAAGTGAACCAACTGCACTAGAATAGGGAACTCTAGACATGTACTCAATATCCTCATCTGATTGTGGACACATGGCTGATGACAATTTGAAATGTGCAGCAAGAGGAGTACTTACAGGCTTGACATCAAGCATATTGAAACGGCGAGGCACTTTTCTAAAATACCCACTTTGACTTAGGTATAATTTTCCAGAAGTTCTATCTCTTGTTATATCCATGCCAAGAATCTTCTTAGCATCCCCCAAATCTTTCATTTCAAACTCTCTACTCAACTGCCTTTTCAAAATTTCAATTTCTGCCTTGTCTTTTGAAGCAATCAACATATCATCGACATAAAGTAGCAAATAAATGGCTGAATGTGTAGTAATTTTCAAATAGACACAACTATCATAATTGGACCTGTTAAAACCTTGAGATAGCATGGAATTGGAGCAAAGGTTGGTCGGGCTTCGTTTAATTTTTCGGTGGCTCTTGCATATCCATCGTTTTCATCCAAAATGTTACAGTCGGAAGTTGCATGCTACAAATGCCTGGGAGGAGGTTGGTTGCGTCTTGTTTCATTAAAGACGACTATGCCAACTTGTCCTAGGGTCCCATATGATCTGGACCATGGAGCAGGGAGTGTTTGAGCCAAGTTCGTTGTCGCTTGAATTTCCATGGTGCTCGCTCCAGCGAGTAAGCCGTAGTTACTCGGCCTTCCATCTATCCAAGTAAAAAAGTTATCCATCATTTTCTGTCATTTCTAGCCTTGTGTTGTAATGAAGAAGAGGATAAAAGAGATTGAATTTATGCACGATAGCCTCGTGTTTGATTGAGTTGAGGAGTACCCAAAGTCCTTGAATACTTGGTAATTGAGGTCGGGAGGTGTTAGTGCCGGAAAAGTCCCTTGAAATGACCATCTCGTGGTGTATTTATAGGCGTAGAGGAGCCTCTGGGAGTCCTGAATCGGATATGCCACGTGTCACGACCGGAGTTGATCTCGAGAAGTAGTGGAAGAAGTCCTTCTGCTCGGGTTTTGCCAAGTGGAGCCAGATCCATGAATGTAGAGGCGGTTACTCCTTGAGAATCGGTCAAAGCTGATTGCATGGTAGAAGGTCGAAGGGGGTCGGATCGGGTCGTCAGAAGGAAAAGAAAGAAGGAAATGAACATACAAAGAACCTGTAGAATGTCTCACAGCGCATAGAACAAAATATAATAATAACATACTTGACATAAAACAGGAGAGACAGTGCATAAGCTGGAAATCAGAACTAAACATCATAGCAGCGGAAATCCAAAATTCAGCTTATTACAACTTTCAAACTGTCTCAAAGCAAAAGAAAGATAAAGGAGGTACACTACTAATGCCCAAGTAGCGACCGCCAACGACACAGGGAGAATGTGTATATATATATATCATACGTGGAAGCCTCCTGCCCGCCTCCGAATCAGCTACTCGCGCATCACCAGCTAACCTGTCTCTAGTCTGCTCGTGTGAGCACCCAGAGTAATAAGAGGAGACATAAAACTCTGGGTCAGACATAAAGCCTGGTATGAGCGATAAGCATCTAAAGTGAACAATAACAGGTAGACTAAAACATACCTGAACCTGGACCTGCAACCAAAGAGTTAGCACTACATACTGTACAACACTCTAAGGTATCATATCAAACAGTATAAAGATACGGAGGTGGGGGAGGTGTGCATGTCATAGGGATGACAAACAATCAAACATAGCATCCATCCTCACATCTCTCACTCAGTGCGTAAAGCATACGATATTCACCACTTCGATCACCCAACATACCTTGCTACGATCACTCTGCCCCATGAAGTCATAAATGGCTTCACTGCACTGATAACGTAGCCACTAATCCTTTGCTATGTCCACTTTGCCCCATGGAGTCACAAGAACCCCACTGCACTGGCTCATAGCCTTACCAATCCTTACTATGTCCACTTGCCCCATGGAGTTATTCACCCCATCTGCGCTGGCTGATAGTCTTACTACGCATCACCTTGCCCCTCAGGTCATATTGACCCTACTGCACTGATAACGTAGTCTTGCTACCATCACCTTGCCCCTCAGGTCATAATGACCCTACTGCACTGATAAGTAGCCCATCATTCATTCTTAGTGGTGAATCGAAGTTATGAAAGTCGATAACTCCTTAGCACACGTCCCGCAACAAAGTCCAACCATGAAGTGAACTCATCGGTTCCCAACTGGATCCTGAGCTCTAACTTCCCATATTTGACTACCTTTGCATCTCGGGTTATTGGTCAATACTGGGTCGGGTTCCTCCTCAAGCCATCGGTTCGGGTCGGGTATCCTCCATCTATTCGGGTCGGGTCTTCTTCTGGTGCGGTTCGGGTCGGGTGCCACTCCATCGGTTCGGGTCGGGCGTTTCTCCTCGGGTCGGGTCGGGTGTCATCTCCCCTCCAGCTCGTGCCTCCGTTCCGATCCATCTCCTCGTCCTTCACATGCTCCTATCCGATCCATCCTCATGCCTCCGCTCCGATCCGCCCTCCCTAATCCGATCCGATCCCAGTTCAGTTAGCGTGGCCTTCCTTTTTGCCATTTTTCCCAAGTGTCAGGTTCCGATCCGATCGGATTCCTTGCCCAGTTCAACATATCCGATCCGAGCCCCATATCCGATCCGATCCGAACCCTGCACTATTTTCTGAAACTGTTCCAGCAAGTGTTTACGCCATTCGACGACGTTTTCGACCATTCTAACTATTGAAATCAATCACAAAGCATTTCATACAGTCATAGCAACATGCATAATCAACCAAAAACATCAAAACATCAACATGATAGGTTAAAATGGATCAAACATACCCAAAATCCCACATTTCCCCTTAAGCATGTTTAGGTGAAACTAATGATAGGATTAGCAAAACTTAACCAAATTAACCCAAATTCATATCAGAGGTCTAAAACATCATCTAGGAATTTATGAACATTTTTCCCGAATTTTACCATGCATAAATTCGCTAATTATCACTAATTACCCTTAACTAGCCATAATTAGTGTAAAACTATGCAAATCACTCACCTTAGCCACAAATAAACTAAGATCTGAAATAAATCTCTGATTTGATGCAAATCCCAACCCTAAACAGCAGCTCCAATGTTGATTTGGTGTAGATCTCCCTTGATTAGATGTTGCTAAGCTTAATCCTTGACCAAAAGATGATTTGGAGGTGATTTAGAGGTTAGAGGCCATTTTTAGGGTTCCTTGATGATAAGTGGAGGCTAGAAAACTGAAATGGAATGATCCTCTATCTCATTTCAGCCTCCCCATAACCCTAATCCCGAAATGGGTTATGGGCCTACTCACTAATCACCCGATTTGGCCCGGTTAAGCAGTTTTTCACCTGGCCCCATTTATGCATGTTTCGAAATTCAAATTTCCCGAAAACTTCTTTGGGCCTTAACCGGGTCATACGGACTCCGATTTTCGAAAACTCGGACTCTATTTCGCGTATTTTTCCGAGACGAACGCAATGGCATAGCCCGTTTTACTTGATTCAGAATTTAAAATTAAATTCTGCCTTGATTCTCGTTTTAACATGTTATTGAAATACGGGTTGTTACAGATCCTCTATCTCATTTCAGCCTCCTCATAACCCTAATCCCGAAATGGGTTATGGGCCTACTCACTAATCACCCGATTTGGCCCGGTTAAGCAGTTTTTCACCCTCCAAACCTTATTTCAGCCATATCTCCCAAACGGTAAGTCCGTTTGGCTATTATGACCACTCTACGGAAAGGTAAACCATCAAACGAATCCAATGGAAGTGGTTTCAGGTCAAAATTCCTTTCCAATCAAAAGTTATGGCCAAAACAGTACCAACTAGGGGCAAAATGGTCATTTAAAAATCGACAAAAATCATGAACATGGGAAATGACTCTAATGGATGTTTCCCAAAGTTACATGACCATACGACTTCACATGGAAAAGAAATAAATATTCTACAATCCTATGATGTGTAGAATACGGGTCGTTACACTCTCTCCCCCTTAAGAAATTTCGCCCCCGAAATTCCCTAATCAAAACACACACAAAGGTCCCGCATGCCTATCAATCATAAAACAACAATCAAACATGCAAAACAAGCAAAACAAGTCTACCCTAGCATGCGGAAAACTAAATTGCAAAGTAAATCTTACCAGGCAAAGAGTTCTTGATATGACTTCCTAATGCTCTCCTCTGTCTCCCAAGTACAATCATTCTCGTACTCGCCCCACTGAACCTTGACTAGCCTCACCGCCTTCCTTCGAAGTAGCTTCGTATCGTGCCCCACAATACGAATCTGCTTGCGGTTCCCAACCGCCTCGGGTTCTACTTCGAAGTCCTCTAACTGATCAGGTGAAATAGTCATATCGGAGTCGTGGACGAACTTCCTTAGTTGGAAAACATGAAACACATTGTGAACTCCCGTCATTTTCTCTGGTAAGTCAACTATATATGCCAAATTCCCGACTAGTTCAAGAACAGGGAATGGGCCAACAAATCTTGGTGCTAATTTGCCTCTCCTGCCAAATCGTATCACGCTCTTCAACGGAGAGATCTTGACAAACACCAAGTCACCAACGGAGAATTTCAAGTCTCTTCTCCTCTTATCAGCATAGCTCTTCTGCCTATCTTGAGCAGCTTTCATTCGTTGCTGAATGATCTTAATCTTATCCGAAGTTTCTCTCACCACATCTAGTCCAAGCACAAACTTCTCGCCAGTCTCTATCAAACATGATGGTGAGTTGCACGGTCTTCCGTACAAAGCTTCATATGGAGCCATACCGATACTGGATTGGTAGCTATTATTATATGCAAACTCTACTAGATGCAAATGGTCATCCCATGATCCACCAAAATCCAATATACACGCTCTCAAGAGATCTTCCAATATACGATTCACCCTCTCCATCTGACCGTCGGTCTGAGGATGATATGCAGTACTGAGATGTAATCCTGACCCTAGAGCCTCTTGTAAGCTCTTCCAAAACCCACTAGTGAACAACGGGTGTCGGTCACTCACGATGCTTTTAGGTACTCCATGAAATCTCACTACCCACTTCATATACAATTCTGCCAACTTGGCTGCCGTTCTGGTCGATTTGACTGGTATAAATCTTGCGCTTTTAGTCAATCGATCCACAGTTACCCAAATGCTATCATATCCCGATCTAGTCCTTGGTAAACCATCGATGAAATCCATCGAGACTTGCTCCCATTTCCATTCGGGAATTTCTAATGGTTGCAACAACCCACTAGGCTTCTTTTGCTCGGCTTTAACTAGCTGGCAATTCATGCATTTGGATATAAACTTCCCAACGTCTCTTTTCATCCCTTCCCGGTAGTAAGTCTGTCTCATGTCTCGATACATCTTATTACCACCGGGATGTATAGTCAGTTTTGAGTGATGACACTCTCTAAGCACTTCATCTCTCAAACCATTCACGTTGGGCACAACTAGTCTTCCATTCTTCCGAAGCCATCCATCTCGATCAAGCCCATATGCATTCATCTCCTCATCGATACCCATCTCTAACTTGGAGATGATTTCCAACAGATTAGGATCATCCCTCTGGCTGGAACCAATCCGCTCTATCAAAGTAGGTCTGATCGCCAAGCTAGCTAGCATAACTGGATCCAATTCGCACTTTGGTCTGAAATCAAACCCCGCGATATATTCCAGTTGCTTCCATTCAAGAAACATTGCCCCTAAACTGGCATGTCTCCTACTCAAGGCATCGGCTACCGCATTACCTTTCCCAGGTGTATATGCGATATCAAAATCATACGAAGCCAAGAACTCTAACCATCTCTGCTGACGGAGATTCAGATCTTTCTGAGAGAAGAGATACTTTAACGATTTATGATCGGTAAACAACTCAAATCGTTCTCCCAAGAGATAGTGTCTCCACATCTTCAGCGCAAATACAATCGCTGCCAATTCCAAATCATGGGTAGGATACTTCTTCTCATGCGGCTTTAGCTGTCGACTAGCATAAGCTACAACCCTACCTCCTTGCATCAATACAGCACCCAGTCCGGTACCACAAGCATCCGTGTATACCGTCATCTCTTCATTCCCTTTAGGAATGACTAACACTGGCGCACGCGTCAACTTATCCTTTAGACTCTTGAAGGCATCCTCACACACTTCGTCCCAGACGAAGGACTGATTCTTCTTAGTCAACTGAGTCAACGGTGCTGCTATCTTGGAGAAGTCCTGGATAAACTTACGATAATATCCAGCTAATCCCAAGAAACTTCTCACATCTGTTACATTCTTGGGCGTAGGCCAATCCTGTACCATAGCCACCTTCGCAGGGTCCACGGCAATACCACTCTCTGAAACAACATGACCCAAGAATCTTACTTCCCTTCTCCAAAAATGACACTTAGAGAATTTCGCTTTCAATTGGTGTTTCCTCAACACCTCCATCACTATCCTCAAGTGTCCCTTGTGCTCCTCCTCTGTCCTTGAATAAACAAGGATATCATCCATGAACACAAGAACAAACTTATTCAACTGATCTCTGAACACTCGATTCATAAGATCCACAAAATAGGCTGGTGCATTGGTCAACCCAAATGGCATGACCAACCACTCATAAAATCCAGACGGCGTCCTAAATGCCATTTTCGGAACACTCTCATCTGCTACTCTAAGCTGATGAAATCCTGTCGCGAGGTCCAACTGGGAGAACACTCTTTCTCCTTCCAGTTGATCAAACAAATCATCTATCCGCGGTAGAGGATACTTATTCTTCCTCGTCACCTTATTCAACTCGCGATAGTCCACACACAAACGAAGGGAACCATCTGCCTTAGTGGCAAACACAACTGGTGCTCCCCACTCGGAGACACTCCTTCTAATAAATCCCTTCTTCAAAAGATTGCTGACTTGCACCCCAAGCTCTCTCTGCTCCCTTGGTGCCATACGACGAAGTGGCATCACTATAGGTCTGGCATCTTTCACTAAATCAATACGGAACTCAATCTCTCGGTGTGGTGGGAGCCCGGTCACCTCCTCGAAGACGTCCGGATACTGGCCAACCACGGGCACATCTGACAACTCATCCTGCGGGATGTCGAGGGAATTTACAAAACTAGCCATAACCCCATCACTAGGTAGACTACCAAACACTACCCTCCGCCCATCATCCGCCCTCACTGTCACCAAAAAGCCCTCACAGTCTACCACCACCCCGTATCTTTGGAGCCAATCGACTCCCAATATAATGCCATACCCAGTAAAGCCCAAAACAAAGCAATCACATACAAACATACATCCATGACTCGATAAGACCAAATTTCTGCAAATCATACTAAGGCTAGTCGAACCACCAATCGGTTTCGTCACAACCAATGGTCTATCGACTATCTTGGGTTCCAGTCCCAACCTATCTACCAGGTCACTAGATATGAAGGAACGGGAAGCCCTAGTATCAAACAAAACTCGAACTGGTACATCATAAATAGAAAGCATACCTTGAATAACAACATTCTTTCCTTTCTCCGCCGCAGTTGGGGCATTCGACGAAGAAGGAACAACATCAATAGCATATGCTTTCACAATCTGCTTCTCCTTAAGAGGTTGCGGACACTTATCCTTCTGATGTCCCATTTGACCACAGTTGTAGCACTTCCTTTCCGCTGGCTTGGCCCGACATTCTTTAGCATAATGGCCCTTCTTTCCACAGCTGAAGCACTCAACATCCTTCTTTCTCTTTTTCTGGCCACCCTTAGATTGGTCATGCTTCCTCTTATTCTAAGAATTATTCTTGCCTCCACCGCCTGCTTGCGGCTTTGGCCCTTCTGCAGATGCAGCCTCAGTCTTTGACTTAGGGTAAAGACTCTCTGATCTCAAAGCTTTCCCCACGATCGATTCAAAAGTCTCCTCGATGTGGTTGATAAGCCTTTCCCCCAAGTATCCATCCAAACCAGTAATGAACTTCTCATTCTTCTTCTCAGGAGTGTCAATGAGAGACAGTCCATACTTCGACAAAGTGTCGAACTCAGCAATATAATCAGAAACTGCCCTTCCGTTCTGCTTGAGTTCCAAGAACCTCTAAAACAACACTGACTTCTGGGCAGCTGGAATAAACTTCTCACTAAAGCGAGCCTTGAACTGATCCCAAGTAACCTGGTCCTCTGGAGTAGCTGTTCTAATAGCATTCCACCAATTCATCGCTCGCCCTTGCAGCTGACGAGACGCTAGCCTTCTCTTCATCGCATCCTCAAGACCTAAGTCATCAAAGATATGATCACAACTATCCATCCAATCTTGAACATATGTGGCCGACTCCGTTCCATGGAACGGCTTTCCTCCAAGATTAGTGTAATTCTTGCACAACTTGGCGAAATCGACCCTAGGCGCCTGCACTACTGGGCCAACACCAACCCCGGGATTGGGAACTGCCCCTTGCACTTCTCTAAGCATGTCTCTCATGAGGTTAGTAAACATCGCCCTCATGTCAGCGGCATTCCCTTGGTTGGTCCCTCTACCAGCACCCCTCGTGTCTCGGCTCATCGTCAATCTGAAAAAGGGAAACGATTAACGACCCCATAGTGGTGCTAGTGCAGTGCGACTTCATTCTTATACTACTAATAGTATATATATACATAGCTTTTGAAAACCAAAATAATTACAAATACGCACTCTCATATACGCACTAACTCTCCCTAGTGTCTTTCCCTAGGTTAACTACGCAACCTAGAGCTCTGATACCAAGTGTGACGGCCCGCCCCACACCAACCGACATTTACTCCAAAAGTGCGCTGTACACATGTCCAGTTAGCACGGAACGGGTCGTCAGAAGGAAAAGAAAGAAGGAAATGAACATACAAAGAACCTGTAGAATGTCTCACAGCGCATAGAACAAAATATAATAATAATATACTTGACATAAAACAGGAGAGACAGTGCATAAGCTGGAAATCAGAACTAAACATCATAGCAGCGGAAATCCAAAATTCAGCTTATTACAACTTTCAAACTGTCTCAAAGCAAAAGAAAGATAAAGGAGGTACACTACTAATGCCCAAGTAGCGACCGCCAACGACACAGGGAGAATGTGTGTATATATATATCATACGTGGAAGCCTCATGCCCGCCTCCGAATCAGCTACTCGCGCATCACCAGCTAACCTGTCTCTGGTCTGCTCGTGTGAGCACCCAGAGTAATAAGAGGAGACATAAAACTCTGGGTCAGACATAAAGCCTGGTATGAGCGATAAGCATCTAAAGTGAACAATAACAGGTAGACTAAAACATACCTAAACCTGGACCTGCAACCAAAGAGTTAGCACTACATACTGTACAACACTCTAAGGTATTGATTGACATAGAAATGTGTTTATTTTATGCTCTTATATCTTATCTTTTGTATATAAATAAATATTACTTGGGTATTGTTTTGTTATTTTTACAGATAGTCCAACCCAGCCCGCATGCAACCAGAAATGTAGAGAAATAGAGTTCAATTTGCTGTGTATTTGCATTTTGAAGAATTGTAGATGAAGATATCACATCTAGTTGTTGTTGGACAAGAAAAGGAGTGATAAAAAGGCTTGCACATCACAAATCAATGAAGAAATATCAAGGAAGCAAGAGGAAAAAGAGAAAAGGCCCAAATTTGCTTTATTTATCTAAGGCCCATTTATGTTTCTCATTGTAAACTAATTAGTGGTGCAATGACCAGGCCCATTTACCATTAGGGTTAGGGTTAGGGTTTGGCTATCTACCCTATATATACCCTTGTAATGGCATTGTAGCCACCATCCTATATCTCATCTCTTATTCCATTGTTCTAATAAAAGTTCTTCTTTCTCTTTTATTTTCTGCATTTTTTTAGCAACTAGTGTTGTCTATACGATTAGATTCGGTAGAACACTATTTGTATTTTGCACTTGTTTGCATTAGTGATTTACCGTCTGATTAGATTCAGCGGAAATCCTAATTTTAATTTTTGTTTGTTATTTCAATTTCTGCAATTTCAATTTCTGCTTTTATTATTTTCTTAGGTCAAATTGGGTTTGATTAGATTCAAATCTAATTCATAGTTTCATTTGCTTTCCATTGAAATTGTGATTTGATCGTCGGTTCAGTTAGATCTGTTCTGAATCAAATTACAGTTTTAATTTTGTTTTGTTTTGCAAAATCAACCTCCAAAGTTCGTCTAACACGCCCACGAAACATATAAATAATAAAATTTAACTTTCCTCCCTGTTTTCGACCTGTATGCTACACACCTGTATGCTTGCAGAATTTATTACAAATGTCGCGCTTTTCTAATTCATAGACTAGCGTCGATCAAGTTTTTGGCGCCGTTGCCGGGGAGGTAACGATTAAATTTTATTATTTATTTAATTTTTGATTCGTGTTAGTTTTTACTTTTAATTTATTTTTTTCTTCCTTTTGTGTTCTTGTATATTAAAAAAAAAAATCTTTGATTGGTTGATCTGGTATTAACCGTTGATATCACGATCTCCAAGACAAGAATTTTTTTTTTTTTGCCATTTTTGTCTAGATTCCTTTCCATTTTTTTTAAACTTCCTTCCAATTCTTATTTTCTACCATCTTCTTTAAAAAAAAAAAATGGCTTTTCTTCTATACTTTATTTCCTTTTCTTTTCAATCTATACATTTCTTTCCCCTTTCTTCTTGTACAAATTTCCTATCAAAAAAAAAAAAAAAATCCTTTTACAGTTTATTTTCTTCTTTCTTTCCCTCTTGTTTTGATTTCTTGCTGTTTTCTTTCCCGATCACTCACATACTATTTCTTCTCCACACCATACCCTATTCACGCCCACATTCAGAAACTGCCATATTCTGTCATCAAAGTCCAACGCATCACCAGTTGGACGATCACCTTCACCTCCTCTCAGCAACATCTACCATCTCCATCAGTAAATCCACCGTTGACTTCAACAGCACGTCACCCACACTCACCACTATACCAAACAACACAGTTACAAAAAAAAAAAAAAAAAAAAAAAAAAAAACTGCATACCACACTTACAGACCCAATCAAGCAAACTTCCAAAGCCGTTCATCATCTCCAGACCAATTTTCATAGATCCAAACATCCTTACTCCGATCAACACTCCACAAAAATCACTCTCAATACCCTCGCAAATTCCAATCCAGCAATTGCCATATTTCACTTTCTGCAAGTTGCCATCACAGCACCAAACTGTGGTCATCTCAGCCTTCCCCATTGATCACCACAAACCCCCACATCCAGTCACAACCTCCTAAACAACGAAACTTCCCCTTCATAACAACAATCCCTCAAACCGTTCACAGTTCACACCATACCAAATCACATCCGAAGCCTACATCCATCCCTCAACGATTCTCAAAATCCACGCACAAACAAAGCACCACCTTTCCATTACATCAACCCGTTTCAAACGCACCAACACCACAGTCTTTATACCGTCAAACAAACTGTTGCAATCAAAAGTCACCCCAATTTCTCATCACAAACAAATCAAACAAAAAAAACAAAAAAACAACAGCAAAAAAAAAGTCACCCTAATTTTTTTTTTTTTTTTTTTTTGCACCTCGTCTAAACGTCCATCTCCATAACAAATTTCCAGTCCACACTTAACCATCGTCTGCACCCTCCTTCATATCCAGCCCCAAGCTCCTTCCCAAAACACTACAGATCGCCTCAATAAAGCAGCCCTACACCAACAGTCACCAGATCATCTTCACGTTCGAACCAAGTTTTACCCCACAGCCAACCTCTCATCCAATTCCTCTTGCCACAGCTTCTGTCAATCAGCACCGATCAACCTTCGTACCATTCACCATTAGTTTTCGTTACTGCTCATAGCCCCGTCCATCTCACAGACGAGTAGCAATTTGGACCGCTTCAACCAGTATTGCAACTCCGAACCTTCATCAACACTACTAATCCACTGTTCAGAACAATCAAATCCATCCACAAGCGATCTCCGACAAGCCAATTCGAACAACCTCTCGCTTTCATCGTCGTGCAATTTCTCCATCACCAAACCCCTGAAAACGCGTGAGATCCCAAAATTTTCGAATCAAATTGAGAAGACGGACAAATTCGTTATGAGACCCACAAATCCAAACTGAATCAATTCGGATCGGTATCAAATTTGAAAAAAATAATAACAAAAGGATTCGGCATTCCTTTTCTGAAGCAAACGAGCGTGTTTATTTTCATTTTTGGTTTGGAGTTGCTGAACAAGGGGCTATTTGTTTCCATTTTGGTGAGATTTGTTTATTAAAAAAAAAAGACAGAGAGTGAAAGGGAACGTGTTTTGTTCTTTAGGGTTTTGAGGAAATCCTTATTCTGAGTAAATTGTTATTGAAGCCGTAAACACGGTTGTACTGTCATTGAAGTAGAGAAATAATAGGTTGTTGGGTTGACCATTTTGTGCGGGTCATTTTTTTTTTTAATTTTTTTTTTCACTTTGGAAGAGTGGGCTTTTGGTTACAATTATTTAGGTGAGGAACGTTCTTGTTGAGTGCAAAGGTTGCTTGCTATTTGTCATTGGATTGGAGTGATTTTTATTTTTTATTTTTTTATGGAGAAATCGGTTCTTCTGTTTAATTGGAAGGGTTTGGTTTTGCCAATTTGTTGTTGAGTTTGCTTTTGTTTTTTCTTAAGCTCTCACACTTTTTATTCTCTCCTTTTGATTTCAAATTACCATATCATTCTTAAAAAAAAAGGTGAGAAAGGAACCAATCGGACAAACTTCAAGCAAAACAAAAATTCAAAGGATCAAGGCGAAGGAAGAATACAAGTTCATCAACAATAATCCGAGTCGAGCAAAACAAATAGTAAAGCTCAAATATTCTCTGGACGGACCGCCATACCCCACGGTAATATTTTTCTGAACTCTACAGGTGCTGAAGCGACCTAAAAATATATTGAAATTGTTGTAAAAATCTTCTGCAGGGGCAGCGGCTTGAATGTAAAAATTTTAATTCTGCAATTTATACTTCTATGACTGTTCTGTGACTGTAATTTCCAAATTAATTTGGTGCGGACTGATATTTCCATAACCGAAATCTTCATTCTCATTGTTTTCAACAATAAAAATAGACGATGCAAAATAATATAATTGAAAAGTGGTGTTTTGTGAAGTCAACTGTCTCGTACAAATGGATCGCGGATATATTTTAGTTCAATTTATTGAACTTTTAGCAAAAGAGGTTGCATACTACCCGTAAAACATTGGTCGTATCCCTTAGTTTTATACTATACGTGAACGGCCATAGGACCCTCTTCCCCCTTCCAATTGAGTCAGTTAATTAATATAGCACAACTCATTATTTTATATTATTTTGAATTGAGAATAATTTCTGTCTTGCCGTGAATTCATTTCAAATGTCTAATTCAAAAAAATCATTGAGAGAAATGTGGGATACTAATCGAAGTAGACGTCCTCTTGAAGAGTATGAGTATGAATTGCAACTCATGAAACAAGATTTTCCAAAATTTCGTGAGCCCAATGTCAACAATTTTCAAAATTTTCCAACTGACCAACATTTTCAAAATCATAGATATAATCGAAATGATGATTTCAATTTAAATAATTTCGATTATGGGTCACATCCACATCAAAACGGTTTTGAATCGCAAAATAGCTTTGATCCACATCAATATGGGGTTGTAAACCAAAATTTTCAAAATTATAGCCCATATCAACACTTTGAAAATGACCAAAATTGCAATTTTCCTTCGAATTTCAACAATTTTGGTTACGAACATAATTTTTATAATCAAAACGATTTCCAATATCATTGTCATTTTTCTGAAAATTCAAACAACCATCACTTTGAAAATAATATTGATTGTGAAATTGATGTGGACTATAATTTTGAGAATCAAGAAATCCAAAATGAGAGCTCTCAAATCAACGATTCTGAAGAATATCACCTTAACATTCTTAGTGAGAGGGCTGATGAACTTCTTTGTTTATTGACAACTTTGAAAGAACAACAAGAGCAACAAAATCAAATTCAAACAAGCGATGAATCAGAAAATAATCCATTCTTTACGGATAGTGATAATTTTCAGATAACAACTTTCGAAATTGAGAATAACGATCTAAATGAAGTTGTTCAAAATTCAACGAATGATCTGGACTTCGATTCTTTTCAGAAAAAAGATTTAAGCTTAGATTTTGATCTTCCTCTTTTGGGCTGTGAGAAACTTGAAATCTTTGAAATTGAACAGAATGAAAATGTTGAATTTTTCAATTCAAATGTGGAAAAGGATTTTAACGAACATGAATTCTTTGGATTGAATGAGGAAGAGTTGCCAAATGAAGAAGAAGTAGATTCACATCAGAGTTCGAAAAGTTCGATTTTGAGGTTCCAAACGAACTAGAATTTGTCAGTGTCGAAAATACGTTGCCAATCAAGAAAGGCGATCACATAGTCTTGAACAACAGTCAGATTTCAACTTTCACTGAGTTTATATACGATCACAAATTTTTGAGAAATTACACTGACAAATTTGTTGAATATATGAATTACTTTTGGAATGCTGGCTTGGTTGAAAAATTTCAGGTTTGGACAACCCTGAACATTCGTTTACTGGAATACAAATCTAGGTTTAAACATGAGATGGTTTTTAAAAACTCTTGCTTGTTAGAAAACATGCCTAGACATAGTGGGAATGGGATTCATCGGGCTAGAACCAAGTGTGGGGGGAAAAGTTGGTGGAACTCTTTGCATCGCATACATCGCAAACACATATATCATTGTACATATGATCCATTTCTCCATATAGTTAAACAGCATTTCATTTTACAAATAATTTTGCATTTAATCCATCTCTGGGTACGATCTTTCAAATTTAGAAAAAAATTACAGTGTGGACACTGTTTAGTTCAAGTGTGGGGGGAGTCTGCATTTCATCCATTTTCATTTTTCTTTGTTTTTTATTTCTTTTTATTTTCAGCCATTTTAGATTGTAGTGACATACCATAATTTTTTTTTCTTTGAAATACGACTCATTTTCAAGTGATACAACAAAATAAGTTTATAATTTTTAGCCAGTTGATAGTATTTTTCTCTCTCAACTTAGATCGAATAGGAAATATAATGAAAAGTTTAATTTTGAGGGATAATAGTGTAACCAGTACATAGGGAGATTCTTAGGTGATGGCCATGAAATCTATTCTATATTGTAGACTTTGTTTAAATAAGTGGAGGACTTAAAATACTTATATTGGCTTTTCAAATCTTTAAAACTAAGTTGTGTTAAGTTGAATTCGCGTAACTCTCTGTTGTGCTTATAATTTCAATAATAATAATAGTATTCCAATGGTATCCAACATTGCTTGTATATCGAGCGTTGGTGTGCAAACCCGCCAAGCTCTATCCAACACGTTGTTGACAAAGTCAAAGTTGGAATATCTTGGTCTCATTTTATGGGATTGGACACCTAAGGATTACCGACACGTTGTTGGCAAAGTCAAAGTCATCCTGCACAATCCGCCAAGCTCTTTATCACTCTCCGTTAGTCCGCGAGGCAGTGCATGGGTGGTAAACCTTGGTCTTTTTAGTTAGGTGTATGTACTTAATCATAAATCTTAAAATTTTATAGAATAAAGAATAAGCGATGATACCCAAACACTTCTTGACCTTATTGATTTGACTAGCCATACATGAGAAAATGAGAATACCACTTTGCAAACTGTGCCAAGCAAACTAAGAATTTATTTCATGGCTGCACTATGTTATCGACCGAACTAACTGGCCAAACTGGAATTTAACATTTGAAAACTTGATTTATATTGAAAATTTGTGACTAGTTGAGGTATCTAAAATAAAATCAACTGGTTAGAAATTTTTAACTTAATTTGTTGTACCACTTTCCTGAAATAAGTCGTGTTTTCATTTTTCGTTTTTATTTGCATATGTCCATTGCATTCATGTAGTTTCATTAGAATCATAGCATACTGCATTTGGATTTTGTGGGTAGTATCCGCTGAAAACCCTCACGAGACACCACTCGTCCTACTAGGGACACCTAGAGGTTTAACGGCTTGTTGCATGCGCTCAATGCAATCGTGTTTCCTACGAAAGTGTGACCTATCTAGTTTAGTTTTTCATTTTTTGTTTTACTCGAGGACGAGTAAAAGATAAGTGTGGGGGTATTTGATTGACATAGAAATGTGTTTATTTTATGCTCTTATATCTTATCTTTTGTATAAAAATAAATATTACTTGGGTATTGTTTTGTTATTTTTACAGATAGTCCAACCCAGCCCGCATGCAACCAGAAATGTAGAGAAATAGAGTTCAATTTGCTGTGTATTTGCATTTTGAAGAATTGTAGATGAAGATATCACATCTAGTTGTTGTTGGACAAGAAAAGGAGTGATAAAAAGGCTTGCACATCACAAATCAATGAAGAAATATCAAGGAAGCAAGAGGAAAAAGAGAAAAGGCCCAAATTTGCTTTATTTATCTAAGGCCCATTTATGTTTCTCATTGTAAACTAATTAGTGGTGCAATGACCAAGCCCATTTACCATTAGGGTTAGGGTTAGGGTTTGGCTATTTACCCTATATATACCCTTGTAATGGCATTGTAGCCACCATCCTATATCTCATCTCTTATTCTATTGTTCTAATAAAAGTTCTTCTTTCTCTTTTATTTTCTGCATTTTTTTAGCAACTAGTGTTGTCTATACGATTAGATTCGGTAGAACACTATTTGTATTTTGCACTTGTTTGCATTAGTGATTTACCGTCTGATTAGATTCAGCGGAAATCCTAATTTTAATTTTTGTTTGTTATTTCAATTTCTGCAATTTCAATTTCTGCTTTTATTATTTTCTTAGGTCAAATTGGGTTTGATTAGATTCAAATATAATTCATAGTTTCATTTGCTTTCCATTGAAATTGTGATTTGATCGTCGGTTCAGTTAGATCTGTTCTGAATCAAATTACAGTTTTAATTTTGTTTTGTTTTGCAAAATCAACCTCCAAAGTTCGTCTAACACGCCCACGAAACATATAAATAATAAAATTTAACTTTCCTCCCTGTGTTCGACCTGTATGCTACACACCTGTATGCTTGCAGAATTTATTACAAATGTCGCGCTTTTCTAATTCATAGACTAGCGTCGATCAGGTATCATATCAAACAGTATAAAGATACGGAGGTGGGGGAGGTGTGCATGTCATAGGGATGGCAAACAATCAAACATAGCATCCATCCTCACATCTCTCGCTCAGTGCGTAAAGCATACGATATTGACCACTTCGATCACCCAACATACCTTGCTACGATCACTCTGCCCCATGAAGTCATAAATGGCTTCACTGCACTGATAACGTAGCCACTAATCCTTTGCTATGTCCACTTTGCCTCATGGAGTCACAAGAACCCCACTGCACTGTCTCATAGCCTTACCAATCCTTACTATGTCCACTTGCCCCATGGAGTTATTCACCCCATCTGCGCTGGCTCATAGTCTTACTATGCATCACCTTGCCCCTCAGGTCATATTGACCCTACTGCACTGATAACGTAGTCTTGCTACCATCACCTTGCCCCTCAGGTCATAATGACCCTACTGCACTGATAAGTAGCCCATCTTTCATTCTTAGTGGTGAATCGAAGTTATGAACGACGACAACTCCTTAGCACACGTCCCACAGCAAAGTCCAACCATGAAGTGAACTCATCGGTTCCCAACTGGATCCTGAGCTCTAACTTCCCATATTGGACTACCTTTGCATCTCGGGTTATTGGTCAATACTGGGTCGGGTCGGGTTCCTCCTCAAGCCATCGGTTCGGGTCGGGTATCCTCCATCTATTCGGGTCGGGTCTTCTTCTGGTGCGGTTCGGGTCGGGTGCCACTCCATCGGTTCGGGTCGGGCGTTTCTCCTCGGGTCGGGTCGGGTGTCATCTCCCCTCCAGCTCGTGCCTCCGTTCCGATCCGTCTCCTCGTCCTTCACATGCTCCTATCCGATCCATCCTCATGCCTCCGCTCCGATCCGTCCTCCCTAATCCGATCCGATCCCAGTTCAGTTAGCGTGGCCTTCCTTTTTGCCATTTTTCCCAAGTGTCAGGTTTCGATCCGATCGGATTCCTTGCCCAGTTCAACATATCCGATCCGAGCCCCATATCTGATCCGAACCCTGCACTGTTTTCTGAAACTGTTCCAGCAAGTGTTTACGCCATTCGACGACGTTTTCGACCATTCTAACTATTGAAATCAATCACAAAGCATTTCATACAGTCATAGCAACATGCATAATCAACCACAAACATCAAAACATCAACATGATAGGTTAAAATGGATCAAACATACCCAAAATCCCACATTTCCCCTTAAGCATGTTTAGGTGAAACTAATGATAGGATTAGCAAAACTTAAGCAAATTAACCCAATTACATATCAGAGGTCTAAAACATCATCTAGGAATTTATGAACATTTTTCCCGAATTTTACCATGCCTAAATTCGCTAATTAGCACTAATTACCCTTAACTAGCCATAATTAGTGTAAAACTATGCAAATCACTCACCTTAGCCACAAATAAACTAAGATCTGAAATAAATCTCTGATTTGATACAAATCCCAACCCTAAACAGCAGCTCCAATGTTGATTTGTTGTAGATCTCCCTTGATTAGATGTTGCTAAGCTTAATCCTTGACCAAAAGATGATTTGGAGGTGATTTAGAGGTTAGAGGCCATTTTTAGGGTACCTTGGTGATAAGTGGAGGCTAGAAAACTGAAATGGAATGATCCTGTAACACCCCGCCTCCGCTAGGGTCACTCGCAAAGGAATGCACTAGCTTTAGAGGGGCATTATTGGTAAACATGCACAGAAATATCACAAGACAGAACATATATAAATAGCGGAAGTAAAATCAAACTTTCATAAATTCAATAATTAAGGTCTAAAGCCTTTTACATCAGAGTACATCAAAACCTGTCTTGCAATAGTAAAGAAGCATAAAGACTTTTTAATAAATTATTCCCCAAGTAAAACAGTAAAGTAGCCATAGCCAAGAGAAGTCCAAGCCATCCATGATGACCTTCAAGCAGAAGAAGTCCGAACTAAACAGCATTGTTTGCTCCCTGAAACCTGGGGGGGGAAACGGAAGAAAAGAGGTGAAACAAAACGGGTCAGTCAAAAAGACTGAGTAAGTCCTATCTACTTCCAGTATAAAAACAGGTAAAGGTAACATGACATACATAAACTGAAAGTAAACATAAGGATAACTACAAGATAGATAAACCAGGGTAGCCGGTTGAACTACTGCGGCAAGGTAAACTAAGGTATCATGATAAACTACGGTGTTATGATAAGTCAAGGTATCACATCGTCAGATTTCTATCGAGTACATTATCCCAAGGTATCTACCCCGTCTAACATCCCACGGTATCTATTATGTATATTCTTCCTAGTTCTAACATGTATATTTGCTCTGCACCTCTCGTACTAGTATCCCTACCCACGTCATGTGTTAACCATGAATGTCCCGTGCTCAAAGTCGTGTAATGGTCCATGTCAACCTAATATCGCATATATAGGTTACTCAAATCATATGTTTCTTTCCATGTATACAAGTTCAGTCCTTTGCCGTACCTCGTACGGGCTTCCTCATGTCGTATTATCCTTGAAATCGTTTGGACTGTCACCCTTGTTCTAGCTAGGCTCTTCCATATGAATCATCGTTTGAACTACTAGGACTTACGCCACCTAGCACCACCAGGGATTACGCTTACCTATTGCACGCTTTCATATTTCGGTTTGGGTTAAACCACCTAGGCCACTAGGGATTACGCTAACCCTCAACCGCGCCCTTTTTCCCACGCATTCATCGTGAATCGTTTTTCTATAACTGTATGCACATGTATCACATCGTGCCATCCGAGTCCTGTCACAGGGCAAAACAAGAAATACAGGACTCGGTCGGGAGCTTTAGATTTATCTGCCGATGCAGATACTAAGGTCTGCTTTTCTACACGTGGCTATGGTCCCACGAGACCCCTCCCTCAACTAGTGAAAGGCAACACAAGAGAAAATCTTGCATGAGAACTACACTCCGGCCAGCCCACATCCTACGGCCTACCTCACCCATAATTAGATAGCAATTATGGTCTGTTGGGTGTTCCCTGCCCTTCCGTACGTACACGCTTAACTCAAGATGGTAGATGATCGACGAACTTGCTATCTCGGGCACCTTATGTATTCATCGACTCACTGCTATCCACCCCAGTCTTTAGGTCGCTCGCATAGCAACCAAGGCATATTCTTGGTTCTTCTAACGCAGACCTTAACCTCTTGTGAGCCCAGGATGATCATCTGCGACCTCATAGAGGGATACCAAGAATATCCTCACGTTCCCCGAAGCCGCTGCTTCGTTACCCAGTTCGCTGGAGCTTTTATCTAAATCAGATAGCCTGCTCCTACGCGTATACTTAAACGATGACCTACCGTATCGGGTTACTCATCTATCTAAGAAGTGGTCCAGATTTCCTTGACTAAGAATTATTACTTAGTTTCCCTTAACTAAGGTTTACCACTTAGCCTTATTTCCATTACCCTTGTTAACTATGGTTATTTACCTAATCCTCCGAATTAGGGTTTATCTAATGGGTTAAGTGTCAGTTAAGTTCACAACTTAACCCGTCTACAAAACATGTCGAAACTGGCTAAGTATCCAAGTCCAAGACTTAACCCTACAGACCATGTGTCAAGTTGGTTAAGTATATCAAGCAACCCATGACTTAACCTCGTCTAATTATCATTTTAGATTGGTTAGGTATATATTAATTTGACCCTATCAAATTACGGAGTCAAATCGGTCAAGCGTATTCGAAACGATTCGTGACTTAGCCTTATCATGTTTTCACATTAGATTGGTTAAGTATAGGTTAACTTAACCTCATCAAATTAACGAGTTAGATTGGTTAAGTATAGGTCACTTAACCTCATCAGATCATCGTGTTAAATTAGTTAAGTGTTTAACTTAACCCCATTAAATTACCAAGTTGGATTAATTAAGTCTAGGCTAACTTAACCCCATCCGATTACCATGTTTAGATTAGTTAAGCCTAATCTTAACCCCATCCATTAACTGTATTATATGGTTAAGTGTCATTAAGAAAATTTACTTAACCTTATCACGTTATCGTGTTGGATTGATTAAGTGTTGGTTAACTTAACCCCGTCCACTAGTCGTATAAAAATGGTCAAGCGTCATTAGGCAAATCAAGTTACTTAACCTACCCAAGCTTATCATGTTTTGTTAAGTATCATTAGCCTAATCAAATTACTTAACCCATTTGTCCATATCATATTTGGTTAAGCCTCATTAATCAAATTAACTTAACCCTATTATGTGGCATTAATTTAATTAATGCACCCTCAACCTCTCACATTAGACCTTGTTGTGGTTACTAGTTAAGCCGGGCGGGTCCGGGTAGATTTACACCACAACCTAGTCTAACCTCGGGTCTTAAGCGCGACATGACCAACTTCTCACATTGGGTCCTATTGTTTGCAACTACTAGTTAGGCCGGTCGGTTCCGGGTAGTTTTACGTTGCAAACTCAACCCAACCTCGAGTTGGCTACACTTATATTATCTAAGTTCATCATGTTTCCAAACATGTTACAAGTTTTTAAGCATTTGGGTAGACCTAACTTAATAGGTAAATTCCCAAAGGGTAGACCTAACTTAATAGGTAAATTCCCAAGCTCATGTTTTTATGCATACTTACATGCCAACTTCCATGTTATCTTTCAAGTCATATTTTCAAGTAAAAACACATGTCATAATCAAGTTAAGATTTCACGACATGTTCATGTTTATCTAACTACCCAAAAATCGTGTTTTCCCAACGTGAGCAAAGCGAGTCAACATAGTAAGAATACCATGTCACATATTGGTCTCAAAACATGCATGATGCCAAAAAGGGATTGGCTTCCACATGCATAACATCATAAAGGGATTGGCCATAAACATGCATAGTGTCATAAGGTAATTTGGCCACAAACACGCATATTATCAAAAAGGGTTTAGCCATAAACATGCATATTATCAAAAGGGTTTGGCCATAAACATGCATAACTTAAAAGAGGGGATTGGCCACAAGCATGCATAATCTCATAAAGGACTTGGCCACAAACTTGCATGATAGCATAAAGGGTTTGGGTTCATAAACATGCATAAGCCCCAAAATCTAGTCTTAGCCAATGTTTCACAAGTAAAATGGTTCCTAAAGGTTCATGCTAGCATTGCATGCATAAAGATCCAAACTTGCAAGTTAAACTAGGTTATGCATAGCATGAGAGGCATGATTAAGTCACTCACATGGCCTAAGATCATAAATATGAACACAAGAGGCAAGGTAAGGTTCATATAGGTTCGCATAATCATGTTTAGCCTCATTTTATCCCATGTCATTATCAAAACTACCGTTTCCATCTAAAAGTAGCTAGAACTTACATAGTTAAGCCTAGGGAAAGAAGCATGGATCATCTTGGCTAAGAAAGGTGCCTCCTTTGTAGAAGAATCGTCATGGAACTCGCATAGCAATGTTGATTTGGCCTTGATTTGGTGTAGCAAGCTTGCACCTTTTGATTTGAACTTGATTTGAGTGCATAGGCTCTAGGGATTGGAGATGGAGGCCATGATCAATATTGATTTTGGCAGCACTTAGTTGCTAGGTTTGATTTTTAGGGATTTAGGTTGGGTTTAGGGTCTTTTTATAGAGATTAGGATAGTTTTAGGCCATAGGATTAGATCTAGGATTAATCTAGACCACAGAAATCGTCACAGGCCCATCAGACTAGACCAAGACTGCATCCAGGTGCACCAGATCAGAATCAGCCGACAGGGCAAGTCGACAGCCCTATCGACATGCCTGTCGACATGCCTGTCGACATGCCTGTCGGCATGCCTGTCGACTTGTCTAGGCGGGAATTTTCCCGCCTGGCCCCATTTATGCATGTTTCGAAATTCAAATTTCCCGAAAACTTCTTTGGGCCTTAACCGGGTCATACGGACTCCGATTTTCAAAAACTCGGACTCTATTTCGCGTATTTTTCCGAGACGAACGCAATGGCATAGCCCGTTTTACTTGATTCAGAATTTAAAATTAAATTCTTCCTTGATTCTCGTTTTAACATGTTATTGAAATACGGGTTGTTACATTCTCCCCACCTTTTAGGATTTCGTCCCCGAAATCTCCAAGTTAGGAAGAACATATCCTACCATCCATCATCCATCTACTCAAAACATCATCCACAAGCAACCATCGTCCTTAGATGATTTCTAATGCTGTATGAATACATGCAAAGAGTGTGTGTATATGTTCCTTAGCTAATGCTAATGATCAGGCCTGAAAAATCTCTTGAATGCAAAAATATGTTTAGTGCTATGAATCCAACATGTATGCAAATAGTCCTAATCATATATATACACTATATGCGTGCACAAACATTCATCCATATGCAACGTCCACATGGTAACACATTCAATTTCATCCATAAACAAGTATAAATACTCGTGCATATGCAATATGAAATGTGACCGAGTCGAGCTAATATCTAATGTAAATTCGCGCATCCACGAGCAACCACTTGCAACCATTTGCAACCATATCAACCATAACATGTTTCAAATACATGTTTACATCCATAGGGTTCTACCTAAGATTCCCTGAAACAGGGTCGAGAAGATAACCAAAACAAACTCCGTACGGGGTTTGTAACAGAGACAGGACCGAGAGGATATCCATAAAAGATAGCCTACAAGCAAGCTCAACAGAAAAACAGGGATCGAGGATATATTCCCAAAAGAGATATCATGCACGTATTTAGTCTTCAGTCTCCTGAGTCGCATTACCTTGAGCTTAGTTCCATCAGGCCTTGACTGCCTTTGACTTCATGATTTCGTAGCTCCTTGATTCCTATTTCCAAGGTGTGAGTGAAACTCATTTCACTGTCGCCTCTCGTTTCACTTTCACTTATTCTTTCCCTAGTATACTTAGCTCAACCATATCTACGTACTCAAGCCAGCTCTCCAAAATTCACTAGTGAATTCTGGATCTCGTTTTCCGATGCCAATCCAAATTGCCAAGAGTCCTTACTAGGGTGATTCCCATAACTCATGCATAATCGAAACGAACCATCCGCCTTAGCGGCGAATTCTATTCAAACGGACTACCAACAACTGCATCCTGGGATTCTAGGTAACTAGCCATGACAGAACCCAAAAGGTTACACGAGACTTCGAGGGTATCACCAAGATGAGTCGAGAATCTAACTACCCTCTTCCCAAAACCGAGAATGGCACCCCTTACTGGATAACCACTTCATCCCTAGAATCCATCCATAGCTTATAAACATAAGGCATAGACATTCTCAAATCCAAACAAGTCATGAATAAATGGACCGATCTTCCAATAGGACTTGAGACAAAAACGGGATCCTCTATTATACTAGTATTAAGGTGCATAGACTCAACTATCGAAGCGGACTTAAAAAGATGCGGTGATCAAAACAAAGTCCCGACGGGATGATAGAGAAGAAAAACTAAACCTTTAACAAGATCGTTACCCTCCTTCTGAGGTACCCTAGAAATGAGAGCATACTATTGCCCTCCGAATGATCTTGTCCCTGTTCCATGGTACTTAACTATCCGTCCCGTTTCACCATGCCAAAGGTACTCTCTCGTCATGGGTTTTATTGTTCATCTTTCTCCCTCCTTTTAGGACTCAGCCATACCAACATGTTGCTTATCCCTGAGCTCGTATCCTTTTTCCTTGTCCTTACCATCCTTTCATGCATAACTCTGCAACGGTCTCTCGAGAACCACCTCCATCGTACGGGAAACACTTACGCAGCTAGAAAGACTAGTCGCAGTCAAAACCACTGTGACTACAGATGGAGGAAAGAAAGGAAAAGAGATTCAATCAAGGAAACAAGGATAATGCTAATGGCCTTTGGGGAATAGCCTTTTTCTTTTTAAAAGAAAATTTTCTTGAAAAATACTTCTTTGTAAACGGTTTTTCAAATAGTTTTCAGAAGGTTTTAAAAACTTTTGCCCAGTCTGGTAACCTTCTGCTCTGATACCAAATGTAACACCCCACCTCCGCTAGGGTCACTCGCAAAGGAATGCACTAGCTTTAGAGGGGCATTATTGGTAAACATTCACAGAAATATCACAAGACAGAACATATATAAATAGCGGAAGTAAAATCAAACTTTCATAAATTCAATAATTAAGGTCTAAAGCCTTTTACATCAGAGTACATCAAAACCTGTCTTGCAATAGTAAAGAAGCATAAAGACTTTTTAATAAATTATTCCCCAAGTAAAACAGTAAAGTAGCCATAGCCAAGAGAAGTCCAAGCCATCCATGATGACCTTCAAGCAGAAGAAGTCCGAACTAAACAGCATTGTTTCCTCCCTGAAACCTGGGGGGGGGGGAGGGGGAACGGAAGAAAAGAGGCGAAACAAAACGGGTCAGTCAAAAAGACTGAGTAAGTCCTATCTACTTCCAATATAAAAACAGGTAAAGGTAACATGACATACATAAACTGAAAGTAAACATAAGGATAACTACAAGATAGATAAACCAGGGTAGCCGGTTGAACTACTGCGGCAAGGTAAACTAAGGTATCATGATAAACTACGGTGTTATGATAAGTCAAGGTATCACATCGTCAGATTTCTATCGAGTACATTATCCCAAGGTATCTACCCCGTCTAACATCCCACGGTATCTATTATGTATATTCTTCCTAGTTCTAACATGTATATTTGCTCTGCACCTCTCGTACTAGTATCCCTACCCACGTCATGTGTTAACCATGAATGTCCCGTGCTCAAAGTCGTGTAATGGTCCATGTCAACCTAATATCGCATATATAGGTTACTCAAATCATATGTTTCTTTCCATGTATACAAGTTCAGTCCTTTGCCGTACCTCGTACGGGCTTCCTCATGTCGTATTATCCTTGAAATCGTTTGGACTGTCACCCTTGTTCTAGCTAGGCTCTTCCATATGAATCATCGTTTGAACTACTAGGACTTACGCCACCTAGCACCACTAGGGATTACGCTTACCTATTGCACGCTTTCGTATTTCGGTTTGGGTTAAACCACCTAGGCCACTAGGGATTACGCTAACCCTCAACCGCGCCCTTTTTCCCACGCATTCATCGTGAATCGTTTTTCTATAACTGTATGCACATGTATCACATCGTGCCATCCGAGTCCTGTCACAGGGCAAAACAAGAAATACAGGACTCGGTCGGGAGCTTTAGATTTATCTGCCGATGCAGATACTAAGGTCTGCTTTTCTACACGTGGCTATGGTCCCACGAGACCCCTCCCTCAACTAGTGAAAGGCAACACAAGAGAAAATCTTGCATGAGAACTACACTCCGGCCAGCCCACATCCTACGGCCTACCTCACCCATAATTAGATAGCAATTATGGTCTGTTGGGTGTTCCCTGCCCTTCCGTACGTACACGCTTAACTCAAGATGGTAGATGATCGACGAACTTGCTATCTCGGGCACCTTATGTATTCATCGACTCACTGCTATCCACCCCAGTCTTTAGGTCGCTCGCATAGCAACCAAGGCATATTCTTGGTTCTTCTAACGCAGACCTTAACCTCTTGTGAGCCCAGGATGATCATCTGCGACCTCACAAAGGGATACCAAGAATATCCTCACGTTCCCCGAAGCCGCTGCTTCGTTACCCAGTTCGCTGGAGCCTTTATCTAAATCAGATAGCCTGCTCCTACGCGTATACTTAAACGATGACCTACCGTATCGGGTTACTCATCTATCTAAGAAGTGGTCCAGATTTCCTTGACTAAGAATTATTACTTAGTTTCCCTTAACTAAGGTTTACCACTTAGCCTTATTTCCATTACCCTTGTTAACTATGGTTATTTACCTAATCCTCCGAATTAGGGTTTATCTAATGGGTTAAGTGTCAGTTAAGTTCACAACTTAACCCGTCTACAAAACATGTCGAAACTGGCTAAGTATCCAAGTCCAAGACTTAACCCTACAGACCATGTGTCAAGTTGGTTAAGTATATCAAGCAACCCATGACTTAACCTCGTCTAATTATCATTTTAGATTGGTTAGGTATATATTAATTTGACCCTATCAAATTACCGAGTCTAATCGGTCAAGCGTATTCGAAACGATTCGTGACTTAGCCTTATCATGTTTTCACATTAGATTGGTTAAGTATAGGTTAACTTAACCTCATCAAATTAACGAGTTAGATTGGTTAAGTATAGGTCACTTAACCACATCAGATCATCGTGTTAAATTAGTTAAGTGTTTAACTTAACCCCATTAAATTACCAAGTTGGATTAATTAAGTCTAGGCTAACTTAACCCCATCCGATTACCATGTTTAGATTAGTTGAGCCTAATCTTAACCCCATCCATTAACTGTATTATACGGTCAAGTGTCATTAAGAAAATTTACTTAACCTTATCACGTTATCGTGTTGGATTGATTAAGTGTTGGTTAACTTAACCCCGTCCACTAGTCGTATAAAAATGGTCAAGCGTCATTAGGCAAATCAAGTTACTTAACCTACCCAAGCTTATCATGTTTTGTTAAGTATCATTAGCCTAATCAAATTACTTAACCCATTTGTCCATATCATATTTGGTTAAGCCTCATTAATCAAATTAACTTAACCCTATTATGTGGCATTAATTTAATTAATGCACCCTCAACCTCTCACATTAGACCTTGTTGTGGTTACTAGTTAAGCCGGGCGGGTCCGGGTAGATTTACACCACAACCTAGTCTAACCTCGGGTCTTAAGCGCGACATGACCAACTTCTCACATTGGGTCCTATTGTTTGCAACTACTAGTTAGGCCGGTCGGTTCCGGGTAGTTTTACGTTGCAAACTCAACCCAACCTCGAGTTGGCTACACTTATATTATCTAAGTTCATCATGTTTCCAAACATGTTACAAGTTTTTAAGCATTTGGGTAGACCTAACTTAATAGGTAAATTCCCAAAGGGTAGACCTAACTTAATAGGTAAATTCCCAAGCTCATGTTTTTATGCATACTTACATGCCAACTTCCATGTTATCTTTCAAGTCATATTTTCAAGTAAAAACACATGTCATAATCAAGTTAAGATTTCACGACATGTTCATGTTTATCTAACTACCCAAAAATCGTGTTTTCCCAACGTGAGCAAAGCGAGTCAACATAGTAAGAATACCATGTCACATATTGGTCTCAAAACATGCATGATGCCAAAAAGGGATTGGCTTCCACATGCATAACATCATAAAGGGATTGGCCATAAACATGCATAGTGTCATAAGGTAATTTGGCCACAAACACGCATATTATCAAAAAGGGTTTAGCCATAAACATGCATATTATCAAAAGGGTTTGGCCATAAACATGCATAACTTAAAAGAGGGGATTGGCCACAAGCATGCATAATCTCATAAAGGACTTGGCCACAAACTTGCATGATAGCATAAAGGGTTTGGGTTCATAAACATGCATAAGCCCCAAAATCTAGTCTTAGCCAATGTTTCACAAGTAAAATGGTTCCTAAAGGTTCATGCTAGCATTGCATGCATAAAGATCCAAACTTGCAAGTTAAACTAGGTTATGCATAGCATGAGAGGCATGATCAAGTCACTCACATGGCCTAAGATCATAAATATGAACACAAGAGGCAAGGTAAGGTTCATATAGGTTCGCATAATCATGTTTAGCCTCATTTTATCCCATGTCATTATCAAAACTACCGTTTCCATCTAAAAGTAGCTAGAACTTACATAGTTAGGCCTAGGGAAAGAAGCATGGATCATCTTGGCTAAGAAAGGTGCCTCCTTTGTAGAAGAATCGTCATGGAACTCGAATAGCAATGTTGATTTGGCCTTGATTTGGTGTAGCAAGCTTGCACCTTTTGATTTGAACTTGATTTGAGTGCATAGGCTCTAGGGATTGGAGATGGAGGCCATGATCAATATTGATTTTGGCAGCACTTAGTTGCTAGGTTTGATTTTTAGGGATTTAGGTTGGGTTTAGGGTCTTTTTATAGAGATTAGGATAGTTTTAGGCCATAGGATTAGATCTAGGATTAATCTAGACCACAGAAATCGTCACAGGCCCATCAGACCAGACCAAGACTGCATCCAGGTGCACCAGATCAGAATCAGCCGACAGGGCAAGTCGACAGCCCTGTCGACATGCCTGTCGACATGCCTGTCGACTTGTCTGGGCGGGAATTTTCCCGCCTGGCCCCATTTATGCATGTTTCGAAATTCAAATTTCCCGAAAACTTCTTTGGGCCTTAACCGGGTCATACGGACTCCGATTTTCGAAAACCCAGACTCTATTTCGCGTATTTTTCCGAGACGAACGCAATGGCATAGCCCGTTTTACTTGATTCAGAATTTAAAATTAAATTCTGCCTTGATTCTCGTTTTAACATGTTATTGAAATACGGGTTGTTACAGATCCTCTATCTCATTTCAGCCTCCTCATAACCCTAATCCCGAAATGGGTTATGGGCCTACTCACTAATCACCCGATTTGGCCCGGTTAAGCAGTTTTTCACCCTCCAAACCTTATTTCAGCCATATCTCCCAAACGGTAAGTCCGTTTGGCTGTTATGACCACTCTACGGAAAGGTAAACCATCAAACGAATCCAATGGAAGTATTTTTAGGTCAAAATTCCTTTCCAATCAAAAGTTATGGCCAAAACAGTACCAACTAGGGGCAAAATGGTCATTTAAAAATCGACAAAAATCATGAACATGGGAAATGACTCTAATGGATGTTTCCCAAAGTTACATGACCATACGACTTCACATGGAAAAGAAATAAATATTCTACAATCCTATGAGGTGTAGAATACGGGTCGTTACACACAACTATCATAATTGGACCTTTTAAAACCTTGAGATAGCGTAAAAGTGTCAAATCTTTTATACCACTGCATAGGTGACTGTTTCAATCCGTAAAGAAATTTCTTTAATTTACAGATAATATTTTCTTTTCCAAGCATGATAAAACCCTCAGGTTGATGCATATAAATATCCTCTTCTAATTCTCCATGTAAAAATGCAGTTTTTACATCTAACTGTTAAAGCTCGTAATCATGCATAGCAACAATACTGAGTAAAATGCGAATTGAGCTATGTTTCACAACAGGGGAAAAACTTCATTATAGTCAATACCTGAAATCTGACTGTAGCCTTTTGCAACTAATCTTGTTTTGTATCTTTTCTCATCATTTGGAGAAACACCTTCTTTTCTCTTGAAAACCCATTTGCAATGAATAGATTTCTTCTCTTTAGGCAACTTGATTAAGTCCCACGTGTCATTTCTTTCATGTGACTTTATTTCATCATGCATAGCAGCCATCCACTTATCAGAATCACTAGAGATAATAGCCTCGGAATATGAAGAAGGCTCAGCAATACCTTCTATTTCTTCTGATATAGTACACACAAAAGAAACAACATTTGCTTCCTCAATAAACCTTCTTACTGGTTTTGGATTCTTTCTAGGTCTTCTTGTTGCAATAGATTGCTGCGGTGGTTGCTTAACTGCTGGAGGATCCTCAATAATGGGTGCTTAATCCTGTCTCTTAATTTCTGCGTTTAATGTAGCATCAGAATCAATAACATGCTCCACCTGGACATTTGATTTTTGCTTACTCTCAACAAGATCATGTAACATAGCAGATTCATTAAACACAACATTTCTGCTAATTACAACCTTACTTGTTTCAGCATTCCATAATTTATAGCCTTTAACACCAGACTTATAACCAAGAAAAATGCATTTAACAACTCTTGGCTCTAGCTTACCATTATCAACATGAGCATAAGCAATGCATCCAAAAACTTTCAATTCAGAATAATTTGCTGGAGAACCAGACCATACCTCAATCGGAGTTTTCTTACCAATAGCAATAGAGGGAGAGAGGTTGAAGAGATAACTGGCTGTGGAAGCAGCTTCATCCCAAAAAACGCCTATCCAATCCTGCGTTTGACAACATGCAGCGAGCCTTAGGAGTGATAGTCCTGTTCATACACTTGGCAACCCCGTTTTGCTGAGGAGGTCGAGGTATGGTGTAGTGCCTAACAATGCCTTCAGCCTTGCAAAATGAATTAAATTCATCTGAACAAAACTCCATCCCGTTATCAGTCTGAAGCTTCTTTACCTTCCTTTAAGTTTGTCTTTCAACCATAGTCTTCCACTCTTTGAAAGCTGAAAAAGCTTCAGATTTATGTTTCAAAAAATAAGACCAAACTCTTCTGGAATAATCATCAATAATTTTCATTATGTAACAAGCACCGCCCATGGATGCTTTCCTAGACGGTCCCCATAAATATGAATGCACATAATCTAGAATGCCTTCTGTTTTATGAACTGAAGTGTTGAACTTCACTCTCTTATGCTTTCCAAAAATGCAATGCTCACAGAACTTCAGCTTGCCTGCGTTGTACCCATCAAGAAGTCCTCTCTTGTTCAACTTTGACAGATCTAATTCACTCATATGTCCAAGATGCATATGCCAAAGATTAGCAGTATCACAATCAGAAATATTATTTGAGATAACTGGGGCAGCATTACCTGAAACAGTAGTGCCTTGAAGATAATAAAGGCCATTTTTTTCCTAAGATTTCCCTTCATTACAATAAGAGAACCATTTGTGACTTTCAGGATACCACCTCCACCTGAATATTTGAATCCTTTGTCATCAAGAGCACTTAAAGAAATCAAATTTCTCTTCATGTTGGGAATGAACCGAACATCTGTTAAAGTTCTGATTGCGCCATCAAACATCTTGATCTGAATAGAACTAATTCCTGCTACTTTACATGCCAGACCATCACCCATCAAAACTGAGCTAGCATCATTTGTGGGTTCTAAGGTTGTAAACCAATCTCTATTAGGACACAAATGGAAAGTGCAAGCAGTGTCAAGTATCCATTCATCCTTAATCTCAGCACATCCAGCAAACATGGTAACAACAAGCACCTCATTGCCAGAACTATCATTACGAGCACAATTGGCATTAACTTCATCTTCTTTGTTATCCTTTGGTTTGTATGTGTCATTTCTCTTTTCCTTGTTCTGCAGCTTATAACATTCGGATATTTCATGTCCATCCCTCTTACAATATTTGCAAGACTTGTATTTGCCTTCAGATTTAGATTGACCTTTATAGGCATTGGAACTTTAACCTCGAGATCCATTATTTGAATTTTTCTCCTTTGTCCTGCCACGAACGGACAAGCTTTTGGCTTGAGAGCTTGATCCATTTGAAGACACCAGTTATTTCATTTTCTCCTTGGCGTGCAAGGCTTCATAAACGTCATTTAGAGTGAGAGTATTATGACTATATAATATGGTATCTCTGAAATTTGAGCAGAACTGGGTAGAAAACATAACAGGATTAAACCCAAATCTTCATCATCATATTTGACTTCCATTGCAGCCAAGTCATAAACAATCTCTTTAAAATCAGAAATATGGTCGAGCAAATTACCTCCCTCTTGCAATTTGTGCAGAAACAAATTTTGTTTGAGATGCATCTTACTTGTGAGATCCTTGGTCATGCAAATTGACTCCAGTTTCTGCCAAAGAGAAGCAGCTGTCTTCTCGTTCAAAACTTCTTGCAAAATATTATTGTGTTGATGGAGCTGAATTTGAGGCAAAGCCTTTTGATCCTTTCTCTTCTCATCATCGGTCCATAGTTCAAATCTCTTGTTTCCAAATCCATCCAATGCATCATCATAATCAGCTTGTGCGAGCAACGCCCGCATCTTCACTTGCCACAATGAGAATCGAGTGTTCCGATCCAATAGCGGAAGATCATACTTTAACGACGCCATGCTGAACGAACTAGCGCTCTGATGCCACTTGTTAATAAATAAATGATCAATGAAGCAAGCAAAAAAAAAAAATCAAACACAAGATTTAATGTGGAAAAACCCTTTTCGGGAAAAAAACATGGGAGAAAGGAAAACTTTATTAATTAATTGATGGAGTTTCTACAAGCTGCTTACATACAAACCATAGCAATCAAAATTTATATTCTACTTTAATGCAGCCAAATAAGAAGAGAAAGAGTAAATTAAGGATCTCCTTTATCCTTTAAATGAGGTTGCTGAAAATATCTCAATCATGAGAGTAAATTAAAGATCTCCTTTATCCTTTAAATGAGGTTGCTGAAAATATCTCAATCATGAGAGTAAATTAAGAATCTAGATGAGATCCTTTAGGTGACATCAGCTGGACCAATTCTAATGAGAATTTCGGATCACAAATTAACAATTATGGATTTCAGTTTTTTGTTTAACTTTTTTTTCATTTTAGTTCTCATTCTGGCGCTGTTTTGTTTGTTCAGCATACTTTTCTGTGTTACACATTTTCCAATCTTTGCATTACTGTTTCATTTTCCAAACTGACAATAGCATTTCACCTTACCATCCATATAAAAACTACTTCAAACAAAAACAAGACCTCATCCATACACAAGCAAAACAGATCCCAAATAAACACTATCATAACGACTTATCCCCCTCCGCTTCGGTTCCCAGAACCTATGTGTATTTTGTTACAGTAAACAGTAAACAATAAATGAACTGAACCATACGTGGGAATCTTATCGCATCTTATTCACAAAACTAATGAAAGAAAAGCTCTGAGAGCATTTTTACTATGCGAAAACAAAACAAAAACATAGTTAGTTACACATTTTGATAAAACTAAGCATGGGAAGCCATGCATAAAACTGAGCTAACCATATTTAGGATTCTCCATGATAATAGTCATATAAAAATAGGAAGAAAAGGGCACTGATATACGTGTGGTTTGTCCCAATAAATTTATACAATTAAAGAAAACTCTACTCTTAGAATTGAAGAATGATGTCTTTACGTAAAGAATCAAAATGATTCCATATTTTCAATTGACAGTACTCGCACGAGGACTTATTCTATTCTAAACAATTGACTTTCCCACAATTTATTGAAGATTAACACTACTAAACAATGGAAGATAGTTACGTTATGCCTATTATTCCATATGCACATGTACATAATCAAATAAGGATAAACCCTCTTTTATTTTAAGCCAAAATTATTTTGCATTTGATGTGCGCAATCAAACAACAATAAACATGTTTATTTTTATTCTGTATGAGAGCAACCATTTCTACCCCATTTGGTGTGCACACAAAATTTCCAGATGACCAAATACACTCCGGATTCAATTTCAAATACCAAATTTGACAAATATATCTCTTCGTTAGTAATCAAAATTTTAGTACGAACTGCCCTAACAAAAAGAAACAGGCGTTCTTTTATTAATTTTTTTCACTTCTACCTTATAATTATTATTTTTTCTTTAAAAATATTTATTAATTGATGGTTTAGTTTTATGCTGTTATATTTAATAATCAACATATGTAAACTCTCCATGGGCTTATTTCAACACACTCACAGATTAGTACATATACATAACTAATTATATTATCAAATTTATTGACATTGCTAATGATCAAACACTTGATTTGCAATTAATCTTTATTAATTAGAATTGTTAAAGAAAATAGCAGTGTAATTATCATTGATACAAGTGCAAACGTTTACCAAGTTAAAGCAGGTGTTGAATTTTTTATAAAGTCATATGAGTGCTAATGGTTTCACATATGCATTTAAAAACACAAATCTGGTTGCACATGAACCAAAACAAAAATCAGCAAGCGCAACCTCTAATATTTAGGTTCTTACTATGAGATAATTCTCCAAAGAACTACAAACATGCACAATATAATTAAAAGAAAAATCAAGAAACTTACCATATCCATATTGCATGCTAATGGCACATTAGACGTTGAATTTGAGCCTTTTCTACAACAAAAAAAGCAGACATTAAGTAAATTTTACTATGACAACTTTAATGATAAGTGCAGTAAAAAGAAGTTTAGTGTAGATTTTCGTCCACGTTGCTAAGCTAAATGAAAATTTCTGGATTTGGTGTAGTTATATGTATTTTGTGTTTCTAATGAACTTTATCCTTATATTAAAATTGTCTGGATGGCTAGGACTACTGAAATGCTAACAAAAAGAGTCAAATTTTTCTTTACACACATTTGAGAGATAAACAGGTCTTGATTTCAATTCTATCTTAGTTAATGTTTTGAATAATAAATTAAATTTTCAATCAGTCCAATAATTTCTTTTTTTTCCTCTAATTCTCTTACCGAAGAGGAATTGTAGGACATCTTAAAATTAGCATCTTTAACCAATTTACTTGTTATTTTGCATGCGGAAACGAATGAATATAGCCAAATAATCAAATTATGTTCTTCCTATACTCAACTCAATTTCAACGTTAGACTTACTTTCTAAAAAATCAAATGAAAAAACAAGCATGAATTTAATTTCAAAATCATAGATAACATGTGTGTTCCATATCTAGTTGTTTTCGTATAGCACACTCTTTGTTATTTCAAAACTACTATTAAGACTATATATTTCTCAATTGCACAAATATTAAAACCTGTTCAAGCCTTTTTACAATCTCTAACAATGTTCTATTCTTCATGTGTATAACTACGTGGTTCTGTTGCTCGCTCCTCTTTTTTTCCTATCTATTGTTTTAGAGTATACTATTGTATATGATACTAAGAACATGCCAAAATGTAGTTTAAATGTTATTAGTGTTTAATGAATACATTTGCTAAAGCTATAGTCCAAATCAAAATACTTCTGGAAAAAATATAGTTCCTGCCAACAGCGGCAACATCGGGCGGCTGTAGTCTAAATCAAAACAGTGCAGAAAAAAATTGTTGTTGACACTAGCAACAACAACATTGGGTTGTTGCTACATGTTTAGTTATTATTTTCAAATACTGGTTAGGTCACTTTACAAAATTGAGGGCCTATGTTTGAAGGCTTCTCATGTCCCGATATAACATCGGGTTGAAATTGATAAGAAAAGCATGCCGGGGTTATTACTCAGATAAATTTATGGCCTCATGCTAGTTCATGGGTTAATTATTTATTATCATCATATAACTTTTCCACAATTCATCATATGGATCCACTTGGTCATTACAAGCATTCATTTAATTGTATGTAACATCTAATTATTCTGATTTTGATGCGGAATATGGAGGTATATGTTTAAATAAGATACTCAATTGAATTTATTTATTTCAACAAAAAATATCAACACATGTTACAACCGGTTGGTGATTTACCAAAATATACGTGAAATTTATAAGCGACATATCGTTATTTTAGTTCAACCTCAACACTAATTTAATGAACTTCTAGTGCAACATACGTTGTTTATATTCTCGTTTGTTTCATAATACATTTGTTAACAGTGCTTTATAACTCTTTGCATGTAATGTTCCAACGAAAGGATATCACAAATTTGGGGACAGTGATGATATAACTGTCCACGTTAACCATGATAAATTTTCTTTTTCCTATTTGTTTGCTTACTGGTATGAATGTTACTCTAATATAATGCACATCATATTGCATGACTTTGTTCAGAACTATAACAAATGGATTTCAACCCATCTTATTAACTAACATATAGTCTAACGCAACTTGAGAAAGACACCACGTTCACTTATTGCTAAAAACCAGAATGATATGAAATCGAACTAAAAGTTGGAATAAAAATGCTTACCAAGTTTTAGTCTCCCCCAAGTGAAGCGCAACCAAAGATAGGGCGAAGGGGGAGGGTAACCCGCGGGTTCAGGGCAATCATGAGTAGGGAAATCGAAGAGGAAAAAGGAAATCGCTGAGACATGCTAGGGATGACGAAATCCATGAGGAGGATGACTAGATTACAATTGAAATTGATTTTGGGGGAAACTAAAATTGAGGAAGAGGAAGTGAACACTAAATACTGTGCAAACAAACGAAAAAACAGAACTTTTATTTAGGGGGAAATGAAAATTGTGTTAAGCGGCAAACGAAAAGATTTTCGTCAGCGTCCAACCTTGAATACATTACCGCCAAAAACATTTTCCACCACTTTCACTCTAAAAATGCTGAATGTAATTGCTGCGAAAACTCAGTTTTGTTGTGGTGAATCAAACTAAATAGATCCAAACCTGGGATAGGAAGCAGCACATAGATCTCAAGACGGAAATTGGTCTTCGATGGTTGCGATTAATCTGCGATTAGGTTATGAGAAGTAGATCTCGAGACAGAAAGTATTGAGATAATAATGGCTTATCAATGAGGGAAACACATTAAAGGTTGCGATTATACTTCAGACAGAAATCGATTTAAAATACCAGATGAAACAACGATTTGGGGGAGTTTCACGCACAGCGAAATCAGTCAATCGCCTATCGCCATTAACAAACCTCCTTTTTATTCATATATAAATAAATATATATATAATCTCAAAAAACATGAGAATAAGCTGCTAATATCTGTTATGATATATATATTAGAAAATGAAAAGTGCAACAAATATGATTTATTTTCATGCCATCTGTTTGTACATATTTCAGACTTAACAATGAGTTACTTTAAATGATAAATGTCTTGCTACATTATATTTACCTCACTTGACTTGTTAGTGAAACTGTATATATGATATATAGGAATTTAACCCTTCTGAATCTACATATATATACATATTGCTGTTTCATTTAATTGTATGAGATGCCTTGATACGTTTTAGCATCTGGAGCAATGTCCAGATTAGAAATTTGAACTACCAGATTTAATATATGACCAAATCTACATAGATTCATCTAATATGATGTATGTGTTATTGTTCAAGATAATCACTGGAAAATCGATTTGCAAGTGATACTTGTAAAGGACATGTAGTCTAATTTAATGTGAATGTACATATTAATATTGTCATATATATGAAATATTCTAATTTTGGGTGCAGTGGCCTTAGCAAGTTTGACTTGCTAATATTTCATCCTTATTTTATACATTCTCTATATTTATATGAATCTAGTTTCTAAATGTTTATCATATATTTAATTGTCTGGATCTTATATGTACACAAAGTTCACAAACTAAAAGAAATTGAGCTAAAATATGGATCGGTGGTTCAATACATATAGATGTTATATTATACAAATAAATGCATAAATATTAAATATATCTGATATATTTAACTCTGCCTAAACCCATTGATTGAAATTGTTTCATACATACAGGAGTTGTAAATGCTGAAATTGTTTCAGCAGAAAGATCATTTCAAAAGGGAAATGTGCTCGGCAGAAGATGATAATGCAATTTTGTAATCTTATTGTTCTTATATTTTTTACATGTTAAAAGTCTTGTAAACAATTTGATGTAGAGATACATATGAAACTGTATGAGTCAGTGAAAGGCAATAGCTATAATTTGTTTTTATTTGTATGTATATGAATATATGTTTTGTATATTGGATACAAAATAAAACAAGTATGACTTGTTTAGAGGCTAATATTTGTATGATTTTTGCATGTCTGGTTGAAAATACAAGGAACAAATGTTGTTTATAAGAGATGATTGAGCATGTACGTGTAACTTATATATAATGTTCTATTATATAAAACAGGGTCTAACCCTGTATAACTTTTGCTAATTTAGATTGATCATGCCAAATATTTTATGTTTTGAATCATAGTATGGAGTATGACACTGTATATTAATAAATGATTTGATATGTACATGAATCTATATTATTAGTTATGCTAAGCCATGATCATTTACCTATTCTAGCATGCGTATATATTGTTGCATCACAGTCCATTAGAAATTATTTAAACATGAAAATTGTATGCAAGTTCATATATCTATGAGTTGCTACAATAAGTTTAGTTGTATTGTTATCTTTGAAATGTTCAAAAATTAAATTGGATTGCAACCTGATATACCATTAAATTTAAATAAATATATATTTTATATACTTTATTTAAGTTTAGTCCACATTATTAATGTAAAATACATATATATTGATATATTTAAATAACTCTAATATTATTTCCTCTACGAATTATAAAATTCCCTTTAAAGCAAATTTTGTTATATAAAGTCATGGTGAGGTTTCCTAATAATACACTCATCAATGTCCAATCTCACTGGATATAGGTAATACCAAAGCATTGTGCATACTTTTAATTTGGTTATATGCGACGGAGTAAAACTGATACTTGATTGTATTATTGGGTCTGACTTAACTAAGCTGCATAATAAGATTATGGTTTAGAGACAATAGTGCGAATTATTCTATATTTTGAGCAAATGAATAATACTGAACAAAATTTTCATCATGCGATCCAAGAGTTATATGTATGATACAATTGACATAAGATATCAACCTAAAATGTTGTGTTTTGGGGATTAGCCAAAGCTAGCTCGAGGCATGACTAGATATGGATCTTAGAACACCATTATATATATACTTCTATATGTATATGAACAAAGGGATGTTGATATGAGTGGGAGCATATTTTAGTTTAAAATATAAATTTACGTTAATATAAATTTTGATTCTCAAAATTTGTATTTATATCAAAAGAATATTAAAGAATCAATTATTATTTATTATCTATGGTAGATATTAAATAGTAAATAACTCTGATAATTTAATTAAGTCCTTAAGAAGGATGAAATTAAATTAAATCAAATTTCTTAATTGACATTCAAATTTGAGGATTGTCCTCAAACAAAGTAAACGTAATTGTTATACAAACATACATGATCTAAAATAAAAGTTGAAGTATGACTTCAAACAAATAATATATAAATGTCATAACAATCTACTTATACATTTTAGTATTAGATACTAGATATAAATCACATAAATGTATGTTAATTTACAGAAATTGCAAAATAAGTAGAAATCTGATAAAAGGACAAATGGACTTACGATTGGAAATGAAGCAAATGTTGCTGGATTATCCATAGAAAGTTAATACTTGTTGTATATACTAGCTTAAATGAATAAATAAAATAATTTTTATTATGAAGTTCCACTTAAAATAAATGTTATAATAGATCTTGTTTAGACAATTTTGAATTTCATTTATAATAAAAGAACAATTGTTATTCATTTTATTTAAATGTAATATCGTATGGAATTTCACAAATATTTAATGATCTTTGTAAATCCTTAACTATAATGTACTTGACATAAATAATGAGTGGATTAAATTTAGTGATTTAAATCCCACTTACCTTTTGTATTGCCAGTTAAACCGTAAAAGCAAGAAATTATAACAAAACCCCATAATGATAGAATTTTGAGATCATTTGATTTTGAATTATATCAAGAATACAAATCTTGTTTATTAGGTAAAATAAATGAATCAGCTTTCACTTGACACAGTGAATGAGTGATAAATAGTGGGTCTCATACGTTATGATGAATATGGAGCAATGAATACATAAGCTGGAGGCAGGTTTTATTACTTTATTATATTTACTGATGATATCAGTAGATATAGATATATGTATCTTATGAAACACATATCAGAATCATTTGAAAAGTTCAAAGAATTCAAAATGAAGTTAGAAACCAATTTTAATAGAAAATAAATACCTTTCGAATAGATCAAAAGAGAATATTTAAGCCAATTATTTAATGATTATCCAGACGATTCTGAAATTGTTACACAACTCACTCCATCTAGAACACTATATTGGAATAGTGTGTCTGAAAGGAGAAATCGCACCTTATAAGATACAATAGGATTAATGATAAGTCATATAGATCTTCCAATAAATTAAATTTAGAACCACTAAATTTAATCCTATTTAAATGAGTTAGAAGACGCCATATAAGATATGGACTACGAAATGTCCTAATGTGTCTAATGCGAAGATTTGGAATGCAAAGACGTTTATTAAACATCCTTCCTCTGATAAGATCAGATCCATATCAGATAACTATTTTGTGTGTATCCACAAGAAACAAATGGATATTATTTCTATAAATTCCCCGAGAATAAAATGTTTATTGCTCGAATTGGTATCATTTATAAAGGAGAACCAGTCTCTAAAATACCGATGGGAATGAAATAGAATTCGAAATGTCTCAAAAACCACAAAATTCCATTGAATATTGTATAGACAAGAAATTGAGTGGGGTTGACACAATAATTCTAATGTTATTTGATAACACATTAATTATTGTAAATAATGTTAGCTTTAAAACAAGAAATAAAATGTTTGGATTAAGAAGTTCATAATTGAACTTAATTCATTGTTGATCCAATGATTTACATTGCGATAACAATGTGGCTAATGCTTAGGCCTAAAACCTTAAACTCATCATTAATCCAAACATATGTTTAAGAAATATAATTCTTATGTGAAGCAGTTCACAGAGGAAATAAATACATCTGTAAAGTTGCAAAAGTTATAATGTTGCAGACCTACTGAATTAAACTATGTCGCAATAGAAGTTTAATTATCACACTAGTTTCATGAGTGTATGATACATGAATGATTGACTCTAGTGCACGTGGGAGATTGTTAGAGTTTATGCCTTAGAGGCAATCCATTTGATGTGATTGATAACATTGTTGATGTTATTTTATTTGGAATAGAATATTCTATTGTGTTATATATTTACTGCGTAATATAAATATTAACATAATCGAAGTCTTAAGAATAACAATACAGATTTATATAGTTCAATTAAATGATTTAAACTTGAGATTATATAATATGTTAAGTATTTATATGTCCTTAGTCAAGTTTTATTGTATACAAGGACAACAATTAAACATTGAGACTAATATGTTGATTGATTGATGATCACATCTCATTGATTATTAGTGTATGTGATATTAATGTCAAAACATAAATACATATTGGATAATATCGTATTGGACTTACCCAACATGATAAAAACTACAAGGAATATAATTAACAGTATCACAAGTTATTTTCATAGTGGCGGTAATGTAATGGTCCGCAAACCTGAAATCATTATAATTTTATTCGAGGATATTTGTGTTTTGATATCATCTAAAGTTACTAATAACAGAGTAGACAATAATGGTGATTATTGGATACATCTCGAATCGAATGAAAATTATGAATGATCTAGATGGAATTTAACCCTACAATATATTTGTAGTGATATCCATAGACCTCTTAATTGTGTAAGACTGTGAAATGCATGGTCGTGCTCAAATATTGATTTGTTTTGAATAGTCTACTCATTGATCAAGATAAATGGATTAAATTATAAAGAGGATGATACAATCCATTCCTTGAGTTTAATCTTGGATATATTGGTTAAAAGGATTATATTACATTGATATACTGGTCATAGAAAGGTTGTATCGAATCATTGATCTTATTATAACTTGGGTACCAGTGACGTTTTGCTAGATGCCAATCTCTATTTATGATTTTAAATACGATTTAAAATCATTGCCAACGTTATAATAACCTATAGGGTCACACACTTAGGCCATTAAAAGTGGAAATCATTATTTTGGTTAAATAATATATCAATCAGTTGAGATTCTATTTAGTGTTGAAAGGGTATGCAGTTGGTTCTGTTTTTGATGGAACACATCTGGTTTTAAAGGGGCTAAACGTTCCTTTAATAAAAGATATATAATATATGATATTAGATCAGCAAATAGAAATTTAGATAAGACCTAATTCCATTTTCAATCAGAATCGCAAAAACAATGGCGGCTAGCACCTTACTCCACCTATTCTCTTCGATCGGATCAAATGGGAGAGAATTAATGTGGATCTCTGTAGAGGCTCTACAAATGGGGAGCTCAGATCGATTCAACCTATTTGATTCACGCAAGTATTCAAAGATTCATGAAACCCAAGAAGGTACGGAAATTTTGATTTACTTATTTTTGCATAGATCCTTACTTTTAAACGATTTAAAAGACTATATTCAGTTAATCGATTAGATCGTTAAAACCTATCAGGTTTTAATAAGTGTCGAATCCATGGCAGCATTTTATGTCATATCCAACATTATGCCCAATCCATGAACATTGTCTTGTGCCCGATCCATCGAAGAGAAAACACTACAAGAAAATATTTAATTAATAACAACAAGAATAACACCTAAACCAGACTTGCTATAGTTTAGACAGGGTCATGCGTCGTGCACATAGAACATAGCGCATTACTCGCTTTCATTACGACGCAATTAAAATTGAGCAGCTAAATTTTTTCGTTTCCCTCCTTCCCAACCATTACGCCCACCTATTGTTCTTCCTTTCCAATTTTCTAAAAAAGCACTGCGAATCACCACTCCTCTGCGAATCTCCTCTTGTCTTCTTCGATTATTGCGTACGGATTTCCTCTCAACTGGGTGCCTGACTCAAATCAATTCTTGACATCTCCTTGACATCGATTCTTCCACAAGTTAAACGCACGAAGCCGTATTTTGGGATATTTTCCTTTTTTTTTTAATTCTGAGTATAATGCTGGAATCGAAGTTTTCATTGCTACCTGTTTAGATCTTAGTTTAATTCCGAGTTTAATTATATACAAAAAAATGGCTTATCATTGAATATCTAATTACATGCTTATCAATTTTATGTTGAATGATTGAGCCTTGGACTAGTAAATTATGGTTCTACAGTTGAAAAAAGGTATTAAAATAAAATAAAATTCATTGTTGTCTGGTTGCCATAAATTAGTATCATGACTTCCCTATCGTCTTTGTTTTCTTTGCATGCTTTAGATGCAAAATTCCCTATGTTTTGCTTGTTGCCTTAAAATTCCAGTCACATTAATCATTTTTGGCATAATCGTCCTAAATGAAAATTTAACCCCTAGACCAAGTAAGATTATATTAGAGTAAAAATAAGCAATTTGCATGCACAAATCAAAAAAGAGTAACATAGTTGTCATTTTAGGTTTGATAGATTAATCTTCTATAAAATTCGGTGCTAACTAGAAATAGAAACTTTTTATGAATGCTTGGTAATGAATGAATCATTTTTAAAAACATTCAATGGAATGTCACAGGTTTGTTTATATTTTTGGCATATTGATTGCACCTTACTGTATTTCACAGAACAATTGGTAAATATTGCTATATCTTCCTTTAGAAAATTAAAATGTTAGTACCACTTCATTTTTGCACCATAATTTATCTACATTTTGAAATTTCTAAGTATAATTCACAATCGTTATCAAACATCAAATGAATTTGCAAGCGAGTATTAGTCAATGATACATTCTATACTAGACAGGAGATTTGTTCATTAAAGCACAAATGTTTTTTTTTCCTATCACATTGCCATTTGATATGTTAAAAGCCTATAAATTTTAATTCAGTATCGTTCAAAGCCTATGAGAACCCTGCTTCAAGGATTAGTTAACTCGCTATTTGATTGTTTTGCCGTTAATTGTAAGGATAAAGTCATCCTTTGATACGACTAATTTTTTTGAGTAAGATCTTGGCATTCATAGGCTTTGTCTATGATATAAGGGGTTTGTATAGTCGGTTTTCCCATCATAATAAGATTCAGAACATAGTTGCAGTTTGGCAGCGTTCTATCCCTGTTCCAATCTTCATTAGTTAAGTTCCAACCGGGACGACTATTATTCAGCTTTGATATCTTCATCAGAAGCACACCTACAATCTTCTACATGGCTTGCTTCTTTATTCATTAGATTAGCAGCCACTAACAATAGGGATTCTGAATGTCAATTCCCCCACCTTATTCTAGCCAAAGTACCAATAGTATCGGCCCACTTCTATTACGTAATTTTTAGTTCTCAGTAAATATTTCATAGATTTATGACATGATATTTTCCCAAACCATATTTTTATTTCATAAATCGCACACTGCATAATGGGAGAATCAACTACTATCATTACACAGTATAATATCATTACAAGATACTTTGGATTGAACATTGGTATTGCTATTTCCAGTATTCAACAAACATTATTTATACAGGCAATCTATATCATAATGATTCTAGGAAGATAACAACAATTGATTATAGCCCACCTTGTTTTCCTTACACTATATTTGCTTTAGAACCTGATATTTTAGCTAGAATCCATAGTTATTGCAATTTATCCAATTCATTTCACATGGTTCACTTCTTCTTGGACACAAATTTATTGATCTCCTCCTTAGGCTAAAGTATTATATTATTTTTATAACCGTAACTGTTAATCTGATCGTCCACCATTGCAAAAGAGAGAAAAAGAACGTTAATTTCTAATAAAATGAATGTAAATTAAAGTTATATAAAACTTAGTTTATTACATCAATAAATTTGCATACTTGACTACTTTATTTAATCTTGAAGAGTGGAAACTCAATTCAACAAAAAAAAAAAAAGAATCATCAATGTTCTCTAAATTATATTATGATTATCACGACATGCAAAGTTGTTGAAGATTTTTGGATTATAACTTTTCCATAACCACATATACGCATGTATAGGATAATGAAATACTATATTCTTTTATCAGTCCAAAAAGCAAAAATTTGAAACCATACTGAACTATTGAGACGACCCCAAACCCCGCTCTGACGGCGGCAAGGGTAATCCGTGGAATATAACACAGAAACAGATAACAGCAGAACATAATTAAATAAATACACCAGATAATGAACAATAGAATATACTGGATAAAAGTAATCATCAGAGTTACACAGTATACAGGATCATACTTAGTAAAAATACAGTTCAGCTATACATAAATGTCTACAGCGGAAAACAAACATAATATGTACAATAGGAGCTGAACAGCATAAAAAGAGATAAATGATAGAATCCATCTTCAGCTCCAACTATCCAGAAAGAACCAGCTAAACCTGAATACAAGGCTGCCCGTGTAGAAAAAGGGGCACCCGAGTTTGAAAGTGAAACTATGAGTCAGTCATGGGACTGGTATGAGAAATCTACTCAACACATATATAATTTGGCTAATCACAGGACCACGCCACTTTCGCGGAACGGGTTTACTCCATTGGATTGCCAGTGCTTTAAAACAAATCTTTCTTTTAAACAACGCAATGCATTTTATAAAAATGAAGCCATTATAAGACTCAGTACCCATCACACAATGCAACGCAAACCGGAGGATAGAGTTTTTACCTTATAACGGCCAAAATATGCTTGATACGAATAAAACAAAGGCATTTGATATTATAGCTAGTGTTTATATGTTTTGAAAACAACTTCAAATCATAACTATCAATCATAGGCGGCATTAATGCCCCATACCACTATGTCGCCATATATAGGTATACAATCAAAATCGCACGATGTCGTATTTGGAAATTGGATTTCCGTCATGAACCAAGGCAAAAGATAGTCCTTACCGAATTCGAGACGCTCTAGCCCGTGTCATAGGATCAGAACGCATCGACCCTTGGAGTGACAGGGCCGGTCCACCGATGTGGATTAAAATGCCTGAACACTACGTTTGCCCGCCCTTTGGGTCGTAAACGAGCCAACGAATGACTCCATCGGACCCGGATCGTCCGATCAAACCGAGGCGCCTCGCAACAGCAACAACCACACAGGTGAAAAAGTATATATAAATGTCAGGGCTGGTAGGTCACTGACACCACCCTAGCTGGAAAGAAATGCATGCCCACCCTGAGGTCCTTCTCCCGTTTCTGGTTCATACTGGGGTGTGAGGCTCGCGAATTTACGTTATACACAAAGCTACGCCACACAGGGGGTGCTTTGATCATCACCACAAGACTTTGCTTTTCAACAGAAGCCCTGATCACTGCATCTTAGCATGCCACACAGGCAATTCATGCCATGTGACTGATGTCCATCGTTATACAACCTCTGAGCTCGTGCGTCTCAGAGAAGGGCGTTAAGCAAAAGAATAAATTCTCCGCCGCCAAGGAGATGTATATTTAACAGAAATCAATCTACACAGAATAAACTCCAATGTCAGACACACAGTCCATTTACAAGTCCATTCTGGGTCTGAACGAAACCGGAGGCACTAAATACCTCGCAAACCCATCGATCACCACGTACGTCTGGACGATCACCACTCATTATCCATATTTCGGGATGCCTCCCAATCAGGACCTCGGTTACCATCCAAACGAGGTGAAAATCTCCGGTCTTCGACCATCGTCTTCATCTTCGATTTATTATCGTCGATTCTGTTATCCAGAATGGGAAAAACCCGGTCTTTCTGAGCAACTCGCGAATATAATAAACAAGTGCAACACCAACATATACACGCATCATATCAATTCATTAGTCACTAACCGTCAATCAGTAAGAGAACGATTTCCCAAATATTAACCCCGAAGGCCGAAAACCAACATCAGATCAACACCCAGGAAGCCTTTCGACTTAGACAACCTTCAGTTAACTTCTAAATCACATACATATTGTTTATAATATTTTATAACGATTTATCGCTATTTTTATTTATTTTAAAATAGCCAATATATTCGAAACGACGCTTCGGGCCATAACGCGACCGTGGCGCTGTTTTTCTTCAGATTTGATTTACACATATCCGAAAATCTAACCGTTGGATCTTCACAAAATTTACATCATTAGAAAGGTCTTTTCAAAACAAATCCAACGGTTCCAGTTTCGGGAAAATCCGACGGTCGGATCTCCCGGTACAATCGTTTGAAGTTTCGATTTCAAAATACGAACTGCAGCGTCATTATTCGATTAAATATAATTATATATATATATATATATATATAAATATAATCGTTTCTGGCGCTGTTTTTCTTTAGATTTGATTTAAACATTCCAGATAATCCAACCGTTGGATTTTTACAAAGTTGGTGCCGTTGGAAAGATATTTCCAAGGCGAACCCGACGGTTGCGGTTTCGGGAAAATCCAATGGTCGGATTTCCCGTACTAGTTGTTTGAAATCACGGTTTTAAAACACGAACTGCACGGCCACGTTTCTTTTTATTTTTATTTATATTTATATATTTATATAAATATAGTTCATTCAACAATTTAAATATCGTTTTACTTCAAATATTTCACTAATGCCTTTAAATTTTGGAAAATTTCGCCATAACTCCTTTGTACAGGGAGGGGTTTAGAAATTTATTGGGCCGTGTTAGGTACCCAATAAATCCTAAAAAGCATTCACATATTTATAGTGATATGTTCTGGTGTTTACGAGGGAGCATGCATAGATAATCACTCCAGAGAATAAATTCTCGTCACCCCGTTTCCGTGTGGAAATAAATAGTCCATGTGCCGTATCTAATAACTAGAGAGACGTGATTATTGTCAACTCCAGACCCGTGTGGGGTTTTTATTAATCTGGCAATTTATCGTTATATTTTATAGAGTCCATATCAGTCATCAGTTCAACCTGTAGTATATAATCATCGCCATACAAGCCTCTCGCTCGTATGGTAAATCTTCCACCTCGTCACACAAGCTCCAATTGCTTATGTGGAATATGATGAAGTATGCCTATCGTCAAGAAGTATGCCATGTAGCGTAGTTCAAATTTAATTGTTACTATCCTATGGCGATATTTATTATTTCACACAGAATAACCAGCACTCCGCATCCAATGGCATTCACAGGAGTTGATATAAAAATAAAATTGCGCAGCCAACTCATCAAGGCTTACCTATTTTTCGGGCATGCAAATAATTTCTTTACTCTACAGCTAATCCATTTTTCCTGTTCAACACATGTATATATATGCAGAACAAAGCCAATAATAATATTTCCAGCAAACTATTATTTATTTCAACACGTGTGTATTTTTATCAAAGCGTATACATGATAAAAGGAATATTTTTATCATCAAAAATATTCATTCAACACGTGAATGTTTTTAACACTTCATATTCACAATAAAAATGTAGTTTTTATTGTCTATTCATTTTATTTTAAAATACGATAACATTCAACACATGAATTTCAACTCGACGAACGAATTTCAATTCAACACATGAATATTCTCTATAGTTTGTATATATATATAAAAATGTGATTTTTATCGCTAAAACTATTTGTTTAAATTCAAATAATATTCAATACATGAATTTCAACTCAACGAATGAATTGCAACTCAACACATGAATATTCTTTCAACATATGTAATTTATTTCAACGAATGAAAATTATTCTAACACATGTATATTTGTTTCAACATATGTAATTTATTTCAACGAATGAAAATTATTCTAACACATGTATATTTGTTTCAACATATGTAATTTATTTCAACGAATGAAAATTATTCTAACACATGTATATTTCAGAAAATTTCAGCAGCATAACGGCAGGGTAGTTAAAACCGGGACCGTCCCTAGTACGGCTCCTCGCTCTACCTTAAAACCTCGCGGTTTTTGACAATGGGGATCATGCATCTAGTTCGCACGCAGGCGGCATGTATATATTTATTTCATTTCCACAAACTAATCCTATGTGGTTTCAACCAAATATTTCTCAACCACAAACGGGTATTTTTCAATCACCATCAATCAATATCAACCACAAACAATCCCAAACAATCATTCGCTATCAATCAATTTTCACAACAATCACAACCAATAAATATCGTCCATGGTTTGTGGACGAGGGGCGTATATATATATATATATATATATATATATATATATATATATATATATATATATATAGCAATTCACTTCTATTTCAACACATATATAATTTTTACAACGCATATATAACTTATACATCGAACGTACAACTTATACAACGCTTATACAAGGGGTGTACAATGCTTATATAACTCATACATCGACTATATAATTTATACATCGTCGTTTTCCATATCGTTTATAAATTAGAAATCTCACATTGGGTTCCACTCCACCAAAAATAGCAGAAGGCTCAGAAAAATATGCGGTCTCTTCTAAAACGTAGAAGACGTCCTCACGGTCACGATGTTTCCTGTTTCATCGAATTTCGTTAACATAGCAAAAAGATATGATTTTTCGAAGTTTGCAACGGTTTTAAACTGTTAAAATCAGTTCAGAAAATAAAAACCAAACCTCTCTTGGTTTGTTCGAAACTAGGTCACCAGATTTCGCGTGAATCGACGCGTGTTAGGATGATCGGCCTTCGCAGCGGCGAAGAGCTTGGAGAGGCGCTCCTATCCACGGTGGTGCGATGGCGTTCGGTGGCGAGATCAAGACGAGGCGGCGGTCGAAAGCTCCGAAGTTTGGAGCGGTGGTCCTCGCTGGTGGAGCGACGAGGGGTGGTGTGGTTGGTGTTGATTTGAAGAGGAGGAGATGAACTTCAAAAAGTTGCAAAGGGGCTATGGGTTTTGATGAAGGGATTCGCCGGAAAATGGAAGGGAAGGGAGGAGAGAAGTTCCGCCGTCGGTCTGGAAGGAGACGAGGGATTTTTGAGATATTTTTTAAAAATTAAATTATAGAGGAAAATTTCTATTGGCCGGGAGGTTTATTTAATTTTAAAATAGTGTTTTCGCAAACGAACTCCTTTTCAAACCCAACGACTGTCGCCCCTAGCTAATTACCCCCATCCCGGACACAATGGGATATGTTTCATGAGCCATTTTGATTGTTACAGTCATTTATTCTTCAAATTAAAATATAAAACATTCAATGTTTAATTTGAACGTGCATTTCAATTTGCCAGGGCCACAAATTAATTCGAAAAATTCCAGAAAAATAAATCTAGCTATGTTTTGACGATACGGTCCCAACAAAACTAGTTTCGTCGAATTCTGAGACCGTTTGCAAAAAGGCCCATTTCTGGTCGATCCAATTTAACTATAATTGGCCAAAACACGTTTTCTTTCGCCACGCTCACATACTAGCTTCAAAAATTATGAAATTTGAAACCTAGCGATAACTTCACATCCCGGATCCAACAAAAGTAGTTTCGTCGAATTCCGAGGTCGTATGCAAAATGGCCAATTTCCCGGGCTATATGAATTCCATAGCGACCTTTCTGAAAATTCATTCGGCCATAACTTTTGCTTTCCGCTATGAAAATTCGATTTTTCAGATTCTTTAGAAAGGTATTCACTAACAGATTTAAATATTTTTTGTTTCACTAAAATCCGTTTTGTTTTGCACCCGGTACAGTCCAACAAAGCTTGAATTCAATTTTTGAAACTGCAGCGCCATTTCAGGCCTTGTTTATAATTATAATTAATTATATTCATTTTCAATTGTCGATTCAAACTCACTTTTCATTGCCATTATTTAAAATATTTATTTTAAATATTTAAAATCCATTATTTTAGCCAATTTAAAATTTTTAAATTGGTTCAGATTTTCTGGGTCGTTACAATCTCAACCACTTAAAACTTTTCGTCCCCGAAAAGGAACAAAGTTGAAAGTGGTTTGATAAATCTACGATCACACAACACAACCAACAATCAAATCGTTTTAACCTTTCAAAAATATACTGATCAACTTCTATACTCTTTTATCTTCAAAATCATTCAGACTATAGAATAAATAGTGCACATCCATGGGAAGAAAATAGCAACAGAATAGAGAATTAAATGGTAATGCAAAGTATGGTAAATATACCTTGTACCGGAGTCAATCAGAGATATCCACTCGGCATCTAGGATAAGCTTTCTGAATGCTCTCCTCAGTTTCCCAAGTACAATCTCGCGGATCTCCACTCCATTGCACTTTGACTAAGTGAACCTTCTTGTTCCTCAGCTCTTTGGTTTCTTTGCGGATAATCTTTAGCGGCTCTCGTCTCACAGCTAATTCTGGGGTAATTTCAATGTCCTGCTGAGCTGCTTCTTCGACGATCAAGTCTGGATCATGAACGTGCTTTCGAAGTTGAGATATGTGAAATACATCATGAACTCCAAGCAACGAGTCAGGCAATTTGACCCTATAAGCGAGAGTTCCAATCCGTTCCAGAATAGGAAACGGACCAATGAATTTGGGTGCCAACTTTCCAGTTTTACCGAACCGGATAACTACTCTCATCGGCGATACTTTCAAATATACATAGTCGCCAACAGCAAAGGATATATCTCTTCTTCTTCTATCGGCATAGCTCTTTTGTCGGCTTTGAGCGGCGAGTAATTGCTTCTTAATAAAATCGACTTTGTCGGCAGCTTCTCGAATCATATCAGGACCCAACACAAGTCTATTACCTGGTTCGACCCAACAAGCAGGAGATCGGCACGGTCTACCATACAATGCTTTGAATGGCGACATTGTCAGACTCGCCTGGTAGCTGTTGTTATAAGAGAATTCAGCCAAATGCAGATTGTCTTCCCAGGATCCACCGAAATCTATAACACAAGCCCACAAAAGAACTTCCAAAATACGATTCACCCTCTCAGTCTGACCGTCTGTCTGAGGATGATAAGCGGTGCTCAAGTTCAACTTCGTTCCCAGCTCGACTTGAAATGCTTCCCAGAATTTGCTAGTGAATATTGTATCTCTATCACTGACTATAATGAGCGGCACCCCATGCAGTCTAACTATTTCCGTGAAGTATATTTGCGCCAGATTCTGAGCAGTTCTGTTTGATCTGACAGGTATAAAATGAGCGGTCTTCGTGAAGCGATCTACGATCACCCAAATGCTGTCATTTCCTTTTCTGGTTCTGGGCAGACCATCTATGAAATCCATAGAAATATGTTCCCACTTCCAACCAGGAACTTCTAATGGTTGTAACAATTCAGCCAATTTTTGTTGGTCGCTCTTGACTAGTTGGCAAGTAGGGCATCGGCTAACATATATTGAAACATCTCTTTTCATAGCCTTCCACCAGAATGTACGTTTGAGATCGTTGTACATTTTGGCCACACCAGGATGGATACTCAGCTTAGACTTGTGACACTCGTCTAACACTTCCCTTTTTAACTCTGGGACGTCGGGAACACAAATCCTTCCTTTCAATCTCAGGGTCTCGTCGTTATCTATTTGAAAACATGAGGGTTCGCCTTTCTGAATCCTTTTGATCATATCCTTAATAAAGTTGTCCTCTTTCTGAAGAATAGATATTTTGTCAATTAAGGAAGTCGTGATAATAAAGCTGGAGATCATTACATTCTTTCGGCTCAGCGCATCGGCCACGACATTGGCTTTCCCTGGAGTATATATAATTTCGAAGTCATATGCTGCAAGAAACTCCAGCCAACGTTGCTGCCTCAAATTCAAGTCCTTTTGAGTGAACAGATACTTTAACGACTGGTGATCTGTAAACAGTTCAAATCTCTCACCCAGAAGATAGTGCCTCCAGATTTTCAAAGCGAATACTATCGCCAATAACTCAAGATCATGAGTGACGTAGTTCTTTTCATGTGGCTTCAACTGACGGCTAGCATAAGCAATCACTTGGCCCCTTTGCATTAACCCTGCGCCAAGGCCTTCTCTAGAAGCATCAGTCCAGACTTTCAAATCCTGGTTGCCATCGATGATGGTTAACACTGGAGCAGTTGTTAATCTCAACTTTAGCTCTTCAAAAGCCTCCTCACTTTCTGGAGTCCATTTGAATTTAGAGTGCTTCTTTGTAAGCTTCGTTAAATGACCAGATATCTTCGAAAAGTTTTTAATGAACTTCCGGTAATAGCTAGCCAATCCGAGAAAACTGCGGACTTCAGTGGGGGTACTGGGCTGTTTCCAATTCTGAATAGCTGTGATTTTGCTTGGATCCACAGCGATTCCTTCTTTCGATACGACGTGGCCTAGAAATTTTACTTCATCTTGCCAGAAGATACATTTGGAAAATTTGGCTTTTAATACATTCCGTCTCAGAATTTCTAGAACCTGTTCCAGATGCTTTTCATGTTCGGCCTTTGATTTAGAGAAGATTAGAATATCGTCAATGAAAACCAGAACAAATTTATTCAAAACTCCTCTGAACACTCTATTCATCAGATCGGTGAAGTAAGCTGGAGCGTTACATAAGCCGAACGGCATTACTAACCACTCGTAGAACAAGTCGGGACCTCTGAATGTTGTCATTGGGACACACTCTTCGGCAATTCAAAGTTGATGGAAACCTGTAGCTAGGTCCATCCTTGAGAATACTTGTGCTCCATTCAATCGATTTAACAAATCATCAATCCACGGCAATGGATATTTGTTCTTTATTGTCTGTTTGTTCAGATCACGATAATCCACACATAGACGTAGAGTACCATCAGATTTTGGGACAAACACCACTGCTGCTCCCCAATCAGAGAAACTGGGCCTGATCATACCTTTCCATACTAGCTGTCGTGTTTGATTGTCTAATTCCTCTTTCTCTTTCAAGGACATTCTTCGAATAGCGTGAACTACCGGCCTTGCATTCGGAACCAAAGCAATCTTGAAATCTATTTCTCTCTACGGAGGTAAGCGAACAACTTCCTCGAACACATCCGCATAGTTCTTGACGACAGGAATATCTTTGATAAGGTCAGGAATATTCTCTGTGATCTCAGGGACATTTTCTATTTGAGCTGGAGAAACATCCAAAGCTGCCCAGAAGTCCTTTCTATTTGATGTCGGGCCTTCACATGGTATGGTTATATAATTCCCCGATTGTGCCTTTGCCTTAACAATTCTCTCGGCGCATCTAACCTCTGCCTCATATCGGGTTAACCAATCCAATCCAATAATAAGATCGAATTCATCAAAATTCATGACGATAGAGATAGTAGGGAATTTATAGCAGGAAAAAGAGACAGGCACCCCACAAACCCAACTGAGATCGATGGGACCCCCAACTGGATTTCGGACTGTCATTGGTTCTTTGAGCTTCTTCAATCTCAAATCCAACTTCTTGACTGCACTCTTTGCAATAAAGCTTCGTGACGCGCCTGTGTCAAACAGTACTTTAACTGGAATGTTCTTGACATTGAGCGTGCCTTCTAAAACATCAGATCTTCCTTGAGCAGATGAAGATGCAGGTACTTCTACCACTTCATTTACTTGCACTGTTTTGGATTTCTTAAATTGCCTGCAGTCCTTTTCAAGATGGCCAATCCGACGGCATTGAACGCACTTTCTATTTTCTAAGAACTTGTCCTTGGATTTAAATTTATTCATTCTTCGTTTCTTCAAGGGTCCACAGTTTATCGACAAATGCCCTTTCTGATGGCAGTTATTGCATACGGTGGTCGTTGCCGGTTCTTTTCCTAGTCTGGCCCTTTTCCGATTGACTTTGGGCTCCTTACCGACCTCAGACATGGTACTGGCCTCAGGACGATCTGTTTCTGATTCAACCTTATCACTAGAACTGACTTCCTCTTCGTACTGTAACATACCTTTCTTGGCTAGATCTTCGTATTGATAAGCCATATAAATCATTTCTAAGAAAGGAAGTTTCACATTCCTCATCACACTGTTCTGATATTTTCTTTGCAGACCATGAATAAATCTCAGATTCTTCCTCTTTGGATCTTGAATCAGATGAGGGGCAAAGTGAGCAAGTTCGTTGAATTTCTTATGATATTCTGGGATGGTCATATCACCTTGTATCAAATAAGAAAATTCATCACATAATCGCTCGGTTGCTTCGGGAGGAGTAAATCTTTCTAAGAAAATCTCTTTGAATCTGTCCCAGGTGATATCACCTTCTAGATTATCTTTAATAACTGAATCCCACCAAAACAAAGCTTCTTCTTTGAGTTCCCAAGACGCCAGTAATCTTTTCTGATCGTCTCTCATCTTTAAACCCTCAAAGATTTTCTCTGCAGAACGAATCCAAGCTTGTGTTTCCATAATGGACTCCTTGCCTAAGAATGGCGATCCACCCAGATTTCGAAATCTCTTGAATAGAACTTCTGTATCGGATTCTGGCTGTGGGAGCACAACTGGCTCATTAGCTGGTCGAGCCATACGATTATTTCTTCTGTTCCTGTCACTCATTTTCTAGTGCGTCTGCAATTAGCAGACAAAGTGTCAGGTCAACAGAAAAGATATTTCAAAATATAGAGACAAATACTTCAATGTAAATGTTTCTACTGGGGTGTATTCCATTCTGCTTTACTCATACTAGGATATTGCTGATCCTATCTGTATAGAGTTACCCGTCTTAGAACACTACTGGTTCTATTTCTGACGAGTTCGTTCAAATGTTATATTCCAGAACTAAGCTTAACCAAAGCTCTGATACCACGTTGAGACGACCCCAAACCCCGCTCTGACGACGGCAAGGGTAATCCGTGGAATATAACACAGAAACAGATAACAGCAGAACATAATTAAATAAATACACCAGATAATGAACAATAGAATATACTGGATAAAAGTAATCATCAGAGTTACACAGTATACAGGATCATACTTAGTAAAAATACAGTTCAGCTATACATAAATGTCTACAGCGGAAAACAAACATAATATGTACAATAGGAGCTAAACAGCATAAAAAGAGATAAATGATATAATCCATCTTCAGCTCCAGCTATCCAGAAAGAACCAGCTAAACCTGGATACAAGGCTGCCTATGTAGAAAAAGGGGCACCCGAGTTTGAAAGTGAAACAAACTACGAGTCAGTCATGGGACTGGTATGAGAAATCTACTCAACACATATATAATTTGGCTAATCACAGGACCACGCCACTTTCGTGGAACGGGTTTACTCCATTGGATTGCCAGTGCTTTAAAACAAATCATTCTTTCAAACAACGCAATGCATTTTATAAAAATGAAGCCATTATAAGACTCAGTTCCCATCACACAATGCAACGCAAACCGGAGGATAGAGTTTTTACCTTATAACGGCCAAAATATGCTTGATACGAATAAAACTAAAGCATTTGATATTATTGCTAGTGTTTATATGTTTTGAAAACAACTTCAAATCATAACTATCAATCATAGGCGGCATTAATGCCCCATATCACTATGTCGCCATATATAGGTATACAATCAAAATCGCACGATGTCGTATTTGGAAATTGGATTTCCGTCATGAACCAAGGCAAAAGATAGTCCTTACCGAATTCGAGACGCTCTAGCCCGTGTCTCAGGATCAGAATGCATCGACCCTTGGAGCGACAGGGCCGGTCCACCGATATGGATTAAAATTCCTGAACACTACGTTTCCCCGCCCTTTGGGGCATAAACGAGCCAACGAATGACTCCATCGGACCCGGATCGTCCGATCAAACCGAGGCGCCTCGCAACAGCAACAACCACACAGGTGAAAAAGTATATATAAATGTCAGGGCTGGTAGGTCACTGACACCACCCTAGCTGGAAAGAAACGCATGCCCTCCCTGAGGTCCTTCTCCCGTTTCTGGTTCATACCGGGGTGTGAGGCTCGCGAATTTACGTTATACACAAAGCTACGCCACACAGGGGGTGCTTTGATCATCACCACAAGACTTTGCTTTTCAACAGAAGCTCTGATCACTGCATCTTAGCATGCCACACAGGCAATTCATGCCATGCGACTGATGTCCATCGATATACAACCTCTGAGCTCGTGCGTCTCAGAGAAGGGCGTTAAGCAAAAGAATAAATTCTCCGTTGCCAAACAGATGTATATTTAACAGAAATCAATCTACACAGAATAAACTCCAATGTCAGACACACAGTCCATTTACAAGTCCGTTCTGGGTCTGAACGAAACCAGAGGCACTAAATACCTCGCAAACCCATCGATCACCACGTACGTCTGGACGATCACCACTCATTATCCATATTTCGGGATGCCTCCCAATCAGGACCTCGGTTACCATCCAAACTAGGTGAAGATCTCCGGTCTTCGACCATCGTCTTCATCTTCGATTTATTATCGTCGATTCAGTTATCCAGAATGGGAAAACCCGGTCTTTCTGAGCAACTCGCGAATATAATAAACAAGTGCAACACCAACATATACACGCATCATATCAATTCATTAGTCACTAACCGTCAATCAGTAAGAGAACGATTTCCCAAATATTAACCCCGAAGGCCGAAAACCAACATCAGATCAACACCCAGGAAGCCTTTCGACTTAGCCAACCTTCAGTTAACTTCTAAATCACATCCATATTGTTTATAATATTTTATAACGATTTATCGCTATTTTTATTTATTTTAAAATAGCCAATATATTCGAAACGACGCTTCGGGCCATAACGCGACCGTGGCGCTGTTTTTCTTCAGATTTGATTTACACATATCGGAAAATCTAACCGTTGGATCTTCACAAAATTTACATCATTAGAAAGGTCTTTTTAAAACGAATCCAACGGTTCCAGTTTCGGGAAAATCCGACGGTCGGATCTCCCGGTACAATCGTTTGAAGTTTCGATTTCAAAATACGAACTGCAGCGTCGTTATTCGATTAAATATAATTATATATATATAAAAATATAATCGTTTCTGGCGCAGTTTTTCTTCAGATTTGATTTAAACATTCCAGACAATCCAACCGTTGGATTTTTACAAAGTTGGTGCCGTTGGAAAGATATTTCCAAGGCGAACCCGACGGTTGCGGTTTCGGTAAAATCCAATGGTCGGATTTCCCGTACTAGTTGTTTGAAATCACAGTTTCAAAACACGAACTGCACGGCCACGTTTCTTTTTATTTTTATTTTTATTTATATTTATATATTTATATAAATATAGTTCATTCAACAATTTCAATATCGTTTTACTTCAAATATTTCACTAACGCCTTTAAATTTTGGAAAATTTCGCCATAACCTCCTTTGTACGGGGAGGGGTTTGGAAATTTATTGGGCCGTGTTAGGTACCCAATAAATCCTAAAAAGCATTCACATATTTATAGTGATATATTCTGGTGTTTACGGGGGAGCATGTATAGATAATCACTCCAGAGAATGAATTCTCGTCACCCCGTTTCCGTGTGGAAATAAATAGTCCATGTGCCGTATCTAATAACAAGAGAGACGTGATTATTGTCAACTCCAGACCCGTGTGGGGTTTTTATTAATCTGGCAATTTATCGTTATATTTTATAGAGCCCATATCAGTCATCAGTTCAACCTGTAGTATATAATCATCGCCATACAAGCCTCTCGCTCGTATGGTAAATCTTCCACCTCGTCACACAAGCTCCAATTGCTTATGTGGAATATGATGAAGTATGCCTATCGTCAAGAAGTATTCCATGTAGCGTAGTTCAAATTTAATTGTTACTATCCTATGGCGATATTTATTATTTCACACAGAATAACCAGCACTCCGCATCCAATGGCATTCACAGGAGTTGATATAAAAATAAAATTGCGCAGCCAACTCATCAAGGCTTACCTATTTGTTGGGCACGCAAATAATTTCTTTACTCTACAGCTAATCCATTTTTCCTGTTCAACACATGTATATATATGCAGAACAAAGCCAATAATAATATTTCCAGCAAACTATTATTTATTTCAACACGTGTGTATTTTTATCAAAGCGTATACATGATAAAAGGAATATTTTTATCATCAAAAATATTTATTCAACACGTGAATGTTTTTAACACTTCATATTCACAATAAAAATGTAGTTTTTATTGTCTATTCATTTTATTTTAAAATACATTTTCAACACCTGAATTTCAACTCGACGAACGAATTTCAATTCAACACATGAATATTCTCTATAGTTTGTATATATATAAAAATGTGATTTTTATCGCTAAAACTATTTGTTTAAATTCAAATAATATTCAACACATGAATTTCAACTCAACGAATGAATTGCAACTCAACACATGAATATTCTTTCAACATATGTAATTTATTTCAACGAATGAAAATTATTCTAACACATGTATATTTGTTTCAACATATGTAATTTATTTCAATGAATGAAAATTATTCTAACACATGTATATTTGTTTCAACATATGTAATTTATTTCAACGAATGAAAATTATTCTAACACATGTATATTTCAGAAAATTTCGGCAGCATAACGGCAGGGTAGTTAAAACCGGGACCGTCCCTAGTACGGCTCCTCGCTCTACCTTAAAACCTCGCGGTTTTTGACAATGGGGATCATGCATCTAGTTCGCACGCATGCGGCATGTATATATTTATTTCATTTCCACAAACTAATCCTATGTGGTTTCAACCAAATATTTCTCAACCACAAACGGGTATTTTTCAATCACCATCAATCAATATCAACCACAAACAATCCCAAACAATCATTCGCTATCAATCAATTTTCACAACAATCACAACCAATAAATATCGTCCATGGTTTGTGGACGAGGGGCGTATATATATATATATATATACATATATATATATATATATATATATAGCAATTCACTTCTATTTCAACACATATATAATTTTTACAACGCATATATAACTTATACATCGAACGTACAACTTATACAACGCTTATACAAGGGGTGTACAACGCTTATATAACTCATACATCGACTACATAATTTATACATCGTCGTTTTCCATATCGTTTATAAATTAGAAATCTCACATTGGGTTCCACTCGACCAAAAATAGCAGAAGGCTCAGAAAAATATGCGGTCTCTTCTAAAATGCAGAAGACGTCCTCACGGTCACGATGTTTCCTGTTTCATCGAATTTCGTTAACACAGCAAAAAGATATGATTTTTCGAAGTTTGCAACGGTTTTAAACTGTTAAAATCAGTTCAGAAAATAAAAACCGAACCTCTCTTGGTTTGTTCGAAACTAGGTCACCAGATTTCGCGTGAATCGATGTGTGTTAGGATGATCGGCCTTCGCATCGGCGAAGAGCTTGGAGAGGCGCTCCTATCCACGGTGGTGCGATGGCGTTCGGTGGCGAGATCAGGATGAGGCGGCGGTCGAAAGCTCCGAAGTTTGGAGCGGTGGTCCTCGCTGGTGGAGCGACGAGGGGTGGTGTGGTTGGTGTTGATTTGAAGAGGAGGAGATGAACTTCAAAAAGTTGCAAAGGGGCTATGGGTTTTGATGAAGGGATTCGCCGGAAAATGGAAGGGAAGGGAGGAGAGAAGTTCCGCCGTCGGTCTGGAAGGAGACGAGGGATTTTTGAGATATTTTTTAAAAATTAAATTATAAAGGAAAATTTCTATTGGCCGGGAGGTTTATTTAATTTTAAAATAGTGTTTTCGCAAACGAACTCCTTTTCAAACCCAACGACTATCGCCCCTAGCTAATTACCCCCATCCCGGACACAATGGGATATGTTTCGTAAGCCATTTTGATTGTTACAGTCATTTATTCTTCAAATTAAAATATAAAACATTCAATATTTAATTTGAACGTGCATTTCAATTTTCCAGGGCCACAAATTGATTCGAAAAATTCCAGAAAAATAAATCTAGCTATGTTTTGACGATACGGTCCCAACAAAACTAGTTTCGTCGAATTCTGAGACCGTTTGCAAAAAGGCCCATTTCTGGTCGATCCAATTTAACTGTAATTGGCCAAAACACATTTTCCGTCGCCACGCTCACATACTAGCTTCAAAAATTATGAAATTTGAAACCTAGTGATAACTTCACATCGCGGATCCAACAAAAGTGGTTTCGTCGAATTCCGAGGTCGTATGAAAAATGGCCAATTTCCCGGGCTATATGAATTCCATAGCGACCTTTCTGAAAATTCATTCGGCCATAACTTTTGCTTTCCGCTATGAAAATTCGATTTTTCAGATTCGTCTGAAAGGTATTCACTAACAGATTTAAATATTTTTGGTTTCAATAAAATCCGTTTTGTTTTGCACTCGGTACAGTCCAACAAAGTTTGAATTCAATTTTTGAAACTGCAGCGCCATTTCAGGCCTTGTTTATAATTATAATTAATTATATTCATTTTCAATTGTCGATTCAAACTCACTTTTCATTGCCATTATTTAAAATATTTATTTTAAATATTTAAAATCCATTATTTTAGCCAATTAAAAAAAAATTAATTGGTTCAGATTTTCTGGGTCGTTACAACTATCACTATATATTAATTTGTTCTTAGGGTTTTCAAAAGATATCACATACTTTCTTTTATCCCATAATTGACCGATCAAATTCAATTAACGAATAAATGTTAAATTGCACGTATACTGCTGAAGTCGAACACGGGAACATTTTTATTTAGTTTGGTAACTCCATTTTGAGTTGTGGTATATAATTCTTAAAAACTCCGAAATAGGGTGGGCACTTAACCACATTGACTCGGGTTTACCATAGTTGTAGATCACTCGATATGCGAATTCTGCAGTGTGCATGCACAAGGGATCCCTAAAATGTATACCATGTAAACTCTTCTTGAATAGTAGGTCTTTTTTTCCATGAATTTACTTATAATTAGCAGTATTCACATTTACATGCTGGAACCTCATAACATGAAACCATGTTTGAAACCTTATAAGTTGAGAGTTCCAAGGAAACATGGTTCTACCTAGAGCTATCAAATTATGACTCAACCCATTAACCCAACCCATCTAACCCGCTTATAAATGAGTTTTGTAAACTCATATATGAATCTTTGTTAAATGAGTCATAAATTAGTTGACCCATTATTGAAAAGGTTTGTATATGCACAATCCATTTATCAAAATCTGAAAATTAATATTTTTGTAAATTAGAATTTTGAAATATTTGAAATAAAAAATTCTTCTAACGGATGTTATAGTTCTCTAAATTTGAATTACTAATGGTTTAATATCCTGTTGAGGGAAGAGAGAAATCGGTGAGACCATTTGACGATATATACTATGCAATGAGGGTTGAGCATAAGAGGCTTGGGCAAGTAATCCAGCAAAATTTCTATGAGAAGCTGACTAAAGAAGAGGTTGCCTTCATAACTCAATCGGCTAAAAATTACATCAACCTAGCTCAATTCATGCTGTCGAAAACTCAAAATCCTTTGATGAAATAGAATATGAAAAGGCAATGCGCAAGAAATATGCTCATAAGGATGAGTACATCAGTCAAAGACCCTTCCAATTGAAAGAAATTAGGATTTGTTGCCTTCTCTTAGAGAACTTAACGGTCGGGCCCTATTCGCCCGATCTAACTAGCCCTCTCCCTAAGGCAACATCCACGCTAATTCAGTGCGACTCCATGCTTGGAGTAGTGCGAGAAGTCCCTCCAGAGATCATCCTTCCCAATAACGTCTTGCCTCAGAATTCTCTTAAGCCTGCCCACTAATTTTGGGTCAATTTATGTTTTTTTTCGAGGTAAAATATTCATGGGTGATTTTATGATCGACGCCATAAACAAAAAAAAACCAGCAAGCTTATCGATGCAGATCCAAAAAACTGATATTCAACCTCTCTTGCTTTTTCAAACTATATCCTATATTTTTCAATGTTCATAGTGTGGATTTTAATTCCCATTACACATACCATTACTACCATCATAATTATCTGATGATATGTTGTTGAACAATGTGGCGATGTGTTAGTATATATTAGCAAATGATTTTGCAGTAATAGATTAATGCAAGGAAGCATACTGTTAAGCAGTGAACTAAGTAGTCATGACTTTTTATTTGAGTAATAATGTTAGTACATATTATATAGATCATATAGTGCTACTTCTCCGGTTCTGTCTAATGAAAACCAGTAATAGATTAATGCAAGGAAGCATACTGCTAAGCAATGAACTAGGTAGTCATGATTTTTTATTTGAGTAATATTGTTAGTACATATTATATAGGTCATATAGTGCTACTTCTACGGTTCTGTCAAATGAAAACCAGTATTGGACCTCACTAGTTGACAACATATACATATAAAAAATCTCATCAAAATACACGCGATAACCAGTTGGAAATGACGACAAAAGCAAGAATGATTCAAAATAGAGCCACATTCACTCAAATTTCATTCTTCAAAATGGAAATCTAGAAAAGTTCAAGTGCAAGTGGAAACATTTTTTGAGACTTTATATACCAATGAAAATTTCTATTTGTTTTTAAAATTTATCCATTTTGTTCTTGTGGTTCATCAGATTCAATTCAAGTTGTAATGCGTTATGTTACAGGTTAGATTTAAGCTGGATGAGGAATGGCAAAAAACGGACGTATTTCAGCAAATGGGATGCATTTTTAGAGCTTCAAAATCTAGATTAGTTCGCGAAATAGCAAATGCAAAGAACGAAGAAGAACGAAATAGGTTGAAACCCAACAATTTCTAAGTACGAATGAGTGGAAAAGTTTGTGAAGTCTAAAACATCTTCAGCGTTTAAAGTCAATTTCAGGTTCTACTGATGAAATAATTAAGTTGTAGTTACATATTTATTGTAGTTGAGATCAGAAATATAAAGCTATTGGAAGCAAGCAGATACTACATACATGTAGTCATAAAGGAATGGCTCGAGTGGCTGATGAGATGGTTAGAATTGCTGGTTTACTTACTATAATATTTTTAAGCTACTCAATCAATGTGATATGTTGTAATACATATTGTGTAAATGTAGAGAAAGATGAGTCTTCGGTCGTCTTCTGTTGCTTGATCTCACGTTTGGATCAAATCCTACACTCGAAAAAATGGCGACCCGGTAAATGTGACTGTTGCAGAGACTATCGAAGTACTTCAAAATTTTATAAAATAACAATTTATTTCTTATTGTGGTAGTTTTTGTCTATAATATATGTAAGATAACTTATGTAGGAAAAAAATTAAACAAATCAACGAATCAAATTCTAGCTTAACAGTTAATTACAAAGAAGACACGCTTGCAAAGTTGTTGGGACAAGACAGACTAGGACGATTCAGAGGAATGGGAAGGGTTATGACCTACACCAAGGCAATATAGTCACACGTAAGGGATAAACAAACTATCGCAATGCAAAATAAAATTTCAGAATTAACCACGATTGCTCAAATGCATGTTAAAAATTAGTTATGCATTGATATTAACTTTAATTCTATCATGTTGCTTTGATATTAACTTTAATTTAATGATATTTCAATATTTTAGATTTGAATGTCTTTGATGAATGTTGCTCTTCGATTCTATGTTTGCTATTTGTAACGTTTAGTTAGTGACCAGGCTTAAGGCAGAAATACTATATTAGAAATATATATATATATATATGTATTTTTAATGTATTGACTATAGTAATTTTGGGATTTTGTATAACAGATTTTCCTATACGTGAGTGTTTTCCTTTGTGCTTGTATGTGCACTTTTTGCATGTGTGTTGCCATGAGCGAGTGAAGCAGGCCAGTGTGCAAATCAAAATATATAAAAGTGCACAGTTGTGCATATATACATATTATAGTTATCTCTCATACACAAGCAATGAGATACTGTATTCTCTTTCCCGAGTTTATATTCTAGAGTGTAACACCCCGCCTCCGCTAGGGTCACTCGCAAGGGAATGCACTAGCTTTAGATGGGCATTATTGGTAAACATGCACAGAAATATCACAAGACAGAACATATAAAATAGCGGAAGTAAAATCAAACTTTCATGAACATTAATAATTAAGGTCTAAAGCCTTTTACATCAGAGTACATCAAAACCTGTCTTGCAATAGTAAAGAAGCATAAAGACTTTTCATAAATTATTCCCCAAGTAAAAACAGTAAAGTAGCCATAGCCAAGAAAAGTCCAAGCCATCCATGATGACCTTCAAGCAGAAGAAGTCTGAACTAAACAACAGTATTTCCTCCCTGTAACCTGGGGGGGAAACGGAAGAAAAGAGGCGAAACAAAACGGGTCAGTCAAAAAGACTGATTAAGCCCTATCTACTATCAGCATAAAAACTAGTAAAGTTAACTGTCATGAGAACTTAAATGAACATAAGCATGATGACAAGACAGATAAGCTAAATCAAAATAACAGGATGAACTACTGAACTCAGATAAACTAAGGTGTCATGATAAATTATGGTGTCAAGATAAAACAAGGTATCCCATCATCAAGTTCCTGTCAAATATAATATCCCCAAGATATCTATCATGTATAACATCCCATGGTATCTATCCTGTCTTTTAGCTCTGCACCTACCGTACTAGTATCCCCACCGTATCATGTGTTAACCATGAATGACCCTTACTCAAAAGTCGTGTAATGGTCCATGTCAACCTAATATATCGCATATATAGGTTACTCAACTCGTATGTTTTATTCCATGTAAATGTTCAGTCCCTTGCCGTAGACCATACGGGCTCTCCCATGAGATTCTATACTACTTTAACATAGTTCCATGATCCTTAAGATCGGTTTGGACAGTTACCCTAAACCTAGCTAGGGTCTTCCAACATGAATTATCGTTTGTACAACTAGGACTTATGCTACCTAGGGCTACTAGGGATTATGCTTACCTATTGCACGTTTTCGTATCTCGGTTTGGGTTCAACCACCTAGGGCCACTAGGGATTACGCTAACCGTCAACTGCGCCCTTTTTTTTCCCACGCATATATCGTGAATCGTTTTTCCATGACTGTATGCACATGTATCACATCGTGCCATCCGAGTCCTGTCACAGGGCAAATCAAATTGTACAGGACTCGGTCGGGAGCTTTAGATTTATCTGCCGATGCAGACGCTAAGGTCTGTTTTTCCTATACGTGGCTATGGTCCCACGAGACCACTCCCTCAACTAGTGAAAGACAAGACAGGATAAATCCTGTATGAGAACACAACACTGGCCAACCCACATCCAAGCCTTACCGCAACCATAATTAGATAGCAATTATGGTCTTTTGGGTGTTCTCTGCCTTTCCGTACGTACACGCTTGACCAAAGATGGTAGGTAGCCTGACGAAATGCTATCTAGGGTACGACCGTGTATCGTCGACTATCCCTTATCCATCCCCGTCTTTAGGTCGCTCGTATAGCAACCAAGGCATACTCTTGGTTCTTCTAACGCAGACCTTAACCTCTCATGAGCCTAGTATGATCACCTGGCAGCTCATAGAGGGATACCAAGAATATCCTCACGTTCCCCGAAGCCGCTGCTTCGTTACCCAGTTCGCTGGAGCCTTTATCTAAATCAGATACTTGCTCCTACTCGTATACTTAAACGATGACCTACCGTATCAGGTTACTCATCTATCTATGAACTGGTCTAAATTTCCTTGACTAAGAATCATTACTTAGTTATTCTTCAACTAAGGTTTACCACTTAGCCTTATTCCCGTTATCCTTGTTAACTACGGTTATCCACCTAATCCTCAGAACTAGGGTTTACATAATGGATTAAGTGTCACTTAAGTTCATGACTTAACCCGTCTACAAATAATGTCAAAATTGGCTAAGTATCCAAGTTCAAGACTTAACCCTACAAACCATGCTCAAGTTGGTTAAGTATATATTAACTTGACCCTATCAATTTACTGAGTCAAATCGGTCAAGCGTATTTAAGCGATTCGTGACTTAGCCTTATCATGTTTTCACGTTAGATTGGTTAAGTATATGTTAACTTAACCTCAATAAATTCACGAGTTAGATTGGTTAAGTATAGGTCACTTAACCACCTCAAATCATCATGTTAGATTAGTTAAGTGTTTAACTTAACCCCATTAAACTACCAAGTGGGATTAATTAAGTCTAGGCTAACTTAACCCCATCCGATTTCCATGTTTAGACTAGTTGAGTCTAATCTTAACCCCATCCATTAACTGTATCTTTCGGTTAAGTGTCATTAAGAAAACTTACTTAACCTTACCAAGTTATCGTGTTGGATTGATTAAGTGTTGGTTAACTTAACCCCGTCCACTAGTCGTATAAAAATGGTTAAGTGTCATTAGGCAAATCAAATTACTTAACCTACCCAACCTTGTCATGTTTTGTTAAGTATCATTAGCCTAATCAAATTACTTAACCCATTTGTCCATGTCATATTTGGTTAAGAGTCATTAATCAAATTAACTTAACCCTATCATGTGGCATTAATTACTTAATGCACCTCAACCTCTCACATTAGACTTTGTTGTGGTTACTAGTTAGCCGGTCGGTTCCGGGTAGCTTTACACCACAACTTGGTCTAACCTCGGGTTCAAGCACAACATGACCAACTTCTCACGTTGGGTCCTATTGTTTGCAACTACTAGTTAGGCCGGTCGGTTCCGGGTAGTTTTACGTTGCAAACTCAACGCAACCTCGAGTTGGCCACACTTATATTATCTAAGTTTCATGTCCATCATGTTTCCAAAACATGTTACTAGTTTTCAAGCATTTGGGTAGACCTAACTTAATAGGTAAATTCCCAAAGGGTAGACCTAACTTAATAGGTAAATTCCCAAGCTTATGTTTTTATGCATACTTACATGTCAACTTCCATGTTATATTTCAAGTCATATTTTCAAGTTATATTTTCATGTCACTAGAAATTACCCATAACATAACCCAACGCTTTTAAACTCGCATATACGTTCGCAACAACGTAATGGATTAAAAGAAGAGACTTGGCAAAGGCATGACAAAAATGGATATTAAGCCACAAGTTAATCATGGTGGCAAATGAGGCACAAATGTGTTCATTAACTTGCATGTTACATTCTTAAGCCCCAAAAACATGCATAAACCCAAACTTGGCACATAAGCAAATCATGGTGACAAAAGACATAGAATGATGACTAGTAACTCGCATATATCATCATTTAAGGGTTATGACTTCATATGCAAGTTGACATAAAGGTTATGAGGGTTCTCATGTTGCATAATGCAACATTTCAACATAAAGGTTGTAGCTTTTAGCCCACAAGATCAAGATAATGACTTCATAAACTTGCATGACATGATAGCATGTATCATACTCAATGATCAAACCCAAACTTGCAACATGAACATTTAACTTCATAGTTAATATCTAAGAGTAGGGAAAGGGCTTACATTGCTATGAAGGCACAAAAGATATAACAAAGCCCTTATGCAATCAAATAGACCCAAAATGCAAGCTCTAACATAAAAACCCTTGAGCCAAATGATCAAAACCCTTGCTTTTATGATGCAAATATAGAAACTTGACTTGAATGCAAGCTAATGACACTCATACAAGGTTGAAAACACTTGTATGCATGAAAAATCTCTCATAGAAACAATTTAGAAATTTTATGAAGAGGGTGGAGGCCATGAGAGGTAAAATTTTGCCATAGTTTAGTTGTATGAATGAATAATGATGATTTAGGGTTAGGTTAGGGTCTTATTTATAGATTAGGCAAGTGTTTTAGGCCATAGGATTAAACCCTAGTTGCAATCTCAGCCCTTAAAACCGAATCTGGCCCCCAAACTCAACACAAACCCAAAATGGTGCACCAGGCAGAACTGCCCGGCTGGACCAAGTCGACAGCCAAGTCGACTGGGCTGTCGACTTGGGTCCAACCAAGTTGACTCCCAAGTCGACAGGGCTGTCGACTTGGGTGCTCTGGCGGGAATTTTCCCGCCTGGCCTAAACTGGCCCAAATTTCCAATTTCAAACTTGAATTTGAAATCTGTTTTTACTTTGAAATTTTCTGAAAACTTCGTTGGGCCTTAATCTGGTCATACGGACTCCGATTTTCGAAAACTCGGACTCTATTTCGCGTATTTTTCCGAGACGAACGCAATGGCATTGCCCGTTTTACTTGATTCAGAATTTAAAATTAAATTCTGCCTTGATTCTCGTTTTATCATGTTATCGAAATACGGGTTGTTACATTCTCCCCACCTTTTAGGATTTGGTCCTCGAAATCTCCAAGTTAGGAAGAACATATCCTACCATCCATCATTCATCTACTCAAAACATCATCCACAAGCAACCATTGTCCTTAGATGATTTCTAATACTATATGAATATATGCAAAACGTGTGTGTACATGTTCCTTAGCTAATGCTAATGATCAGGCCTGAATAATCTTTCTAATGCAAAATATGTATAGTGCCATGAATCCAACATGTATGCAAATAATCCTAGTCATATAGATACTATATGCGTGCACAATCATTCATTCATATGCAACAACCGCATGATAATACATTCGATTTCATCCATAAACAAGTATAAATACTCGTGCATATGCAATATGAAATGTGACCAAGTCGAGCTAGTATCTAATGTGTATTCGCGCATCCACGAGCAACCACTTGCGACCATATCAATCATAACATGTTTCAAATACATGTTTACATCCATAGGGTTCAACCTAGGATTCCCTGAAATAGGGTCGAGAAGATAAACAAGACAAACTCCTTACGGGGTTTGTAACAGAAAATAGGACCGAGAGGATGTCCACGAAAGATAGCCTACAAGTAAGCTCTACAGAAAACAGGGATCAAGGATATACTCCCAAAAAAAAGAGATATCATGTGCGTATCTAGTCTTTGACCATCAAAGTCGTATTTCCTTGAGCTTAATTCCATTGTGCCTTGACCGTCTTTTAACTTCGCGATTTCGTAGCTTCTTATTTCCTGTTTCCATAATATGAGCTGGAACTCATTTCTTCGTCGCCTCTCGTTCCACTTGCACTTATCCCTTTTTCTAGAATACTTGGCGCAAACATGACTGCGTACTCATGATCTCATGCAAGCTTTCCAAAATTCACTAATGAATCTTGGATCTCGTTTATATACTATAAGGTATTCCATGTAGAAGAACTTTCTCTCGAAAGTAAACAGATGTCAACCTGGTTATCATGCGCACTTACTAGGGTGATCTCTATAACCCATGCATAAATGAAGTAAACCATCCGTCTTATTGGCGAACACCACTCAATCGGGCTTCAAATTCCCAGTAAAGACATCAAGGGATTCTAAGTAACTAGTCATGACAGAACCTCAAAAAGGTTACACGATACTTCGAGGGTATTACCAAGGCTAGTCAAAAGGTCTAACTACCCTCCTATCAAAAACCGAGAGTGGCACCCCCTACTGGATAACCACTTCATCCCTAGAATCCATCCATAGCTTATAAACATAAGCATTATTTCCAAACTCCACACTTGGCATAGACATTCTCAAATCCAAACAAGTCATGTATAAATGGACTGATTCTCCAATAAGACTTTGAGACAAAAATGGGATTCTCTATTACGCTAGTACTTAAGGTGCAGAGACTCAACTATCGAAGCAGACTTAAATGATACGAAAAACGAAGTCCTAACGGGATGATAGAGAAGAAAAGCTAAACCTTTAACAAGATCGCTACCCTCCTTCCGAGGTACCCTAGAAATGAGAGCATACTACTGCCCTCCCGATGATCTTGTCCTTGTCCCATAATACTTGACTATCTGCCCCGTTTTACCATGCTAATGGTACTCTCTCGTCATGGGTTTCCTTGTTCATCTTTCTCCCTCCTTTGAGGACTAAGCCATACCAACAAGTTGCTCATCCTTAAGCTCGTATCCTTTATTCTCTTTCTCACTATCCTTTCTTATAATGCGGCCACTGGTCTCTCGAGAACCACCTCCATCGTATGGAAAGCACTTTCGTAGATAGAAAAGACTAGTCGCAGTTAAAACCACTGTGACTACAGATGGAGGAAAGAAAGGAAAAGAGATTCAATTAAGGAAACAAGGATAGTGCTAATGGCCTTTGGGGAATAGCCTTTTTCCTTTAAAAGAAAATTTTCTTGAAAAATGCTTCTTTGTAAACGGTTTTTCAAATAGTTTTCAGAAGGTCTTTAAAAACTTTTGCCCAGTCTGGTAACCTTCTACTCTGATACCAAATGTAACACCCCGCCTCCGCTAGGGTCACTCGCAAGGGAATGCACTAGCTTTAGAGGGGCATTATTGGTAAACATGCACAGAAATACCACAAGACAGAACATATAAAATAGCGGAAGTAAAATCAAACTTTCATAAACATTAATAATTAAGGTCTAAAGCCTTTTACATCAGAGTACATCAAAACCTGTCTTGCAATAGTAAAGAAGCATAAAGACTTTTCATAAATTATTCCCCAAGTAAAAACAGTAAAGTAGCCATAGCCAAGAAAAGTCCAAGCCATCCATGATGACCTTCAAGCAGAAGAAGTCCGAACTAAACAACAGTATTTCCTCCCTGTAACCTGGGGGGGAACGGAAGAAAAGAGGCAAAACAAAACGGGTCAGTCAAAAAGACTGAGTAAGCCCTATCTACTATCAGCATAAAAACTAGTAAAGTTAACTGTCATGAGAAACTGAGATGAACATAAGCATGATGACAAGACAGATAAGCTAAATCAAAATAACAGGATGAACTACTGAACTTAGATAAACTAAGGTGTCATGATAAATTATGGTGTCAAGATAAAACAAGGTATCCCATCGTCAAGTTCCTGTCAAATATAATATCCCCAAGATATCTATCACGTATAACATCCCATGGTATCTATCCTGTCTTTTAGCTCTGCACCTACCGTACTAGTATCCCCACCGTATCATGTGTTAACCATGAATGACCCTTACTCAAAAGTCGTGTAATGGTCCATGTCAACCTAATATATCGCATATATAGGTTACTCAACTCGTATGTTTTATTCCATGTAAATGTTCAGTCCTTTGCCGTAGACCATACGGGCTTTCCCATGAGATTCTACACTACTTTAACATAGTTCCATGATCCTTAAGATCGGTTTGGACTGTAACCCTAAACCTAGCTAGGGTCTTCCAACATGAATTATCGTTTGTACAACTAGGATTTATGCTACCTAGGGCTACTAGGGATTATGCTTACCTATTGCACGTTTTCGTATCTCGGTTTGGGTTCAACCACCTAGGGCCACTAGGGATTACGCTAACCGTCAACCGCGCCCTTTTTTTTCCCACACATATATCGTGAATCGTTTTTCCATGAGTGTATGCACATGTATCACATCGTGCCATCCGAGTCCTGTCACAGGGCAAATCAAATTGTACAGGACTCGGTCGGGAGCTTTAGATTTATCTGCCGATGCAGACGCTAAGGTCTGTTTTTCCTATACGTGGCTATGGTCCCACGAGACCACTCCCTCAACTAGTGAAAGACAAGACAGGATAAATCCTGTATGAGAACACAACACTGGCCAACCCACATCCAAGCCTTACCGCAACCATAATTAGATAGCAATTATGGTCTTTTGGGTGTTCTCTGCCTTTCCGTACGTACACGCTTGACCAAAGATGGTAGGTAGCCTGACGAAATGCTATCGAGGGTACGACCGTGTATCGTCGACTATCCCCTATCCATCCCCGTCTTTAGGTCGCTCGTATAGCAACCAAGGCATACTCTTGGTTCTTCTAACGCAGACCTTAACCTCTCATGAGCCTAGTATGATCACCTGGCAGCTCATAGAGGGATACCAAGAATATCCTCACGTTCCTCGAAGTCGCTGCTTCGTTACCCAGTTCGCTGGAGCCTTTATCTAAATCAGATACTTGCTCCTACTCGTATACTTAAACGATGACCTACCGTATCAGGTTACTCATCTATCTATGAACTGGTCTAAATTTCCTTGACTAAGAATCATTACTTAGTTATTCTTCAACTAAGGTTTACCACTTAGCCTTATTCCCGTTATCCTTGTTAACTACGGTTATCCACCTAATCCTCAGAACTAGGGTTTACATAATGGATTAAGTGTCACTTAAGTTCATGACTTAACCCGTCTACAAATCATGTCAAAATTGGCTAAGTATCCAAGTTCAAGACTTAACCCTACAAACCATGCTCAAGTTGGTTAAGTATATATTAACTTGACCCTATCAAATTACTGAGTCAAATCGGTCAAGCGTATTTAAGCGATTCGTGACTTAGCCTTATCATGTTTTCACGTTAGATTGGTTAAGTATAGGTTAACTTAACCTCAATAAATTCATGAGTTAGATTGGTTAAGTATAGGTCACTTAACCACCTCAAATCATCATGTTAGATTAGTTAAGTGTTTAACTTAACCCCATTAAACTGCCAAGTGGGATTAATTAAGTCTAGGCTAACTTAACCCCATCCGATTTCCATGTTTAGACTAGTTGAGTCTAATCTTAACCCCATCCATTAACTGTATCTTTCGGTTAAGTGTCATTAAGAAAACTTACTTAACCTTACCAAGTTATCGTGTTGGATTGATTAAGTGTTGGTTAACTTAACCCCGTCCACTAGTCGTATAAAAATGGTTAAGTGTCATTAGGCAAATTAAATTACTTAACCTACCCAACCTTGTCATGTTTTGTTAAGTATCATTAGCCTAATCAAATTACTTAACCCATTTGTCCATGTCATATTTGGTTAAGAGTCATTAATCAAATTAACTTAACCCTATCATGTGGCATTAATTACTTAATGCACCTCAACCTCTCACATTAGACTTTGTTGTGGTTACTAGTTAAGCCGGTCGGTTCCGGGTAGCTTTACACCACAACTTGTTCTAACCTCGGGTTCAAGCACAACATGACCAACTTCTCACATTGGGTCCTATTGTTTGCAACTACTAGTTAGGCCGGTCGGTTCCGGGTAGTTTTACGTTGCAAACTCAACTCAACCTCGAGTTGGCCACACTTATATTATCTAAGTGTCATGTCCATCATGTTTCCAAAACATGTTACAAGTTTTCAAGCATTTGGGTAGACCTAACTTAATAGGTAAATTCCCAAAGGGTAGACCTAACTTAATAGGTAAATTCCCAAGCTTATGTTTTTATGCATACTTACATGTCAACTTCCATGTTATATTTCAAGTCATATTTTCAAGTTATATTTTCATGTCAATAGAAATTACCCATAACATAACCCAACGCTTTTAAACTCGCATATACGTTCGCAACAACGTAATGGATTAAAAGAAGAGACTTGGCAAAGGCATGACAAAAATGGATATTAAGCCACAAGTTAATCATGGTGGCAAATGAGGCACAAATGTGTTCATTAACTTGCATGTTACATTCTTAAGCCCCAAAAACATGCATAAACCCAAACTTGGCACATAAGCAAATCATGGTGACAAAAGACATGGAATGATGACTAGTAACTCGCATATATCATCATTTAAGGGTTATGACTTCATATGCAAGTTGACATAAAGGTTATGAGGGTTCTCATGTTGCATAATGCAACATTTCAACATAAAGGTTGTAGCTTTTAGCCCACAAGATCAAGATAATGACTTCATAAACTTGCATGACATGATAGCATGTATCATACTCAATGATCAAACCCAAACTTGCAACATGAACATTTAACTTCATAGTTAATATCTAAGAGTAGGGAAAGGGCTTACATTGCTATGAAGGCACAAAAGATATAACAAAGCCCTTATGCAATCAAATAGACCCAAAATGCAAGCTCTAACATAAAAACCCTTGAGCCAAATGATCAAAACCCTTGCTTTTATGATGCAAATATAGAAACTTGACTTGAATGCAAGCTAATGACACTCATACAAGGTTGAAAACACTTGTATGCATGGAAAATCTCTCATAGAAACGATTTAGAAATTTTATGAAGAGGGTGGAGGCCATGAGAGGTAAAATTTTGCCATAGTTTAGTTGTATGAATGAATAATGATGATTTAGGGTTAGGTTAGGGTCTTATTTATAGATTAGGCAAGTGTTTTAGGCCATAGGATTAAACCCTAGTTGCAATCTCAGCCCTTAAAACCGAATCTGGCCCCCAAACTCAACACAAACCCAAAATGGTGCACCAGGCAGAACTGCCCGGCTGGACCAAGTCGACAGCCAAGTCGACAGGGCTGTCGACTTGGGTCCAACCAAGTTGACTCCCAAGTCGACAGGGCTGTCGACTTGGGTGCTCTGGCGGGAATTTTCCCGCCTGGCCCAAACTTCCAATTTCAAACTTGAATTTGAAATCTGTTTTTACTTTGAAATTTTCTGAAAACTTCGTTGGGCCTTAATCTGGTCATACGGACTCCGATTTTCGAAAACTCGGACTCTATTTCGCGTATTTTTCCGAGACGAACGCAATGGCATTGCCCGTTTTACTTGATTCAGAATTTAAAATTAAATTCTGCCTTGATTCTCGTTTTATCATGTTATCGAAATACGGGTTGTTACATTCTCCCCACCTTTTAGGATTTGGTCCTCGAAATCTCCAAGTTAGGAAGAACATATCCTACCATCCATCATTCATCTACTCAAAACATCATCCACAAGCAACCATTGTCCTTAGATGATTTCTAATACTATATGAATATATGCAAAACGTGTGTGTACATGTTCCTTAGCTAATGCTAATGATCAGGCCTGAATAATCTTTCTAATGCAAAATATGTATAGTGCCATGAATCCAACATGTATGCAAATAATCCTAGTCATATAGATACTATATGCGTGCACAATCATTCATTCATATGCAACAACCGCATGATAATACATTCGATTTCATCCATAAACAAGTATAAATACTCGTGCATATGCAATATGAAATGTGACCAAGTCGAGCTAGTATCTAATGTGTATTCGCGCATCCACGAGCAACCACTTGCGACCATATCAATCATAACATGTTTCAAATACATGTTTACATCCATAGGGTTCAACCTAGGATTCCCTGAAACAGGGTCGAGAAGATAAACAAGACAAACTCCTTACGGGGTTTGTAACAGAAAATAGGACCGAGAGGATGTCCACGAAAGATAGCCTACAAGTAAGCTCTACAGAAAACAGGGACCAAGGATATACTCCCAAAAAAAAGAGATATCATGTGCGTATCTAGTCTTTGACCATCAAAGTCGTATTTCCTTGAGCTTAATTCCATTGTGCCTTGACCGTCTTTTAACTTCGCGATTTCGTAGCTTCTTATTTCCTGTTTCCATAATATGAGCTGGAACTCATTTCTTCGTCGCCTCTCGTTCCACTTGCACTTATCCCTTTTTCTAGAATACTTGGCGCAAACATGACTGCGTACTCATGATCTCATGCAAGCTTTCCAAAATTCACTAATGAATCTTGGATCTCGTTTATATACTATAAGGTATTCCATGTAGAAGAACTTTCTCTCGAAAGTAAACAGATGTCAACCTGGTTATCATGCGCACTTACTAGGGTGATCTCTATAACCCATGCATAAATGAAGTAAACCATCCGTCTTATTGGCGAACACCACTCAATCGGGCTTCAAATTCCCAGTAAATACATCAAGGGATTCTAAGTAACTAGTCATGACAGAACCTCAAAAAGGTTACACGATACTTCGAGGGTATTACCAAGGCTAATCAAAAGGTCTAACTACCCTCCTATCAAAAACCGAGAGTGGCACCCACTACTGGATAACCACTTCATCCCTAGAATCCATCCATAGCTTATAAACATAAGCATTATTTCCAAACTCCACACTTGGCATAGACATTCTCAAATCCAAACAAGTCATGTATAAATGGACTGATTCTCCAATAAGACTTTGAGACAAAAATGGGATTCTCTATTACGCTAGTACTTAAGGTGCAGAGACTCAACTATCGAAGCAGACTTAAATGATACGAAAAACGAAGTCCTAACGGGATGATAGAGAAGAAAAGCTAAACCTTTAACAAGATCGCTACCCTCCTTCCGAGGTACCCTAGAAATGAGAGCATACTACTGCCCTCCCGATGATCTTGTCCTTGTCCCATAATACTTGACTATCCGCCCCGTTTTACCATGCTAAAGGTACTCTCTCGTCATGGGTTTCCTTGTTCATCTTTCTCCCTACTTTGTGGACTAAGCCATACCAACAAGTTGCTCATCCTTAAGCTCGTATCCTTTATTCTCTTTCTCACTATCCTTTCTTATAATGCGGCCACTGGTCTCTCGAGAACCACCTCCATCGTATGGAAAGCACTTTCGTAGATAGAAAAGACTAGTCGCAGTTAAAACCACTGTGACTACAGATGGAGGAAAGAAAGGAAAAGAGATTCAATTAAGGAAACAAGGATAGTGCTAATGGCCTTTGGGGAATAGCCTTTTTCCTTTAAAAGAAAATTTTCTTGAAAAATGCTTCTTTGTAAACGGTTTTTCAAATAGTTTTCAGAAGGTCTTTAAAAACTTTTGCCCAGTCTGGTAACCTTCTGCTCTGATACCAAATGTAACACCCCGCCTCCGCTAGGGTCACTCGCAAGGGAATGCACTAGCTTTAGAGGGGCATTATTGGTAAACATGCACAGAAATATCACAAGACAGAACATATAAAATAGCGGAAGTAAAATCAAACTTTCATAAACATTAATAATTAAGGTCTAAAGCCTTTTACATCAGAGTACATCAAAACCTGTCTTGCAATAGTAAAGAAGCATAAAGACTTTTCATAAATTATTCCCCAAGTAAAAACAGTAAAGTAGCCATAGCCAAGAAAAGTCCAAGCCATCCATGATGACCTTCAAGCAGAAGAAGTCCGAACTAAACAACAGTATTTCCTCCCTGTAACCTGGGGGGGAACGGAAGAAAAGAGGCGAAACAAAACGGGTCAGTCAAAAAGACTGAGTAAGCCCTATCTACTATCAGCATAAAAACTAGTAAAGTTAACTGTCATGAGAAACTGAGATGAACATAAGCATGATGACAAGACAGATAAGGTAAATCAAAATAACAGGATGAACTACTGAACTTAGATAAACTAAGGTGTCATGATAAATTATGGTGTCAAGATAAAACAAGGTATCCCATCGTCAAGTTCCTGTCAAATATAATATCCCCAAGATATCTATCACGTATAACATCCCATGGTATCTATCCTGTCTTTTAGCTCTGCACCTACCGTACTAGTATCCCCACCGTATCATGTGTTAACCATGAATGACCCTTACTCAAAAGTCGTGTAATGGTCCATGTCAACCTAATATATCGCATATATAGGTTACTCAACTCGTATGTTTTATTCCATGTAAATGTTCAGTCCCTTGCCGTAGACCATACGGGCTTTCCCATGAGATTCTACACTACTTTAACATAGTTCCATGATCCTTAAGATCGGTTTGGACTATAACCCTAAACCTAGCTAGGGTCTTCCAACATGAATTATCGTTTGTACAACTAGGACTTATGCTACCTAGGGCTACTAGGGATTATGCTTACCTATTGCACGTTTTCGTATCTCGGTTTGGGTTCAACCACCTAGGGCCACTAGGGATTACGCTAACCGTCAACCGCGCCCTTTTTTTTTCCCATACATATATCGTGAATCGTTTTTCCATGAGTGTATGCACATGTATCACATCGTGCCATCCGAGTCCTGTCACAGGGCAAATCAAATTGTACAGGACTCGGTCGGGAGCTTTAGATTTATCTGCCGATGCAGACGCTAAGGTCTGTTTTTCCTATACGTGGCTATGGTCCCACGAGACCACTCCCTCAACTAGTGAAAGACAAGACAGGATAAATCCTGTATGAGAACACAACACTGGCCAACCCACATCCAAGCCTTACCGCAACCATAATTAGATAGCAATTATGGTCTTTTGGGTGTTCTCTGCCTTTCCGTACGTACACGCTTGACCAAAGATGGTAAGTAGCCTGACGAAATGCTATCTAGGGTACGACCGTGTATCGTCGACTATCCCCTATCCATCCCCGTCTTTAGGTCGCTCGTATAGCAACCAAGGCATACTCTTGGTTCTTCTAACGCAGACCTTAACCTCTCATGAGCCTAGTATGATCACCTGGCAGCTCATAGAGGGATACCAAGAATATCCTCCCGTTCCTCGAAGTCGCTGCTTCGTTACCCAGTTCGCTGGAGCCTTTATCTAAATCAGATACTTGCTCCTACTCGTATACTTAAACGATGACCTACCGTATCAGGTTACTCATCTATCTATGAACTGGTCTAAATTTCCTTGACTAAGAATCATTACTTAGTTATTCTTCAACTAAGGTTTACCACTTAGCCTTATTCCCGTTATCCTTGTTAACTACGGTTATCCACCTAATCCTCAGAACTAGGGTTTACATAATGGATTAAGTGTCACTTAAGTTCATGACTTAACCCGTCTACAAATCATGTCAAAATTGGCTAAGTATCCAAGTTCAAGACTTAACCCTACAAACCATGCTCAAGTTGGTTAAGTATATATTAACTTGACCCTATCAAATTACTGAGTCAAATCGGTCAAGCGTATTTAAGCGATTCGTGACTTAGCCTTATCATGTTTTCACGTTAGATTGGTTAAGTATAGGTTAACTTAACCTCAATAAATTCATGAGTTAGATTGGTTAAGTATAGGTCACTTAACCACCTCAAATCATCATGTTAGATTAGTTAAGTGTTTAACTTAACCCCATTAAACTGCCAAGTGGGATTAATTAAGTCTAGGCTAACTTAACCCCATCCGATTTCCATGTTTAGACTAGTTGAGTCTAATCTTAACCCCATCCATTAACTGTATCTTTCGGTTAAGTGTCATTAAGAAAACTTACTTAACCTTACCAAGTTATCGTGTTGGATTGATTAAGTGTTGGTTAACTTAACCCCGTCCACTAGTCGTATAAAAATGGTTAAGTGTCATTAGGCAAATTAAATTACTTAACCTACCCAACCTTGTCATGTTTTGTTAAGTATCATTAGCCTAATCAAATTACTTAACCCATTTGTCCATGTCATATTTGGTTAAGAGTCATTAATCAAATTAACTTAACCCTATCATGTGGCATTAATTACTTAATGCACCTCAACCTCTCACATTAGACTTTGTTGTGGTTACTAGTTAAGCCGGTCGGTTCCGGGTAGCTTTACACCACAACTTGTTCTAACCTCGGGTTCAAGCACAACATGACCAACTTCTCACATTGGGTCCTATTGTTTGCAACTACTAGTTAGGCCGGTCGGTTCCGGGTAGTTTTACGTTGCAAACTCAACTCAACCTCGAGTTGGCCACACTTATATTATCTAAGTGTCATGTCCATCATGTTTCCAAAACATGTTACAAGTTTTCAAGCATTTGGGTAGACCTAACTTAATAGGTAAATTCCCAAAGGGTAGACCTAACTTAATAGGTAAATTCCCAAGCTTATGTTTTTATGCATACTTACATGTCAACTTCCATGTTATATTTCAAGTCATATTTTCAAGTTATATTTTCATGTCAATAGAAATTACCCATAACATAACCCAACGCTTTTAAACTCGCATATACGTTCGCAACAACGTAATGGATTAAAAGAAGAGACTTGGCAAAGGCATGACAAAAATGGATATTAAGCCACAAGTTAATCATGGTGGCAAATGAGGCACAAATGTGTTCATTAACTTGCATGTTACATTCTTAAGCCCCAAAAACATGCATAAACCCAAACTTGGCACATAAGCAAATCATGGTGACAAAAGACATGGAATGATGACTAGTAACTCGCATATATCATCATTTAAGGGTTATGACTTCATATGCAAGTTGACATAAAGGTTATGAGGGTTCTCATGTTGCATAATGCAACATTTCAACATAAAGGTTGTAGCTTTTAGCCCACAAGATCAAGATAATGACTTCATAAACTTGCATGACATGATAGCATGTATCATACTCAATGATCAAACCCAAACTTGCAACATGAACATTTAACTTCATAGTTAATATCTAAGAGTAGGGAAAGGGCTTACATTGCTATGAAGGCACAAAAGATATAACAAAGCCCTTATGCAATCAAATAGACCCAAAATGCAAGCTCTAACATAAAAACCCTTGAGCCAAATGATCAAAACCCTTGCTTTTATGATGCAAATATAGAAACTTGACTTGAATGCAAGCTAATGACACTCATACAAGGTTGAAAACACTTGTATGCATGGAAAATCTCTCATAGAAACGATTTAGAAATTTTATGAAGAGGGTGGAGGCCATGAGAGGTAAAATTTTGCCATAGTTTAGTTGTAATAATGAATAATGATGATTTAGGGTTAGGTTAGGGTCTTATTTATAGATTAGGCAAGTGTTTTAGGCCATAGGATTAAATCCTCGTTGCAATCTCAGCCCTTAAAACCGAATCTGGCCCCCAAACTCAACACAAACCCAAAATGGTGCACCAGGCAGAACTGCCAGGCTGGACCAAGTCGACAGCCAAGTCGACAGGGCTGTCGACTTGGGTCCAACCAAGTCGACTCCCAAGTCGACAGGGCTGTCGACTTGGGTGCTCTGGCGGGAATTTTCCCGCCTGGCCCAAACTGGCCCAAATTTCCAATTTCAAACTTGAATTTGAAATTTGTTTTTACTTTGAAATTTTCTTAAAACTTCGTTGGGCCTTAATCGGGTCATACGGACTCCGATTTTCGAAAACTCGGACTCTATTTCGCGTATTTTTCCGAGGCGAACGCAATGGCATTGCCCGTTTTACTTGATTCAGAATTTAAAATTAAATTCTGCCTTGATTCTCGTTTTATCATGTTATAGAAATACGGGTTGTTACATAGAGTGTAATCAAATCAATGCAAATTAACAAGCCACTTACTTTGAATTCCTGAATGATGTATCCGCTCTGAATGATATTTGAGGCTATTATGATATGTTTTTATGATAAATATCCTTCTAAAAAAATTGCTGAGCCCACTTTATTTTATTTCCAACATAAGAACCAATGACTATTTTCCATAGGTTGTTGGGCGAATGCTTTTACCTTTAATGTTTGACTATTGTAAGTAATTGGAACACAACTCTTATTTTCTATAAGTTGTTGGGTGAAATAACTTGAGACATAAGCTCATTAAGTTTGTTTCGGTTGGGGCCAAAACTGCAATTATCATACATGTTTGGTCAGTTCCCAATTTTTCTAGTTGTATATTGGAATTTTTATTTATTAAGGTGGCTTGTTTGAAAGAAATATAGAAACACATGACTCTAGACTTTTGGTTCTCATGTTATTTGACTTCGAAATTCCAAGTTCCAACCATCCAAAATACACTGACCAATGGAAAATATATATTATAAGAAAAAACTATGAATTTTGGTAGATACATCATACATGATATGAGTACAAATACTTTACTATATATTCCTTTTCCACACCTTCACACTGCCTAATATCAACACACTCATTGTTTGGTTTTCATGATATCATATTGGATCATCAAAGTGATGATCTGATTTATCTATAACTAATTGTATTGTGGCCTTGATGATCTGATTTATTTGTAACTAATTGTATTGTGGGCTTTCTGTAAGCATATTGTTTTAGTTATAATATGATTGAGAATGTTCTGTTTTGCGAGGATCACTCTTTCATATAAAACAACGAACTCTATGATTGGGTTGATTAATTTCTTATCCACCAGTCACTTGAACAAGTTAAAATAAAAGTGACAGTCAATAGAGCATGGTAATATAGGGTACCAAACAGAATTTTATCTTGCTAACCTATCATATTAACTTTATGTTGTTAAAAATCATGTAAGATGGTTCTTGGGTTGTGTATGACTGCTTTAACAAATGGTTCTTTTTTCTCTTAAATTAGTTCCGATCTTTGCTATTTTCAGTATATCAGATTTTGCACTAATAATAGTGGATAAATATAAGATATAGTTTTAGCTAGTCTTCTTGTCAGTTAGAAATATGTTTTACTTATAAATAAGAGACATAATTGTTTGTATAATAACATAATATAAGCAAATATTGTTTCTTATTATGGTATTTTCTTTTATTTTTGAGACATCACAAATGTTTTTTTATTTATTCAATTGACAGACAAAAGAAAGCCGGGATAAAGCAAATGTACCTCAAGTGGTAGAAGTTATTTATATTAATTGCGATATCATCATATCTGACATTTAAATTATTAATAATTTAGACATTTAAATTATTATTAATTTACCTTTCTTATTGTTGATTGTAGGACAAGCACGATAAAATATATGGCACATGTGATTTACTAGATTGGAGTGGGACAGACGAAATTGTTGCAGAAGGAAGAGTTGTGTCAAGTGATCCAAATGAGCTTGTCCAACAAATCCCTCTAGGGTCTTATGCCAAGAAAATTAAAATAGACACTATGAGGAAACTGAACGCTTTCTTGTGGATACCTTCACTTTATTTGACACGTATTGGAGAAGTTGAAGGTGAGATGGTAGCATGGTCATCTATTAGAGTTGTTTTGCACAACTTCGATAACTCTGAAAAAGAAGATAATGCGGTAATCTTTTCATTTTTTATATTACTTAAGTTTTCATTTTGAATATACAAAAATAATAATCATTATATTTTTTAATAGAGTAAAAGTAGTAGCATACATCATAACTGCAAATTAATCGATTGGAGTAAGAGTGAAGAAATAGCTGCAGAATGGCAATTACTTTCGAGTGATCCAAAACAACTTGTGAATGATCTCCCTCTTGGACTGGCTGCTATTGCAGTTTGGATAGATAATCCAAAAGTGGAAAATGCTTTTTTATGGAGGCCTACTAAAGGTTTGACACGAGTTAGAGAAGCTGTTTGTATCAAAGTCACATGGCCTGAATCAAAAGTAATTATCGAGACTACTAATGTTGCTTCATCTGCTGATTATAAGAGTAATGTCAGAGTTGTCGAGAAGGTAAACTTATTTATGATTGATTTACTTTTTTTCATTGTACAAGTTGAAGGTTATATAAAAAAGTATTTATTTAATTGATATAGTAAAAATTCTATGGAAAATGGTAACTGCAAGCTGATCGATTGGTCAGGAAAAAGAGAAATAGTTGCATTAGGACGTGTGTCTTTAATCAATCCAACTACAATGGTTCATGGTGTTTCTTTGGGGAAAAATGCAATTAGAGTTTGGGTAGATATTGTAAAAATTCCCAAAGCACGTCTATGGAGAACAACATCTGATTTAGAAGATATTGAAGATGCTCTTGGCACTACCATAGCTTGGCGTGTTATAATGGAATCTGTTTCTAGTAAGTACAATTTCTTTATTTATTTTTTCTTCGGCTCATGTTTTAAACCACAATTATTTTAAAGACGCTTACACATAAATACCATTTTTTTATACATGTAAAACTAGTGCTTTTGGTCGAGCTCATGTAATAACACGATGATTTGATGAATCTTTCAGAAAAATACAATTCGTACAAGTCTACAGTATTTATATGTACAAATCTGCCGTGGTTACATGAATGTTTGGGCTTTTACACTTAGGCTGGTATTCTAATATTTCCATTTGGTTTAAAAGATATCTAATTAAATTAGTTCTTGTTTGAACTATTAAAGTGGGTTTAAAGAAAATCCCTGAGTTGACAAATATGGTATTTAATTAAATCTGCAATTTGATAGTGCTAAATTGTTGAAATTTATAGGTTGAAAAGATCTAAGTGCTTAGGTGGGGCTTTTAACTCGTAGATCCAAGCCTAAATTTATGTAATGCAAAATAATAATATAGTTAGTTTATGCCTGGGCGTAAATAAATATAGTGATTTACGTATTAAATATAATTTGTGAGTAGCAAATTATGATTATAGTACTTACATGTGTTGCGTTTGGATTGCGTTCAAAAACTTCCTTGTAATTTAGGATGCTGAAAACAAAAGCACTAGTACAAATCAAGGTTGATTGGCCATACAGATAATTCTGTATGGATTAACTAAGCAAAGACATAGTGCAGCCTTATTCACATTACTTTTGTGTGCAAAACCGGGTAAGTTTAGCCACATAATGATATGCCAGGAGTAGGAAAACCGTTTATATCTTAATAAAAATATATTATAGACTAGATTTTTTGGGACACCCTCCCTTTATATCCGAGTCATGATTCCAGATAACAGACACGGCGTGATAAGTCAGGAGTTGGACTACCGATTTTTTTTCATGCAAGAGTGTCCTTCGGTTTCCATTGAATAACAAAGTTGCACCTAATAAATTATAATGTACATCAGTAGGTATTAACAGAGCTACACCCAATAATAAAGCTGCACCTAATAAACTATTGTTGAAGTATGCGATACTATGTGTTAGATTGAGGAGGATATTTCCGGATATTTCGAATATTTAGAATCTGGAGGATATTTTCAGATCTGGAGAATATTTAGGATCTGGAGGATATTTAGCATCTAGAGGATATTTCGGATCTAGAGGAAAATTTGGGAATTTCCATATACTTCGCTATGTCTATATAAGATACATCGGATCCAAAAAGAGTAGGTACAACAAAATCAAGAGATTAGATCAAGGTTTATTCTAATTAGGGTTTAGGCAATTCTAATCTTCTTCAATTCCTTTCTCCACAAAATCAAAATTTTCTAGTAAACTTGATCATTGTAATCAATCTCTTGTACTCTTTTATTGATATTAATAAAGGTTTCTCTCTCAAAGTGGACGTACACTGACAAGACGTCGGTGGAACCACTATATATCCCTGTGTGATTTAGTTTCTCGTTATTGCTCTATTATTTCCGTTGTTTGGTGATTTTGATTGGATTGGAAAAGATTGAGATTGTTCGATTGGTTGTTTTTGCACTATTACCACGATCTCGTTTTCCGCGGCATTGGGGATTTTTGGTTTAAGTGGTCTTGAATCAAAATTTCTCCACAACATTTGGTATCAGAGCATTGGTGTTGGTAGATAGTTGTAGAAATGCCGGAATCGGGTTAAAATAATCCATCAACAGTTGGTCCAAGTGGTGTAGCTCCTTATATACGTGGGTCGTATGCAGCTGCTGGTTCACAATTGGTTATCGACAAGTGGAATGGCGATAATGATTTCGAAAAGTGGCAATGGAAGATGAAAGCGGTTCTTAGGCAGAATCGGGTACATCGAATGGTGTTTGATACACATTTATTGCCAGAGGACATATCAGATGTGGAGAGAGAAGAAATGGAAGAGTGGGCATTCACTATACTTCAACTTGCTATGGGGGAGAATGTTATTTCCGAAATTAGTGGTGAGACGACTGCTAAAGGTATTTGGAACAAGTTGGAGGAGTTGTATATGAAGAAGTCACTCACAAATCGACTGATCTTGTTGCGGACTTTCTTTACCTACAAGATGAAGGAAGGAACTTCGCTAAAGGCGCTCTTAAATGTGTTTTATGATTTGCTAATGAAGATGAAGGCGGTAGATTTGAAGATTGAGGAGGAGCAGAAGGCGATGATATTGTTATGTTCATTGCCTGAGCGCTATACTGGGTTCTCAAACAGTTTGATCTATGGTTGGGATACATTGACTTTAAATGATGTCAAGACGGGTCTTCTTAGTGAGGAATTGCGAGATCAGATGAAGGAGCTGAGTGATGGTAGTAGTGGTGCCGGTAATGGTCAAGGTTTATTTGCGGAGAAAGAAAAGTCAGAGAAGAAGGGAAACCGGGGCATTCTAAGTCTAAGAAGCCCGGTGGAAGAGGAAAGTCAAAGGAAAGAAATGGCAAGTGCTTTATATGTAAGAAACCTGGTCACTGGAAGAATGATTGTGCAGACAAGGGGAAGAAGGAAGTAGCATCTTCATCAGTTGCGATGGAGAGAGATGTTAGTGAGGGAGACGTAGATGTTTTGTCGGCAGTAGCATCAGATGTTTCGAGGAGCGATTGGGTGCTTGATTCGGGGGCTTCATCTCACATGACGCCTAATAGGAATTGTTTTTCTTCTTATGTTGAATGGGAAGGAAAACCAATTGTTATGGGAAATGGTGCAGTTTGCAAGTCGACGGGCATTGGATCCGTGCAAATTCGGATGTTTGACGGAGTGGTTCGTACTCTCACTAATGTGCGCTATGTTCCGGGACTACGGAAGTCACTTATCTCTTTGGGACAGTTGGATTCTTTAGGTTGTAAGATCACCATTGAGAGTGATAGCTTGAGGGTTTCGAAGGGTGCGCTTGTGGTTATGAAGGATGCTAAAACTCATGGTATCAATTTGCTTCAAGGAGTGACCGTGGAAGGCGAAATTTGTGCCAGTGTTGATAGTTCTCGTGGCTTAGATGCTACACGGCTGTGGCATTTGAGATTGGGTCATGTCTCGGAGAAGAGTTTAGATATTCTTCGTCGAAGGGAGATGATTGATGGTGAGAGTTTCAACAAGTTGGAGTTTTGCGAGGAATGTGTCATGGGGAAGGAAACTATAGTATCATTTGGTGAAGGAAAACATGATTCAAGAGGGATTCTTGCGTATGTGCACACATATGTTTGTGGACCACCTCTTGTAGCTTCTTTGGGAGGAGCAAGATATTATATTTCTTTCATTGATGATTTTTCTCGGAAGGTTTGGGTGTATCTAATGAAGGCCAAGTCGGAGGCATTTGCAAGATTCAAAGAATGGAAGGCTCTTATTGAGAATGAGAGTGGAAAGACTTTGAAGGTCCGATAATGGCGGCGAATATGTTTCTGGAGAATTTCTGAATTTTTGCCAGCATCATGGTATTCGGAGGCATTTTACTACACCGGGAGATCCGCAATCTAATGGAGTGGCGGAGAGAATGAACCGAACTCTACTAGAGAAAGCTCGATGCTTGAGATTGACATCGGGTTTGTCTGAGGAATTTTGGGCCGAAGCTTTGTCAGCTGCGGTGCATATTATTAATCGGATTCCGTGCTCGGCTATTGATAACAAAATTCCGGAGGAAGTGTGGAAGGCGAAGAGCATTGACTTGAGTTATCTTCGTGTATTTGGCAGTCCTGTTTATGTGCATGATCCGGGGAATGATAAGCTCTCACCTAGAGCTTTCAAAGGGATTTTTCTCGGTTATATGTATGGTGTCAAAGGCTATCAGATTTGGAATCTGGAAAAGAAGAAGGCTATGGTTTCTTGTCATGTTACTTTTGATGAGTCGACTATGTTCAAGGAGAACGAAGGCTCATCGGATGTTCCGAATTTTGTTCATGGTGAATCAAATGAGAAGGAAGTTATTATCACTTTCAGGCCTAGAGAGAGTAGAGTTGTTGGAGGTGCTTGCGAGGTGAATGCGGTTGATGCTACATCACATAGTCCACAAGATTACTCTAGTAGTGTTGGTGATGTGCACGAGCCTAGAGAAGATTCAGTTCATGGTGGAGCTGAAGAAAGACCGGGTGATGGCATTGCTACTCGGGTTGGTCATCGTGCTATAAGGCCACCCGAAAGATGTGGTGATTGGAACTATCTTAGCTTTTGTGAGAATTTGGACTATGCTCTTCATGTAGTCCAAGATGAGCTGATGGACCTTGATAACGTCATGGATTCGAGTGATAGATCGAAGTGGATTTTCGCCATGGAGGAAGAGATGCAATCTTTGATGAAGAACCATACTTGGGAGTTGGTTCCACTTCCTCAAGGAAACCGTGCTATTGGGTGCAAATGGATATATAAGGTGAAGGACGATGGAAGATACAAAGCTAGGCTAGTGGCTAAAGGGTTTGCACAGAGGAAAGGAAAGGAGAATGATGAGATCTTCGCATCGGTTGTGAGGCATACTTCTATCCGGATATTACTTGCATTAGTTGTTATTTATGACTTGGAGTTGGAGCAACTAGATGTGAAAACCGCCTTTTTGCATGGAGACTTGGATGAAGTCATCTACATGGAGCAACCGGAAGGGTTTGTTGTAGAAGGTAAGTCAGAACTAGTTTGCAAGTTGAAGAAATCGCTATATGGTTTGAAGCAATCACCTAGGCAATGGTATAAGAGATTTGATCATTTCATGCTTGAAAGTGGCTTCCATCGAAGCATTAAGGATGCTTGCGTTTACTTCAAGAGGTTACGAAATGATTGTTGGGTGTATTTACTCTTATATGTGGACGATATGCTCATTGCTTCTAAGGACAAGGCAGAAATGAACAAGTTGAAAGAAAAATTGAAGGCGGAGTTTGAAATGAAAGATCTTGGAGAAGCAAGGAAAATCTTGGGCATGGAAATTGAAAGAGATCGAAAGCGTTTTGAGTTGAGATTGACTCAAAAAGAGTACATTAAGAAGGTGCTTGTCGGTTTAGCATGGAGAATGCAAAGGCGTTAAATACACCTTTACCTTTGCATATAAAGCTTTCGAGTAAGGGATCACCTATTGAGGAGAAAGACAAGGCTTATATGGCAAAGGTGTCATATGCTAGTGTGGTTGGAAATTTGATGTATGCCATGGTGTGTACAAGACCCGATATTGCAAATGCCGTCGGGGTGGTTAGTCTGTATATGGATAATCCGGGGAAATCGCATTGGGAAGCCGTGAAGGCTATATTGAGATACTTGAAAAGCACAACATCTCATGGTCTTGTTTTTTGTGGTAGTGATGGATTGAGTTGCAAGTTAGTTGGTTATTGTGACTCGGACTACGTCGGTGATAGGGATCGGAGGAAATCAACTTCCGGGTATGTCTTCACACTTGGTGGTACGACCATTAGTTGGAGATCGAGATTGCAAACCGTAGTTGCTTTATCCAGTACGGAGGCGGAGTTGATAGCCGCTATGGAAGCGGCAAAGGAGGCACTCTATTTGAAGCGACTATTGTGAGACTTGGGTTTCGAACATGAGAGTATCGATGTTCGATGTGATAGCCAAAGTGTTATACATTTGGTAGAGAATTTGGCATTTACCTTACGAATGAAGCATATTGAAGTGAGAGAGTCATTTCTAGTAGCCATGGACGAAGACAAGCAAGTATGTCTTCGGAAAGTGCACACAAAGGATAACGCGGCGGACATGTTCACTAAGGCATTGCCGATTGGAATGTTCGAGCATTGCTCGAACTTAATTCGCTTGGAGAGATGTTAGGTGCCACGTGGTGGCACAGTTGAGAGAGAAACATGGATGTAGAAGAGTATCGGTGAGAGGTCGGTGTTCTGTCTTCATGGTAAGTACTCGTTTTCACTCCCGAGTACATTGTCTTTAGATGAGACTGGTTTAGGAGTTGGATGTTTCAACATTTCATTGACGAGTGGGGGCTATGCCTGAACTCGTTAGTGAAGTGCAATGGGAGGTGGCTATGCCGGAGTTCGTTGGGGAAACATTCAAGCTTTCTTGATTGAAGATAGAAGGAAATGCTTGGGTGCATTGAAGTTTCTGATGTAGATGGATATAGTATCGAGGTGGAGTGTTAAAGTACGCGATACTATGTGTTAGATTGAGGAGGATATTTTGGGATATTTCGAATATTTAGAATCTGGAGGATATTTTCTGATCTTGAGAATATTTAGGATCTGGAGGATATTTAGGATCCGGAGGATATTTCGGATATTTCGGATCTAGAGGAAATTTTGGGAATTTCCATATACTTCCCTATGTCTATATAAGCTACATCGGATCCAAAAGGAGTAAGTACGACAAAATCAAGAGATTAGGTCAAGGTTTATTCTAATTAGGGTTTAGGCAATCCTAATCTTCTTCAATTCCTGTCTCCACAAAATCAAATTTTTCTAGTAAACTTGATCATTGTAATCAATCTCTTGTACTCTTCTATTGATATTAATAAAGGTTTCTCTCTCAAAGTGGACGTACACTGACAAGACGTCGGTGGAAACACTATAAATCCCTGTGTGATTTACTTCTCGTTATTGCTCTATTATTTCCATTGTTTGGTGATTGTGATTGGCTTGGATAAGATTGAGATTGTTCGATTGGTTGTTTTTGCACTATTAGCACGATCTCGTTTTCCGCGGCATTGGGGATTTTTGGTTTAAACGGTCTTGAATCAAAATTTCTCCACAACAACTATGTCACGGAGGAGCATGACTCCATGTGTGCACAGCATGCGGCTGTCCCCTACAAATTTTATAGCGGATATTAAACGCTATTAAAGTGCATATTTGTTGTAGTGAAATAATCGATCCATAGGTTATTTTCTGCCCGATCCATGGTACCACTTCGTGCCCGATCCATAATAATATTTTATGCACGATCCATCTAATGAAAACTGCCCGATCCATGTGTTTTAAATGCTATCGATCCATCACATATGCACTTGACTAGTTATGTCTAAACCATGTTTTTTGAACAGAGTTAACAAATGGTTTTGTCATGAGACAAATGGTTTTAATTGTGGTTTTTGGTATTTGAAAGATATAATAATATGATATTGTAGTTGAGCTTGAAATTATGTTTCTTTTTATTAATATAATAAAAGTTAAATTTCCATTGCATTTTATATTCTGTCTTGTGAATTTTGATTATTGTATACTTTTTGCGCTTCATAGAACTTAATGCATCCTCATATGGATGACAATAAGGGATGTGGGGTGTCACATCTTTCAAATATTATGCCCTTGACAGAAATTTCTCATGAGTACGAAAAAAATTCTTTAACTTTATTAAGATGTGTTGCAAGCTAAATTGTTTGTCTCTTAGATGCCACTATCAATATCAGGCACATTTCAATGCAAATATCAGACACATTATAGAATTATTGGTTTCCCCACTCCTGAAACAGGGAAAGCAACTATGGTTCTTATAAAATAATTTGGACAACAAAAGACAAATTACTTCGTGCGTACAATTTAGCTACGTCACATCATACCAACTTCTAATAATTAATTCATATTATATTTTCTACATAATAAACTCTTTATATTTTGAAATTTTACTAAAAAGATAATCATCTTCAAAGTGTCTGTTACAACCATCATAGTGATATTTTAATTCTTTTAATTTGCTTAATCTGTTTGTAGAAAAGATTTTCACTAGTTCATCTTTTTATGCCTACCTTCTATTTTTTAAACTTTAGTAAATGAACATGATTAGGACCAGCTTACCCATTTGATTCATCCCAAAAAATACAACCAATCATCTCTAGTTGTATAGTTTAGATTACCATATTTCTTTCCTTTTTGTTCAAATTTTAGTTAATACAAAGTAGGGAATGTTCATGTTATTTTTTGTCAACATCGGAATATAGGGTATGGTTGTGGACCTAGGGTAACCTAGGGATTATCTAGTTCCTTCAAGTTCGACTTAATTCACTGTTTCCTAGATATCAAAATCCTAAGCCCAAAGATTAGTTACTCATCCTTCAAAAAAAGAAGAGTATCACACTTATGAGATTTAAGGACCAATAGTTACCTTGGGATAAGGGCTTCATAAGCTCGGCACAAGTAGAAAGCTGGATGGCTTATAAGGGTTATTTAGGTAATTTTGTCTAAGTAGAAGGTTTGGATTGGAATTAGTAATAAGGAAATAAATGGAACAAGCGACAAGTGGTAAGTCTCTCTTTTATTGATCACTTGCTTGAGTACATAGGAGGTTACAAGTGAAATCCCCAAATCGATTTCCAAATTATGGTTTTATCTCTCAAAAATGGATACAAGATTTTGAAATGAGGAAAAGTCCCATTCAAATGAGACCCTTGGGTTTTATTTATAGACAATTTGGACCCCAATCAGTAGCAGTCCAGTATGAAGCTCAATTCCGCCTCATATTCTGGTATTGGCCCATTTGAAGGATCTTTGGCTTCGGTTCCAGTCTAGGTTCTCTATCGTTTATGTTTCTGGGTGTCGCCCTGCTTCTGGGTATTGCCTTCATACCTCCACGTAGCACATGGGTATCACTCGTATGCTTTTTTTCCTGTGATTTCGGTGCCTCTTTTGGCAATAGTATCGATACCAAACACATTTGCATCGATATCACTTAACTTGCTCCCACATTTTTCTCATGCTTTTCCCTTACAAGCATTTAGTTTTGGGGTTTGTTCGTTTGGATCGCCTTCTCATGATACTGACCTTTGACATATGGCTCTACCCTTGCTGTCTTTGTGCTTCTGTCTTTTTTGTCCAGTACGGATACCAAGCCAATTTCTTGTTATAAGTTGGTATCGACATCATGCATTCCTTTTCATCTCTTTAGTACCGGGACATGCTATTTGCCTTTCCCTTTTGGTGCTAATAGCATGTGTGCCAAGTCCTCACTTTGTTTCCGTCCTTCTACATCCTTGGTGTAGGTATCGACCTTATTGTTGTTGCTCCACTTCTTTGGTGTCGGTCCTACCTCGTGTGGCTCTTCCTCTTGCTTTCAATGTTGGCTTAACTCTTCTAGTTGATGCTTCCTTCGGTACCGACTTCATTGCGACACCCCTTAATATTATACTGGTTTCGGTATCGAAATCTGATAGTAACAGTGAACCACTAATGGCAGTGCCCAGAATCAACTTATTATCGTCTCCCTTCTCTACTGTGTCGACCAGGCCCGGCCCTTTGCACAAGCGAGGAAAGCGATCGCTTAGGGCACGAAACTTTTTAGGGCACCAAATTTCGATAATTTACAGAAAGCGAAAAAGAAAAAGAAATCGCGATCTCATCTGCAAATCACGACAACGGAATCACGTAATCGTCACCGCACCACCGCAGGCACGGCGCCGTACCAGGCCAGTTTCAACGTCAGGCCCTCCACGTGAACGTCTACCGACTACCGCCTTCACCTTGATTCTTGAAGCCGATTAGCCGAAGAATCCTTGGAGTAACTGATTTCTTCATAGCAGTGCCCAACTTCATAAGCGCAGAGAAGAGTCCACCTTCGCCGCTTTCCCCCTTTCGTTCTTGTGAACAACCCTATCTAAAAAAGTCAACTTTAAACTTCTTTAAATTTTAAATTCTGCGTATTGCTTGCTGAATGTCTGAACTGAGATCTACAGATATTAGAAAAGGATAGCAATTTGATGGAAGTTAGTTGACTAAGCAGCACTTGCCACCTTTTTGAAGAAACTAGGTAAGTGATTACTGTCATTTGAATAATTGAGTTTTTTTTTTTTTAAGTATTCAGTTGTATATCAATACGATTTATGAATTAGGCAATTAGGCTTTGTGCAGGCTTACAATACTCGCTAAGCAGTCAGTGACAGTTACATCATGTATTATTTATTGATTATGAATCTTTTATCTTTAATTTTGTTTTGTCATTGTAACCAACACTTTTGTTGTGTTGCTTCTGTGAACATGATTTACATTTGATTTGAATGTTTGATAATTGGATTTGGAGTTTATGTTTTAAATGATGTCGCTAGCTTGACTTGTAACACTAAACTAATTAAATTGTAGACATTAACATCTGCGTTGAGCCTGCGATGCAATTTTACAAATCTAAATTTTGCTCTTATTTTTAATTTTTAGGAGTGTTTTTGTATATTAGTTTAAGAACTAGTTTATACTTTCAACATTTCATGGTAATTAATCAGGATTAATTCGAAATTGATAGTAGATAATGATTTTTTTAATGATTAGTTAGTATACAATAAATCGATAAATAACTATCTTTTCATGGAAATTTGTGATTAAACGATTTTAATCGTCTAGTTTAAAAGAATTTTTGCTTCAAATCATCGTTGAAAACATTTCTAATAAGTATACTAGTAGATTACACATTTACCTTTGTGGCAGGACCTCGTTTTCATTTTTTGCTTTAGGTACCAGAAGTCCAAGGACCGGCCCTGGTGTCGACTTATGCATTCTTTCTTCCCTTATTTATATATTTATTTCTTCTTTCTGTTCCAATGAATGCAACAAAATATTTACTTACTTGCTACGTGTCATCAACTAAAGCACATATCGCTCTAGAATATGTCAATAACAAGCAAGATTTTTGCAAAATCCAAGTAAAACACTGTAAATAAACCTTCAAATGTCGGCTCCCTATCTTCTATATTGGCATCTCTCTACTGACCTTCCGATTAGCCCATTTAGTCCCCTTCTATTAGTATCTTTCCCATCACTATGTGAATAGAAAATTCTACATTGTTTACTTGAATGTTAATCCTCCAACGAGATCTCATGTTCTGAAAAAAAGTTCACAAAATGGAACGCATCTAGATCAACTACTGACTATAAAAAGTAGGGATATATAGCGAATCGCGTAGTTATTTACAACCAGCAAAAATGGATATACACAATAAACGAGATACAGTTCTTTTAAAGAAATGCAAAACCAAATTAATGTTTTATTACTCATAAGATAAAATAACTTCATAAACTAATAAATACAACCGTTAATTAAAAACAGAATTTTCTCTTAGATGCTACCATTTTACAGTCTAAATCAATAATCAAGATCAATTCATAAATAGTTATAGAACAAAATGATAATATCTTATCCAATGCTATTCGAGAACATTCGAAGCCGGGCAACAATAGACGAGGAAAACTGAAATCCTCATAAGAAAAGATCTCACCTTATCGAGGAAAGCGGTCGAACAAGGGGAGTTGTTGATAGTAAGCTTACAGATGTCATCCGCCTTAATTATCTTATGATAACGCTTAGCAACGATACCAAAATGGACGTCTACACCTTGTTATTCCCGTAGTCATGTAACCTGAAAATGATAAATGATATGCTATTGATGTGAAATATCAAATGACCACCTTAAGCCTCTATAATGTGAGTATTTCGTACCCTAAAATGAATAACTGATATCGAGAACAGAATTGTTATTTGATATATTTATCAAACAACAACAATTTAATTAATTATTGTAGGCGTTGTGCTTTTGCATGTTCTGAATAGGGACGGCAATGGGGTGGGTCTAGGGTCCAAACCCGCTTGACCCGCCACTTTTTTGACCCATTTAGACCCGCCCCATAGGATCTTCGGGGCGGGTAGACCCGCAACCCGCTTTTAAAGGTCCGGGTCTAGGGTCGGGTCTGGGGCACGGCTAACCCGCTCCAACCCGACCCGCATGATTGAAACATCATTAAAATACTTTATAACTATAATGATTACTTGATAATCTTCTTAGGTATACATGGTTATATCGTGAATATTATATTCTTTCAATCAACAAACTATAAAATTTTCATTATATTAAGTTGTATCAATGATAATCATACAATAACAAATGCATACTTTTTAATCTATTATCTTGCAACTCATTTTATTATATTCTCTTATCATTGTGAACACATTATAATATGTATATAATTCATCATTTAGTGATAAGAAAATATAAGTATATAAATTTGTACACGCTAGAACACGATATCTCCGGGTCGTGGGGCGGGTCGGGTCTACCCTGACCCGTATGAGTTTCGGGTACGGGGCGAAATTCCAGACCCGCACCGGGTCTACGGGGCGGGTCTGGGGCAGGGTTTAAAAAGTCTGGGTCGGGTCCGGAGCATGAGAAACCCGCCCCAACCCGCCCCATTGTCATTCCTAGTTCTGAACCACTAGATAGGTTACAAAAGCAAAATTATTTTACTGTACTTTTGATAGCCCACCAATAATAAAAAATTATTTGCATGTAGCATGAAAGCCCCCACTAGTTGACCTCAAATTTTCGAGTTTAACATATTTGGGGTGTTAAAGTGATTTTAAATGCATAACTAATACCCATGCTATTAAATCAATTGAAAATTTTGTATTATATATTTGAAGCAAAGAACGGTAGCGCCTGACGCAACGGTAAGGTTACCCGGCCTCTAATCTAAAGCGCGCAGGTTCGAGTCTCGGCCTCTTCACATATGTGAGGAAAATACTATGCGCACTAATCGATCACCCCCAGAGTTCAGAAAGTCGTGAGAATAGTGCGAGGTGGGATAGTGTCCGGGAAGTCCTCTCACTTGAGTATGGGAGCATTTGGCATTGGGAATCCACCTTTTTTATATATTTGAAGCAAAGAACAAGTAGTTTAAAATTTAGCATTATTGCATATTTTCCAATCATAACAAAAAAACTATTATCCTGTAGTCTAAAATTCAGTGAGAACGAAGTATATTTTGAAAAATTAAATTAGAAGTCAAGCAATCAACCTAAAAAGATAAGCAGTAATGACCCCAGAAACTTTTTCCAGTTTTTATCATGCAATTTAGTTATACTGCTATGAACACTTTGGTGCCTACATTTCAACAGTAACTTCATCACTTCTTTTCTTTGTTTTCTTTTAGTAAATTGACACGGCAAACTAATTTGACTTGTAATTTGAAGAACTCCATAAACCGGACGTTTACTTTATCCTGCACGTAGTCGAAAGAATGATACCTATTTAAGTAGCAGTACTCAGCACTTTAAGTGAGTAAATACTAAAAAGCATTGCTTATGAAAAGAAGTTACACAATGAAGTGGATATTAGATAAATCACTACCCCTTCCACTTTGATCTTGATAAATAATCATGTATGCAGTCCGTGCCAACCTTAGAGCGTCTCCAACAAGATTACATATCGTAATATTACGATCTATAATATTCAGTGGGAATTGCTGGAAAACCCCAACAGACGCGCGCCGATAACTTCGGCGCGCGTTTGTTATTTCAACGCGCTCCGATTTAATCGGCACGTTAAGTCAACGCGCCGATTAAATCGGCGCGCGCACCTAGCGCGCCTATATACAGGACGCGCTACGCTAAACTCGCACCATTCTCCACCAAAAACTTCTTTTTTAATCTTTTTATTGGTTGGGATGCCGCCATACATGACGAAGATCGGTAGACGTACAGTTCGAGCTCAGGTTGACGATGCCCAATTTGACTTCTCCTATGAGGAGTCCGAGCCTTACTTACAGTATTTGCTAGATTTGTCCATCGATCATATATCCAATGGTGTCGTATCCCTCTCATATTTACTTGAGTACATTATAGCGCATAACGATGCAGTGGATTTGCAGGACACGGTATTTTGGGCTACCTTTTTATATCTCCTTGGTTCGACATTCTTTTCAAACCAAATGAATACGATTTGATTGGGCTACCTAGCAGCACTAGCCGATTTAGAGCAACTACATTTGATTGATAGGGGAAAACTATATTGGGTTATTGTAACACCCCACCTCCACCAGGGCCACTCACAAGAGAATGCACTAGCTTTGGAAGGATGTTGTCTAGGTAAACATGCACAGAGATATCACAAGACATAACATAGATAAATAAATAAGTAAAGCAGCGGTAAAAGTTTAAAAACCATAGTTAACCATTTCCAAACCAAAGTCAACTTACATCAAAGTACTTAGTCATTATTTTCCAACTACCACAAGTCAAGAAAACATAAACTGAAAATAACATAAAGTAAACTATCCCCAATATAGATGTGGTGAAGCCATAGCAAGCTCAAGTCCAAACCGTACATGAGCTGTCAAGAAAGCAAGCCAAATGTCCAAGCTAAGCACTAGTGTTCCCTCCCTGAGAACCTGGGGGGGGAACGGAAGAAAAGAGGCGAAAGAAAAAGGGTCAGTCATAAAGACTGGTAAGTCCTACCTACTGTTAGTATAAAAACTAATGAAGTTAACTAAACATGAGAAACTGAGATGAAACATAAAGATGGTAACTAACTGACATGATAAATAGATAACAAGGTAGATCAAGTGTGGCATCGCATATACAAGGTTTAGTTTTTGCACCAATAGTACTAATATTCCAACCCATGTCAAGTATAAACAAGAAATGATCTCTTAGTCCAATATCATGAGGTGACCCAAGTCGGGGTCCAACTACACGGTCTAGTCGATCGGCTCCCTATAAGCCTAACTCGTCGAGTGTCGGTGTCATACGGCCCAATCATGGAATGTAGTCAACTGTGCAAGGTCCACCCTATGGTGTATCAAGCCCTAGGGTGCCAACCACTGACACAAATCAAACACGCACAGTCTAAACCTACTGGTGCCCATGTTTGTTTTATTCAACTCCGGTCTATGTGCACGACCATAGTCCGCCTGAACCTACACTGGCGCACCTACTCTGTCGTCTTTCTGGTCGCTTACAATCAGCCCAGTAATCGTGCCCCACCCTAGCCTAGTCCCTAGGGTATCGTGATACATCCAAGAGGGTTACTGCTGAAAAGGACCACATAACTAGGGTTTCCCAATGGGTTAAGTGTGGTTAACCCCATCCAATCATGCATCAAGTTGGTTAAGTGTATCCAAGTGGTTCATGACTTCACCCTAACATGCGGCATTAATTAATTTAATGCACCCAACCTCTCACATTAGACTTTGTTGTGGTTACTGGATATGTCGGGCGGGTCCGGGCAGCTTTACACCACAACCTAGTCTAACCTCGGGTTTCAAACGCGATATGACCAACTTCTCACATTGGGTCCTATTGTTTGTAGCCACTGGATTTGCCGGGCGGTTCCGGGCAGATTTACGCTACAAACTAAACCCAACCTCGAGTTGGCCACTTTATGGTTCTCTACATGTCATGACCATATTCAAGTTTTCAAGCATAATCAAGTTTCATGTCACATTTTCAAGTCATGTTTTTCATGTCATTTCAAGTTTGCCTAACTACCCATAACGTATTCCCATTCGCACATAAATTCGCATCAACACAAGTGAATCAAGGAACATAAAAATATGACCAAGATGGGCATAAGGTGGTAAAGTTGGTCATAAGTTAAACATGATGATATTTGAGGCAAAGGTGTTCCTCACAACTAGCTTATAGGATTATTGGCCTCAAAACACATATGACATCAAACTTAGCAAATAAACTTGTGGGTAGCATATAGTTCAACATCATATGCAAATGTGAAACATGATAATAGTTGACATAGAGTGATAAACTTGTGGGTAGCATGTAGTTCAACATTATAGGCAAGTTAACATCATGGTTATGAGGGGTTCTATGTTGCATTATGCATAATCCCCAAATAAAGCTCATAGCTTTCTACCCAAAAATCAAGATGAACGGTATGAGGTTCATGATAGTTACACAATCATAGATCAAAAGAGTCATAAATGGATCTATGCATACAAATATAGCCCCAAGACAAGTATTACATCAAAAATCCCATTTCAACTTGCTACATGTTCATATTAATTTCATAGTTTAAATCTAAGAGTAGAGTGGGGCTTACAAAGCGTGGCTATGAGAAATAGAACCAAATAGAACAAGATAGAGACGTTGTAGAAGCTCTAGGAAGATGTAGCAACACTAGAAGCCTTGAGAATAAGTAGCTCCTTTGATTTGATGAAGAAAAATGGCTCCTTTTTGCCTTAGAAGCTCTCAAGATGAAGATGGAGGCCATGATTAGGGAGCATTTTGGCAGAATTTAGTTGTTAGGATGATTTGTGGTGGTTTAGGCTAGGTATTAGGGTGTTTTTATAGGTGTAGAGACAAGTTTAGGCCATAGGATTAACTCTAATTTAGATCTGAACCATCAAATCCCGTCACAGGCCAACTGAACAGACCCAAAGGAGCAAACAGGTGCACCAGGGAAACATGGCCGACCAGGGGCTAGGCGGGAAATTTTCCCGTCCAATCTGCTTTGGCTGAATTTGAATTTCAGGCTGAATTTTGAATTTTTCTGAAATCTTCTATGGGCCATAACTTGGTCATACGGACTCCGATTTATGAAATTTCGGTATCGTTTTCAAGCAGAATTTCGAGATGAATGCAATCGCGTAACCCGTTCCCATTGATTCTTAACTTATAATTTAATTCTGCCCTGATTTCTTGTTTTAACATGTTATTAAAAATTCGGGTTGTTACATTCTCCCCACCTTAAAGGATTTCGTCCCCGAAATCTCCAAGTTAGGAAGAACGTATCCTACCATCCATCATCCATCTACTCAAAACATCATCCACAAGTAATCATTGTCCTTAAAAGATTTCTAATGTTGTATGAACATATGCGAAAGTGTGTGTATATGCACCTATCTAATGCGAAAATCAGGCGGTTACTGATTCAGTAAACCTCCTTAATGCAAAATATGCTAGTGAAATGAGTCCAAATGTATGAAAATTCCTAACATAATTTATAATCTCTACACGAGTGCACATAACATTCATTCATATACAATGTCCACGTGATAGCATAACAAGTTTCATCCATGAATAAGCATAAACACTCATGCATATGCAATATGAAAGTGTGTGAGTCGATCTTAGTGCCTAACGTGTATCATACATCCACGAGTAACCACTTGCAAACACTTGCAACCATTTGCAACCATCAAGCATAACATGTTTCAAATACATGTTTCATCCAAAGGGTTTCTACCTAAGGTTCTCATGACAAGATTAACGAGATAACAAGATAAACATGGATAGCAAAATAAAGATATGCTAACTAGGAAAGGAGATTGAGAATGTACCCTCAAAAAGAAATGGATAAAGCCCACGCATCTTCTCATCGGTTTCCCAAGTTGCATCTTCATCGGCTTCACTCCAATGAACTTTTACTAACTTGACTTCTCGATTCCTCAGCTTCTTGATCTCCGTTCCCAAGGTACGAATCGGAGCTCGCCTCAGGGTTGCCTCTTTTTCTACCTCCACGTCTTCAAGAATGCTAGGCTCAACTACTTCGGCTGATTTATGTAGGCATTTTCGGAGATGCGAGACATGAAAGACATTGTGCAATCCAGCCAGCTTCTCGGGCAATTCCACCCTATAAGCCATTTGCCCAATCTTTTCGATAATAGGGAAGAGTCCTACGAACCATGGTGCTAGCTTTCCAACTGCTCCAAAACGAACCACATTTCGCGAAGGAGAAACCTTCACAAAGACCATATCTCAAACTTCAAATTCTAAGTATGTCCTTCACTTGTCTGCATAAGATTTCTGTCTGTCTTGGGCCGTTTTCATCCGCCTTCTAATCAACTCAACCTTCTCGGATGTGTCCCTTATCATGTCGGGCCCAAGTATAAGCTTATCCGTCGTCTCCCACCAACATGTTGGTGACTTGCACGGCCTCCCATACAAAGCTTCGAATGGTGCCATCCCTATGCTTGCTTGGTAGCTGTTATTACAAGCAAACTCTACGAGAGGAAGGTGGTCTTCCCAAGTGCCACCAAAGTCAAGAATGCATAGCCTCAACAGATCTTCTAGTACCCTATTCACCCTTTCGGTCTGGCCATCCGTCTGTGGGTGATAGGCTGTACTTAGATTCAATCGCGTACCCATCGCTTCTTGCAAACTATTCCAAAATTGGCTAGTGAAGATTGGGTCACGATCGCTCACTATGCTAGAAGAAACTCCATTCAATCGCACTATCTCTCGAAGATAAACAGATGCTAGCCATGATGTGGTCCTCTTGCTCTTCACTGGAATGAAATGAGCGCTCTTCGTGAGTCTATCCACTATGACCCATATGCTAGTATTCCCCTTCCTTGATCTCGGCAATCCATAGAGATACTTTCCCACTTCCATTGCGGGACCTCCAATGGATGCAGTGGTCCACCGGGCTTCTTCGACCCGGCTTTTACTTGTTGGCAAACAATGCATCTAGAAACAAACTATACAACATCCTTTTTCATCCCATCCCAAAAGAAAATGCCCTTCATATCCCGGTACATCTTATCCCCTCCGGGGTGTATGGTCATCCTCGAGTGATGCGCCTCCTCAAGAACTTTATTTACTAAGTCCATTACTCGTGGTATACATAGTCTTCCATCACGCCTTAGCCACCCCTTGTCATCAATTGTATATCTAGCGAGGTGACTTGACGTCTCACCACGAATCAACTTGTCCATGATCTCGACTATCTGCGTGTCTTCCCTCTGTGAAGCCCCAACTTGATCAAGAAGTGTAGGTCTAAGCTCAAGGGATGCTAACGAACCAGTCATCGGCTCAACAGCAGGTGTAAAATCAAAGGTTGCCAAGAACTCTAGGCTCTTCATCTCAACAAACAAGGGACTCAAAGTCAACCTTCTTCTACTTAGCGCATCCGCCACAATATTACCCTCGCCAGGGGTATAAGCTATATCGAAGTCATATGATGCCAAGAATTCCATCCACCTTTGCTGCCTTAGATTCAAATCTTTCTGCGAGAAGAGGTACTTGAGTGACTTGTGATCAGTATATAACTCAAACCTTTCACCTAGAAGATAATGGCGCCAAGATTTGAGTGCAAAGACGATCGCCGCCAACTCCAAATCATGAGTGGGATAGTTCTTCACATGAACTTTGAGTTGCCTACCCCCAAAGCATATCACTCTCCCTTCTTGCATCAGGACAGCGCCTAATCCCGTGCCACATGCATCGGTGTACACGGTAAACAACTTCCCTCCATCGGGTAATGCTAGAACTGGAGCTATGGTGAGAGCTTTCTTGAGCCTTTGAAAAGCAAGCTCACACTCTATGTCCCATGCAAAGACTAAGTTCTTCTTCGTTAACTTAGTGAGAGGGGCTGAAATCTTAGCGAAGTCCTTAATGAACTTCCTATAAAATCCTGCCAGACCGAGAAAGCTTCTCACTTCAGTTGCATTCTTCGGAACTTTCCAGTCTTGTACCGCCACTACTTTAGCGGGATCCACAGCTATGCCTTGCTTAGAAACTATATGCCCAAGGAACCGAACTTCCCTTCTCCAAAAATGGCATTTGGAGAACTTGGCTTTTAAATGATGAGCTCTAAGCGTATCCATAACCTCCTTGAGATGTATAGCATGTTCTTCCTCGTCCTTAGAGAAGATCAGAATATCATCCACGAAGACAACCACAAACTTGTTAAGGAACTCCCTAAACGCCCTACTCATCAAATCAACGAAGTATGCGGGTGCATTAGTCAAACCGAACGGCATGACGAGCCATTAAAAGAATCCATCTGGAGTCCTAAACGCAGTCTTGTCAATACTATCCTCAGCCACTCTAAGCTGATGGAATCTGGTGGCTAGATCGAGCTGAGAGAAAACAGAAGCACCTAAAAGCTGGTCAAAGAGATCATCAATCATCGGTAACGGGTGCCTATTCTTCTTTGTCAGCTTGTTTAACTCACGATAATCAACACATAGACGAAGCGAACCATCCGCCTTAGTAGCAAATACCACAGGAGCACCCCATTCAGAAATGCTTCGCCTAATGAAATTTTTCTCAAGCAACTCCTTGATTTGCTTGCTAAGCTCTCTTCTTTCTTGCGGGGCCATGTGCCTAACAGGCAATGAAACTGGCTTGGCATTATTAACAACATAAATACGGAAGTCTATCTCGCGTTTAGGGGGTAACCCCTTCACCTCATCAAAAACATCAGGATATTCTCGGACCACCCTCACAGATTGAAGATTGTCAATAGACGAGTCGAGGGATTCAAGATAACATAACATGAAGGGATCCAGAGGGTTACAAGAAATCTCTAGGGTATTGCCAAGGTGAGTCATAAGCCTCACTACCCTATGCTCACAATCGAGAATGGCTCCATAACTGGACAACCAATCCATGCCCAAAATCAACTCGTATCCCATAAACCTGAAAACATAAGCATTACATGTGAATTCTACGGTCAAGATAGAAATCCTCAAATCCATACAAATCATAGATAGATGGGAGGAACACCCAATTGGATTTGAAGCACTAACGGGATCCTCAACTAGACTAGTACTTAGGTGCAAACTTTCAACAATGTCAGAAAAAATAAAGGTATGCGATGCGCCAGAATCAAATAAAGTTCGAACAGGAAAACCAGAATTGTAAACAAGGCTTTCTACAGAAATACTACATCGGTCCGGAGCTGGAGTAGTGTTGAGAGCATGCATCTGCCCTCCAGAAGGTCCTGCCCGCTGAGTCTATCCTTGCCCCTGTCCTTGCTTCTTTGGGCAATCCTTACTATAGTGTCCAGACTCCCCGCAATGAAAGCATTCTACCAACTTCCTCTTCTTCTTCCTACAATCTTTGATTATGTGTCCAGTGATCCCACAGAAGTTGCACTTCCTTGTCTCCCTTGCTTTGTTGTTGTTGGCCTTGTTACCCTTGTTGTTCTTGTTGTTCTGGTTGCTCTGATTGCCTCCCCACTTGGAGTCCACCTTCTTGGTTTGAGTCTCATTAAGCTTAACTTCTTTCTTGCCATTCTTATCATCTCCTTGAAGCAAGGCCATATCGACTAAGCTCTCAAAAGTGGCCCCCATGGGTATATGAGACATGGCCAAACCTTGCAATGGCTCATTCAATCCTCGAGCAAAGTGTAGAGCCTTCTTCTGAGGTGTGTTAACCATGTCTAAACCGAATCGAGCAAGCTGGTTAAACTTATTCACATACTCCCTCACGGTCATGTCCCCTTGCTTCAAAGATATAAACCTCTCCAATTGCAGATTCTCTTCAGCAGATGATAGAAACTTAAGGCCAAACCTCATCCTAAAGTCGGCCCAAGTCTCTATAGGCCTAGTAGCGTTGGTGACTTCCCACCAATAAGCAGCTTCCTCTTTCAATAGCCATACTGCCAACAGAACTTTCCTACGATCTTCTACATCAAAGATAGCAAAAAGGTCTTCAGTTTCCCTTAACCAGTTTCGTGCCTCAACATAAGTCTTTGTCCCAACAAAATTCTTGCCACCCATCACCTTAAAGTCTTTGCAAATCTTCGCGAAATCCGCTTGTGGACGCTAAGGAGGAGGAGGAACCTCAGGTACGGGAGGAGGAGTTGGAGTGTTTGCTGGGCCCGCATCGTTGGCCCTAGCTTCCAAGTACCTTCGGAACCATCCGGGTATGGTTACTCCCTCAGGAAGGTTAAGATCAGCCATGCTGAAAAAGGAAAAGATAGATTTAGAACGAGGAAACGAAGGATAGTGCTAATGGCTTTTGGGGAATAGCCTTTTAAAATAAACTTGACTTTCCTTGGAAAAATACTTAATTGGTTTTGAAAATAGTTTGTCAAAAGGGTTTTTAAAACTTTTGTCTGGTCTAGTAAACCTCATGCTCTGATACCAAATGTAACACCCCACCTCCGCCAGGGCCAGTCACAAGAGAATGCACTAGCTTTGGAGGGATGTTGTCTAGGTAAACATGCACAGAGATATCACAAGACAGAACATAGATAAATAAATAAGTAAAGCAGCGGTAGAAGTTTAAAAACCATAGTTAACCATTTCCAAACCAAAGTCAACTTACATCAAAGTACATAGACATTATTTTCCAACTATCACAAGTCTAGAAAACATAAACTGAAAATAACATAAAGTAAACTATCCCCAAGATAGATGTGGTGAAGCCATAGCAAGCTCAAGTCCAAACCGTACATGAGCTGTCAAGAAAGCAAGCCAAATGTCCAAGCTAAGCACTAGTGTTCCCTCCCTGAGAACCTTGGGGGGGGAACGGAAGAAAAGAGCCGAAAGAAAAAGGGTCAGTCATAAAGACTGGTAAGTCCTACCTACTATTAGTATAAAAATTAACGAAGTTAACTAAACATGAGAAACTAAGATGAAACATAAAGATGGTAACTAACTAGCATGATAAATAGATAACAAGGTAGATCAAGTGTGGCATCGCATATACAAGGTTTAGTTTTTGCACCAATAGTACTAGTATTCCAACCCATGTCAAGTATAAACAAGAAATGATCCCTTGGCCCAATATCATGAGGTGACCCAAGTCGGGGTCCAACTACATGGTCTAGTCGATCGGCTCCCTATAAGCCTAACTCGTCGAGTGTCGGTGTCATACGGCCCAATCATGGAATGTAGTCAACTGTGCTAGGTCCACCCTAGGGTGTATCAAGCCCTAGGGTGCCAACCACTGACACAAATCAAGCACGCACAGTCTAAACCTACTGGTGCCCATGTCTGTTTTATTCAACTCCGGACTATGTGCATGACCATAGTCCGACTGAACCTACACTGGCGCACCTACTCTGCCGTCTTTCTGGTCGCTTACAATCAGGCCAGCAATCGTGCCCCAACCTAGCTTAGTCCCTAGGGTATCGTGATACATCCAAGAGGGTTACTGCTGAAAAGGACCACGTAACTAGGGTTTCGCAATGGGTTAAGTGTGGTTAACCCCATCCAATCATGCATCAAGTTGGTTAAGTGTATCCAAGTGGTTCATGACTTAACCCTAACATGTGGCATTAATTAATTTAATGCACCCAACCTCTCACATTAGACTCTGTTGTGGTTACTGGATATGCCGGGCAGGTCCGGGCAGCTTTACACCACAACCTAGTCTAACCTCGGGTTTCAAGCGCGATATGACCAACTTCTCACATTGGGTCCTATTGTTTGTAGCCATTGGATTTGCCGGGCGGTTTCGGGCAGATTTACGCTACAAACTCAACCCAACCTCGAGTTGGCCACTTTATGGTTCTCTACATGTCATGACCATATTCAAGTTTTCAAGCATAATCAAGTTTCATGTCACATTTTCAAGTCATGTTTTTCATGTCATTTCAAGTTTCCCTAACTACCCATAACGTATTCCAATTCGCACATAAATTCGCATCAACACAAGTGAATCAAGGAACATAAAAATATGACCAAGATGGGCATAATGTGGTAAAGTTGGTCATAAGTTAAACATGATGATATTTGAGGCAAAGGTGTTCCTCACAACTAGCATATAGGATTATTGGCCTCAAAACATGTATGACATCAAACTTAGCAAATAAACTTGTGGGTAGCTTGTAGTTCAACATCATAGGCAAAGGTGAAACATGATAATAGTTGACATAGGGTGATAAACTTGTGGGTAGCATGTAGTTCAACATCATAGACAAGTTAACATCATGGTTATGAGGGGTTCTATTTTGCATTATGCATAATCCCCAAATAAAGCTCGTAGCTTTCTTCCCAAAAATCAAGATGAACGGTACTAGGTTCATGATAGTTCCACAATCATAGATCAAAAGAGTCATAAATGGATCTATGCATACAAATATAGCCCCAAGACAAGTATTACACCAAAAATCCCATTTCAACTTGCTACATGTTCATATTAATTTCATAGTTTAAATCTAAGAGTAGAGTGGGGCTTACAAAGCATGGCTGTGAGAACTAGAACCAAATAGAACAAGATAGAGACGTTGTAGAAGCTCTAGGAATGATGTAGCAACACTAGAAGCCTTGAGAATAAGTAGATCCTTTGATTTGATGAAGAAAGACAGCTCTTTTTGCCTTAGAAGCTCTCAAGATGAAGATGGAGGCCATGATTAGGGAGCATTTTGGCAGAATTTAGTTGTTAGCTTGATTTGTGGTAGTTTAGGCTAGGTATTAGGGTGTTTTTATAGGTGTAGAGACAAGTTTAGGCCATAGGATTAACCCTAATTTAGATCTGAACCATCAAATCCAGTCACAGGCCAATTGAACAGACCCAAAGGAGCAAACAGATGCACCAGGGAAACATGGTCGACCAGGGAGGTCGACCCCCAGGTCGACACCCAGGTCGACTCCACGGTTGACCTTGGGGGGGGGGCAGGTCGACTCCCTAGTCGACCCCCTAGTCGACCTGGGGCTGGGCGGGAAATTTTCCTGCCCAATCTGCTTCTGGCTGAATTTGAATTTCAGGCTGAATTTTGAATTTTTCTGAAATCTTCTATGGGCCATAACTTGGTCATACGGACTCCGATTTATGAAATTTCGGACTCGTTTTCAAGCAGAATTTCGAGGCGAACGCAATGGCGTAACCCGTTCCCATTGATTCTTAACTTATAATTTAATTCTGCCCTGATTTCTTATTTTAACATGTTATTAAAAATTCGGGTTGTTACAATTATCTATATACCACTTTTGACTCTTACGCTTTTAGAGAGGTTTAGCAGATGTTTGGATTTTGGTACATGTTATCGTGTTGGTACTACGAGTACACGACCAACATGCATCCACGCATAGAGCCGACCGCCAGTCATACCGCCAAGTCCTTTTTCCCTTGCATGCGTAGATGGGAGACTAGTCCCGCAGTCCAGTGTGTTCCTGCTGGTGTGAGACACGACTTGATGGGGGCCTGCTCTCAGATAAATTTGAGGGAGAGGGCCAACATATTACGAGCACCGTGAACTTCTTATTGGATGTTACTGTCAGCGGGTGGCCCGCTACCAGATGCCCACCCATTAGTCATTGCATGTCATTTATCTATGCGTCGTGTCGTCTTGCTCCCACCAGCCCACCTTCCTATTTAGTACCTTGGAGATCGGTGTTATTATCAGGGTCTCGGTCAGTTGCGCGTACCCAGAGATCCACTTCCTCCTGATGATATGTTCGGGCGGCATCGTTCCATAGGGAGATAGTACATACAAGGCCTAAGATAGGAAGGATGGGTTGATACACATGATTTTTTGTTACTCGAATCAGATTTTGACTGACATCGAGTAGCTCCTCAGCGGTACATGTGGCCAGATTATATTCGGGGTGTGAACTCCGATCACATTGGTCCCCGAGTGGGCACCGGTAGAGTTCACCCTCCACTGTTTACTTTTGACCTGACCCCTTCACAGTACTCCAACCAACCTATGGATTTTTCTCTCACCGACATATTTCAGGCATTTGATCTTAGTGGTACACAACTATCCCTGCCTATTATCCACCCACCTGATCACATGGTAGTCGGTATCCCTACATCTGGTTTATATCCGATACATGAGGTAATATTTGTATTGTGAATTTATTGGCTTATACGTGTTCTATATTTGCAGTTTGCACCCAGGCTAGACTAGCATAGACGACATATTGTCACTATTCAGGAGATGGCCCTGTTACATTCTCAGTCGTTATATCAGGAGCACCAGACGATAGTGCAGGGTTTGCAGGCCGAGATCGACGACTTACAAGCCCGACTAGCGGCAACAGGGGGTGGTGGTGATACAGGAGCATCAGGTACCGCTGAAGGATCATGTACTGCTGGAGGATTAGGTGGTGCTGGAGGGCAGGTAGGGGTGGTGACGAGGACGACCTTATTCCTTATTATAGCGATGATGACATTGAGGAGGATGGTGAGAATTCCGAGCATGATGATGATGACGATGCCGCGGATTTAGGATGACTTTCATGAGGATCGTGATGGTGATATGATTTTTTGTTTATCATGCTGTATTTGTGTATAGCTTGATGTAATGGACTTTATGTTATTTTTTACATGCTATGTTTGTTCTTGTTGACAACTATATGTGTATGGTTTCTTGTTGACACTCATGTACTAGACTTTGTGTTATTTTAATATCTACATGTTATGTTTATTCTGTGTAATGGACCCTTTGTGTTCGATATTTATATATATTTACAATTCAAACTCACTTATCCAAAGTCCAATTTCGATAAAACTCCATTAAATAATTATTCATCAAATTAATTAACTTTATTTAATAACGGTTATAGTGCAGTTTTCCTAAAAATTTGATTTTGGCATAACTCAAAATATATAAGATGAAATCCATATTTTTTCTCTTCCAGTAGAAAAATATTATTCAAATGGTCTGACGATTCTTGTTTCAAAGAATTCCAACTGAAATTGAGTTATATATACTCAATTGAAGTTCGAAACGTCGAATTACGAACTACAGCATTGTGGTAAGCTCGTTTTAATTATATTTAAATATAAACGTTTAAACATCGTTTATTAATAAACTTGAATCTAATTCATCCATATTTTAAATATAATGTAAACCCGTCGAATAATAGAATTAATCCATGTTGGTTTTCCCTTTCGAGTAAAAAAATATATCGATATAAAGAAACTGGATGACCCTAACCATTCGACTACTTTTAGATCAAAAACAGGGGACGACCCCTTTGTCCGACTCCTTTTCGGATAACGATAGTGGATGACCCTTTTTGAATAACGATAGTGGACGACCCTTTTTGTTTTAAAATTAGGGGATGACCCTGTTACTTAAAATTCGGCCTAAGTAAACATAATTGTTTTCTACCAAAATAATAACAATTTTATTATATTATAGTAAAATATGAGTTAGGATAGGTAAAATATAGCATTAAAATGGAAAGGGGAACCGCGTAGATTTTATCGGCTCTTCACGTATCGCGTTGATATTTTCAACGCGCGTCGAAAATATCAGCGCTCTTCATGAAGAGCGGATAAAGTCAGTGCGCGGGACCAATTCAGGATCCTGAATTGACCCCGTAACATTTGCATGAATATTACGACTTTGAAGAGCTGTTGGTGCCCTTTTCTCCTTTAATTCGTGATTCAAAAGCCAAATGAGGCTTATGTTGGAGATGCTCTTACTGAGTGTCCACTCAGTATTTGGATTGTTCGTAGAAATTACATTCAAAGCATTATAATAGAAAAATATGAGTAAAGAATAAAGAAATAAATAAAGTGGTGATCATACTACATTACAAGAAAAACTGTATATTCCGACGCTCTTAAACGTCGGTATTTCATCGGGAATAGTGATTTCCGATGGAATTATCGATGAAATAAAAACATCGCAATATTTAGCGTTGTTAAATTTTTCCGATGAAATTTTCGATGATTTATCTTTGCACTACAAGAAAAACCGAGATTAGCGATAGATTTTTAGCAGTGGAAAATTCCGTCGCTAATTAGCGGCGGATTTCCGTGGGCTTTGTAAGAGAAAATATTTTTGATTTTATATGTCATCTTATTATAAATTATTACCATCGAATACTAATTCTGTCGCTAAATCAATGGAAATTACAGCTCTTTACCGTCATATAATATTTGACGCTAAATTCCATTGCTAATAGAGTCGGATTACCGTCGACATAATTTTGAAGCTATTTTCCTGCAGTTTTCCAAAAGATTAGAAACGAACTTTTATATTTTTTTATTTATTAAATGATTTAAATTTGTGTTATTACTTAGTAATCAATTAGTAAATTTAAATTTTAAATAATTAATGTTAATAATACATTAGTAATTAATAATAAATAATAACTATTAGAAGTAAATAAAATTCAATAGTTAATGCTGATTTTGTTTTGAAAATTAATGCTGATTAGAAGTAAATAAATAATAACTATTAGAAGTAAATAAAATTCAATAGTTAATGCTGATTAATTTTCATAATATGTTTTACTTTTATGTTTTTAATAATTATTTGATAAATAGAAATAAATTTTAGATAGTTAATCTTAATAATAATATACTAATGTGGAAAATAAAAATTACTATTAACATTTAATTTGTTATACCAATTAAAATTAATAATAAAATGTAATAATTAATAAATAAGAAATGACATTGATCTAGCAATTATTATTAATAATAATAATTAATTAACAGTTATTACCATACTCCAAAATGTTAATAAAATTAATCAGTACCACTTACACCATATCAATCCGCATCCCAATAGAAGAAATATCACAACCGTCAATCCAAACTGATCAATCCCCGTCCTCTGCCATCTTCCTCTAATTCCTGCTAACATTTTCATTAGGACTTTTTTTTTTCATTTCATCCTCACTCCAAATCTTCTTGCTTCAAACAAAGAATGGCGAACTTCGATGATAGAAATCTATCCTACGTGTTCACCAATTACTGCGCTACTTTTCCGATTTTGGGTATAGATTTTGATATCGAAATCGTTTTCGATTTTCGATTTCCGATTTCGATTTTGATAAATAAATTGTTTTCGTTTTCAATTGTGTGTGTTTATATAGATATACGATTCCATATTTTGTTATATTGTATCTTAAGGTTTAGTGATTGGCTTTAGTTTTTTGATTATAGATATATTGATTTTAGGCATATCGAAATTAAGCACTGGAAGATGAGTAACCTGATGTTAAACTAAGTTGAAAGCTTGAAATCTTGATATAACTGGATAGTATGTATCTTTGGTTGATGGTAACAAGGTTTAAGTCATTTTATGATTCAGTTTATTTAGTTTATGATTCAAGAACTATAAACATTCTGATATAGTTTATGATTCAGGAACTATAATTGCTTTGTGATTAATCTGCTAATTGTTCTGTTGATTCCTTGTAGACATGGATTTGATGAAGGAGAAGCTCAAGAGTTGCTAGTATGGAGCATTGAGACTCAGAAGCATCGAGCATGATATGTAGTGTGGTTGGTACTCTATTAGGCCTAATTGTATAACTTGGTTTACGGAAAGAACCAACTATGCTTGAATTTTGGTAATTGTCTCAACCACTTCAAAATTTCCCTCTACCACTTCACCTGTGTATTTCTTATTTCCAACTTCAGCTCACAGAAGGACTATATGCTGATATTAATGGAGATGGTGTTCTCGATCATGTCAGGTGTAACAATTTTTTTATCTGTATAACAATTTTTACCAAAATTTATGCCCAGTACGATATTCTTAATTCATGGCACAACGATAAACAATTGAACTTTTATAGATGACTTTTAGAAGTGCTTAAACTTTTTGAATCTACTCGTTTGGTCATTTTAGTATTTTAATATGATAGATATTATCACAAAGTTTGTGCACAAAGAGAGAGTGAAAGCAATAGTCGGACCAGACAGGGCATTAATAATATTCAACAACAGTTTGTATGTGATATGTGCCGAAAGTGATGATGTTGCAAGTACATATTTTAATACTCAGGATCATGCTTAGGAGCTCGCAAGCTAGAGGAAGTAAAGATATTTATGTAGAAGAATTTGGCTACAGGTGGCCAAAGGTAGAGGAGATGCACAATGTGTCGAGAAGCTACAGAATTGGAGCTTGTATCGCAGGTTGAACCACAATCTGGAAATGTATTGGAGTGCATCTCAGGCTAGCTTAAAGTAGCTTCTCTTACAGTTCATGATGCTGGTGAGGTAATGGTAGTTTAACTTGCTTTTGATTATATTTAAGGCGAGTTCATGAATGCATACATATGTCTCTCTGTTTCCCGTTCTAATTATATATCCAACACCATCATGTCATACACTTTGAATTACACTCTATAACCGTAATAGTGTGTAAGTGTCTATAGATTGTTTAATTTGGGTAAGAGGTGCCACCTTAAACTACCTTAAAAGTTTAACAATTTAGCATCGCCCGTCCTGAGATTTTGTTTTCATTTATTTTCTTTATTTTATATAGTATGAAACTGTGGTACTATGCTATTTGGGTTGGTTAAGCATTTTAATCACTTCGTGACGTAGCGAAGGCTTAGTTTCAAGTCTTTGCTACAAGCTTCAAAACTATTTATGTTGTTTTCGGCGAGATTTCCCGGTTTATTCAAAAACTGGACATATCAAGTAGAAACCATGCTCCGCGCAGAAACTGGTTTAAAACGTGGTGAAAGCATATTAGATGTCTTTTGGCAGTTTTTCACATGAGTGAAAATTGGGATGATTGTCAGTTTTTGACATGAAGGATAAACTTTTAGGTGAAGTGCAAAAACTGCTTCTTCAAGTATAAAAATTCCTAAATGTTTCCTAGATCGTTGGTTGAACAACTTCCTAATGTTCCTAGGGAAGTTCGCTATTTTCACAAGTGTTTGGGCCTATTCTAATACATTGTCCACTAGACAGAAAACATTAAAAAAAAAATCTAAAACATTACATGTTATGAAGGTTTTATTTATTTATTTTTGTTTACTCAAGAACTCAACTTTTTAACCAACCAATCAAACAAATAAAAAATGCATGCAGCATTGCTACCATCTCCTTGGTTTCAATTAATTTTTGACCACTTTTAAGGATTTCATGTTGTTTATCATCTCTTTACGTTTGATGTATTGGTTGTTCATGCACAGTTTTGTTGCCTCAAAATAAATTAAATGTAAACTTATAACATAAATATAGATGGAATTCAATGGATTATTCATGTAACTTAACCAATCTTAACGCCATTATGGCATGTGCTAACATATTCCATTTATGTATTGATCACCAACAGATAACAAAAAGCTCTATATTAAGAAAAAATGCTTGATGAATGCACTGGTTGTTTGATTAGTTAAAATTCTTTCTCTGTCAATAAATAGAGGGTTTCACTTCCTTTAAACAAAGATGATGAAGCATGCAAGCATGTTTAGTTAAATGTAATTAATTAGTTTGACTAAGATGAAAAGACATTTCATATATATATATATATGTATATATATGTATATATATATGTATGTATGTATGTATGTATGTAAAACTTCATACTGAATACTTTTAAATTGTCTAGGTTTTATTTGATTTTGATAATCAAATGAAAAGTTGTACCAAGTGTAAGCACCCGCTCACATTGATAACATATATGTAGCAATATTCATCTAATTCTATACAGTAACACAATTCAACATTATCTATCTACCATAATTAACAAAACCCGGTTTTCTTTACTGATTGGATTTCAAAGTCAAATAGACTATTTAATTTATTGTGATAGTTAAAATTACAGTTCTACTTTTGACCAATTAATCAATTGAATTCCACCAAAAATTTTAGGATAGGTAATGATATATCAAGTTACATCCTACTGTTAGTTTAATGATATATTAAGTTTATCATAGTTAAATTATTATTTTCCAGAGGTTTGAGTTGAAGTTATAATGTGGATAGTTTTGTCGAAACGTGGCCACCTGGGTAGAAAATGGCTTCACTATCATTCCAAGACTGATGTAAGGCGACTGTGGAAGAACAAAGATTCCCCATGGTCACAAGGGCTAAGACGCTCAGGTATAGCATATTTTTTTGTACTTGATTTAATGTAGAATTTGCATATTTCTTTCTATTCTTAGCTAATGCGAAAATTCAACATAGTCAAAGCTAAACAAAAATTAGCAGTCATATTCGATTAATTTTCCTTAAAATAACATTTGAATTATGTGACGGATTTTATTTCTTTGCATAAAATTTCCAATTTAGACTAAGTATTTATTTATCATTCTCATAATTAAGTTGATTATATTGTTTGTTTATTGCTTTATTAGGCTGACTATACCAACTGTTCAATGTTTTTTTGTCAATTTTGTAATTTATGAGGTAACTTTTAATGACAATTGTTATAGTACATTATTAATGCAAGTACCGTGATGCTACAAGAATAAATAAATTGGTTGGTTACATGATTGGATACAAATGATACCTCATACCTGTTATTCCATGGAATAAATTCTTACCTAAGTTTTCCAATTTCTAAATAAAGAAACTATCGATTTTTATGTATGCAGAAATTTTAGATTATATTTCTGTTTTTGTCTCACTGAGACCTAAATAAAAAACTGTTGATTTCATATGAGATTGTTTTGGATTAAATTTCAATTTTTGCCTCATATGACTTTTAATTTAGTGTTAATTGATTGGAATATGGAACATATGAAATAGCTGTATTTTGGAATATGGGACCTATACTTAAAAAAGATTCTTAACAATACTATCTAATTAAGTATATAAACTGTCATGTTACAATTTATTAGCCAATTTGTGGAGATGTTTATTTTCCCATTTTGAGCATTCTGAGTTTGGTTTTACTTTCCTTTATTTCAATATTTGCATTAGTTTCCTTTAGTTTTTTTTTGTTTGTCCTATTAAATTGTCTTATTTTTTTTACCAATATTATTTTCATTCATACAAGTGTTGTGACAAGTTGGATTTTTGAATTCTTAGACCCAAATGAGAACTTACAAAAGAAATGTTGGTTCTGATTGCCAATTTGGCTCACTGTTCAGTTACAGTTTTTATTGTTATCATTCTAAACTATGCCAGGAGGACTCGATGAGAGTGTTAGGTGTTTGAACAAAACTTTATACCCTTTTTTTGCCAAATTTATAGTAAATTTGTATCAAAATCAGTGACATCTTAGTACATTCCCTATTATTATAATTAAAGATATCAATACATAAAAAAGTTTCTTTTCTTAGTTCAACTTGAGAAAGTTACCCATTTGTTTTTAATTATAAGACTAACCTTTTTGATTGAATTTGGATATCATGTATTTTCCTTTTGTCATGTTCCTTGATGTTTAGTTACGATTTTGATTTCTCTTATTTTACAGACCTTTTAGAAACTTGGTTTTTTTTCGACATGCTTAGAAATAAATTTGAATTCTTTAATTGTAGCATGGCTCTTCTTGTTGAGATATTATTATTATATTATAATATTGATTTTGAGTTTTTCATGTCACATTGATACGTGCAATTATTTTTACTATGGTTATTTCTCATCAAATAAGGCCTACAAGCCTAAGATGTGGATGAAGGCCTGGACTGGATGGCCATCACTGCTATGTATCAATTAATGTGATTAAATTAAGTACATTGTTCTTTTTTTGGGTGTACTGATATAGTTTGCACTACGTGTATGATATATTTCAGTGGTGCAGTTCCATACAGACCAGCTGAAAACATGGCTTTTGCAGCCGCAAGACTCATACAGAAAGGCATGTCACTAATCAATTGTTATATGGTAAAATAAAAATTTACTCAATTGTAATCATATAATTTCGACAGTGGTCATTTGGTTAATGTAGTACCATAGAGGAACTAACTTTGACCAAACAAGCGACCCTTTATATAACACAACTAGCTATGATTGTGATGCCTCAATTGATGAATATGGTATATAATTTAATTTCTTCTCTAAAATTAAGAGAATTGCCAACCTGTCCATATTAATTGTTGTTTTGTAGACTTGCAGTTTCCTGTTTGCAGCTCATTGTCACCAATATAAAACTCCACATTTAGTCACTTTCTAGGTTCCCTTTCATTTTACATTTTGATTCAGTAGTTGCTCCTAATCTTCCTATTCATTTCATTTCATCTGTAATGTTCCCATAGTTGAATTCACGATCTTTAAACTTTTTCACGTAAACTCATATGTCGCAGCGTTTGTTTGCAATGATAATTTGCAATACAACTTTGTTGCTTTGTAAACTTAGTTGATTAAGGCAATACTTTAAAAAATAAACTGATGTGTTCTAAATTCTAATGACCCTTTATATATTTGTGATGCATATTTGATTTTGGTACTTAATGATTTGTTGACTCATATATGCCAAAAAAAACTGCGGCTGCATGGGAAGCAGGGAAGCCTCTTGTAGTTGAAGAGGTGGAGGTAGCACCACCACAGGCTAACGATGTTCGTATTAAGATCTTTTTCACTGCACTTTGCCACAGTGATGTTTATTTCTGGGAAGCTAAAGTGACTTATTAGTACTTTGTTTTTTTATTTATTCTTCCTTTGTCTCCCTTTTTCAATTAATGGAAGGACAGAATTCTAAGACTATAACCTGTTGATGTACTCCTAGTTTCTCTGTTCTGTGTAGTGAACATATTGTCTTCTTTTTTCTATAACATGGAGTTATATGTTTTAAGTTTTAACATAAGTATAACCTTTGACAATTATATTGTGTACTGTTTGAATTACAGGGTTAGACCCCATTGTTTCCCAGGATCTTGGGTCATGAAGCAGGAGGGTAAGGCCTTCCTGTCATTCAATCTTTTTTTGTTATAAAATCTAGCAAATTATATAATAAGTTTCATTTTGATGTGAAATAATCTAAGGATTATGGAAAGTGTTGGAGGAGTAACCGAAATAGCTCCAGGAGACCATGTTCTTCCAATTTTCACAGGCGAATGCAAAGAATGCAAGCACTGCAAATCGGAAGAGAGCAATTTATGCGATCTTCTAAGGATCAACTCTGATAGAGGAGTCATGATCAACGATGGAAAATCAAGATTTTCTATTAACGGAGAGCCCATCAATCATTTTCTTGGAACTTCTACCTTTAGAGAATATACAGTTGTGCATGTCGGTTGTATTACAAAGATCAATCCGGAAGCTCTTCTTGACAAGGTTTGCGTTCTTAGTTGCGGCATTTCTACTGTTACATCATCGTTTCATAATTTTAGATCAAAATTTAATTTAATCTCTTATGTCATGCATTGAATATACTCAATGTGGAACATACGTATAAGTTTTGTATGCTATATTTATTTAAAAATAAAATGAACCTCAAATGAAACAATCGATCGGCTTGGGTTTTAGGACTTGATGCTACATTAAATGTTGCAAAACCAGTAAAGGGGTTGACTGTGGCTGTTTTTGGACTGGGGGCTGTTGGTCTTGCTGTATGTTTATCTTCTTTATCTAGTAATGTTTGATATAATGCTTATTTTTTGCTTCCACTGATACATTTTTGTGTTTGTATGAACATATTTAGGCTGCTGAAGGAGCAAGAATTGCTGGTGCATCCAGGATCATCGGTGTAGATGTCAATCCTTCTAGGTTTGAACAAGGTAAAATTATTTCGGTTTCAAAATTATTTTCAGTGCTGACCACTAAACATTTTTCATGTTCAAATATATGTACGGTACTGTATATATAGTTATCTGATCAGTTTTATTCTATTTTGTTACTTATAACTATAGATATTATCATATTCAAATATATGGTTTTGTTATATAATGCCTTAGTGTCATTTTTACAATGCAGCTTCCATCGTCTTCTCAGCAATCAAAACGTGAGCTTGTTAGCAATGAAGATGATGTCCACGAGCTACAAAAAACTGTCGAGGAGATGCGCATCGAGCTTGAGAGTGAGAGAGCAGAACGAGCAAGACTCTGAGAACAACAGAAGGCAGATAAGGAGGCCTTTTAAAGCACAATTGGCAAAGGTGTTGGAAATACTCAAGGGCCAAGAAAGAGTTTCACGTTCGCCTTTGCCATATATGTCTCGTTCGTGTTCGCCATCAGCGTAGCTTGATTGGTATGTTATGACTTATTTTGTAGTGATGTGGTTGTAGTACAACTATGGACATGTTTGTTATTTTCGTAGTTATGGGTTTTAGTATTGTTGTGATGGTCATGGGTTGTATGTGGTTTAACGTTCACACCAGCTGAATAATTTTGTTCATAATTCAGCTTGGTGCACGAAATGAAGGATTGTGGATGTTTTTTATGTGATGGTCATGGGTTTTACGATGTTTTTTTAGTATGTAAACTACCGATGATTTTACGATGTTTTTTCTTTCCATCCCTTACCAATGACTTTACTATATTTTTTTAGTATGTAAATTAGCGACGATTTTACGATGTTTTTTTTCTCATCCCTTATCGATGACTTTACTATGTTTTTTGGTATGTAAAATATATCATGTTAATTGTCTGATTTCTTACTTCTTTCCGAAAACAACATACACTAAAGTGCTTTTTTGGTGCAGCAATATTTGTATCAGGTGCAAGGGTACAACCCAAGATAAGAGACTAAGAGAGTTTGCCTCCAGCAAAGATTGGATAAGTTATGCTTAATTCAAACAATATGACCTTATATTATACTCTCTAGAAATATCCCCTTGGAATGCAGATCAGCTATGTAAGATGATGACCTTAAACTTAATTCAAACAATAAACTCTAAAAAAGTAATATGACCTTAAACTATGTAAACCAAAGCCAAGAACCTTTTCAACAAACCATATATGCATGCTACCAATGTCTTAAATATGGAAGAACGCTAAAAGGAGGAGAAAAGCTCTGGACTCTAAGCAAAACTCTTAAATATGGGGTTTCTAAAGTTGTTTTCTGAGAAGATCTCAAAGTTTTAACATAGAAGATACTTGACCCAGAGGATAAATTTCTTATAGTTCTCAACAGGCTTATTTACTTATCGTGTATTCTGTCTATGGCAGTAGATCCATTGTTTTTCTATATTTTTGCCTTATCATAGAAAGAATTGCGGTTGCAACAACAGTAGATGGAACTGTCACATGTAAAAAAAAAACTGTCATTTCAACCCAATCATCTCCATCATTTGCTATACATATTTGATAACATGTAAAAAAATTGTCACACAGCCACTAGGCTAGAACAAACAAAAGCAAATTCAACTACAATTTTGACTTAATTGGAACAAGATTGCCTACCGAGAAAAGCAGTCGTCATAAGAGACATATCTGATTGCATCTTAGATTGAGAAAGAATTTGTTCTTGCATAAGCTCATGCATTTCGTTCACCTTTACCCGCTCCATATGCAATTGCTCCTCAAACTCGGCTCGTTCACGTTTCATCTCTTCTTGTAGCTCTTTGACCATTTTATCATTTTGCTCTAACATTTTCTTCATGTGAATTGCTTCCTCATTATCCACCATAATAGAAGATGAAGATATAAGTGCCTGAATAAATTTACAAATAATATGAGTTTTAGGGTTATGTAATGGAAAACAGATCATGCTCGTATCAGTATAAAAGGAAGATCTGCAGACAGATTATTTTTGTTCACATGTATCACTTTAATACGCACGTACATACAGAATAAATATACACTATACATTTTTCTCTACATTTCATAAACACCCTTATTATTTCAGACCTTATGCATATCTGTTCTATGTGACTATGTTACTGGGTAGAGAAAGTATATAGTTAGTCCATATGTCTAGTGCATATGTTCTCACTTAAAGCTCAAGTTGAACTGCCCAATCATATGGACATTGACATCTTACATTTGTGTTATACCTACCCAAGAAAGAAACTAAAACTAAAAAATCATACACAAACAAGTACATGTTGTTTAAACGGATACATAATCCTGGGTCACACCTACCTTATGAGTCGACAAAACGGTTCCGTAAGAAAAACAAGCTTAAACGCCTCTCATGCCCGTAGTTTATCATGCCACTAATATTGTAAAATTATCACCAGCTTCAATTTAAAACTAACACCGTACAATCGGTTAATTTTCAATGTCTGAGAATCTTGTTTGCTACACCATAAAGCTGACAAAAGAATATGACTGTAATACATTTTCAATGGTCTCATAGTGAATGAAGTCAATGACAACTGTTGTACCAAGAATACCCATTCTTGCCACAAACTGTGATCAATAATGTTGGATAAGACGGGGACCATTACTACTCCAATGAGAATGGCAAAATGAGACCAAATGACTGCATATGCTCATTCATGCTCATTCATTCTTTTCATTTTATATGAAATAGTCTTCATGCCACTTGCCTTTACGCTCATTCATTCTTTTCTTCCAACATGTATGCTGTACACAACATAGTCTGTACCGCGGGATTATTTTGCTAATCCTAGTAGAGAGTGTTAAAAATATTATAAGGTAACTTAAAGAACCATGAATCGAGATTTATACTGTCAAGCGTTTTCATCCATCCAGAAAGGATATAGTGATGTGACTCAATACACGCTATTAAATGAATGAAGCAAACAAGTGGTTACCATTTTCATATTGGTGGTGGAGTTGTTTCTTAATGGGAAAAACTATTTTAGCTCAATTCGATATGCGGTCTAAGATGATTACATTGATGGTACTTCCTGAAAGTGCACAGAGATCTAATACAAGTGTGCGCTTGCCATATCAAGTTAAATATTATAATAAACGGTAAAGTAAGACAAAACCACATCAAAGTTATTATATTAATTCAGGCCTCTCATCCTACATCCAAACCCGAATCCTCCTTTTGAAATTCTCATTAATCAACATATCATCTCTCAATGTGGAGGAATAAACAATATACCAATTATTTGATTTGAAAAACTCGTATTCTTTTAAGATTTTGACTGATGGTGCATTACTTTCTACAATTTTCTCTTAAGTTTTTTGAGTGTGAGCCTAAGAGTTTAGGATGGTAGGTCACCAAATTCTATAAATCAGACATTGGTGATACATAAGCAAATTACACTGTTCGAAAGCAATAAACAGTTTAGAGTACAGCTGATAGGAAATTAGAGGGAATTTTTTTTTAATTATCAAATCTTTGATTTGCTACCAATTTATAGTTGTCAAGAATCTCTTTCAGGAACGTGCAACGGCTTAGACAAGACATTAAAAAATAATGATTGCATATGATGAAGAAGGACGAACCTGTCTTTTTAGTATATAGACATAGAAAGATACTCAGACATCTGATTATATTAACAAAACATTTGATCTTGAAAAAATTCAGTCGACCAAAGAAGAAATAGTTTAAAGACATTAGTTTTCAGATGTTTGACTTTAATTATGAAATGTTTGTGTTTAGATATAGACGTCTGTTTTGGGAAGAACTTAAACTATATAAGTTCCCATTTAAAGTTGGATGACTTCAAACGTCTGACAAATGTCTTAGATGTTTATAATCTTAACAATTGGAAAAAAAAATCCTTTTTAAACTTGCTTTGAGCGGTGTATAACTTTTAATGTGAATACATTAACTCGTATTATTCAATAGAGATTGTATAATCTTAGATATGACACAAACACACGTATATGACTTTACAATGATTTTTCTTCATGTCGAGCTCTTTGTTGATACTCTACATGGCTTTTTGGTTCTTCGATGCTCGGAGTTCTTTAGTCTTGGTCTTTATATACTTGTACATTAGTTGAAAGATTCTACGGTTTTATTGTATAGATTTTTCAGGCAAAGTCAACTTGTTTTATCATAACACTTTTATTGAAAAATATAAGAAATAGTTGCTTTATGCATGCACAAAGCAGCTAAACACAAAATATTATCACTCAGTTTAAGGATACTCTGCCTCAACCAACTAGCATCATGCGAGATAACCATTTTACAGAAAAAAGGGATCTTCAAAATTTACTGTTTGTTCCATCTGGTCTACAAACTGGGGCTGTCTACTGACTCCAGTGCTTTAATTTAACAATGCCATGTCGTTCAAGGTTCAATGGCGATTGAATCTACTTAAAAGCCACAGGAATTAGTTTCTTTAGTTAAAGTCTTCCATAGATCGTTGTTAAAGGATCCATTTATCATTTTAGTAAGTTTTAGTAGAACAGTGATAATTCTGAAGTAATTAGAGCATATAGCAAAACCTACATTTTTGACGACAATTAATCTATTAGCTTGAGAGATAATTTTGTTTGGCATATATATAATTCGACCTTGAGATAATCTTTTCAAAGAGTGGATGACAGTGCACCATAGAAATTCTTGAATAACTCAAGGAGCCCTAAGATATATAGCATGATCATCAAGAGGGAGAAGGCCAGATAAATTGTAAATATCATGTTTATCTACCGTAGATAGACAAACAATCACAGTATGAGATTCTCTTTTTTTAATCTCAAGATATACTTACATTTTTTCTGAAACTTACCATAAACATCGCAATCATCCATCCTTAAAATATGTATATTGGTATCAGCCTTTAAAATAATTAGTTTAACATATGCAGGTATAGTGTATTAGTATTATATTTTTGATCAAGAATGCACTGTTAGTGCATGCTCTTGTTATGACTCTCTGTACTTTGGAAAAGTATATTATTGAATTTTGCATCTTTGGTATTTTGAGGCAATTTATTCAGATTACTGAAATTAAATTAAAGTTTCTTCATTTTGCAGCATACTACTATCAAAAGGCATACTATAATATGATGCAAGCACATGAGACGGATTTTGGATGTTGCTTGCTAAATCGCCCTATCAGAAATGGTAGCGCACATGCTTCTACTTGCAAGTAGTTTGCACATTTTATAATTAAACTTGCAGTCATGAATTAAATCCAATTGAAGAAAAGTTAGAGTGCTCAACTTACCGGTTGATTTCAAAAACCATAATGTCTACTTTGGGTTTTGTTAAGTCGATGGAATATGAAGTCTTCTTGCTCCAATGTCATTTCAACATCCCCGAATTCCTCTTTCACCCTCACGTAATCATCCTGTTGACACACATGTAGGATACATAAATACCCAACTTGAACTCAACATTATATATTGCATAAGCACTTACAAAAAAATCCATAGATCTCTGATCCACCCACTCATATGTTACGTTTCCATCATCATCCTCTACCCCAACCCTATGAACCCGCAAGTACACCTCCATATAAGTCGGTTCTCGTCCCAACTCCTCACACTAAAATAAAATCAATGCAATGCAAAGCTAAGCCACTTTTAAATAACATATCTAACTGTAAATTAATACGATAGATATCTAACTGTAAATTAAACTCTTACCAAATATCGTCGATGTTGCATATATGACTTTGATCCACCTTTGTGTAATGTGATATTTTTATGTCGATTTCTAGAGTTTATCTCTGATAATTTCTTCACCGCAGGCTTCTTCCAATATTCCTCGAACTTCTTTAAAATTGTTGCACTAAGAAAATGTGGTTTCTTGCCTTTTTTCATGGTAGAAACAAAGTCTCTATAATAGCGTCCTGCCACACGCTTCCATGTGCGCCTAACCATTACGAAATCTGTTCATGCTGGCCACATAAACTGATCCTACGTATTTAAATAAATATTTGGACTTAGTTTAAAATATATTATAATGTTCCTTGGGCGCTAAAACCCTCACATACACGATCAACCCCTGCATCTTAATGCCTAATTCAATTCATGGTTCAGGCTAACCAGTACCTTACATCGCTATATTTTACTAATGAAACTTTCAAACAATATAAATGGGGAGTTACATGGTTAACAAATACAGTTGAGAGTTTATTGATTACAATACTAGATATCAGTGCAAGTCATAAAGACTAAATCAGTAGGTGGACCTTAACATACTTGTATGATTTGTATCATATTTTCACCAAACATTCCAAGATTTTTCAAAAATCAGGATTTTCTAAGTGAAATATCATAAACAAGAATTAACTGAATGTAAAATGTAGATTACGTAACTTAATGAATTGGAAACAAATATATGATTAAATTAACAAATATATGGTTAACAAATATATGATTACGTAACTTCCACCCCAACAGCAGCCTAAATACCAACAACAGACACAGCTGGTCCAACAGCCCCCTACGCAAACACAAAATTTGGATTATGGAGAATCATATATGCGTGGATGAGGTAGAAGTCGAGGAAGAGGAAGGGGCAATGGAGGCAAGGGAAGATATGACAACATGGGAACAGTCAGGGGTATGATAATAGTAGAGGGTATCAAGGCTATGGAAATAGCCAGGGATATTCACAAGGGTATGGGAACAATCGGGGATATAGAAATCAAGGATACAATCAGGGTTATGGGTACAATCAGGGATACAGTTAAGGCTATGGGAAAAATGGAGGCAAGGGAAGATATGACAACTATGGAAACAGTCAGGGGTATGATATGACAGTTATGGGAATAGTCAGGGGTATGATAACAGTAGAGGGTATCAAGGCTATGGAAATAGCCAGGGATATTCACAAGGGCATGGAAACAATCGGGGATATAGCAATCAAGGATACAATCAGGGTTATGGGTACAATCAGAGATACAGTAAAGGCTATGGGAACAATCAACCATACAATCAAGGCTGTGATAATAATCAAGGATACCTAGATAATGGTGGGTATTCAAACTATGGTAGAGGCGGTCGAAGCGGTCGAGGTGGTCGGGGCGGTCGCGATAGAGATGGCGGGAACTATGAAAATGGTGGATATTCAAACTATGGCCGAGCCGGTGGAGGTGGACTGGGTAGAGATGGAGGGAACTATCGTGGTGGAAGAGGGCGGCCGTGGGCGGAGTGTCCAAGTGGAGTGAACTTCTGGTGCTGTGATTTATATCCAGGATTTTTATCTTCAACGCATGCCTTATTTGTTTTTCTTATCAAGTTAGGGAAATTGGAATAAACTATCTATCCAAGGATTTGTCAAGGTATTATTAAACAGCAAGGTTCATCGTCTCTTTAGGGGTTCGTATATTTGCTGCTGTCTTTGTGAACTTTTTTTAAACATGTGCGTCCTTGGCTTCTCTTCCACTTTGTTTGCTTTCCCACTCTTGCTTATTCTCAGTAATATATAAGCATGCAATACTTGTTGGAAAAAAAACTGAAAACTTGAGAATAATATACAGGTTAATATAGGTCAAAATCTAAGAATAATACATAATTACTAAAAATTAGTCCGAAATCATGTAACTTGGTTTCAAAAATATAGGTTATGGTTAATTACCATAAAATCTGAAAATAATATATCCATTGTGTCAGGAGGAATATCGCTCATCCTAAGCCAGAAGTCTGTCATACGTCGTTCGAAGCAACATCTAATAGTGCTTGAGGCTAAATATGAGTTATTAAACTCCCATTTCCTGTATAAAGCACACATATTTGATTACGTAAGAGTTTTAATATTGTTAAAATAAAGACTGAAGATGCTAAATTACTCACATTTTATTTTGGTGATATATAGACATGGTCGGTGTACCAAAGCGGTTTACATTAGATGTTTGAGTTGATTGTCCTGATGCAGCAATTTCTGTATCATCTGGCTCATCATGAGAGGATAATACATCACTAGTCGTACATGGTGTCGCTCTCACACGGTGGTAATGCGGTCGAGTTGTAGCAGGAATATCATGATTAGTCTGAGCTTCTCGACCATGACCTAGCATAGCAGTTTTCTCGGGCTCAGCATGGGTCGATGATGCATCTCTAGCAGGATGTGACATCACTCTTGCGCTGTGACGGTGTGATTTAATTTTTCGAACAATGCGATAGGATTGAACTCCTCGACTATGACCACAACCATTTTCTGTAGTATTCATACTGCTAATATCGCCGCCTCTTCCTTGACAATGAGCCGACATATTCTGATCCACCTAAAGAAAAATAAGCAGCCGGTTCAACCATGTATATCTCACTTGTTATATGTTGATGATGTTGTGCTATTTGCTATGGTAGACAAAGGTGTACAATGCAATAATAGCATAACCCAGAGATTCGGAAGAGATGCAGGTTTGAGCATAATTTAAACACTACCGAAAATTGAAGCATTAGAGGCCATCAGTTAAAGGCGGAACAACATGTGTGCCCCCTATTACTGATTATTTTAAGGCAAAATTGTTTTCAGCCCCTAAGAACCATTATAGAGGCAGATAATATGGCCTCCGCTTAATTTAGAGATTTACCCATCTTCCTTCCGCCTCACAAACTCACAAATAAACATGCCCTTTTCAACGTTTTTTTCCCTATTTCGCAAACCCTAGATATTCTACTTATCAATCAATCCCTTTCCTTTCTGATTAAAATCACACTCCCAAAGCTGATTTAAAAATTAGCACCGTTTTCATTTTACTAGCTGATTCTCCAAACATCCACTTCATCTCATGGATCAATAATATTGAACGTCGAACCCTTTAGCTTTAAATCTGTTGCAACATCGACGAGGAGCAGACATCTGAGACAAAAAGTCAATTTCTTCTAATATCTAGGTCAGCAATTAATTTTTGGTTGATCTTTATAATTATTTCTAATATTTAAACTTGATACAATATCATTTAATGTTAAACCTAGGGATTGATGGATAACCAGATTACGGATAGATGTTTGTTTGCGTGTTGTTCAGACTTGTGTAATTATCTGTGATCTGCATGACAAAGCTGCAGGTGTTTAAAGAATCCATCAATAACCACACTATTACCTGTAGTGCATAGTCTAAATTGTGTTAAGTTAGGGATATACATCTTGTCAGTTGTTAATTTGCACTTCCATGCTTAGGTTTATATGGATTTCTGGAAACTTAGTACTAAACTACAGGTATGAAGTAGTTAATGATCGAGAAAGGACGTTTAATTGGTTGGATGTTTGAATATACATAAATGAAACATGTAGCTTTTATTTTGGTTCAAACTGGAAGAAGAAACAGGTTGATTATTGTTTTTATTGTGAAGTCGTTACTAAAATAATGTGATTCATCTTTGTTAAAATTAAAAGAAATTGTATTTTGCTCTATACTATTGAATATTGACTTAAATTAAATATAATGTTCTGATAAGTTTGTTATCTTTATAGAAAGAAATTCAATTTTCTCTTCTCAAATTGCAGGTTTGTTAAAAAATGGAAGGGGACACCATATTATGCAGTAAGTAATTTGCTAGCCTACTTTTTATGAAATTAACTCTATTTGATTTCAAAGTTATAGTCATAATGACTTTCCAAATAATGTCTCTCCATAAGTGTACAAAACTTATCTATTTAGGCAACTTAAAAAGATGCCGAAAACGAACAACAAGCTCTTGTAATTTGACCATATAGTGCATTTCAATGCATGTACTAGGTATTGATGATGTTTTTCTTACTGAAATATATGTATATTTTGATTATGTTTCAACAAATAAAATATGCATCCAAAATCACACTAGCTCTTTTGCTCGAAATGCAGTTTGCCCTTATTCTTGAGCCATGCACTTCAAGTATTCATACATTATGTTTCCAAAGAGATATCATCATGCATCAAAACTATGATAAACTTTAATATTCTTTTGCCCATTGCAGTTGAAAAAGGTTAATTCTAAGAAAGGCTTAGTGTGCTATGTATTGCTCACGGACCATCAAGTTGGAATTGTTCTCATCCTTGCAACCATAATAGTTGAGATAAGGTATGAAGATGATTAATATCGTAGTTGATGGTTTCTAATAATTTTGCTAATGAATTTAATGATGAGTCCGATATCAATTTATGATTTGTTAGGAAAAATATAAAATATGTAATTTCAATCATTGACAAGTCCTCTAGATTGAAGACAACTAAAGGAGACATTTTCGATTATGAAGTAAAATTATTTTTCTTTGCATGAAAGATAACTTGTAAAGGTATATTGGAGTACGATTGTTTTTCGTTATGCTTAAGTTTTTATGTATTTCACTTTACAAGCTGATTCTTGCAGTAACTCGTTAAAAGTATTCGCAGTGATATGGAGTGATACCACTATCCCATTTGCTTGAAATTAAAGTAAAAACTAAAGCCATATTTCAATAGTTGTGTTCTTTACTAGTGTTTCTAAATTATCCTTATATATAGAAGATGCATAGTAATTAAGTTACTACCATTGCAAAGTTTCAAAATTTGTGGATATACAATTGATGGCTACCATTGCATAGTAATTAAGTTACTACCATTGCAAAGTTTCAAAATTTTCTTTCTCGATGACACATAATCCTATTTCAACAAAAGCATATAAGTAAATCGAAAGTACACAGCAACAAGAATCTTGAAATATGTTAGAAAACAAACCGATAAATGAAGAATTGTGAGCCAACAACCGAATAGAGGAATTTCTAGGCCATGGTGATTTCTGTTAGCTGAGGTAACTATGGTTGGAATTCTAATAGAAGAGCTTATAGATTTAGATCTGAGATGAAGAAGGTTTCTTTTCTGATTTGGAAAGTACTAGTGTATGTATTTAGATATGAGACTAAGAAGGCAAATTTTCAGATCTGGGAAGAAATAGAACTGGCATACGGATTTGGATGCCAGAGGGAGAAACTATGTTTTTCGATTTGGGTAGAATAGCGACGATTAAGATATTTGAATTAATCAATGCCGACTATTTTGGCACTTCGAGCCAAAATTTGAATTAATGTCACCTAATTTTAATTAGCTGGCGCCCAAATTTTAATTAGCTGGTGCCAAATTTTGTAATATGAACCAGGATTTGTCAACTTTAGGCTTATTTATTTCCTTTTATCTTGTTGTTTATTCATTTAAGATTTTAGCAAATCTTTAATGCTTTCCCAGTTTGACTTTGTACTATTTGTTTATTTGCTTGTTACTCCTTTTAATGTTCAGATAAACTTGCATTTATCTATCTCAATACATCAAACGTGATACCTTCTAAAGGATATGTATATGGGAGGACTACATTTACATCAGATGCCCAAGACGTTTTATGTAAGGGTGATTTTATAGGCATGGGTTTGTGAAGTTGGACCTTCATGCATAATTAATGGTTGATCAATCAAACGGCCAAGTCATTTTATTCCTAATTTGATGTTTAATAAATTGAATTCGTTTGAAGGCTTAAAGGAATTGCATGAATATTGAGATGAAGTTGTGTAGTTGAATCATGTATGCATTTGATTTGGTTATGCGTACATGTATTAGAGATTTAATGTAGCCAAAAATTTGTAAGGTAGGTATTTAAAACCAGAATTAACAATTTAAATTTTGTACTAATTATAATTTGAATTTCTTGAATATTATATATATATACATACACACACACACACACACACACACACACACACACATATATATATATATATATATATATATGCGTGTGTGTATATTAAAACTATTTCTGAAGTATTACAAATTAATTATTACTTCTTAATTACTATTTATTACCTTTTAATATAGTTATTGATACTATGAATGATTAATTATTAAATGTAATTAATAATTGTTAAATATAATTTACACACTATTAATAACTAACCATGATAAATTATTAACGTATTAACTGATTTCAAATTATTATTATTACTTAATACTTATCAAATTATAACTAAATATTACCTATTACTTCATACTTTTGAATTTAATAGTAATTATTTATTATGAATTTATTAATTATTTGTTATTTAATTATCTATTATACTTATTTAATATTTAAACATTTTCATAATTCAAATTAATTATTAATTATTATCCATTAGTTTTTTACAATTAATTTATTATTATTTAATAATTATTTATTTATTTTATTATTTTTTAGATGTTATTTGTTATTATTTGTTAATTATTAATTATTACTTAATTATCAGTTATAAATATCACTTTACAATACTTAAATTTTATTATTAATTAATAATTATTAAATATTAATCTTAATTATTGTATAACTACTGGTAGTTAATCATTAAAGTATAGTAACTATTTAAAATTATTTATTAAAAGTTAATCATTAATAGCTTATACTTATTTTTAGTATGATTTTTTGCAACCGGCTTTACCACTTGTAGAAAATACAGTTATTGCAACTGTCGAAAACAGTTGCTAAAGATATTTATTCGCAACTGGCTAGGAAGTGCCGTTGCAAATAATATGTTTGTTGCAACTGTTGTGGAAGCACAGTTGTTACAGGCATGTATTTGCAACAGAAAGAGAAGCGCAGTTGCTAAAAATTTGTTTTTCGCAACAGAAAGAAAATGTCTGCTGCTAAATCTTATCTATTGCAACTACTATAATAGATCCGTTGCTAAATGTCATTTACTGCATCTATCTTTTGTTGCCTATTGCAAATAGTTATTTACAATAGGTTGTTTTTCTTGTAGTGATTAGATTCGTCATTAAGAGGTCCAACATCGTCATCGTGTTCTACTATATTTAATTGTTCACTTGCTTCAAAATCAGCTAGGTAAGCTTGGACATTTAGAATATTGGTATCAAAAGAATATTGTGCTTTTGTTTTACAAACAGCCCACCATTCCGACTTACTTGTGTTAATGGATGGATAAGGTGTGTAGTATACTCGAATCGCTTGTCTTGCCAAAACAAACGGATCATACTTTGAATATTTGAGAGTATGATTTACTTCAATAAGAGGATAATCTTTATGCACGCGAATGCCAACATTTGGCTTGTTCTTAAACAAATCACATTTAAACAAAACAACCTTTTTTTCTGGCTTAAGTGAATATGTTAATTCAATAATCTCTTTCAACACACCGTAGTAATCATCGATATGAGCATTCGGATCATCGCTACCTTTTACACACACACCGCTATTGAATGTCGATTTATGAGCTCCATATTCTTGTGTGTGAAATTTAAACCCGTTGACAAAGTAAGTTGGAAATTTTCTAACTTTGAATTGTGGCCCATGTGCAAGATATTTCAAGCCAATATCGATGATATTATGTGCATGTACCTACCAATTATTATACAATATGTTAATAATATAATATACAAGCAATATATTAAATTTTCTATAATTAATTATAATAATGATTTTAGTTACATAAAATACTTACATAATTCAAAAACCAATCCACAAATTTCTTGCCGAGCTCGAGAGTTGATTGTTCCTATTCAAAAATTCTGTTTCGTCACATATCAATGTAAGCAAAAACTTTATACAAGTATCTAGGTAAGTCGTTCGATATATAACTAGAAAAAATTACCTAATAAAAGGGGCTACTTCGGCACAATTGAGGAGTATGTAAGTTCTGATAGTATGAAGATCTTTATCATTCAACCAGTCTTCTTTACATTTACCAGAGGATCTTCCATGTTTTCTAAACACGGATATAAGATTCTCAAATGAATCATCCATGGTACCTTCAACGTTACGAGGAACGCTATTGAGCATTGATTTAACGTGCTCCTCAAAGTAATAGTTAAAAAATGTAGATGCTTCTTCCATAATGTATGCCCTGCAAATTGACCCCTCCACACGTTCTTTTTGTTTTATTTTTTTCTTCAAATGACCCGAGTACCTGTACATGAGTACTTTATGTGATACATGATATAACATATTTAATTATAAGGGCCGTTAGTTTTTTAATTACCTCTCAAAAGGATACATCCATCCATACTGAACTGGTCCTCGCATCAACGCTTCACTAGGTAGATGTATGGGAAGATGTTCCATAACATTAAATAAGCCTGAAGGGAATATTTGTTCCATCTTGCAAAGTAATATTGGTATGTCTTCTTTAAGTTTTTTCAAGTGTTCTGTTTTCAATGAAGTTGAACACAGATCTATGTAAAACATGCTAAGTTCAGTGACGACTTTCCAAACTTTAGCTGGTAATAATTCTTTAAAAGCTATTGGAAAAAGTGTCTCAATAAAAACATGGCAATCGTGAGTCTTCATTCCTGACATTTTCCTAGATTTTAAATCAACGCATCTTCTTATATTTGAAGCAATACCATCTGGGAATTTTAAAGTACTAATCCATTCCAATAATTTCTTACAACTATCATGATCTAACTCGTAACAAGCTAAAGGTTTAACATTCTCATGAGCTGGGTCGAGTTCAAGTTCAGGTCGCTTACAATACAATGCAATATCTCATCTTGATTTCAAGTCATCTTTTGTCTTTCCGCTCACATTCAACACCGTGTTAAAGACATTGTCAAACATATTTTTTTCATTGTGCATTACATCGATATTGTGTCGAAGCAACAAATGTTTCCAATACGGCAATTCCCAAAATATGCTTTGCTTGCACCAATTATGAGTGTTTCCTTACCCAAAATTTTTTCTTCTTTACCAACTTCATGACTCTTTGGATAATCTTTAATGATTTCATAAATTTCTTTGCTAGATAAAATTGGTGGCGACGATCTTCTTTCAACCTTGTTCGCTTTTAAATTCTTCTTATTATATCTATAACGGTCATCACTATGCAAAAAACCACGATGACAATCAAACCTTGATTGTTTTCCACCATTTTGTAGTCAAAATGCTTGTGTATGATCCATACAATAAAGGCAAGACAGTCGACCACTTGTACTCCAACCAGAAAGAATTCCATAAGCAGGAAAATCACTTATGGTCCACAATAAAGAAGCATACATTCTAAAATTATTATTTTTAGATATATCATAGGTATCGATTCCCTCATCCCATAATTTCCTCAATTCTTCAATTAAAGGTTGCAAATACACGTCAATTCCATTTTTTGGATTTCGTGGTCCAGGAACAATAAGAGTCAGAAACATATACGGGTTTTTCATACACATCCAAGGTGGTAAATTATACGGTGTCAAAATAACAGGCCACGATAAATATTTACTTCCAAACTGACTAAACGGTGCGAAACCATCTGTACATAATCCAAGTTTGATATTACGTGATTCATTTGCAAAGTTCGGATAAGTATTGTCAAAATGCTTCCACGCTTCACCATCTGATGGATGACACAAAACTCCTTCCTCGTGAGTTCTTTCGTTATGCCATCTCATATGACATGCAGTTGCTGGAGATGCATACAACCTTTGTAGTCTAGGTGTAATGGGAAGATAGTGCATTCGACTGTAAGGAACATCTTTGCCTTTATTTTTCTTCATTATGTATCGTGAACAATTACAAAATTTGCAATTAGCTAGATGTATATCATCTTTCCAGTATAACATGCATCCATTTTTACATGTATCTATCTTTTGATATGGCAAACCAAATGCAAAAATTTGTTTTTTCATCTTATAAAAGCTTTCTGCTAACACATTATCAGGCGGTAACATTTCTTTGCTCGCTTGGAGAAATGCATCAAATTCATTTTCCGTAGTATTATATTTAGCTTTTATTGCTATAAACCTAGCCGTCGCTGATAACTCCATGTGTGTTTCGCAACCATTCCACAATGGTCGGTTTGCAGCTTGCAACAATTCATAATTTTTTTTTGCTTTCGGGTTAGGATCTTCCTCCACATTATGCTCTTCATCATGATAATCATGTAGCGTTGGACTGCAACATCATAAACCATTTCCAACATTCTATTTTCTGAGATGGTTGCTTCAGAGTAATTTGTGGTTTCATTTTCACCAACATTCATTCTTTCAGACGTTCCCTCCATTTCTCTGTGATATTTCCATATATAGTAATCAAGTACGAACCCTTTAGACAATAAATGCTCTCTTACGATATCATTCTTTTGTAATTTCCTATTATCACACTTAATGCAAGGGCAACGGATTACATCTTCGGTGTCATTGTTAGTTGCAAAATTCATGAATACGTCCAAACCATCCAAAAAAGATTTCTTTATCCATCATTTCTCCCCTTTTCTTTTATACATCCATCTACGCTCACTTGAGTAGTTCATTGAAACTGCAACAAGAAAGGATCGTATATTTAGTTATGGTTGATCAATTAAATTGCTAATATAATTTACATGGATAGTACTATGTTACCATATTATAACCAAATTGTGGCTCTTAAATCAACTTATTTTCAATCGGTCATTTTTTCCCTTTTTATATAAAAAAGGTAATAAATTAGCAGCTATAATTGTCGAATTTCACCACATTTGTATAAACTAGGAAAATACAAGTGCCATCTAAAATAGTTTAACAAGTCGTTTATTTATTACGTGAAGAAAAGGAAGAAATAAAGTATGAGAATAGAACAGCCTGCAGCTCATAATATCAAGATTCAAGATGTCAAGTTCGAATTCAGCATATTGTGGTCCTTTATTCACGGCATCAACGACGCCAACTCAACATGATGCAACTTCAGATTTTCTATGATTTCGATTCACTATAGCGCTACATCGAATTTTCTTTGATTTTGTATCAACTTTCATTTTAATAATTGATTTTTTTCCAAAATTTAATTTGTTTGCTTATGCTTGAACACGTTATTATATAGAAATTTTTCAGTAAATGCATTGTGCCTAAATGTTACAGTCTAAAGAACAAATTAAGCACATCTTTTTCAGAAGTGGATTTAATTAGGGCTGTCATTGGATATCCGAAAAATCCGAAATCCGTCCGCATCAGTATCTGAAAAGCGGATAAATATCTAACATCCGAAAAAACGGATGCAGATGCGGATACATAGATATCCGCATCCGAAAATTATCCGCCCGAATTTTTTTTAATATTATGCTCAAAATTATATGTATTTTAGTACGATGAATGAGATTTATTTATTGCTTTACTAAGTCGAAGGTTTATAATATATGCACTAAATGCATATTAACTACTCAAATCTATTTAATTTCATCATATATGTTCATTTTTAATACTTTTATGATCAATTGTATTGAAAAAGATTTATGTTAAACTAAAAAAATTCATCTATATTTGTTGATGTCGAATTGCTTGGACATGTAATCAGGATGAACACAACTGCTAGCATATCATCAACATAATCCACAACTGCCAGTGGATTTCAAACATCGCCTATATCAATATCTTGTGCATTTTCAGTGACAATATATTCCATCACAATTTCATCAGTGAGCTCATATTCCTCCGTCTCTTCTGATTCTTCATCCATCGGCACATCCTCATCAGTAATAATGGGATTATGACTCTCATTCCCACTAACTTTGCCATGTTTATTACCAGTCTCCTCATGACTTTGTTGTGATTTGCTTGCTAAAGTAGAAGCAAATTGCCTTGTTATTGGTCTTCGAGGTATAACACTATCATTACTGCCACAAACGACTTCTTTTAAATGTCTCTTATTAGCGGCCAAGGATAAGAAGGCGCGTCAACAAAGTTCTTAATGAACAAGAATAAGTAGGTGTATACATCTTGGCAGTACATGTATGGACATGGATACACTCGTATGATGCTACACGAGGGTCTCACAACTAAAAATTAGGCTACATGTATGCCTTGGAGATGTTGATAATTCTGTGATTCTTTTAGAGCGATTTAACATTTTACAAAATTTTCACAAATCAATAAAAATATTCCCATAAGTACTCATATTTAACCATAGTGAATACAAACAAAATTTTCTTCTAAAATGAATTGTTCATCTTCCATGTAGTATTAATCTATCTTCCTAAACAAATCATCAAAAAAGTCCAAACGTTCTCTAATATTTTTTTAGTTTTAATAAAATATCTTAAATATAATCAAATGTTTTAGTGCAAGTATCCTTAAATATCAAAGCTATAGCCGGTATGTATGCAAATGTTTAGAATGTGCTGAATGTTTATCCAAATGTGGACAACGTACATTGTAATGATTTGCATATCCAGTACTTGTATTTCTGCAGGTATCCATGCTGCTTGTCATTACATAGACATAGTAATGGAAGGTAGTAAATCAACAGGCATCATTAAGGTTAAAATAATTAAGGGATGTTCATTTGAAGAATACACATGTTAATACACATGAAAACTATATGAAATCAACTAATTTTTTTTGGGAACTCAAGTTTTTTTTTTTTTTTTGATATATGTATATATTGAGATTTTTTATGCACTATAAATTTATGTAATTTATACATCTAGTATCATATAAAGCAAAACATTCAAAGCCACATGCTCATTCATTAAAAGCTTATATAACTGTTTATATGCCTAAAGGTTCATATACATAGGAAACTTTACTTTTTCAGAAGCGCAATGTATATGAGACTGGAACAATGCAGTCATGGAGTTGCATTATGCATTTCCGTAACCTTGGAACATTTAGAAGCCGGTATATATTCACATGCCAAGTCATTGCATGTTCGAGCCTTAAGCTGAAAGATCATTTATTTAGGAAAACACTATTCACCTGTATATTTTATCAAAATATATTTCCATGATGAGAAGATTACGGACTATGTCGTCAACTTATTTGCCTAAAGGTCCATAAATTATATATATTATCAAAATATAGGAAAAACCCTAGAACATTAAGTTATTAAATGTTTACAGGAAAAAACAGACTCTTAAGATAAAAGATGAGAAGATCCATGATCTTGAAGAAGTGGTAAAAAGAGTTTAAATGACAGTTTTGAGTAGAGGAAGAATCACTTCTTAACTATGAAGGTTGTAAGTAAAGTAGGCAATGGCGATGCGATGCAAGGTGGAACTGTGTATTGCCACCACCATCACCTCCACCTTCATCAACCAGATCTAAGAGCTCTTCAAAATATAACAGAAAGAGGAACTAATCCTTCCCTTCTATTTTATTACCAGAAAGGGAAAATAATGTACTGGCACTTTTGTTACACCTGGCTGTGGCTTTGTGCAGAGACGGAGCCAGGATCATACTCCGACCCGGGCTAAATATAAGAGGCAAAATACAAAGAAATGAAAAAAAATAGAGCTATATAATATCAAAAATTGCAAGTAATAGTCCGTGAATGGATCAAAGGAGCAACAGCTTGATAAATGGGGACTATGATGTTGCATTCTTTTCTGTTGCTTTAGTGAGAAAGAAGAGATGAAACATCTTGTAATTTTTTCTTGTTGGACAATATGGTTTCTAATTTTGTAGGCTGAAATATAATACTTCCTTTTATCTAGACGGTTTTGTACGATTAATATTTATATAGTTAATAGGAAGTGTCAGTCACCGATAGCCACACAATAAGCGGTGATTTAAAGTTTGAGTGGTATCAAGGTTTCATCAAAACAAAGAAATCGACGACACTTGATTATGAAAATTAGTGGAAGCAAAGTGATATCATTCTACAAAATCAAACAAAAAATCAAAGCACCCAAACACTTCTGAAAAAATTCAAAACTACTATAAGTTAGATAATTATAAATATCAAGTTGAAACGTACATAATACCCTACGGATATTTTTTTAAGGCACTAACCTACATCTGATTTAACTACGACTGCTTGTACATCAAGGGCCGACCGACCTTCTCTCTAAATTAGAAGCTACCAGAAGACAAATAGATGCTAGTAAGCAAGGCACTTAACAAAACAATCAGTATAGAAAAATTCTAACTTAATTGGTTAAAATATTACCGCCCTACCATCATGCAACTATCTAGAAATTCTCTGTAATTTGGTGACGAATTAGATTGAATCAGAGAATCTATCTAGTACAAGTTTGGCAAAAGGCAAACGTGGTGCTGCAGAAGTGGTAGCAGTGAGACCAAGCAAGATGACGATGAGCAAATAGCAATTATCAAGATGCATTGTAAATGAGAGTAAACTATAAGTACAAAATTGATTTTATCGTACATATTTTATGCCATAATTAATGCTTACAAATACACAAGGATATACAAATGTGTATGAAAGCATATTCATGTGGTTCCAAAAAAGTCGAATATGGTGACAATGTAAGCTACAATGTAAGCAGATATGTAATATTAGAAAGAATTTTTTAATGATGGGTTTTCTTAATGTGTACCCTAGGTGCACACGTCAAGAATTGTAGTTATTAGCAAAGAACATAAATAATTATTTGTCATAAAACCATGTCCATATTCATGATTTCAAATATCAATACAAAATATTTAAAACATACATACAAGAGTGGAAGGTTCTATAATTTATGAACAATGGTATACGGACTGAAATAATTTACATCAGAATATGCGAATAGTGCAATTCTGTAGCTGATTTATTGGCTGAAATTTAGCAGGCCCCCGCAGCTTCTTTTTTATTCGCATTTTTTGACGTAAAAGTACAGCATTCTTGATATTTTATATACTACCTATTATTATTTTAATTAGTAGCATATACTATTTCATTATTAAAAATATAATTGTGTATTTCATTACATAATTATATTATCGTTATATCGATTTAAGAAATGCCCAAGTCTATCTTGAAGTTACAGGTCATTGAAAATTCATTTTATTCCAATCTTTCTTAGGTGAACATGTATCTTTATTCATTGTTGTGAAATAATGTCCATTATGTTTGGCATCTTTCCACCGTTATATAAAGCATTTGGCCTAAACTTTCAGTATTATATAATTAAGTATTAAATGCATTAGTAGCAGGTAATAAATAATTCTTTTATCTAAAATAAACTAAATGCATTAACAACAGGCAGTAAACTAGAAAAACAGGAAAGCTAATATTTTATTTTTATTCGTTTAATTCGATGGAGGACAACAAAACATGTCTATAGGGATATCCCGATCAAGTTACTGATATCGCATCGGAAAGCATATCCTCAACGTTAAAGGGCTATCTATACCAGAATCAAACGCTGATACTACGGATTTTGAGGGAGGTGAACTCTGGAATCCGCAAAGATACGCTTCGTTACTTCGATTTCTTATTATGTTATGTTATTCGGTCTTATAAGCTCTGAACATTACTGTACAATAAATCTGAATCTTGTGTTGCTTGGCATTTGAATACTGCTAAAAATTCGGGGCTTCCGCTTACGGTACAAAGAGAAGCAGTGATTATTATGCTATACGATTTTAAAAGCTTTTAGATCCCTGAATGTTTGATATTATTTAATTAAGTCGTTTATATCATTTTAAATAGCATGATGATCAAAGATCGCCACCATATTCTCACTGAGACTCTTCGCCAATGTATATAAAAATGACTACAGTATTCAAGACTATCACTACAAATTTTAGCACAACGCATCAAGAATTCACCCAACAAAATAACATAAACAATAAATGGGTGAACCAACAGGCAAGAACGCAAAAATCAAGCAATGAAAAGAGTAGATTTAGTTGTAACAGGGGAAAGAAGGTTAACTGCAGAAAGTTACAGCAACATAGAAAGTAGCATATTTATCTTTGATTTAACATCGATCATAACAATAAGGAAACCTAAATCAAGCAATCAACAATAAGAAAGATAAAAATTAACGATGTACCTCAAATTAGAGAGAAATTATCCTAGATCTGGAACAAAGAAAAGAAAATCAAAACACGGATATAGGAAAAACAAATCAATCGACAAAAAATTAGTGCCCGAGACTCACTGAAGAGAAGTTCGCCGCGTACAGGATAGCGAAAATCCTGGCTAGGGTTTTGCTAACTCTTGAATTAGAGAATTGAACAAATCGATTTTGGCAGCTCTCGAAAGAGAGAAATGAATAAGATCGTGAAATGAATAAGGGAAGAAAGACGTTGCCTGTGAAAACCGATGTGATATACTTCGACCAACTCCCAAGAGGCTAGCTACGACCGAATAAATGTAGACCCTTAAACATATTTAGCCTTCTAATATCAGCCGTTGTTTATTGGTCTTTACAAACCTGCATCGTACAGCTTCTTTCAGTTAAGGCTATGTTGGTTTTTTTTTTTTCTTCAGAACTTCTGATTTCACCTTCTGAATTATAAATCAGAAGTTTTTATGTTTGTTTTTCCATCAGTGTTCTGAATAAGTAATTTATTCAGACATAATCATTCAGAATTTTTTTTTCTTCTTATTTCTTGTTCTGAATGCTGAATGAATTGTTTTTTTTTTTTTTTTTTTTTTTGAACGCTTAATGTAATCAAACGAACAAATGATTATTCAGAACTCAGACAGTAGAATTCAGCACTTTAAACAAACAAATCGTAAGTTTAATTTTAGTTTATATAAGTTTAATTTACTATACAAATAATCGGTCGGAAAATATGTCACGATAGCAACAGTTTTCGCGATGTTTTTTTCTTAATTTAGCTGGGTGGTATGAATCATTTCTAATGCATCGGTGTTACGTTGCGATTTCCGATGTTTTTTCGTCGACGTTTATGCATCGCTATTAACAATGTTTCTTCCAATCAGTCGGGAAAAACGTCACGATGCCAACAGTTTTTGCGATGATTTTTCTCAATTTATTTGGATGGTATTAACCATCGCTATTACGTTGCGACTTCCAATGATTTTTTTCCGTCAGTATTTAGGCATCGCTATTGACAATCTTTCTTGTAGTGCTAGTTCATTGATCTCGTCTCAGAATGAGGAGCCTGCGAGTTCAGGCATAATGCTGAATATGATCTGCAAGTGATCAATAGAGGAGAGTGAAAACAATTTACAGTAGAAAGACAGATGAACCTATGCTCATATTGTGTGTAGGTGTATCTATGTACATGTATACACATGTGCGTGCATGCATGTAAAGGGAGAATGGGCATGCTTTCGATTCAGTAGCATCTCTAAAAGGACATCTCAACACAGTTCATATAGTTAATTCATTCACTTGTTATTAACGATGCAGATATGTGTATGTATATGGTTTTATAAAGAAGTGAAGTTTAATTTGGAGACCTTCAAATGTTTATTTCAGACTACTATAGAAAGAAAGAAGTCATCTACCAATCGCAGACTCCTCATAGCTGCCGATTTGATTTCCTTTTGTATACCTGCTCCTCTAACTCACTTGCTTGTCTGCTTATTCAACTCCAAGGATACCTCCAAATCCACCTGATATACAAATTAGTTAAGATATATGTCGAGCAAATCATATCACATGACGTATATGCATGTATAAATAAACACACCTTCAACCACAATGTTGTATCAAGCAACAACACAAGTCTAAACAACAATTATCTTAAAGATATTTATATTATTAAATCCAAAACAATAAAAACTGTAACTAAACTAAACCCCCAGAGAAAATAAATGGATATTTATATAAGATGAATAACAGCCTATTTGCTCCATACTTAAAAGGATAACATCCCAATGCCTACCCAAATTTACCAGACTGCCGCAAGAACCCCAGAAAATGCATACTCATCAACCCATACCCAGGCTACTGAAAGTTTTCTGAAATGTATTGAAGAAAATGTAATATTATTGAGTAGAAGAGAATCAGAATACATGAGTTTTTAATACAGAAGTCTCACTATTTATAATGATATAGCAGAGCAAAATTGAAGTTGGGCTGAAACGAAGCCCAGAGATAAAGCGTGAGCCCATGAAATAATCTGATAACTTGATCTGTTTGTATATACGATGTCCATATGCTTTAACACCCCGCCTCAAACAGATCTAGGGTTTCTAAGTCTTCATCTCTACGCCGCCACATACAACTTTTAACTCAGATCTTAATCTCTCGAAATTACTCTTCGATAGTGCTTTTGTTAAGATATCCGCAACCTGATGAAAGGCTGGCACATGATTGATTGCAAGCTTTCCTGCTTCCGTTCGTTCTCTGATGAAGTGAAGGTCGATTTCAACATGTTTCATCCTTGAGTGATGTACTGGGTTGTTGGATAAGGCGATGGTGCTTTTGTTATCACACCAAAGCACTGGTTTCTTCATAGACAAAATCCCTAATTCCTGGATTAGGGTTTCAACCCAAGTAATTTCAGCCGTAGCCGATGCAATCGCTCTGTATTCTGCTTCAGTGCTTGATCTGGAAACTGTTGGCTGCTTCTTTGTACACCATGACACTGGGTTCGATCCCAAGAACAGACAGTAGCCAGAGGTGGACCTCCGGTCATCTGGATCGTTGGCCCAGTCCGCATCACTGTAAGATCTTAAATTTATGTCTTTTCCAGCCTTAATGGTTATTCCATAGTCCATAGTTCCACGTAAGTAGCGTAGAATTCTCTTGACCGCCTTCCAATGTTCACTTAGTGGATTAGCCATGAATTGACAAACTTTATTCACGCTGAAACAAATTTCAGGTCTTGTAATGGTTAGGTACTGTAGAGCTCCAACTATGCTTCGATATTGTTTACTGTTGGCTATGGCTTCTCCACTGTGTTTAGATAATCTTAAATTACTTATCATTGGAGTAGAAATAGGCTTAGCTTTGTCCATGTTGGCTTTTCTGAGAATTTCACATATGTATTTTCTTTGAGATAAGAAGATTTCTGACTTTGACCTTCTTTGAACATGTATGCCTAGGAAATAGTCCACTTCTCCCATGTCCTTAATAGCAAATGTTTTGTTCAGATGTGATATAATTCTGTTAATTTCTTCATTGTCACTTCCTGTTATGAGAATATCGTCTACATAAACAAGTATGTACACCTGCCTTTGATTGTGAATTTTGACATATAGGGAATTATCTGATTTTGTGGCTGAGTAACCCATGTCTGCCAATGTATTTTTTAACTTCACATACCAAGCTCTTGAAGCTTGCTTCAGTCCATAGATGGCTTTGTTTAATTGACAAACATGATTCTCCTTGCCTTTGCACACAAAACCCCTAGGCTGTTGCATGTAGACTCTTTCATGTAGGTCCCCATTCAAGAAGGCATTGCACACATCTAACTGTTTTATATTCCATCCATATTGAATGGCTATGGTTAGAACTACTCTGATGGTTGTGGGTTTAACCACAGGGGAGAAAGTTTCATTGAAATCAAACCCATACTGTTGAGAAAAACCCCTTGGAACTAGCCTTGCTTTATATTTGCTTATGTTCCCTTCTGCATCTCTTTTTAATTTGTAGGTCCATTTGCACCCTACAATGTTTTGACCTTTTGGCATATTAACTAGATCCCATGTCTTGTTTCTAGTCAATGCTTCATATTCCTCATTCATTGCCTTGCACCAGGATTCATGTTTAACTGCCTCTTCATATGTGAATGGCTCAGCGGTGTCTGCATCCTTTTTAATTGCATTATAAATCTTTGGTTTGAAAATTCCACTCGTTGCTCTTGTAATCATATGATGTCCAGGTGGTTGTCTTGTGGCATTGTCCTCATCACTTTCTGTGTTTGCTGTGTTATCTCCATCTCTTTGATCCTGATTGTTGTTGTTCTCACTATCATAACCCTGATATATGTTATCATCATCACTTAAATGTTCACTTGTGCTGTACCCAGATCTAGTACTAGAGACGGTTGGTGTTGCTATTGTCATCTGGGGTGCTTCATTGTACTCATGTTGTATAGTACTTTCTGATAATGTTGGAATAGGTCCCATGGTAGTCTTTGTCTGATCACTGCTTGCTTTTCCCTTGCTTTTCTTTTCTGCAAAAGGAAACACACACTCATTAAAAACAACATGTCTTGACACAAAAATCTTCCCCTTGTCATCAAGACATTTGTATCCTTTTTGGTTGTCAGCATATCCCAAAAAGGTACATGGAGTTGATCTAAGGGAAAGTTTGTGATTATTATAAGGTCTGAGGCATGGGAAACACAAGCACCCAAAAGTTCTCAAGAATTTGTAATCTGGCTTAATGCCAAACAAAATTTCATGAGGGCATTTGTAGTGTAACACTTTAGTTGGCATCCTATTTATTAAATAAACACTTGTGTTGAATGCCTCATTCCAATACTTTAGTGGTAAGGAAGACATTGCTAGTAGTGTCAATCCTGTTTCCACTATATGTCTGTGTTTTCTTTCTACAATGCCATTCTGTTCAGATGTGTGGGGGCAAGTGGTCCTATGTATGATACCTTTTTGATTGAAAACTCGTTTAAGTGGTAAAAACTCACTGCCTCCATCTGTTTGAACAATTTTAATGCTGCAGTTTATTTGTTTCTCAATAAAATTCATAAACTGTAGCATTGTACTGTATGTATCTGATTTGGCCTTAAGAAAGAAAATCCAGGTATACCTGGTACAAGCATCCACAATGGAAAGATAATACCTGTGTCCTTGTCTTGAGCATAATGGTGCAGGACCCCATAAATCTGCTGTAATTAATTCAAGTGGTTTGGAGTAAACAGTTTCAGATTTGCCAAATGGCAATTTGTGACTTTTCCCAAGTTGACAATATGTGCAAAAGTTAGGAACAGGTGAGTGTTTAAAAGGAATATTACTGTTTTTCAATATTTGCATTACAATGTCGTAACTAGGGTGTCCAAACTTACAATGCCAAGTATTCAAGTCATTTTGGACCCTATTACTAATATCAGGATTAATAGAATGATCTTCATTTTCTTTGCAAACATGCTCATTTTCATTAATTGTGTCAATCTGAATATTAGCATTACAACACCATGTGTTATCTTCTTTTCCCAATCTTGATTGCGAATTGCTGAATCTGTATAGACCATTGTTCAGCCTACCCTGTAATAATATATCCTTGCTTAGCAAGTCCCTAATTAAACAATACTTAGGGTGAAACTCAAAATACACCTGATTATCATTAGTGAATTGGGACACACTAATTAAATTTTTCTTGACTGTGGGAACCCTAAGAAGATTATTTAGATAGAGTTTTCTCTTTCCTTTGACATATCCTGTCCCAACATGAGATATATTCATAGTTTCACCATTGCAAGTATGTATAACTTGTGTACCTGAGTAACTTTTGTTACCAAGATTCAAATTCTGAAGATTGTTGGTTAAATGATTTGTGGCCCCTGAGTCTGGAAACCAATCTTCAGTGTTTATGTCATCAGCTTTGTTGTTATCATCACTACAGCCAATCTGAGATGTTGAACCTTCTGAATTTATTTTTCCTTGATAGTTAGCTTGTGCCATGTTGACATTTATGCCTCTTTGCCCTCCTTGGCCTTGCTGAACATAGTTGACATCAGTATTAAACCTAAAATAACATCTGTTTGCTGTGTGCCCTGGTTTGTCACATATCTGACATTTTACTCTGAATGTGTTGTTTGATCTGCCTCTTCCCCTTCCTCTCTGACTGGGATTGCCTCTGGGTCCCTGTTGGTTGCCTCTGCCATAGCCAGGTACATTTCTTGGCTGATTTGCATTGTTATTTTTGGAATTTGCAGCTAAATTTATACTTATTTCACCTTGCATAGCTTTTCTTTGTTCCACTCTTCCTTCATGTGCTAACAATGCTGAATACACTGCTTGTATGTCTGGTAAGGTTGTTTGTGTGGCAATATATGTAACTAGTGATTCATACTCCTCATCAAGTCCGTTAGTTAATGTCAAGATCTGTTCACTGTCAGAAACATGATGCCCAACTGCCTTAAGTTTGTCACATAGGGTCTTCACTTTAGAGATGTATTCACGCATACTCATGTCACCCTTTCTTGCATTTTGAAACTCTCTTCTGTAATGCATAATTCTTGCTGCAGACTGAGAATTAAAGATTTGTTGAATTGTGGACCAAATTTCATATGATGAATTACAACCTATAACTTGTGATAGCAAATTGGCGCTGATAGATGACAACAGCCATGAGGACAATAGATTGTCTTGTTTTTGGTGGTGAATGAACTCTGGGTTACTGATCACGTTATTTTGTGCATCTGTGATCATTGCAGGTGGTATGACTTTAGTTCCTTTGACATAGTCTTGAAGATCGTATCCCTTTAAGGTTGTTTCAACTTGGAATTTCCACGTCAAGTAATTGTCTTCATCGAGAGGAATGGTAATAACCTGACTCTTTGGCTTCACAAGAGGCTGAGAGAATGGCGGTGGTGGACCATTGTTGTCAGTTCTTGAGGTAGCAGATGATTGCTCAGTGCTTCCACCGGCCATGATGCTGGAAATGAAGTTTCTGATCAAAGATCAAGAATAAGGCGAGGTCACAACTCCAAAAGTGGCAGCCTATTCAGAATGGTGTAAATAGAAACAAGTGAACACGGTGGTTCTTGTATCTTTTCAAGATTCAAGAATCTTTGTTTCACACAGAGGAAAGAAGAAAGAAAAACCAGATGAAGAGATTAATATCTCTGATGGTCAGAGAAAGAACTGCTGTAGCCGCTGAGAACAAGATTCCGGCCAGGCACGCGCAGTTCTGATCTGATAAGAGCAGAAATTTGCACGATCAGAAAGGAATGCTCTCCTATGATGAAATCTCTCTGAGGAGACTTGCACTTTATCCTTCTTTTCAAATCTGAATTTTAATTGCTTTGTTTTTCCTTCGCTTTGATTTCAGAAATTCAATAGTTTCAATCTTCCTTTATTTTGATTTTGCCGTCTGGCTTATTTTGGCTCTGATACCATGAAAGTTTTCTGAAATGTATTGAAGAAAATGTAATATTATTGAGTAGAAGAGAATCAGAATACATGAGTTTTTAATACAGAAGTCTCGCTATTTATAATGATATAGCAGAGCAAAATTGAAGTTGGGCTGAAACGAAGCCCAGAGATAAAGCGTGAGCCCATGAAATAATCTGATAACTTGATCTGTTTGTATATACGATGTCCATATGCTTTAACAGCTACTACTGCTAACAATCACAATACTACATTGCCTGATGCTCAAAACCTTCCTCCTTCAGCCGCAATGCAATACTATAGCAAGCAACAATACAAGTTTGACCAACAATTATCTCAAAGATATTTATATAATTAAATATAAAGTAATAAAGACTGTAACTAAAGTAAATCATCAGATGAAATAAAATAGATTTAAATAAGATTGGTAACATCTTATTTGCTCCATACTTAAATGGACAACATTCCAAGAGCCTGCCTAAATTTACCACACTACAGCTACAGTCCCAGGAATTGCATATATTCATCAACCCATACCTAGGTTATACTACTGTTAATAATCATAGTACTGCATTGCCTGATGCTCAGAACCTCCTTCCTTCAGCTTTTTTACCTGTATGTAGCTAGCCAACATGATAAACCGAAGTTCGAAGTATTGGTCAGACAGATCACAAATGTGAAGCTGTAACTATCAAACATGAATTTACAGAACTGGTGTGTAGGTTCTCTGACAACTCCTGGAACCACCAAACGTAAATTATAAATATCTAATGGAACTTTAAGAAGTACCAATACCAATATTAATTGTAGAATGAGCAATTGACTTTAAGAAGTCCATGCTATTGTTTGTTATTCCTACATTTCAAAGGCAGCATATGAGTATTTGATGATTTAAAGGGAATCTGTACTACATTAGGTCACAAAGGACTATTTACCTATGGTATATAAAACCATTGGCTTTATAAACTTATTCTCAAAACAACCTAGGCATTTAATTTATCATTTAACCATTTTAGTTGGTCGATAGACCAGCAACATTATATTTTACTGAACACATACCTATTTTTGTTTAGTGAAAATTAGGCTCACATCCCTAAAATAGTTTAAAATTCACGCCACGTCCAGTCCAAAAATTATTACGTTTCCGGTCCCTATTTTAGATGCCGCCCTTTTTTTTTGCCAACCTTCCTTCGCCTGCTCCAATCCCCCTTCGCCTTTTACCCTTTCTGACCAGAAAAAAATGCGCTAGTGAGTAAAAAAAAAAAAAAAAATTCTAAAAATAGGAAATATTCCCAGGAGCATTCGCCAAAAAACAAAAAAAAAGTAGCATACTTCTGTGCAACTATTGCCAATAGTAGCATACAAGTATGCATATATTCATGTAGTGTATTTATGTTGAAAATCTGGACCAATAAACGCATACATGTATGCTACTATTTGTAAATAACTGCATATATGTATGCATACAAAGTTGAACTGAGATTCGTGTATGCAACTATTTATGTTGAAAGTTAGCATACATGAGTGCTACTATTCTGTATATATGCATGCATGTGTGCAACAAACGTAAAAGGGGCGATGGCTTCTGAATTTGCGCATGAATGCATGCATATATTCTGTACAGAAGCATAAATGTGTGCAACAATGTCTGAAAACGGCGAATGCTTGAAAAAACATGTCAAATTTGAATATATGCATAAAAGGATGCATATAATGCTGTTTAGCCGCATAAATGTATGCATTTATACTGCAGTTTTGTCGCAACACTGAAATATAAGCACGAATGTGTGCAACTATTTAAGAGTAGGTGCATCTTTTCATGCTAAAACCTGCTGTTTCGCTGTTTTTGTGTTATTTTGTGTTTTGACGTGGTTTTTGATTGATTTTCCACCTGAATTTTTTGGCGTGAACGTGTTTTATTTAATAATGAATTTTCGTGATTTTTTTATATATTTTTTATATTTTTTTATATGTTTTTGAAAAATAGGGACCTAATTTACAATAAGTTTAGGACCGGATGTGAGCCTAATTTTGAAACTTAATAGGGACCTGTGACAAACGGACCCTTTTGTTTATTTTGCATGCATTGAATGTTATATTGTAAACAATAAATGAGCCGCTGTTGTCAGAACACTTTGAACAAGCACCTGAACACGAGTATTTTTGTCACGAATAAATATGAACATCTCTATTAGCGCAAAAAATAAGTAAACATCAATAATCGGGTTATGCTTTCAAACTTGTAATGTTCAAAACTCAACTCAATTAAAACCATTAGTTTAAGAATGGTAGAAGAATAGATTAAACCCTTCACTCATCAAAGTCTTGGTCATTTCCTTTATCTAGTGGCCCTTCTAGGTTTGGTTGGGACATAACAAGCAAGGCCCCGTTCTTTTGGGCAAACGGAGCAGCATATCAACGGACGCGTCCAACGCGCGTCCGACGCGTCGGACGCGTCCGTTGATAACGGGGTCGTTTGCCCAACGGCTCAAAAGTGAGCTGTTGGGCCCCGACGCGTCCGACGCATCAGACGCGTCGGATCCCAAACAGACCAATTTTGAGCAGTTGGATATATATATTTATTTTTTATTTATTTAATTAATTATACTAAGTTTATATAAACTTTAAAAATTGATAACTTTTGCATATGAGATCCGTTTGAGACGCAGTTTTTTACGTTGCCATCGTATCAAAGTGCTCTATCTAATGAAGTTGGTTTGAACTGAATCGGAGCAACTTATAATTTTATAATTTTTTATTTTATTTACTTATTTGTGTAAATTATTTATATATATTATTTATTAAAAACAAATGATAAATTAATTAACCATTAATTAATTAAATTACGAAATAAAAATAAAATAGTCCGTTTAAATGCTCCGCTTAAATACTCCGCTTAACGCGCCAAACGCATTCTCCGCTAACTACAATTCTCCGCTTAAATTCTCCGCTCAGATTCTCCGCTCAAATTCTCCGCTTCCGTTTGCAAAGAACACACCCTAAATGTTGGATTTATCGGCAAACAAAAGCAAATCTGATTCAACTTCTTAAAGAACAACTAGCACAGCTCTGTGGCAAACCAATTTCACTTTCTTGAAATCACAGGAGCTGAAAGTTCAAATGCTTCCGCTGAACGTGGATGTTCTTTGAAAACTTGATTATTATTATTTAAAAAAATAGTCTACTGTAATATTTAAAAAATAAAAAGGTGCAAATTTGGTTGATTTCTAAGTGAGTGTTCCAGCTTGCAAGTTTGTATCATATGTCTAATATTACAAATGACCTGTTGTTTTCTACATATTATTTTTGTGTTTGTTAAATAAGATTTGTGGATGATGGTGAAAATGTGAACTTCAAGATTTTGAGTCTGAAGATCATGATATTAACTTCTTAAGAAGCCGAATTAGTTATTTTAATTTCTGGGTATGACCCTGTGTTGGAAATTTATGTGAATTATTTAAAATATAGAAATAAGTGTATGATGGCTCCTATATGTGAATAGTCCCACATCATGGGATTATAAGAAAGATGCAAGTATTTATACTTGTTTCTAAGAAGTTATGTTGGGGCCTTGGGCTCCCAATGCATGCTTTGCTGTGAGGAGGGAGACCATGCATCATGAACACCACACACGCGCGCGACCGACCCGACCCGGTTCGGTTTGGGCTTGGGCTTGGCTATGTGGTGTAGACACCTATATTTTTGGACCAAAAAACCTTGACTTTTTCAAACCGTTTTTATGAAAAATATTTCTGAGCCAACTTTATTATGAAGCGGTAAACTTTTGACCCGGTATTTCAGCAGATCCTATTTTCTTCTACTGCCCAGTATTTTCGATCAACCCTAATCCCCGTCTATATATTATCTTCAGTTGTAGACGAGATTAGAACAGAAAAAAAAAATCTCCTCCGCCATTAAAATATTCTTACAGAAATTTTCGAGCAGTTATTTATTTCGAAAGTGCAAATCTGCACTGATTTGTTGTGCAAGCAAATCAGTTACTGTTCTGCGAGGTTGTTTTATCCTAGAGGCGGCGGCGAGAGTACGAACTGGTTTTGCACCACCGACCAGATCGCCGAATCGTCTTCAAGAGAGCGACCTGGTCCGCGACTCAGCCATTGTTTCCCAACAATTTGAAGACGATTTGAAACAATGGCTGAATTCAATACTGGCCGAAGATGTTACGGGATTGTGGTAGCAAATATTGTTTGCCCTTTCCATGCAATCAAGACTAGGCTACAACATACAATTACAAATGAAGGAATTCAGACTTTGTATTGTGCACTTTGATTCCAAATTGGGCTGAAGAACAGATTCTGAAAGGAAATTTCAGATCAACGAACAACCAGTTACGGAAATGAAGAAGGCTGATCCTAGACGGAACTTCAGTCCAGGCTTTGGAAAATAATCTTAATCAAGATAAGTAATGTCGGATCTGAAATTATTTATTACATTATCGTTATTTAGTTTCAGTAAGAAAAGTGGAGGATTGTTATACAACCTACTGCACTTAAGAAAACCTTTGGAAATGCTCTTATAGTATATTTTCTATTATGAACCATCAGTAATTACATAATTTAAATTAGTTTCCAGGTCAATAAATTACATAAGCATAGTATTCAGACGTTTACTTCCTCATATGCGAGATGTTTCATGCATGAAGTAACAAAAATTGACTGATTAGATCGAGATAAATGGTCCTTTGTTTTTTTTATAAGTAGAATGAAACCTCGTTCTAGTTCGCCATCGAGTGGTAGATTAGGACCTGAAACTTGAATATGTTGACATCGTATAAGTTGTCTTTCAGAGTGGGTTTGCATCTAAAGTGTATAACTCATTGTCACGTGTATGATATTGATTGATTTGTTTAAACTACATGTATGTCCACATGCTAGAGTCTACAAACTCAAATTCTGATTCGAGTCCACATTATATCATACGTACACGTCAAGATGAATGACAATGATCATCCAAGCCTTACTAGAAGACTTGGTAATGAAGTACATTGGCAAAATTAGATTCAGAACTTCTGATAAAATAGATATTGAAAAATGAACTATTTTATCAAGATGAATTGTTACATAGATAAGGGAGGCTATGACACATAAAGCAGTGCATAATCCTTTACAAAAAATCATTTTTTTTTATGATTTTCAATCATATCATCACATTTAAAATAGTAAGCATCCACAACCGGTTAGTAAATAAGAGAATGGAATCCGCAAGGAAACCATAAATGACAGCAGCAACCAACCCAAATGAATGATTCTGGACAGTTACTCTATATTACAAATGTAGAAAACCAGATCATATGGCACGAAAGTGTCGGAACAGGCCAAACCCTGCACCGCAGGCAAACCTGACTGAGGAGCCTCTAATGGTTATGATTACTGAGATTCACCTTGTTGGTGGATCAGAGGGTTGGTGGGTAGACATTGGTGTTTCTCGCCATGTTTGTTATGATCGTGATATACTCACAATATACACGGTTACTGACGATCAGAAAGTGTGTTGTGAGATTCTCGCACCACTTAAGCTGTAGAGACTGGTAATATGGAAATAAAACATAAGATTGGAAAGACATTGATTCTTAAAGATGTGATGCATTTGATATGTTTGAAACATTCAAAATTGAAATCAAGCAAATAGGAAAATTAAAAGACTACATAGTGATAGAGGAACAGAATATGAATCAAATTCTATTCTGGATTTTTTATGTGATATATTGTACATAAGAGAACTGCACCATTTTCACCTGAAATGGAAGGTAAAGTTAAAAAATTTAGGACCTTTACCGAATTAGTAATTGTCATTTTATTAAATTTTGGGGCTGCAAAACATTAGTGGGGGGATATTTTATAGACTGTATGTTATGTTCTGAATAGAATCCCCAAATCTAAGAATAAAATTTCGCTTTATGAAATTTTAGAGAAATATAAATCTAATATGTCATACTTTAGAGCTTGGGGTTGCTTAGCATATGTTCGCATTCCATACCCTAAGAGAATAAAATTGGCAAGTAAATCATACGAATGTGTATTTATAAACTATGCTGTTAATAGCAAAGCATACAGAATTTATGACCTAAATACACATAATATAATTTGAATCAAATGATGCCAATTTTTATGAAACGAAATTTCTTTTAAAATTAAGGAATAGTGGGGGCACATCAAGTACGCCTATTAGAACAGAACTTAATAAAAGTTCTGAAGTTGAACTTAGAAGAAGTAAAATAGCCTGTTTTGTTGTGCAATTATTTACTCATTTTTACAGAAATTTTCAAGCAATTATTTATTTCGAAAGTGCAAATCTGCGCTGATTTGTTGTGCAAGCAAATCAGTTACTGTTCTACGAGACTGTTTTATCCTAGAGGCGGCGGCGAGAGTATGAACTGGTTTTGCACCACCGACCAAATCGCCGAATCGTCTTCAAGAGAGCGACCTGGTCCGCGACTCAGCAATTGTTTCCCAACACCCTGTTGCATAGTTGTTCTCCAGTGCTGGAGAGTAATGCACTATAAAAACAAAAAATAAGCATAAAATCTTGGCAGCATGAATCTCAGGTGAGTAATGCACTTTTTAGGCATTTGAATTTGCCCATCAGAACATGTTTTATTAACAGTGCCTAGTATGCACATTGCACAAGCCAAACTTAAAAACATTTTCATTCGTTCTTTAATGGAAATGCATGTTTCCATGTGTATATATACAGTTTCATCATTTCTTTGTTGTACGTTAGCTGTGTCACTACTGTTTGATAAAGCAATAAGAACACTAACATATATGGTTATGTATACATACCTCAATTTTATCTATATTATTCTCTTACTGCTATTTTCAAATCGACCGTCAGGGAGGTTTCCCTACTGTAAATCAAACTCTCTGAAGCCAATTATTGTGGCATAGAATATCTCATTTCCGCGTTTCCTCGTTTCTCTACTGCGATTCTTACTCCCTTTCTCCCTCGTTTTTCTAATTCGATACACAAATTCCTCCGTCTCTTCTACCTTTTCTTTCCCCCCATCCAATTCGCCCATTCCTCCTTTCTTTTCTTTTCATTTTCAATTTGACCTAATTCCCCACACCTCAAAAAAAAAAAAAAAAAAAAGATTTTGACCTAATTCCTAGAACGAGAATGTCAAGTTATTGTTTAATGAAGCTAATATTAAAGGGAAGCTGCTCCTCCAAAGATGGAAATAGATTATTGTTATAATATGCGAAGTTATTGTTCTGGATTGGAATGAAAATCAGGCAGGAGGACCGTTTTATAATATATGCCAAAAGGAAGGTCGAATATAGAAGACACAATCAGATTACCTGCACCAGTTTCACTTATCAAAGTTTTCAGTCAGCATGGGTTTGGTGCTCAAGAATTCATAGCCTTTATCCGGTAAGAATCACAAAATAATATATACTCATTTTTTTTATTTATTTATTTATTTTTTAAATTTGCGTCCTATGCATAATTAGATTTCCTGCAAGTATTTCATGTAAGAAAAACAAAATTCAACTGTTGTGTGCAAGCATTTAGAATATAAGACAGTTCGTATTTTTGGATATAATTATATGATTAAACGGATTACGCCTATTAACTTGATTTGAGTAATAACACTGGTAGTATAAAGGTAAACAAATCTATGGCAACAGATAACTTGTGAGTATTTTTGACTAACTAGAGAGATGGAAAGTGAAGAAGGTCCAATTGTTGGAAAACATATAATATAACACTGTAATTTACATACTTTCTTTCAGTCAGCAAACCCATATGCATCAGAAGTGTAGTCAATGCTATTGCACTGTGATAAGATTGGAAATTAAGCAATTAGTTAGCAGTGCCTTTTTGAATGAATGTTTAGCGTACATGGATCAGAAGAGATCTGATGTCATGTTTTATTGTTCTGATACCAACTAAGAATCTCAGATACACAAGGAAACGCCTGAAATATGAATGTGATTGCACCTTTTTTTATGGTATTATTAAATCTGAAGCCTGATATTATGCCCAAGATAATGAGTGCCGACTGTGCATGATATATCTACATATCTTGTAGATGCACCTATCTCTGTACTGTTCTGACAGTTTCTATTAATGCATGCAGAAAAACAAAGCATTTTCAAAATTCCAATACAAAAACTGTGATATCTTCAGAATCAAATATTTGGTAAAGCCTTTTAGCGTTATTGATTTGATTGTTCTTATTGTTTTGAATAGGAAACGTTTCAATTGAAAGGAAACTGGTTGGTCATGTTGGTGAGTTATGTATCCACATATGAAGATAAGGATGACTACTGGTTTGGTCATGTTACATTTCCTGTTTCAGTTGTTTAGCTATAACATTGTATTATCTGTTGAAACACTATTGTTGAGTTACGTGAAACTATATTTTGGTAGCAGTGTTGTCGAACTCGCGCTAAAACACGTGAAATCGTTCGATTTCACGCGTTTGTCCCAGCTCAGCGAGAAACCGCGGTTGAAAGAACGGAAATTGGTAAACTCGTTCAAAGCGACGCTAAAAATCGTGAAAACGTGTAATCTTCGAGCAAAGACCGCTTCAAATTCTTCTTCGATTTCTCCAATTCGACTTCGATTTCTCCAATTCGACTTCAATTCTTCCATCGCGCGAGGAGCTGCCTCGAGAAATATCAAAAATTCGAATCGACGCTGCCGAGCCCTAAATTTTCTCGTGAAACTAATCGTCGACTCAGCTAATTCAGTTCAATGATTATTCAGCTAATCAGCATCTATTATTCAATTTATGTTATGTTTTATTATGAACTAATGATTAATGAAAATATTATGCTATGGCTCATGGCTGTTTTGTTGAAACTTGAAATTTTATTTTTAATTTTCATTTTGTGGGAACTTACGCTTTGTGTTACGATCCCACGATTTACGATTTTTGTATACCCGAGCGCTCCTTGGTGAGAACTCGAGTTTGACAACCTTGTTTGGTAGTATAAGGGGCCGAGATCATTGTTTCAGGCCCCTTCAAAAAAATGGCAAAACATAAGTTAAAACGGCAGTTGAGTTTACTTCCAAATGTTGTTTAGTGTTTATTAACCATGTCTCTTTAATATCTATTCAGTTTGCTATATGCATGAAACGAGCTGATATCCTAACAATAATTTCATACCTATATTTACACAATTTGCATTTTGATTTAATCTGAATTGTATGCCTAATATTTATAATATTGGCATGAGAGTGTAATCAATGTTGGAAACATGAAGGACCACATGGTAAAGACATAGGTTCAACCGTTCAAGAATGAGTTCAACACGTATGCTGCTAGTCCAACCTTGGAAAAGTAAATCCTTTTTGTGTGTTATTTTTTCACTGTCATTCTAGGTCAGTTTAGATACCCATGTAGTCTCAGATTATGTACGTGATTTCCTTAATCAATGCACAATCAATCTTCGGCAACACCAATGATGTCAGGCGCTTTGTAAAACAAACAAGTACTTGGGAAAAGAGAAAATGATGGTAAATAGAAGTGTCTGGTTCTCTTCATGCATGTTTTCTTTTTGGTTAGTAGTATTGATTTTTCTTTAAACATGTACAGTGTAGTGTAATTGGATCTACACTTTTTTAACTACTTCCGGTTTCCTTTAAACTATGCAATAATTTTTCACTTAAATATAACTTTGAAATAAATTTAAAAAAATAATTTTACATTTTAAACTGAACACTTTAACGGTCGGTTTTTCCTACCGTTGTACGGTAATACTAGTATATATAATGCTCAACAACAATTACACGCTACCATGAAGAGTTTTCTAGTGAATGGTTCCGATCCTTCAAGGACGGAGAAGTATCTAGCATACGTGGTTCCTAGACAACACTTCCGTCCGTCGAAGCCAGACATTACCCTTATTTTCTTCAGCAAATGCTGACGTGCCTTTCGGATCTCCCATGCCTTTCGGATCTACAGTTTCTTCCCCATATCCTTTCCTCGTCTACTTCGGATCTACAATTTTGGACCTCAACTACTTTGATTCATCGTCAAATCTGCTTCTTTCTCCACAGATCCAATCCAAGTAAATTGTTATTCAAATCGGAAACGTACGTTCTGCCTCCTACTTCAGTGATGCTGCCGTGCCCTCCTCCAAGTCACCGCTGCGTCTCAATTCCAATCCGGGTAAACTTTTTTTCTAAATCAGAAACATGTTCCATTTCAGATCCGATTTTATAGATAATCCGGTAAACTTTTATTAAAATCAGAAACATTTTTTTCTTCTGGGTTGTACATGGGAAAGGCTGATACCGATTTGGCAAAAAATGAAGAGAAATCTGACAACTTTTTGTTTTTTATTTTTTCATATTTTTTCTTCTGGGTTTTACATGGGAAAGGCTGATACTGACTTAACAAAAAATGAAGAGAAATCTAATTTTTTTTTTTTTTTTTTTCATTTTGACGTAGTACATGTATTAGTTGTGAATTTTCTAGTCGCTATGTTTGATTGATTTTCCAGTCACCCAGTATGATAAAAATGAACCCAAAACAAGGGCAAACCTCAACAAGGAAACACACAGATGGAACATGTTCTGCTGAACATTGCATTAGCTAGCTGAAATTACTAATGAACAAACAATGTAATCTAATTTGTTATATGAACACATGCTTGCTATTGCAGGTGAAGTACATCTATGGAAATGTCTTGAAGATTTGAGGAAAAAAAAAAGAAAAGGAGATTTGCAAAAGTAGATTTCGCTACATCAGAACCTCTCCTTTCATTTAAGGAAACTATCTTAGGTGACACTGTTGGTTTTTTAGACCATTTAAATGGGTCTACTGTCAACAACGCTGTTGAGAAAGTTACTTCAAAATTCAAATGGTAGGTTTCTTGTTAAGGTTCAAATCATAAAACTCCCCTTTGCCCTGACAAATACACTCGAAGAAAGCAGCGAAATATTAGGACATATATTAGCGGATGAATGCAGTAGTGGAAAATTGAAATAAAATTTCGGAAACGGTAACTGTATCAACACTTAGACAAAAAATCATCGACTCTTTTGGAGGCCGAGTTAGAAAACTTACCCAACGAAAAAAACAATAAAATACAGAGATATGTGCCTTGAGCTTCTTAGTAGGATTTGATGCCTTGGGCGGAGGCAATCAGGGCCAAACATATTATTAGTCCCCAACTCTAAAGCTGGCAGAACAATTATATCTACAAGCGGCCAAGTAGGAATCCTGATGCACTCTTCTCCTTGTGTTTCTAGAAAGCTTGGGTTTGCATTCAAAAGCTCAGAATTTGCATCAAAAGAAACCAATGCTTTGTACGTAGAAGCTGAGAATCTGATAAGAAGCATGGTATGCGGCTACCAGTTGGCTACATCATCAGCTCCATTGTGCAATGAACCTATGTGGGGTCTTGCCTTCTTACTGCAACCTTATTATTTTTTGTGACACATTGCAAAAAACAGACCAGTCCCAATTTTAGCGGTGAAGTCATAACAACTGTGGATGAAGCTTGTAGGTCATGTGTCCTTCAGAACAAACCTCGGCTGGTGGAAAGCATGCACTTATGCGAGCTGAAGACAATACATGAGCATTTAGGAGCCATGCATGCTGTTCTTTGCAAGAGGAGAGGTAAGATATTAAAAGAAGAAATGCAGGAAAGTTCTTTGTTCATCGTGCATGCTTTTCTTCCAGTAGCAGAAAGCTTTGGTTTTGGCGATGAGTTGAAAAGGAAGATCAGTGTTGTTTTGTAGACCTCTTCTTGAAATTAGTCACTGACTAGTTATTACTGCAGTCCTTTGTTTGTTCCCAAGGCGGAAGAAGAGAGGGAAGAGTTCAGAGATGGTTGAGTGTTTGGGCTCATGTAGTAATGAAACTTGTTAATGATGTAAGAAGAGGAAAAGGTTTGCATGTGGAGGAGAAAGTTGTTAAGCATCAAGCACGCTACTAAACAAAGGACGCTTTCAAGAGAGATGTAAACGAACGGGACAATTTGACGGTGAAGATTCATTGTGTCGCCGTTTATGATTATTTTTTATGTTTAAATAGAGTTTCCAATTTATATATAAGTAATATAATTCAATATGATGTTTAAAGCCTTTTTTTGTTCTTGTATCCATCTAAATATATACTCACTGTTCACTGGATTAATTTTGAATATAGATCAGTGGCGGAGCTAGCTTTGTGGCTCAGTTAGGGCCAAATTGAGCTGCTTCTCATATTCTTGTCCAAATTGCATCTTCTTATCTTCAGCTAGGGCAACGGTTTCGATTCAGCTGGGGCAGAAGACCGAATTTGGGGATTTTTGTCATGTTTTCAGATTTTGAGTTAGGGCCACTGTCCTAGCTAGGGCTCAAGTAGATCCGCCGCCTATATAGATTGGGAAAAAAAATCATTGGATTAATTTTGAAGATAGGTTTGGAAAAGAAATAAAGACTTTTACGCTTTTATTACAAAAATATGTTTGTTTTTCACGTCATTTTTTTTACAAGCACACTATAAAACAGTACATGTACAATTTTTTATTCAAAAAAGCTTTTATCTGTTAAACCGTATATCAATGTATGTACAAGTTTTAGGTGAGTGAGAAGCATCAAGGCGGGTCATCTTTCCATTTTTGTATCTGTTTCCGCTCAATTATATCCGAGTTCCACATTCTTTTAAAAATATTGTTCTCAAAAGGAAAATTTTATTAAAATAACCAGGGAAGTCCGTAAATTTTTCAAAATTTCCGTGGTGCTCTTTTCCTTTCGAAACAATATCTAACTAGACCACACCAACTAACCCGCTGGTATTCAACATCTAGTTGGGTCATACCAACCAACCCGCTAATCTTTATTGTCCATATATATTCACAAAATCAAAGTTTCTTATGCGATTTGGTAGTCTAATTTCGTTGCCAAACCATTCTCTCGGTTGCATTACCAATTCAATTTCAGTTTTTTTTTATTGTGTGTGTATTTAATCAGGCTTTAGTAACATATGGAATTTATTAGGTTAAAGGTGTCAATTTTAAGTGACTATTTCATGTATTTGAATACGGTATTGATGGCATTAAAGAGTCCCAATTAGTCTTGATGAATGTTTGGTAAGTCTTGCTCATAGGTGTATAATAACAGTAATAAAGTGCTTAATCCTTAAACTAAATTTTATTTATTTATTATTATTATTATTTTTCAAGGCAAGCGGGATTGAATGACCTCTACCATCTTTATTAACATAACTGAAAATTACAAAACGACCAACACATTACAAGTCAAATACAGGAAAGAATAGAACGGGCCACTGCATGTTTAGTAATAGATACATTCCTAAACACTCTATTGTTCCGTTCCATCCACAAAAGTTATGACGTCTTCTTCAAAGCTTTCAAAAGTAAACAACCACTAATATTCTTCCATCTTGTGTATTTAAATATTAGAAACCATTCCTCAGACGAAGATGTCGACGGCGTGTGCAAACCAAAATGCATGAGCACACGATTCCAGACAAATCCAGTGTAAATACATTCAAAGTATAAGTGATTCAAAGTTTCTGGATGGACACCACAGAGAACACATGCATCTAACTCAATGATCCCTAGTGCACGTAACTTCTCGTTGGAAAACCATTTTGTAATATTCTCCACATCAAAAGATTCTCCTTCGGTACACTATTTGTCATCCAAACTCTAGAGTGCCACGGAAAGAACAAGCAACTCCACATCAATGCCTTGTAGACAACGCTGATAGAGTGACATTTACCGTTCCAAAGAGTAGTTCCAATGTTGAAGTTGAGATTTGCGTTCATTATCTTCGACCAAATTGTTCTAATGACCGCTGAACTACAGTGGGGTAATGCAACAGCCCCATTAACAATGTACTGATCAAGACTTGCATCATCTCTAATACCAGTGGAGCGTCTAACAAGGAAATCAACATAATCGCCAAGAATAGTTCCCTTGTCTAACCACGGATCAAACCAAAACGAGACATTATCCAACCGCATCAGGCCACTTTGAAACATGGGAATAAACTTACCTCTGTGATTCAAGATGTTCCTCCATGTCCAGCTACAGTCAGAAGGGGTTGCCATTGTCCAAAAATGTTCGATTTTAATCAAGTTAAGTCTGCACTAGTCAGCCCAAATTGTGGAATTAAAACACTGAAGCTTTTCAATTCTTGCAAAGAGAGCTGCTCTATTCCACTGTTTTAAATTTATTACTCCAAGTCCACCAAATGAATAAACTTACCTCTTAAGAGAAATCGGTATTAAATTTTTAGAATAAGGGTTACCGTGCCAGAAGAAATGGCCAAGAGCAAAGGAGACCATATCAATAACTTTAGTGGGGATAATAAATAGCTTGCATAGTAAATGCACATAGCAAAAGCCACAGACTTTACTATAATCAATCTGCCCGCCATAGAAAATTTTGAAGATGGCCAACTAGATATTTTCGAAATAATGCTCTCAAATAATGGCAAACAATGGGATGCTCGCAGTCTAAACGAGCAAAGTGGGGCACCCAAATACTGTTCATCATCATGCATGGGCGATAGACCAGTAAGAGAATACAAAGCATCTTTCATGGCATCAGGAATCCTGAAACTAATTTGGGTAAGAATGAAATTAATTCGGCATATTATTTTTTGTTTAAATTTGAACGTAATATTTGTGATATTTTTGTTTATACGTAAAAATCTTATGATTGACTATTTGTTTCCTACACAATATTTAAGCGCTAATATGTTTTTTAATTTCTATTTTTATGCAATAATTTAAGTTATTATATCAATTTTTTAGATTTTTTCATAAATATTTGTTTGTGTACTTAATCTCTACGCTTGCATATTTGGTTAAAATAATAACTTTTGATTTATAATAATATATGTAAATTTCCTTTTATATATTATCATTTGAAAATAGTTTCAAAAAATTAAAAAACAAAAATAAAATAAATTCTTTTATAAATTTTATAGTATTACAAAGTCGGTTTTCCCACCGTTGTACGGTAATACTAGTTTTTGATAGTTCATTTAATAACTAACTGCACTCGCCATGTCATATCATTTAACTTATATATATGATGGCTATAATTTTTGACAATAATTACTTTTATCTAAATTAAGCATACTATCAAGTCCTCTTCACCTGGGTCAGATGGCTATAATTTAACTTATATATATGTATTCATTTATTTAACTTGATAATTAAAATACTTCATCTATTTAAAACACATAAATGCCATTCGAATATGTATTTGATTGAAAGGAAAGCGTCTTCTTGAAATTAATTAAACGTGCAGTTTTTATGCTTCTTTATTATTGCAAGACAGGTTTTGATGTACTCTGATGTAAAAGGCTTTAGACCTTAATTATTAATGTTTATGAAAGTTCGATTTTACTTCCGCTATTTTATATGTTCTGTCTTGTGATACTTCTGTGCATGTTTACCAATAACGCCCCTCTAAAGCTAGTGCATTCCTTTGCGAGTGACCCTAGCGGAGGCGGGGTGTTACACTTATCATGTTGTATATTAATTTGGTGAAGAACCTATCATGTTGTATATTAATTTGGTGATGAACCTATCATGTTGTATATTAATTTGGTGATGAACTTATCGTGTTGAATATTAATTTGGTGATGAACCTATCATATTGTATATAAATTTGGTGATTCTTTTATGATATGTTATATGCAAGACCATAAGCTAAGTCATGTTCTTATATGCTTATATGTCTAGATCTACATGCTTAGATGTTGTTTAGATCTATGTTAATTTGGTCCAACTCAAATGCAAGTTCACATTTACATGCTTAATTAAATTGGTGTAGTACTATGCCAATTTTATATCACACATGATTAGTTGATCTATACTGTTTATGCCGTTGGAATGTTACATGTCCCTTTGCTTTTCCCTTTTTGTTTATGAGTTAGGCTAATTTGTGAGCCTAACGCTCTATGTAATTTATGCGATCGAATAACGGAGGATACGTTGGGAAAAATATTAAATTACATGCTATTGGCATACGTTGGCTCATAATCATGTAAATGATTAATGACATTGAATGGTATAATTTGTATACCTAAGAATTATGGACATAATTTAGAGGGGAAATGGGACATGACTTGAGTTGACAACATTGGTGGATAATTTACATATAAACATAAATGGTAAATATGTAAATTAATTAAAAGATGAATATGCCTCACCCGAGGTTAGATTGAGTTACGGTATAAGACTGTCCGGAACCGCCCGGCATATCCAGCAACCGTAACAATACAGATCTAATGTGAGAGGTTAGCGCATTAAGCCCCAAACCTGAGGTTAGATTGAGTTGCGGTGTAAGACTGCCCGGAACCGCCCGTCACATCCAGCGACCTCAACAATATAGATTTAATGTGAGAGGTTGGTGCTTTAATGAATGAATTAAAGCTAAGAAACAGGCAGGCTAAGAATGGTAGGGTTAAGTAAATTAATGCAACACTTAACCAATACAACATGTTAACTAAACTGATGGGTGGGGGTTAGGTTAATTAGAGAATACTTAACCATTTTAACATGTTGATTAGGAAACCCTAGTAAAGGGGACCCATTTCAGCAGTAACCCACATAGATGTATCATGGTACCCTGAACTAGGCAGGGTGGGGCATGATTACTGGGCTGATTATAAGCGGTGAAAATAACGGTGGGTGGTGCAACAGTGTAGGTTCCGACGGAGTGTGGGCATGCACGTACTCCGGCATGGACAAATCAAGCACTGGGCATCAATACTATATACTGTGCATCTTGAATTTGTGTCGGATTGCAACCACAGGAATTGATATACCCCATGGTGGGACCAACATAGGTATCTACGATCAACCGGGGCCAAATGACACAAGTCATGAATGCATGCGAGTAGAAGCCAATCGATAAAGGGGATCATTTTATCATGAACACATGGTGCTAGTTGAAAACACTTGTTAGTAGGTGCAGAGAAATAGAAATGAGTGCGATAGTATATTCAGTTTATCTTGCCTTATTTATTGTTATCTTATTTCTAGGGTATTATCCTAGGTTCAATTTATTCATGTCATGATCTTTTTACCTGTTTACATGCTAAATAATCACTGGACTTACCAGGCTTATGTCTAACCCGTTCTCTTCTGTCCCCCTCCCCCCCCCCCCCTCCGGGTCCGCAGGGAGGGAATACTTCAACTTTGTCCTGACCTTTTCCAGTTTAAAGAGAGTAAACGTATTGCTTGGAATCTCTTCTCTTGGGTTATGGCTGTGGTTACACTCTTAATTGGGGATTTATGCTGCTTTATTATTCTTTATGCTTCTTTATGTTTTAGTCAAGACAGAGGTTTTATTGTAATGATTTGGAAGTTGGTTTTTAAGATAGTTGTTGTAATGTTTTGACTGGACCACGTGATTATAAAATAAAATTTAGTTATTCCGCTTTTTATATGTTTGTCTTGTAAATTACCTGTACCTTTTACCTATAATACTCCACCAAAGTTAATGCATTCGCTTTGTGAGTGACCTTAACGGAGGTGCGGTGTTACAATAATTGGTACTTTGACACCGAGAAACGGATATATATGTGAACATACAATGGAGTTTTATTCTTTGCAAACTTGGTTAATTGCACACAAAAACATGTGTGACCATTTATTATTATTATCTTCTGCGATTTGCACGTTTATGTTACTTGGTTTACTTAATTTTTTGAATCTTACATTCGTAATTGAAACGTAGTTTAGTTCTTTGTATTTAAACCAGTATATAAGGCACGTTCATTGGACGTATTAAAAAGAACCGTAAAGTGCATTCTTTAGTCTAGGAAATGCTCTTTTGATAATATTATGTGCATATAATGAGTATAGGTGGTTGTATATGCCTTTGGAATCGGTTTTGATGCCCCCGTGCCTTGTAATTAATTATCATCATATAAACAGTTTTGAAATACATGAAGTAAACATCTTGGCCATGCATGTAATATGGATTTTCCATTTTAGCCACAAAGATAGAAAAAAATTTATTTACAACCAACTTTGTTATATTTGCTTTTGACATAAAAATCTAGTATAACCTGAACCAAATATGTCAAAAGTGAGTATTTCATAATTATTATTATGATTACCCAATGCGCTTGAACCATAACGTCAAGTACGTTTTCATCAATCATATCTTATTTAACACCACAATTCACATATACAAACTCTTGGAATTAGATATCTACACAAACCATATCAACAGTTAGGTAGCATTCTCAATAATCAAATAACTCATTTTCTTTGCTGCTTTGCTGACGCATGCGATACGGCCACAACAACAGACATACCCACATTTTCAGCTGTACTATGGAAAACTGGGAAAAAATGCATTGGTGTTGGACGTCGGTGTATTGATGGCAACTTTCATTATATATAAATTATTTAGTAATGTTATAATAGTGTGTATTGAATAATGGTATAATATCATTTGTAAAGTTACATATGCTAGCGTAGATTGTACAACTTGACATTGGATTCGAAACATACCCAAGTGGAAAGAAATATAAAGATGGCAGTTCAAACCTGAAGTAGCAAACAAATTGCTTGCACCCCCTCGTTTTGTTAAATGCAAGCTTCTTCTACTGATATTTGAGTTCAAAGTATGATTGACACTGCTTGATGAGGAAATCTTAGACTATACGTTGCTTCATTTATTTTTAATATGAGATACAATCTTTATGTCATGCTAGGAAAGAGCTCTTCGCAGTTTACGCTGCATAGTATTTTCAGGTAGCACGTTGCACATAGTTTCTTTGCTTGTGTAAACCTTTAGTCAAGGAACCCATCTCCAGTAGATGTGATCACTACCTCACTCTATTAACAAATCTTTGGAATAGACTAATAAACTTTGCTTCGATTTCCTTCTCCAGCGAGGAAACCTTTCTTGCACCACCTTTTAACACCAAATCACAAAGATTGAAGTGTAGATCCTTGCAAAAAGAGAGGCTCATCTGGTGATAACCGGACATAAGGAAGCGTCTTCAAGCAACATCGGAATCGACGACTTGACATATTTCCCCTTTTTCACTATTTTTGTCTTATCTTTGAGTTGGAGCATTGAATCTAGCGGTATTGAAATCTGGTAATGGCTTTTCATAACGATAATCATGCAAATTACACTTCAAATAGTTTGTACCTATTGACATGTTCTAATTTCATTGTTGCCTTAAAGCGATTACATAAACTACATAGTATTATAAATATTGTTTTTCATTATTGCACTATGACATATGTAAAATAATATGAACATATCAAAATTTCAGTCTTTTGTATCAGGAAGCATTATGGCCATCCATAAAGTATCATCTAAGTAAACTTGATGAAATCAAGAGTAACTGGTTTCAATTTTTTGTTATATGCATCAATGTACAGCTCGATAAAAACAGAAACTTAAGCCTAATTATATTTTTTGTGCTTAATCTAAGGAATTAAAAATATTTCAAGTCTGGAATCTAAACTACACTTTAAATGTAGGCAATTAAATTATAGTTTAGACCCTATGAAATGACCTTGAAACAAACTACATAGTTATGGTATCATCATTGTAGGGTAGATCTATACATTTTCGCATGCAGCTTTTAAAAAGCACGGTAACGTGTCTTTTCAGTTCTTCAATAAATGCATGTTCCCCATCTTTTAATTTATTACAATAACAATATGAGACAAAATGGCACTATTTTAGCTATGAAATTTTGGACCATCTAAGTCTAGATTTTTTTCCCTTGTTTTTATATTTAAACTATTATTATTTAATTTTACAAATGAACTTTTCTCATATTTAAGTTGGAATGAAGATTCATTTTTAGTATTAAACAATATGCGTCATAACCTCCCCTAATAAAATTCTTACTGCATAGTTAACAAAAAAAGCAAAAGTCGGCCTTGTATGTAAGCTATGTGCTTTTACACTTCAAGTCATAGAGATATATCTATAATACTTTACATCTGATGACTAATCAACGACTATTAGTTGTATTCATCTTAATTAAATCGAAATGTAGACATAATACCTCAACTAATAGCCAAATTTCCTTTTGACTCTAATATTTTTTCCAATCAAGTAATTGTAAAAACCCATTTCAATTCAAATCGAAGCAGCTACTCTCATCCTATATGTTATGAAAATGGGCCAAAAACAACAGGAAAAAACTCAAAAGCTTTATGACATTAATATATTAAACAACATAAAAAGGAAATTAAATTCTAAATTGCCTTCAATGTATAAAATTTATACTTAAACCAAATGATTAATATATCATTTGATGGAAGCTACATTCCAATGAAATACAGAACTTACCGAAAAAAACATGAAAAGATCTAGGGAATAGGGAGATCACCTCACATTACAGGCAGCTGCAGATTGCTATGGTGCCAAGATTTGGCTGCTTACATCATTTAAATTAGGGCTGCACACAACCCATATCCAAACCGACCCAACCCACCAACCCGACCCAACCCACATAAACCCAACCCAACCCATCCTAGTTCGGGTCGGATATGGGTTACAATTTGTAACCCATACTATATGCGGGTCGGGTTTGACATTTTGTTCAACCCAACCTCATTTTAACCCAACCCAAACCTATTTAAAAAAAACTAATTTAATATCCATCCAATTAAAATTAGAATAGTATAATCCTAGAATAATGTTTATGTATTCTATAATAATTGTACAAAAAAATATTCCATGTCAATCCAAACTAAATAGAATTTGATAAATATATTTTAAAGAGCATTTTAATGTATTTTAAAATGAAACACTTGCTCAACTATGTAGTAAATTAATTTCATATGATGTGTTTTACAATGAAATTTTAATTATATGTCTTGTAATGAATCGGTTATTTTAAATGCATTATGCTAGCTAAAATCTGATATATTATGCTGAATATTTTGATATAATTTTTTGAAAAAATCCCTCATATTCTCATTTTTTATTGTATTCAAGTGACCCAACCCAACCTTACTTAACCCGACCCAACTCATACTTCAACCCAACCCATATCCAACCTCATATAGGGTCGGGTACGGGTTGAGCTACCTTAAACCCATACCTATGTGGGTCGGATAAAGTATTTGGTCTAACCCGACCCAACCCATACCTTGTGCAGCCCTAATTTAAATATACGACACTCATTGAAATTATACCCAAGGATGCAAATCCTTCAAGCGAAGTGCATTACAACTCCCTATATGGCGCTGATGATCTTCCAACTCGAATACCTAAGAAGAGGCATTGGTCTAGCAAGCATACAGATGAATTCAGTTACAAAGGTTTGAAATTAACAAAACTAATGTAATATTTGCATATATGTACACTTTTCAATTTTGGGTATAGCAGTCTACTTTTTCTACCTGTATGATTCTAATGTATATCATGCATACAGTAGGGCAATCAATAGTCAATCACCGTAGAAAGAAAAAAATTTCCCATTGACAATTAACAGAAAAACAACAACAACAACAACAAAATCCTATTAAATTTAAATGACTATAGGAATAAAACAAATGGGGCTTTTGTAGTTTATAATTTAATGGTTGTAGAGAATTATACCTAAGAGAGATAAGCCAGACTGACAAAAAAACATGAATTGCATTCCATCTCTTTTGTGTTCATCTCATATCAGTACTCAATTTCTGTTCAAAAAAAAATCAAATTGAATCTTAACAATTACAAAAATGAAACAAATAGGACTTCGATAGTATATAGTTTAACGATTTCGGAGAATTAAACCTGAGAAAAATAAGCCAAATGATAGAAAACCCATGAATCATCATCTCTCCCTTTTGTATTTTTCTCAAATCAATCCTTCGCTTGAATTCAATTAGATTTTAGTGTAAAAATAGAACACATGGGAGACAATAGTTATGGATTCATTGACTTATGGGGTTGCAGGAGGGATGGTTTTCGGATTCCAGAGCGATGGATTGAAGATGAAGTTCGAATTTCATAGAGGGCTCAGGAGAGTTAGTTGACGTATTGGAACGGTTTACTAGAGAAAGAAGAAAGTGGAGGAAGAAACACAGAGATAAGGGAAGACGTGAGAAGAGTGGGCGAAGTGTGGACTAAATGCTGATACCTGTTAGTGGGGTAATGGTAATGACCCATAAACCTCAGGATTTCTGTTTTGTTACTAAAAGAATTACGCACACATGCGAGGGCTATTTGGGAAGTCCAAAAAAAATTATCCACATCCAAGTTTTTTCATTATTGGTAGAGATAAATTTTGCGTTTGAGTGATGTCGGCATACGTTGTCGATTGATGCCTTCATAATTTTTTGTGATTGAATGTATAACACTGCAATGGCGTCGAAATGTTCCGACATCATTTTGATGCCTTTATAATTTTTTTAATGAGTGAACGGAATTGTAATGGAATCGAAATTTCCGATGCCATTCCAATGGCTTTATAATTTTTGTTGGATAAATAAATGGTGTCGTAATGGCATCAAAAAGTTCCGACCCCATTTCGACGGTATTGTTCTGATTTACAACTTTCCGATGCCTTACTGATGCCCCGCTTTTTTGGCGTCGCAATGGCATCGGAAAATTTTGTAGCTATTTCAGACTCTTTTTATTAGTGCTACTTTAGTTTTGTGGAGTTAGGTTTCACCCCACTAGACTTTTCTATGCTTACCTGTATAGCCATCGGTCAGGGTGAAATCTTTCCAAGTGATGAGCAGTATCAGGACTATGAACTTCTGGCTATTTTACTGTCATAAGTTGACTTAACAAGTGGCATCACTTCTAGTTTCCATTTTAGATGCTCCTACATCAAACAAGCAATCCTCACATTAGTACAAGTACATCCTGTAGATAACCATTTGGAGATTGTCAGACTTTTTGTTTTATATATAATAGGGAATTTATTTATTTTCAAACGCTTTTAGCACACTACCTTGTGATTAGGTGGCGGTAGTTGCAGAGTTTTCATTTAACACTAGTCCTCCTTTATATGACTGGCGCATACCTACATTAGCCTATTTGTATATGAGGTCTGATCATTAGTGCATCGTAAGGCCTAGGATTGCTTCGATTATTGGCTTTTGGGAGATTTTGCAATACTAGTACTACGAGTACTTTCATAACATGAGTTTCCTACCTTGGATCCCATACTATCTTTGTATTTTCCACGAGTTAGAGCATGTACGCTCGATAACCGTAGGCATGTTTCAAAAGGACAAACACGACATGTTTTGTAGTTGCTCACAACTAGATTGTGTTGCAGACCACACGAGAGTCAGTTCTTTGGCATCCTTATGATGGTTCACCTTTTACGACCGATCCCAATGTAGTGCAGACTAATTTTATTTTGGGAAGTCGCTTTCCATTGGTATCTTCACCCTTGTTGTAATATGATAGTGATACTGTGGACAACAATGCTGGTGACAGATATGAGATGGTGATTTGTTCATGATGATTCACATCCAGATACAACTTATCTGAGGGTTTACGCTAGCGTTGACTTACAGCAGTACGTGAGGGAGTGGTGGCCGTAAGTGACTTCAATATTATGGGTATGGATTACATTTCTTTCTGACATCATTATTACACTCCATCACATATGACAAATTTTGTGCATGTCGCATCAGTTGATTTGTTGGTTTGTATGCTATTTGGAGTGGACTTGTCCCCCTGTTTTTCAGGACCTTCACAGAGTACGCAGATTTATTGGCCTCCACAACCTCTAAAGCCTTTTGAGATACAAGACTATGGTTGGACTGTTGGCATACCCACTACTTATGGAGTCGATAGTTACGTTGATATTACACGGCCGTAGGTCATGCGATATCCAAGTCCAACCGTATTTTCCTATGAGGATCTGTTCTAGATGCAGATGAGGCTACAACAGGTGATGTGCGGAGAGCACTAATGGAGCATTGATGAGTTACCTACCCGTATTAACGAGCTTACTACTGCTGATGAGTAGCGACATCATCCTCGATCGAGAGTCGACGATGACATTGACGATGACGATGGCCAGCAAGCAGTTCCTCTCTTCGACGATACATACCTATTTTTATGAGGCGTAGTCCATGTATCAACATTTCTATTACCCTTGAATGTATCATTGTAATTAATCTTAGTACAGTTTAGTAGCTTATTTGCATGTTCATTCAGTATTCATATCAAATATTGTGTGTAACTTGAGTGTTCCCCGTGTTCTTGTCACCATTACTGTTATTGTTCTTATATGTAATTGAAGCAGTTATATCATATATTTTTTTATTAGTTAGTGCCCATTGTGTACATATTGGTATTACCTTTACTATTAACCTTAATTGCCGTTATTGGCTAGCAATATTAACTGTACTCTCATTTCTTTTAGAAGCACACTTGTATTTGTTTATATTATTGTACGTGTATTGGAAAAAGTGAATGTAGTTATTGGCTGTTATTTTTTTAATTTATGCCTACATTGCTTAAAGCTTAAAAAATCTTTGAATAAAACGAAAATAAAATAACATTAATAAACTATAGACTAAGCACATTGATAAGAATCACAAAACTTTGGTAAACATACAACACAAAAAAGTTACATGTTTTATTGAATCTGAAATGCTTATAAAGCATCTTTTAGGTGCCTTATCTCCTTTTCCAACTCATTTTCATATACGTGCCCCGTGCACTATAACGATTGTTCACCCATTCTGAATAGTCGCAACTGTTTGGCCAAAATGGACATGTATGGATTCTACGACCAATGTTTTCTCCATCTGCCCTACCTACAACATCCATTGCATATCCGCAATGGCAACAAATAGGATACGAGCCAAACTCTTGACCATACAGAGGTTGAGCAACTGATGCTCGGTTTATCTCTAGTTCGTAAAAAGGTTGATTAATTGAAAATTGGTTCGTTGCTTGTTGGGTTGGAGGTTGAGCAAATAAACCATGATTAACCAATGGTTCGTAAGGAGGTTCTTAAGGCTTCTGAAGTCGAAGTTGGTCAAAATTTGGGAACTCATTATTGACGTCCTCATTGTGTTGTTCTTGATAATCGATTAGCCAATCTTCATCTGTTCGTGGACAGCTAAACGGTCATCCCGCTGGCCACTAGTCAGAATCAACAGATGAAGGCTTTCTAGTTTGCAAAGGAGTGAGATAGAAGAATTTATTTTAGTTAATAATTTTAAGGTAGATATATATTGCATCTCATATTTATACATGTAATAGTGTGTATTGAATAAGGGAAGACCCAAGTTGTCTAACTCCTTCTCACAAGACATACGAAAAGTGGAGTTTGTTAGTGGACACAGGGACTGCCTACTGCTTTGGATATGAAAACACACTGATCGAGTCAATGGTGTTGAAAATACACCAGTATATACACTGTAGCCACATTGTACTGAGTAAAGAAAACATACAAAATGAAGTTGACAACACACTACTATTCACACTATAGCCACGGTGCACTGTGTAAAGAAACAGACAAAGATGAAGTTGACAACATGTTGTTATATATATTGTAGCCACGTTGTATTAAGTAAAGAAAACGGACAAAGTTGTAGTTTACATGATGTATTATCTCCTTAGGTATTGTAGTTATTAAAGAGAAATATTTTTATTTAATTAATTCGAGCTCATCGTCTAACAGCAGTTCGTAATTTTCAGGTTTGAGTTTCAAACTGATATATTGAATCCAATACGCGTCGGAACTCTTTGAAACAAGAATCTCATAGGTGTACTGCACTAAGGTTTTCAAATAAAAAAGAAAAATCAAGGTACCATCTTTTAAATTTCTAGATATGTTCAAATTAAAATATTTAAAAAAATTATGGTATGGTTTTTCAAAGAGAAATGAAGGAAATATTTAATTAATTCGAGCCTGTCGCATAGCGGCAGTTCATAAATTTTCAGGTTTGAATTTCAAACTAATATATCGAATCCAATACACATCAGAGTTCTTTGAAACAAGTAATACAACAAAAAATAAGGGAAATATTTATATTTAAAATACATTGAAGAAGTAATACAACAATCACAAAGTGCAAACAACGAATACAAAGTAAAATTAATATGATGTGTCATACTAAGGATGCATTAAGTCCTCCTATTTGGATACCAAGTATGTGATACCCCACATTCCTTAACATCACCCATATCAGATGTGCTAAGTTTTGTGAAGTGCTTAGGTATAAAGTAATAGTACAGAGACTAAAATTCATAAGACTTAAATGTAAAACACGGCGGAAGCTTTTAAAAACACCTATTATCAAAATGAGCAAATCATGTAACAACACATATTACATTTTAAAACACTAGAGAGTCATAATAAAACAACTATATTTTCTCGTGGAAAATATCAGAGTACAATAGTAAAACCACAAAAGCTACCCCTCTCATAAGTCAATACAATGGTCAGAAAACAAGAATTGAAAAAATACATTAAACAGAAAAGAGTCTGAGTTCAAGCTGAACCAAATGATCAAAAGTTGCTATAGCTATCCTCATCCCTAAGAACTTGAGGGGGAAAGAAAGAGAGAAGGAGAAAACAAACTATGTTAGACATAAGTCTGGTGAGTTCTAATAATTTCTAACATTAGCATAAAGAAAAATTCCTACTAATGCCTAGTGCTTTGAATAAAGAAAAATTGATTTTCCCAGTACTTCGATTTATCAACATGATCGATGATTAATGATTTTCCAAGATTGGCACGATATAGTTAATGGTTAACCTTGCTAACCTTAGCTGAGCGAAGTAGGTTGTAGAGAGTCGAACGACTCAGAGATTGACTGCCAGATTCAACAAAATCACTTCCAAATACAACATATATGTGTATGTATTAGGGAACAATTAGATGGGAGACAGGCATGTATGCTATAGGAAGCGATAAAGAAAATTAGGAAAAGGGAAGGAAAAACTAAGCCAAATATGGATGGCATAATAAGCGAAATATCCCTTCGAAGGATTATTGATAATGCAACCAACTTGTGGAGGAATAGCATCAATCCCAACCATTAGGTAATCCTTAAGTATAGAATTAACCTCTTCTTGAGTAGTAATCAAGGAATTTTAGCGATGGCGACAACGTTTAGAGTTACTTTCTCCTCAAACACAATATAATATTCACTGGTTTTATAGGTCACTTTCAGAGTAGTTTTTTTAGGGCTTCTTGTCACTCATAATGTTGTCGTGTGATACTGTTTCATGATATAAATAAAATAAAACTAACAAGCCTTGCATATAACTTTTTGCGGAAGTGCTATATGGCAATCCATGAAATGACTAAGCATAAGAACTTCCGGAATAATTGATAACTTGAAACACAAGGCATAAATAAATCTAAAATCAATAGATCTTATTGATTAACTCAAAATTATCTCCTGGGATATACCAAAACCTTCCCCCCTTTTCTCATCAGTATAACTTAAGCTAAAATAACTGATTATCTTGTTATTTCATGGTCATTGGGCCTAAGATCAATCGTTCAAATATATTAAAACTGCTTAATTTAATCCTAATTGGGCTTAAGAAATTTCAAATGAAAATATACTGATTGATAAAAAGCACTTTCAGACTTAAGAAAAATCATATTGAAGCTGGCAGATGTTCAATCATGATTAAAATGTAAAATTCTAGGATTTCATAATTAATTCGATGACTCGATTAAAACCCAATCAACCTTTGAGTTTTTATATGCAAATTAAGGGATTCAAAACCATAAAATTAAAATATGAAAACTAATTATGAAACTGAGATCGAGAAAAAAATGTTTACCTTAAATTTACTAGTGGAATGTCATGAAAAAGATTGTGATCTCTTTGAGAACTTTGATTCTAGAGCTTGAAAATTATGATTGCAAGTGAAAAAAAGGAGAAATAGAATATACACATATTTATAGAAGAAAAGTCAGAGATGGGACAACTATTAGATGAAATTCTAGTGAGTGGATCAGAATTCCAGATTGGGGAAAGTTGAATTAACATCTAGGAAAAGTTGCCAGTGGGACTTAATGGGCGAAAAGTCAAAATCACTCCTTCACTTGCACGAAGGGGCTAATGTTAATACCAAAATAATTCGAAGAGGCTAAGGCCAAGAGCTACAGTGAAAGGATACCAAGAGTTGAGAACCTCCGGGTCAGTCGAAGCTAGCACAACTGAGTTTGTCTCTAAATCTAGGATTAAGAACCAATCCATGCTTCAAGTAAAATCCCTTTTAGTAAAACCAAACGATACAAACATTAAGACAATGTGTTAGGGATTGCAGAATGGATCGTTAAGGCAAAACAAACACTAAAGGGGGTGCGAATAGTGTTTTTGAGAATTTAAACAAAATCTAAACTTATATGAACTACTATATGAGTCAAACACTACAGAAACAATCACCTACGTTGAATCAAACACAAATGCAAAGATAAACAAAAATAAAGTACAGAAAAGGAAAGAACACACCAGATTTTATACTGGTTCAGAATTGCTCCTACGTCCAGTCCCACACAACTTTGGATCGTGCAAAGTTTTATTACTATATCATTATCCAATTACAACCCTCCTTAATTTCACGGCGACAAGGGATACCATCGGTTTCACACACACACACACACTTGATCAAGTAAACCTTCCTTGATTTCACGGCTACAAGGGATACCACCGATTACCCGTCCTTGATTTCACAGTTACAAAGGATACCACCAATTCCTTTACTTAACCCAAACAATTACAAACAGCTCTATAACTCTTCAATCGCACTTGATTCAGAGAGTATTGAGTAGAGAGTGTAGAGAGAAGAAGATTGATGAAAACATAATTGAATTCAACAGAGTATAGGTCTAGAAATCATAAAAATGATAAAGAATAACAGTGTAATGAAAGGGAATGAAGATGGAGAATAAGAAATGATTAAAATTCGAAATCAACCCTTTTTATAATGTGTGAAAGTTTGTAACGTCTCAGAATCGTCACAAATAGTGAAAAGACACTTCCTTTCAAATTTGAAAAAATGACAGTTACATGTCGACATGTGTATATATGTATGTTGACATATATATGTACAAAATTGAAATTTAAATATTTTTCAAGTGTTTTGATATATATATATAATTCTGGAAATTCTTGAATTAAAATATAGTGTTATAAATAAATATTATAATGTAGAAAATCATATGAAAACATAAATATAAACTACATAAACATATTTATAAAATTATAGAGTTTAAACTATATAAATATAAAGTATATAAAATATAAATGCATAAAAATTATAAAGTATAAATCTATAAAACATAAGTTTAAAATCAAATAAAAATAGAAAGTAAAATAGAGAAGAAAGAGATTGAAGATAGAATTTTAAAACAGAATTTGAAATTATTTTGAATTTGGACCTGGAGTGCTATTCAGAGTCTTACATAATCTAGACTCTATAACTATATTTATCTTGAACTCTTGAATACTCATGAGTCTTGAAATATCTCTGAATTCTGAATCTCTAACATCTTTAAATGTACAGTCTTCAGTAATATTTCCTGTATATAAATCCTGGATTTGTGTATTGTTACTGCCAAAATTAACAATGAAATAGGATGACAGTGAAGGGGTATCGAATGACCGCAAGCACATAGAAATACTTTAGAAAACAAAGTAAAACACTAAAAGGAGTCAAAATAGGGAGAAATGGTCCGAAAGCCGCATCGACCGAGATCTTCCAAAGAGAAAGGACCATAAAAGCTAAGAGATATAGCTAGCACGGTCTATCCGACAAGGTCAAACCAGAAGGATCCTTCCAACATCGTCAAACTGACAGAGGGTTCTACAGCAAAAGGCCATCCTAGTCATAAACCAAGAAAGATGAAGGCAAGAGCCTCGTCAGTTGAGACCCGAAAGGGCCTTCAGTATCAACCTGCTTAATACCAATACGCCAGGAGGTTAAAACGCTAAGAGCATCAAGCCAGAGACACACAACGATTATCTGGAACTAGTTTCTAAAACATCATCTACATAAACACTGAAAGGTAGCATTGATAAACATCAGATAAATCACCTGGGGCCACCTTCTGAAGAATCAGGCTATACCTGGAAATCCCACCGAATTGTAGACCAGAACCCTGGAAGGGATACAAGCTATCCCCACTAGTCTGTTTAGCACAGACACCGACGGTGGTTCCGAACCAGTAGATAACCCACGTACATAAAGAGGAGAGGCTCCTCTAAGTATTCTTGGGAAAACCGGAGGCCTATATCCAAAGGTCGATAACCAAAAGCATACAACCGGAGACTCGTGATACCTTCTGAAGAGAAATTGTAACAACAAACTCATTCCATTCTCAAGGAAGCTCCCGACTAGCTGAGGCCTTCATTACGGAAGCTGAAATTAACACTACAAAGTGGCCGAAAGCAAAAACATCCGAAAACAAGGAGAAAGGCAGCTAATAAAGGTCGTTACAGGTCCGGCGGTTCAACAGCAGAAGGGAATCCAAATCCACTATAAATAAGACCCCAGGGGTCACACTTGAGGGGACTTTTCTGATTCCTAAATTCTCCACTCTGGAGAAGATTCTAATTCATAAAATAAGCTAGAGGCTCTGGCTTGAATTCTTGTGTTCTTCCTCTTTAAACCCTGACACTGAAATAGATCAATAAATTTCTTCGATTCTGTTCCTGTATTAAAAGTGAAGAGATTAATAAAGAGCAAATCTACATCCATGATGTTTTCTGTGAGTTTATCATGATTTCCCTTAATTGTTTTTGTTACAATTTACTGTTTGCTTCCTATGTATGCATGGACTTTTATTCAAGTCTCTACTGATGATCGGAGGAAACATCCCCTTCTATCAACTTAAATCCTTCCAGCAAGCTTAGGTCCCATTTACAGGTTTCAATTCCTTTGTGAGATCGATCCGGATATTCAGAGACATTGACCTGACTCAAACTCCTATAGAGTAAACAACCTAATTCTCCCTTAGATCCCTTCCCATCAACCTATTCACTGGTGTTGACGAAAAATATCATTAAAATTCTGGCGCTAGAAGAAGGGCCGGAACCTCCGATCCTTTGGTAAACTGTACCACATATCTACTTGTGCTGTTCTATCTCGGATTGGACTAAATCTTTGAAGAAGCAAAGTTATGGGTAAGAGGGCTCGGAAAAGCCTTCAGGATCGTGAATGGATAAGTTGAAAATTGTCGGTCCTAAAGTGATAGAAGAGAAAAGATTGAGAGCAGAATCCTTACGGGTAATAAAGCGGAAAAGAAAAACAGATCCACAAGCTTATGACACTTGGGATAATAGCCTTTCACACACGTGACAAGCCTTCACACCTCCTCCAAGTGTTTCTACATCAGAGGATACTAGCGTTTTCTCTCACCTAAAGAAAACCCTCTACAAGCGGATCAAAGGAACGACATTTGAGCAAGAAATAATGAGTAATTTTGACCACTTCACCCACAAATGGTCTGAAGAGATAGCATCTCAATCTCAGTGTGCTTTGGGAAGTAGGAACAGAGATGTAGGAAAAATGATGGGGTTGGACCACGAGAGGGTTAGGTTCCAGCAGCAAGAGAGGAAGTTCATGACAGGACTACTCAAGGAATATTACTTTACTACCTCGATAGAGAATACCTATTTCCTAACCAAACACGAACTTAACTATTGGTCGTCCGCAAATAAAAAGCCCAAATACAAAAGGAAGACAGGAGCACCCTACTATCATTACCACTTGAGAAATGGACATGACACCAATCACTGTAGAAACCTTAGGGTAAGGATCATCGAATTCATCAGTCAAGGTCAATTACGAGAATTTATAACAAGATCAATTTAGGTTCAGCAAAAATCCTTAGGAAAAGGTTTATCAAAAATGACTAAGGGTATGGAAAACCTTCATTCGAAGCTTAAAGAAACCCAAAAGGGGTCAAACCATATATGGATCAAATCCCTTGTCACCACCAAAGTGGTCAGGACAAGGCACTCCCCGGAGGGGGTGGTGTGTTAGCCTTTCTCCATGCCCAAATCTGATGGGGCTAGGTTAAAGCATCAAAATCGTAAGCCTCCGTTTCACACCAGAAATGGTTGTGGCAGTGCATCTAACATTAGCACGCAATGCCTCTGCTCGCAGAAGAGTACGCATTGCCTCTGTTAGAACTAAGCACATCCTACCTCTCCTTGTGTTCCAAGTTACCCACAGAAGGGGACGCCAACCCCTATCACCACCTACGATGGTCAGGATAGGGCACCCCTCGGAGGGATGGTGGCGTGTAAGCCTCTATCAGTACCTACAATGGTCAGTATAGAGCGTCAAAAGAGTAAACCCTAGTTCTATGTCTACAGTGGCCCCGTCTAACTTTCTAAGGCCTTATCACTACCTACGATGGTCAGGATAAGGCACCTCTTGGAGAAGACAGGTAAGTCCTTGGGGCTTGCTTGTGGATAAGCTAGCCAAGCGTGCCGGACGCATAGGCCCTGAGAGTGGCAAACAAAGCATGTACATCATCTGATTTGACACCGAAAGCCCAGAGAGTGGCTTAGGAAGCACGTGCAACCTCTGCTTCACAAATTGAATTCAAGGGGGATACCAAAACATTAATACTGGAAGGGGTTTCCCTGTCTTCAATCTTTAATTACCCAAATAAAAAGTTGGTTCGGGACTTCTATTTAATGCCGAAAGGGGTTTCTCAGTCTTCAATCTTTAATTACCAAAATAAAAAGTTTGTTCGGTACTTCTATTTAATGCCGGAAGGGGTTTCCCGGTCTTCAATCTTCGATTACTCGAATAAAAAGTTGGTTCAGGATTTCTATTTAATACTGGAAGGGGTTTCCCGGTCTTCAATCTTTAGTTGCCCGAATAAGGGTTGCCTCGGGGCTTTTATACAATGCCGGAAGGGGAGTTCTAGTCATCAATCCTTAAAACGCCCAAACAAAGGACGGTTCGAGACTTCTACTAATGCTGAAAGGTAATCATTGGTCTACAATCTTTAATACCCAAATCTGAGTTGATTCAGTTCCTCACAAATATTGGAAGAAGCAACCTAGCCTCATCTCAACGCCAAGCCTAGGTACCAATCATAACCAGGTATGCGGCTTCTATTCGCCACAAAGCATCCAGATCTGGACTGGTTCAAATGTTCAGAGTTAAACAAGAAAGAGTTAGTCAGACCACTCCCCAGTTCTAATCTGGCTTGGAAGTATATTTCCACAAGCATTAGGTGCAAACCTATGGACCTCTTGCTCGCTTAGGAAAGTGTTTTTAATTTATTAATACATTGATCCATTAGTTGATTATATAAGATATTTGCACTAACACGCGTAACACAAACGAAACATTGTAGGAGTTTTATATCCAATGCATCTTAATACTATTAACCCTACTGAGAACATAAGACGCTCTACTAAAGTCTATAGGGCCAATTCTTAACAAAGTGCGCTGCAGACATGCACCCTGTCATGGCATAACCATAGCTAAAGAAAAGCGTTTACGCTTAAATGCGCGACTGTGTCTTAAGTAATGCTTCTATTTCATAAACACCGTCACTATGGAATATTATGTTCAACTGACAAAATGCCGAATACTTCATATCTTGCATAATCATTCACAAGGAAATTTTTAAGATAAAAAGCAGATAGGATAAATACATCTTAAAAAAGCCATATCTCAGTGTTGAAACTCCCATATAAACAACAGTCTAATTCTCAATGAATTGTTTCTAATTCATGCAACAAGGAGGAAGTCGCAAAATGATGAATCGCAGTGCGCAAAAGTTCCCCAATCTTTCGCGTCTTTTCTGCAACCACGCATGGGTCATCTGAGGGTTCAGGTTGCCACTTTAGAGCTCAGTTGAAAGCCTTGCCCATTTCGTGGAGATTATTGTTTCCTTCTCCGAGTCAAAAGTATCTTTATGTAAAGATTGTTTCTCCTTTTGTAATCGCTTAATTCTGGAAGAATAAAAATCATTATGGCGAGAATTGTTCTAAACGCCTTTCCTAGCATAAAAACCTTTCATGTTGGCCTTAACCTGTCTATTCCACCTAGCGGCAAGAGGATGGCCCATCCCAAAGGGAAAGATCCTCACCTCAGGCCCAGAAGATTCAGATCCCATCGGGACCCGCAATGCACCCAGAGTGGATGTGTCAGGAGTGTACCCAAAGATAGATTCCCATTCTTTACATTTTATCAACACATCATCACGTCCTCCTTCTAATTCAATAATTTCATGTTGGAGTTCATCCTTTCCTCCATCAAAATCGATGGAATAATTTGTCTTTATGTCCCTCTTCACTTAGAGAATATTTTGTCCTTTTGCTTTATTTGAGCCTCTAATATACCTATTTTCCCCTTCAAACGTTGTACAAATAGCTCCCCAGACGAGGCAAACATATCATCACTATCGTTAAAAAGATTCCCCGGAGAATCTTCAGGGCATAAAGTAATTCGAACACCCTCATCACTGAAGTAGGAAGTGCCTTCAAGCAAACATTCCTATTTATGTAAAAAAATAGGCTACTACTCATAAGGTCAATTTTGAAATAACTGATATCAAAATTTAAACCACAGAACGACCTACGAAAGAAAGGAAATAAACAAAAGCACAATTCATATACATACAAATTGACATTAACAAAGGATGTAACAAGTAAATTGTTCTCTATAATATTCTTCTCCCCCATATTACATACTAATTTAGCATGGTGGGCCATAAGATTCTTTAATATCACCTCTCTATCACTCCCTAAGAAATTTAAAGATAGCTGGGGTTACTTCCTATAAATATGCGTGGGCTCTTTCAAAAAACGTTCTCCGCCGGATTTATAAGATGTTTTGTGAGGAATTCCATCCTCAACCTAGAAAGGGAGTGCAGATCATCCTTGGAAATAGAATCATTAAGGGAAATAGAATGTTCTTCACCGTAAGAATGAGTAATTAAGGGCTGAGGCCCACAAGTAGTGAAGAAATTCAAGGATGAAGGTTCATACCTGAGGGATAGGAGAAACCGCATATCGTCTGATCTTTCTCGTTAGGTCTTGGTAAATCAGCCTTTTCGGCAAACTCGCCATCTCCGCGTAAAGTAACAAAACATGAGATGAATTAGCATTTGAGAAACCCACGAAGTCACCCATAAACACAGAGAACATACCTTCCTCCCTGCCATTCTCGTCATGCCCACATTGAGAATGAAAGTCATTATGGCATCCGCCTATGTCATTACTGTTGGAGAATGGAGTTTTGATGACAACAACCTTATTTCAATTATCGTTGATTATAAAATATTTGCTAACACTTTTTGTGTATAATATATATATATATACAGGAATTATATACAGGAAATAATACTGAAGACTATAAAGTTATAACGATGATAGAGATTCAAAGATCAGAGAAATTTCAAGACTCATGAGTAATCAAGATTTCAAGAGTTCAAGACTAATATAGTTATAGAGTCTAGATTTTGTAAGACTCTAAATAGCACTCCGGGTTAAAATTCAAATTCTGATTTTCAATTCTATCCTCAATCCTCTCTATTTTATTCTTCTATTTATTTTTATTTTATTCTTCTTTGTTTTCCAAACTTAAGTTTATATACTTTATATTTATATTCTTATACTTTATATTTATATAGTTTAAAACCTTATAATTTTATAAATATATTTATATAGTTTAAATTTATGTTTTCATATGTTTTTCTACCATACAATATTAATTTACAACACTAGATTTTTACTCAAGAATTTCTATTAAAACACTTGAAAAATGATTTGAAAATAAAAAATATACAAGGGTATGTCGACATACCAAAACACCATGTCGACATACAACTGTCACTTTTTTCAATTTTGAAAGGAAGTGTCTTTTCATTATTTGAAACAATTCAGAACCATTGTAACCTTTCATACTCTATAAAAAGGGGTTAAAACGAATTTTTTTAATTATCTCTTCTTCTCTAACTTCATCCTCTTTCTCTACATCATTATTCTTAATCATTTTTATGGTTTTTACACATATACTCTACCGAATTCAATTCTGTTTTGATCAAACTTCTTCTCTCTACACTCTCGACCCTCTACTCTCTGAATCAAGTGCGAGTTATAGGGCTGTTTGTAATTGCTTGGGTTGAGTGAAATAGGAATCAGTGTGTCCTTGTATCCGCGAAATCAGGGAAATAGGAATCGGTGTGTCTTTGTAGCCGTGAAATTAGGGAAATAGGAATCGGTGTGTCCTTGTAGCCGAGAAATCAAGGAAGTTGTACTTGACTATTGGAAATAGTAATATAACACTGTGCAATCAGGCGTTGTATGGGACTGGACGTACGAGCAATCTGAACCAGTATAAAATCCGGTATGTTCTTTCCTTTTCTGCATCTTTATTTTGGTTTACTTTGCATTTGTGTTTGAATCTGTGTTTGTGATTATGTTTGTGGTGTTTGATTCATTCCGTAGTTCACATTAGTTTTAGATTTTGTTTAAATTCTTACAAACACTATTCACCTCCTCCTCTAGTATTTGCTTTGCCTTAACGATCCATTCCGCATTCCCTAACAATTGGTATCGGAGCAAGGTCTTTCAAAAAGTTCATAATCTAATTTTTGAAAATAATGATAATGGCAACCAACATTGGTAGCAATAATAGTTCTTTTATAGTGGGTCAATCCACTGTTAGACCACCATTGTTTGATGGTAGTAATTATTCATATTGGGCATGTAGAATGAAAATTTATTCACAGCCAGTAGGATTAGACACATGGAATATTACACAAAAAGAATATGTTGAACCCAGAACTGCATTTGCACAACGGAAAAATAAACAAAAGACTGCTGCACAAAGCAATTCTAAAGCCGTGAATATGTTATTTTGTTCATTAGATACGAATGAGTTTAATAGAGTATCAGTATGTAAGACTGGTTTTGAAATCTGGGGAACTTTACAAGTTACTCATGAAGGAACTAGTAAAGTTAAACAGTCTAAGATGGGCATGTTATTTAATCAGTTTGAATTATTCAAAATGAACGAGAATGAGTCTATTTCAGATATGTATTGCAGATTTCAAGAGATAGTGCATTCGCTAACAACACTTGGAAAATCTTATTCTGAAGTAGATCAAGTCAGAAAAATATTAAATTCATTAACTCAAGAACGGGATCAGAAGACTTTGGCTATAGAAGAAGCCAATGATGTCAATGAAATGAAGATTGATTAGTTAATTGGAAATTTAATGTCATATGAAGACCAATTACAGAAAAGAAAATAGATCAACTGAAAAGAAGTCTATTGCACTTAAAGCAACAACAAATGATTCTGACTCGAGTAGTGAAGATGATAAAGAAACAACACTCATGACAAATCATTTTAGGAAATTTCTAAAATATAGAAGGAATAGTTATAATCAAGGAAATTCAAAAATTAATGATGGTCGATGTTTTAACTGCAACAAACCAGGCCACATAAAGAAATTGTGTCCATATCCAAACAAACTGACTCAACAAACGTACAACAACAATTCGTCAAGGAAAAGAAAGAAAGCATACGCAGCAATATTAGTTGATTCAGATTTGTCATCAAGTGATGAAGAACTAGAAACCAGAAATACAAATATATGCTTTACGACAATTCAGAGTTCCGAAAATCATGAAGAAAAGGAACAAAAAATCGGGTACGCATTAATTAGATTTTAATTTTATTTGGATGAAGGATTGCTTTGTTTGTTTGTTTTGGCTTAAATTTAAAACTTTAAAAACAAACTTTTGAAATTTGAAATTTGAATTTTGAAATTCAAAATAATAATATAATATTAAATAACTAATAAATTAGTAAAATAAAATTGTTTGAGTGCTTATTATGATTAGAATTATTTCAGGAAATCGTTAAACCAGAAATATAAATCGATAATATATTTCAAAACATATAAATCCAACTTTCTTTTGAAATAAGTCAAGTATGTCGACATATAGAAAAGTATATTTCGACACATCTAGTGAGTTTTGAAATTTAAATTTTGAATTTCAAAAGTTTAAACTTTCAAACTTCCCTCCAATTATTTCACCAACTCCCAAGGTCTGAAAAGGTGTCCTTTCAATCTGAAAAGTTGTGCCTATTCAATTCATATTCATTCAGTTCATGTCTATTCAATTTCTGTATATACATCTATCATTTCTACCTTTCTTTCATAGCTCAAAACAATATTCTTCATATCTATCCTCTTCAAAATTATCATTTCAATGTCTTCCTCAAGTTCATCTCAGAAATTGAAGATAACCAAAACCATTAAAGGTTATGTTTACAATGAAAAGAGGCCATCAAAACCTATGATAACTATTTAACAAATGTTAAAGTTAACATGGACGCTTTCACTGTCTTTAGCGACTTTCCCTCTTATGATCTCGTCTCTCTTTTCGAACACAATGAAGTGTTGAGTCTACTGACTCTCATGATAACGATGAAGTATGTTATCCCAAACTCGTGAAGATGTTCTATGCAAATTTCAATCGTGGATTTTACGAAGGCAACGAAGACCAAAATTGGAGTAGTGTCAAAGGAACTTAAATTGTTCTCGATGCCGAACTTTTCAACAAAATTCTAAATTGTAGAAGCTTGGCCTAGGATTTCTCAACTTTTTCTATCGACGAAACTGATTTGGAAATATTCCATAACATATTTGATGATGGTGCTCTAATGGAATTCAAAAATTATTTTTTTCGTCCAAAAACATGAATTGTCAACCTTCTCCCCCAACATATCATCACTCCTCATTCCGAAAATTTCAACAATCCAACTCTTAAAGTCCAAAAGGCTCTCTATGCCATTATGGGAGGATATATTATCAGTTGGGCCGAAATGATCCTTAATGGAATTAAGCCCATAGATTTATCTATAAGAGAAAACACTCTTTACTACGGTGTTTATCTCATTCGCATTTTCAAATACTTTAATGTTGATCTTTATGGAGAAGAATTTGTCCCTAGAAAAGTGTTTGACGCATCAAACATTCACCTCATGCAAATTCCTCTCACCTTTAAACCATATGAGACATTCGAGGCCAAACAGGCTCGAATGCAACAAGAACAAGAGCCAATGGAAGTTGAAGAAGAAGAGGCTTCTTTGGAAAGTATTGAGTATCCTACCTCGAAGCGTATTTACAAAGGTACAACTGTTCAAAATCAAGTAAAAATAGTCAACAATCAAAAGAAGTTTAACAAGAGGCTTTCCAAAATATCCAAATTCATGAACAAGATAGGAAGAAAGCTTGGAATTTCATCTTCCTCATCATCGTCCGAAAACTAGGCCATCTAGTTTAATCTATCTTTATATATTTCCTTGTATTTTCTTTTGAATCTAGTATTTAATGTGTGTTTTGTTTAGTTGGATGTATTTGCTTTCTATTAAGTAATGAATGGAGTTTTATTTCTAATAAAATCGTCTTTATATTTCTGGAAAAACTATAAAACAAATTATAATATTACAAGACTTCAAAAGAATACAAAAATTCAAAATTTTCAAAAAATTCACTATAGTATGTCGACATTACAAAAAGAGTATGTCGACATATAACTGACAGATTTTCAAGCTGTTTCAATTTTTAAAATTAAAATAAAGACACATGTCCATTCAAAATTCAACGAATTCCAGACCCTATTTAAGTATATTTCCTTCAGAAAAAATCATTATTCCATTACACCTTCTCCGTTTTTCATTTCTCATCAAATCCATGGAAAATCCTATCCATAATATAAGTGAAAATCTTGATGATTCTTTAAATTCCTTTAAGAAAACTCTCTCCATAGTACTACGAAATCAGTGCAAACTAGAATTAATTCAAATGAGGAAGCTAGAATTTCAGGAGAAACATTTTGATGTAATTCGTTGGGATACCTCTTCTCATTTCAGAAATGAAAGCAACCAAACATCACATAACATTGAAGAAGAGTGGAAAGGCATCCAGAAGAATCCAATTGCTGGACAAAATGAATGTATTGAAGTTCCAAGAAAAGTTTAATTATTCGATACGATTTGATTGGTGTGTTTAAGTATTCTAAAACATATGGTGTGGTGTGATTTGGATTATATAGTTTGAAACTTGTATATATTTAGATATATGGTGTGATTTGTATATATATCAGAAAAACATATGTAATAAAGATACTTGGATTAGTTTGTATTTAATCATCATATTAGGTTTTATTATAAGTTTGTATAGATTAAGGGGGAGAATTTTTATTGAATAGTTACTTATGCTCTATTCGGGAAGTTACACAATTTAGGGGGAGTATCTTTAGGATTTATTTTTGATAATGTCCCGGGGGGGGGGGGGGTTATAAAATATAGGCATAGCATATAGGATGCTTACAGACGAGGGGGGGTTATTGAAGGAACATCATCAAACAGGTATATACAGGTATGATATTTTATAAACTAAGGTTGCCATCATCAAAAAGGGGGAGATTGTTGGAGAATGGGTTTTGATGACAACAACTTTATTTCAATTATCATTGATTATAAAATATATGCTAACACTTTTTGTATAATTAATATATATATATATATATAAAGAAATTATATATAGGAAATATTACTGTAGACTATACAGTTATAAAGATGATAGAGATTCAAAGATCAGAGAAATTTCAAGACTCATGAGTAATCAAGATTTCAAAAGTTCAAAAGTTCAAGATTAATATAGTTATAGAGTCTAGATTTTGGAAGACTCTAAATAGCACTTCAGGTTCAAATTCTAATTTTCAATTCTATCCTCAATCCTCTCTATTTTATTCTTCTATTTATTTTTATTTTATTCATCTTTGTTTTCCAAACTTAAGTTTTATATATTTATATACTTTATATTTATATTCTTATACTTTATATTTATATTCTTATACTTTATATTTATGTAGTTCAAAACCTTATAATTTTATAAATATATTTATATAGTTTAAATTCATGTTTTCATATGTTTTTCTATCATATAATATCAATTTACAACACTAGATTTTTACTCAAGAATTTCCAGAATTATCTTCATATCAAAACACTTGAAAAATGCTTTGAAAATCAAAAATATATAAGGGTATGTCGACATACCAAAAAATCATGTAGACATACAATTGTCACTTTTTTCAGTTTTGAAAGGAAGTGTCTGTTCACTATTTGAAATGATTCAGGACCATTGCAACCTTTCATACTCTATAAAAATGGGTTAAAACCGAATTTTTTATTATCTCTTCTTCTCTTACTTCATCCTCTTTCTCTACATTATTATATTTAATCATTTTTTTGGTTTTTACACTTATACTCTGCCGAATTCAATTCCGTTTTGCTCAAACTTCTTCTCTCTACACCCTCGACTCTCTACTCTCTAAATCAAGTGTTGTTGAAGAGTTATAGGGTTATTTGTAATTGTTGATGAAATAGGAATCGGTGTGTCCTTATAGCCATGAAATCAGGGAAAGAGGAACCGGTGTGTCCTTGTAGCCGTGAAATAAGAGAAATAGGAATCAATGCGTCCTTGTTGCCGTGGAATCAGGGAAATAGGAATCGGTGTGTCCTTGTAGCCGTGAAATTTGGGAAGTAGGAATCAGTGTGTCCTTGTAGCCGAGAAATCAAGGAAGTTGTACTTGACTACTGGAAATAGTAATACAATTCTGCGCAATCCAGCGTTGTGCGGGACTGGACGTAGGAGCAATCCGAACCAGTATAAAATCGGGTGCGTTCTTTCCTTTTCTGCATCTTTATTTCTGTTTACTTTGCATTTGTGTTTGAATCTGTGTTTGTGAGTATGGTATTTGATTCATTTCGTAGTTCACATTAGTTTTAGATGTTGTTTTAATTCTTACAAACATTATTCCCCCCCCCCCTCTAGTGTATGCTTTGCCTTAACGATCCATTCCGCATTCCCTAACAATTAATACCGATAAATGAAGTAGAATCCCCGTCGTTTCTGGGCACCAGAAAATCAGACAGCCCCTCAACAAACAAAAGATCTTCAACCCTCTCCTTGCTCCCTTTAGGGGTTTCGATATCTTGCCCGAGCATCGTAATTCGTCCCAAGACCCTGCTTTGAGGATATGGAGAGAGAGAGAAGGAAAATACATATCCGGATGCTTGCCACAATTATCACAATAAACCAAAGAGAGAGCCTTTTCATAATATTTGTCGCTATATTTGGGAGATGTACCGTCAGAAGTGAAGAAATTTTGTCCTGGGTTTCATAAATTATCCGGTTAGCTTGGCAAAGGGTCGCCGCCTTTACTATCAGTTCCCTTGCATGCTCTGCCAACATGTCCAACTGCTCGTGCATAAGAGTCGAAACTTTGGCGGCTAGGATCCGGTTGCCAGTTTTTTCCCTTTCTCGAAACAATCTCAGCTGACTACAAGTTTCCTTATTTTGCCTTTTCGCTGGAATGAAATCATGAATTTTGGATTCTAGCGCGAACTTCTCTTCCTTCAGCTCTCTTGCGTCACGAGATAACAAAGCCGCCGTCATCCCGCGGTGTACCAACCACCAGATATCTGAAAAAGGAACGGTGTGTAGTTAACAAGCGCATAAGGTAAACAAATAAAGAATTTAAGGGAATAAAGTAGGAACCAAGAGTTGCCGCTTAATGAGATGAAGACAAAAACTAGACCAATCTGTAAAAGCGAACCCTGAAGTATCGAACCCATCAATACAAGGTAAAACAAACCTGACGATACTATCAAAATTCGGAGTTGGTGGAAGAGGATTTACATAATCACATTGTGATAAGAGGGGAAGGGTAATTCGCATCCTCCCAAATCCGAAATCCCTTGAGAATCGGATCTTAGAAGACCAGCAACAAAACAACTTCCTGTGGTGTCCACTTAAGAAGGACATATCTTAGGAGAATCTCCAAGAAAGGGGGAGGGGATAAATAACGACCTACACCCAGGCGACTCAACAATCTCGTCACCAAAAAGACAGGAGACTAGATTTTCCCTCTTGTGTTTCTTGGTAGGTCCACTGCTGGTAGCTGAGGTCGTTCTCCTCTTAGATGAAAACCCAAGATGAGAAGAGACAGTGGGAAGCAGAAGCGAATCATCTTCAAGAAACGTTGAATGCAAGAAAAGAGGAACTTCACCCACTGCATCGATAACTTGAAGCTCTTCCGCTTCAAATTGCTCTTTTTTCGGACAAAGCCCAAAAGATTTGCTCAACCTGGAGACGCTTGATTGTGGAATCTCAGACATATTCCTGCCAGGTGATGCTATAACATAAATATGTGTTTTAACCTAATTTTCATTTTTATAATTGAACATAAATAGCACACAAGCAAGCAGGCGACATAGAATTATGTTATCCCATTGGACAACGATCTTGATTGCAAAGATCGATGTCAACAGATTAAACTACCCCCTATTACGAGTTGTCTGTTTATACGAATCATGTTTCTCAGAACCCCGATAATGACCGGGGAGGGGTACGACTTATTAAATGTCACCAATAATCATTATCCCAGGCAATCGTAGAGAGTTTAACCTTATACCGGAATCATCAATCCCTAATTCAGAGCATAATACCAGTCAGTGATGGGGGTTTGAGCAAGTAAACTTACAACTAATTAGACATGAGATCCTGGGGAACAGTGTGACCAATTTCGATGAACAACAACCTTGCTTAAGTAAAATGTTATACAGGAAAAGGGAGAAAGGGAGAAGAAGATTCCCTTTTTGGGAAAAGGAGACTCGCTTTTCCTCTTAGCCATGCTCCTTAAATCGGATTGATGAACAAGATTCATCCTAAGAAAGCAAAAAATGTTGGTCAGAGGTAAAAAAGAGAGAGAATAATTTGCATTTAGAATTCAGGATTAATATGGACCACACGAAGAGAGTCCAATCAACTCCCCAATTGGAGGAAATCAAAAGATGCAGAAATAATACTTCGAAAAATACAAAGAGTTCGACTTGGAAAGTCAAAAATACCCCTTCACTAGGGGGGCAAATTTACTGCTGAAATTAACAATGAAATAGGCTGACGGTGAAGGGGTATCAGATGACCGCAAGCACATAGAAATCCTTTAGAAAACAAAGTCAAACACTAAAAGGAGTCAAAATAGGGAGAAATGGTCGGAAAGCTGCATCGACCGAGACCGTCTAAAGAGAATGGACCATAAAAGCTAAGAATCTAGCCAACAGGGTCTACCCGATAAGGTCAAACCGGCAAGATCCTTCCAACGGCGTCAACCCGGCAGGGGGTTCTACAACGAAAGGTTATCCCGGTCAGAAATCAAGAAAGATGAAGGTAATAGCTCCATCAATTGAGACCCGAAAGGGCCTTCGGTCAACCCGCTTAATACCGATACGCAGGAGGCGAAAACGCCAAGAGCATCAAGCCAGAGACACACAACGGTCATCTGGAACTAGTTTCTAAAACATTTACTGTACAAACCTTGAAAGGTCGCATTGATAAACATCAGATAAATCACCTGGGGCCACTTTCTAAAGAATCACGTTATAGCTGGAAATCCCACCGAACGGTAGACCGGAACCCCGGAAGGAATACAAGCTATCCCCACTAGTATGTTTAGCACAAACACCGACGGTGATTTCGAACCGGCAGATACCCACGTACATAAAGGGGACAGGCTCCTCTAAGTATTCATGGGAAAACCGGAGGCCTATATCCGAAGGTCTATAACCGAAAGCATACAACCGGAGACTCATGATACCTTCCGAAGAGCAACTGTAACAACAAACTCATTCCAATCTCAAGGAAGCTCCCGACTAGCCGAGACCTTCATTGCGAAAACTGAAATTAACACGACAAAGTGGGAAGAAGCAAAAATATCTGGAACCCAGGAGAAAGGCAGCTAATAAAGGCCCTTACAGGTCCGGCGGCCTAATAGCAGAAGGTGCTTCAAATCCAATATAAATAAGACCCGATGGGCCATGCTTGAGAGGACTTTTCTGATTCCTAAATTCTCCACTCTAGATAAGATCCAAATTCTTAAAATTAGCTAGAGACTCTGGCTCGAATTTTTGTGTTCTTCCTTTTTAAACCCTAACACTGAAATAGACTGATAAATTTCTTCGATTCTGTTCCTGTATTAAAAGTGAAGAGATTAATAAAGAGCAAATCTACATCCATGATGTTTTCTGTGAGTTTATCATGATTTTCCTTAATTGTAATTGTTACAATTTACTATTTGCTTCCTATGTATGCATGGACTTTTATCCAAGTCTCTACTGATAATCGGAGGAAACATCCTCTTCTATCAAATTAATTCCTTCCAGCAAGTTTAGGTCCCATTTATGGGTTTCAATTCCTCTGTGAGATCGATCTGGATATTCAGAGACATTGAACTGACTCAAATTCGTGTAGAGTAAACAACCTAATTCTCCCTTAAATCACGTTCCATCAACCTATTCACCGTTATTGACGAGAAATATAGTTAATATGCGTGTGTGTGTATATATATATATTCTAGATGGAGGTGTTAATATATATCTATACTATATTACAATTACTGAGTTAGCTTTCAAGCACTCACAGGCCTTCTCGCACTTATCTAAAGATGAACAGTCGCCCGTGCTATTCCCAATCGTTCTCGCTAATTCTTAACTTCCCAGCTTCTTCAGCTTATATCTGTTTCTTCTTCATCTAATTAAAACCGAGTAGAAAACGACGAGCCTCCGTGAAAATTTGTACACTCGAAGGTCGAATTTTTCATCTGCTCTCTGCTGTTGGGCTGCTCTTCTGTTGCTAGACAAGTATTAGCTTACCAAACCATTTTCTACGAAGCACTAGCTCATCAAATCTATCAAATTAAACAGCACGACTTACTTTCCTGAAATGTTTTCTTCAAAGTCCTAACTCATCCAATTAATGTATCATGATTTAATTCTTCTCTACCCTGTGATCCTGAACCTAATTTCATTTTGGGGATTCGATCGAACTGAAGTTCAACCAAGCTACTGAGCAACACTTATCGTTAAGATTAGGTTTCCTCAACGGCTGCTGTTCGTGGCAAACTCGGTTGTTTGCAGTCTTTCCCGTCGCTGTTTTTGTATTGACCTCCTACCCTTGCGCAGCTTGATTCGATTGGTCATCCCATTGTTTTCTTGTCGGATTCAGCGACAAGTTTCTATATTTGTCCGATTGCCAGCCCTGTTTGAGGTAAAGATTCAAATTTTTGTCGATGCATCCATTCTATTACTATTTCTTTGCTGCTTGAGCTAGAGTGTGCTTTGCTTTTTGATTTTGCTCTTTGCTCATACTACTATAGTATAAAAATGTCAAGCAGTTGGTCTACAGAGAGTACAAAGTTTAACACCTTATAGTTGTTGACTTTGTTGTAAGTGAAATTTATTTGAATGAACCAGATTACATAAAAGCAAAAATTAAAAAATCAAACTACACTTATGGTCATTTATACTCATTTTAATTTCTATCTTAGTTACTGCATTATATTCATATATCAGCCAGCATTGTTTGGATGCAGGTAATTTTCAGAATTGCTTGGTATTTACTCTTTTTTTTGTGGTATGCACTCAAGATTTAACAGTTGTTTGGATGCTTAATATGGAATGATGCGCTATCAGTTACTACAAATTATTTTAAACTAACATTTTCGTATTCTTTTATCTTCTATCTTTTTTTAATAGTATTTATTCGGAACTATTTAGAGATTTCATCCCTATAGTGAATTTTTTCCTACTTTGTTTGGTTTATTTGATTTGTCATTTTCATATTGAGCTTTACCTATGTCTACCAAAAAGATATTCACTGTAACAATTTGGGTTTATTGAATAGTGCTTAATCAAACTATTTTGCTATATAATAAACCAAACATGCTGCATAGGTCTGATGTTTAACTTTATACCTACAACATCTACCGGGTACTTGAATATAGTTTAACACTGTGAATAGTTAATCTAAAAGTCAAAACAGATCCAAGGAAAATTGTTTGTTCATTTTCTGTTCCATTTTTAAAAAAATTCTTTATTGTTTGAGCTTGATTGTGTTTTTCTTTTCACCGTTGAGAATAAAATATCAAGCAGTGGGCCGACAATGAGTACAACAGTTTAATACCATATAGATGTTGACTATGCTAAAAGTGAAATCCGTTTGTCGATTTAGATCTGAGTTGATGAATGAAACAAAAAAACTTAAAGTTTAAAAAATTGAAGGACATTTATGTGCATTTCTATTTATGTTCATTAAGTAGGATAAGTGATATAAATGAAATTCAAAGATTTTTTTTTTTGTGTGTGTGTGTTAATGTACCAAGTGCGTGAAGGATTCGAAGATGGATTCCATAATGTGCATAGTCCAAGATACAAATTAGATAATATTACACCTACAAAAATCATCACTTAAGCTTATATTCTACTCAAATTTATAAGGCATATTTTGTTTGCCTAAAATTTCATTACCGTATAAACTTTTACTTGGACATAAAGATAAAAATATTCAATTTTGATTTAAAAATACCCTAATACGTGTTAGTTTTAAATATGTATGTCCATTTCTATGTCTAAAGCTATCCGGTTTGTTGAAGAATAGTACATTTTTTAATCTATAATAAACTTCCATCCTTTTTTCTCCAGTGCATACCACAAATAGAATGGTACAACAACGTGAAAGGTTAATAATGATCATATTAGTAATGCTTCACTATTTGGAGACTGCCAATAATTCATAACATTAAGAAGTCAAAGAGCTTTTGCTGCTTTTAGTGGAATGGTTGCATTAGAAGAAAATAGTGTTAAATGTTACACATAAGATTTTGCATAAAATTTGCACATAATGTGTTTCAAGAGAGTTGAAATTTGCAATATTTCTTATTAGTTTTTAAATATATTTGAATAAATATGCACCACCTCATTTATTTTATTGTTACTGCGGATCTTCATTTACCATGACTGTCCAAATACGGAGTAATTCTTAGAGGATTTATTTTTATTTTTATTTTGCTTGAGCATTCCATTCCCACGTTAACGAGACTTAACATTTAGTGTGGTGATTTTTTTTCTTTGCAAATTTATTGTTTCTGATTTTGGGCTTTAATTTTAAGTTTTTCTATTTATTACCTCTGTTGGTTGGCAGCTTGAATGCTTATTGCTGTTCAAATCTGCTGGCGAGATATTTCCCAATTTAACTCAAGTATCGTGATTTCTTATTCATTCTTTAGATCATTATATTTTTTAACTCGAATATACATAATATTAATTTCAATAGCTATTTTCAATATTGACGTTTTGTTATTGGTCGTTATGTTTGAGACAAAAGCTAGAACATAATCTAAGTAAAAATTTTGTGAAATTTCTCTTTTGGCTTTTTTCATTGTATATTAAGAATTTAGGTATCAAAAATGCTTTTGGATGGTTTTTTCTTCAAATAACATGAGTACCCATAACATATTAACTGGATTATTTTTACAACTAATATCATCTTTTGCAATTCAATGCTCGAACAAGCCATTCTAAATATTGTTTTCTACATTCTTTTAGACAAAATAAATTATTTTATTTTATGCCATGTTGTTGTTTTTTTGGATAAATCATACATTATGGATTCAAAACAGGGTACAGGATTTACACTGAACGAATTTACTAATTGTCATTATCAAATTATGTGGCTTATTTTTACATTGTTGTCCTTTCATATTAAAATCATGAGAATTTCTATTGAAATGAACGAGTAATATTACGTTTGGTTTCATAAAATACAATAGCAACATGTTAAAGTAGGGTACAGGGAACTTTTCTTCTGTTGTACATTGGAGAGAAAAGCATGTCATGAAGTTGGCATAGGAAAGTGTGTTGTGCACCAGAAAATCATGGCAGGGCATTGTTATGCAACATTAAATCTCTTTCAAGTATCTTGGATACTTGATTACTTCACTGCTTGCCTTTTCTTTTTTTATTTGTGTTGCTCCCTTTTCTTAGGCACGTGCTTTCATAAATTTAGGCATATGCTAGCTGATTTTTTTTATTGTGGTTGCTACTCTTATAATATCCTGTTTTTGTGTAGGATATTTTTAAAAGGTGTCAATCCTTTTCTGCTTTATTATGTATCGAAGTATTTCTACAAGAGCAACCACAATTTCTTTGTTGGAGCAGGCAGTCATTCTACAGTGGGTTTGAAGGTTATGATCAGAATTAAAATTGGTACTCCATACGATCTTTCTTATTCTTTTTCCTTTTGAACTTGCTTCTAAAAGGTATGTATTTTTTTCCACCATAAAAAACGTATCATTATTATGTAACCAAACTGCGACATCTGATGTCAAATAATATTTGGATTGCTAGATTGTTGCTAATATCTAAGTTACAAATTGGCTGTCGAGATAGGTGGTTTCAAACCTACCAAAAGATATGCAGACTAAAAGGTACTTTTATGTTTATTATTGTCATTTATGTTTATGTTCTATTTACTATCTGCTCTTACTTTGAGATGGAACAAAAATATGAAATATCACGTACGTCTGTCAAAATATAGGTTCTGTGATGGTATTTAAATTGTATTGCATGCTCATCAGACCATCAAAATTCAGCTGTAGAAATTATTTTCTCATCAATCCAGATTTTGCATTCTGTTGTGCGCTTTGGATTCATGTAGACGCATTCAGTTTAGTTCAATGCCACATAACTTGGATATAATGATTTGAACCCTACAAAAAATAGGACATATTGTATTATTACCCTTTTTGATTTGAAGTTCAATTAGGCAATGAGTGTTCAATAATTTACTAACTAATGTTTTATGATTTTTTTTTATAATCCAACATTGATATATACGTATTCATGTGTGTCTTTGTGTGTACTATCGCTAATTTTATATCAAAAACATTCTTCTAAGGTTCAGCTGACTTAAAAAAAGATTGTATGTTAACTTGCAATATTGAATATTGCGATATTCATGTCATATGCTTATTTTCCATTGCTTCAGTCAGAAAAATAATTGTAGTGCCTTTTTTACTTTAGATCTATAGTACACATGACAAAATCACAAGCTTAATGCCCTCTTTGATTATTTGCTCCTGAAGTCCTTACCTTTTCCACTATCATTTAAATATCCTCTTTTATTATTAGCTCTTTAGATCATTACCCTTTCCACTCTCATTTACGAAATCCTAAAGTGTGTTCTATTTCCGTTATTTACCAACAATGCAAATGTTTTAAGACTGCACGTGCACTCTGATTTTGTTCTTCTTTGCAACATTTATACTGGAAAATTTTACAATATTCCTCTTCGTACACTATTTCTTTCTGCCATTTACACTTTTATTGCTTGGTGCAAGTGTATGTTTTATATCATGTATCACTTGGTTTACCTCCTAATTATTGCATATATTTGGTTGTTTATACTTAAATCTTTAATCATTATTATATGATTCATCTGTCTTACAATCTATGAAACATTTAAATTTTCAATATAAATGAACTAGCTATGATGAGCTATATCTTTTCTCCATGGCCTGCCATATTTTATGGCATTAATTTTGACTCTTCTCCTTCTTAAATGGAAGAAATTGAATTTGTGGTTGCAATTCATTTTGCATTTTCATTTACAGCAAGGTACTTAAATTAGTAGATGCAGCTATTAGTTTTAATGGGTATTTATTACACTGTAAATTACTTGCCAACTAAATAAGAGGTTCCTTACATTAGTATTGCACAAATAGTGATGTTGCACTGAAAGAAATTTCCGTAGGGCTTCTCTAAATATGTATTATTTGTACAAAACAAATCGAAATCCGTCTATAATGCTAAGACATATCGACATGCTAAAGTCATATAAAGCTGCATTAACAATAAAACGGTTAGAAGAGAGTAGATTTGCATGAATTTTCTTTTGTGTTACAGAGTGCTATACTAACTATTTCCTTCTTCCATGTTTTTATAATCGAATTTTACTTTTATATATGTAGTATTATGATTTGTGGGTTCAATCATTGAAAATAAAGTCCTTAGATTGTGTTTTTATGTCTAACCATCTCCGTTTGAAGGTGTGTGAACAAACTACATGTTAGTATGGATTTCATTTACTTTGAGATTTTTCACTACATCAAATGAGGTCATTATTTGTTTTGTTTTTTTAATCTCTGTTTGCATGTTTTATCCCGACTATTTTTTTCTTATGAGATTGAAATGATGAATTAAATAGATTTCAACCTTATATATGTGAGGCAAATGAAGGCTATAAAGAAACCACTATAACAAGGGTGGTGTTATTTCATTTTTGTCATTGTATTCCAATTTGATGAACATGCACTAACAGTTTTTCTCGGTTTTGTTTTTTCAATGATTAAAATTTTATCAGCCTAATGAAAATATCAAACAGTCATTACTTCTGAAATTTTAAATATTTCAGTGATTAATTAACATCTACCCTTTCTATTTACAAGTTTAACTTTATAATATAATTTAATTTTATAAGACCAAAGCAAACTTCATGATACATCATCTCTTTTGAGTTCTGAGATCAGGTAAGTATTTTTCATCTTTTATTTTAGTTTTATTTTTCTAGTTAAATCCATTGTTCATAATCTGGTTTGAGTTTCTTAGTCTACATATGCGTAGTTGTTAGAATATTTTTAATGCATATAATCTTAAGGTTGTTTAGCATTATTAATATGGCAATTTGCAATGAAGATGCATTTTCTTTATGCCATTGAACGTCTTCGTTACATTTCAAAGCCAACTTCTTCCATGTTTGCTTCAAATTAAATCTATTATATAAAAAACAGGTTTGCAAATAAGTTTATTAATTGTATGCATGGTTTTTTTCTCTATGGTTTTTTGGTATACATTTTGCATGCATATTAGTCTGCTGTAGCATATTATTTGGTATTTCAAGTATGTTTTTAATCTTTAGTAAGACACTCAGTAATATTTGGTTATTAAATGTATATAACTTATTTATCAAAATTAATTTCTAACAATGAATGTTCTCAATGGTTATGGTGTGTATATGTATATTAATGTCTACAGATCATCTCAGCCCAGGTCATATGAGGATGTTGATTAATGTGGGCTATGGGTTCATGGTCTGGAAATAAATATTCGATGAGGTACGAATTTTCATGCTAATATTTATTTCCTTCCTTATTTTACCACAGTTTCATTTCCTATTACCTAATTGCTCCCTATTGTATGCCAGCATTTATTTTTATATGCAGATTTATTTCAAAAAACTGGAAAATTTAGTATCCATATATCACACTACTTTTGCTCAAAAATGATAATTTAATTTGCTACAGCTGTGCATTTCGTTTTATTCTTTTCCACAATTACTATTTGTAGTTTTTTGGTATCATCCGTCATTTGTCAGGGAAGAGGAAGAAAATGTCATGCATCGAATTTGTCTTCAGAAGATGTTATTCATAGGAAAATTCAAATTAAGCAAATTTGCAAATTAGATGCAATTTTTTTTAAAGTCAAAATGATAACTTAAAGTATTTGAAGAAATTTAGAAGAAGAGAGGGAGAAAATTTCTAATATTAGTTAGGGGATGAAAAAATTTGCTTATTTACATATTATATAATGTACTGAGATAAATGGAACATAAACTAGTGTATATAAATTTTATATTATTTATATTTCCATTTTCAAATCAAAAATTAAACTTTTTCGTTATTTTCAATAAAAATGTTGTTTTCATGTTGAAATTGTTATTTTTATGATTTGTTGAATGAATAAAGGAATATAAGCTAACTGAATTTATTTATTTACTTTAAGTTTAAGATGTTAAAGTAGTTTATGTGTAAAGGCTTAGTGTAGAATAGTTACATGCTAATCAGAAGAACTTATTAACTATATAATTTTAAAAGGAAAGTATGCAGATACAAAATGTTGTTATGAATTAATACAATATTGTGACTAAATTTAAAATCCTAGGCTGCCTAAAGGTATTTTTACCATAAGTTATCATAAGAGAAAGGAAAGAAGTAAAAATGCTAAATTAAATGTAAGCTTTTGAATTGTTCCGCTTCACTTCATTTTATAGTAATGTATCCTAAAAGAATCAGAAAGAGAGCGGAGAAGGAAAAAAATGCTTAAATTAAACGAGAGCCTTTGAAATTCTTTCACTTTAGTGTTACACTAAATATACTGCAAGTGAGTCGTGATTCTTTGCTTTTAATTCTCTCATTTTCACCTTTTCTCTCGTAACATCATATGTCACCGATTTTATAGTGTTATTTACATTTATGTGGTATTATTATTTCTCTTTTTAAGCATTATAAGACCTTCGTTGTTCCAAGTAGAGACTGCTACGTATTCACCTTTCCAATAAAATAAATGCAGTCTGCTCAAATTAATTCAATTTACTTCATTAGAATATATTATCTTTAATAACAATTAAAGATATATATATATATATATATATATATATATATATATATATATATATATATATATATATATCAAAATTTATAGTTACTTTAGTTTATTTTTGTATTAAATTTATAAAACTAAATTTAACTATTTAGACATAAATGCAATATATTATAACACAACGAATGGAAACTTTGTAACTGATTTTGGCAATAAACGTTGGTAATTAACTTAAATTAAATTCAAATTTCTCTATTAGTGTAAATCTTTTTTAGCTTTCTATGAAGAATACCAACCTTAAATTAGCAACCAATGTTATATGCATATCTTACGTACAAAATATCAAAAGCCTCATTACTCGTAAGTTAAATATATCAATCAAAATCAATCAATTTTTGTTATTATTTTTTGCAACGATCACTTGTGTGTGTGTGTGTGTATATATATCTATCTATATATATATATATATATATATATATATATATATATATATATATATATATATATATATATATATAGTAACGTCCTGCCTTTTCGACCGCTTCAAGTCAGCAATTAAACCAATTTAAACCGCTCGAAACAGCAAATTATTATTGTATATGAGGTTTAACAGAACCAATACACAGAATCATAGAACATAATAACATGTAGTGGAATAATTTTTACAAAAATACCAGAATTTTACAATATTTTTACATAGCAGAAAATACATAGCTTTTACATAAAATAAGTTTTGAAATTTTACGATCCAAAGCGTGCGCGTCTTCACATGCCTCTCTAACTTCGACAACTGAAATATTTAAACTGTAACACTCGGTCTGATCCGAGCATTACATGCCAAACACAAAACACTCGAGTCAGAATCAAGCTTTATTTAAGTAAATCAACGTCAATTAACCCCTAAAATATAACGGTTAATCCTAACTTAAGATTTAAAGTTACTAAAATATATTTAAGTCGCATATATTACAGTCAATTAAGGTGCTGCATGTACACATTTATTTCAGGTGACAATAACCAAGTATGGGACATGGCAAGAGCAAAGTGGACAACCCAACAGCAAAAGCAAATGATACATTCAAGCAACATGATCAATAATACAAGGCCAAACAGGGTAATGTTTATGTTCATGCAAAGGGAAGCAACATAAAACATATTGTAATTCACTGTCTTGGCACAAACAAAAAACTAAAAGTATAACAATTATGATAGTTACCGAATATTAAGTGTCAATTAATAAGTGTCCCTACAAAATAATTTCACCTATTCAAATTCAAAAGGATTACATCAATGAAGATATATATTAATTTCAAAAAAGTATACATATAACAAACATCGTCTTTTTTTACACATACAAACGCAAATTCCGGACAAATGTAATTAAATTCTAACAAACTGAAAAATGGTGAATGCTCAGAATTAAGTATAGATTCATAAAAGAGATGAACTCAAATTTTGACAACTTTTAGATTATTATAAAATTCAAATTTAACCAAATTTGACACAAAATTGACATTGTCGGAAAATTTAATATTTCAATAGATTTGGAAGGTCAATATATTCATTAATTCAAATATAATATTTAAATTTAATTTTATAAATTTACATAAATTTATTTTACACAATTTTGACTTAGTTAAATAGTTACGTTTATTTTTCATCTATAAAATAAATCCTATAATTTCATTCAACTCCAAATAAAATGGGGTTTTTAAATATTTAAATTTAAAATTCAATCATATTATTAATTTCAAACTTATTTACAAATTAAGGTTGTTACAAACTCCCCTACCCAAATCTTTTCGTCCTCGAAAAGGAGAGGTTGTCAAAATCGTACTTATGTATGTAACAAAAATATTCTTACTTATACCAATTTTACTAAGTTTGAAACATTCGAAAATTCGTCATTACATTATTAGTTAAATTCATTTGTTATAAATATATTTATTTAATTTAAAAAATTTATTTCAAATATTTTTTTATTAAAGTTCAAGTTTTCTTATAGTCGCAACTTAAATTATTTATAAAAACTTAAATTTTGAAAATAATATTGTCATGTTTGAAAGTAACTTTTGAAATTAGAAATAATATTTTATTAAAAATCCAAAATTGTTGTATTTCTCAAGTCGTTTAAATCTTTTCTTTCTTAGTTTATTATATTGCAGTTATATAAATTTAATTGCAGATTATTGATTTGTTATTTAATGTTTGAAAATACTTGATAACTCAAAGTTTAACAAATTTATTGTCGAACTGACAAACGTTAGTCATACGCTGGCTAGGCGTATGACTAAAATATCTAAGTACTAAATATGTTTGTTTCAACTTACAGTGAAAATATTCAAAACATTTAAAATAGATATGGAAAATACGTTCCTTTATGGATTGCAGTTACTCGGCGGTTATGCCGCTATCCCAGTCGAATCGTTTGTACTGTAAGCGCCGCACCCTTCAAATTTCGCTATGACGTTTAGATCGTGGTTACACGGTGGTTACGACCACTATCTCAGTGGAACTGCTCGTAACTGTGATTTATGGTAACAACCATGGCGAAATTCGAGCGGTGTGATAGCTATGGTTATAAGCAATTCTACTAAGATAGTAGCGTAACCGCCGAGTAACCGCGATCCATGAAAGAACGTATTTTCATATCTATTTTAAATGTTTTGAGTACTTTCAGTGGGAGTTAAAACAAATATATTTAGTACATAGATATTTTAGTCATGCGCCTGACCAGCGCATGCCTAACGTTTGTAAGAACGACAATAAACTTGTTAGACTTCGAGTTATTAAGTATTTTCAAACATTAAATAACAAATTAATAACCTGCAATTAAATATATATAACTCCAATATAATAAGCTAAGAAAGAATTTTTTTGAATATCTTGAGAAACACAATAGCTTTGGATTTTTAATAAAATACTTGTTTCTGATTTCAAAAGTTACTTACAAACACAAGAATCCTATTTTTAAAATTTTATTTTGCTATAAATAATTTAAGTTGTGACCATAACAAAACTTGAACTTTAATAAAAAATTGTTTACAATAAAGATTTTGAATTTAATAAATAGATTTATAAAAAATGAATATGTAAGGATGAATTTTCGAATTTAAAATCCTATAATTTATTTTGTTTCAAACTTAGTAAAATTTGTATAAGTAAGAATATTTTTGTTATATACATAAGTATTATTTTGACAACCTCTCCTTTTCAAAGACGAAAAGATTTGAGTAGGGGAGATTGTAACAATCTGAATTTTAAATAAGTTTGAAATTGATAATTTGAATTTTTAATTTAAATATTTGGAAACTCTATTTTATCTGGAATTGAACGAAATAAATGAATTTATTTTGTAGATGAAAAATAATATGTATTGGTGAACAATTAAATTGAACAATTGTCTAATATAAATGTAACTACTTTACTAATTCAAAATTTCAAAATACTTCATATTTCAAATTAACTTATATTCCAAAATGTTTTATGTTTCATGTCAATTTACACTTCTGAACAACTTTATTTCCAAATCAATTTATACTCTAAATACTCTATACTCTAAACATACTTTATTTCAAATAAATTTATATTCTCAAAATACTTTAATTCAAATTCTATTTTATGGCACTTTATATCTAAAATTGATCTATTTTCCAAAATTCTTTATATCAAATTATTTTATTTTTTGAATCGATTTATATTTCTAAACACATTGTATTTTCAAATTAATATACACTTCAAAAGTACTATACAATTTCAATTCAAAAATATATTTTTTCTTGAGAAAAAATATATTTAAAATTTCAAAATACGTTGTCCCTAGAGATTCTGGTAATTCTTGTTAAACCCCATAAGTTAAGCTTTGTTAAACCAACTTAAACCGCTCGAAACGACAGATCGTTATTGCTTATGAAGTTTAACAGAATTACTAAACAGAATCACAGAACATAATAACATATAGCGGAATAAGTTGCAAAAATACCAGAGTTTTGCAATATTTTTACATAATGGAAAATACATAATTTTTACATAAATAAATTTACAAATTTTACGATCCAAAGAGTGCGCGACTTCACATGCCTTTATAATTTCGATGGCTGAAATCTTTAAACTGTAACACTCGGTCTGATCAAAGCATTCCATGCAAAACACAAAACACTCGAGTCAGGATTAACTTTATTCAAGTAAATCAACGTCGTTTAACCATTAAAATATAACATTTAATCCTAACTTAAGATTTATAGTTACTAAAATTGATTTAAGCCGCATATATTACAGTCAATTAAGGTGCTGCATGTACACATTTATTCCAGTTGATAATAACCAAGTATGGGACATAGAAAGAGCAAAGTGGATAACCCAACAGCAAAAGCGAATGATACATTCAAGCAACATTGGCAAGAATACATGGCCAAACATGGTAATGTTCATGTTCACTTTCATGGCAACGGGAAGCAATATAAGACATAATATAAATCACTGTCTTGGAACACACAAAAAACTAAAAGTATAACAATTATGATAATCACGAAATATTTAGTGTCAAATAAAAAGTGTCCCCACAAGATAGTGTCACCTATTCAAATTCAAAAGGATAACATCTAGGAAGATATATATTAGTTTCAGAAAAGTATACATATAATAAACGTCATCCTTTTTTACACTTACAAAAGCAAACTCTGGACAAACAAAATTAAATTCTAACAAACTGATAAATGGTGAATGCTTAGAATTAAGTATAGATTCATAAAAAAAGATCAACTCAAATTTTTGACAACTTTTATATTTTTATAAAATTCAAATTTAACCAAATTTGACACAAAACTGACATTGTTGGAAAATTTAATATTTCAGTAGATTTGGAACGTCAATATATTCATTAATTCAAATATAATATTTAAATTTAGTTTTATAAATTTACATAAATTTATTTTGCGCAATTTTGAATCAGTTAAACAGTTACGTTTATATTAGATAATTGTTCAACGTTACATATTATTTTTCATCTGCAAAATAAATTCATTTATTTCATTCAATTCCAAATAAGATGGAGTTTTTAAATATTTAAAATTAAAATTCAATCAAATTATTAATTTCAAACTTATTTACAAATTCAGGTTGTTGGAATCTCTCCTGCTTAAATCTTTTCGTACTCGAAAAGGAGAGGTCAAAATCATACTTATGTATGTAACAAAAATATTCTTACTTGTACAAATTTTACTAAGTTTGAAACAAAATAAATTATAGGATTTTAAATTCGAAAATTCATCCTTACATTGTTAATTAAATTCATTTGTTACAGATCTATTTATTAAATTCAAAATTTTTATTTTAAACATTTTTATTAAAATTCATGTTTTCTTATAGTCGCAACTTAAATTATTTATATCAAACTTAAATTTTGAAAGTAAGATACTCGCGTTTGAAAGTAACTTTTGAAATCAGAAATAAGTATGTTATTAAAAATCCAAAACTATTGTATTTCTCAAGACATTTAAAAAATTTCTTTCTTAGTTCAATATGTTGGAGTTATATAAATTTAATTGCAGGTTATTAATTTGTTATTTAACGTTTTAATATACTTTATAACTCAAAGTTTAACAAGTTATAAATATACTTGTTTCGACTCCCTGTGAAAATACTCAAAACATTTAAAATTGATATGAAATATACGCTACTATCTCAGTAGAATCGCTTGTAACCATAGGTATCACACCCCACGAATTTCGCGATGGTTGTTGCCATTTATCGCAGTTACGCGGCTGTGACGATCCCAAAATCCGAGGGGCGGTATTAAGGATAATCATTGGGAAATAACACATTAATCATCATAGCAGAGTACAGATAATAGCAGAAACAATAAATAAAATAATTTTACATGGATATGACAGCGGAATCACAACATGTAGGAGAATCAGAATAGCATAACGTGGGATATACTTAGTAAATAAAAAGGAAGGTGATCAGTCATCATCGCCAGAGGCGGAATACATACATGCAGTGAGACATAATAAGAGTATTAGTCTACATCGCCGAAGGCGGAATACATATACATATAATAAGAAATACGGAAAGTAAATCAGTCTGCATCGCCAGTGGCGGAATCATAATGTAAGTATAGTAATGGCGGAAAATGTCAAAGTCATCTCTGTGAAGTCAGCCTCGCCATGAGCCAAAAGTGCACTCTATGTAGCAGTGCAGAACCAAAAACCACCTGTCACCTGTGTACTAGGCTGCCCATGTGAAAATAAGGGCACCCGCGTTTGCAAAGTGAAACAAACAACGAGTCAGTCATGGGGACTGGTATGAGGAATCTATTTAACAGTTAAGCAACAGTAATTAGCAAATCATAGGACCACGCCACTTTCGCGGAACGGGTTTACTCCAGTGATTGCTAGTGCACTTAGAATAAAGTAAGTTCTTTTAAAACAATCGCAATGCTTTTAGAAAGAATGAAGCCATTATAAGACTCAAGTCCCATCACACAATGCAACGCAAGCCGGAGGATAGAGTTTTACCTTATAAGGGCCAAATATGCTTGATACGTATAAAGCAAAATCATTTGATATTATTACTAGTGCATATATGTTTCAGAACGAATAGCATCATAAATATCAATCATAGGCGGCATAGCTACCATCTACTATGTCGCCATACTAGTTCTACAATCAAGTCCGTTATTTTGTATTGGAAATTGGATTTCCGTCATGAGTCGAGGCAAGGGGCAAGCTCCTCTCCGCTTCGAGACATTCTAGCAAATGCCTCGGGACTACACACTCTGGGCAACCCCTGGATGCGGCTGGGCCGGTCCTCACTTACGTTAGAGGATTAATTATGCCTGAACACACGTTTCCCGGTCCCTGCAGACCTATAATCGAGGCGCCTCGCATTCCAACAACCACAAAGGTGAAAAGTAGATATATATGTCAGGGCTGGTAAGTCACTGACACTACCATAGCTAGAAAGAAACGTCGTGCTCTCCCAGCGGTCCGTATCCCGTTTTTAACTCATACCGGGGTGTGAGGTTCGCGAATCTACGAAATACACAAAGCTAGGCCACGTAGACCTTGCTTTGATCATCATCCACAAGACTTTGCTTTGCAACAGAAGCCTTGATCACAGCATCTTGGCATGCCACATAGGCAGTCCACTCCATACGATTGATTTCCATCGATATATAACCTCTAAGCTCGTACGTCTCAGAGAAGGGCGTTAAGCAAGAGAATAAATTCTCCGCCGCCAAACAGATATATATTTAACAGAGATCAATCAGTATAGAACAAAATCCAATGTCAGACACACAGTCCATTTACAAGTCCGTCCTGGGTCTGAACGAAGCCGGAGGCGTCAAATTCCTCGCAAATCCGTACAATCAACACATACGTTCAGACGGCTACTACTTCCGTCCCCTTCCGGTAGCTACTCCGGTTAGGAACCTCAGTAGCGCCCATCCAACCGATACGAAGATCGTCGGTCTTGAATCGTCTTTGCATTTTCCAATTCGAATCGCTCGATAAATTATTTGAAATGAGGGTTAGCTCGGCCTTTTCAAATAATTCACGTCATTAGAATTTAAATCGATTCATTTTATGGTTATGTTATTCGACATCCATCTTTTGGGTTCTTTAGTGTTATTTTCATGTCATACACATACAACCATCAAATATCAAACAATTCAAGCCAAATTGGTTTATTTGCAACCTATGTTGCTTATAATATTTTATAACGATTTTTCGCCATTTTTATTTATTTAAAAACGGCCATATTTAATTAAACGACGTTTCAGGTCGTGTCGTGGCACTGGCGCTGTTTTTCCCTTAATTTGTTTTACACATATCGGAAAATCTAACCGTTGGATTTCTACAAAGTCTATATCAGTGGGAAGATATTCCCAAAGTTAACCCAACGGTTCCAGTTTCGTGAGAATCCGACGGTCGGATCTTCCACACTAGTCGTTTGAAGTTATGGTTTCAAAATTCGAACTGCAGCGTCGTTATTCGATTAAATTAAATTATATTTATATATAAATATAAACGATTCTGGCGCTGTTTTTCTTCAGATTTGAATTAAACATTCCGGACAATCCAACCGTTGGATTTTTACAAGGTTGGTGCCGTTGGAAAGATATTTCCAAGGCGAACCCAGCGGTTGCGGTTTCGGGAAAATCCGATGGTCGGATTTCTCGTACTAATCGTTTCAAATTACGATTCCGAAACGCGAACTGCACGGCCTCTATTCCTTTTAATTATATTTATATTTATTTATATAAATATAGTTCAATCCATAATTTCAACTATAGCTCATTCTATATTTTCAACTTCGTTTTCACTTCAAATATTTCACTAACGCCTTAATATTTCGAAAAATTTCGCCATAACCTCCTTTGTACGGGGAGGGGTTTGGAAATTTATTGGGCCGTATTAGGTACCCAATAAATCCTAAAAAGCATTCACATATTTATAGTGATATATTTTGGTGTTTACGGGGGAGTATGTACTGATAATCACTCCAGAGAATAAATTCCCGTCACCCCGTTTCCGTGTGGAAATAAATTGTCCATGTGCCGTATCTAATAACTAGAGCGACGTGATTATTGTCAACTCTAGACCCGTGTGGGGTTTTTTATTAATCTGGCAGTTTATCGTTATAATTTATATAGTCCATATCAGTCATCAGTTCAACCTGTAGTACATAGTCATCGCCATACAAGCCTCTTGCTTGTATGGTAAATCTTCCACCTCGTCACACAAGCTCCAATTGCTTATGTGGAATATGATGAAGTATGCCTATCATCAAGAAGTATGCCATGTAGTGTAGTTCAAAATTAATTGTTACTATCCTATGGCGTTATTTATTATTTCACACAGAATAACCAGCACTCCGCATCCAATGGCATTCACAGGAGTTGATATATAAATAAAATTGCGCAGCCAACGCATCAAGGTTTACCTGTTTGTCGGGCACGCAAATAATTTCTTTACTCTACAGCTAATCCATTTTTCCTGTTCAACACATGTATATATATGCAGAACAAAGCTAATAATAATATTTCTAGCAAACTATTATTTATTTCAACACGTGTGTATTTTTAACTAAGCGTATACATGATAAAAGGAATATTTTTATCATCAAAAATATTTATTCGACACGTGTGTATTTTTAACACTTCATATTCATGATAAAAGGAATATTTTTATCATCAAAAATATTTATTCGACACGTGTGTATTTTTAACACTTCATATTTACTATAAAAATATAGTTTTCACTGTCGATTCATTTTATTTTTAAAAGATGGTAACATTCAACACATGAACTTCAATTCAACGAATGAATTGCAACTCAACACATGTATATCCGATGTAGTTTGTATATATATAAAAATGTGATTTTTATCGCTAAAGCCATTTGTTTAAATTCGAATAATATTCAACACATGAATTTCAACTCAACGAATGAATTGCAACTCAACACATGAATATTCGATATCGTTTGTATATATATAAAAATGTGATTTTTATCGCTAAAGCCATTTGTTTAAATTCGAATAATATTCAACACATGAATTTCAACTCAACGAATGAATTGCAACTCAACACATGAATATTCGATATAGTTTGTATATATATAAAAATGTGATTTTTATCGCTAAAGCCATTTGTTTAAATTCGAATAATATTCAACACATGAATTTCAACTCAACGAATGAATTGCAACTCAACACATGAATATTCGATATAGTTTGTATATATATAAAAATGTGATTTTTATCGCTAAAGCCATTTGTTTAAATTCGAATAATATTCAACACATGAATTTCAACTCAACGAATGAATTGCAACTCAACACATGAATATTCGATATAGTTTGTATATATATAAAAATGTGATTTTTATCGCTAAAGCCATTTGTTTAAATTCGAATAATATTCAACACATGAATTTCAACTCAACGAATGAATTGCAACTCAACACATGAATATCCGATATAGTTTGTATATATATATAAATGTGATTTTTATCGCTTAAGCCATTTGTTTAAATTCGAATAATATTCAACACATGAATTTCAACTCAACGAATGAATTGCAACTCAACACATGAATATCCGATATAGTTTGTATATATATTAAAATGTGATTTTTATCGCTAAAGCCATTTGTTTAAATTCGAATAATATTCAACACATGAATTTCAACTCAACGAATGAATTGCATCTCAACACATGAATATCCGATATAGTTTGTATATATATAAAAATGTGATTTTTATCGCTAAAGCCATTTGTTTAAATTCGAATAATATTCAACACATGAATTTCAACTCAACGAATGAATTGCAACTCAACACATGAATATCCGATATAGTTTGTATATATATATAAATGTGATTTTTGTCGCTAAAGCCATTTGTTTAAATTCGAATAATATTCAACACATGAATTTCAACTCAACGAATGAATTGCAACTCAACACATGAATATTCGATATAGTTTGTATATATATAAAAATGTGATTTTTATCGCTAAAGCCATTTGTTTAAATTCGAATAATATTCAACACATGAATTTCAACTCAACGAATGAATTGCAACTCAACACATGAATATCGGATATAGTTTGTATATATATAAAAATGTGATTTTTATCGCTTAAGCCATTTGTTTAAATTCGAATAATATTCAACACATGAATTTCAACTCAACGAATGAATTGCAACTCAACACATGAATATCCGATATAGTTTGTATATATATAAAAATGTGATTTTTATCGCTAAAGCCATTTGTTTAAATTCGAATAATATTCAACACATGAATTTCAACTCAACGAATGAATTGCAACTCAACACATGAATATCCGATATAGTTTGTATATATATAAAAATGTGATTTTTATCGCTAAAGCCATTTGTTTAAATTCGAATAATATTCAACACATGAATTTCAACTCAACGAATGAATTGCAACTCAACACATGAATATTCGATATAGTATATGTAAATAATTTCAATGAATGAAAATTATTCTAACACATAAATATTTCAGAAAATTTCGGCAGCATAACGGCAGGGTAGTTAAAACCGGGACCGTCCCTAGTACGGCTCCTCGCTCTACCTTAAAACCTCGCGGTTTTTGACAATGGGGATCATGCATCTAGTTCGCACGCAGGCGGCATGTTTTATTTTCAATTCCACAATCCTATTCTAATTTGTTTCAACCACAAGAGGGTATTTTTCAACCACAAAGGTATTTTTCAACCACAAAGGTATTTTTCAACCACAAAGGTATTTTTCCAACCATTCGTCATACCATATAATATCACGTCAATCACAAGCAATAAATATCGTCCATGGTTTGTGGACGAGGGGAGTATATATATATAATAATAATAATTCACTTGCATTTCATCACATTTAAAAGCATATATGTTTCAAACAACGCTTGTATAATTTATACATCGCTAATATAACTTATACAACACATGTACATGAGGTATACAATGCGTATATAATTTACACTTCGCTTATATAATTTATACAACGCGATTTCATTCACACAGATAATTTAGATTCCTCACATTGGTTCTTGCGGTGCTAAAAATCGTAGGAAGGTCAGAAAAATCCGCGGCTTCTTCTAGAATGTAGAGAGCCTCCTTGCGGTCACGGTGTCTCCTGTTTCATCGAATTTCGTTAAAGAACGAAAAAGATATTATCTTTCAAAGCTTTGCAACGCTTTATAGTGTTAAAACAGTTTAAAATTATATAAGCCGTTAGTTTTCAAACCTGTTCAATTCTAGGTTTGGATTTTTCTCCTGATTCGTAGCTCTATAGGATGATCGGACTGTTGGACGTCGTCGAGGGAGGAAAGAGCTTTCCGGCGCCACCAGTCTCCTGCAGTTCGACGTTGAGATGAACCCTGGGCAGCGGCTTAAACTTGCCGACTTTGAAGCGCCAGAACTCGACGACGGCGGCTCTGTTGGTGGCGAAGCTGGGTCGGATGTGGAGAGGGGAGTACGGCGAACAAAAGCTTCAACGGTGGTCGGCGGCGAAACGGCCTGAGGCGGCGGCGATATCGGCGAGAAGTTTTGAACGACGTGCGTCGTTCGATCGTTCTGGCGGCTAGGGTTTTAGAGCTTTTTTTTTTAAAAGAAAATTTCCTATTGGCCAGAATTTATAGGAAATTTTTAAATAGTGTTTTTGCAAGCGGACTCCTTTTTAAACCCAACGACTGTTGCCCCTAGCTAAATACCCCCATTCCGGACACAATGGGATATGTTTCGTTGGCCATTTCGACTGTTACAGTCAGTTATTTTTCAAATTAAAATATAAAACATTCGATATTTAATTTAAACGTACATTTCAATTTGCTAGGGCCACAAACTGAATCGAAAAATTCCAGAAAAATAAATCTAGCTTTGTTTTGATGATACGGTCCTAACAAAACCAGTTTCGTCGAATTCTGAGCTCGTTTGAAAAACGGCCATTTTCAGGTCGACCCATTTTAACAGAATTTGACCAAACACGTTATCTTTTGCCCCGCTCACATACTAGCTTCAAAAATTATGAAATTTGAAACTTAGCAATAATCTGACCTCCCGGACCCAACAAAAGTGGTTTCGTCGAATTCCGAGGTCGTATGCAAAATCTCAATTTTCGAGGGCTATATATACTATATAGCGACCTTTCTGAAAATTCGTTTGGCCATAACTTTTGATTTCCGCTATGAAATTTCGATTTTTCAGATTCGTTAGAAAGGTGTTGATAAACAGATTTAAATATTTTCAGTTTCGCCAAAATCCGTTATAATTTCCACCCGGCACAGTCAGACAAAGTTGGTATTCAAAATTTCAAACGGCCATACCATACCAAATTCTATATTTTATTGAAATATGCTATTTCAACTATTCAAATTTCTTGGTAATAACCTATTTTAAAAATTTTAAACTGGTTCACATTTTCCGGGTTATTACAATCTCCCCCACTTAAAACTTTTCGTCCTCGAAAAGGAAATAACAGTTAAGCAGGAAATAAAATGTAAATGCAAAGTATTGTAAAGGTACCTTGCACCGGAGTTAGTCAGAGATGTCCACTCTGCATTTGGGATAGGCTTGTTTAATGCTTTCCTCAGTCTCCCAAGTACAGTCTCTAGGATCACTACTCCACTGCACTTTGACTAAATGAATCTTTTTCCTCCTTAGCTCTCTGGTTTCTTTGACAACTATCTTTAATGGCTCTCTGCTGAGTGCTAATTCTGGAGTTATGTCAATATCATGTTGCGCTGCTTCTTCCACAATAAGGTCGGGATCATGAACATGTTTTCTGAGTTGAGATACGTGGAACACATCATGTATACCAGGCAACCAATTAGGTAATGAAACCCTATATGCAAGAGTTCCAATCCGTTCAAGTATAGGAAAGGGACCAATAAATCTCGGTGCCAACTTTCCAGTCTTGCCAAATCTGATTACTCCTCGCATTGGAGAAACTCTTAAATAAACATAATCGCCAATGGCAAACGATATATCCCTTCTTCTCGCATCAGCATAACTTTTCTGTCGGCTCTGAGCGGTTTTTAATCGCTTCTTAATGAAATCGACTTTGTCCGATGCTTCTCGAATCATATCGGGCCCTAACACAAGTCTGTTGCCAGGTTCTACCCAACATGCGGGAGATCTGCACGGTCTACCGTATAGTGCTTCAAATGGGGACATTCCCAAACTTGCTTGATAGCTATTGTTGTAAGAGAATTCTGCTAGATGTAAGTGATCTTCCCATGAGCCTCCAAAATCGATAACGCAAGCCCGCAGCAAATCTTCTAAAATTCTATTCACCTGTTCAGTTTGGCCATCTGTCTGAGGGTGGTAAGCGGTGCTTAGATTCAATTTGGTTCCCAATTCTTCCTGGAATGCTTCCCAGAATTTGCTAGTAAATAGGGGATCTCTATCGCTGACTATATTGAGCGGCACTCCATGAAGTTTAACAATTTCTTTGAAGTAAATCTGTGCCAGACTTTGAGCCGTTCTGTTGGATCGGACAGGTATGAAATGGGCAGTCTTCGTAAAGCGATCTACGATTACCCATATACTATCGTTTCCTTTTCTAGTTCGAGGCAAGCCATCGATGAAGTCCATCGAGATTTGTTCCCACTTCCATCCTGGAATTTCTAATGGTTGTAATAATTTAGCCAATTTCTGCTGATCACTCTTAACTAGCTGACAAGTGGGGCATCTGCTAACATATAATGAGATATCTCTTTTCATAGCTCTCCACCAGAATGTGCGTTTGATATCGTTATACATTTTGCTCACACCGGGATGGATACTTAATTTGGATTTGTGGCACTCATCAAGTATTTCTCTTCTGAGCTCGGGAAGGTTTGGGATGCAGATTCTACCCTTTAATCTTAGAACTCCCTTGTCATCGAGTCGAAAACTTGTGGATTCACCTCCTTTGATTCTTTGACTGATTCTTTGAATAAATTCATCGTCTTTCTGAAGAGTCGAGATCCTGTCTATTAATGAAGACGTGATGACAAAACTGGCGATGATTTCATTCTTTCTGCTGAGCGCATCTGCTACAACATTGGCTTTCCCTGGAGTGTATAGAATTTCAAAATCGTATGCCGCAAGGAATTCTAACCAACGTTGTTGCCTCAGGTTTAGATCTTTCTGGGTGAACAGATATTTCAAGGATTGATGATCGGTGTATAGCTCGAATTTCTCGCCTAGTAAATAATGCCTCCATATTCTTAAAGCGAACACGATAGCTAATAACTCAAGATCATGAGTAGCATAGTTTCTTTCATACGGCTTTAGTTGACGGCTGGCATAAGCGATCACTTGGCCTTTTTGCATTAACACTGCGCCTAGCCCTTTAATAGAAGCATCTGTCCATACAGTCAAGTCTTGGTTACCTTCTATTATTGTCAATACTGGAGCAGTTGTCAACTTCAGTTTTAGCTCTCGGAAAGCTTCTTCACGTTCGGGAGTCCATTTGAATTTCTCATGCTTCTTTGTAAGCTTTGTCAATACTCCTGATATCTTTGAAAAATCCTGAACGAATTTCCGATAGTAACTAGCTAATCCAAGGAAACTTCGAACTTCTGTGGGCGTAGTAGGTTGTTTCCAGTTCTGAATCGCTGTAATTTTGCTTGGATCTACAGCAATTCCTTCTTTTGACACGACATGGCCAAGGAATTTAACTTCATTCTGCCAGAAGACACACTTAGAAAATTTAGCTTTCAAGACATTTCTCCTTAGAATTTTCAATACTTGTTCTAAATGTTTTGCATGTTCTTCTTCCGACTTAGAGTAGATTAAAATGTCATCGATGAAGACTAGAACGAATTTATTCAATACACCACGGAACACTCTGTTCATAAGATCAACGAAGTATGCCGGAGCGTTACACAAGCCGAACGGCATTACTAACCATTCGTAGAATAAATCGGGACCCCTGAAGGCTGTCAAAGGAACACAGTCTTCGGCTATATGCAATTGGTGGAAACCTGTAGCTAGGTCCATTCTGGAGAATACGGTTGCTCCATTTAATTGATCTAACAGATCGTCTATTCGTGGCAAGGGATATTTGTTCTTCAGTGTTTGTTTATTGAGATCCCTGTAATCGACGCAAAGTCTTAGAGTACCGTCTGATTTCGGGACAAATACTACTGCGGCTCCCCACGCTGAAAAGCTTGGCCTGATCAGACCTTTCCAAAGTAATTCTCGGGTTTGACTACTTAGCTCTTCCTTTTCTTTCGGGGCCATTCTTCTTATTGGATGTACTACTGGTCGAGCGTTAGGAGTTAAATCTATTCTAAATTCAATTTCTCTTTGCGGTGGTAAGTTTTCTACTTCTTCAAACACATCCGCGTAGTTTTTCACGACCGGTATCTTTTCTATTGAAGGGGGAGTAATTTCTAAAGAAGACCAAAATTCTGTTCTATTAATTTCTGAGCCATGACATGGTATATATATAGGCCCAAGCTTCGTTTCGACTTTGACGATTCTCTCCGCACATCTAACTTCGGCCTTGTATTTGGTTAACCATTCCAAACCGAGAATAACATCGAATTCCGATAAATCCATAACAATTAAGTGGATGGGAAACTTGTAACGTGAATAAGAGATAGGCACTCTGCAGTATAAACTGAGACTAACGGAACTTCCTATTGGGTTTTGAACTTTAATTGGTTCCTTAAGTTTTCCTCTTTTCAATTTTAACTTGTGAACAAGGTTACCAGAAATGAAGCTACGTGATGCACCAGTATCAAAAAGTACAGAAACAGGAATATTTTTAATGGTAAGGGTACCTCCCAAGACATCGGGTTTACCTGATCCATCGGTGATAGCTGGCGGGGTCTTCCCGTCATAGACATGAGCCACCTGTGCATTCTGCTTCAGAGGGCAGTTCCTGCTATAGTGCCCCTTCTTGTGGCAGTTGTAGCATTCGGCTGAGTTATTTGCCTTTGGCTTCTTTGGGGCTTTGCATACATTAGAGAAATGACCGGGCTTCCCGCAATTGTAGCAGTTTCCTTTTGGGATCTTTGCGGGTTTCTGAGTAGCGGCCGCGGTAATGCTAGATTCGGGTTGATCTGTTGAGGCCTTGCGCTTATTTCCAGCTTGGCTTTTAGCACGGTCTTGGCTAGCATGCCTCTCATCCATGTCTTCGTAGTTGCAAGCCATCTCTACTAGTTCTGTAAAGGAGAGTTTGATGTTGCCCATAGCTCTATCGTGGTACTTGCGCTTCAGCCCAAATATGAATCTCTTATTCTTTGCTTTGTTGGTCGTAATCCGCTCTGAGGCATAGCGCGATAGTTGGGTGAACTTATTTAGATAATCCGGAATAGAGAGGTCTCCCTGCTGGAGATTAGCAAACTGCTCTCGCATCCTCTCTAGAGCTTGTTCCGGTACAAACTTCTCATTGAACAAAGTCTTGAACTGCTCCCAAGTCCGGATAGTACCAGCTGCATCTTCAGAGGTAATGGCATCCCACCACAACTCTGCTTCCTCCTGAAGGAGCCAAATGCCAAGTCTTGCTTTATTGTTGGTTCCCATACCCATACCTTCGAAGATTTTCTCACAGGTTTTCAGCCAAGCTATTGCCTCGGTCACTGTACCAGTGCCAGTGAAAGGTTTTCCCCCAAGATTTCTGTATCTCTTTGCCACTTTATCTAGCTCAAAGTCTTCTGGTGCTGGTGGCTGAACAATAGGGATTTCCACAGCTACGGGGATATTCCCCCGTCCTCCTGCTGCTCCTCCTCGGCCTCCACGGCCTCCTCTAGCTGCTGCTGCTCGTGTAGCCATCTAAGAGAATACTGTATAAGCAAGAAAAGAGTCAAGCTCACAGATTTGATAATTTTCATAAATGATAAAGCAGGGGAATACAAGGAAAGATAATGATGATGTACTGATCAAATTGTTTTGCTAATCTGCTTAGCTCATTCTAGGACATTACTAATCCTATCTCTAATGAGCTACTCGCATTAGAACACTACTGATTCTATTCTGACGAGGTGTTTGATGTGTTAGATCCCAGAACTAAGGTTAACCAAAGCTCTGATACCAACTGTGACGATCCCAAAATCCGAGGGGCGGTATTAAGGATAATCATTGGGAAATAACACATTAATCATCATAGCAGAGTACAGATAATAGCAGAAACAATAAATAAAATAATTTTACATGGATATGACAGCGGAATCACAACATGTAGGAGAATCAGAATAGCATAACGTGGGATATACTTAGTAAATAAAAAGGAAGGTGATCAGTCGTCATCGCCAGAGGCGGAATACATACATGCAGTGAGACATAATAAGAGTATCAGTCTACATCGCCGAAGGCGGAATACATACACATATAATAAGAAATACGGAAAGTAAATCAGTCTGCATCGCCAGTGGCGGAATCATAATGTAAGTATAGTAATGGCGGAAAATGTCAAAGTCATCTCTGTGAAGTCAGCCTCGCCATGAGCCAAAAGTGCACTCTATGTAGCAGTGCAGAACCAAAAACCACCTGTCACCTGTGTACTAGGCTGCCCGTGTGAAAATAAGGGCACCCGCGTTTGCAAAGTGAAACAAACAACGAGTCAGTCATGGGGACTGGTATGAGGAATCTATTTAACAGTTAAGCAACAGTAATTAGCAAATCATAGGACCACGCCACTTTCGCGGAACGGGTTTACTCCAGTGATTGCTAGTGCACTTAGAATAAAGTAAGTTCTTTTAAAACAATCGCAATGCTTTTAGAAAGAATGAAGCCATTATAAGACTCAGGTCCCATCACACAATGCAACGCAAGCCGGAGGATAGAGTTTTACCTTATAAGGGCCAAATATGCTTGATACGTATAAAGCAAAATCATTTGATATTATTACTAGTGCATATATGTTTCAGAACGAATAGCATCATAAATATCAATCATAGGCGGCATAGCTACCATCTACTATGTCGCCATACTAGTTCTACAATCAAGTCCGTTATTTCGTATTGGAAATTGGATTTCCGTCATGAGTCGAGGCAAGGGGCAAGCTCCTCTCCGCTTCGAGACATTCTAGCAAATGCCTCGGGACTACACACTCTGGGCAACCCCTGGATGCGGCTGGGCCGGTCCTCACTTACGTTAGAGGATTAATTATGCCTGAACACACGTTTCCCGGTCCTTACAGACCTATAATCGAGGCGCCTCGCATTCCAACAACCACAAAGGTGAAAAGTAGATATATATGTTAGGGCTGGTAAGTCACTGACACCACCATAGCTAGAAAGAAACGTCGTGCTCTCCCAGCGGTCCGTATCCCGTTTTTAACTCATACCGGGGTGTGAGGTTCGCGAATCTACGAAATACACAAAGCTAGGCCACGTAGACCTTGCTTTGATCATCATCCACAAGACTTTGCTTTGCAACAGAAGCCTTGATCACAGCATCTTGGCATGCCACATAGGCAGTCCACTCCATACGATTGATTTCCATCGATATATAACCTCTAAGCTCGTACGTCTCAGAGAAGGGCGTTAAGCAAGAGAATAAATTCTCCGCCGCCAAACATATATATATTTAACAGAGATCAATCAGTATAGAACAAAATCCAATGTCAGACACACAGTCCATTTACAAGTCCGTCCTGGGTCTGAACGAAGCCGGAGGCGTCAAATTCCTCGCAAATCCGTACAATCAACACATACGTTCAGACGGCTACTACTTCCGTCCCCTTCCGGTAGCTACTCCGGTTAGGAACCTCAGTAGCGCCCATCCAACCGATACGAAGATCGTCGGTCTTGAATCGTCTTTGCATTTTCCAATTCGAATCGCTCGATAAATTATTTGAAATGAGGGTTAGCTCGACCTTTTCAAATAATTCACGTCATTAGAATTTAAATCGATTCATTTTATGGTTATGTTATTCGACATCCATCTTTTGGGTTCTTTAGTGTTATTTTCATGTCATACACATACAACCATCAAATATCAAACAATTCAAGCCAAATTGGTTTATTTGCAACCTATGTTGCTTATAATATTTTATAACGATTTTTCGCCATTTTTATTTATTTAAAAACGGCCATATTTAATTAAACGACGTTTCAGGTCGTGTCGTGGCACTGGCGCTGTTTTTCCCTTAATTTGTTTTACACATATCGGAAAATCTAACCGTTGGATTTCTACAAAGTCTATATCAGTGGGAAGATATTCCCAAAGCGAACCCAACGGTTCCAGTTTCGTGAGAATCCGACGGTCGGATCTTCCACACTAGTCGTTTGAAGTTATGGTTTCAAAATTCGAACTGCAGCGTCGTTACTCGATTAAATTAAATTATATTTATATTTATATATAAATATAAACGGTTCTGGCGCTGTTTTTCTTCAGATTTGAATTAAACATTCCGGACAATCCAACCGTTGGATTTTTACAAGGTTGGTGCCGTTGGAAAGATATTTCCAAGGCGAACCCAGCGGTTGCGGTTTCGGGAAAATCCGATGGTCGGATTTCTCGTACTAATCGTTTCAAATTACGATTCCGAAACGCGAACTGCACGGCCTCTATTCCTTTTAATTATATTTATATTTATTTATATAAATATAGTTCAATCCATAATTTCAACTATAGCTCATTCTATATTTTCAACTTCGTTTTCACTTCAAATATTTCACTAACGCCTTAATATTTCGAAAAATTTCGCCATAACCTCTTTTGTACGGGGAGGGGTTTGGAAATTTATTGGGCCGTATTAGGTACCCAATAAATCCTAAAAAGCATTCACATATTTATAGTGATATATTTTGGTGTTTACGGGGGAGTATGTACTGATAATCACTCCAGAGAATAAATTCCCGTCACCCCGTTTCCGTGTGGAAATAAATAGTCCATGTGCCGTATCTAATAACTAGAGCGACGTGATTATTGTCAACTCCAGACCCGTGTGGGGTTTTTATTAATCTGGCAGTTTATCGTTATAATTTATATAGTCCATATCAGTCATCAGTTCAACCTGTAGTACATAGTCATCGCCATACAAGCCTCTTGCTTGTATGGTAAATCTTCCACCTCGTCACACAAGCTCCAATTGCTTATGTGGAATATGATGAAGTATGCCTATCATCAAGAAGTATGCCATGTAGTGTAGTTCAAAATTAATTGTTACTATCCTATGGCGTTATTTATTATTTCACACAGAATAACCAGCACTCCGCATCCAATGGCATTCACAGGAGTTGATATATAAATAAAATTGCGCAGCCAACTCATCAAGGTTTACCTATTTGTCGGGCACGCAAATAATTTCTTTACTTTACAGCTAATCCATTTTTCCTGTTCAACACATGTATATATATGCATAACAAAGCTAATAATAATATTTCTAGCAAACTATTATTTATTTCAACACGTGTGTATTTTTAACTAAGCGTATACATGATAAAAGGAATATTTTTATCATCAAAAATATTTATTCGACACGTGTGTATTTTTAACACTTCATATTCATGATAAAAGGAATATTTTTATCATCAAAAATATTTATTCGACACGTGTGTATTTTTAACACTTCATATTTACTATAAAAAAATATAGTTTTCACTGTCGATTCATTTTATTTTTAAAAGATGGTAACATTCAACACATGAACTTCAATTCAACGAATGAATTGCAACTCAACACATGAATATCCGATGTAGTTTGTATATATATAAAAATGTGATTTTTATCGCTAAAGCCATTTGTTTAAATTCGAATAATATTCAACACATGAATTTCAACTCAACGAATGAATTGCAACTCAACACATGAATATTCGATATAGTATGTATATATATAAAAATGTGATTTTTATCGCTAAAGCCATTTGTTTAAATTCGAATAATATTCAACACATGAATTTCAACTCAACGAATGAATTGCAACTCAACACATGAATATTCGATATAGTTTGTATATATATAAAAATGTGATTTTTATCGCTAAAGCCATTTGTTTAAATTCGAATAATATTCAACACATGAATTTCAACTCAACGAATGAATTGCAACTCAACACATGAATATTCGATATAGTTTGTATATATATAAAAATGTGATTTTTATCGCTAAAGCCATTTGTTTAAATTCGAATAATATTCAACACATGAATTTCAACTCAACGAATGAATTGCAACTCAACACATGAATATTCGATATAGTTTGTATATATATAAAAATGTGATATTTATCGCTAAAGCCATTTGTTTAAATTCAAATAATATTCAACACATGAATTTCAACTCAACGAATGAATTGCAACTCAACACATGAATATCCGATATAGTTTGTATATATATAAAAATGTGATTTTTATCGCTTAAGCCATTTGTTTAAATTCGAATAATATTCAACACATGAATTTCAACTCAACGAATGAATTGCAACTCAACACATGAATATCCGATATAGTTTGTATATATATAAAAATGTGATTTTTATCGCTAAAGCCATTTGTTTAAATTCGAATAATATTCAACACATGAATTTCAACTCAACGAATGAATTGCAACTCAACACATGAATATCCGATATAGTTTGTATATATATAAATGTGATTTTTATCGCTAAAGCCATTTGTCTAATTTCGAATAATATTCAACACATGAATTTCAACTCAACGAATGAATTGCAACTCAACACATGAATATTCGATATAGTTTGTATATATACAAAAATGTGATTTTTATCGCTAAAGCCATTTGTTTAAATTCGAATAATATTCAACACATGAATTTCAACTCAACGAATGAATTGCAACTCAACACATGAATATTCGATATAGTTTGTATATATATAAAAATGTGATTTTTATCGCTAAAGCCATTTGTTTAAATTCGAATAATATTCAACACATGAATTTCAACTCAACGAATGAATTGCAACTCAACACATGAATATCCGATATAGTTTGTATATATATAAAAATGTGATTTTTATCGCTTAAGCCATTTGTTTAAATTCGAATAATATTCAACACATGAATTTCAACTCAACGAATGAATTGCAATTCAACACATGAATATCCGATATAGTTTGTATATATATAAAAAATGTGATTTTTATCGCTAAAGCCATTTGTTTAAATTCGAATAATATTCAACACATGAATTTCAACTCAACGAATGAATTGCAACTCAACACATGAATATCCGATATAGTTTGTATATATATAAAAATGTGATTTTTATCGCTAAAGCCATTTGTTTAAATTCGAATAATATTCAACACATGAATTTCAACTCAACGAATGAATTGCAACTCAACACATGAATATTCGATATAGTATATGTAAATAATTTCAATGAATGAAAATTATTCTAACACATAAATATTTCAGAAAATTTCGGCAGCATAATGGCAGGGTAGTTAAAACCGGGACCGTCCCTAGTACGGCTCCTCGCTCTACCTTAAAACCTCGCGGTTTTTGACAATGGGGATCATGCATCTAGTTCGCACGCAGGCGGCATGTTTTATTTTCAATTCTACAATCCTATTCTAATTTGTTTCAACCACAAGAGGGTATTTTTCAACCACAAAGGTATTTTTCAACCACAAAGGTATTTTTCAACCACAAACAATTATTTCCAACCATTCGTCATACCATATAATATCACGTCAATCACAAGCAATAAATATCGTCCATGGTTTGTGGACGAGGGGAGTATATATATATAATAATAATAATAATTCACTTGCATTTCATCACATTTCAAAGCATATATGTTTCAAACAACGCTTGTATAATTTATACATCGCTAATATAACTTATACAACACATGTACATGAGGTATACAATGCGTATATAATTTACACTTCGCTTATATAATTTATACAACGCGATTTCATTCACACAGATAATTTAGATTCCTCACATTGGTTCTTGCGGTGCTAAAAATCGTAGGAAGGTCAGAAAAATCCGCGGCTTCTTCTAGAATGTAGAGAGCCTCCTTGCGGTCACGGTGTCTCCTGTTTCATCGAATTTCGTTAAAGAACGAAAAAGATATTATCTTTCAAAGCTTTGCAACGCTTTATAGTGTTAAAACAGTTTAAAATTATATAAGCCGTTAGTTTTCAAACCTGTTCAATTCTAGGTTTGGATTTTTCTCCTGATTCGTAGCTCTATAGGATGATCGGACTGTTGGACGTCGTCGAGGGAGGAAAGAGCTTTCCGGCGCCACCAGTCTCCTGCAGTTCGACGTCGAGATGAACCCTGGGCGGCGGCTTAAACGTGCCGACTTTGAAGCGCCAGAACTCGACGACGGCGGCTCTGTTGGTGGCGAAGCTGGGTCGGATGTGGAGAGGGGAGTACGGCGAACAAAAGCTTCAACGGTGGTCGGCGGCGAAACGGCCTGAGGCGGCGGCGATATCGGCGAGAAGTTTTGAACGACGTGCGTCGTTCGATCGTTCTGGCGGCTAGGGTTTTACAGCTTTTTTTTTTTAAAAAGAAAATTTCCTATTGGCCAGAATTTATAGGAAATTTTTAAATAGTGTTCTTGCAAGCGGACTCCTTTTTAAACCCAACGACTGTCGCCCCTAGCTAAATACCCCCATTACGGACACAATGGGATATGTTTCGTTGGCCATTTCGACTGTTACAGTCAGTTATTTTTCAAATTAAAATATAAAACATTCGATATTTAATTTAAACATACATTTCAATTTGCCAGGGCCACAAAATGAATCGAAAAATTCCAGAAAAATAAATCTAGCTTTGTTTTGACGATACGGTCCTAACAAAACCAGTTTCGTCGAATTCTGAGCTCGTTTGAAAAACGGCCATTTTCAGGTCGACCCATTTTAACAGAATTTGACCAAACACGTTATCTTTTGCCCCGCTCACATACTAGCTTCAAAAATTATGAAATTTGAAACTTAGCAATAATTTGACCTCGCGGACCCAACAAAAGTGGTTTCGTCGAATTCCGAGGTCGTATGCAAAATCTCAATTTTCGAGGGCTATATATACTATATAGCGACCTTTCTGAAAATTCGTTTGGCCATAACTTTTGATTTCCGCTATGAAATTTCGATTTTTCAGATTCGTTAGAAAGGTGTTGATAAACAGATTTAAATATTTTCAGTTTCGCCAAAATCCGTTATAATTTCCACCCGGCACAGTCAGACAAAGTTGGTATTCAAAATTTCAAACGGCCATACCATACCAAATTCTATATTTTATTGAAATATGCTATTTCAACTATTCAAATTTCTTGGTAATAACCTATTTTAAAAATTTTAAACTGGTTCACATTTTCCGGGTTATTACAGCGGCAGTTACGCTGCTAGCCCACTTGAATTGCTTGTACCGTAGGCATCGAGTTCCTCGAATTTCGCTATGACGACGTCTAGATCTCATAGTTACACAGTGGTTACGACCACTATCTCAGTTGAACCGCTCGTAACTATGATGTATGGTAATGACCATGGCGAAATTCGAGGGGTGTGATACATATGGTCACAAGCGATTCTACTGGGGTAGGAGCGTCGGGTAACCGCGATCCATGAGAGAACGTATTTTCCATATCTATTAAAATGTTCTAAGTATTTTCACTGGGAGTTGAAAGAAATATATTTAGTATTTAGAGTTTTAATCATGCGCCGGACCAGCGCATGCCTAGCGTTTGTAAGAACAACAATAAATTTGTTAAACTTCGAGTTATCAAGTATTTTCAAACATTAAATAACAAATTGATAACCTGCAATTAAATTTAGATAATTCCAACACAGTGAACTAAGAAAGAAATTTTTTAAATGTCTTGAGAAATACAACTTTGGATTTTTAATAAAAATACTTATTTCTGATTACAAAAGTTACTTTCAAACCCGAGAATTCTATTTTTAAAATTTAAGTTTGCTATAAATAATTTAAGTTGTGACTATAAGAAAACTTGAACTTTAATAAAAAAATGTTTGAAATAATGATTTTGAATTTAATAAATAGTTTTATAACAAATGAATATGTAAGGATGAATTTTCGAATTTAAAATCCTATAATTTATTTTGTTTCAAACTTAGTAAAATTTGTATAAGTAAGAGTATTTTTGCTATATACATAAGTATGATTTCGATAACCTCTCCTTTTCGAGGACGAAAAGATTTGAGTAGGGGAGATTGTAACAACCTGAATTTTTAAATAAGTTTGAAATTAATAATTTGATTGAATTTTAAATTTAAATATTTGAAAACTCCATTTTATTTGGAATTGAACGAAATAAATGAATTTATTTTATAGATGAAAAATAATATGTAACACCAAATAATAAAATTGAACAATTGTCTAATATAAATGTAACTGTTTGTCTAATTAAAAATTTCAGAATACTTCATATTTCAAATCTATTACCTATATTAGAAAACAAAATAGAAGGGTTGCTGAGTTGGAGCATTTGTTTTTCGAGTAGATCCGACGTGTCCTTCGCTTATGCTCCCTGCGCGATTACATCAATTTAACAAACGAGTCTCGCGTACAAACGCGGGAGGAGTTAAATTTTTTTTCCAACTCCCCTATCCTATCGTCTTTCCCCTTTCCATTCATCCCATCATTTTCAAATCCCTAAGTACTTACACGAAAAACACTAATTCCCCTCCCGATTGCTATTACCTTCCAAATAAGCCCAAATTATTCATTCACAAAACCTCCGATTTTCAGATTCCACAACACCCAATAAACTCTGGTCTAATTCGTCTGTGGTTTAACCAACAGGCAACGTCTCTTGAAACTTTGATGGTTGTCCAACGTCATAGATATTTGGGTATGGCAATTTTACCTTTTTCATCTATGATGCAAAGATTTCATGTGTTTTTATTTAAGATTTACATGCATGAGCGATTATTCCACAAATCTGAGATTCACCGATGAGTGGACTTGGCAATCACTTCGATGAAGGCGCCTCCTTCTACTCCGCCGGGGACCTCATGCCTTCTCAACTAATAATGAAAAATCACATGTCTTCCCTTCTAAAGGTACCGATTTTGTTAAATTTTTAATTAATTTACTTATTTTTTGTGTGCTGCTATTAACACCCCCATTTAGACTACTAGCCACCTTTAAAAAATTAATAGATTGTATTATTTTTGACCTACTTCCTACCACCACTTTATTTCTTTTCACTCCGTACTGTCTTTTCCCTTCTCTTCTCAAACAACGTAAATTCTTAGATATCAAACCCTAAACCATAAAAAAAAAATAATTTTTTTTGGCTGAGTAGAGGATGGAAGATAAAGACAAAAAAGAGCTTAGTTTTGTATATCATGCGGCATAATCTATTCTGTTGTTATAGAAATTTTGTTTAAGGGTATTGTATTAATTTTTGTTGGAGCTTTCTTTCACCCTTCTCTCTACTTTGAGTTTGGAAGACATTAATTTTGATAACGTTGTAATAAAGAATGACATTGTAAATTATTGAATTTTAGGGTTTTCTTCATACAACAACAATTTATGTGTCAAAATTTACAAAAAAAAAAATCGTTTTAATTAATTTTATTTGATTTTTGTAAGAAGATAGTGTGATTTACAATAAACTTGATAACTATGTAGATGATAGCAATAGGCCACAAGATGATCAATAAAATGTCGTTGAAAACACAAAAGTTGATTTGACAGTTCATTTTATAACTGATGAAGTATGTAGTTTGTACTTAACTTACAATCACTATTATTCATGTAAAACTGGAAGTACGCTAATTTGTTTTGTTAAACGATGTGATTTTAGGTATTTGATTCGCAGAACACGCTGATTCGATGGTGTAAAACAACAGGAAAAAAGTTTAATGTTGTTGTAGAGCGATTCGATGGTGTTAATCAGCTGATTGAACGCTTGAAATTGCGTTGATGATTTAGGGAAATCTTTAAGCTTGTAGAGCGATGGAGAAAATTTCAGGAAGAAAACGTTTTTTTTGTTGGAACGACGATGAATTAAAGGTAGATGTGGTAGCCGATTAGAAATTGAATAATTTAGGTGGTGTAAAGAAGTAGAGAGGCACAAAAAAGAGGTGGCCTTTAGTATAGGTGACCAGTAGTCTAAATGGGGGTGTGAATAGCAGTACACTATTTTTTTTCAGAATTTTGAAATAGTTATAGATTTACACATTCTTTGTATTCAAATAACAAACAATGTTGTCCAAAAATCTAAGAATCAACGATTAGTGAAATTGGCAATCACTTCGATGGACGCGACTCCTCCTTCTCCGTTAGCGGCCTCATGCATTCTCACCTTATAATAGGAGATCACATGTCTTCCCTGTTCAAGGTTGTGATTTTGTTAATTTTGCTAATTTGTTTACTTATTTTTTGGGTTTAGGACTAATTATTGGATCCACACATAAATTTCTTTCACTTCACTGGATCGTTTATTAATGTTATACTCAACGATTGCTAGATTTGACTCATTTGAGTTACTGAAGATAAAATGACACCGGTATTTGTTAGTATACCTTTTTGCCAAAATCTTCAGATCATTTGATTGTCTAATATTTTAGTTTAGTTTTGACTCTGTCAGTGAAGTTACGTTTATTGGATGTGTTACTGCATTTGAGTTTCATTGCATGCAATTAACTGCAAAAAAAATTTAAGTAATACTTCAACATTTTCTGTCTATATTTATGCTACGATGTCAACAAATTGTTTGAACTCAAATAGTCTGTGTTGTCCAAAGCTAAGAGAACGTGTGATATTTTGATTCCTATTTGTAATATTAGTTTTTATGTTCTCATCATTTACATATTTAGTTTCAAGTTTACTCTTTTATAAAGTTACATTAAATTATTTTCATTTAATTGTTAAAAAAATCATCATCTTTAACTCATTACTTATCTAATTTTATTTTTTCTTTCATTTAAGCCATGTTACTTTTACATGCTCAGATTATGGTGAGATCTTTGCAACTATGTTCTCACTCTGTGCATATAAAAACCTTTTGAATATAATTTAATGCTCTACCTGCTCATTTATGTTTCTAAATGAACTACCTATGTTCGTACCACATTTTGTACAGTTAATTATTTTGATTTGTTATTCCCAATACCTGTTCATTTTTGTTTCTAAATGAACTCCCATTGTTCATACCACATTTTGTATCCACTTATATAGTAATTTGATGGATGCCTTCTATTTTTTTTTCTTTGGATTTGTAGGTATGAAGGATGGATATTTTAGTATTTACCATGTTTCCTTTCTAAATTCGATTCCTTTAATATGTATGTTGAATAAGCTGTCCTGAATTTTCATCCTGACTATGCCAGCTACTTTTGAAATTGTAAATCAAGTTGTTATAACTAACCGAATTACAATATTGTTGGATCCTCAAAAGATTCGAGATGAAAATTTAGAATCAAATAACTATGGTATGTTGCTCATCCACTGTATGAAATTTGTACAGTTAATTATTTTGATTTGTTATTCCCATTATAAATGATAATATGCTTCAACTCATTCTTGGTTACTTCATTTGGTACCTAAAACTGTCTAATTAAAACAACTTTAGTTTTGATAAACTGTACACCAATTAAGTACATGCATATTTGGCTTTCAAATTGTTTGTACGGTACAATAGCATATAGTTTAATTTTTCCCACTTATACCTAGCTTACTTGCCACTTTGTTTTCTATTGCAAAGTACTATGAACTTACAACTCATCCCACATTTTAACGTTATATCCCAAATGCAAATTCAGTCAATTCCTTCGGCATTCTTACCAAATGTCGTTACTTTTGAAAGGTAACATTTTGATTTTATAGTTTTTATTTTGTGCTAAAAATTAGAAGTTCTAATCCTATTGTTATTCCAATTTTTTTTAGGGGTCTTTCCATTTTTTGTTAGTGAGGTTTGTGATCAAACATAATGTTTTACACTGAATTGCAATAATTCCAAGCATAGAAAGTTAGAAAATCTTAAGATAGCCATGGTAAAATCGTTCAAGAAAAGAAAGAAAAAAATCTTGATACTTGAATATGAAAAAAAAAAAAAAACATTTGGAAATGAAAAATGAAATAACTATGTAATATCATAATTTACGGATGTGGGTTGCTTCTAGGATCACTCCTCTGGCATTCATTGGCTATGGTGGATGAATAACTTGCCTTTAAATATGATTTCATATTTAACAGTAAACTTAAAATGTACTTCTACTTAACTAAACCTGGACTCAGGCTCCAATAAATATTCTTTACCACCACATTCTATGAGCAACTAGGAAAATGATACAAATGCATTAGCTATTTTAACACTATTGTAGGAGTATAAAAAGATGCAGTACATTGATGTGTATAAGCATATATGATGAATATCCTATAAATGTGGATGGATATTTATTAGCTTATAGGAATGCAATATGGTACACGATAATGATTTGTGCTAAACTTATATTTGTTATTTAGTATTCATATGAAAGTCAGACATAACTGGAAAGTCCTTCAAGGTAGGATACATAAAATATATATATATATATATATATATATATATATATATATATATATATATATATATATATATATAGTTATTTGTTTGATGTTAGGCTTACATGGATTTTTCTTTTTAGAATATTTTCTTTGTTTAAATGGTGGAAGTATTATTGTATGGTGTGATACGTTAGTTTTCTATTACGAACAAGAAATTTTTCTTTGTTACTTAGTTAAAATAGGTAATAAGACATTAATTTTATAATACCAAATATTTTATAGTATATCTAAAAAAGTTGTATAAATGATACGGTATTGGTTTTCGTTTCACTGGTAGAAATTTTGAAGCTAAACTTGAGTCACAATAAATGATCGTGGTAGGTTCTAAAATTCAGGATATGTTAAATCAACTACCAATCTATTGGCATAATTTTTTTTTTTTAAGTATTTTTCTTAGTTTAAGGTGATTAATACTCTTATAATTTAGTTGATAATCACTTATTACTTTCTTTTTTGGTACCGAAGAGTACTGTACACTGTAATTCACAAAATGGACCTAGTGCCAAATCTTTAAAATCTACTTGCAACACTTTTATGTACCTTCATTTTCCTGTTGTACATAGCATTTTTATTTTTTGTTACTCCATCCAATTAATGAAAAAAAGAATGAAAAAGCATGCCTTGACGATAATATATTCCTTTTCTTACATTCTTGCGATGAAATATAATGCAAACTATTTTGTTGAAACACATAATGACATCTTTTGCTTTTTCTATTTCATGTAAATTAGATACATTTTATGTGTTATGTATTTATTTAGATATACGATATCACTTGGGAAATATGGTTGTAATAATTTTCTCATACATGTTGAACTTTAGTTTTCAAAATAGTTTTTTTTGGAAGTTAATGGGTGAAGGGATTCCCACGTCTACTGAACATAAAAAGGACTTATATGACATGATCAGCTGTATAACATACAACAAAACCATGCTGTCAAGTTTTTTTCTTTTTTCAGTAAAGGCAGCATTCAAAGGTTCGTGCACAACTGTTCAAACATTTCGAGTTTCCTATCCAGCAAATAAATATTCCGAGATCAAATAAAAATGCTTTCCAAAGCTCAAGTGTCAACCATATGCTGCTGCAAAAAAAATTGGTTGATCAAACTATGCAATAGCTTTCAAGTGACCATAAGGTAGAGCATGCATGACAATTTCTAAAACTTTAGATTGCTAAAAAAAAAAATATACCCTTCACCATTAATTATTTAATCCGTTCTACATGATACAATGATAAATGAAATAGTCCTCCGTTAGCTCTCTAACATTTGTTATCTTCAGAACCATTCCTTTCTCATAGCCGTATCGAGATATAGCATCATTCTCCTGCATTCTTGGTAGCCGTTTTTCCTTTATATTGTATTTCTTTAGAAGTTGGTCCTTCTCGTCTAGAGATAGCTTTTCATGGTGTGGTATTAGGATGTGTTTTGTCACATTCATCGGCAATTCTGTAATCTGAAACGTTTCAACTTTAAACGGGAAAATATGCCTCAAATTTTCACGAGCCTGTGTTGTTAAGTTACTTTGTAAAACCAATATCATTTTGCTTCAGCTTTCATTACCATACTGGGTATATAAATTTCTTATAATTGGCATCTTTATCAGGTGAGGATCACAGAAGATCACAAGAATCTCTTTAAGAGGATCCCGAAGAAGAACAGTAGATACTTTAAGATGATCAAGATTGGGATGATCTTCATGCAAACGACAAAAATCAGTCAAACCTTGCTCTATTTCAGTGATCGATACCCCAATCACGATCTCTGAGCATTTCAAGAATAGTTCGTCGAGCGAGGTATAATATGTGGCTTTCGATAGAGCCTTTGTCTACGAACATGCTCAAACACCCGTTTTTCTCTTCTACTCCCATTGTTTCTTTTTGTACTGTCTCATCCGGGTTATCAATTACCATTTTCCGTTTCTGCCTCCTAATGTGTTTTCCTACAGCAGAAAAATGATAAATCTATTTGGTTTATCATCGACCAAAAGTGTAAAACCTGCTGTCAAGTTTGTATATGCAAAGAACAGGGAATGTAGTGCCATTAAAAATGTGGTTATTACATAATCCAGACCATGCAATTCAGAATGACAAGAAGCGATATGCTCTAATGGGTTCTCTACCACATAGCTTTACAAAAAGTTAACCATTCATGTCTTGGATTGGTAGACATCGTGTGCTAATTTCCATTTGACAGCAGTATTTTCCGCACTTGGAACACAAGCAGACATTTGAAGTATAGGTCCGTATTAGTTTCAGAGTGAGGCATACAAAGCAAGCACATTTCATCAATGATGATAACTATGGAGATGAGTTTGATTTTGTGCTGAATGCATTTGCTAGGACCCTTTACAGTAGCACATTCTCCTTCGTCGGCTATCACCGTTCCATATTCTAGGTACCCAGGTAGAGGGATATCCAGCATTAATTTTGATTAGTGCTATGTTGACTTAGGGCAATGGAATGTTTTTTTACCTTTATTTATCCTTGGTATTGGCCGGTCGGAGTTTGGCATAGGGTAGCAGATAATGCATTTCCAATTATCTCTTACTTGGGTGGAGCTGTAGTTGTTAGAATTTAAGAGGAGGAGGATACTTAATTTTCTTGCAATACTTCTTACAATATTTCATGCATTACTTACAACAAAATATGACCATCCTTATATAGTAGACTAGACACCCTTACAAATACCAATAGACACTGATTGATTAATAGACACAACATTAAACGAAGTGACATGACACTTAAACTAATAGACACAACAAATTACGAGAGAATAATAAATTGGGTTTACTTTCCAATATCCCCCCTTAAACCCAATTCTCCAGTAATTTTACAAAAGAGAGCCATATATATAGGCTTACAACATGACAGTCAAATTTAGTAATTAATGCAATACATCCTTTTAGTTTATTAAAGTTTTAACACAACCTTCCATTTTTTATATTCCCAAGAAAAACTTTGAAGTCAATGCAACCCTTCATAAAAGATACTTCATTTCCTAGGTGAATAGCTTTCAATAGCTACTTGGAAAAGCTTTGATCAACTTCAACACCTCCCCTTGATCCAAGCTTGCACATGCCAATTTCCTTCATAAAGTGTTCATGCTTGACTTGATTCAGAGCCTTAGTGAATAAATCTGCATTTTGACAATTTGTTCCACAGAAATGCAGGACAACCTTCTTTTCAGCTACCAAATTCCTGATGAAGTGGTATTGCACATCAATGTGCTTAGTCCTTGCATGAAATGCAGGATTCTTTGTCATAGCTATAGTGGACTTGTTGTCACACCAAATTTCCAATGCCTCTTGTTGCTCACAGCACAAGTCTTTCAACAGCTTCTTTAGCCACAGAGCTTGCTTTGCTGCAGCTCCCACAGCAATATATTCAGCTTCTGATGAAGACAGAGCCACAGTATCTTGCTTCTTTGCACTCCATGTCACAGCTCCAGAACCAAGATCAAATACAGATCCTGACATGCTCTTTCTATCATCAATGCAGCCAGCCCAATCACTATCTGTATATCCTTTCAACTTGAACTCCTTCACACTTTCATACCAAATGCCATAATCCAAAGAGCCTAGAACGTACTTCAGAATTCTTTTTGCAGCTCCCAGGTGTTGCTTGGTTGGATTGTGCATATATCTCGACACAACACTAACTGAATAGGCAATATCAGGTCTAGTGTGTGTGAGATAGTTCAAACCTCCCACAATACTTCTAAAAATCCTTTCATCTGCATTCTCACTGCCATCTACTTTCTGCAACTTCTCATTAGCATTCATAGGAGTCTTTGCAACTTCAGATTTCTCCATGTGAAATCTTTTAAGCAAATCTGCTGCATACTTTCTTTGACATAGAAAAATACCATCTTTTGTTTGTCTTACTTCCAAACCAAGGAAGTATTTCAATGTTCCAAGATCAGTCATCTCAAATTCAGACAACATTGAGGCTTTGAACTTACTTAGCATGCTTTCTAAAGAACTGAAATAGATTATGTCATCAACATAGAGACAAACTATGATAAACTCATCCATACCTTGCCTTTTCACATAGATTGTTGGCTCATTTTCACTTCTTTTGAAGCCCGTTGAAATGAAAAATGAGTCAATCCTGCTATACCAGGCTCTTGGTGCCTGTTTTAGGCCATAAAGAGCTTTCTTCAGCTTGAACACCTTCTCTTCTTCTCCCTTCTTCACAAATCCCTGTGGTTGTTCCACAAAGACTTCTTCCTGCAATTCTCCATTGAGGAATGCTGACTTCACATCAAGCTGAAAAACCTGCAATTTCCATTGTGCAGCCAATGCTAAAACAATTCTCACTGTTTCAAAGCGTGCAACGGGTGAGAATGTTTCCTCATAGTCTATACCCTCCTGTTGTGCATAGCCTTTTGCCACAAGCCGTGCTTTGTGCTTTGAGATGCTTCCATCTGCATTATATTTAGTCTTGTACACCCATTTTAGACCAATTGCCTTCTTGTTTTGAGGCAAGCTCACTAACTCCCATGTTTCATTTTTCTGAATTGACTTAATCTCCTCTGTCATTGCATCTTGCCACTCATTCTGACATACTGCTTCATCAAACCCTGCAGGTTCTGTAGCTACAAGTGCAAAATCACAGTTTTCATAGATATCAACAAGTGATCTTACGCGGCGTGGAGGAGATTCACTTGATGATGAGGACTGAGTTGATGAAGAACTCTGGCTACTTGAAGATGTTGATGAACCATGAGGTGTTGTTGGAGGAGATTGCTGTGTTGGCACATCAACTGGTTCATCAAATTCTCCAAGTGTGATTGACTTATGTAAGGCTACACTCCTCTTGCTTGGTTCATTCCACTCCCAACATGCTTCCTCATCAAAGATAACATTTCTTCCAATGATGATCTTGCCACTGACTGGATTATACAACCTGTAGGCTTTCGATTGCGTTGAGTAGCCCACGAAGATGCACTTCTCTGCCTTATCATCCAGCTTAGTTCTCAAATTAATCAATGTATAGGCAATACATCCAAAAATTCTAAGATGACTTATAGAAGGCTTTTTATTTCTCCATACCTCAAAAGGTGTAGAGTTCTTGACAGCTTTAGTAGGTGAGATGTTGAGCAAATACACTGCAGTTGCAACAGCTTCACTCCAGAATGTGTTAGGCATCCCCTTAGCCTTTAGCATGCTCCTAGCCATCTCTACCACAGTCCTGTTCTTTCTCTCTCAACTTTGTGAATGCCTCACTCTCTTTCTCCGTCATATTTTTGACGTCTTTTGGCCATTCGTAGCCACTTTCAACGATCTCCCAAAGCCCTTTAGAGATCAACTCTTCTTTCTTTCTATCACTCCACTCTTTGAAATTTTCTTTTGTGAGAACAAACAGTGAGAAAAATAGCATTGCCATAGTTTCAACCTGACGCTCTGATACCAAATGATGATTTTAACAAGAGAAAGCCAATAAATTTAGAGCTTGAATTGCATACTTTCATTACAAAAGAGAGCCATATATATAGGCTTACAACATGACAGTCAAATTTAGTAATTAATGCAATACATCCTTTTAGTTTATTAAAGTTTTAACACAACCTTCCATTTTTTATATTCCCAAGAAAAACTTTGAAGTCAATGCAACCCTTCATAAAAGATACTTCATTCCCTAGGTGAATAGCTTTCAATAGCTACTTGGAAAAGCTTTGATCAACTTCAACAGTAGTAAGGGAGATGAAATGCGTTGATGAACATGCAGTCAATCGCTCAACCAGAAGCTGGGACTCCCATAGTAATCTACGGGTACGTGATGTGGTGATCAATGACCAGACCAGGGAAACACCAGGATGAGGTCCAAAATGACTACAGTAGGGTTCTCCATGACAGTACATTGGATAGGCTTGAGGAAAAATAGACTGTGGCTTTGGCTTGAGTATACTACACCATTTTTAGATGCAACGGAGGGAATAGGCAACTGTTGATCGCATAAGCGGTTGCATTTGTTTGACAACAGTTTTTTTATAAAAGGCCAATAATGTTGCTTTGCTGCAAGTTCACAATTTTGCTCGAAAATGAACTCAATTTCAGAATTTTTATTTCAATAAGAACTATTGTGATAGAAGTGGATGTCAAAGATGCAGGTAATTTAGCAATGAATGAATGAAATGAAATTATATCTTCTAATTTATCTGTCCTCAGTGTTATAAAAACTTATTTCTCTTGATTTGATATCAATAAGATTTATATGTTAATTAAGCAAAAAATTGTCATATATTTTAGTTAATTTACAATCATGTCTCATGTATAGCACATATGTGTTCTTCTTAATGGTCATGTGATGCTTCGTCAATGCACAAATGCAGAAGTTCAGACTGTTAATGTGAGTCGTTTAAATATACCATAGCTCTTAAATAATGTAGGCATGAAATGTGAACTCATATGTAATACATGGATCACATATTTCTCTTTAGTTATTTGACTTTTTGTAAGACAGCCTTTAACGTCCCGTATTTTTGGTAGCTAAATATTTAATTTAATTTATTATTTTAAATATTATATTTGGAATATTAATGGAATTTAATATTGAATTCGTTATTAAAACAAAATTTGAACGTTATATATTTATATAATTATAATTCGAGCTCGAAATAACGCGACAGTTCGTAATATGGAGTTTTGAACTTTAACTGAATATACAGGATCCGGTATAAGTCGGATTTCTGTGAAACAAGAAACGTTGGAATCGTGTTGATTAAAATTTTCATATTGAAGAGAAAAATCCAGATTTCGTGTTATAAATTGTTTGTTATGGCTAAATCAAATTTTAAAATAGTCGTTATGGAAATCGTTTATAAACGATATCGATTAATTAATAAATTAAATAAGGATATATATATATATGTATATATATATATGTATATATATATATGTATGTATGTATTTTGATATCATTTAACCTGAATTGTTGTTTGTCGAATTTAGTATTTCATTTTAGTCTTAGTTGGAGCTATAAGATATTTCATTTTGAATATATTCGATAATATCGGGTTATTATTATTAAATTCAACTGTTTGAATTTCAGTTATGTTATATGGATATTTTATAAGCTTTAGAAATAGTCGTAATGAACAAGCTAAGTATGTATATACAATCAAAATTTATACGAGCTATTTCCATAAAATCACGGTTTCAATAAAAAGCTAATAATCGCAGCTATCGCAAATAAATGAGCAGCTAAAAGTATAGAAGAAAACATAACCAAAATTTCAAATGAAAACTAACTAAAATTAAAATAAAACATGAAATCTGAACGCATAGTTTCATCATACTTGTCAATAAATAAAAGCTTGCTCCATGGCTATGAAAATTGGGATGTATAAATATATGAAGTGGGAAATGGTCAGTGCAAAGGAAACAATAACAATTGTTGTCTGTACGACCCAAAAAGGTATAACAATTCATTTCAATTACGGCATACTTTGTTCCTTCCGGTAAGAAACATTAAAAGCAAATTTCTCCTTAATACAATGAACCGCTAAAGAAGCAGCTAAACAACATATATAATCATATATTTTTATTAGTACAAATGCAAATAAAATAAAGAAACAACATGTATTCATATGTTCAAGAATAGTAGGCCGTTGTTTTCAGTAGGTAACAGTGAAACAAAAGAAGAAAAAGAAAGAGAATACATACATACATACATATATATATATATACACACACACATACACACACATCAAATCCATACAGACAATGAACAGCTCAATATATATTCATAAACAAATTTCAATATACAATTTTGAATCTGTAAATTGAATAGACAGTTCAATATAGCTTAAACTAATCCTATGCACCCCTACTCCATGTACATCACAGTAGACGATAGTACAAGAAATTCAATATGAAATCTTCCCAAAATCTTCAAAATTTCTCTGCAAAGTATCACTCATCCACCAAGTTCAAATCATCCAGTTAGATCACGTACCCAAATCATAACAGCTGAAATGAAAGGAAAATAGCACCTAAGAAATGCACAGATAAGAAAAACCATATATCTTTATACATCAGTTTTATACAGCTGAATAAATAGCTAATCAGCTAAAGAACGGTACAAGAACAGCTAGGCAAAACAGATGTATATATAATTTTTGTACATCAACCCTGCAGATAGATCGAACAGCTAATACATATGCAAAATTCACTATTAAAAATCCAAATATAAAATCTAGAATACAGTTCCAAATCTCTGAATTTGATTAAACAACTCATGGTCATAGCCTCCCCTAATCTATACCTATTCGATCACTATTGCGTTTCGAACAAACCAACAGTGTTGAAAATTCAATACTCAATTCAACAAAAATCTCTGTAAAACCATCACGCATCCATCACGAGTACAAAATCTGAAGAAAAAAAAGGCGAAGAAAAATCAATGGCCTAAGCATCGTAGCCGAACCTACCAAGGATGAACTGATGGACATGAATCTTATATGAATCAACTACTATAAATACACGTATCGCGCATAGGCATTTCACACATTCCAAAAAAACAATATAAACAATTCAGTATAAAGAAAACTGTTCCAACCACTAGAAAAATCAAAATAAAATCAAACAGCTATTAAAAATCATAAAAATATATTTATCTGATTCTTATGGCCACCTTCTTCATCTCAGAATTTTTTTGATGGATTTCGTAACATCTTTGTTCGGAACCAAAGAACTAGGTTTGGGCCAATATTCGTATTGAAGCCTCGGTTTGGATTTTCTAGGGTTTGTAGTGGATATGGGTAGGAAGCTCCCTCCTCTCGAGTCGATCAGCGAGGTTTTGGGTGACACAATAGGTTGCGGAAAGGGGATGATGAACTAGGGTTTGGCAGATCAACCGAAGCAGGGGGGCGATGGGACGACTAGAGCAGGATTGCGTAGGGGAGATGTGTTCCATCTTCACTAAAGAAAGTAGGATGGAAGATGATCTGATTTTGGCATGGGTGGGTTTTCTTTAGGGGGCGGCGGATGTTTTGTGAGGGAAGGGGGGATCCGATGTTTATGTAGAGAAGGTGGAACGGGCCCTTCTAATTCTAATGGGCTGCACAAAAATGGTGTAAGGCCCAAGACTACTAATTAAATTAATGCTTTTAATTTAAATGTTCTTCTAAACTTAGAGTTTTTATATCGAATGTCTATCGATGAGGCGGGAAGTATCATAACCGCATCGACGAGCACCTCAGCATGGACCTGGTTAGTGATGGAAGCAATTGTAAAATTCTGGTCAAATTAAACGCTATCTAATTTGACTAAACCAGAACGTTTTATCAACAAATCAATTCAAGGTGAGTTAAACTCACTCAGGTCTTCCCATTTATATTTTATATAAATTGGGTTTTTATTTCGTATGTTATGGTTGCTGATGGTTGACTATTTGCTAGTTATATATTTATTTGTTGATTTAACTGATGAAATTAAACCATTGTTGAATTTCGGTATTTAAAACCAAATCGTTACTTTAATGATTTGATCCAATGAAGGTAACTTACCTTATTGTCACGTTTATTTATAAACGTGTTTAATCGTTTGAATTGTTTGAATTGTTTTGTTGACTGGTTGAGGTTAAATAGTTGTTATTTACGATTATAGAGATTTTCAGTTAAATGGAATTTAATGATCTGATTTGAGATAACAGTTTGAATACAGGGAAGAACATGTTGGAGGGATCCAATGGGATTCCTCAAAGATATTATTTATTTTCATATTATCATATATGAACTGATCTGAAGGGATGACTAATTTGATTGTTGACTGAAAATTCAACATTTGTTTAATTTAAACCAACAAGGCGATATTGGTTGAGTATTTGGCAACGTATGGCCTATAAAATCAATTGTTTTATAAATGTTGATTTACCGTTAGGCAAATCGACGGAGATGAAGTTATAAAATTTATTTTATAATTGGATCTAGATTTTTAATTAAATCATATTGAAAATAAGTTTATAAAAGAAAATAAATATTTATTTATTTTTTAAACAGGAAAATAATCACAAGGACAAAATTAAGGGCTTTTTTATTCATAAGGACAACCCACTAAAATTTTACTCAGAAGAACAATACACTAATACATTTTAATTTCCTAAATCACCTGCTCCATTTCTTCCCCGTCGCTTCTATCTCGCATGCTTTTTTTCCTCGTTCAATTTTTATCCAACGCGAATTTAACTCCATGATTTGATTTTCAAACATCTCTCTTGTTCGATCATCTTCAAAATCGTTCGAGCTCCTCAATTTATTCGATTTGCCCTAATTTTATCGTGTGAAAAGCTTCGTCGATTCATAAGGACACGCGGATTTTGATTCGATAGACTGTAAAGATGATCTCGTGATTTTGATTTTGTGAATTCGTCGTAGAAAATCGACCGAGAGATAGGAGCGACGGAGATGAACGACAGAAGTTACTTTTTTGGATGGTGAATTTAGTAGCAGTTCGTAGGTATCATTTTTCTATTTTTTAAGGTATCATTTTTCTTGTAAAAACAGTGTTATGCTTCTGTTTTAATTTATTTTCTTGATATATTAGTTTTGTACTTGTACTGTTGCATTAACTTTGCAACTCAATCGAAATTATGTCATTTTAATCAATCAAAGTGGGATGTAAACATTTTTATTCATTAGTTTTAATTTAAAGGATTAATTGACATAAATAATCCGAAGTTTGACGTGTCTTCCTATATTAATCCGAAGTTTGGATTATTTTTAAATAATCCCAAGTTTAGGGGGTCCCTTCCCATATTGATCCCGATGACTTATTAACTTGTTGTAGCCGGTTATCAAACTTAAATTCGTCTTCCCCAAATGAATTTTCTGGAGTGGGAAACTAATTTGAGGAAGACGAATTTAAGTTTGATAACCGGCTACAACAAGTTAATAAGTCATCGGAATCAATATGGGAAGGGACCCCCCAAACTTGGGATTAATTAAAAATAATCCAAACTTCAGATTAATATGGGAAGACATGTCAAACTTCGGATTATTCCTATCAATTTATCCTAATTTAAAATATTAAAGCAGTTTTTAGGTATCATTTTTATAAAAAATTTAGGTATCATTTTTATTTTTTCTAGTTGAATTTACATCATACCAGTTTTTAGGTATCATTTTTATATTTTTTTAGGTATCATTTTTATTTTTTCTAGTTGAATTTACATCATAGCAGTTTTAAGGTATCATTTTTATATTTTCAACATGAATGCACATCATAGCAGTTTTTAGTTATCATTTTTATATTTTTTTTAGGTATCATTTTTATTTTTTCTAGTCGAATTTACATCATAGCAGTTTTTAGGTATCGTTTTTATATTTTTTTAGGTATCATTTTTATTTTTTCCAGTTGAATTTACATCATACCAGTTTTTAGGTATCATTTTTATATTTTTTTATGTATCAGTTTTATATTTTCAACATGAATGTACATCATAGCAGTTTTTAGGTATCATTTTTATATTTCTTTTAGGTATCAGTTTTGTATTTTCTAGTTGAATTTCCAGTATTATGTTGGTATAAGTTTTGATTGTGTATGAAATACTTGCAGATACTGCATGTTGCTGGAGATTACTTGGATTCAAGACTGGATTGCGTACAAGTAAAAGTAAATGCATGAATGCATTCTTGGAATGGGGAGCAGTGTTCTATGTACTTAGATTGTGTGGGGAAAAAATGTATTCCATTAAATCAGTTATGTATTATTGTAGGTATCATATGATATAAGTGGGTATTATTGTGTATTACTGAGAATAATCTCATTTTTGTGACAATTGAATTGAATTGATTGCTATTATTTTTTTAATCAGTAGGTATTATTGCGAATAAATATTATTTTTGTGAGATGTGAATTGAGTAGGTGGGTGTTATTTTTTTTATTAGTGATTATCAGTTAGAATTAATGTTGTGTATAAAAAAAAAGTCAATTGCCAAAGCAAACAACACAAATCTACCTAAAAGCTGCTATGATGTAAATTCAACTAGAAAATATAAAACTGATAACTAAAAAAAATATAAAAATGATACCTAAAAACTGCTACAATGTAAATTCAACTAGAAAATATAAAACTTGTACCTTAAAAAATATTAAAATGATAACTAAAAACTGCTTTAATATTTTAACGACAAAAGTAATATAGAAAATGTTTGAATCATAATTTGGTTGTTTAAAATGAAATAAATTTGTTTGAGTAGCAAAATTGATGCAGCAGTACAAGAACAAAATTAATACAACAACAAGAAGTAACTACAAAAAAGCATAGCACAGTGAATACAGTAAAAATGATACCAAAAAAAAAAAATTGATATCTAGAAACTGATGTATTATTTTAAAAAAAAGTAAAACAAAAATTACTTGCATCACAGTTTGGTTGATTATAACGAAATAATTTCGACTGTAATACATAGATAGTGCAACAATACAACTAAAAATAAATACAACATTAAAAACATAACAAACGAATATAAAACAGTGTTAAATAAAACAAAATGATACCTGAAAAAATATAAAAATGATACCTACGGGCTGAAAAGTTGAACATTAAAATTGCAAAACCAAAAAAAATCACGAATCACCTTATGAAATAACCCTAAAACTAATCGGCAGAAATTATCATTAAATTATAATGATTATAGCAACAAATAAAAATCCAATCGAGGTTGATTTTTGAGATCGATTTCGTGCCCTAAATTTTGCTGTTTCGATTGATGATTGAGGTTCGACTGTAAGATATAGGCGGATTTGATTTGATTCGATTTCCGGTTGAGATGATTTCGTTAATTTTGATTTGCTGGTTTCGTGGAAGAAGAAATCGGAGAAGAGAAAAAGGAGCGGACGAAGAATTCGTAGAAGAGAAAAAGGGCGACGGAGATTTTTAGGGTTATGTCCTTTTAGGTAAAATTTTAAACGTGTGTCCTTATGGATAAAATATTAATACCATTTGTCCTCCTAAATTAATTATCCTTTTTAAAATTTATAATTAATTATTAACTGATTTTATTAAGCAAATTTTGATGTTAATCAGATTTATAAATACGAGAATAGAAATTAAACTAACGGTTAAAATTTGATAATTGTTTTTATTAAGAAACAATTAAATGGGATTATTTAGAATTAGTTATATTCTTTAATTGATTTAAAGGGAAAACAAATTAGAATGAGTTAATGAGATAATTGGATTTGAGTTGACTAAGTTAACAGTTTTAACTGGAATTGATTACTAAATTAGTTTGTATTGAATTAGTCTAATAAAATAGTTTAATGAATATTGTTTTAATTTTAATAAGTTTTTAAAAAGGAAATTACTATTTATTTTTGTTAATAAAGAAAGCAACTACTGAAGTAGTTAATGATTTAAGTAAAGCATTATTTTAATGATTTAGGGAATTACTTTTTAATTGAAATTCATTTAAAAAGTAATCGAAGGTGAAATGATCCAATTGAATGGTGAAAGGAGTTTTGAACAGATTTTATTTTAAACCTGGGTTTTTAACAAAGTTATGATGAAATTTAAGTGAATACGATTGCTTAATTTAGGTTGACTTAAATATTTGAATTAAGAAAAAGGAAATTAAGATAAAGGGGTTTAAGATAAACCAGCATTTTATAAGAGAGGTTAGAGGTGTTGTATCATTAATTTTTAATTAACGTTACTAAAAAAAATGGGATTAACAAAGTGGTTGAAATTAAAATAAGATTTCCAAAGCGAGAATGGTTGAATTGGTTTGAAAATGTGACAATCGGGAATTTCGCTCGATCCGAACCAGTCGTTAAACCGATCTAGACCGTTCGGAACACCTAATTGTTTTGAGAACACGACAAAATAGAACGCAGACGGGAGAACATTTCATTGTATATTACAACAATGCATCAGATTACAAGAATATACAGAGTATAAATGAATATACATTACACAGAAATATCAGAGATTTAAATTACATTTAAATACATAGCAGCGGAAAATAATACAATACGCAACTAGAAGAGATATACAGATACAAAGCTTTCCGGATATCGTTCCAGCTGTAAACTAGGATCCTGTGAATATAAATCTGCAAAACCAAAACTACGAGCTGCCCGTGTCAAAATAGGGGCACCCAGAGTTTAGGTTAAAACAATAAACTCCAGGTCAGTCATGTGACTGGTGTGAGAACTAAAACAGTTATTTATCTTTGTTTTCAAAGTAAGGTAAATCAAGGGACCACGCCGTATAACACGGAACGGGTTTCCTCCCAAGAATACTAGTGCATAAAACAAACAGCGCAATGCTAAATAAAGAAAAATGAAGCTGTTATAAGACCCAGGTCCTATCACACAATGCAACGCAGGCCGGGGGATAGGGTTTTCCCTTATAACAGCCAAAGAATGCTTGATACGTTTAAAACAAATCATTTGATACTATTATAAGTACATAGTGTATAAAACAACTTCAAATCATAAGTATTAATCATAGGCGGCATGGGTACCATATATCATGTCGCCATACTAGGCTCTACAATCAAAACCGCAAATGTCACGTATTTGGAAGTTGGGTTTCCGTCTGTGAACCGAGGCCAGGGATCGTCCTCTACCGATTCGAGACTCTCTAGCCCGAGCCTCAGGAACAGCCGCAACTGCCCCTTGGATCGTCAGGGTCGGTCCACCGATGTGGATTATTATGCCTGAACGCTACGTTTCACCGCCCTTTGGGGCGTAAATGAGCCAACGAATGACTCCATCGGACCCGGATCGTCCGATCTAACCGAGGCGCCTCGCAACAGCAACAACCACACAGGTGAAAAGTATATAAATGTCAGGGCTGGTAGGTCACTGACACCACCCTAGCTAGAAAGAAACACATGTCCTCCCTGAGGTCCTCTCCCGTTTTTGGTTCACAACCGGGGTGCGAGGCTCGCGAATTCACGTTACACAAAGCTGTGCCACACAGGCTGTGCTTTGATCATCACCACAAGACTTTGCTTTTCAACAGAAGCCTTGATCATTTGCATCTTAGCATGCCACACCGGCAAACCACTCTATGCAACCGATATCAGTCACACAGAATGAAATCCAATGTCAGACACACAATCCATTTACAAGTTCGTTCTGGGTCTGAACGAAACCGGAGGCACCTAGTACCCCGCATATCCATCGATCTCCAAGTACGTCTGGACGATCACCAACTGTTTCCATCTTCTTCGATGTACAGCCCAATCAAGATCATCAGTAATTACCCAAACGACGTGAAGACCTCCGGTCTTCGACCATCGTCTTCATCTTCGACTTATCGTCGTATCAGTTATTCAAAATGGGATAAACTCGGTCTTCCCGAATAACTCGCGTATATATTATAAAAACGTGTTACACAAACACAACATACGCCTCATTCCACTTCAGAATATTCATTTTATTCAAATATTCTTATATTTTGGGAAAGGTTCCCATTAATTTTATCAAAGATAAATCCTTTAAATTTATTCTTTAATCTCCTTTTTGAATATCAATTCAAACTAGTCGGGATTAGCGAACCACACCGAAGTAATCATTTATTTTATTTCCCAACCTATTCATCCCATGAAGTAAAACTGGTAATACTTCATATTTAACACCACGGTGTTATCGGTAAATTCAATTACCATTTCACGTTCAAATCTAATTAAATATTTTAACTATCGCCTGGAGCAAAACTGGTGATACTCCATTCTCGGTCATTTCAATCTAATTAAAGATTCATTAAAACTCCACTTAGTTTTAATCGTTAACTGGGTTAAAGAATCAGTGTCATTTAAAACACGGTTCACGATAAACCCAAAGTCACATTCCATTAATTATCGGGTTGAAGAACAAGTGTTATTTAAAACATTGTCCACGATAAACCCAAGAATCAATATCAATTCAATTCCAATTAAATATTATTTAATTGGTACACTTCATTAAATCTAAATAAAAAGATTTAATCTTTTCTCAACTGGGTTCAAGAATAGTGTTAGTCAAGACACCATTCACGACAAACCCAAATCACATTTGATATTAAATACAAGGCTCCGAATAGAAATATATCGGCTTATATTCAATATCAAATTCTACGACCAACAGATATCGTATTGGAAATAACGATATATATCTATATCTTTCAAATTTCCATAACAACATCTGTATAATCACGAAATCCAATATCGAAATATTCCGAAGATAATTTCGATTCAAATTCATTCCAATGCAATCATTGGAAATTCTGGTTATTTTCAAGACCATTTCAAATTCAATTTATTTATTTAAAAATAAATAGAATTATAATTCTAGTTCAAAACTAGTTCATTTCGATAAAAATCTATTTTTATCTTTTCAAATATGGAGTTTTTCATCCCGATTCTTTCTAAATCATTTCTTATGATTTTACACAAATTATTACTATTTTTAATAATTTTGTCAAGGCCCGTACAGTCGATTTCCATCAACGGCCATCGAACTGCACTTATAGCGACCTTTTCCAAATTTGATTTGGACATAATTCCAAATCCAACCGTTAGATTTCAAATTTATAATATTCGTTAGAAAGCTCTTTTCGATACGAACCCAATGGTTCTGGTTTCAGGAGAATCCGACGGTCGGACCTCCCGTAATATCCGTTCGAAGTCAATGGTCGAAATTCGCGAACTACCGCGGCGCGGCGCGTTCTATTCAGGCCATTATATTATATATAATATATACTTCGTCGATTTCTATTTAAAACGAAATTTATAAATCTTTTTAAATTCGTTTTCAAAACGTTTTCAACTTCATTTTCAAATTCCAATCAAAACTGAATTTTCCCTTTCAAATTCGGTTTAAATTCATTTCAAATTGATTCCAATTCAAATCGATTTTTAATTCAATTTCGATTCGTTTTCAATTAAATTTCGATTCGTATTCAATTCTATTAAATTTCAATTCGAATTCATTTTTATTCGAATTCAATTCGAATTCATTTCTATTCGAATTTCAAATCATTTCAGTGTATTTCGAATTTCAAATCAATTCAGTTTAATTCGAATTTCAATTCACTTTAAATATAATTCGAATTTCAATTCATCTCAATATAGTTCGAATTTCAATTCATTTCAATATAGTTCGAATTTCAAATCTATTCAATATTCATTGAAGAATGAATAAAATCGATATAAATATCGTTCACGTCAAAATGGCGTCAATCTAACCAACACGGCTTCATATGTTTCTATTTTCAAATATTCTATTTCAAATATTTCTATTTCAAATACTTCTATTTCAAATATTTTTATTTCAAATATTTCTTTTTCGAAACTGGAATGAGGCCCAATCAATTACCATATAATGTTAATTATATGGATTTTCTACAACACATGTATATATCAACAACGATGAATAATCAACCATCATCCAATGTGCATTCTACACTGTATAAGCATCAAATATAATTATTTAACGCTCATAATAGTCTGTCAATCCATCGATCGACATACAACTAACTATTGGGATTAGTGTATGTCATATATCATCCCAATACCCGTGTGGGGTTTCAAACAATCAAACACAGATTTTATTTGTGTAGTTGGGCGATGTGTAAAATTTATCGTCCCAATCGATATCAGTCAAATGTGTGTGTATAAACAAATCGTCCGACTTGTTTATTTTTATTTCATTTCATATACACGTTAAAAATTCTATTTTTAACTATAAAATATTTTTAACTATATAAATATTTTATTCTATTTCACATCACATCACACAATCAACTACACAGCAAAATCAAACAAACAAGCATACAAGCCGTCCATGGTCTGTGGACGACGGGTGTCGGGTGCTACTAAACACCGTCTGCATCCTAGTATATATTTTAACTAGAAAATTAAATTAAAAGGTGAGAAGTTCTCACAGATAGCTAATCCAACGCCACGACTCTTCTTATGTAGAAAATCTTCGTCGTTCTTGCCTCTTGTCACGTTCTTTGCCCGTATTCTCTACATATGTAAAAATCGAATTTTTACTTCGCTATTCAATATATAAAAATCGAATTTTTACTTCGCTGTTCAATATATAAAAATCGAATTTTTACTTCGCTATTCAATATATAAAAATCGAATTTTTACTTCGCTATTCAATATATAAAAATCGAATTTTTACTACTTCTACTTCATAAAAATCATATTTTTATATCTTCTATTTTATAAAAATCTCGTCTTTAATATTATAAAAATTCCGCCTTTAATATTATAAAAATTCAACCTTTGTTAAAAATTTATTCTTTCTTCTTACTTCACATATGATGCAAATGGAAGTTTTCTTTTAAAAATAAAATCAAACCTTTCTCCGTCAATGCTATTTATAAAATAAAAATCAATTATTTAAAACAATAAAATACATAAAAAAACTAAATTAAACAAAATAAATAAAATGACTCACTGTCCTAGGTCGATCTCGAGCTAGAGAATCGAAGGAGGCTTGCCTGCTCACGGTGGACTACTGGTGGTTGGAGCAACTGACTTGGGCTCAGGGGTTTTTCTCTTTTTTTTTTAGAAGGGAAGAGAGGACGCGACGCAGCAGGAGGAAGGGGGATCGCAGAAGGGGAGGCAGAGGGTCATCGGTGGATGGTGGAGGCGGCAGGGGTGGCTGGGCGTCGGGTTCGTCGACTGCGAAGGGGAGAGAGGGGTGGGGGTTGTGGCTTTTACTGGGGAAGAAGGAGAGGATGGGGAGGAGGCGGAGCAAGGGCGTCGGAGTTGTGGAGGCGGGGAGGAGGAAGGCCACCGTCGCCGGCGGTGGCAAAATCGAGGGGGGCGACGGGTGTATTTAGGTTTTTTTTTTAATTTCTGTTGAAATGAAAACGGGGAGAGAGAAAGAAAGGGGGGGTATAAGGGTTTTATTAAAAAAAAATCTATTATTTTTATTTATTCTCCAAAAAGCAACTTTTATTGTCGAACACAAAACTAAACCCACCGCCTGTCGTCCATAGCTAATTACCCACATTCCGAACACAATGGGATATGTATCGTAGGCTGATTCGATCGTTACGATCTGTTTTCGTCAAAATCAACATATAACTCTATATATTGAATTTGAACGTGCATTTCAATTTACCAGGGCCACATACTAACTCGAAAATTCTCGAAAAATATTTTCTGGCTTCGTATTAACGATACAGTCCTAACAAAACTAGTTTCGTCGAATTCTGAGACCGTTTGAAAAATGGTCATTTTCCAGTCGATTAAAATCAACTAAAACTGGTCAAACGCGTTTTCCTTTTCCACGCTCACATATTGATTCATAAAATTATGAAAATTGGAATCTAGCAATAACTTGACATCACGGATCCAACAAAAGTGGTTTCGTCGAATTCCGAGGTCGTATGCAAAATTTCCATTTTTAAGGGCCAGAATTTCACAGCGACTATTCTGAATTTTCAACTGGACATATCTTTTGATTCCCGCTATGAAATTTTGATTTTTCGGATTCGTTGGAAAGATAGTCACTATTAGATTCCATTATTTTTGGTTTCACTAAAATCCGAATTGTTTTGCACCCGGTACGTTCAATTGAAGTTTGAAATCGAATTATCGTACTACCGCGCCATTTTCAATTCCTTTTATATTTATAAATAATTATTTATACTCTATCGTCGATCTATATAACTATATACGATTGAATTTTATTCAAAAGAAATTTTCTTGTCGTTTATATTTAAAATAATTCATTTTAAATAATCAAAATTCGCTAAAATTGCCAAAATAAAAATTTTAAACTGGCTCAGATTTCCGGGTCTTTACAGAAAAGGATTAGTAAAGGTGAATTTGGTGAAAGAAGTGGGTCGTAGGATTGTGTGAACAAATTCGAATATTAAATGAGTGTGGTTAAAGAGGCAGAGTTAAGAGTGGTGTTTATTAATGAAATTACCTAATTATTGAATTAGGAAAGAATGGATATATCCGAGAAAGAGATTTTCAAAAGGGTAAGAAGGTTTTACGAAACCGTATTTTGAATAGTTTAGTTAAATGGAATTTAAATTGTTATTAGAATAAAGTACTAGATTTTGGATTACAACTTGTATCTGTCTTTAGATATTAACGTTGTTGATCAAGGTCTGAGAGGTAATTAAAATACCCCAACTTGAACGACATCGGCATTATCTGAGGTGGATACGAGTTGGTAATGGTAAAAGGAGTTAGTAATAATTTATTATTTCCATTACAGAAATAATAATGCAACATGTAATGAAAATTTGGAAATATTTAATGAGGATTCCAAAGTGGAAATAAAAAGGGGTTGCGTGAAATTATAACGACATCCTCGAGTTAGAAAAGGAAACGTAAAGTTGAATTCTATTCTATAAGAATAAGCATGGATTATTGTTTTCAAGTAATGAATTAAAGATAATTCGTAACGTTGTTTTACGCATAATAAGTTGAATTGATTGGATTATAATGTGGCTAATGTTTTGAAAGTGAAAACAGAAAACTGGATATGATATAGGATTTTCCTAAGTAATAAAAATGAATTTGTTTAAAGAATAAGATTATGTTAAATAAGTAGCAAAAACTATATTCATAATATCGAAGTATTTAAGAGTTTTAAATTTACATTTGTTTTAATTAAAAGGCCAAGTGATGCTGAATACTGAACCAGTGAACCCCTTGGATTTTCATGATTGAATCATTGTTTATTTTGATAGTTAAATCACCGACTATCAAATCTGTTCAATTCGATTGTTGGTATGGAAAGACTGAGATCGAATTTATATTCGGAAACCATTCTGATCAACAAATACGTGAATATATCAGAAGATGTTCGAGACAGAGCATTGAAGACCATAAATCTTCATAAACGGGAGAACTGGTAATAATCTCTGGTTTGCAGCCAATGAGATGTTGTGGTTCCGTTATGGTTGGAATCGACGGATTGCAAGGACTACTCGCTACTAATCTATAGGGTGATTCCTTGGATGTGGTAGGAGGGTGCCTTCGGTTCATCCTGTTTCTGGATGACTTGTATGGACAGATGTCTGACAGAATATTTCCAAAGGGATCGCGTATGTTGATTTCTTCAAACGTACCATAGTTGATGGCGGAGAAGCGTTTTTTCTCTAGCCAAATTACTAGAGTATTTTTGTGGATGTCAATTAGTGATATCTGGCGGATCCGACGATGTGGCATTCAAAGTGAATGGTGACTAGATGTTCCAGAAGATTATTCTGACCTCAAGCCTCATCAATCGGGAAATGATAAAAATCGGGCAGGCAGCATGGCTATGTGGGTCGCTCCCATTACGGTGTATAATCACCTATCTAGAGAAATTCCTATTGCTTCTTTAATCTATTTCGATGCTGTCCCTTCCGGGAAACGGTGGTTTGAGCCCAACCGTTGGTGATATACAGTCGATACACTCAAGCGAAATGAGTGGTCGGTCATGTGTGGCTCGGGTTGCAAGACGTTCTTGTTGAACCCAGTGTATTCGCCTCTAGAGATACACTATCGGCAGGTGGTCCTATACCTTGCCATAGTCGGAATCCAATCTCCAATAAGCTCTTGTGGTTTTGATTGTATACTATATATGTGTAGCGTGAGATGCAAGCATTCCGCTAGATTGATATCTACTTGTATTTAGACACTATTATAATATCAGAAAAGATATTGATTTCAAAAATGGTTTGGGTTATCGTAAGGTAAAAACCGTCCGTATCTATGTGTGGATTTGGTCTTATGATTATCCTTTTCTTTTGAAAGATTTTTGAACTTTAAAAGCAAGTTGGATGATTACCCTTAATACTGTGCGAGTTTTTCTCACTCTGGTTCACCAGACTGACCCGGTGTTTTGTAAATGCTCGGGTTAGACCGGGGTGTACAGGTCCAGGTTATCGAATGCTACGAAGTCCAGAGACGAGCTGAAAGAGTTCAGACGTATGATATTATATAGCTACTATTCCGCTGTGTGTTGTATATGGGGACAAGTTTTTCTCACTCTGATGATTGTAAGTATTTTTAAAGCTCTCAATAAAAATTTATTTCTGTATTATATTTTATTCCGCTGCGATGTGAGACTCTGTATTGTGTTGTTGTTGTTCTTCTTCTTCTTCTATTCTATTATTTCTTTCTTTCTTATCTCACCCTCTAATTTCTTTCTAATAACATTCCAGTGTTTTCGGTGGTTGGAAGGTCGGCATGAGTTACGGTAAAGGTAATTATGTCAATTTTCGGGGCCGAAAATCCCTGGGCCGTTACAGTGGTATCAGAGCTATCGATTTAGTAATAACCTTGGCTCTGTGGCGTAACTCGATAGAGATAGGTTTAGTAATACCCTAGATCGAGGTTGGGTGTATATATATTGAGAGCGTATTTGTAAGTTTTATATACAAATGTTTTATATTGTGTTATTTGATCGGTTCAAGTGTTGAGAAGCATTGAACTGGAAATTGATACGATATTATTTTGTAAAGAGGGTAAATGAAATAATTTTTCCCAAATTATAATTTTGTATAGAAAAAAAATAATTTTATTAAATTATTGAGATATTAGTGTTTTTGATTGATGTGAATAGAATTCAAATTAGATCAAAAATTTGATTTGAAACTTAACTTTGTTAAGTGAAATTGAATTAAAAATGATATTGAAATTAAATAAAACTGAATTGGAATTTGAAAACTGAATAAATAATAATCAAATAGAAATCAATCGGATATTAATCAATTGATGTTCAAATCGGTGAAACCAAAGTAAAATATTAATATTGAATGTAAATTCAGTTGATTTGATTGATTTGGTTGTGTACTGGTTGTTAGATGTGAATTATTCGTTATTGGATGATAGCTTGTTTGAATGAAGATAATCAACAATTTAATGAAGCTCAATGAATTATAAACTAAAGAATAAATTCCAGTATAATTAAATTGGAATGAAACTACATATGAGTTGGAATTTATGACTTAACCCTGTATTTGATAATAAATTGATGTCTGCTTGATTTTGGAATTGGTGTAGTTATATTTGTCGATTAGTGAAATGTTATTTAAAATTTTGTATATTTATCACTTATATGTGAATTGAGTTAAGTACATGTAACATATGGCTAGGCGGATTGATATTCGTTCAGTAAATCGCGTATATGTTGAGCATATATGCTCAATAGCGCTCGAAAAAGGTACGCCTACGCGAAAATATAAAAATTTTAGGTTTTGATTTTGTTTTCAGACCGTGTGAGTCGATGTATATATATTATTTGTTCATGTGATATCGCAGATGTCACTCCGTACAGGGGAGACACTGCCGAACTTTTCCAGGAATTTAATGTGTTAGAAAATTTTCGATATTTTTGAAATATTAATTTACGATATTAAATTGGCTTTCAATTTAAATTAAAGTGGATTTGGAAATTAATGGGGTTGTATCGTTTTTTCTCACCTAATCAATTTCGGGGACGAAGTTATTTTAAGGGGGGAAGAATGTAACGTCCCGTATTTTTGGTAGCCAAATATTTAATTTAATTTTATTATTTTAAATATTATATTTGGAATATTAATGGAATTTAATATTGAATTCATTATTAAAACAAAATTTGAATGTTATATATTTATATAATTATAATTCGAGCACGAAATAGCGCGACAGTTCGTAATATGGAGTTTTGAATTTTAACTGGATATATAGGATCCGATATAAGTCGGATTTCTGTGAAACAAGAAACATTGGAATCGTGTTGATTAAAATTTTCATATAGAAGAGAAAAATCCAGATTTCGTGTTATAAATTATTTGTTATGGCTAAATCAAATTTTAAAATAGTCGCTATGGAAATCGTTTATAAACGATATCGGTTATTTAATAAATTAAATAAGGATTTATATATATATATATTTCGATATCGTTTAACCAGAATTGTTGTTTGTCGAATTTAGAATTTTATTTTAGTCTTATTTGGAGCTATATGATATTTCATTTTGAATATATTCGATAATATCGGGTTATTATTACTTAATTCAACTGTTTGAATTTCAGTTATATTATATGGATATTTTATAAGCTTTAGAGATAGTCGTAATGAACAAGCTAAGTATGTATATACAATCAAAATTTATACAAGAGCTATTTCCGTAAAATCACGGTTTCAATAAAAAGCTAATAATCGCAGCTAGCGCAAAGAAATGAGCAGCTAAAAGTATAGAAGAAAACATAACCAAAATTTCAAATGAAAGCTAACTAAAATTAAAATAAAACATGAAACCTGAATGCAAAGTTTCATCATACTTGTCAATAAATAAAAGCTTGCTCCATGGGTATGAAAACTGGGATGTATACATATATGAAGTGGGAAGTGGTCAATGCAAAGGAAACAATAACAATTGTTGTTTGTATGACCCAAAAAGGTATAATAATTCATTTCAATTACGACATACTTTGTTCCTTCCAGTAAGAAACATTAAAAGCAAATTTCTCCTTAATACAATGAACCGCTAAAGAAGCAGCTAAACAACATATATATTCATATATTTTTACTAGTATAAATGCAAATAAAATAACAAAACAACATGTATTCTTATGTTCAAGAATAGCAGACCGTTGTTGTTTTCAGTAGGTAACAGTGAAACAAAAGAAGAAAAAGAAAGAGAATACACACACACACACATCAAATCCATACAGACAATGAACAACTCAATGTATTCATAAACAAATTTCAATATACAATTTCAAATCTATAAATTGAATAGACAATTCAATATAGCCTAACCTAATCCTGTGCACCCCTACTCCATGTACATCACAATAGACGATAGTTCAAGAAATTCAATATGAAATCTTCCCAAAATCTTCAAAATTTCTTTGCAAAGTATCACTCATCCACCAAGTTCAAATCATCTAGTTAGATCACGTACCCAAATCATACCAGCTGAAATGAAAGGAAAATAGCACCTAAGAAATGCAAAGCTAAGGAAAACTGTATATCTTTATACATCAGTTTTATACAGCTGAATAAATAGCTAATCAGCTAAAGAATAGTTCAAGAACTGCTAGGGAAAACAGATGTATATTTAATTTTTGTACATCAACCCTGCAGATAGATTGAACAACTAATACATATGCATATACAGTAAAATTTCACATGCAAAATTCACTGTTAAAAATCCAAATATAAAATCTAGAATACAGTTCCAAATCTCTGAATTTGATTAAACAACTCGTGGTCATAGCCTCCACTAATTTATACCTATTCGATCACTATTGCGTTTCGAACAAACCAACAGTGTTGAAAATTCAATACTCAATTCAACAAAAATCTCTGTAAAACCGTCACGCATCCATCAACCATCACGAGTACAGAATCTGGAAAAAAAGGGAAGAAAAACCAATGGCCTAAGCACGGTAGCCGAACCTACCTAGGATGAACTGATGGACATGAATCTTATCTGAATCAACTACTATAAATACACGTATCGCGCATAGGCATTTCACCCATTCCAGAAAAACAATATAAACAACACAGTATAAAGAAAACTGTTCCAACCACTAGAAAAATCAAAACAAAATCATACAGCTATTAGAAATCATAAAATATACTTATCTGATTCTTATGGCCACCCTCTTCCTCTCAGATTTTTTTTGATGGATTTCGTAACATCTTTGTTCGGAACCAAAGAGCTAGGTTTGGGCCAATCTTCGTATTGAAGCCTCAGATTGGATTTTCTTAGGTTTATAGTGGATATGGGTAGGAAGTTCCTTCCTCTCGAGTCGATCAGCGAGGTTTTGGGTGACACAATAGGTTGCGGAAAGGGGATGATGAACTAGGGTTTGGCAGATCAACCGAAGTAGGTGGGCGAGGGGACGACTAGAGCAGGATTGCGTAGGGGAGATGCGTTCCATCTTCACTAAAGAAAGTAGGATGGAAGATGATCTGATTTCGGCATGGGTGGGTTTTCTTTAGGAGGCGGCGGATGTTTTGTTAGGGAAGGGGGGATCCGATGTTTATGTAGAGAAGGTGGAACGGGCTCTTCCAATTCTAATTGGCTGGATGAAAATGGTGTAAGGCCCAAGACTACTAATTAAATTAATGTTTTTAATTTAAATATTCTTCTAAACTTAGAGGTTTTATATTGAATGTCTACCTGGTCAGAATTCGATGAGATGGGAAGTGTCATAACCGCGTCGACGAGCGCCTCAGCATCGACCTAGTCAGTGATGGAAGCAGCTGTAAAATTCTTGTCAAATTAAATGCTATCTAATTTGACTAAACCAGAACGTTTTATCGACAAATCAATTCAAAGTGAGTTAAACTCACTCAGTTCTTCCCATTTATATTTTATATAAATTGGGTTTTTATTTCGTATGTTATGGTTGTTGATGGTTGACTGTTTGCTTGTTATATATTTATTTGTTGATTTAACTGATGAAATTAAACCATTGCATAATTTCAGTATTTAAAACCAAATCATTATTTTAATGATTTGATCCAATAAAGGTAACTTACCTTATTGTAACGTTTATTTATAAACATGTTTAATTGTTTGGATTGTTTTGTTGACTGGTTGAGGTTAAATAGTTGTTATTTACGGTTATAGAGATTTTCAGTTAAATGGAATTTAATGATCTGATTTGAGATAACGGTTTTAATACAGGGAAGAACAGGTTAGAGGGATCCAACGGGATTCCTCAAAGATATTATTTATTTTCATATTATCATATATGAACTGATCTGAAGGGATGACTAATTTGATTGTTGATTATTGGCTGAAAATTCAACATCTGTTTAATTTAAACCAACAGGGTGATATTGGTTGAGTATTTGGCAGCGTATGGCCTATAAAATCAATTGTTTTATAAATGTTGATTTACAGTCAGGCAAATTGACGAAGATGAAGTTATAAAATTTATTTTATAACTGGATCTAGATTTTAAATTAAATTATATTGAAAATAAGTTTATAAAAGAAAATATATTTTTTAAATTTATAATTAATTATTAACTGATTTTATTAAGCAAATTCTGATGTTAATCAGATTTATAAATACGAGAATAGAAATTAACCTATTGGTTAAAATTTGATAATTGTTTTTATTAAGAAACAATTAAATGGGATTATTTAAAATTAGTTATATTATTAATTATTTTAAAGTAAAAATTAAACGAATTCGTTCAATCATCATCATCATGGCGTCCTCTTTTCCACCTTTCTTCTCAGCTAGACCTAATCTCTCCTCAAGACTATCCCCCTCTCAAATCAACCTTCACCTTGCCTCACTGATCCATTTCAGACCACCACAACCTAATCCTCCACCACCGGATCCACCTCCTCCACCAATTTCGCCGTCTATCGGAAACCCAAACCTAGCCGCCGGACCTCCAACCAAGAAACGGTCTTCGCTCTTCGAATCTAAGCCACGAAATGCTGGATCCTTTACTCCCCGCCAATGAAACTAGTCTTCAAAGGTAAAGCTATCCAACCAATAGAACAAATTATTGATGCTGCTGACGAACAGTGTAGTGGGTACCTCATTGGACACTTTTTGGATCGACCGCTTCCTTATTCAGTTGTCACAAATCGCCTGAAGAAGTTCTGGTATCCTTCAGGAGGGATAAAGATTATTTCGACAGGTACTGTTTTCTTCTTCCATTTCGATAGTGTGGAAGACCGTGATAAAATTTTGCGAGCGGATCCCGTGCTTATTCAGAACAAGTTATTTATAGTGCGACCGTCGGCGACGGATTTGGGAGATTTGAACAAAGCTTTTGATTCTGTTCCTGTATGGATTAAATTATCCAACTTGCCGCTAGTATTTCTATCAAAAATTGGTATCAGTTATTTGGCGATGCATATAGGAAAATTTCTTTGCATGGATTTATCTACCGAAAATCTTGATAGGCTCGAGTACGTGAAATGTATGGTTGAGGTTTCTTCGCGTGATGAGCTTCCATTTGAATTTCCAATGTCATTACCTGATGGAAGCGAGCAGACTGTGCATGTCTCATATATGTGGCGGCCATCTATTTGTGTTAAGTGCAGTAGTTTTGGGCATACTACGTTAAAATGTATGAAGTTCAGGGAGGACAAATCCAAAGGCAACCCTGTTTTGGATAGGGCTGGATTGATTTCAAATACAAGTGGGGTACGTGAGCGAAACACAAATCCGAGTACTGGTTCTATTTTGGTCCGTCCGAGCTCTGAGTGGGTGAGAGTTACGGAGAAAAGAAAGGAAGCAATAGGTAAGAACCCCAGTTTGAATTCGGCGAAACACTCAGCTACATTAAGGGAAGGTGAAACGAGTAAAAGCAGGTTTGAAGTACTTTCAACATTGCAAGAGGAAGAAGTAGCATTCGATGAAAATGGTGAATGTGAGGAGGGTTAGATAAGACAAGTTAGCGAGTTGCTGTTGAGAGTTTTCCCTCCTTACGTGGATAAAATTGACATTGCCTCGGCACTGCTTAAAGCTTGCTCTAATAGCGACTCTTTACTCGAAAATCACGGTATTGGGATAGCAAGAAAGTTTGGACTGCATGAAACAGGTACTACAAGTTTAGAGTTAGGTTCTGGAAATGCTAGTCTGCATGGAGATACTTTGGAAGTTGATGATCTTCAGGCAATCGGCCTTGGAGCTACAAGCAAAAAAGATGGTGATAAGGTTGCTAATGACAGCAATCAAGAATTCCCTGATGGAATGCGAAGTGAGGAAGTTGACATCAATGAAGCGAATGAACTAGACAATTTTTTGCAAACTAGTTTTGATTGTGTTAATGAGACAGAACAAGTGGAAAAATAGCAGCTAAATTCAAAGTCAAAAGCTAAAGTCAGAATTAAAGAGAAAGGGGTGCGTGAGAATATAGAAGCATTGCGTATGGAAATCAATAGTGGCATGTGCGTACCCTTTGTCTGCACTGAAAAGAAGAAAGTCTTGGATATTATGATCCATAACTACAATACCATGGATCTGTACGCTATTGAGTGTGAGTCAATGGGTGCTATCCAGTATGAAACGAGCTCTGCCAAGCCTTTGCCTCTAGTAATCAAGCCGGGTTTCCTGAACTGTAATAGCAAGGAAAGTACCAAGACAACACCAAAGATGAAATTTCTACTAAAGCTACATGTTGCAACAACCCAATTACCCCTGCTTCTGGAAACAAACAAAGAGAAAAAACCAAGATGAAATCTGGTCCGTATGATCACATTAAACCGCCACCAGGATACAAAGCGCCTCCGAAACTTTTCGTCAACACGCCGACTGCGGTTACTTCTTCTGGACGAACGATGGGAAGCGTGCCTATTACGAGAATCAAAAAGATTGAGCTCCTCAAAGGTCTCGATGATGACACAGGCTAAAATACTGAGAACAATCTTTCCTCCTTTATGTCATAACGTCATGTTATTTTATGTTTTAATCATGTAATGTTCTAGTATGTCATATTAGCCAGTCTTTGGCGCCTTGGGTGGTTTCTTTCGTGTGTGGAAGAACCTTTAGCTGATATGTAGATTTCATATCACCTGGGCTGATTTGTAACTTTTTATTTTGTGATAAATAAAAGAGTGTTACAGATCACTATAAAAACCGGTCGGCCTTGCCAAAAAAAAGAAAAAAGTGAAAACGAATTAGAATGAGTTAATGAGATAATCGGATTTGAGTTGACTAAGTTAACAGTTTTAACTGGAATTGATTACTAAATTAGTTTGTATTGAATTAGTCTAATAAAATAGTTTAATGAATATTGTTTTAAGTTTAATAAGCTTTAAAAAAGGAAATTACTATTTATTTTTGTTAATAAAGAAAGTAACTACTGAAGTATTTAATGATTTAAGTAAAGCATTATTTTAATGATTTAGGGAATCACTTTTTAACTGAAATTCATTTAAAAAGTAATCGAAGGTGAAATGATCCAATTGAATGGTGAAAGGAGTTTTGAATAGAATTTATTTTAAATCTAAGTTTTTAACAAAGTTATGATGGAATTTAAGCGAATACGATCGCTTAATTTAGGTTGACTTAAATATTTGAATTAAGAAAAAGGAAATTAAGATAAAGGGGTTTAAGATAAACCAGGATTTTATAAGAGAGGTTAGAGGTGTTGTATCATTAATTTTTAATTAATGTTACTAAAAAAATGGGATTAACAAAATGGGGGAAATTAAAATAAGATTTCCAATGTGGGGATGATTTAATTGGTTTGAAAAGTATTAGTAAGGGTGAATTTGGTGAAAGAATTGGGTCGTAGGATTGTGTGAACAAATTCGAATATTAAATGAGTGTGTTTAAAGAGGCAGAGTTAAGAGTGGTGTTTATTAAAGAAATTACCTAATTATTGAATTAGGAAAGAATGGATATATCCGAGAAAGAGATTTTCAAAAGGGTAAGAAGGTTTTACGAAATCGTATTTTGAATAGTTCAGTTAAATGGAATTTAAATTTTTATTAGAATGAAGTATTAGTTTTTGGATTACAACTTGTATCTGTCTTTAGATATTAACGTTGTTGATCAAGGTCTGAGAGGTAATTAAAATACCCCATCTTGAATGACATCGGCATTATTTGAGGTGGATACAAGTTGGTAATGGTAAAAGGAGTTAGTAATAATTTATTATTTCCATTACAGAAATAATAATGCAACGTGTAATGAAAATTTGGAAAATATATAATGAGGATTCCAAAGTGGAAAGGGGAAATAAAAGGGGTTGCATGAAATTATAACAACATTTTCGAATTAGAAAAGGAAACGTAAAGTTGAGTTCTATTCTATAAGAATAAGCATGGATTATTGTTTTCAAGTAATGAATTAAAGATATTTCATAACGTTGTTTTACGTGTAATAAGTTGAATTGATTGGATAATAATGTGGCTAATGTTTTGAAAGTAAAAATAGAAAATTGGATATGATATAGGATTTTCCTAAGTAATAAAAATGAATTTGTTTAAAGAATAATATTATGTTAAATAAGAAGCGAAAACTATATTCATAATATCGAAGTATTTAAGAGTTTTAAATTTACATTTGTTTTAATTAAAAGGCCAAGTGATGCTGAATACTGAACCAGTGAACCCCTTGGATTTTCATGATTGAATCATTGTTTATTTTGATAGTTAAATCTCCGACTATCAAATCTGTCCAATTCAATTGTTGGTATGGAAAGACAGGGATCGAATTTATATTCGAAAACCATTCTGATCAACAAATACATGAAGATATTAGAAGATGATCGAGATGGAGCATTGAAGACCGTAGATCTTCATAAACAGAAGAACTGCTAATAATCTCCGGTCTGCAGCCAAAGAGATGATGTGGTTCTGTCATGGTTGGAATCTACGGATTGCAAGGACTGCTCGCTATTGATCTATAGGGTGATTCCTTGGATGTAGTAGGAGGGTGCCTTCGGTTCATCCTATTCCTGGATGACTTGTATGGACGGATGTCTGACAGAGTATTTCCAAAGGGATCGCGTAGGTTGATTTCTTCAAACATACCATAGTTGATGGCGGAGAAGTGGTTTTTCTCTTGCCAAATAGCTAGAGTATTTTTGTGGACGTCAATTAGTGATATATGGCGGATCTGACGATGTAGAATTCAAAGTGAATGGTCACCAGATGTTTCAGAAGATAATTCTGACATCAAGCCTCATCAACCGGGAAATGACAAAAATCAGGCAGGCAACATGGCTATGTGGGTCGCTCCCATTAGGGTGTATAATCACCTATCTAGAGAAATTCCTTTTGCTTCTTTAATCTATTTCGATGTTGTCCCTTCTGGGAAACGGTGGTTTGAGCCCAATCGTTGGTGATATACATTCGATACACTCAAGCGAAATGAGTGGTCGGTCATGTGTGGGCCGGGTTGCAAGACGTTCTTGTTGAATCCAGTGTATTCGCCTCTAGTGATACACTATCGGCAGGTGGTCCCATACCTTGTCATAGTCGGAATCCAATCTTCAATAAGCGCTCGTGGTTTTGATTGTATACTATATATGTGGAGCGTGAGATGCAAGTGTTCTGCTAGATTGATATCTACTTGTATTTAGACACTATTATAATATCAGAAAAGATATTGATTTCAAAAATGGTTTGGGTTATCGTAAGATAAAAAACATCCGTATTTATGTGTGGATTTGGTCTTACGATCATCCTTTTCTTTTGAAAGATTTTTGAACTTTAAAAGCAAGTTGGATGATTACCCTTAATACTGTGCGAGTTTTTCTCACTCTGGTTCACCAGACTGACCCGGTGTTTTGTAAATGCTCGGGTTAGACCGGGGTGTACATGTCCAGGTTATCGAATGCGGCGAAGTCCATAGACGAGTTGGAAGAGTTCAGACATATGATATTATATAGCTACTATTCCACTGTGTGTTGTAAATGGGGACAGGTTATGATCACTGTCCAGATGTGTGATGTACTCTGATGATTGTAAGTATTTTTAAAGCTCTCAATAAAAATTTATTTTTGTATTATATTTTATTCCTATGCGATGTAAGACTTTGTATTGTATTGTTGTTCTTCTTCTTCTTCTATTCTAATATTTATTTCTTTCTTATCTCACCCTCTAGTTTCTTTCTAATAACGTTCCAGTGTTTTCGGTGTTTGTAAGGTCGGCATTAGTTACGGTAAAGGTAATTATGTCGATTTTCGGGGCCGAAAATCCCTGGGCCGTTACAGCGCCATTACCGTATTTGGCTTATCTTTTAGATGTTTACAAACTCTTTCAATGTCCAGTAACTCAAATGGGGAGTAAACAGTAGTGCGTTGATAAAATAGTACTGTTATATATGATTCAAATCAAGGTTATTTTATTTGAAAATGGGGAACATGATATGAAATCAAATATCTTGCTATAGGCTTTAATATATTAATTCCTTGCTATCGGTGGAAATTTATGCAAATATCCAAATATGATACAAAATAGGTTACTGGGATACAATTAGCATCCTATATTGCTATCATATACTGTTTTACTATTTTTAAAACTTGCATAAAGGGAAAGTATATTTAAACACAAGATTTAGT